>JALJVW010000184.1:68194466-69576966 GCA_024865655.1 Emberiza elegans | reverse complement strand
GAGAGGATTTTTCATAAAACATGTCTGTGACAGAGATGTGCCAAGTTTACATTTAAAGGAAGGTGGAAACCTAAAGTAGGTAACATTTACTTACCAATAAGAAAAATAAAGGTATGGATACTGGGAAATGGACATTTGGGACAGAGTATTTTGGAAGACTTGGGGGGTTGACCCCTGGCCTCTGGCTAATCACTCGACATCCTTGACAGAAAGTTCTAGATGGAGGGGATGGGATGCTGAGTGACTGACAGAGAGCCAGGGTGGGGATTTGGAGATTATCTCAGCAAAGGAAAGGGATTACACAGGTAGAGATGTGGGAACCCAGGACATTCCTCTGGCTGTCCAGGATGGCCAGGACCCCTGCCAGGGGGCTCAGAGACCCTGGCACAGAGCCCAAAACACCTGTGGGTTTGATTATGACCCATGGAGCAAATTACCAACCTTGTATGAAGATCAGCAAGCCACAACAGTTTAGGTAGAATATTAGTGAAGTTATCACGGGGTGGAAAAGTAGATTTTGGGGTTTTTGGTATGGGGGTTCAGGAGGCAAGATGGAGGGAACTGGGTGTGTCCAGCCTTTCTCCTTCTTCTTCTTGGCCTCCATCTTCTGCTGTGATGGCGGCACTTTGGGATTGGTTTAGAGTAGAAGCTCACTGTCTAACATAGGTGATAGGTGTTGGAAAGTAATTGTAAACATTGTACATGTAGTTTTTATTATAAAGATATAAAGACATAACACTGCCCTAGGGGCAGGCAGAGTGCCTGGAACTGTCCTGCTGGATGGACCTTGGCAGGGCAGGAGAAAGAATTTTATAGATAAGGAACAAACAATAAACAACCTTGAGAGTGAGAAATGAAGAGCCCTGACTCCTCCTTCAAGCGCCAGGCTGGGAAAAGAGACTTTTAACATTTGTCAGAGTCACTCTGACAAGTTAAAGACCCTGACATAGAGGGAGGGGATACAGTCTGGGGAAAGCCATTTGGGGAAAATAAGGGGATACAAAGACAAAACCATTATAAAACGTAGAAACACACTACAACACCCGTGGAGGGAAGCACGGCGCTTTTGATCAGGCCCAAGGAGTGTTTATTCCTGGCTGGACTCAGCTGGGGATGATCTCAAGGAGTGACTCGGTTACACCCTTGCACCCATTCATTAGACAAAGCTGATGGGACAGGAAATGCTGTGGTGTGGCCAAAGGTCAGCTCCTGTGAGGCTTTGGAGGCAAGGGCAGGTTTGGCAATCTCTGAACGCAAGGAGAGGAGCTGACTGAGCACCCAGGTCCTGCAGCCTGCCAAAGCAAGCAGGACAATGCGTGCTTGCCTGGTTCTGCTCACAAAGAGGGCTTGGAATGAGGTCACTTGAAGGTCCTTTCCAAGGCAAACCATTCCATGATTCTGCAATAAACTCTGCCAGGAGAGCAGCCCCTGCAGCCACTCTGCTGCTGATTCACCATGGCCAGGAGGAGAATTTGCCTTCTCCAAGCACCATCAGGAGCAGGAGAGGGAAAATCACTGCAGAGAGCCTGACTTCAGGGCTGGGCTTTTGCAGGACAGACTCATCTCCTGTCTCCTGGGAGTTTTACACAGACTGTGCTCTGAATTTCCAAGTGATTTGTTTTTTCACAGGAAGCTCCAGGATTAAGTGCCCGAAGAATTTTTTTTGGGTGATTTTCTTTTATTTACTCAACCTCCCTTAAAAGAGAAACTGCCTAAACATAACCTGGCAAAGCCACAAATCCTGCAGGTATTCAGCATGGCGTTAAGGCTTTTGGGAGTTTGGGATGTTGGGCTGAAGCTCTATATTGGCCAAGATTTGTGTCAGAGTTGAGACAGTCACAATACAAAGCAACACACTCTGTGGTGATGTGAGGTCCCCAGGATGAGGTGAGAGATGAGAATTTGACTCCATGTTCTCAGAAGGCTTATATGTTATGTTATATTATGTTATATTATGTTATATTATGTTATATTATATTTATATTATGTTATATGCTATACTAAAACTATACTAAAGAAAAAGAAAGGATACAGACCAAAGGCTAGAAAAGAATGAATAATAAAAACCTGTGACTGACTCAGAGAGTCCGACACAGCTGGACTGGGATTGGTCATTAAATTAAAACAATTCACATGATGGGTAAACAGTTCTCCAAGTCACATTCCAAAGCAGCAAAACAGGGAGAAGCTGAAGCTTCCCAAAAGAAGAAATCCTGCTGAAGAGATTTTTCATAAAATATCATGGTGACACACAATCCATTTTCAGAAGGCTTCAAACTGTTTTTATTCTAGCCTGCATGCTTTTTATACATTCTTACAAAACTCATCAGTTTGCATTTTACCCATTGGTCAGGAAAGACAAACAAAGTGTTCATTGGCACAGGCAGCTGCAGGGTTTCTCTTATTTCTCCTTCTTTCTTTCTTGGTTTCTGTGTCAACGACCCTGATAGGAAATTCTTTCAGGGGTGAACATGGATCCTCTTATCAAACTTCTCTCTGGCTCTCAGAAATTGCTGTAAAACCTCTTCCACAGATTCCCAGCAGGCCAGACTGTGGTTGGTGCGCAGGGAGTAAAGCCTGGATGGCTGCAGGAGGGCTGGGGGGCTGGGACAGCACAGATGGTGGCTCTGACCCAAAAAACCCCTAAAATCTCAGGTTGCTGTTGATAATTGCTGCCCCGAGATGTGCAGGATGTCTCTGTTTTGGCCCGTGCAGCTGAAGAACGAGTCTGGACTCCTCACTTTTCGGTCTTGAGGTTGTTTATCAATTCTTATCTATAAAATTTTCTTTCTGCCCAGCTGAGATCTGCTCTGCAGGCAGCCACAGGCACTCTGTGTTGTCCTTTTATACTACAAACTACCTATAACATATTTGCACTTAATTCCCAATACCTATCACCTGTGTTAGACAGTGCACTTCTACTCTAAACCAATCCCAAAGTGCCACCATCACTGCAGAAAATGGAGAACAAGAAGAAGAAGAAGGAGAAAGGCTGGACAC
The DNA here is from genome assembly GCA_024865655.1 of Emberiza elegans. Taxonomy (NCBI): domain Eukaryota; kingdom Metazoa; phylum Chordata; class Aves; order Passeriformes; family Fringillidae; genus Emberiza; species Emberiza elegans. The sequence goes on along the minus strand of JALJVW010000184.1, from coordinate 69,573,966 downwards.
ACCCTGATTCTTCCATCTTGTCCCCATAACCCCCATACCAAAAATCCCAAAATCTACATTTTCACCCTGTGATCATTTTATTATTACACCATTCAAACCTCTGTGACTTTCAGGTCCTCATACAAAGCTGGTAACTTGCTCCAGGGGTCCAAATCAAACCCCCAGGTGTTCTGGGCTGTGTGCCAGGCTCTCCGAGCCCCCCGATGATGTTCTTGGCAACTCTGGACATCCAAAGGGATGCGCTGAGTTCCGACACTAAAAAACCAGCAGCATCTGCCCTGATGCTGGGGGAGATGCAAAATGTACCAAGAGAAGGTCCACCGAGTGAATATTGCTCTAAAGAGAGCACTGCTGAGCCTCCAGGGTAAAATTGATGTACAAAAGCTGCCAAGTGATGGACTGGCTCAGCAGAGCACTGCTGGTGCTGTAGGAGAGGTGAGGATGTGGGGAGAATTCCTGCTTTCCTCCTGGATTTAGCCTGAACTCCCCAAGAGTTCACTCACAGAGGGTCACAGAATATGGAATTATTTGGGCTGGGAGGGATTTTTAAAGTCATCCCCATCCCACCCCTGCCATGGCAGGGACACCTGCCACTGTCCCAGGCTGCTCCAGCCTGGCCTTGGGCACTGCCAGGGATCCAGGGGCAGCCCCAGCTGCTCTGGGCACCCTGTGCCAGGCCCTCACCTCTCTCATTAAAAAAAAAAAAAAACTTATATCTAATCTAAATTGTTCCTATTTTAGTTTAAAAGCTAGAACCCATCACCCCTAGTCTTCTCTAGTCTGTCCCCCTCTTTCTTACAAATCCCCTTTAAAGCCACAAAAATATCTCCTTGAAGCCTCCTCCTGTTGTATAAGATCCCTTCTTGAGCAGCTCCTTCCTCTCCGTTTTGTCCTCAAATGTGTTTTTTTAAGGGATAAAACATCTCCAGGCATTCATCCCTAGGATGTTGGACTTTTAACTCAGCCACTAAATAAACAAATTGCATTGGGGACGTTCCAAATAGCCAAGGACATGAAAACTCTGACAGACAGAGATTCCCTGCAGTTATTCCAAGGATTGAACACCCCAGATGTCACCAGAACCTCGCCCCCATGACCCCACTGTGTCCTTTTGAACACTGCTCATTCCCTAGAGCAAAATGAAGAAGTTGTTGGTGAAATTTGAGGTCAAAACAAGCAAAGGAGGAGGAGAGACAGGATGAGCCCAGCACAGAAACGTGGAAATGGGAGGAAAAGCAGAAGTGGGGCAGGACCTGAGAGCTGGAGACCGAAAGTGCTTCTGCTCCACAAAACAAACACAAAGCAAAACCAAAAGTTGAATCTGAGTTCAGGCTTCTCCTTCCAGACCAGTGTCCCTGAGCAAGCTGTGATTGTTTTGGGGCTTGTTGGGGATTTTCTGTTGGTTCTTCGAGATGAGCAACCTCACCCAGCTCCAAACACGTGGTGAGAATTACATCAGAGCAATTGCATCCCCAAAGGCAGCAGCCACCTGTGACACTCCTCAGGTCCCTGAGCTGCTGGAAAGCCCAAATCCTGAGGTTTCCTATCAGCTAAAGCCTCTGGAAACCTGGGGGAGGGCAGATTTTGGGATCCTTTGGTGGCTGAGTGCCCCCCTGAGCAGGGCAGGTGTGGCTGGAACCTGAATTTCCATCCCTGGAGGCACAAACAGCTGGACCTGGTCAGTTGTGTAGCCAGAGCTCCAGAACAGCCTTTTCTCCCAGGAAGTCACCTCTGAATATCCCTGTCGTGCTCAGAGCTGCTTCTGGGCTGGTTTTAATCCAAACCTGACATCTCAGATGTCGAGGCTTGGGAAAATGTGCTTTTCACGAATAGAGGGAAAATCTGACCACGCTGAGTTCAGGAATCCCACATCCTTCCTCACCTCTAAAAGTCCTGTGCAATCTCCACCTGGAGCTCCCAGAGTTTGCTGCTCCTCTTCCAAACCCAACTCTGAAAAACACAAAAAGTACAAAAAAAAAAACCCAAAAAACAAAACAACGACAAAAAAAAAACCAATCCCCCCCAAAACCCCAAAAAAACAAAACAAAAACCAAAACAAACAAACAAAAACCCAAAACCAAAAAACAAAATTAAACCAATTTTTTCTGTATTCACTCCTCAGGTAAAAATCTTTGGAACCCTTAACCTCCGAACAAGCAGAGCTCTTTAAGCAGGGAGGGAATGAAATGTTGATTTCTCACAAAGTTTAAGGATTTTCCCTAAGCAAGTTTGATGATGGGAACATGGAGAGATCTGTGGCTTTAAAGTCCTGATCTATCACGGCCGAAAACAGAACTTGCACCCCAGGGCAATTTCTGACATTTGGATTGGGTTTTCTTTACTTTAAAGTGAGATAAAAACCAGAAATACAGAAAATTGCTGCATAAAGACAACCCACGATTTTTTTTTTTCTGGGGAAAAAGGTAAAACCAAAACTTTTGTAATTTCTAAAGAAATGTATTCCTCTCCAATGCCTGAAAATGCCTCCCCTGCTAATGTTTCCCTGTCTCTAAATGAGGTTTTCCTCTATAACATAAAGCTCCCATTAAAAATACCCAATTCCCATTAAAAATGCCCAATTTCCATTAAAAATGCCCAATTGAGTCTATCATTCATTGAATTATTAAGTAAAAAGGTTTTATCCAGCCTCCAGTTCAACAGCAGATCCTGAACCCTAATTAATGGCTTTCTTTTAATAAACATTTTCAAACCTCTTCACAGAAGCGCCTAACACACAACAGGGGAAGAAAATCTAGAATTAGGATTGTTTTGATCCCCTGCAAATGTGTTTTTGTTTTAGCGCCACAGTGAAAGGACAAGGAATGAGCACTACAACCCTCGAAGGCAAAGGCATTGCATCGTGCAGGAAGTATTTGTGAGCTTTGCACATACTTTTGCCACTGACAAGAAGCCAAAAAAATGACTCAGACAGTTTGTCAGAGGAGAAAATTCGCAGCTGAGAGCCTTGAACACATGAAATATGAAACGAGAGAATGGGAGAGAATTGGGAAATGTAGCAGCAAGCAAAGAAATAAATTAAAAACTCAGATAACCCTCCAAATTTTACGAGGTGGTTTCCCCCAGAATATCTTTTAAGTCATCAAAAAGGTCCAAAAAAAAGGCAGAAAAAAAACTTTGGAAAGGTGAATGGGCAAAAGGGAAAGTCACCCACAGAATTCTTTGTTTTGTCTTTCTGTTTGATTTGCATGAAGCAACATCACAACTCACAGCTGTAAACGTTCCACAGGGTGAAATTTGGGTTTAAAAAATGAGGCAAACCAAGCCAAGACTTGCAAACAGCGACAACTGGATTGATTCTGAGCACAGCAAATTATTGACACTGCCTGTGAAGTCGGGAGCTTTCCCTCCCACTTTTGAACTGCAAAATTAATGTTGACTTTGACCTTTACCAGAAAACATCTCCAGCAGCCTCCCAACCTGCAGGGACCACCCAGTGCCCCCAGCAAATTTATTTTCTTCCATTTTTTGGGGGGGTTCTTTTGAAGGCTGTAAGGCAGAGCTGCTGCCTGGATTGAAGCCTTGACAGGAGCATAAATAACTCCTTGTCTCACGTTGCATTTTCCATCCCTAATTGCCTTTGGCTCGCGGAGGACACCATGCTCATTCCATGACTCCTGGCTGAGGGGTTTTTCCTTCCATGAGATGTTTCTGTGGAAAGATTGCTGGAGGTGGCAGGACCTGAGGGAAAAGCTGGGAAATTTGGGGGTTTTCTGCTATTTACTCTTCTGCTCCTCTTACCTCACCGATGAGCTGGAGCAGGAGGTGCGGTTGTGGGGCTTTGATGAGTGGAGACAAGAGCACATCCCTCAGATGGCTCCATCAGGGGACAGGGCAGCCTGGCAGGTGTCACTCCCTGCCAGAACACACCAGGGAAGCCCTGCAGCAGCAGATGGAGCCGAATTTTGAGGCGTGCTGAAATGCAGATGTGGGGTGTGCCAGCCCAGCAGGGCCAGGAGACAGAGTCACCACAGAGCAGGGCTTGAACTCAGGAGCTTCAGTGAAAAAAATCCCCTGAGGTTACAAATTTGGGTCAGAGGGGAGACATGGAGTTGCTGCTATTATTATTATTATTATTATTATTATTATTATTATTATTATTATTATTATTATTATTATTATTATTAATACTATTACTATTACTATCACTATCACTATCACTATCACTATCACTATCACTACTATTACTACTATTACTACTATTACTACTATTACTACTATTACTACTATTACTACTATTTTTTAATTATTACTACTATTTTATTATTATTACTACTATTATTATTACTATTGTCACTATTTATTATTATTATTACTATTATTTATTCTTATTATATTTTTATAATTGTATTATTATGTTTTTATTATTTTCTTATTATATTGTTATTATTGGGACATTATTATAATGTTTATGCATATGTTTATGAGTTGCTTTATGTTTATTCTTATTCTTATTACATTTTATTGTTATTGGGATATTATTGTTACAATTACGATTACGATTACGATTACGATTACTATTACTATTACTATTACTATTACTACTATTACTATTATTACTACTATTACTATTATTTTATCTTTTTCTCCTCTGTCCATCACATCAAAGATTGAGGCACTCAGGACCTGAATCCTAAGTTTGGGTCTGGGGAGACATTATTAAATTATTATCATTATCATTATTATTATTATTATTATTATTATTATTATTATTATTATTATTATTATTATTATTATTATTATTATTATTATTATTATTATTATTGTTGTTGTTGTTGTTGTTGTTGTTGTTATTTGTTGTTGTTGTTGTTGTTGTTGTTGTTGTTTTATTTTTATTTTATTATTGTTATTATTTATCAAAGATTGTTATTATGAGTTATAGTTTAATAACAATAAAATAATAATTTTTCATTATTATCATCATCATTTTATTATTTTCTTATTATATTTTTATTATTAATAACAATAAAATTGGTTTTGTCTTTTATACCTTTATTATGTTAAGCATAAACATAAAAGTTGTGTTATGTTTATATTTATTCTTATTCTTAATAAATTCTTATTATTACTATTACTATTACTACTACTACTACTATTACTATTATTTTATCTTTTTCCCCTCTGTCCATGACACCAAAGACTGAGGCACTCAGGACCTGGGTCCTGCCAAGGACAAGTGTCCCCTGCCCTGCTGTCCCCTCCCTGGGCAGGATGGAGCTCTGGCACAGAGACACCCTGGGCACATCCTCAGTTTGGCTTTGGAGCCCCAGTGACACCAGAGGCAGGGAAAATGAGCTGTTCATGGATAGAGAGTGAAAATCTCACCGTGCTGGGCTCAGGTGGTGCCTCAAGGAGCTGGAACAGAGGCTAGAGGGAGTTAAGGGGAATAAAAAGGAAATTTATTGAAGGGCCTTCAAAGGTCACACCCTGGCAGCACCCAGATTGCCCCAGATGGAAGTAAAAGAGAGCTTGGTTGTGCATTTTGGGGCCATTTTGGTTCACCTTGGGTGCAGCCCTGGCTGGGCTCTGGTGCTGCCCAAGGTGGATCCATGGAGGCTTTTAATAAATCCCTGCTTTGTTCTTTAGCTCTGTCCAGCCTCTGCTCTAGGGCAGCCTGCACAAGGCATCAGCAGCGAGAGCTCGTGATTTGCAGGTTCCATTTCCAGTGCCATTTTCCAGTTCTTCACTTTTTAAAATATCTTTTTTTTTTTAAATATCCCTTTTTAAATATCCCTTTCAAAAATATCTCTTTATAAAATGTCCCTTTTCCTCCCTTTCTGCAGCTGGTCCTGAGCCCCCCTTCCCAGCAGTGAGGATGAACTCAATATTCCACTATTTCAATATTGCAATATTCCTGAAGCTGATGCAGGGAAGAAACGGCAAAAAGCTCCCAGGAAGACTTGAAAGACACAGGGGAGGATGAGAAGTTTTGAGGTTTTGAGCAGCTTCAGGAATATTGCAAAATGTAGCTGACTTTGGCCTAGAGCGTGGAATCAGGGAATAAGGAAACCACACATGGAAATATGAGAACACACAAACGCACTGCTCTCCCTCAGCAGGGGAGGAAGCAAACAAATGTTTTCTTTGCTAGGAGAGGCCAAAGCAGCTCTCCAGCAGCCCTTCCAGAAGAGTTTGTGACTCTGTGATGCAAATGAGTGAACAAAGATAGGTTCCCTCCCTGCTGCCTCTTTTGCGTGCCAATTTCGAGTGAAAAACCTTCTCAGAACAAAGCTGAGTCATGAAAACATGAAATAACATCACTGTGCCTTGGAGCTGAGTCATGAAATAACGTCCCTGAGCTGGGCTGCTGCAGGACAGCACTGCCAGAACCTCCCTGTGCCCTGCAGAGCCCCTGGCTGCTCTGGGGACAGCCCCAAGGGCATTGGGAAATGGCATTAGAGTTAAAAAGCACAGAACGAGGTCTGCAAAGAACTGAATGTGTGCTCAATGCCACCCAACTCAAGGACTGAGTTGAATTTTCTGCCTGGGGTGTTCAGGCTGTGAGGAAACAACCCCAAAGAGCTGAGATTGCCTGTGGCACAGGGAGAAAACCCTTCTTGTGTGTTCACAGGGGTCCGAGGATGAGGGAAGAGACGAGGATCTGACTCCATGTTTCAGAAGGCTGATTTATTATTTTATGATATATATTACATTAAAACTATACTAAAAGAATAGAAGAAAGGATTTCATCAGAAGGCTGGCTAAGAATAGAAAAAGAAAGAATGATAACAAAAGCTTGTGGCTCGGACTCTCTGTCCGAGCCAGCTGACTGTGACTGGCCATTAATTAGAAACAACCCCATGAGACCAATCCCAGATGCACCTGTTGCATCCCACAGCAGCAGATAACCATTGTTTGCATTTTGTTCCTGAGGCCTCCCAGCTTCTCAGGAGGAAAAATCCTAAGGAAAGGATTTTTCATAAAAGATGTCTGTGACACTTCCTAGACAGAAAATGGTCTTTCACGGCTCACAAAATGGCCTTTCGTGGCTCCCAGATGTTCCCAAGTGATCGGCAGGGTTGTTCTTCTCCCAGAAATGTTACCAAGTGATCAACAGAGGCTGTTCTTCTCTCAGGTGGGTGATGCCCAGCTCTCCCTGACCAGTTCCAGGAACAGACTGGGTTTCTCTCAAGTGTTCCTGTTAGAGCTGGGTGGGAGCAGGTGACCCAATGTTGTAATAATTAAGAAATCTAATTTCATTTCCAGTTTAAATCCAGGATTTTCCTTTTGATTCAAAGGTCTCACCCAGCTCCAAAATGCCACTGCCAGGTGCTGAGTTTACAGGAGCAGAGGGAACAGCCTCAGGCTGGGCCAGGGCAGGCTCAGGTTGGACATCAGCAGGGATTTCCCCATGGAAAGGGTGATTAAGCATTGGCAGGGGCTGTCCAGGGAGGTTTGGAGTCTCCATCCCTGGAGGTGTCCCAGGAACTCCTGGATGTGGCACTCAGAGCTCCAGGGTGGGGACAAGGTGAGGATTGCTCACAGCTTGGACTCGATGATCCTGGAGGTCTTTTCCAACCTCAGTGATTCCATGACTCTGTTCCTCTGGGGAGCCAGCCTCCATGACTTCACAAACAGGGATTTCATCACCCTTTATGAATTATTTCCATGGCCCCTCTCTAAATCCTGAGGTGTGAGGAGCCCCAAGCACACCTTGCCCCGGGGGCCCCTCCTGTTTCCTCAACAGTACAAACGATTCCAGGGCAATTACACCCAGAAACCTTGAAATGAAACCTTTCCCCATCCAAGGGCACAACATCTGCAGTCTAAAGGCTCCCCAGCCTCTCCCTTCCTGTGCAAACAGCATCCCACATAGGGATTAATCATTCCTCAGGAATAGCACAACTGATTTTAGAGTGCTTGGCACCTCTCCCATCTCTCCTGCAGAGCAGGGAACTCGACCCTGCCTGAGTCACCTTCCCAGGAGCTCTCTTCAAGCCTGAACTCATCACCTCCCAGGTGAGCAGACCTTTGATTGTCAGCTCCCAGCACTTTCACTGCTCCGCTCTGGGCCAAATCAAACCTCCTGGAGAGGAGGAACGCAGCTGGCACTGCTGAGAGCAAACCTCACCCCAGCCCAAGCAGGACAGCTGAGCAGGGCACAGCTGAACACATTTGTTAGCTCCCTTCTGCTGCGATAGCACATTGGATTTGTTCTCCCGTTCTCTGCAGTTTAGCAAGATTTTTCGGCATTTAAGAGTAGGAATAACAAAAATAAAACCAGAAAAAGAAAAAAAAACACAACAAAATCAGATCACTGGTGGAACTCACATTCCTTTTTTAGCACAAAAGTCTCCTTTCTGAGAGCTCCCCTATTAAATAAGACATTTTTCTGGCCTCCCCGTCTATTTTGGATACGAACTTGCCAGGAGGGAAGTGGCAAAACAGCCCTGAAGGAGCAGCACTGCCCTGGTGCTTGCCCAGGAGCTGCACTTGAAGCTTCACAGCTACAGAGCAGGTCAGGCCAAAAACTGTTTCAAAAATGCCACATTTACGATGAAAAGGGTGTAAATTCACCACATATTTTCTTTCCTTCTGATGCAAAAAGTGGGGTTTTACTTGTATCCTAGCAAGGTGCAGAAAAAGAGGGAAATGCAATCCAGCAAAAGGGAGGATTAATAAAATAGGGGTTCAGCAGCTCATGGAGCCATCTGATGTCCAACACAGTATCAACCAAAAAAATCCACTTTTCTGTGCAGAATCAAAGCAGGAACTGAGATCTGGACCCAAACGTTGTCCTGTTGAAGCAATCAAGGTGCTTGTGCAGATGAACGTATTTGTCCCTCACTGATTTTTCCCTCAGCCTCACACGAGCTGGATGTTCCCAACATTTTGGAGCCAGTTAAATTCTCATAAAAGCCTCCAAACTGATGGCACTGGAAGAAAACACATGGGGCTTTTCCTTCGGGGTCAGGTGACAACAACTGCACAGCTGCAATCAGACCCAGAGCAGCTGTGAACAAAAATTAAAGGTGAGAAAGAAATTTGAGTGCTGTTCTCAGTGAAACTCCACCAATGATTCACCCATGACAGAGAATCAAAGGCACCAAGACACAAACAGGGATTCACCTCAGGCACCCAAAGTTCTGCTCCCATCCATAACCTAAATCAGGATCTACCACGATAACAATTTTTTCTGGTGGCACTTTTAATTTCTAAGCGTGGTGGGAAATTTTAAAGCTGCCTTGTGCAGGCAAGAAGTTCTCAAAGTTAGTTTGTGTCTGCTCATCCCCAGCATTAACTGAATAAAATGAGAATTTTCCCTTGCCTTGGCCTGGCTCTGGCATTGCTGCAATTATTCATGAGGCAACAGCTTGAATCACTTCCAACTGAAATTATATAAAGCTGTGGATAATGAAACCTCTATCAGCTCTGAAGCAAAGGATTTAGTCTTTATTATACCTGCAGGGACTTGAAGTTCTGTGCTGAAACTTAGAGGGGGAGATGGGCTAAAGAAACTCTTGATGAACTTGAATACATTTCCAAGGAGTGTGGAAAATTCCTTGTGTCCTTCTCTAGAACTCATTTGGAAGTGATGAAGACTTCTCTTTAGGAGCATCAGGCTCTGAAAGACATTTCAGCAGCACTGATGGGAGCTGATCAGGATTTCCATCCATTCCTGACTGCACAAGGTCCTGCCAGGAGCTCAGCTCAGGGATTGCAGCAGAGCCCTGCAGCGCTGCCCCAGTCATCCCACTCTGGGCAAGGATGTCTCAGAACATCACTAAATGCAGTTTCCAACCCCAAACTGAGAGGTTTTGTGGTTTCTTTAACTACATCACCAAAAACAAGGGTTTTTTTCACACATGTAATAACCAAAAAAACAATGTCAGTTATGGCAGCAGAGCTTTTCTACCAGTGGTCTCCCATCTGATACTCTGTGGGACACATTTTGTTTTAAATTCAGTGCCAAAGGCACATTTTATTTTCATAAAGCTGTTCAGCTCAATTGCACAGATTTAAAATATTCTACAATGATGATGGACTTCAACAAAATGAGCGACTAAAATACGCATCCTTAATTTTCCCACATCACTAAAGACCTGCACGGGGCTTTTAAACTGGGAAAGATTTCCAATGGCAGATGCAGGAACTGAAATCATTCTATCCTCTCCTAAAATGTTGTTCAGCTGTGAAAATCTCACGGATTAAATGTTGATTTAATGTTGTTTTCTTTGTTCAGTGTTTGTTGCTCATCAGGAACTGCAGTGATAAGACAAGGGGGAATGGGTTCACACAGAAGCAGAGGAGGTTTAGGTGGGATATCGGGAATTGGGAATTGTTCCCTGTGAGGGTGGGCAGGCCCTGGCACAGGGTGCCCAGAGCAGCTGGGGCTGCCCCTGCATCCCTGGCAGTGCCCAAGGCCAGGCTGGGCAGGGCTGGGAGCACCTGGGACAGTGGGAGCTGTCCCTGCCATGGCAGAGGTGGGATGGGATGTGGGAAGAAATATATAATATTTTATATAGTACACCAAAAATATAATATGTAATTCTATACACATGTAATCCCAGAATCCTGTTCCAAGGAGCATTGTGGAGCTAAATCATAGAGTCACAGGTTTAGGCTGGAAGGGACCTTAAATCTCATCCCATCCCACCCCTGCCATGGCAGGGACACCTCCCACCGTCCCAGGCTGCTCCAACCCAAACCATCCCATGATCCTGTGATTCCATAAATCCTGCAGCTATTCACTCCATCCTGCTGGAGAATCCCAAATCAATTTGCTTCTCCCGTTCATATCTGCATGTCAACAGTGGTTTTTCTTTAACGAGGAAAATCCTGTTTGCAGCAGATGAAATTCCCTGCAGGAGGGTCCCAGACCCAGCCCAGGCTGGAGCAGGCACAGAACCCCTCATGGATCATGGATTCCAGTCCCTGGGAATGTTCCCCCTGTGCTGGATAGAGGCTTGAGCTCGGTTCTGCTTTAGCATAAGAGTGAAAAATCACATTTCTCACCCTCCTCAGGGGACTTTTCCATAATTAAATGAAAAGCAGCACTAAATAACCAAACATGTGTCTCGTATCTGTTCCTTTGGCATTGACAGATGTTCTTGTTTCAGTCCTGGAGTAAAAAGGAAGCCAAGCTGCACTCAGATTTTGTTCTCTAAATGCCTCACAAATGGCAACAGATGCCAATGCAAACCTTCCTGCAGGTCCCTTTGGTAAACAGCTCCATCTGGGAGGAATTTGGGCATGAGATCAGCAGTGCTGGGAATCCCCATGGCAGAGGGAGCTCAGGGGCTTTTCCCCAGCACAGAAATGGAGGAAAGGAGGAGGAATATTTCACTTTGGGCTGAGAGAAATCAGATTTCCCTTCCCAGAACCTACAGAACGAAGGGGAGATGGGTCCAGGGAGGAGAGAATCACTCAAAGGGTGCCCAGAGCTGCTGATCCAAAAACTGCTTTGTCCTTGACCTTGCCACAGGGACATCCTATGGTGTGATTTCCATGCTCCTCACAGACCAAGCTGGGATTTACATCCCCAGGGTTGAGTCTGCAGGAGAAAGCTCACGGAAAATCTGAGTTTCTTGCCCACAAGGAAGAAAAGAGACTTGTTTAGGGAAGCAGGGTAGGAAGCAGATAAGCCTGCCCTAAGCACTGAGAGATAAAGAGGATATGCAGAGACAAATATTTGGAGCTTCTCAGGCAGTAAAAGCAGGGGAAGATTGGAAGGAAAATGACGCGTTTGTAATGAGGTGGCTGTCTAGTGTGCAATTTGAATTATTTTCACATGATGTAAGGCAGAAATGACGTGGTTTGTTCCTAGTGTGATGAGGAAATTGTGCTTTTCAGGGGGACACCCTCTGTTTGCTGCCATGTGGAGTCAGGGCCCGTTACTGAAGGTGATGCAGAGACAGGAAGGCACTGAGAGGATGCAAAATTGGTGTGTTCAAAGCACAGAGATCACAGACAGGGTGGGGCTGGGCCAGAGCCACAGCCCCCATCTCTCAATCACCCTTTCCACCCCGATTTCTGTGGAGGTGGGAAGAGCTGGCTGGGTGTGACCCCCTCAGCCACAGCCAGCCCCTCCTGCCCCAGCTCACAGAGGTCCAAAGGGTCCAAAATTACCACAGAGCTCCATGAATAATCCATGGGAAATGGGCACATCGAGGACCCCTCCCAGCCTGTGAGTCCCCAAGTGACCCTGCAGATCCTTCAGCAAGCCCAGGCTGCTCATCCCCACCTCATCCCTGAATCCTCCCAAGCCTTTCCCTCTGCTGGTGGGTGACACCAGCTTCCCTCAGCAGCGGGGTCACCACCCTGCTGCTCCTTTCCCAGGGGTGTATCCCAAACCTCAAACGTGCCCTGAGCAGCCAGCAAAGGCTCCTGAGCTGCCCACTGAGAATAATCAGGTCATGCTTGAAGGAAACAGCCGTCAGGGAGCTTCCAGGAAATGTAAGGAATCAGCTCTTCCCAAAAAAAGTCACATTTTCCTTCCCTTTCACCCCAAATAACTGGGTGGTCTCTGAGCTGAGTTAGCAATTGGTGGCAGAAGAACATTGGGGTGTTTGGGACAAAGACTTTTCTGACCCAGAGATGAGGCAACTGAGAGGTGTTTTAAAAGCTTTTATTCCATTTTCAGTCCCATGTGAAGGGTGAGACAATGCAGATGTTATAATTCACACCATCACAATCAGAAGCCAATTACAATATAAGTGTTTACTGGCCTATCACCAATGCTGTAAATACCTTAAAGCTAATTATCTAAAACTACCCCTCATGGGTCCCAGTACAATGTATATTTCATAGTTCTATTTCTCCAAAATATCCAGTCTTATTTGCAAGGCCATCTTTTGGAACTTTTTTTCCTAGCTTTTTTTCTCTCTCAACAATATCTGCCCTATTCCACGGCATTTCTAAGCCAGCATTTCTTATCTCAAACTTTGCATACAGATGCACGCAGTGTGGGCCTTCTGTCAGGCTTTGAGAATTCTCTACAAATCCATTTCCCACACTGATCAGAGACCTCTCAGGTGTCCCAGGAAAACCAGCTGTGCTCCTGGCCCAGGGATTTGGAGAGCTGGAGTCTCTGATGCAGATCCATGGCCAGTTCCTGCCATGAGCCCTCCAGGCCATGCGCTGCCCCTGGAGCTGAGCTGGGGAGGCTTTCATGGGCACCCAGCTGCTGCAATGGCTCTGAGTAATAAAGGGCTCATTTTGTGTGTTCCAGACAGGGCATCCAGACACCACAGAGCTGCTCCTGCAGGACCTCAGGAAAGGAGGAAGCGCAGTAAGACAGGAGGGATAAATCTGGTGGAGGGGTCATTACCGTAATGAGATTACAAAAAACAGCCCAGCTGGTCCTTAGCCTTTAGTCCTGGCTGAAGGAGGAAGGCAGAGTGTGGGCTTTGCCAGGAGCTGTGCACGCTCTGGGCTTGTGCCCTGACATCTGGGAAGAGGTGTGAGTATTGTATTTGCTGGGAAATGTCCTGACCAAGGCAGGAATGATGAATCTGACTCCATGTTCTTAGAAAGCTAATTTATTATTGTATTATATTGTATTATATTGTATTACATTACATTACATTACATATTATTACATTACATTACATTACATTATATTACATATTTATTATTATATTATATTATATTATATTATATTATATTATATTATATTATATTATATTATATTATATTATATTATATTATATTATATTATATTATATTATATTATATTATATTATATTATATTATATTATATTATATTATATATTATATATTATCTAAAGAATACAGAAAGGATATTTACTCAATGCTAAAAAGATAATAATGAAAACTCGTGACTCTTTCCAGATTCCTGACACAGCTTGGCCCTGATTGGCCAAAGAGTGAAAACAACTCCCAGCAGAATGCAATGGAACAATCACCTGTGGGTGAACAATCTCCAAACACATTCCCCATGAGCACAGCACAGGAGAAGCAAATGAGATAAGAATTGTTTTCCTTTTCTCTGAGCCTTCTCAGCTTCCCAGGAGAAAAACCCTGGGAGAAGGGATTTTTTCAGAGAAGGTGAATGGCACAGCGTGGATGATGCAGGACTGGCCACAGCCTCAGAACAGCCTCAGTTCTCCCTCAGAACAAGGGATCCAGCCTGGATCCAGCTCCCAGCACACTCTGCAGTTCCAGGGGGATGAGTTGCTCCTGTCTGGCCCAGCTATCAGGGTGACTCTCTGTCCTCCTCACAGGGATGGAAAGAGGAGGCTGGAGAGGTTCCCAGCCTTTGGTGTGATTCATTCCCAGAGGGGGGACATTGCTTTGCCTTGGAAATGCCAGATCAAGTGATTCAGAAGCATCCTGAAGCTGGGATGTGAGGCAAATCCAGGCAGCCACAGCCGTGCTAGGAAATCATCTCCAAATGAGTAAATTTGAGTGTGTTTAACAGACACCAGATTTGTGCAATAACTGGTGTTGGTCCAGGCCCACAGATTGCTGTGGGCAGGAATTTCACAGACCTGCTCAGGCAGCACACAAGTGAGAGGTCACAGTGGCACTGCCTTGTCACAGGCACCATCAGGACATGGCAGGGATGCTTTGTTCCCCTTTTCTCCACCTCAATCTGTTCTCTTTAGGCTGGACCCCACAGTCACTGCTCAGCCATGGCTCCCCCTGTCCTGTCAGCACCATCTCGGGGAGTTTCACTGTGTTTAACCCTCTGCAGCACCACTTGTACATCCTGCCACAGAAGGTCCCTGCATGTCAGAACCCAGGACATTCCTCTGCCTGCCCTGGGTGACTCCAGACCCTGGCAGGGGGCTCAGAGACCTTGGCACGGTATCACAAACACCTGTGCCTTTGATTTTAGCCCATGGAAACAATTACCAACTTTGTGTGAGGAGTTACAAGCCACAAGAGTTTGAATAGAATTATAGTGAATTTATCACAGGGTGAAAACGTAGAATTTTGGGGATTTAGAATGGGGGTTCAGGAGGCAAGATGGAGCAATCTGGGTGTGTTCTCTCTTTCTCCTTGTCCTCCATCTTCTGCTGTGATGGTGGCACTTCTGGATTGGTTTAGAGTAGAGACAGACTGTCTAACATAGGTGATAGGTGTTGGAAAATTATTGTAAATAAAGCACACACAGTTCTTAGTATGAAAAGCCAACAGCACCCCAAGGGCAGGGACTGTGCCACAACCCGACCTGCTGGACAGATCTCAGCAGGTCAGAGGAGGAATGTAACAGATAAGGAAAAATAAACAACCTTGAGAAGCAGAGCTGATGAATCTCAACATCTTCGGTCGTGGGGCTGGGAAACAGAGACTTTCTAATACCTCAGGGGTCATCCAGCCACAGGAACGCAAGCCCTGCAGCCCAGGGCCGGGAAGGGGTGGTGGCTGCAGTGACAATAAAGGCTCCCAGACAGGGCTGGTGCCCAGGCCAGCACTGTCCCAGCAGCTGCACCGTGTCCCTGCCTGCAGGAAGGAGGGACAGCAGGGTGGCAAAACCCCTGAAGGGGAACTGCTCCTTTCCCAAATGCATCCCCCAGGCAGCTGGCACAGAAAGGGGAACCTGGGAGAGAAAACTGGCACTCTCTAGTAAAACACAAAATAAAAATATAAAACACAAAATAAAATATCTGGGAGAAAATTTAAAGATGAATAAAAATAAATAACAAAAATAAATAAATAATAAAAATAAATAAATAATAAAAATAAATAAAAAATAAAAATAAATAGAAATAAAAATAAATAGAAATAAAATAAATAGAAATAAAAATAAATAGAAATAAAAATAAATGGAAATTTATTTATTTCATTTAATAAAAATTAAATAAATAAAAAATAAAAACCGCAAAATAAAATATCTGGGAGATAAAACACACTCTCTAGGGAGAGAAAAGAAACAATGGGGAGGATTCCACTGATTGATGAATGGAAAAAGATATTTTGCCTTTACAAATAAACTTTAGGTTTGCTGAGAAATGAAATTAGACATTGAAAAATGAAAGAAACAATGGGGAAGAATACCCTCTAAATTCTGTAAGAGTTAAAAATTAAAAGGGAGGGTTATGCATTAGAGGGGAATCTTTGGTATCGGGTGTTTTGGGAAGTCTGAACCTCTCAAGTACCTCAGCCAATGGGGAAAGAGAGAAGGGAAATTGGAATAAAAAGGAGGCTGCATCCTCCAAAAATGGGAGAGACCCCAGGGAAATGCCCCATGGCCTCTCCCTTTATTGGAATAAAGCAAAAGGACTCCTCTGTCTCCTTTTTGGACATAGACCTCTGCTGTTTGTGGGTTAATTTTCCTGACAATAGGGAGAACAGCAGGGCTGGAAGAGCTTGCAGCCAGGGAGAGGGTTCGGCCAGCCAGGACTGGGCTGAGTTCTACTGGACTGGTCCAACAGGTGATGGAAACGTGGAAAATGTGGTGCCCTCCCAGTCAGCCACAGCCAAGGAGGCACTGCAGAGCGAGAGAGGCTTGGCAGGAGCGCCAGGGCTCAGGAAGCTGATGGAGCTGGATGTTCTGCAGCCTAGGGAAAGCTAAATTAAGTCATCTTTTTGTATGTCAGATGACTTCCTGAGTTAGTAGGGCAGGCTGGAGGCTGCAGCAGTGTTGGTCTGACCTGGGAGGAGCTGCTAGGAAGGGGAATGTGCCAGGAAAAGGCTGAGTAAAACCATCCCCGGGTCAGGCATTTCCAGGCAGTGGCTTTCGTCTGGGCTGAGGAATGTTGGGAACGTTAATGGCACGGGTGCTTAATGGTTTCTTGAGGTTTGGATTGAAGGTATTTGAGATAATAGTTTACGTCTGGACTTAGGTGTTTATTATTTTTATTAGTAAAGTAGTCTCACAACTATGCGTTCGGCAGCCTTTCATTAGTAAGGTACAAAATGATTCACTATGTTCTCTTACAAGGCCTTTTAAGACTAAACTATCCAATTAAGAAATGACACTTAAATTATTTTCCCTTTTAACCCAATAACTAATTTTTCAAAGTCCAGAATGCAGACTTTTCTGTCTAATTACAAAATATCACCCAAACCCATGAAGAAGAAGGAAGAAGAAGGTGAAGAAGAACAATTTGCTTCTGCCTTAAAACTTCTATTTTGCTTCGTATTTGTTTTTATATTCTAAAATGGCAAATTTTAAGTTTTCTACTCAATGACATTACACCCTTCTAACTGTGATATTACACACTTCTAACTGTGATATTACACACTATACACTTGTCATCTTAGTGTTTTAATTAAATTTGGAAGCTTTCTCTACAGCCTTAGGTTAAATGCGGTGTTCTCTTGTGGGTCTGTGCTTTTCAGCACAGAAAGTTTAAAATTCTCAGCATCCAGGATCCCAACAGGTGCTGCTCAGTGCTCTCTCTATTGTCACACCTCGGGCAGGTGACAGAGCACAGGGACCCTCCTGGGGGGAGCTCCGGGCAAAAACTGCAGGGAGAGCCACAAGTGAAGTACCCTGGACCATGGAAATCCTGGAACCCTCTATCTATCCCTCCTTCTCTGGACCATGGAAATCCTGGAACCTTTTATATCCCTCCCTCTCTGGATCTGTAAATATTGGAGCCTTTTCCCTATTCCTCTCTGGATCCTATAAATCCTGGAGCATTTTTCCTATTCCTCTCTGGATCCTATAAATCCTGGACCCTTTTCTCTCTCTCTTTTCCTCTGGATCCTTTAAATCCTGGAGACTTTTATTTACTCCCTCTCTGGATCCTATAAATCCTGGAGCCCTTTATCTACTTCCTCCCTGGATCAATCCTATAAATCCTGGAACCTTTTCTATCCCTCCCTCTCTGGATCCTATAAATCCTGGAACCTTTAATACCTTTTTTTTTTTTTTCTGGACCATATAAATCCTGGAACCTTTTATATCTATCCCTCTCTGGATCCTATAAATCCTGGAACCTTTAATATCTCTTTTTTTCTCTGGATCATATAAATTCTGGCATCCTTTATCTATCTGTCTCTGGATCCTATAAATCCTGGAGCCCTTTATCCATCCCTCTCTGGATCAATCATACAAATCCTGGAGCCCTTTATCTATGCCTCTCTGGATCCTATAAATCCCAAAGCCCTTTATTTACTCCCTTTCTGGATCCTATAAATCCTGGAACTTTTAATATCTCTTTTTTTCTCTGGATCATATAAATTCTGGCATCCTTTATCTATCTGTCTCTGGATCCTATAAATCCTGAAGCCCTTTATTTACTCCCTCTTTGGATCATATAAAACCTGGAACCTTTAATATCTCTTTTCTTTCTCTGCATCATTTAAATCCTGACATCCTTTATCTATCCCTCTCTGGATCCTATAAATCCTGGAGCCCTTTATCTATCCCACTCTGGATCAATCATATAAATCCTGGCATCCTTTATCTATCTCTCTCTGGATCCTATAAATCCTGGAACCTTTAATATCTTTTTTTTTCTCTGCATCATTTAAATCCTGGCATCCTTTATCTATCCCTCTCTGGATCCTATAAATCCTGGAGCCCTTTATCCCCCCCTCCCTCTTCCCAGACATTTGTGATGCTCCAGCCAACTCCCAGCTCAGCGTGGGGCACATCCCTCACAGTTGGTGCAATACTTTATTTCATCTCTTCCCTGATTTAAAAACCTCTTTGCAAACCTCTGAAACAACTCAGGTGGCCAGAGAAAAACATGGGCTGCTGCAATTCCTGCTCATAAATTGGCTGCAGTAATATTTCAGTTTAAAAAAGAAGCAAAAATAAAGCTCTGCCATTGATCTCAGCACTTCATTTCTAAGCAGTGAACTGAGTTTTGCTCAAGCTGCGCTGAGCAAAAAGGGAAAAACAATCACCAGAGATGCCTGGATGAAGCTCCTGATGTCAATATTTCTGATGAAGATAAATTTTGGTGGCAAAAGCAAAGTTCCAGGCCTGAGAAAAAGGAGCCCTGAGGCATTATGAACTAATATTGATAGAAATTGGGCCAGCAGACTCCTGCAAGGGAAGGTGGATTCAGGAGTGGGGAAGGAGGTGGAGAGGCTGAAGTGAAGCTCCATGAGTCTGCAGGAGAAATGAAGAGAAAGGGTAGGAAGGGAGGGAAAAACAATGTTCAAGGGAAGAATTTTTGGGGGATTCTGGCGATCAACCCTTCCTCAGGCACCTGAGAAAAGGACTGAGACAATAAAAGCAGCTGCCAAGGCTTGGAAATCAGCCCCTCTTTGGGTCAGTAGGGCCAGGGCCAGCCCAGCAGCAGGGAGGGACCATGCCGAGACCCAGACTCAGAGATGTTCCTGCCCTTTGGGAAAGAGCAAACCCAGCCAAGCTGTGCAGCCCTGGCTTTCATACCTGTATTTGTGCATCCAGCACAGGAGATGACTTCAGCTCTCACTCCTCTTGTGATTCCCCTGCTCTGCTCCCTCCCTGGATGGTTTTTGCTGTTGTTCCTGGGAGTTTTGCCAATTAACGACGAGTGAAAACCTGTCCTGTGGCACCCAGGCCTTGCTCATCACCTCTCCCTGGTGTGACCGTGTTCGCAGGGGTCTGAGGATGAGGGAAGAGATGAGAATGTTGACTCCATGTTTCAGAAGGCTGATTTATTATTTTATGATATGTATTATATTAAAACTATACTAAAAGAATAGAAGAAAGGATTTCATCAGAAGGCTGGCAAGGAATAGAAAAAGAATGAATGATAACAAAGGTTTGTGACTGACTGAGACAGTCCAGATAGCTTGGGCTGTGATTGGCCATTAATTAGAAACAACCACATGAGACCAATCCCAGATGCACCTGTTGCATCCCACAGCAGCAGATAACCATTGTTTGCATTTTGTTCCTGAGGCCTCTCAGCTTCTCAGGAGGAAAAAAATCCTAAGGAAAGGACTTTTCAGAAAATATCATGGCTACACCCCGGGATGAAGCAGGGGATAACAGGGTTAAACTCCAACAGGGAGCTGGGCATTGAAAACATCCAGGGCTGTGCTGGCACTGGTGTTTGGGCAGGATGAATTCTCTCAGGCTGGCTCTGAGGTTTCTCAGACCAGGGAATGGAAGATCCATTTGCTCTTTCCTATTTTCCTCCCTGGCAAAGCCACTTAGGGCACCTGACCATCGCTCTGCTCCCTGCCCTGCAGGGTTGGGCACTGCATCCAGGCTCCAGCACCTTCACCTCCTCCTCCAGACTGGATCATATAAATCCTGGGTGGGACGGTTGTTCACAGGGGTTTTCAGGTGAGGGAAGAGACGAGAACGTTGACTTCCATGTTCAGAAGGTTTGATTTATTATTTTATGATATACATTACATTAAAACTATACTAAAAAGAATAGAAGGAAAAGTTTCATCTCAGAAGGCTGGCTAAGCTAAGAATAGAAAGGAATGAATAATAAAGGTTTGTGTCTTGGACAGAGAGTCCAAGCTAACTGGGCTGTGGTTGGCCATTAATTCTAAACATTTAAGATAGCTAATCACAGATGCACCTGTTGCATCCCACAGCAGCAGATAACCATTGTTTACATTTTGTTCCTGAGGCCTCTCAGCTTCTCAGGAGGAAAAAATTTTAAAGAAAGATTTTTAATGAAAAGATGTCTGCGACACCTGGGCCCTTTATCTATTCTCTGCCTCTGACCACAGACTGGATCCACTCCCCCTGCTCCAAAATCAGCCCCTTCCCTCCCATCCCTGATGGCAGCAGGAGCACGGGGTCACTCCTGTCCCTGCCAGGGTCCCCTCCTTTCCCTGCCCCTCTGGTTTAACCAGAATTATGAAAATCCACAAGAAACTTCTGGATTTACACCTTCATTTTTCAGCCCTAGATGGTGGCACTGAGAAACAACTGCATTTGTCACTCACTGAATAAATTTCTGTTTCCCATCCATCATAGAATTAAGGTCAAAGCCATTAAAAACTTTTTTTCCTTCCTGAACGTGGAGTAAAAAATTGGCAGGGGAAGGTCATGGTGTCAAATTAAATCTTCTCATGGAGACTAAGCTTTTTCTCCTTTTTCCTTTTTTAATCAAAAGGCATCTAAATTTAACACCAGGGCCTCATTTTGAAATGTAACATTGAAACATTCCATACTGAAAAGTGCTGAAATGCAGCACTCTGGGCTTCAAAACAAAAAAACTGAAAATCAATGCAGAATTTGACAGACTGTCTTGGTTGTCCTCAATTCGAAATTTCAATGGATAAACTGTTGATCAAATATCTTGTCTAGTTCTAATTAGCACCATCACCATCGGCCAGGGGCCATCACTACAGTCTGAATAAAATGTAAGAGTGAGATAACCCCAAATGCAAAAAACTTCCCAGTCTCATTGCCAGGATATTGCAGTTTCCATAATTCTCCATCATTTTTTGCATTCCCAGAGTAAGAGAAAAGGTTGCAGCAGCAAAGAGCAACACAATTGTCCAGATTTGATGAAGATAGAAGGATGGACACACATCCTGAGGCTGCTCCCACAGAGGGAGGGATGAGAGCAGAGCCCCTGGACAAGGGGCATTGTTTGTCAGCTCAAAGTGCTCACAACACCCAGTGTGTGCTCACTCTTTGAATTTAATCAGTCTTGTGTTGCTTAATTTAGGTAAATTTAGTTAAACCTCAACTGGTGAGGGCACACCTGGAGTGCTGTGTCCAGCTCTGGCCCCTCAGGTTGGGAAGGACATTGAGATGCTCAAGCACATCAAGAGGAGGCAAGGAGGCTGGAGAGGGGCTGGGAACACAAACCCTGTGAGGAAGCCCTGAGGGAGCTGGGGGTGCTCAGCCTGGAGAAAAGGAGACTCAGGGGTGCCCCCATCACTCTACAACTTCCTGAAAAGTGGTTGTGGTCAGGTGGAGTTGGACTCTTTCTCCAGCAGCACTGACACAACCAGAGCACACAGCCTCGAGCTGCACCAAGGGAAATTCAGGCTGGATATCAGGAAAATGTTTTTCACATAAAGAGTGATAAAGTTCTGGAATGGCTGCCCAGGGAGGGGCTGGAGTCCCCATCCCTGGGGGTGTTTAACAAAGCCTGGATGTGGCACTGGGTGCCAGGGCTGAGTTGAGGGGTTGGGGCTGGGTTGGACTCGATGGTCTCGAAGGTCTCTTCCAACCCAGTGACTCTGTGAATCCTGTGAATCAGTAAAACCCAAGCAAGCCATAGAAATAAGGACTGGGGAAAAATGGCAGCTGACTGGAAGCACTCAGAGTTCACAGACTCATATATTTACACCTGTAAGGATGGCTGTGAGGGCTGCTTAACGAACGTGACTAATTAAAACAAATTCACATTCAGGGGGGATGTACCAAGGGGAGCATTGGGAGAAGGCAGCACCAGCTCCAGAGAGAAACCCCCTTGGATGGGCAGGACAACCTTGGGATCATCCCCTGGGACAATGAGGAGATTTTCCTTGCCAAAGCAAAGCTCTCCAGGTCCATCCTCTCTATAACTAATTAATCTGGACATAAATTAACACATGGAGCTCTTATTCCCCACAGTGCTTTTTGATGCTGCTTGCTCCAGGCTTGAGGGAGGTGAAGGGATTCAGCTCAGCCCTGTGCCAGTCCCAAAAGTCCCTCCATGGCTCATCCAGGCTGTTCCCAAGCCCTCCTGCAGCAACAGGAGCCATCCAACCTCTGCATCTGCTCAGCCTCCTGTGAGAGATCAAAGGCTGATCCTTATTCCAGCACATCTGGGAACAGATGGGCCGCGAGCCAGGTTGGATTTCCTCCAGGAAAAAGGGCTGGGGATGCCTGGGAATGAAACAGGCAGTCCTGGAGATGTTTCCTTTCATTCCTCAAATGCCAGGAAATGCATGGACCCATCCCATCCACGCCGAGGAGATGTGTGCAGACATGAGGGAGCTGTTCAGGTGAAATATTCCTGAGTTATCACCCTGCAAACACGTCAGGCATGTTCCCGTGCAGGGATGTGCCAAGGGAAGGAAACCCCCAGCTCTCCATGCCAGCCAGCCATGGCAAAGTGTTTCCCTGAATGACCTTTGGGCAATTTAGCCTTTCATTTTTTTGTAATGGAAATTAAATAGGTAATGTCATAAAGGAAAATTACCTCAGCTAATTGGCATGTAATTCCAGGAGAATGAATCCTTGTTCTTGATGATTAAAACTTCCATATCTTACTAGAAATGGAACCTCTTTAGTGTTGCCAATTCTAACATGATCTTCCCAGAGAGGTGGGTACACACCCCTCACACACCCACCTCAAAATTTATTTCATTTTTATATACTTAATATATTTTTATATATTTATATATTTTATTTATTCTTTTGTTTAAAAAAATAAATCCAGCTCAGCCCTCCCATTCCCTGGTGGGAAAAAAAAAAAAACAACAAACTTTTTATGCTTAAACAATCAAACCAGCGTGGCTTGCAGTGCATTTTAAACAGTAAAAGTGAA
Source organism: Emberiza elegans (assembly GCA_024865655.1). Lineage (NCBI taxonomy): Eukaryota > Metazoa > Chordata > Aves > Passeriformes > Fringillidae > Emberiza > Emberiza elegans. Next base: position 69,550,633 of record JALJVW010000184.1, on the reverse strand, counting down.
AAAGGAAGCCAGAATTTGGGGTGCAAAGTCCAGCCTGTGGACACAGAACACCCGAAACGCTGATTCAGATGAGTCTCACCCAGGGAAAATCTGCTTCACGCCTGGGTTTTGTTGCAGCTGACAAAGCCAGACACTTCAAAGTGAGAGAATTGGCTCTCACACTCATTTCTGTGGGTGGGAAGGGAAAGCAGAGCTGGTGCCCGTTCCCTGCAGTGGCTTTGGGAGCTCCTGCCCAGCAGCTGCTCCCTCCTGAGCACAGAGCAAAATCCTCTGTGCAGAGCTCCTGACCCAGCTGCGCCTCTCTGGATTTCCTGCTCCCTTCATCCCGATGGAGGAGGAGCTGCTGGGACACCCTGGGGAAACACAGCTCTGCTGGAGCAGCAGCCTGGAGGGAAAAGCAGAGAAACCTCTGAGGAACCAGCTGCAGAAAGGGAGGTGAGGTGGCAGAGATTGCAGAACAGAGAGCCAGTCCCGAAGGGCTCCCTGCGCCTGCACAGCACCAGGGGACACTGGGAGGACGCTGAGTGCTCTCTTCACTGAGAGCTGCTGGCACAACCCCTCCAAGGATTCCTCCTGGAGAAGCACAGAGAGAAGAAGAGAAAACAATTCTTATCTCCACTCGCTGCGCCTGTTGTTTGGCACATGTGGAGTGTGTTCTGGAGATTGTTTACCCAAAGTGATTTGTTAATTGGACACTAGTGAGTGTCAGGACCCAGCACATCCCTCTGGCTGTCCAGGATGGCCAGGACCCCTGCCAGGGGGCTCAGAGACCCTGGCACAGAGCCCAGAATGCCCCTGTGGGTTTGATTATGACCCATGGAGCAAATTACCAACCTTGTATGAAAATCAGCAAGCCACAACAGCTTAGGTAGAATAATAGTGAAGTTATCACGGGGTGGAAAAGTAGATTTTGGGGTTTTTGGTATGGAGGTTCAGGAGGCAAGATGGAGGGAACTGGGCATGTCCAGCCTTTCTCCTTCTTCTTCTTGGCCTCCATCTTCTGCTGTGATGGTGGCCCTTTTGGATTAGTTTAGAGTAGAAGCTCACTGTCTAACATAGGTGATAGGTGTTGGGAAGTAATTGTAAACATTGTACAGGTAGTTTTTAGTATAAAGACATAACACTGCCCTGGGGGCAGGCAGAGTGCCTGGAACTGTCCTGCTGGATGGACCTCGGCAGGGCAGGAGAAATCGTTTCATAGATAAGATACAATAAACAACCTTGAGATCGAGAAATGAAGAGCCCTGACTCCTTCTTCAAGTACCAGGCTGGGAAAAGAGACTTTCCAACTTTTCTCGGGGTCACTCTGACAAGCTAGAGATCCTGACAAGTGAGGGTTGTTTGGATTCCTTGGCCAATAGGGTCAAAGCTGTGTCATTGCTGTCTGAGACAGTCATGGGGTTTTGTTTAGTATCTCTTTAGAATAATTATAGTATAGCAGTAATGTAATATAATATAGCTTAATAAAGCAATTGTTCGGTATTCTGAATTCATGGACTTAGAGCACATTATTCCCTGGCTGGGGGAATTCACTGCTGGGTTAGTGGCAGTCAAACTTCTGCCACTCTCTGGGGCTGAAAACACCTCTGGGAGAAATGCACCTGTGCAAAAGCAGCGTGAGACCCAAGCAGTGGAGCACTTCCACTGGTGGGTGAGTTCTGCACTCACTGCCTGCCAGAACCAGCCATGGTGCTGGGAAGGATGGAAGTTTGACAAGAAAGTCTCAGAGCTAAGTGTGCTTGGCAGAAAGATCTCTGAATGTAGAACCTGAGAGCGGAACAGAGATGGAAGCAAGTTTTGATATAGAAGAACAATGGATGTGTAAATTGACAATTGCTGAGCCAGTCTTAGTGGACAACTAAAAAAGCAAAGGTTAAGTCAGTTGGAAAGAGATTTTATGATGAAAGGATATGCTGACCACAAAAAAAAAAAAATTGTTTTTCCAAGTAGAAACAGGTCTTAGGAAAAGCAGAAAGATACCACAGGCAAACAAACATGTTGATGTGGCAGGTAGAAAAAGGGTCTAAGAATTTTCCACTGCAAGAAAACTGAAAAACAACTTTAAGCTTAAACTGTACCATACTAACTCATGTGGCTGGGCAATATTGAACATAACATGGTAATGATAGTTATGACAGGCTGTAGTTAATAGTGAAGGTGTTGTGTATGATACTGCTTGGTTATGTATTAAGATGCTCAGCAAAGAAAAATATATAATGCATTGTAACCAGAATTAAAGGGGATTTCAGGCTTCTCTATAGCCGCCACTGGCAGCTTTATGTGTGGCCCTGCTACCCACGACCCAAAACTGCTGTAAAGTCTTCTGTACAATAAACAGCATTTTGAAGAGCTGTAATAGACAATAAACAGCATTTTGTATACAATAAACAGCATTTTATATACATTAAAAGGCATTTTGGGAGTCCCACATCTCTCATCTCAGGTTCTTACACAGGGCAGATGGGCAAAGGGCTGAAGTCAGGTTTAGTTTTCCCTTTGGGGTTCATAACTCACCTGCAAACCTGTCTAGGCTTGTGCTGTGGATGGCTGGGTGAGCAAGTGCTTTTTCTCCCTGAAGAAAAGACTGAACCACACAAGAAAAATGCTGCAAAATGGTTTCTTGTGCTAATATTTATAAAGCATTCCCAGCCCACAGCAGCTCCCAGAATGCCACCACAGGAAATTGGTCTTTCCCTCTGGGACAGGGCAGGGGGAGTTTGTGCAGTTCAGGATTATTCCATGCTGTTTCTAGCATGGAGAGGAGGCTGGTGTGCCCCCCAAAAATTTCACTTTGTGTTATTCTCTGTGGAAAAGTTCATTTTAAACAATTTTCCCCCCACCCTCCTGTTCTGCAGCTTGGGCATGGCCAAGTGGGAGCTATCCAGTGCTGTTTGAGGGGCTCTCTTTCCTTCAGAAGAAAACTGGAAGATGTATTTCATTATATTCTAGAGAGAGCAGCCAGCTAGCAGAAACAATGAGACAGAACTAATTAAGTTTTGAGATTTATTAGGATGGGATTTTTCCTGGCATCCTGCTCTGTAGTGATGCCTTTTGGGGCTACCTAAAACCAGAGGCCAGGCAAAATTAAGGCAATAAAAAGCAGGGATATTTATTGAAGGCCCTTCAGGTATATTTAGGGCAGACAAAACTCCCCAGGGGCTGCACCCAAAAATGGATGATGGGTCACAGGTTTCACACTTTTATAAGTTGGGTCCATTTGCATATTGGGGTTAATTTGCCAATTACAGCTTCAGCTAATGAAGTCATTTACCCCAAGTTTGCTCCCCCACAAACTCACTTTTGTTTCCATCTCTGGGCCCTGAGGCAGTGAGGGGTCCTTGATTGCCAGGCCTGGAGAGGAATTGTTGTGTCTGTCCAAAATGGGGGAGCAGCAGCTCACACTGTGTGTGGGGCTTGGAGTGATCCACTAAAGAACTGCAGGATGGAAAATAGATGGAAAATATAAAAGCTAAAATCCTGAGGGATCAGTGGTACCACCTGGAGCAGCACAGCAAACACCCAGTCCCAGATTGAACCTTGCTGCTCCAACAGCCTCCCAGGGTATTGCACAGCCTCAGCCTCAGGAAAGCCCTGCTCCCAAATGAAACCTTCCCTCAGGGAAATCTGCATTGCCACTTGGATGGGCAGAGTTCTGAGTCAAGTGAACAGCGGGTACCCTTGTCATGGAAAGGACATTTCTCTCTGTGTTTCCTGGCTCTGACGTAACTGGGGAGATGATTTCCCAGTGTGTCAGCTTTACTGTCAAGCCACAGCCTCGTGCTCACCGTCAGGGCTCCAATTTGCTGTGCCAGACCAGGTTTTACAGCTGGCATTTCACACCTGCCCCTCCCTGAGTGCCAACCCCAGGCTGGCCCTGCAGCTCCATCAGCGATGGGGCAGCCAAGGGATGGAGGCACTGCAGGAAACTGCTTCTTTTCGCTCCATCCCAACCCCTTCCATCTCTGTTTGCTGTGCGTGAAGGTTGGCAGGGGTGCTGGGAAGTGATGAAGAGCTGCAAAGCTCTGAGCACTTTGAGTGTTTACCTGAGCACCAGAATCTTCTGGAGTTTGCAAAACCAGGCCGGAAATTGCTCAATGACAAAATTTCTATTCTTTCTCCTTCCAGTCAGGCTAAAAATAAAATAAAGCCCTTGTGCCGGGCTCATTTCTGCTGCAACCACACTCGTCTGAGCAGAGTTAATGGGGGTGAGGACGGGCCTTTACCATGTTGTTTTTCAGCAGTGCAACTTCAGTCACAGCCAGAGCAGGGAAACGGAAACCAGTGGTGGGTGAGGCAGCCCAGCACTGCTCCCCTGGGCTCCTCACACCAGCAGCTCCCCAGAACCCACCTCACCCTCCCTGCTCAGCACCAACAAGGTGTCTGTTAGCTGGAGGGAGCTGGGGCAAGGCCCAGCTCAGTCCCACTCCTGTAAAGTCCAGGCTTTGTGTTTAGGCAGGGGCTGGGTGCACCTGAAGGAGGTTTGAAGCTCTTTCAGCCTTGCTCTTCCCCATCTTTACAAAATTGGCATCTAATTTTGGGGTTGTTTGCCTGTAGAGGATGCATTTCTCCCGGAAGTCTCCTGTGAAGAGTGGAGAAGACAATTTGTTGTTTCACCAAGGGTGAGAAGGGCATTGACCAACCTGATGGACAAATGGCCTGTGCTCCCACCCCAGCAGGGTCACAGCTGCAGTGGGACCGAGTGAGGGCTGTTCATGGAATTCCTGACATCCCAATGGGGTGGTAGGAGACAGGAATATGGGACACAGCCAAGACACCGAGCTTCTGGCAGGACACTCTTTCCCCATTCCAGGTATTTCCCCATTCCAGCACACCCAGCTCCCACACAGGGGTATCTTTGCACCTGAATGCCCAACCCAGCATCACCCCCCGGCTGAGCTCAGGGGAGGGACAAAGCTGCCTTCATCCCTATGGAGGAGGAGCTGCTGGGACACCCTGGGGAAACACAGCTCTGCTGGAGCAGCAGCCTGGAGGGAAAAGTGGAGAAACCTCTGAGGAACCAGCTGCAGAAAGGCAGGTGAGATGGCAGAGATTGCAGAACAGAGAACCAGTCCTGAAGGGCTCCCTGTGCCTTCAGGACCCAGGGAGATGTCCCAGTACCGGGGGACATTTTGCTGTAGCAAGTCACAGACTATCCTGAGCTGGAAGGGACCCCAAGGATCACCCAGCCCCTGTCCCTGTGCAGACACCCCAACAATCACTGGGGGTCTGTGCAGAGGCAGGGCCTGGGCGATCCTTGGGGTCCCTGTGGCCCCAGTTCTGCCAGGGAGGAACAGGAACAGAGCCTGGGATTAAATCACTGCCTGTGAGGGACAGGATCTGCACTTGCTGAAAAGGGATGGGAAACTCAGCTGGTGCTGCATGAACTGAGGGAATCAGAGCATCACAGACTGTCCTGAGCTGGAGGGACTGAAGGGATCCCCCAGGGCAGCCCCCCCAGCAACCCCAGCCTGGGCATCCCTGGCAGCGCTGCCCAAAGGCTCCTGGAGCTCTGGCAGCCTCGGGGCCGTGCCCATTCCCTGGGCAGCCTGGGCAGTGCCAGCACCCTCTGGGGGAAGAGCCTTGCCCTGAGCTCCAGCCTGAGCTGCCCCAGCCGTTCCCTCACGGTGCCCTGTCACTTGTCAGTGTCACAGATCCGCGTCTGTCCCTCCTCCTCCCCTCACGAGGAAGTCACAGGTCCACAGACAGCGATGGGAAGGTGACATCAACGCTGGCTGCCCGGAGCTCTGCTGGGAACAGGAACTGAGCAGCACAGGGCAGGGCTGGCTGTCCCACACAGCGGCTGAGGACATTGCAGAAGCCACAGGGTGACCTGAGGTGCCTCCTGAGAGAGTCTGGGCTGTGCTCAGAGGTGGCTGCGTCACTGCTGCGAGGGGAGGAGGGAACAGGGCCCAGTTCAGGGGTTCAGAAACCAGCAAGTCCCAAGTGCCTTTGAGGAACTGTTTGTGTGTGGCCCTGAGCCAGGACGTGGCTCTTCCTTTGGACCCTGTGAACTTCCCACCTCCCCCATGCTGCCTCCCACCCTTCAGGGATGTGTCTGTACATCTAAGGGGTGCCAGAGGGCTACAAACACAAAACCTGCCAGAGTCGCTTCAAAACAGCCCTTTTGGAGCCCTCGTGCTCCTGCCACACACAGGAGAAGCTGCTCCCATGGAAAAGTCACACTCCAGCCTCGTTTGGCATCCACAGCTTCCTCCACAGCCACTGCCATGCTCACCAAGACATCTCTGAGCACTGCAGAACAGAAACCTGTCCCTGCACAGCCCCACTCCAGCCTGCCCTGAACACAAACCTCTCCACCTCCTGCCAGGTGAGGGATGGTCCAGCCGAGAGGAGAAGCTTTGGGTTTCCCTTTTCCACCTGCTCCAGATCAGCCCTGATCTGCCCAGGGCCGGCTGAGGGGGTGGCTCTGCCAGTCAGGATGGATCTGGCTGCTTTCCTGGAGGTTCCCTGCTCAGCCATTCCCAGGGCCATGGAAATGTCTCAGATGAGCAAAAGGAATCAGCTGGGGGCAGTTTCTAACACAGCAGAACCTGTTGCTGTTCACAACTGCAGGCTAAATCTTACCTGGCTTGGAGCAGGCATCTACTTTCCTTCTGCATTTTAAAAAAAAAGGTGAAACCACCCCAATTCTGGCGTTGGAGCTCAGAGCTTCAGCCAAGAGGCTTAATGGTTATTCTGGTGCCACAGCCAAGCTCAGAAAGCAGAGCAGCGCCACAAACCTGAGCTTACCCCGGTGTCTGGTTTGGGTGTGGACCTGCTGCTGTAAATTCAGGTCAAAGAGGAGGGATGTGCCTGAACAGGACTGGATTATCGCTCTCTAATGAGCATTTCAGTGAGAGGTGATTGCTCTGCGCTGTGTGACAGGAGGGTGAGAGGCGAGGCACTGAGGTGACAGGTAAATTCCTTCCACTAAACGGGAACAAGGCTCCGTGGGCTGTGTTGTCACAGGCTGGAAGGAGATAAGGCTCAGCTCCCACTGCAGAGATTTCATAAGGATTGATAATTTAAAACCCTTGCAATTTCTAGCAACAGGAATTATATTTCATACCTCAGATGACTAAAAAAGATTCTCCAGTATCTTATGGTATCTGTGACAGGGAGAACGTGGAGCTGAGCGTTCCCCTGGGGCAGGATGTGCTGATCAATGGGAAAGAAAAGGGTGGATAAGGTTAGATTGACGTGCACATCCTGAAGTTTTTCCAACCTTTGCTCATTTTTTTAAACAGTTCTGAGCTGAGGAGGGGAAAAAAAATTAAGCTCAAGGACACTTCATTTGTACATCAAAAAAACAGAGTTGGGACCTTGAGTTTCTGACCCTGACTCCACTTACTCAGTTACCATAAATGACTTCAGCAGCCACCTCTTAAATCAGCTCAGAAAATGCATGGAAATATTTAGCAAGAGCAACGAAAAAATCCACCCCATCTTTCCATTCAGTCAGACACACATTTACAAACACCTTTTGGGCTGAAACAAAAGCCAACAGCAATGGCTTAGAGTGCCTGCGGTCCCCTAAAAGTCCCCTGGCGCCTGCTGGCCTCTCTCGGTTAAAGTTCACAGAGAACAGGTACAGGGGACAAAGCTCAATCAGGAAACAGAATATTGGGTGCAAGGGGAATTCAGCAAAGCAGGCCTGCTGGTTGTGCTGAGGTCGGGAACACCTCCCAGCACCCTGTGCTGACGGTGTGAGGTTCGCTCCAACCACATGAGAAAGGGCTGTCAATGACTGACTGCTGACTCAGCTGCCACCATTACTCCCTCACTTTGTCCCTCCTGCTGCTGTCTCTGCTCTCCTTCTCCCTGCCAGGCACTGGGAGGCTCCTCTGGGTCTGTGCCTTCATCACCAGCTGCTCCTGCCAAAGGGGAATGCATTGGGGAAGATGAAACAGGAAAGCCTTATAAATATGATTGCCTGGCAAAAGATTTTGAGAATATAGAAACTGTAAGTGAGATTGAAATGAAAGCAAGCTTTGAGATCCCTCAGTTACTGAACAACTGGAAAACAATGGTGTGGCTGGCTGAAGGTGATCCCCTTTTGATGGAACAACACCCTCTGCCTGCAGACAGGCCCAAGGGTCAGAGCAGACCCTACAGCTTGGCAGAAGGGGCCCAAAGAGGAGTTTTTAGGGTTTAAAATGTAACAGTGTGGTAATGTAGTGATTCTTATAGGCTGTATGTAAATGCTATAGGGTTTGTATCTTGTACTAGATTGGTTAGTGAGAATCAGAATATTCAACACAGAAGATTTATGGTATTGTAATGGGAACCTTGCTCTCTTACCCCTTTTACTCTCTCACCCTTTTACTCTGTCACCCTCTCACCCTCTCTCCCCCTCTCTTCTCTCGGGCCTGCTCTGAGCTGTGTTTGGCAGCTCCCAGCAGGGCCCTGCACCCAGGCCCTTTGCAATAAACCCCAAGTTCCAGACCTGGCTCCAGAGATCTCTCGTCTCCGTCCATCCTGGCCATCCTACCCCCTGATGCTCCTACAGGGGACAGCAGGCAGAGAGGACATGGAGTGGAACCCAAAATTCCCCAAACCCAATATCCCATCGCATCCCACCAACCTGCACCAAACAAATCAAACCTGCCTTGAATCCTGACTTCCTCTGAGCATCTCTCATTTGTAGGACAATCAAACTGGTATGTATTGGCTCATATGGGGGATTTTTGTGAAGATGTTTTGTTTTCTTGGCTGTCCTTAACAATTCTTAACATTTATCCTTTGCCAAAAATCCACCTGGTCAGAGGCATCCACCCACAGGCCCTGCAATAAGTGCCAATAAATTTTATCTCTTCTGTACCTCTGTGACATGTGAGTCCCTCTGGCATGGAGAAGGAAGGCCAGGGCTTGGGGGATAGCAAATGGGGTGGAAGAGCAGGAATGAGCCTTTTGTCAGACATCCCAACCCATCCTTGGCACTGACCCCAAACCTCCATGGACCTTGCCTGGGACCCACCAGGACACCATGGGGAATTCCCCTGCCACAGTGTGAGTGAGCTGCCAGCTGTTGAGCACATCTGGGGTGTAAGAGCCGAAATGAGGGATGTGGGACTCCAGGGGCTCTCCAAAATGCAGTTTATTGTATCCAAAATGCAGTTTATTGTATCCAAAATGCAGTTTATTGTATCCAAGGTGTCACAGCAGCGCAGGGTGGTGGGTGACAGAGCTGTGCCCACAGCTGTCAGCTCCAGCTGCAGGCAGGCCTGGACACCCTTTGGTTTTGGTTACAATGCATTCTATACTTTTCTTTGCTGAGCATCTTCATACAGTAGAGCCAATCTATGCCTGAACTATTCTCTCTAGCCTATCATAACTACTATAATCACCATATTCATGTTCCTGTTCTCCAATCACTAAAAGTCAGTACATTACAGTTTAAGCTAGAAGTTGTTTTTCAGTTTTCTTGCAGTGGAAAATTCTGAGACCTTTTTTCTACTTGTAACTTTGCTGCCTTGTTTGCCTGTGCTCTCTTTCTGCTTGGTAAAAACATCTTCTTGTTTGGGGTGGGTTTATCCTTTGCTCTAAGCCATAAAAACCCCTTCTAACTAACACAGCCTTTGCCTCCTTGGTTATCCAGTAAGACTGGCTCAGCAATTCTTTTCTTCTATATCAAAACTTGCTTCCATCTCTATTCCTTCATCAGACTCTACATTCAAAAACCTTTCTGCTAAGCACACATATCTGTGAGACCTTCTTGTCAAACTTTCATCCTTCCCAACACTGGGGTTTTGGTGGATGTTCCTCTCACACCACTGCAAGCCCCAGAGCTTCTCCTGCTTGACAAAGGAGCCTCCAGTCACTGAGGTGCCTCTCCTTGGGAGCGCCAGTGCTGTCCTTGCCCTGGGACACTCAGTGCTCTGCTGGCCCTGACACCTCCCTTCCCCTCCCCACTGTTTAATTTCCATCAGTCCCCTTTTTTCCAGGAAGGTGGGCAGTGGTTTCCAATCAACCAGCCACGATGGCTCCATTAAATTAATTATCCCTTCCAAGCCATAGTGCCCTGACCTTCTCTTTGGGTTCTTGTTTTCCCTCCTGTCACTGCTGTGCCATGACCGACTCTCCTGCTGGAAGGGTTTCAGAGAGGCCGAAAAGCGTTTTTGGAGATGCAGCCAAAGGGTTGTGCTCCCACAGGTGCCCCATGGTAACCTCCTGGCAAGGTTCTGCACAAAGCCATAATCAATTCACGCCGCCCTGAGCCAGCTCTGCAGTCCTGCAGCCCGGAATTTTCCTCTCACTCAAGCTTTAAGCTCTTAAAGGAAATGTGTGAATTCAGTGCTGAGCCCAGCAGAGACATCCTGCCTCCCCAAGCAGCATCTCTGGGGATCACATTCCCTGAGGAGCTCTGCAGACCCCTCCCCACCTGCCCTCCACAGGGCTGTCTGGAGGAGGCTCCTGCCCCACCCCTGGGCTGATTCCTATTTCCCTGTGGGTATTTCAGCTCCATCCCTGGTCCCTGTCCTGCCCCTCTGGCACCAATATCCCATCACATCCCCCCAGCCTGCCCCAAACAAATCAAACCTGCCTTGGATCCTGACTCCCTCCAAGCATCTCTCATAGCCCAGGGAGGGATCTGCAGCAATCTGTCCCCTGAAACCCCACAGAGGCACGGAAACCTTGTGTCTCTCCCCCTCTTTTCCACACAGCCAGGCAGTTTTGCAGGCAGAAGGGCTGATCAGGACAATCCTGCCAATTTGTCTCATCACCCACAAGATTTTCCTAATTTTGCTGAGATTTGGAACCACCCCAAGAGACTTGATAGACTTTTTTATTTGGCTGTGAGTGCTGGCTCAGAGTCTCTACTCCCCCACCACTTTGACAGGAGCCAGAGGAGTCTGGATGTTTGCACAGGAGACACCTGAAAGGTGGATACACCAACAATTCCTGATCTCACATACAAATCACACCTGTGTGCTCTGCTACCTGACAGTGGCAGCTCTATCCATCAGCAGATCAATTATGCTGATCACATTCATAAATAACTCTCCTGTTGGTATAATTAGCCCTAGGTGTGAATGTGACTTGTCTAACATGCTGAGGGGCAGGATCACTCATCCAACATGAACTCAAACAGAGTTCTTAACCCTGATTTTTAACCTAATAATTCCACCCAAGAAAACTTGTTCACCCATTCACCTTTATTGTTCTGCATCCGTTGCAAGTTTGAAGAAACTTCATGTTTGCCCTTTCTACTTTGGGCTTTTCCCCATCCTCAGGTGCTGCCGTGTCAAGCAGAACCCACTCAAACACCCAGAAATTACTGGAAAGCTGCTGTTGGAAAGCAGAGATGCTCAAAAATCCTGCAGCTCCCTGTGGGACAGGCCTGAGCTCCTGCTCCGGTAGAACTCCAGTAGAGTTCTACTCCAGTAGAGTTCTCAACCCTGATTTTTAACCTGATAATTCCACCCAAGAAAACTTGTTCACCCATTCACCTTTATTGTTCTGCATCCGTTGCAAGTTTGGAGAAACTTCATGTTTGCCCTTTCTACTTTGGGCTTTTCCCCATCCTCAGGTGCTGCCACGTCAAGCAGAACCCACTCAAACACCCAGAAATTACTTGAAAACTGCTGTTGGAAAGCAGGTATGCTCAAAAATCCTGCAGCTCCCTGTGGGCCAGGCTCGAGCTCCTGCTTTCATCACCAGCTTCCCCTGTGAGCACAAACCACGTCTGGCACCCTGTGCCCTGGCTGTGCCCACAGCTGCGAGGAGGTGACGTGGTTTTGTCACTTGGGTGATCCACAAGGAGCTGACAGGGCACTGGGCACTCATCAGCCCTGCCCACGGTCCCCACAGTGTCACCAGGATATTTTCTGAAAACTCCTCTTTGCCCAGGATTTTCTCCTGGGAAGCTGAGAAGCCTCAGAGAGGAATGAAAACAAGAATTATCTGATTGCTGCTCCTGTGTTTGCTGCTTTGGAATGTGGCTTGGACATTGTTTACCAACAGGAGAATGTTTGATTGGTTCCATGTGAATTGTTTTTAATTAATGACCAATCATGGTCCAGCTGTGTCAAGGCTCTGAGGAGTCACGGGTTTTTATTATTCATTCTTGTGAAGCCTTCTGATCCTTTCTCTTCCTTTAGTATAGTTTTAGTATACAATAATATGATATAATATGATGTAATGTAATATTATATTATATTATATTATATTATATTATATTATATTATATTATATTATATTATATTATATTATATTATATTATATTATATTATATTATATTATATTAGCCTTCTGAGAACACGGAGTCAGATTCTCATCCCTCACCTCGTCCTGGGGACCCTCACAAACACCACAGCTCCCTGAGGTTGTCACCAGCACCAGGGAACAAGGTTGCTGTGCTGTCTCCTGTTAGTCTTAAGGGCTCAGGGTGGTGGAAATGGGAATGTGATCAACCCGAGCAGGACCAGGGGACCCATCAGGGTCATCTCCTGCAGGCCTGGAGATGTGGCAGACCCTTCAGGCCCAAAGCTTTTCCATGCCTGGAGTCCATCCCAGCAGCTGTACCTAACAAAACTACATCCTCTTTTTGTATTTTACTTTTTTGAGGGGTTGGAAATAACCTTAAAAACCATGTCATCGCACCCCCTGCCATGGGCAGGGACACCTTCCACTGCACCAGGTTGCTCAGACCTGGCCCTGGACACTTCTGGAGATGGGCACTCTATGATTTTAAGATGAATCCATGATTTTCTGCAAACCCAGCTCCTCCAGCAAGCCCTAGAGCCCAGCCAGGGAAGGGCTTAGAGCAGCTTTATCAGCACTGACCCGTGTGACACAGAGGGGCACGGGGTGTCAGCGCTGCTCCCTGCTCGGTGACTGCACACACCCCGTGATGCCTTTATCACCATCACCCATTATCACCCATTTCCTACTGGAAACACAGATAAAGCCAGCCTGCACTGGAGCCCCAGTGCCTCACCCATCACCGAGTGTGTGCTGCCCTGTTTGAGCAGTGACTGCAGCTCATAAATAACTCTCTCTTTTACAGCACCCAGGGAAGTGTCACCAACCCCCGGGGACACACACTGTTCCGGTCATCACCCCTCAGAGCCAGGGAAAAGAACATTCCAAAGGATGGCTTTGTCCTTGGTGTGTGCAAAGTGCCTCGTGCTTGCTGCAGGGCAGGCAGGTGCTGGTACAGAGCTGAGCATGGGAAATCCTGAGCTGGAGGGACCCCAAAGATCATCAAATCCAGCCCAGCCCCTGTCCCTGCCCAGAGCCCCAGCAACCCCAGCCTGGGCATCCCTGGCAGCGCTGCCCAAAGGCTCCTGGAGCTCTGGCAGCCTCGGGGCCGTGCCCATTCCCTGGGCAGCCTGGGCAGTGCCAGCACCCTCTGGGGGAAGAGCCTTGCCCTGAGCTCCAGCCTGAGCTGCCCTGGCCCAGCCCCAGCCGTGCCCTGGCTGCTGTCCCTGTCCCAGAGCAGAGATGGGAGCTGCCCCTCGGGAGGAGCTGCAGCCCCGGGGAGCTCTGCCCTCACTCTGCTCCAGCTGAACAGCCCCAGAGCCCTCAGCTGCTCCTCACGGCCCCTCCAGACCCTTCCCCATCCCCGTGCCCCTCCTTTGGACACTCTCTCACAGCTTTAGATCTTTATTGCAGGGCCCAAAACTCCCCCAGCACTCGAGGCCGGCCCAGCCCAGAGCAGGACAATCCCTCGCAGGCCTGAGCAGTGCTGCTGCCCCTGGTGTCCCCAGGACAGGGATGTCCCTCCTGGCTCCAGGGCACTGCTGACTCAGCTCCAGCTGGCCAATGAGCAGCACCCCCAGATCCTTTCCAAGTTGCTGCTGCTCCGTGTTTTCCTCCAGCCCTTTCCCTTGGCTCCACTGTTAGACTGGGAATTCCCACTGCAGGTCACGAGCTGCACAAACCCTGGCCGGTTTGCTTTTCCACCCTGTAAATAACCCTCATTTCCCAGCCTGCCAAGTGGAAGCAGCTGTTTGAGCAGTAAGGTGCTTATCTGGAAATGTAAAGCCCTTGAATGAGCTATTCCAGAGCGGGGAGCTCAGATCCGGTAACCCGGGCTATTTTTAAGTCTCTTGTTTTATTCAACACAGCTGAATTTCCATGCTAGCCCAGTGCTGGATGTGGGATATAAATAGAAATTGATCCAGGCCTGGTCACAGTTATCTCCTGCAGCCCTTGCTCCTGGCAGCCAGACAGGGGAGGAAGGACTCGGACATCACCAGGAACGTGAGCAGCCTTGGACCAGCTCACACAACAATGAGATGAGGTCACCTCTTTGTGAGGAAGAAATGTCAGAAATGTCTTACCCTGGACAAAAAGAGGCCTGGGAGCTCATCCCACACACAGCTTGGCACCCACTGTGGGAAGAGAAGGATGGTGCTTACAGCAAACTCTGCTCTGTTGCTGCTCCAAGCTTCTTTGGCTGCCTGTATCCCACTGAGGGAATGGGCACCTCTGGGTGCTAAAATGGGTGAAGTCCCTGGCCAGGGATACACAGGGAAAAGGATGGTGGGAGGAAATAAAATCCAAAATGTAATGCCAAGGTTGGGATACACAGGGAAAAAATGGTGGGAGGAAAGAAAATCCACAAGGTAGTGCCAAGCATGGGGAAAGAAATATATAATATTTTATATATTACATTAAAAATATAATACGTAATCGTATACAAATATTATCCTAGAATCCTGTTCCAAGGAGTATTGTGGAGCTAAATCATAGAGTCACGGGTTTAGATTGGAAGGGACCTTAAATTTCATCCCATCCCACCCTGGCAGGGACACCTCCCACTGTCCCAGGTGCTCCCAGCCCTGCCCAGCCTGGCCTTGGGCACTGCCAGGGATCCAGGGGCAGCCCCAGCTGCTCTGGGCACCTGTGCCAGGGCCTGCCCACCCTCACAGGGAACAATTCCCAACTCCCAATATCCCATCCAGCCCTGCCCTCTGGCAGTGGGAGCCATTCCCTGTGTCCTATCCCTCCATGCCTTGTCCCCAGCCCCACTCCAGCTCTCCTGGAGCTTCTTTAGGGGCTCTGAGCTCTCCCTGGAGCTTCTCCTCTCCAGATGAGCACCCCCAGCCCACTCAGCCTTTTCTCACAATATATTTCATATAATACATATATATATATATATATCAGGCCAATGGCTATGAAAGAGTCACCAAATTCCAGCATTTTCCCAAAGCTGGTTATTCCCACAACAGGGGCTGCTCAGAGGATTTGTTTCCCTTTTCCCAACCAGAGTAAACAAAAGTGCTGCCAGCTGGCAACCGAGGGAAAATCTGCACAGAGATCCAGCCAGCAGCATCCTCCAAAGCAGCTGCACATCTGGGAAGCCTCCACACCTTCACAGCCCTCCCTGCCAGCTGCCAGCACATCTGCACCACCCTCCACAGCACCAGCCCTGCCCCAGAGCTCCCCCTGTATCGCCAGCCGGGGTCTGTGTGCAAATCACAAACAGGATGGGACTGCTGGGAACATGCCTTGAGCTGTTTTATTTTCCAGCATCAGTCTCATTCCATGGTTATGACAATGGGAAGATGCCAGCAGCTCACATCCCAGGCAGCAGACCAAGAACTTCATGTTACAACTCACTTTATAAGTTTTTTGCCCAATCACACAAAGCAAAAGCACATTGACAGTAGTTCCATCCAACCACTATAAGCACAGGTACCTTTGGTTAAACAATTCTTGCTTATTTCAAATACAATACCTGCTTGTGAGCCTTAAAACACAATGCACAGAGCTCCATTATTAAGCTTCAACCTTCCTAATATCTCGCTAGATAAACTTTTCTGTAGCTTAGGGAGTTATTCTAGACAAGCGTTAATACACAGACCATTGTTCTATTTGTCTTTGCTTTTCTACTTTTTAAATAATTGTTCTGCTGACCAATCTCATGGCTGCTGCTTTAGCTCCAATCACAGTTCTACTGCCTCTGGGGCCTGCCTTTTGCAGCTTTCCCAAAACCCTCTGATTTTGTGGATTCCCACACCCCTGCCCCAAAAAGGGGCTTTGGGGTGGGTTTGGATCCAACAGCAGCTCCTGGGTCACCCCCTGTTGCTCTGCCAGGTTTCAGAGGTCAGGGCTGTGGAAGTGGCTCTGATCCTGCAGGATTGCCCAGAGCTGGATTGGTTTTACCCCTTCTGGACAAATTATCTGAGCTTCCCAAGGAGCAGCCTCTCCCTGACCCTTCTTTGAACTGCCATCTCCCAGCCCAGCACAATCAGCTTTAGGGAAGGGGCTGCACTGAGAATTCTGGTTAAAAATAGTTAACAATCAATCAGTAGTAGTTAATAATAAATCAGTACTAATTAATAATAAATCCTAATGAACCTAATAGCTAAAAATAGCTTAAAAGGAGGATCTTTGCCTTAAATGCTTTGTGGGGGATACAGAGCCCTAAAACAGGGGAAGGAGTTTGAGAAAGGCTGGCTCCCAGTCAAGGGGAAGCCTGGGATAAAGCCCAGCTCATCCCAACCCCTGCAGCCCCAGGACTGAGTTCCCCAGCAGCAGATTTTGCCCCAGTAATTTGCAACACACATTTTCCATCCTGTCCAGGAGCTGCTGCTGCAGTGCCAATGGATGTGGCACCACAGAGCTGCTGGGGTGGGTTAGGGACAGAGCTTTTGCCACCAGAAATATGGATGAATGCTAATTTATAAATCCCCCTCTATCTCACAGCCTATCAGTGGAAATTAATTCCAAACCATTCTCCAGGAAAATAACAGCTCTGGCAAAGTTCATCAGGACAACGTTTAATCTCCCTCAGACTTTGTCATTTTTTTACCCTGTTTAAAATAGGGTAAAAATATTAAAAAAATATTTATAATATTCAAAAAATATTTAAAATATTTATTGTTAAAGATATTTAACCATATACAAATATAAAAATATTTGACAATAAAATATAAAAATATTTAACAGTATATAAAATATTGTTATATTTAATATATATAACAGTATAAAATATTTTAAAAAAATATTTAACAATATAAAAATAAAAATATGTTTAAAGATTTAACAATACCATATTTAACAATAAATCAGTAGTTAGTAATAAATCATAATAAAGCTAATAGTTTAAAATAGTTTCAAAAGGGAGACCTTGCTGTGCCAGGTTTCAGAGGTCTGGGCCATGGATGTGGCTCTGATCCCTGCAGGAGGCAACAAACAGCGCAAGGGGCAGTCCCTGAAATGGGAGGAAAATGCCTGGGCTGAGCAGGAGGTAGAAAAATGAGGAATTAGGAGTATTGTAAATCAGAGGTGACTCCAACAAAGGGGAGAGAGAATGGTGCGTCTGACTCCATCATCAGAAGGCTAATGAATGACTTTATTATACTGTACTGTGTACATTTCATCTAAACTGAATCTGCCCTGCACTCCCCCTTGCTCACCCTGCACTCATCATCTCTGATTCTCTCCTCACTGTCCCGTGACAGTCCCACACACACACCTGGCCCTGACAGGCCAAGGATTTTTCCTCCTGAGAAGCTGGGAGGCCTCAGGAACAAAATGCAAACAATGGTTATCTGCTGCTGTGGGATGCAACAGGTGCATCTGGGATTGGTCTCATGGGGTTGTTTCTAATTAATGGCCAATCACAGTCAGCTGGCTCAGACTCTCTGTCCAAGCCACCAACCTTTGTTAGCATTATTTTTCTATTCTTAGCCAGCCTTCTGATGAAATCCTTTCTTCTATTCTTTTAGTACAGTTTTAACATAATATATATCATAAAATAATAAATCAGCCTTCTGAAACATGGAGTCAGATCCTCGTCTCTTCCCTCATCCTCGGACCCCTGTGAACACGGTCACACACCTCAAACTGCTCTGGATTCTGTGCCTCCCCCTGCCTGTGCTGAGGCTGATGAAATCAGTTTACCCTGGTGGGGTGGCTCAGGCCTCTGGTTGGGGTTTTCCAAGCTCCACAACCCACACCACAGGGGTTTGTGAAGTCCCACTGCCAATCTGCTGGGTGGTTCTCAAACCCCACGCTGAGATTTCAGCATCGCAGAAGTTTTGGCTGCCTGGGCTCTTTGCAAAGACATCAATTTCACCCTCTAATAGGCACTGCAAACTTGATTTCAGGCCCACTTACAGTGCTGTAAATCCAGGCTAACCATATTAAACTCAGGGCAGCTGATGCCAGAGACTTAAAACCACCACGAGTAAAAGTCACCTCAGGTGTGTGCAGCCAACAGCCTGGCCCGAGGCCACCCTGGGCTGCTTTACAAAGCAGCCCAGAGAAATTTCTCTATAAATGTTCCATTAATATTAACAGCTAAATCCCTGGCCTGCTTTAAAACCCTCAGCCCCACCTAAGTTAGCAGCAAGAGCTCTGATTTAATTTGCTCCCAAGGCTGCCAGAGCACAGCAGCAGTGGCTGTACACTGATGTAGCTCCCCTGGAGTTAATCACATTCATTTCTGTCTCTAACAGGGGTATAAACACTGCCCTGGCTGAGGAACAACCTCTTGCTCCATCCTTTTTCAAGGCACAGGAGAAAATCTGAATGGAAACCACCAAGTGCTACGACTTCTCCTTCAAATTTTCACCTAAATTTCACCTAGAGAAAAATTCCCCAGCAGCAGGAAAACTAGTGGGTTATTTTCTCCTTCAAGAAATTATTTTTGAGGCTTTCTAGAAATCTCCCACCGTGAGGAAGAGCTTTAAGTAAAACACACCCTGGAGCTGATGCATCAGTCCTTGAGCTATGCCCAAAACAGGGGTACATCAGGAAATATTAATTTTTTAATAGTAAGGAAAGACCTTTTTTCCTGAAATAAAGGTAGCAGCAGCCAAGCACAGCCTTGATCCATCCTGCCCCTAATAAATCCTTTGGCACAGATTTCCCTGTGGCTCCAAACAAGCTGGACTCAGCAAGGCACAGCTCAAACCCTAAAATGTCCCTGATTAACCAGGTCCCAAACCAATCCCAAAGCAATGGTTTCACTGGGGTAAGGAGGAGGAATTAAACACAATTTCATGTAATTAATAACCATTTAATAACAATTACAATTTCATGTAATTAATAAATATTTAAACAGAACAGCCTGAGCCAGAGGAAATTTTTTGCCATCTGCCTCTCTGTCCCATGTCCCACTAAACCCAGCCTGGGCACTGGTTTGTACTGGTGTGATTGCACTGGTGCCCACACCAAGTGAAAAACATAAGCACAGCTTTTACAGACAAGGCAAATTTGGGCTTTTGAATTGTTTCAGATCCTGTGAGCAGTCGGTTTTAGTTTCTGTTCATTACGTGAGCAGACTGAAACCCGAAACCAGAAAGAAATCAGAGAGAAGCAGAAGAGTGGGCAGCTTGTAAGAGAAAAGAAAAGCTCAGCAGCAAAACCTCCCCATTCAGAAAAATAGAAAGTGTTAGGAAGAACCAGCAGAGTGGCAAAAGAAGACTTTCAGAAAATCAGAACTACAACACCTAGAAATAAGGGTATCAGGATAAATGCCACCTGAGAGTGGCACAAGGATTTAGTGATAAATGTTAAGATGTAAATAAAAGGGTTAAGAGAGATGCCAAAAGAAGGGGTTCTACATTCATTTGAACTACAAGAAGAAAAGGAAAGATGGGAAAGCCACAGTATTAAAAACTCTTCTTGTTTCAGTTTTCTGAGAGAAAAACCCACAGCTCATTCTCCCCATGTGCCCAAGCAACGAGGCAGGAATAAATTAAAAATAAAGGTTGTCTGTAATACTGTTCTTTATTTATTTTAAAAAGCATCAAATACTCTGGTATTGAATACTCTCATATTTAAAGGGTAAAAGGCTCCAAGGGCTATCAGGCACCCCAAAACCTCCTTGCAGACAGTGGAAGGGGGCCAGAGGAAGGGCAGTGACCAGTTGGTCACCCTGAGGGAAGTGGAGCAGGGATGGTCAAGAACATCCAAAGAACACTCTGTGCGAGAGCCCTCGGATGGTGCAATGGCAGGGGACACCCAATGACCTTTTTCAAGACTAAACTGTGCCACATCAAATTCTTTCTGACACCCATCTGGCTGTGCGATTAAGAAGGAAGGTGAAATATCCCAATTTATCAGGGTTTGGGGCACTGTTTTCCACATAGGTGTGAGTTTTTGGGTTTTCCATGTAAGACCTGGTTTGCCTGGGCTTTTATGGTCCAAAACCTCCTTGCAGACAGCAGAAGGGGACCAGAGGAAGGGCAGTGACCAGTTGGTCACCCTGAGGGAAGTGGAGCAGGGATGGTCAAGAACATCCAAAGAACACTCTATGCAAGAGCCCTTGGATGGTGCAATGGCAGGGGACATCCAAAGGACCTAAATGACATTTATTTTTTGTCAAGACTAAACTGTGTCACATCAAATTCTTTCTGACACCCATCTGGCTGTGGGGATAAGACGGAAGGTGAAATATCCCAATTTATCACAGTTTTGGACACTGTTTTCCATGTATGTCTGGGGGTTTGGGTTTTCCATGTAAGGCCTTCTTTGCCTGGGCTTTTATGGCACAAAACCTCCTTACAGACAGTGGAAGGGGACCAGAGGAAGGGCAGTGACCAGCTGGTCACCCTGATGGAAGTGGAGCAGGGATGGTCAAGAACATCCAAAGAACACTCTGTGCGAGAGCCCTTGGATGGTGCAATGGCAGGGGACATCCAAAGGACCTAAATGACATTCATTCTTTAGTCAAGACTCAACTGTGCCACATAAAATCCATTCTGACACCCATCTGGCTGTTGGGTGGGATGGGATAAGAAGGAAGGTGATCGGGAGAGAATTATGTCTCTCTCTGTTCAGAGGATATGTGATTACCACACAGAAGAGCAAAAAGTCACTGGAATTTTTCATCCAGTGCTCTGCAGGCAAATCATCCCAAAATACTCTTCCTTCCGATGGTGCCAGTAGTGGCTGGAGGTGCCCTGCCAAGGATGGCAGTGGCAAGGAGGCTGGGCAGGGAGATGGCAGGCCAATGGAATGATTGGTTCACACACCAATGGAATGATTGGTTTACACATCAATGGAATGATTGGTTCACACAATGTTGGTTTACACACCATTGGAATGATTGCTCAAACAACATTGGATTGGTTCACACACCGTTGGAATGATTGGCTCCCACACCATTGGAATGATTGGTTCACACAACGTTGGAATAATTGCTCAAACAACGTTGGATTGGTTCACACAACGTTGGAATGATTGGCTCCCACACCATTGGAATGATTGGCTCAAACACCAGTGGAATGATTGGCTCCCACACCTGTGGAATGATTGGCTCACACGACATTGGACGGGTTCACACACCATTGGAATGATTGGCTCCCACACCATTGGAATGATTTGCTCACACAACGTTGGAGTGATTGGCTCACACAATGTTGCAGTGATTGGCTCCCACACCAATGGAATGATTGACAAACAGCAGGGATGGAATACACCCTGAGGGAGCTCCTGCCTTGGCCCTGGTGCCTGGGCATGTGCCAAACCCAGCTGGCATCACTGCCAATGCCTGCCCGTGCCCCACAGGGCACAAACCAACCTGCTGACGCAGCACAGGGCTCTGCCACATCTGCTCCTCCTCCTGAAACCTCGCTGGGTTGGGCATTTTCCATGTTGTGGCTGGCTGCTCTGAGCTGTGTTGGTGTCTCTCTTCCCTCCCAGCAAGGACGTCACCTTGCCAAGGGCTGGGGAAGGGAAAGAATTTTGGGCATTTTGCCATAAAAAGCTTGGAGTGACCTTGATCTCAATTTACCAATGTTGGGATGGATTACTCAGAAATATCATTTCATAAATTCCAGTGACTGCAGAGGAAGAGCCAGGCTGAGCCGGTGGCACAAGGAGGCCACCAAGGTGGCAAGAGTCACAACCAGCTGAGGAATGTTTGATTCAACAGAAATTCCCCACCGTCCATGCCAAGAACAAAGCATCTGGAGAAGCACAGCGCCAGCTTTGGCTCCCAAAACAATCCTTTTCCATGTTTTGTCATCCACAGCCATGGATTGCCATTGCAAGGGTCTCCTGGGCACTCTGCCCCTCATGCCAGGCCTCTCTGGGGACACTGGGCTTTCTTCTGAACTGGATGAGATCCTTAAATGAACCTCCCCTGCATTATTCCCTCCTAAACGAGCTGGTGTTCCATGAAAGGTGTCACCACAGAGCTCAGCTGGAGTTCTGGGAGAAGGGCAGGTGTAGCGGTGCTGAGGGTAAAATCCACCAACAAAGTGGGAAAATTTGGGGCATTTCTCTAAAAGGGCTCTGAGGGAGCTGGAGAGGGGCTTTGGATGGGGGTCTGGAATGATGGGACAAGGGAAAATGGTTTTAAAATGACAGAGAGCAGGGCTAGGTTGGATTTTAGAATGAAATTCTTCCCTGGGAGGGTGCCCAGAGCAGCTGGGGCTGCCCCTGGATCCCTGGCAGTGCCCAAGGCCAGGCTGGACAGGGCTGGGAGCAGCCTGGGACAGTGGGAGGTGTCCCTGCCCATGGCAGGGGGTGGCACTGGATGGGCTTTAAGGTTCCTTCCAACCGAAAACTGAAAGTCTGTGATTTAGCTCCACAACTCTCCTTGGAACAGCTCTGGATTAATTCAGGCCTGTGCAGAACCCACAGGTCATGGAGATGGTCTGAAAGGGCATCAGGCTGGTTGGTGGCTGGAGATGGGGTTCCTCAGGAACTTCAGGTGACGTTCTGTGCTCATGGGCAGTAGGAATTGGGATGGATGACAGGCTGTTTGCAGCACATGGGTTGATGTGACAACTCATTTTTTAGAGATATTTGCACATCTGGAGTAGAATCAAGAGGCTGGGGAGTCTCTTTGTCAGTTAAATTCTGTTTTCAGATCAGCACTGGAAGAAATGCCCTGGTTTTTCCAAAATCCTGGAGCTCTGGGTGCTGCTCCACAGAAACATGGGCTCGAGCAGCCTGACACAAAGCACAAAGGGCTGAGCACTTCTGCCTGTGATTTGCTGCTTACAAGGGGAATTGAGCTTTTCTGGAAACCCAGCCCAGATTATGGGTTTCAAATGCTGGAAAATCTCAAACTGAGCTCTTAATCCAGTTTATGGGTTCATCACAAATGGAGCTGAGCCATTCTTGGAAAGAAAACTTGGCCAAAGGAATCCTTCTCCACTAAAAACCACATACAAAGCTCAGGCCAACCAATCTAGATGGGGGATTAATTAAAACGTGTCAAAGGCTCTTTCTGTGGGTGAGGGCTGAGGGACAGCAACAGGAGTGACACCAAAACCCACCTGGAGGCTGGGCTGTGCTCACACACCTGGGGGGCAGCTGGAGGGTCTCAATTCCAGCCCTGCCATGGTGCCACAGCCATTTCCAGCACTGCAGGCTCTGCCCTGGGGCCATCAGGGTGCAGGAAATCATCTCCCTCTGCACAGGACCCGAGTGAGGAGCTCAGTTCTCCAGCTTCAGAGCTTCACAGAGTCATTCGCCATATTTTATATTTAAGGAAAAATAAAGAATAAATAAAAAAGAATAAAAAAAAAAAAATAAAATAAATATAAAAATAATATAAATTATAAAAGTATAACTTATAAAAATAATATAAATATCTAAATTATATAATATTATAAATATATAATATAAATTATATAATAATATAAATATATAAAATACATAAGTATATTATTAAACTATTTAAATAAATATCGAATATTAAATAATAATAAAATTAAATATTAAAGGTACAAAAAAATAAATAAATAAATAAATAAAATAAGCAGACCTGAACAAGGCTACTCCTTTTTACAGTCTCTTCTAACAGCAGCTCTCTTTAATATAAATATATAAAATACATAAGTACAATATTAAACTATTTAAATAAATATCGAATATTAAATAATATTAAAATTAAATATTAAAAGTACAAAAATAAATAAATAAATAAATAAAATAAGCGGACTTGAACAAGGCTACTCCTTTTTACAGTCTCTTCTAACAGCAGCTCTCTTTCAACAGCTCATTTACTGCCCGTGTGGGACTGCACAGTGAAATCTGCTCAGCCATCAATGGAAAAGACTTCCCTTCACACTAATCCTCAACAATCCTTGCTGTTCTCTGGCAGCCAGGCTGGTTTCTCTCTTGATTGCCCACATCAATAAATCATACATTATCTATGCTTGAATTTGGTGAAAATTCTGGTTAATGATGCATGAGATAGAAGAGGACTCAGCTGATGAGTTGTGCTGCTCAGTAAAAACTGGTTGGAAGAGGGAAAAACAGCCAAGATGGATTTTTGCCATTAAAAACCCACTTGTCTGGTCTCGTGCATGGATAGGAGCAGATGCACTGGTTAAAGTCACGATGGGTTTGTGGAGTCTCACACACCAGCAAGGGAAATTGGAAGTGGAAGAAGAATCTGGGATGTGTTTGCTGCCAATAGACACAAGGAGCACCTGCAGGAGTGCTGGAAAATGGAGAGGGAGATGATCCCCTCACCCAGGAGAGCTCAGCAGTGCCCAGAGGGGCAGCCTGTGCTCCCAGGCCTCTCCCCACCCACCTTTTCTCTTTATCTTAGCACCATCTAGAGGGACGTGTCTGCACACCCGAGAGGAGAACACCCACACACGGGGTGTGGAGCCTGGGGAAGCCAAACCTCAGAGCAGCAGGGCAGCCCTCCAGGCACCTTCACAAGGTTCAACCATCCCCTGTCCTGCTGAGCTCATCTGGAGCTGGAACAATGGGTCCTCCAGAGGGATTGGAGGTGGGGAGGTTCATGGGGGTGTGTCACAGACATCTTTTATGAAAAATCCTTTCCTTAGGATTTTTCCTCCTGAAAAGCTGAGAGGCCTCAGGAACAAAATGCAAACAATGGTTATCTGCTGCTGGGGAATGCAACAGGTGCATCTGGGATTGGTCTCATGTGGTTGTTTCTAATTAATGGCCAATCACAGTCAGGTGGCTCAGACTCTCTGTCCAAGCCACAAACCTTTGTTATTCATTCCTTCTTTTTCTATTCTTAGCCAGCCTTCTGATGAAATCCTTTCTTCTATTCTTTTAGTATAGTTTTAATATAATATATATCATAAAATAATAAATCAAGCCTTCTGAAACATGGAGTCAGATCCTCATCTCTTCCCTCATCCCGGGACCCCTGTGAGCACGGTCACAGGAGTGGTCTGGAGGGTCTTGCTCAGGGTTTGGGGTTTTTTACTTGATATTTTTAACACCTATAGATCATTGCATCACATACAAATCTTGCAGGTTTCAACAGAGGCCACATCTGGAGTGCTGTGTCCACTTGGGCTCCCCAGCAGGGTCAGGGAGCTCCTGGAACGGGACCAGCAGGGGCTGCAGAGAGGAGGAAGGGCCTGGAGCATCTCCATGCCCAGGAAAGGCTGAGGGAGCTGGGGCTGCTCAGCCTGGAGAGGAGCCCAAACAGAGGGACCCTCAGCCCTGGGTGTCCCTGGGTGTCCCTGGGTGTTCCTGTCTGTCCTGGGTGTCCCTGGGTGTCCCTGTCTCTCCCTGGGTGTCCCTCTGTGTGCCTGTGTTCCCTGTCTGTCCCTATCCGTCCCTGTCTGTCCGTGTGTTCCCCTCTCTGTCCCAGTCTGTCTCCCTGTCCGTCCCTGTCTGTTCCTGTGTCTTCCTGTCTGTCCCAGTCTGTCCCTGGCTGTCCCTGGCTGTCCCTGGCTGTCCCTGTGTCCCCCTGTCTGTCTGTCCCTGTCTGTCTATCCCAGTCTGTCCCTGTCTGTCTGTCCCTGTGTCTGTCCCTGTGTGCAGAGCTCAGAGCAGGCCCAGGCCCTGCTCCAGGCCCAGCGATGGCCCCAGAGGCATGGGCAGGGCCTGACCCCAGCAATTCCCCTGCCCAGGAGGCAGAACTGCTGCCCTGGGCAGTGCCCAGCCCTGAGCAGAGCCCAGGGAGGCTCTGGGGTCTCTCTGACTGGGAATGTTCCATTCCTGACCTCCAGCCCCGTCTCCAACCAGCCTCACACAGGGGCAGCAGGAATTGGGATGGATGACAGGCTGTTTGCAGCACATGGATCAATGTGACAACTCATTTTTTAGAGATTTTTGCACATCTGGAGTAGAATCAAGAGGCTGAAGAGAGTCTTTGTCAGTAAAATTCTGGTTTCAGGTCAGCACTGGGAGAAGTGCCCTGGTTTTTCCAAAATCCTGAGCTCTGGGTGCTGCTCCACAGAAACCATGGGCTCGAGCACCCTGACACAAACCACAGAGAGCAAGGCCATGGAAACCAAAGTCCAACCAGCCCAGATCAGTGTGGGCTTGGTGCAGAGATAGGAAGGAAAGCACTTTGTCCTGGCCAGAGGGCGAAGCAGGAGCGTTCAGAATTCACCTGACCGGGATTAAGGAGCACAGAGAAGCACAAACAGCAGCAAGATCTGGCAAAGGATGCACAAAAACTGCATTTCTTCAGTAGCTGGCTTTATTCAGGACTAAATCACTGCTCTGGTATGGGGTAAAAACCCTGGAAAAACCAAGGACAATCCTCTGCCTACATTTTGTCTGTTAGGGATTGCCACCCCTACCCCCATCGTACAATGGGTATCAGAGGGTCTGAAGGTCTGACATGAGGACAGAAGGACAATGGAAGAGGGGATCTTTAAGGTCCCTTCCAACCCAAACCATCCTGCAATCCTAACATTGTCCCTGCAGTGTTGAGAGAGCAGCACCAGAGGAGAGGGAAGGTTCCTTTCTCACCCCTGCCCCACAAAAGCTCAGTGCCCACTGCAGGGACCCTCTCCAGCTCCATTTGGGATCACAGCACAAGGTTCACCTCCCACACCCCAAACCCAGCTCAGTTTGGGATCACAGCACAAGGTTCACCTCCCACACCCCAAACCCAGCTCAGTTTGGGATCACAGCACAAGGTTCACCTCCCACACCCCAAACCCAGCTCAGTTTGGGATCACCAGGTTCACCTCCACACCCCAAACCCAGCTCAGTTTGGGATCACAGCACAAGGTTCACCTCCCACACCCCAAACCCAGCTCCTCCAACAGCCACAAAGCAACACCAGCAACCTCTCCAGGCATGGCCAGGTCACCTTTCATTTTCCCTCACCCAAACCTTGGAGCAGCTGCTCTGAGCCAGCTCTGAGTGCTTTCTCCTTCCTGGGAGGGGCAGGGCTGGGCTCTTTCTCCAGCAGCACTGACACAACCAGAGCACACAGCCTCAAGCTGCACCAAGGGAAATTCAGGCTGGATATGAGGAAAAAGTTTTCACAGAAAGAGTGATAAAGTTCTGGAATGGCTGCCCAGGAGGTGCTGGAGTCCCCATCCCTGGGTGTGTTTAAGACAAGACTGTGTTAAAAACGGGACCAGACTCATGGTACTAAAGTGATTTCAGTATTTATTATAAGAAAAGAAAGGCCCAAAGCAAGGGGGCCCAAGCAGGAGCATTCCCTGGAGGATGGAGCAGCGCTGGGGCTGCTCAGCAGCGATGGCCCCAGTGGAGCAGCACAGATTCAGAGGGTCAGAAGTCCCTTTTTATCCTGTTTTTTGTCCCTTTGGATTGGTTTCTTTTTGGATCCCTCATTTGCATGAATGTTGAAGGCGCTTGATTGGCCCATTACAGTTCTGTCCAGGCTGGCTCGTGGTGCACTTCACTGAGGTGCGTTATGGTACTTTGAGTGCTGGATTTTTTACAACTACCCTTTTAACCCCTTTTACAATATAACAACCAAACTAACAGTACATGCTTAACAATTATCAATTCTTTTACAACAGTTTCTAAGCTATTTATATTAGCCTTTCCCCTTGGCTAATCCCTGGATGTGGCACTGGGTGCCAGGGTTTAGTTGAGGGGTTGGGGCTGGGTTGGACTCGATGGTCTTGGAGGTCTCTTCCAGCTAGGTGATTCTGTGAATTCTGTGAATTTCCAGTGAGAGGAATAGCAGATTTGTCTTTCCAAACAAGCTGTGGGGCTGCTGGGAGATAAAACCAGCACTGGGAGACAAAAGAAACAATGGGGAGGAGTCCACTGATTGATGAATGGAAAAAGGTATTTGCTTTTACAAATAAACTTTAGGTTTGCTGATAAACAAAATTAGACATTGAAAGATGAAAGAAACAATGGGGAAGAAAACCCTCTAAATTCTGTAAGAATTAAAAATTAAAAGGAGGGTTATACATTGGAGGGAAATCTTTGCTATCAGGTGTTTTGGGAAGTCTGAACCTCTCAAGTACCTCAGCCAATGGGGAAAGAGAGAAGGGAAATGGGGCTGGGAAATTGGAATAAAAAGGAGGCTGCATCCTCCAAAAATGTGAGAGACCCCAGGGGAATGCCCCATGGCCTCTCCCTTTATTGGGATAAAGCAAAAGGACTCCTCTGTCTCCTTTTTGGACAGAAACCTCTGGTGTTTGTGGGTTAATTTTCCGGACAGCGGGCAGGGATCCGGGGGCAGTGCCAGGCTGAGCCCTCTCCGGGCGTTCCGGGAGCAGCATCCCCGGGGCAGGGAGCCAGGCAGGCAGGGAAGGAGGGAGGGGAGGAGGAGGAAGCCGAGCTGTTGAGTCAGCGCTGCAGAGCTGCCTGCGAGAGCTGAGAGAGGCACAGCTGCCAAGGACAGATCTGCTGAGCCACGGGAACATGGTTTG
Source organism: Emberiza elegans (assembly GCA_024865655.1). Classification (NCBI taxonomy): domain Eukaryota; kingdom Metazoa; phylum Chordata; class Aves; order Passeriformes; family Fringillidae; genus Emberiza; species Emberiza elegans. The sequence continues at coordinate 69,522,119 of JALJVW010000184.1, read as the reverse complement.
AGTAATAATCAACGGTAAGGAAACCTCTGCTTTGGGGAGAGAGCTTACAGGGGAAATACTCTGCGTATTTATGGTCTGGGCTGGTGCTGGAGGGGTTTGGAACCCAGCCAGGACGGTAGGCACAGAAATAAGTCCCGTTTATCCCAGGTTATCCGATTTATCCCGGGAAATCCAGTCCCTCCCTGCCTGTGCTGGGGTCCTGGGCTGGCTGGGGAGGATGCTTTGGCGGGGCTGCTGATTCCCAGTGCCACAAAGGTGTCCCCTGTCCCCCCAGCCTGCCGCTATGTGGCGAGGAAGATGAGGAGCCTGTGCAGCCGGGAGCCCCGGGAGCCACCGCCCTGCCCGGCGCAGGCAGCGCCCCAAAGCCAGCACCGGGGTGAGTGTGGGTATTTGGGACAGGGACATCCACATGTCCCAAAAGCACTGGGGTGAGTGTGGGGTATTTGGGGACAGGGACATCCACATGTCCCAAAGCCAGCACCAGGGTGAGTGTGGGGTATTTGGGGACAGGGACATCCATGTGTCCCAAAGCCAGCACCGGGGTGAGTGTGGGGTATTTGGGGACAGGGACATCCATGTGTCCCAAAGCCAGCACCGGGGTGAGTGTGGGGTATTTGGGGACAGGGACATCCATGTGTCCCAAAGCCAGCAGTGTGGGGTATCTGGGGACAGGGGGTGAGCACCGGGGTGAGTGTGGGGTATTTGGGGACAGGGACATCCATGTGTCCCAAAGCCAGCACCGGGGTGAGTGTGGGGTATTTGGGGACACGGACATCCACATGCCCCAAAGCCAGCACCGGGGTAAGTGTGGGCTCTCTGGGGACAGGAACATCCTCACACCTCATCCCAAACCTGCTGGGACAGGTGGGCAGGGCTCATCTGGGCTCAGCCAGGGGTGGGGGCACCTCCACGCTCCCTGTCTGTGCTCCCAGGACCAAGCTGCAAACGTTTCTGTTCTCCCCTGCTTTATTTCTCCTGGCTGGTTTTGTTGTTAAATGTCATTCCAGTCCCTGGCAGAGGAGCAAACAGCAGCCTTTAGATAAGGGGACAGACGAGCTGTGGGGTGGGATTAGGGGCACAGGGGGATGTCACCTGCTCCCCCAGAGCTCTGTGTCCCTGGGACACTGTTTGTAACCCAGAACCCTGCCAAACACCAAAACACAGCACCCTACACCGAGCTGGCAACGAGAAATCGCTGTCCTTGCCTCCCAATCTTCCCTCCCCGACCCATTTAAACTCCACATCTGAACCACTGTAGCTTTGCAGATAAAGCACAGCCCCAGTCTGACATGGTGGGTACAACAAGGACCATCCTGGCTCCTCTCCCTGGCCCATTTAAAGCAAACATCTGAACCACAATGGTTCTGCAGATAAAGAACAGCCCCAGTTTGGCACCAATTTGGCACAGTGGGTACATCAAGAACCATCCTGGCTCCTTTCCCTGCCCCAGCCAAGGCATGGAAAGTTCTCCAGCATCACCTGACTGCACTGCTCAGGTGCCAAAGCTCCCTGTGAAAGTGAACTGAGCCTTGAGCAGCCGGCAGAGGGATCTCAGCACGGCAGGTGTGTGTCCCACCCGTACTGGTTGCACTGGTTTGGCTCAGTCACTCCTGAGCAAACATTCCCAGGCAGCTGCCCCAGGGTCAGGCCGTGCCTGTCACCTCCTGCCTCTGCCAGGAGCTTGGAGCTGGCCCTGGAGACTCCAGAGAAGGCTCAGGACTGAGCCATTCCCTTCCCAGTGCCCTGTGAGCTGCGTGGGAGGGGAGGAAGGGGAATTGTGTGCACAGGGGGTCCTAAAAATGTCCAGAATCTCACCTGTCCCCTAAAGGAACAGCTGGCTCCTGCTCAGGGAAGGGAAATGGGATGTGTCCCTTCACTGCTGTCTTGATTGAGGGTGTGTGAAGGAGAAGCAGAAGGAAGGAGTGGGAGCCAGGAATTTGCAGAGGCCCCAGGAAGATCAGGGAAGATCAATGATACATCACTTGGATGTATCAGGGAGAGGAATCAAACTTCTCCTTTGAGCAAAGCTGTTCAGCTCCTTTCTGCAGTTAATTGCTGGGTGTTTCATTACAATCAGGATAGCTGAGGTTTTCAGAGGACCCTACTGTCCCTTCCAGAACCTTTCCCCTTGGCTAATCCCAAATCCCTCTCTTTTCTTCTGTGCTTGTCATTTGCAGATGTAAAACCAGAGCTACCAGCACCCCCTGAAGCACCAGCCTCACTCCCCAGCAACACCAAACCCATCCAGTGCAGGTCCTGACAATAAATCCCTCCTGGTCCTCCCAGGAAGGCCACAAGATTCCTTCCCACTGATTTTTTGCTGGATATCCTGCATCCCAGGGATTGGAAAATATCAGCAAATCCCTGCTGGATCCGCTCTCAGCACAGAAGCACATTGATAGAAAATGTCCTGATCAGTGTCTCATGACCAGAATTTTCCAGTTGGCAGGGAAAAAAAAAAAAGATTCCCACTGTGTATCAGGAGATCCCCAAGGTGTATCAGGAGATCCCCAATGTATATCAGAAGATCCCCAAGGTGTATCAGAAGATCCCCAATGTATATCAGGAGATCCTCAATGTGTATCAGAAGATTTCCAGCGTGTATCAGAAGATTCCCAAGGTGTATCAGAAGATCCCTAATGTGTATCAGACAATCCCCAATGTGTATCAGAAGATTCCCATTGTATATCAGAAGATCCCCTAGGTGTATCAGAAGATCCCCAATGTGTATCAGAAGATTTCCAGCGTGTATCAGAAGATTTCCAGCATATATCAGAAGATTCCCATTGTGTATCAGAAGTTCCTGGCACTTGTGGGCCATGGAACCCCAGGGGAAGAGCAGGAGCCATGGCATCCTAGCAGGGAAATCGATTTTCATACTGTGAAACCAAATTATGCTCCCAGTGATGTTGGTACCAATTCAGACAATTTCCAAATCAGCTCCTGGGATGGAATAAGGAGCTTTGGAGCTCAGGAGAGTGAGAATCCCTTTCCCCATGGCCAGTGCAGCACCCCCAGAGCAGAGGCTGCAGGGGTGTGCCCCCAACCCTGCCCTGTCACAGAGCAATGACAGCAGAGCCCCAAAGCCCACAGCTGTGGGGGGGACCCTGCCTGACCCCTCCTGTGACAGCTGGACCCGCAGTAAAGGTAGATGAAATCAGCTGGCTGGGAGTGTGCTGGGTTTTCTCCTGGAATGAGTTTGGTGTCACTGCAGTGCTTGGGATCCTGCACTGGCAGCACAGGGGGATAAGGGGATCATGTGGGGGGGGCACTGATAAGGGAATCATGTGGGGAGCTCACTGATAAGGGGATCCTTTGTTGGAGGTCACTGATAAAGGGATCCTTTATTGGGGGTCACTGATAAGGGGATAGTGCATTGTGGGGGTCTCTGATAAGAGGATCCTTTGTTAGGGGGGTCACTAATAAGGGGATTTTTTGGGAGGGTTCACTGATAAGAGGATCATGTGGAGACCTCAGTGATAAGGGGATTCTTTGTGTGGGGGTCACTGATAAGGGGATTTTGCATTGTGGGGGTCACTGATAAGAGGATCCTTTGTTGGGGTGGGTCACTGATAAGGGGATCCTTTATTGGAGGTCACTGATAAGAGGATCATGTGTTAGGGGCTGGCTGCTGAGGGGATGTGCTGGGGCCTGAGGCAGGAGGAGATGGATCTCATGTCACCATTCCTGCTGACAGAAACACCAGGAGAAGGAGCAGAGTCATCCTGCACCATGGGAAGTGCCAAGTCCTGGTGCTCCGGGGCTCAGCCTCCTGCTGCCACCCCAGCAAAGCTCTGGCCTTTGCTGGTACGGGGTTGTGTCAGGGGTGATGGTTGCTGGCAGGAGGGTTTGGACACAAACGAGTCCCAGGCTGTCCCTGGGCTCTTTCTGACCCCTGGGGCAGCTCCTCCTCACCGAGCTGGTGGGCAGGAGCTCTCCAAGGCGAGCAGCTTTCCTGCATCTTTTATTAGAGTCCTATTTCCACTCAATCATCCAGGACAATGAGTTACAGCTCTTTTCTCTTCCCGCCCAGCTCCTCTGCACTGGAGTGTGGGGACAGCTCTGTTTTGGAGTTTTCCAACCCCTCTGGTCACCTGGCCCAGCTGTGGTGGGTGTGGAGCACTGTGGAGATGACTGGTCACAGAGAGAGAAAGCCAGAGAAGCTTTCCCATGAATTGGTCTGGGAAGTTTTAGGGAGGCAGAGAGAAAGTAAACAAATGGTAAACTATCTGCAGGTGGTGTTTTTAACAAGTTGTTTTCCTCCTAAAATGTTTTACCAAAGGGTGTCTTCTTAATTAGCCAATCATGTGAAATGTGTTGATTAAATGACCAATCAGGTCCCCCTGTATTGGAACAGGGTATAAAAGAAGAGGTTCCCATAAAATCAGGGCTTCTGGCTTCTCATCCTTCTGACCTGGAGTCTGTGTCTGTTGTAACAGGACATGAAATGAACGACACACATGCTGAAACTTCTAAGGTAAAAAGAAGAAAGTTTATTTCTCGCCTTTGATATATACAGAATTTCAAAAGTGACCCTGGATTGGAGGATAAAATTGTTACTTCTCTAATGACACTGGCTAAACCAACAGTCCATCAAATTTCTCCTTTGCTCAAAAAGAATGCAAAAATAATCATTATTTACATAAAAGTGTGTGAGAAGTTCCATTACAAAAACATAACCATCAGAAGGCTTAGAAGAGCAGGGTGACGTGTGTCATTCCTTGTTGAGTTTGTGAGGGTCCCCAGGATGAGGTGAGAGATGAGACTCTGACTCCATGTTCTCAGAAGGCTGACTTATTATTTTATGATAATATATTATATTAAAAGAAGTTATCTACTAAAACTATACTAAAGAAAGAGAAAGGACACATCAGAATGCTGGAAAAGAATGGATAATAAAAACCTGTGACTGACCAGAGTCCTGACACAGCTGGACTGGGATTGGCCATTAATTAAAAACAATTCTCACAATTCTTCAATCAAAAATGCACCTGTTGGTAAGCAACCTCCAAACCACATTCCAAGCAATCAGATAATTATTGTTTATATTTAATTTCTGAGGCTTCTCAGAAGGATCCTGGCAAAGGGATTTTTCAGAAAATATGGTGACAGCACGTGAGAAACTCCATTACAAAAATGTAAACATTAGAAGGCTTAGAGGAACTTAGAAGAACAGGGTGATGTGTGTCATTCCTTGTTGAGTTTGTGAGGGTCTCCAGGACAAGGTGAGAGATGAGAATCTGACTCCATGTTCCCACAAGGCTGATTTCTTATTTTATGGTATTACATTAAAAGACATTATATACCAAAACTATACTAAAGAAAGAGAAAGGACACATCAGAATGCTGGAAAAGAATGGATAATAAAAACCTGTGACTAACCAGAGTCCTGACACAGCTGGACTGGGATTGGCCATTAATTAAAAACAGTTCTCACAATTCTTCAATCAAAAATGCACCTGTTGGTAAGCAACCTCCAGACCACATTCCAAGCAATCAGATAATTATTGTTTACATTTATTTTCTGAGGCTTCTCAGGAGAAAAATCCTGGCAAAGGGATTTTTCATAAAATATCATGGTGACAGCGCGTGAGAAACTCCCTTACACAAATGTGACCATCAGAAACCTTAGAAGAACAGGGTGATGTGTGTCATTCCTTGTTGAGTTTGTGAGGGTCTCCAGGACAAGGTGAGAGATGAGGATCTGACTCCATGCTCCCACAAGGCTGATTTATTATTTTATGATATTATATTAAAGAATGCTATATTAAGACTATACTAAAGAAAGAGAAAGGATACTGACAGAAGGCTTAACAAGAAGGAATAATAAAAACTCGTGACTGACTCCTCAGAGTCTGACACAGCCAAACTGGGATTGGTCATTAAATAAAAACAATTCACATGGAACCAATCAAAGACACACCTGTTTGGAAGCAACCTCCAGACCACATTCTAAGCAATCAGATAATTATTCTTTACATTTAGTTTCTGAGGCTCTCGGGAGAAAAATCCTGGCAAAGGGATTTTTCATAAAATATCATGGTGACAACGTGTGAGAAACTCCCTTACACAAATGTGACCATCAGAAGGCTTAGAAGAGCAGGGTGCCGTGTGTCATTCCTGGCTCAGGAGCGGAGCAGGGTGCTCTGGATGAACTGGCAGAGGCAGGGGACGCTGCTGTGGCCCAGGTGTCCCCCGGGGCTGGCCCGAGGCAGCCGGCCTGTCACCAGGAGCCGCACGTAGCACGCACTGAACACCACCAGGAGCTGCTGGGCCATGGCCTGCAGGGAGCAGGGGAGCTGTCAGAGCGCTGTGTCACTGTGCCCCACCGTTTATTTGGTGTGGGGTCACTGAGAAGAGCGATGGGCAATGACCCTGGCTCATCCCAGGCTGCAGGGGCTGAGGGAGGAGGACTGGCTGCTCTTTGCTTCCCCTTTAGTCTGGGGTTTTGTCTCAGCCCAGGCCCTCCTGGCTTCAAACCAGCCACTGGTTTAAAACGTGGAATTCAGGATTACAAATGTGAAATTCAGGTTTTTCAGGGTTTCCTCCTCCTCCTGGCTTCAAACCAGCCCCTGGTTTTAAACCTGCCTTCAAACCAGCCACTGGGTTTAAACCAGCCATTGGTTTAAAATGTGGACTTCAGGTTCACAAATGGGGAATCCAGGTTTACAAGTGTGGAATTCAGATTTTTTTCAGGGTATCCTGCTCCTCCTGGCATCAAACCAGCCACTGGTTTTAAACCAGCCATTGGTTTAAAATGTGGAATTCAGGTTCACAAATGGGGAATTCAGGTTTACAAGTGTAGAATTCAGATTTTTTCAGGGTTTCCTACTCCTCCTGGCTTCAAACCAGCCACTGGCTTTACACCTGGCTTTAAATCAGCCACTGGTTTTAAAGCAGCCATTGGTTTAAAATGTGGACTTCAGGTTCAAAAATGTGGAATTCAGGTTTACAAATGTGGAATTCAGGTTTTTCAGGGTATCCTCCTCCTCCTGGCTTCAAACCAGCCCCTCATTTTAAACCTGCCTTCAAACCAACCACTGGCTTTAAACCTGGCTTCAAACCAGTGGCTTTTAAACCAGCCACTGGTTTAAAATGTGGAATTCAGGTTCACAAGTGTAGAATTCATGTTTTTCAGGGTTTCCTCCTTCTCATGGCTTCAAACCAGCCACTGGGCTGTGTTATTTGGTCCTGGCTGCCCTGAGCACCCCGAGGGCATCAGCTGCCCCAGCTCTGCTCCCTGGGAGCCCATCCCAGCATCCGCAGGGATGGCAGGGGAGGCATGGAGAGATTCCTTCCTTAACCAGCCCCTCCCAGCTGTGCTTCGTGCACTTCAGCCCCCAGCACTGCCTCCAGGCCCTGGCAGCCCACATCACTCACCTGCAGGGCACACAGGTAAGGGACACCGGGCACAGCCTGGGCACACGGGCAGCTCCTGCCCCAAGCCCTGGATTGGCTCCGGTGGAGGTGGGCAAGGACAGAGAACTGGGCCAGGTCTCCTTGTGGCCAGCAGTGCTGGCACACTGTCCCCACAGGGGGTGACCCTGGGGACCTGCCCACTCTGTCCCTGCCTCCTCGGCCTTGTTTTTGCCTGTAGACAGCCAGACAGCCTCAGCCTGCAGGGGATGTCACCTGTACTGAGTTCACTTAGTGACAGGAAAAGTGCAAAATAAATCAAAACCATCCCTTTGGTAGCGCCGTGCTGAGCAGGAATCAGGGCACATTTGTGGCTCAGCATGGCACAAGTCTTTGAAGGCACTTTCCATGGAGGGGAGACAAAGGCTGGGCTCATCCATGGCTCAGCTCAGCCTGGGCAGGGGCATCAGGTCCCTGGGGAGAGGTTTTCTTCCAAACAGAACCCTTGGGACCAGCAAGGAAAAGCCCAATCCATGAATTCCTCAAGGATTATCCCCAGCTGCTCACACAGCTTTGAACTCAGGTTTACAAATGTGGAATTCAGGATTTCAAGGGTTTCCTCCTCCTGCTGGCAGTACCAGGGCTGGAAAAGGTCTGTGTGGGTTTCCAGGTGCTTCTGCTGGAGAAAAAAGTGGCGTCCCCCATGGTTGGGATGAGATTTGGAGCTGAGATGCCTTGGGGGTGATTTGGTACCACTATAAAGGGGATATTTCTCCTCACCTGGGGTGGGCCCTCAGGGATGAGGTGCAGGAGCTCGCTGCAGGTCACAGGGTCTTTATTCAGGGTCACCCCTCCGGATAAAAGAGGGGATTCTTCACATGGAGCCTCCTCCTCCACCCCCAGCTCGGGCTGAGCTGCCACATCCATGACCACCCAGAGCTTGTTCAGCCTGTGCCTCAAGCCTGCCTGGAAGAGAAGGAGATTTTGGGGCTCTCCAAAGGCAGGCAACAGTGCTGTCCTCTGGAGAGCCTTTGCAGGGCATCATTTACCCATGCATGGATTTCATTCCTGGCATTTCCCACCCCAGGCAGCAGTGGTGTCCTTAGCACAGCCTTTACAGGGCACTATTCATCCATGCGTGGATTTATTCCTGGGATTTCCCACCCCAGGCAGCAGTGGTGTCCTGTGGAGAGCCTTTACAGGGCACTATTCATCCATGCGTGGATTTATTCCTGGGATTTCCCACCCAGGCAGCAGTGGTGTCCTGTGGAGAGCCTTTACAGGGCATCATTCACCCCTGCATGGATTTAAATCCTAGGATTCCCCACCCCAAGCAGCAGTGATGTCTTGAGGACAGAGTTTAAAGGTACAGTTTTCTCTTTTTTTGCACATTTTTCACTCCTGGGGTTTCCCATGCCAAGAGCCGTGCCCAGCACTTGGAACTGGGTGTCCCTGCCATGGCCTGGCTGCTCCCAGCGCCACAGACACAGCCTGGCATGGAGAACCCTGTCTTTAAAAACAGAGTTCTCTCATCCCCTGTGTGAATCCAGGAACTGCTGTCCCTCTTTGGGCTGCAGCTTCCAGGGAGATGAGCAGCCTGGAGATTTCAGGGCTCTCACCCCACAAAAGCAGTTCAGTGGATATTTACACAACCACAGAGAGCAAAACATTTTCTGAAGGCCAAGAGGACAAAATGTTTATATAATTAACTCAATGCAGCAATTCCTGCTCCTCCAGGCTATCTCACTTATTCCAGGAGGACAGCTCAAGGTGGCAGCTGTTCCAAGGTGTGCCACATGCTACCAAAATTTGCCTTTCATTCCTGATGACTTTCCATCATTAAAGCTGCACAGTTAATTATCCAGACATGCACATTCCACGGGGTCTGGACAAATTCCTGCTGAACTGGGCAGGGACAGGTGCACTTTATTCACCTCTCAGTCTGCCCATCTCCCAGTGCACAGCAGGGCACTCAAACACTTCTTTGTCCTTGCCCACATCCATCCCAGGCAAAAACAAGGCCGAGGAGGCAGGGACAGAGTGGGCAGGTCCCCAGGGTCACCCCCTGTGGGGACAGTGTGCCAGCACTGCTGGCCACAAGGAGACCTGGCCCAGTTCTCTGTCCTTGCCCACCTCCACTGGAGCCAATCCAGGGCTTGGGGCAGGAGCTGCCCGTGTGCCCAGGCTGTGCCCGGTGTCCCTTACCTGTGTGCCCTGCAGGTGAGTGATGTGGGCTGCCAGGGCCTGGAGGCAGTGCTGGGGGCTGAAGTGCATGAAGCACAGCTGGGAGGGGCTGGTTAAGGAAGGAATCTCTCCATGCCTCCCCTGCCATCCCTGTGGATGCTGGGATGGGCTCCCAGGGAGCAGAGCTGGGGCAGGTGATGCCCTCAGGGCAGCCAGGACCAAATAACACAGCCCAGTGGCTGGTTTGAAGCCATGATGTTAGGAAGGATGAATGTTTGACAAGAAAGTCTCACAAATATGTGTGCTCAGCAGAAAGATTTTTGAATGTAGAGTCTGATGAAGGAATAGAGATGGAAGCAAGTTTTGATAGAGAAGAAAAGAATTGCTGAGCCAGTCTCACTGGATAACCAAGGAGGCAAAGGCTGTGTTAGTTAGAAGGGGTTTGTATGGCTCAGAGAAAGGATAAACCCACCCCAAACAAGAAGATGTTTTTACCAAGCAGGAAGAGAGCACAGGCAAACAAGGCAGCAAAGTTACAAGTAGAAAAAAGGTCTCAGAATTTTCCACTGCAAGAAAACTGAAAAACACCTTCCAGGTTAAACTGTAATGTACTGACTTTTAGTGATTGGAGAACAGGAACATGAATATGGTAATTATAGGAGTTATGATAGGCTATAGGTAATAGTTAAGGTATAGATTGGTTCTGCTGTATTCAGATGCTCAGCAAAGAAAAGTATAGAATGCACTGTAACCAAACCCAAAGGGTCTCCAGGCCTGCCTGCATCTGGAGCTGACAGCTGTAGGCACAGCTCTGTCACCCACCACCCTGGGCTGCTGTAACCTCTTGGGTACAATAAACTGCATTTTGGGTACAATAAACTGCATTTTGGATACAATAACCTGCATTTTGGAGAGCTGCCTGGAGTCCCACATCCCTCATTTTGGCTCTTACACCATAAGGAGGAGGAAACCCTGAAAAACCTGAATTTCACATTTGTAATCCTGAATTCCACGTTTTAAACCAGTGGCTGGTTTGAAGCCAGGAGGGCCTGGGCTGAGACAAAACCCCAGACTAAAGGGGAAGCAAGGAGCAGCCAGTCCTCCTCCCTCAGCCCCTGCAGCCTGGGATGAGCCAGGGTCATTGCCCATCGCTCATCTCAGTGACCCCACACCCTCAGCTGCCCTAAACCCCTTCCTGCTGTCTCTCCTTTGATTCTAGGGGTTCACTCCACTGATTTTTTACAAAATTGCCCATTCTCAGTGCTGCTCTGAGGACACTGCTGAGAAGAGTTTTCCAAGAGCAGCATGTTGGGGAGGCGAGTCCTGCCAGCTGAGGCAGCCAGAGCTCTGTCCTTGTGCCTCTGCAGCACCTGCCAGCAGCACAGGGATGCAGGAAAATGTAAAATCCAGAGGGTTAAAATGGATCTGACACTGGAGCAGACAGGGCCATTGTAAATCTCTGGGTTATTTGCTGCTCTCAGGCAGTTTTGGGACAGCTAGGTCAAGGTGAAGGCTCCCTGGATTAGTCCTCTAATGGCCTATGCTGGCCTGAATAAGCGTGGAATTCAGGTTTAAAAATGTGGAATTCAGGTCTACAAATGTGGAATTCAGGTTTTTCAGCGTTTCCTCCTCCTCCTGAATGACTTTGCCCTCCTGTAGTGTTCCCTGTCCCCTTCTCTGCTTCACTCTGGCTTCTCTCTCCATTTGTATTTCAAGCCTCTCTCTGTGTCTCTCGCACCTTCCTTTAACAATTTTATGGAGCCTTAAAATTCTTCATTCCCCTAAATCCCCATCTAGTGCAGAAAAATCATCTTTGAAAAGCAGCAAATGAGCCCAAGGATGGAGATTTTGTTTTTCTCCATGTTAGAGTTTTGGGGGGACTATTTGGTTTTCTCCCTTTTGTTTTTTAATGTTTTTTGGGTTCTTTTTTTTTTTCCCCATAGGAACTTTGCTATCCCTCTGCCTATAGGCAGAAACATCAGTGTCACATAATTATAACACATTTTTAGGAATAATTCTCTGCCCTAATGAATCCCACTTTAATCTTTTAAACTCATTATTTCACATTATTTGGGCATATCTCAATCCCCATTTACAGAAGAAATAAAAACATCCCAATTCATCATACCGTTCCATATGAGACAAAGCAGATCCTAAGAATGCCATCCTCTGGATCACAGCATAAGTAATAATTGCTGTTGTGATAAATTGATAAAGATAATTGATGGAATTGATAAATGTCTCCAGCAGGAGGAATTTATCCAGGAGGGATCTGAGCAATTATCCCTCCTGACCAATTCCCACTAATTCCCCTGACCAATTCCATGACCAATTCCCACCAAGGATACTTGTAGGATGTTGTGTGGTCCATCCAGGACATCTGTAATCCCCAGGATTATGCTGTGTTTGAGAAAGATTTCATTGACAGCTGCCAGCCTCACATCTGTGTTCACGTTTAGCTGTGAAAGAATGCAAGGAAAAATAACACAATCCCCAGCAAAACTGCAGCTGGATAATCCCAAATACTGCAGCTCTGAAAGGAAAACAGTGGGATTGATTTCCAGTGTCATGTTCTCCCTTCCACCCCTCAGCAATCTCCTTTCCTGAACCTCTGTGAACCCCCACGTTTGCCTGGTTTCCTCTTGAAAAATCCTTTACCCAAATCCCTCTCTGGATTTTGAATCAAGATTTTCCAATATTATTCTTCAGCCAAAGAAATGGTGCCAGTGATGCCTGAGGCAGCAGGGAATGCCAGGAGGAATCATCAGGAGCAGGGCAGGAGCCAGAGCTTCTGGGGAGCACAATCCACCCCACTCTGCAAGGGTTGATCTGCAGGGTGACCCTGTTGGGGCCTCAGCCAGTGCTCAAGCTCCAGGAGAGCTGGAGAGGGACTGGGGACAAGGGATGGCTTTGCTCCTGTTTGGCACAGGGGAGAAGCTGGGCTGGAGGGGAGGGATTGCCCAGTCTGGGCTGGCAGGGAAGGTCCTGCCAGGAGCAGCCACCAAAGCACGAGTGGGGTTTAAGGTTTGGGTTTTACCCCACAGGTTGTTTGGACATTGAGGGCACTATTGACATCCGTGTCCAGCCTGGAGACAGGAAAGGCCAGGAGAGCTGTCAGAGCCTTTAAAGGGGCATCATCCAGGAGCATGGATTTAGAGGGACTGGGGACAAGCAGGGATGGAGGACACAGGACACAGTTTTCTTTTTTGCACATCCTGGGGGCCCCACTGCCAGAGGGCAGGGATGGGTGGGATACTGGGAATTGGGAATTGTTCCCTGTGAGGGGTGGGCAGGCCCTGGCACAGGGTGCCCAGAGCAGCGGGGGCTGCCCCTGGATCCCTGGCAGTGCCCAAGGCCAGGCTGGGCAGGGCTGGGAGCAGCCTGGGACAGTGGGAGGTGTCCCAGGAGGTGGGATGGGCTTTAAGGTCCCTTCCAACAAAAAACCAGTTCTGGGATATTTCTAACCTCTGATCAAAAGCAGCAGGAGGTCTGAGGCAAAATGTTTATATAATTAGCTCAAACCCTTCCCTTTCCAGGCATTCCATTCCAGGAGGACCTCCCTTGCCTTCCCTAAGTGCTGTACCAAAATGTTCCTTTCCTCCCTGGATCATTAATTATTCTCTGCCTGCACGGGGTCTAACAAAATCCCTGAACAGGAGGACATCCTTTATTCACCCCAGTCTCCACATCTCCCACTCCAGCAGGGCCTCCTCTCACTTCTTTCCTCTGGTGCCCATCCCAAAAACCAGGATCACCAGGACAGTGAGGGCCAGGCCCCCAGGGTCACCCCAGCACGCCACCCCCAGGAGTGGCCCAGGAGCACATTTGGAGGGTGGAGTAAAGGTTTGTCCAGAGAGAGATGTAAAATACCAGGGGAAAAACAGGAGAGGCTGGTGAGAGGTGCAAACCCATGAAAGTGAGAAAAGTTGCAGGAAGAAGGAAGTGAGAGTCCCTTCAGGGCCTTATAAATTGGGGTCCCACGAGCACGATTTTTCACAGGGTGAGAAAGGACAAAATTTCTTCCCAATAATAAATAGAGGAAAGATGGGATTGGAAGGACTGAGTGAGCTCTAGTTTATTTTAAAAAATCACCACTCACCAAAAGACAAAGAGTGAATTATTAATGATGATTCATGTTAGGAAGGATTTGAATGAGTTCTTCCATTTAGATGAGGAATATGTGTCACTGAGGCATATTGATTTTAAATCTCAGAGTGCCTGGATTTAGAAAGTTCCTAGCAAGTTTTGGTGGTGCAGAGACCAATCCATTACAGTCTGCTCAACCAAGAAGCACTGACACAGGGCTAAAGGGCTGGGTTTAAAGTCAGGGAAAGGATAATTCCTTCAGCAAACAAGAGCATGTTTTTTGGGCAGGAGATTGCCAGGGAGAAGGTGTGACAGAAAAGGGTCTCAGCATTTTCTCATAATGACAAAACTGAAAAACACCAAAGCCTTCAAAACTGAACACTGAACATTGGAGAACAGTATCATGAATAGTAAGAAGAGTTTGATATAATAGATAAAAGTTAAAAAAAATTGGAATTAAAGATTTGAGTTTGCTCAAAAGAACCCTATAGAATGCAAAGCACCAGCCCCACAGCAGGATGCTCATGGTTGGGTCTCTGGACAAGTTTCACCCACCAGAAGAAGCTGTAACAAGACCAAAATTAACTGCATTTGTTTACAATCTAATTTTGGATCAATAACCCATTTTGAATGCCTGCCTGAGTCCCACATCCCTCATTTTGGCTCTTACACCATAAGGAGGAGGAAACCCTGAAAACCTGAATTTCACATTTGTAATCCTGAATTGGACGTTTTAAACCAGTGGCTGGTTTGAAGCCAGGAGGGCCTGGGCTGAGACAAAACCCCAGACTAAAGGGGAAGCAAGGAGCAGCCAGTCCTCCCTCCCTCAGCCCCTGCAGCCTGGGATGAGCCAGTCATTGCCCATCGCTCATCTCAGTGACCCCACCCTCAGCTGAAAAAAACCCCCTTCCTGCTGATCTCTCCTTTGATTCTAGGGGTTCACTCCACTGAGTTTGTTTTTACAAAATTGCCCATTCTCAGTGCTGCTCTGAGGACACTGCTGAGAAGAGTTTTCAAGAGCAGCATGTTGGGGGAGGCGAGTCCTGCCAGCTGAGGCAGCCAGAGCTCTGTCCTTGTGCCTCTGCAGCACCTGCCAGCAGCACAGGGATGCAGGAAAATGTAAAAATCCAGAGTTTTTAAAATGGATCTGACACTGGAGCAGACAGGGCCATTGTAAATCTCTGGGTTATTTGCTGCTCTCAGGCAGTTTTGGGACAGCTAGGTCAAGGTGAAGGCTCCCTGGATTAGTCCTCTAATGGACTATGCTGGCCTGAATAAACGTGGAATGCAGGTTTACAAATGTGGAATTCAGGTTTACAAATGTGGAATTCAGGTTTTTCAGCGTTTCCTCCTAATCCTGAATGACTTTGCCCTCCTGCAATGTTCCCTGTCCCCTTCTCTGCTTCACTCTGGCTTCTCTCTCCATTTGTATTTCAAGCCTCTCTCTGTGTCTCTTGCACCTTCCTTTAACAATTTTATGGAGCCTTAAAATTCTTCATTCCCCTAAATCCCCATCTAGTGCAGAAAAATCATCTTTGAAAAGCAGTAAATGAGCCCACAGATGGAGATTTTGTTTTTCTCCATGTTAGAGTTTTGGGGGGACTATTTGGTTTTCTCCCTTTTGTTTTTTAATGTTTTTTGGGTTCTTTTTTTTTTCCCCATAGGAACTTTGCTATCCCTCTGCCTATAGGCAGAAACATCAATGTCACATAATTATAACACATTTTTAGGAATAATTCTCTGCTCTAATGAATCCCACTTTAATCCTTTAAACTCATTATTTCACATTATTTGGGCATATCTCAATTCCCATCTACAGAAGAAATAAAAACATCCCAATTCCTCATACCATCCCATATGAGACAAAGCAGATCCTAAGAATGCCATCCTCTGGATCACAGCATCAGTAATAATTGATGTTGTGATAAATTGATAAAGATAATTGATGGAATTGATAAATGTCTCCAGCAGGAGGAATTTATCCAGGAGGGATCTGAGCAATTATCCTCCTGACCAATTCCCACTATTTCCTGACCAATTCCATGACCAATTCCCAGCAAGGATACTTGTAGGATGTTGTGTGGTCCATCCAGGACATCTGTAATCCCCAGGATTATGCTGTGTTTGAGAAAGATTTCATTGACAGCTGCCAGCCTCACATCTGTGTTCACGTTTAGCTGTGAAAGAATGCAAGGAAAAATAACACAATCCCCAGCAAAACTGCAGCTGGATAATCCCAAATACTGCAGCTCTGAAAGGAAAACAGTGGGATTGATTTCCAGTGTCATGTTCTCCCTTCCACCCCTCAGCAATCTCCTTTCCTGAACCTCTGTGAACCCCCACGTTTGCCTGGTTTCCTCTTGGAAAAATCCTTTACTCCAAATCCCTCTCTGGATTTTGAATCAAGATTTTCCAATATTATTCTTCAGCCAAAGAAATGGTGCCAGTGATGCCCGAGGCAGCAGGGAATGCCAGGAGGAATCATCAGGAGCAGGGCAGGAGCCAGAGCTGCTGGGGGAGCACAATCCACACTCTGCAAGGGTTGCTCTGCAGGGTGACCCTGTTGGGGCCTCTCAGTGCTCAAAGAAGCTCCAGGAGAGCTGGAGAGGGACTGGGGACAAGGGATGGCTTTGCTCCTGTTTGGCACGGGGAGAAGCTGGGCTGGAGGGGAGGGATTGCCCAGTCTGGGCTGGCAGGGAAGGTCCTGCCAGGAGCAGCCACCAAAGCACGAGTGGGGTTTAAGGTTTGGGTTTTACCCAACAGGTTGTTTGGACATTGAGGGGTGACATCCGTGTCCAGCCTGGAGACAGGAAAGCTCCAGGGAGAGCTCAGAGCCCCTTAAGGGGACTCCAGGAGAGCTGGAGAGGGACTGGGGACAAGGGATGGAGGGACAGGACACAGGGAATGGCTCCCACTGCCAGAGGGCAGGGATGGGGTGGGATACTGGGAATTGGGAATTGTTCCTGTGAGGGTGGGCAGGCCCTGGCACAGGGTGCCCAGAGCAGCTGGGGCTGCCCCTGGATCCCTGGCAGTGCCCAAGGCCAGGCTGGACAGGGCTGGGAGCAGCCTGGGACAGTGGGAGGTGTCCCATGGAGGGGTGGCCCTGGATGGGCTTTAAGGTCCCTTCCAACCCAAACCAGCCTGGGATTCTCTAACCCTCTGATCTCCAGCAGCAGGAGGTCTGAGCCAGCTTGAGCAGCTCCAACCCTTCCCTTTCAAGCATTCCATCCCCTCCCTTGCCTTCCCTAAGTGCTGTAAAAATGTTCCCTCCTCCCTGGATCATTGTATTCTCTGCCTGCATCTAAGAAATGCCCCAGCAGGAGGAATCCTGCTCCCCTCTCTCCACACTCCCACTCCAGGAGCCTCCTCTCACCTTCCTCTGGTGCCCATCAATGACCAGGATCACCAGGACAGTGAGAGCCAGGGCCACCAGTGTCACCAGCACGCCACCCCCCCAGGAGTGGCCCAGGGAGCACATTTGGAGGGTGGAGTAAAGGTTTGTCCAGAGAGAGATGTAAAATACCTGGGGAAAAACAGACAGAGGCTGGTGAGAGTCACAAACCCATGAAAGTGAGAAAAGTTGCAGGAAGAAGGAAGTAAGAGTCCCTTCTCCCTTATAAATTAGGTCCCACGAGATTTTTCACAGGGTGAGAAAGGACAAAATTTCTTCCCAATAATAAATAGAGGAAAGAAAGGATTGGAAGGACTGAGTGAGCTCTAGTTTATTTTAAAAAATCACCACTCACCAAAGACAAAGAGTGAATTATTAATGATGATTCATCCCTAGGAAGGATTTCAACTGAGTTCTTCCATTTAGATGAGGAATGCACTCACTGAGGCATATTGATAATAATTCTCAGAGTGCCTGGATTTAGAAAGTTCCTATTTCAAGGTGGTGCAGAGACCACTCCATTACAGTAATGCTCAACCAAGAAGCACTGACACAGGGCTAAAGGGCTGGGTTTAAAGTCAGGGAAAACTGAATTCCTTCAGCTCACAGAGCATGGACTTGGGCAGGAGATTGCCTAGGAGAAGGTGTGACATGTAGGGTACAGCATCTTCTCATAATGACAAAACTCAGGTGCACCAAAGCCCTCAAAACTGAACACTGAACATTCACAGTATCAGTGAAAGGAGAAGATTTGCATAATGGCTATCAAAAAAAAAAAGAATTAAAGATTTGAGTTTGATCATACCCTCAGCACAGTGCAAAGCACCAGCCTCACAGCAGATGCTCATGGTTGGGTCTCTGGACAAGTTTCTTTCACCAGAAGAAGACAAGACCAAAAGTTAACTGATTTGTTTGTCTAAATTAGCATCAGGACCAGAATGCCTTCAGATCTTTAAAATCAAGTTATAAACCAAGCCTATTGCAGGTGCTGTCACCTCAGCAAGTGCTGGTCACCCATGGACAGCTTACTTTGGTGGGACTGCCAGCAGCAGGGTGGAGAGAGGGCCCTGCCCTCCATCTGCAGCAATTCTGGGAGCTGGAATGTCAGAATTCACAACATCCCTCTGGCTGTCCTGGACTGCTTGAACTCCTGCCAGGAGGCTCAGAGACCTTGGCACAGACCCCTGTGACTTTGATTATGACCCGTGGAAAAAATTACCAACCTTATATGAGGATCTGCAAGCCACAAAATTCTAAGTAGAATAATAGTTAGTTTGTCACAGGGTGAAAAATAGATTTTTTGGGGTTTTTAGAATGGGGGTTCAGGAGGCAAGATGGAGAGAACTGGCTGTGTCCAGCCTTTCTCCTTCTTCTTCTTGGCCCCCATCTTCTGCTGTGGTGTTGGCACTTTTGGATTGGTTTAAGGTAGAAACTCACTGTCTAACATAGGTGATAGGTGTTGGAAAGTAATTGTAAATAATGTACACATAGTTTTTAGTATAAAAGGATAACACTGCCCTGAGGGCAGCCAGTGTGCCTCTGTCTGACCTGCTGGATGGACCTTGGCTGGACAGGAGAAGAATTTTATAGATAAGAAACAATAAACAACTTTGAGAAAGAGAACTGAAGAGTTCTGACTCCTTCTTCCTTCTGGGCTGGGAAAAGAGACTTTCTAACACATCTCAGGGTCACCCTGACCAGCAGAAATCCCGAGACTGGAATTGCCAAGAGAACCCACCAGGAACGTGGCAGAACCAGGATTTGCTGCCCCGCTCCCTCTCTGAGCACAAGAACCCCTGTGCCAGGCTGGGCAGCCCGCAGTGCCCTCACCATGGCCATGGCGATCTGGCAGCCCCTGGAGCTGTAGAACAGGTACCGCCTCACTGGGGGGCTCAGCACAGCCTCCTGGATCAGCCTCCTCCATGGATCCATCGGCACCTGCCGGGAACAAACACGGAACCACAGCCAGCCTCCAGCGCAGGCCCCAGCAGAGCCAGCTGGGCAAAGCCCATGGGGTGTGGCTCGAGAAAGAAGGATGCAGTGGAAGAGCCTGAGATGAGAGATGGGGAACTCCAGGTGGCTCTTGTATACAAAATGCTGATTATTGTATGATATAGCTCTTCAAAATGCTGTTTATTGTATATTACAGCTCTTCAAAATGCTATTTATTGCATACAAAATGCTGTTTGTTGTATATTACAGCTCTTCAAAATGCTGTTTATTGCATACAAAATGCTGTTTATTGTATACTATAGCTCTTCAAATGGCTGTTTATTGCATATTTCAGTTCTTCAAAATGCTGTTTATTGTCTACAAAATGCTGTTTATTGTATATTACAGCTCTTCAAAATGCTGTTTATTGTATACAAAATGCTGATTATTGTATATTACAGCTGTTCAAAATGCTGTTTATTGTATATTACAACTCTTCAAAATGCTTTTAATGTATACAAAATGCTGTTCATTGTATATTACAGCTCTACAAAATGCTGTTTATTGTATATTACAGCTCTTCAAAACGTTGTTTATGGTATACAAAATGCTGTTTATTAAATACATAATGGTGCTTATTGTATATTACAGCTCTTCAAAATGCAATTTATAGTATACAAAATGCTGTTTATTGTATATTACAGCTCTTCAAAACACTGTTTATTGCATACAAAAAGCTGTTTATCATATTACAGCTCTTCAAAAGGCTGTTTATTGTATATTACAGCTCTTCAAAATGCTATTTATTGCATACAAAATGCTGTTTATTGTATACAAAATGCTGATTATTGTATATTACAGCTCTTCAAAATGCTGTTTATTGTCTACAAAATGCTGATTATTGTATATTACAGCTCTTCAAAATGCTGTTCATTATATACAAAACGCTGTTTACTGTATATTACAGCTCTTCAAGAGGCTGTTTATTGTATACAAAATGCTGCTTATTGTATAAAAATGCTGTCTATTGTATATTACAGCTCTTCAAAATGCTGTTTATTGCATACAAAATGCTGTTTATTGTATACAAAATGCTGTTTATTGTATATTACAGCTCTTCAAAATGCTGTTTATTGCATACAAAATGCTGTTTATTGTATATTACAACTCTTCAAAATGCTGTTTATTGTCTACAAAATGCCGTTTATTGTATATGACAGCTCTTCAAAAGGCTGTTTATTGTATTTTGCAGCAGTTTTGGGTTGTGGGTAACAGAGCCACACCCAAAGCTGCCAGCTACAGCTGTAGGCAAGCCTGAGGCCCCTTTAGTTCTGAATTAAAATAATATTTTATATTTATATTATATTTATTTATATTATATTTTAATATAAAGAAAATTATGTATTAGGAAAAAATATATATTATATAAATAAAATTATACATATGCAACCAATCAGCATCATACACAACATCTTTACTTTTACATATAGCCTATCTAACTATCATTACCATATTACAGTCAATACTATCCAACCACATGGGTTAGTATGGTACAGTTTTAGCTTAAAGTTGTTCTTCTCTTTTCTTGCAATGGAAAATTCTTAGACCATTTTTCTGTGGCAGCAGTTGTGGCCACAGAGAGCATCACAACTTTCCCAGGCCTTTCTGGGGAAGGCTGTGAGAAGATCAGACAAAAGAATGAGAAACAATTTTTATCCTAACCTGCTGCACCTGTTGTTGTGCACATGTGGAATGTTATGGAGATTTCTTTACCAAAGGGTGGTTTCTTAATTGGCCACTGGTGATGGTGTTTGGATTGGAGGAGCAGTTAGGTCCAGGTATATCATAACTGTCTATAAAAGCAATGGGTTTCTTAATAATAATATATATAACAAAGTGATTGATCAGCCTTCTGTGAATCACGGAGTCAATGCTAATTATTACCTAATAGGGGGGCCACTGAAATTACATTTTTCTACTTGCCACATCAGTATGTCTGTTTGCCTGTGGTATCTTCTGCTTTTCCTAAGACCTATTCCTACTTGGTAAAAACATATTTTTTGTTTGTGGTCAACATATCCTTTGCTTTAGTCATAAAACCTCCTTCCAGCTCAACTTAACCTTTGCTTTTTTTAGTTGTCCACCAAGGCTGGCTCAGCAGTCCTCAGTTTACACATCTGTTATTCTTCTATATCAAAACTTGCTTCCATCTCTATTCTGCTCTCAGGTTCTGCATTCAGAGATCTTTCTGCCAAGCACACATAGCTGTGAAACTTTCTTGTCAAACTTTCATCTTTCTCAACAATGCAGGACACATTTTATGGTGCAAAAAGACAGGATCCATCCCAGTTTATTTCTCACATCCCCTTCGATAGGGATTTTTAAGAACATCCCCTGTCTACCCCCAATTGGTCAGTAACAAGTTGTTATTCTGTATGGATTGGTCACTCAATCCCTCAGTGCGTACGTGCAGGAAAAGTTGTTTGTGAGAGATAGTTTTCATTTTTCTATCTAACAGACTAAAAACAGGTTATATGAGTGGCTAATGTTTATCACAGCCCTAGAGCTCTTTCTCAGGGAAAGCAGGTTGTTTTACAGTCCTAGAGCTCTTTCTCAGGAAAAACAAGTTGTTTTTCACTGCTGCAGGACCCTGTTCTCACCAAGAGCTGTCAGCTTTCTCATGGCTTGTTGGCTCGAATCAGGGTTTGGTTTGCAGGCCATTGGCCTGCTGTTTCACTGTGAGAAACGAATTTATAGAAAATTTTTAAAGTTTGATAGAAGCTTTATATAGCGTGTATAAATTCTGTGAGTAAATTTTCTACAAATTCATTTCTCACATTTCACTACAACTCCTCATGGGGCACTGCAACCCAAATGTGTGTCCCAGAGCTGCCTCCCACAGGGAGCATCTCCAATCCCACCCACAGAGCTGCCACAGACCCAAAATTATGTTCCTGCCTCAGCTGCAGTGAGTAAAACCTGCCTGGGAAGAAAATACCTTTTCGTGATGAAGGACAAGACAAGGCAAGGCAGATGTCCCAGGGATGCTCTGTCCTATCAGAGTGAATTTGAAGCAAAATTCACTCCAAACTACCTTCAAAGAGTTTCTTCACAGAGATTTAAGCCAAGTTCATCCCAGTTGACTTCCAGCCCACGGGGAATAGAGTGAAGTTGGGCTGAAACAAGCAACTCTCAAACCAAAAAAAAACCCCAAAGCCATCTGGGCCGTGGGTGTAAATGCAAATTATGCAAATCCAGCTGGAATTAACTCCCAGGGGAGCTCACCTGGATGCCAAGGGACTGCAGTTTGTCAGCACAAAGGTCCATGTCGAAGGAGGAGCTGGGGCAGGTGTTGTCCATGCTGAGCACCAGCAGCACCTGGCCTTGGGGGGGTTCTGCAAGAGCCCAAAAGAGCCGTGAGCACAGCACTGGGGTGGTTCTGCAAAAACCCAAAAGAGCCATGAGCACAGCACTGGGGGGTTCTGTAAGAACCCAAAAGAGCCATGAGCACAGCACTGGGGGGGTTCTGCAAAAGCCCAAAAGAGCCATGAGCACAGCACTGGGGGGTTCTGTAAGAACCCAAAAGAGCCATGAGCACATCACTGGGGGGTTCTGTAAGAACCCAAAAGAGCCATGAGCACAGCACTGGGGGGTTCTGTAAGAACCCAAAAGAGCCATGAGCACAGCACTGGGGTGGTTCTGCAAGAGCCCAAAAGAGCCATGAGCACAGCACTGGGGGGTTCTGTAAGAACCCAAAAGAGCTGTGAGCACAGTACTGGGGGGTTTATCCCACAGCCAAGCAGCACCTGGCAAAGGGGAGGCTGAGAACACAAACCACCCTGGTGTGACTTAAACTGATCCAGAATCCCCTCCTTGGCCATTGCAAAGCAGCTCTGCAAGCAGCCTGAGACTCCCTGGAAGGAAGTAGACTGCAGAAAGGGAGGAAAACCCCAAAACATCCCAGGAGTGAGCAGCCAGAGATAACATGAGATAACAGATGCTCTGATGTGCAGCACAACCATGTCCTGCCTCAGCACCCCCTGACTGCAAGTGTGGAGGTGAAACAGCAGGCCAAAGGCCTACAAACCAAACCCTGACTCAAACAACTTGTTTTCCACACTCTTAGAGCTCTTTCTCAGGGAAAACGAGTTGTTTTGTGAGCTGGAATTGCCAAGAGAACCCACCAGGAATGTGTTAGAACCAGGATTTGTGCCCTGCTCCCTCCCTGGGCCCAAGAACCCAGTGCCAGGCTGGGCAGCCTGTGGTGCCCTTGCCATGGCCATGGCAATCTGGAAGGGCCTGGAGCTGTAGAAAAACCAGTTTTGGCTTTCTCAAAAAACAGCTTTGGCTTTCTCAAAAACCAGTTTTGGCTTTTTGATGCCTTCTGTTGGTCAAGTCAGGATTTGGTCTGTAGGCCTTTGGCCTGCTGTTTCACCACCACAAACAATGGGCTCAGGCTGCTCGGTGGTGCTGAGGCTCACTGCCCTCTTGGAGACCCCCACCACCATAAAAACCAACTAGAGCCATGAATTCAAGTGTTTTCCAGCAATCCCATTGCTTGGAACAATGCAGGGCTGTCCTGGAGCACCCCCAGGCCCTCCAGCAGCGTGGCTGCAGCATGGCTCTGCTCAAAGCCCCAGTGTCAGCTCGGGGCAGGATCACAGACTCATCCCAGACTCAAGTCAGGAGCCTAAAGGGTGTGAGGACAGCCTGTCCTAGATTTGAGGAGCAGCACAGGAGGGCTGTGATCTCCAGGCAGCCCATCTGGCACCCACCTAGAGCTTACACAAGCTGTGCTACAGACAGAGGAAGAGTTTGGGCCTAAGGAAGTGGCTGGTTCAGCTGAGATCCTGCTTCACTGAAAGGTTTCACCCTCATTTCCTTCCCCTTTGCAGCTCCAGGGCCAGCCTGCTGTCCCTGGGCTGCTGCTGGGGACATTCAGAGCAAAACTATGGCCCTGCTGAAGGGTGTGGGGAGTTATGAGTGACCAGCCATCCATGGCTCTGCCAGAGGGCTCCAAGCCCTGCCCAGCCTGGCCTTGGGCACTGCCAGGGATTCAGGGGCAGCCCCAGCTGCTCTGGACACCCTGTGCCAGGGCCTGCCTACCCTCACAGGGGAAAATTGCTTCCTAAACCCACTCTCTGTCAGTTTGAAGCCATTCCCTGTGTCCTCTCCCTCCATCCCTTGTCAATCTTCTCTCTCCATCTTTTCTGTCAGCCCCTCCAGGCCCTGCAAGACCACCCTGAGGTCCCCCCAAGGCTTCTCCTGTGCAGGTGCACAATCCCAGCTGTCCCAGCCTCTCCTCCCAGCAGAGCTGCTCCATCCCCTGATCCCCCTGGAGCCTCCTCTGGATATCTGCAGCAGCTCCAGCTCCTCCCTGTGCTGGGCCAGGGCTGGGGCAGCTCTGCAGGTGGGGTCTCACCTGGGCACAGGGCACAGGGGCAGGATCTCCCCGCCCTGCTGCCTCAGCACAGGTCAAATTTCCAAAAATTTCTCAGCTTCGAAGGCCAAGAGGAGAGGCCTTGCAGGGCCTGCTTTTCTATAGGTTGATTTGTTCATTCCTGCATATCAGGCATTTAAAAAAAACCCCAAAGCATCTCCATTCCCTTCACAAAATGCTGAAACATCCACAGCGTTTTGGTACCTTCACAAGTGAGATGCTGTTAAAGAGCATCTTTGGTAAAATCCGTCAGTGGTTATTTTAGGGACACTGAGCTCAGATCTGCCTCTCCCTTTAGCAATGAGCTGCTCCCTTACCTGGCACCCACTGCAGGGCTCCTTCCTTGAGATCACTCTTGCTGTACAGGAGGGAGGACCCATTTTTCTCAGTTCCACCAGTCTGGCTTTTCTGGGCCATGCTGAAGGTGTGTCTCCTTGAAGGATTCTGTGTTTTCTGGTCAGAAATTCAGCATTTCTCTCTCTAATTCAGCATTTCTCTCTCTCCTTGCTGGAAGCACCAAGCAGCCCCACAGCTGCTGAGTGGGGAGCAGATTGTGAAACCTTCACTCCCACTGCTGCCTTCCTGGCCCTCCTGCTTCCCATGAGCCACGAGGCATTTTCAAGCCCTGAAAAGAGAAAAAGAACATCCCAAATCTTGCAGAGACAGCAAATAAAGGATAACAACAGAGACTCTGCTCCTGGGGGATGTCAGCACCTGGTGTTGGCCAGTGTGAGCTCAGTACACACTGACTCACTTTTTATGTTTGGTTTTTGTTGAGAGGTGCAAAAGTTATCCTTAAATATTCCTTAAATTATCCTGACATCCATCAGCATTCACATTTTTCAAGCAATTAGCAAGGAACAGTCAGGGTTTCTCCTTGCCAAGCCTCTTTGCCATCACTTTCAGAAGAACCTGGAGCTGGTGGAAATGCCCCTCCCTGGCAGTGACACTCCTGCTCAGTGACACGGGGACAGATCCTCACCACAGGATGGGAGAAATGCAGATGAGGCACAAAAATGCATCTGCTGAGGGCAGAGTCAAGCAGGAGCTCCCACCAATCAGTAGTGAAGCCTTTGAGGGTCTCTGCTTTCCCTTCCCCTCTCCTCTCTTTTCCTTTTCCCTCTCCTTTGCTTTCCCTTCCTTTCTCCTCTGCTTTCCCTTCTTGTCTGCTCTCTCTTCTCCTCTCCTCTCTCCTCTCCCTTCCCCTATCCTCTCTTTTCCTTGTCCTTCTCCTCTGTTTTCCCTTCCTTTCTCCTCTGCTCTCCTCTTTTCCTTTTTCCTCTCCTCTCTTTTTCTTGTCCTTCACCTGTCCTTTCCCTTCCCCTCTCTTTTCCTTCTTCCTCTCCTCTGCTCTCCTCTGCTTTCCTCTTCCCTCTGCTCTCTTTTCCTTGTCCTTCTCCTCTGCTTTCCCTTCCTTTCTCCTCTGCTTTTCCTTCCCTTCTCCTCTGCTCTCCTCTCTTTTCCTTTTCCCTCTCTTCTCTTTCCCTTGTCCATCACCTGTCCTTTCCCTTCCCCTCTCCCCTTTTTTCCTTCCTCCTCTCCTCTCTTTTCCTTTCCCCTCCCCTCTCCTCAGGGAAGTTCTCCCAGCAGGCACAGTGCCCAAGGTTTTCCAGGTGTTTTTTCCCTGCTGACACAGCTCTCTAACCTCCTGCCAGCACCTATGGGTGGCTGTTAAATGCTTGGGAGACTCTGGAGTTTACTTTTCAATTACCTTCCACTCCAGCTCTCCAAAACCACCATTTACTTTTTAACCTCTGCTCAAACCAGGAGCCTGTTGCTGTCTCCTGGTGGGAGGAACCCTCACAGATCTCACCCACTCTCCTTCCAAAGGGGATGGTTTTGGTTCTGACTTATTTTCCTGGGTTTTTTTCTGATGGTTGTGGCTGTATTTACCCCTTTGCACAAAGCCAGGACAGTCCTTGGTTGAAAAATGTCAGAAAGGAAACAGAGGCAAGAGAAACAACATGGAAAAAAACCATGGAAACAAAGGGGGAAAACATGGAAAAACGGGGGGAAATCATGGAAACATAGGGAAAAGAAACATGGAAACACAGGGAAAAAACATGGAAACACAGGGAAAAACATGGAAACACAGGGGAAGAAAACAGGGAAACCCAGGGGAAGACAGGGAAACACAGGGAAGAAAACATGGAAACAGGGAAAAGAAACATGGAAACATGGGGAAAAACATGGAAACATGGGGAAGAAAACATGGAAACACGGGGGAAAAAACATGGAAACACAGGGAAAAGAAACATGGAAACACGGGGAAGAAAACATGGAAACAGGGAAAAGAAACATGGAAACACAGGGGAAGAAAACATGAAAACACAGGGAAAAGAAACATGGAAACACAGGGAAAAAAAACCCCAAAGGGCTGAAAACTCCTCTAAAAAGCTGAAACTTAAAGGATCCTAAAGGATCTGAACTTAAAGCATCCCTGAAAACTTAAAGGCTCCAAGCAGGGAGTGTGTGCACACAGGATGGGCACAGCACCTGCTCTCCACCTGCACAGGTGAGGAGAGGTTCCCCTGGGCACAGTTCTGCCATGGGGATCATGGGCACCACGTGCCACAGGGCACATCCCAGCACCAAAAGGTGCATTTAGACTGGGGTTTCTCACTCCTTTCCCTCTTTTGCCATCCAACAGAAGGGAGTGTAAAATCAAGACAGAAAAGCCCCCGGAAGACAGAAGCAAAGAGGAAACTAAAGAAAAAACTAATTAAAAACTGAAGAAAAACCTGATTAGAACCAACCACCCCACTGCTGCTGCTGGCACATCCATTTGGAGATGAATGCAGGCTCTCTGGCTCAGATGATGAGGATTTGGGGCCTCTGGAGGACAGGCCCCAGGAGGTGACAGTGAAGATGCAGCAGCCCAGCCACCCTCAGGAGGGAAATACTGGGAGCTCCTCAGCCAAAGCAGCTTTATTTTTACCTCTCAGTGCAGCACAGTTTGGCTGTGTTGCCTTTCCCTGTGGAACTGCCCATGTGGGGATTGGATCCCTCTGATCCCTCCTGAGGCACCTCGAGGAGCTGCCTCTCCTCTCCTGCCCTCCCGGGCTCTGTGTTCTCTACATTTCTTCTTTTTCTTTATGCAATGCCAACATCCCTCTTGTAAAACTGACTTCCTTCTTTTTTGGACACCTCCAAGCCCTCACTGAACAGCAGAGAAACACCCAGCAGGTCCTTCTGCCTCATTCCCAGAGCAGCAGAGCCTTACCTGGTGCTGGGAATGCAGCTCAGCCTCCTCCTCCTCCTCCCTGTCCTTTAGGTGCCACTGTCCCACTGTGCACTGCACAGGTGCCACACTGTGCCACCCCCAAGCAGGAAGGTGCCAGCCTGTCCTGGGTGAGGTCCCTGTGTCCCCTGTGCCTCCTGGAGCAGGGATTACCCAGGCCTGTGCCCCTGGCTCCCCCTCCTCACCCTGAGCTGCCCCTCCTCACCCTGACTGCCCCTGGGCTGCATGCAGGAACCCCTTTGTGGTTCCTCAAAATCTCCCATGCTGGTTGCATGTGACTGCTCCCTGGGCTGGTTAGAAATGTGGGTTTAACCCTTTGTGGTTCCTCAGAAGTGTTCCCATGCTGGTTCCCTGGGCTGGTTCAGAAATGTGGGTTTAACCCTTTGTGGTTCCTCAGAAGTGTTCCCACACCAAAGGCACAGCCCCAGGGGGAGATTGTCCTCCTCACCTGCAGCATGGTGGGGGTCCAGAGCTGGAGCTGGAGCCTGAGGAATGTCAGGAGCTGAGGAGTGGCACAGACAGGAGGCTCTCCCCTTCCTCCTCCTCCTCTAGGATCAGCCAGGCAGGATTCAGGAACTACAAATCCCAAGGTTGAACCACATCAGTTCCTATGAGTGTTTCAAGACAGGGCTAGAGACATCAGAAAAGGCAAACACAGATCTCAAGGCCGACAAGAGGTCACTGTTCACCAAAGGGTCATGGAAAGCACTCAGGAACAGAGATGACAGCAGGGCAGGAGTTGTAGCCCTCCCCAAACCAGGCTGTGCTGATGTGGAGCGAGTTTCCCCTCCAGCAGCTCCAGAAGAAAAGCAGGAGGCTCAGGCACAGTCAGATGGATCCTCCAGAGCGCTGCACATGCTGGAGTTGTTTGCCTGACAATGCTGAGACACCATGAAAACCAAACTCCTTAGCCTGGGAATTGTGGTGTCAGAGCTGCCCAAAAGCTGCAGGATCCATGGAGGGTTGGAACAAAGCAAATCCAGGGGTGGAAGGTTGAAAGAAAGGAAAAAATCAGCTCTTCCAATGTCTGTGTGCACTTGCTGGAGCAAAGGAGGGCAGGGTTCTGCAGCCCTGCCTGCTCCAGAGCTGTGAGTTCAGCCCATCACATGGCTCCACAGGCAACAACTCACCCCCGTGCGATCCTGTTCCACTGGAAACTAGCAACACCATCCAGGCACCGGGAAAAATCCCATAAATCTGTCACCAGCTCAAGGCCCAGCTCCAATCCCCACCCAAGACAGGGCCATGGGAAGCTTTGAGTTCTTTTGCAAACGCTCCACATCAAAAGTTTTGGCTTGGTTTGCTCCTCACCCACACAGAGGTGCTGACACGGAAGACAAGAAGCCACGAGCACTGCCAGCTCTCTGCAGGAAAAGGCTCCAGGCAAATCCCTGCGGGACAATAACTTGAAAGCAGCGTGGATAACAAACTGCAGCACAGCCCCTGTGCCCCTCTTGCTTGGCAAGACACAAAAGGTCTTGGCATCAGCACCTCCAGCAGCAAACTCCTGCTCAGTTCAGAGGAGTGCTGGGATCACCAGAAGCTGGAATGCCAGCATGGTTTGGGTTGGAAGGACCTTAAATCCCATCTGATTCCACCTTCCACCAGCCCGTGGTGCTCCCAGCCCTGTCCAGCCTGGCCTTGCCCTCCCTTTACCACATCTGCAGCCTCTGGGGGGTCCCCCCAGCCCATTTTCCCAAATTCCAGCAGTGCTGTGCAGCTGCTCATGGATTGCTCCCAGCTGATGTATTTGATTTCACCTTTCTCAGTTACTCCTCCCTGCAGGGAGGCTCAGGCTATTGGTTTCAGATCATTTCTCCCACTTATCAAGATCATTTGGAGTTGTGATTCAGTGCTCTGTACTGTTTGTATCTCTTCCCAGCTTGGTGCCCTGGACTTACATTGTACTCCCTGTTCCACCTGCTGCATTAATGAATATATTACAGGGAGACTGATTGCAGGGAAATGAAAAATCTGCTTTTTCAAGATAGAAGTTTGAGGACTGTCCCAGGCTGACAGTGCCCACCCACCCCTTCCAGCCTCAGGAATAACCTCACCCTTCATCACATCCTTCATGTCATTTCTGAGGTCATCCTCCAGCACCTATTTGGTGTCTCACTGCTTTAAATAACCAAACACACACATTTAGTCTGATTTTGCCTATTCTGACCATGCTCTCTCTGTATTTACTCCATGCTTTGATAAACTCAGCTCCTTTGCAGTATTTGGAATCCACACCCTGTGATTCCAGCTTTTTTGACCACAATCTGCATGTGGTTGCAGTTTTTCTCCACGTCAGCCTTGTTTGGACTGTGCACACTGCAGCCAACACTGGCACATCTCATTTTCTTTTGATGAAACTGCATTTTCAGGGCAGAACTGTGCCATCTTTTTCCTTTTTTTTTCCCTAGTGAGCCTTAATTAGGAGAACAAAGTTGTTGAAAGCCTTGTCTTGCCCTTCTCCTCCCTTCCTGCACACAAAGTCCTTTCACTCTGCATTGCTGGATTTTTTTGTCAGCAAAGCTGACAGATTGACAGTCATTAAATACAAAAATTTATTTCACACTACCCATAAATTACAAGTTTCAAATGAAGAATGACACTTGCTTAAGGCACAGAGTGTGGTTCTTATTTTTTTTTCCTACTTCTGCCTTTTTCTTATGAAGACTTAAAGTATTATTCTTTTTACTATGGAAATGCAAAAACCTCTTTTCTTGAATCTCAAATTAAAAGCGGCAAAGCTCGCTATGTGCCTGGGATAATGATTCAGCTATTGATCCAGAAGATGCTTTATTAGATTATTTTGAGGCAGACGAATGTAATTTAATACCAATTTATTTTCTATTCCTATGCTAGTCCAAGATACAATCTTTTCTGCATGAAATTAGCACTTTCTCCTTTCAACCTCAAAGAAACATTATACTGTGCTCCTTGCTTGGATTAGTTTGGGAAAACTTTTTCAGCAGAACATTAATCTGGTGAGTTCTCAATATTATTTTCTTTAAGACTTTAAAGCCAAGACCTCAGCTGGGACCAGCAGGTTCTTGCCTTGTCTCTCCCATTATGCATTAATGCAAGAACTAGTGAAGAGAGATAAAGGGGAAAGAGATTCCAGAGGAGGAAAACACAGCAAAGAGGGAAAACAGAGCTGGTTTAATGAGGGCAGAGAGAAGGAGAGGAGCTGCATTATATTTACACTGTCACCTGTCACCTCCAGGGGACACTGGAAGGTGTCCTGCCCCACAGCAGCAGAACAGCCCTGGGATACCCCATCCTGCTGCCCACACCTCCCACGAGCTGCCTAACAGATCAGGAACTGCTGCAATTGCCAAATTCTGCCTGCTCCGGGGTCAGCTGGGCTCCAGAGTGGAAGAAAACAGGGTGGAAGCAGGAGCCCAAAGCTGGGGATGGCAGGAAAGGGATAGAGGAACTGCCAGCAGCTCACTGGGCTGGATCTGCCATTAAAACAGCTCCAGATTGAATAAAGATCATAAGGAACTGTGCACTAACCTCACAAAAACTGAAAAATGAGGAATTTAAGGTTGCCAAACGTGGATTTTGCCCTGGAATACCCTGAAGCTGCCTTCCAGCACAGCCAGCCTGGCAGCTCCAGGCAGAGAGGGGAAGGGCTCCTGGACCTCCAGCAGCAGGAAAATGTAGGGTCCTGTCCTGCTTCTGAAAGCACCCAAATGCAGCTGCCAGGAGAGCTCCTCCTAAAGCACTACCAGCCAGAATTGCTGCCCCCCTAAGGAGAGCTCTCTGGACTCCAGATCGGGGGTTAGAGGTGATTTCCTTCCTTTATTTCATAGGATCACAAGATCACAGAATATCCTGAGCTGGAGGGACCCCAAAGATCATCAAATCCAGCCCAGCCCCTGTCCCTGCCCAGAGCCCCAGCAACCCCAGCCTGGGCATCCCTGGCAGCGCTGCCCAAAGGCTCCTGGAGCTCTGGCAGCCTCGGGGCCGTGCCCATTCCCTGGGCAGCCTGGGCAGTGCCAGCACCCTCTGGGGGAAGAGCCTTGCCCTGAGCTCCAGCCTGAGCTGCCCTGGCCCAGCCCCAGCCGTGCCCTGGCTGCTGTCCCTGTGCCAGAGCAGAGATGGGAGCTGCCCCTCGGGAGGAGCTGCAGCCCCGGGGAGCTCTGCCCTCACTCTGCTCCAGCTGAACAGCCCCAGAGCCCTCAGCTGCTCCTCACGGCCCCTCCAGACCCTTCCCCATCCCTGTGCCCCTCCTCTGGACTCTCTCTCACACTGCAGTGCCCGAAGTGCCCTCAGGAGCAGGAGCCAGGTGGTGTTTCCAGGGATGGGAGCCCAAATCAAGGCAATCTCACAGTGGTGTGTGGGCCCAAAGCAGCTTCTGCTCTTTCTTGGTACATGAGCAGGCTGTGGCTCAGTCCTGATGGATTGTCCCAGACTCCCAGAGCAGTTTGGGTCAGAAGGAACCTCCAAAGATCACCCTCTCTCCTCTCTGCCTGCAGGGACGCCTCCCACTACCCCAGGTTGCTCCAAGCCCCATCCAGCCCAGCTCTGCACACTTCCAGGGATGGAGCAGCAGGAAGAATTGATACAGCTTTGTTCTAACAGCTGCTGTGGGCTTCACTCCTACCCCTCAAACTCCCTGCAAAATGCCCCAAAAATCAGATTTCAGGGGCAAAAAGCAGCATGTCTCACTCCATAGCTGTGTCAGGACTGTTCCCTGCAGAGCATTTCCATGGCACAGCCTGGCTTGGGCACACAGAGCATCACAGGGCAGGGTGAAAGAATCTCAAATAAAATCTCTGGAAATAAAATCTCTGCACTGCACAAACCAAGGCAGCCTTCCTGGAGAGCAGTAATTGGAAATGCTTCCTTCAATGCAAAGTTGGAGCCACTCTCAACAGTTAAGTTTCAGGGAAGTATTACAGAAAATTATTATTCTTGTAAGACATTAACACTTCTGCATGTTCTAAAGGGAGCTTCTTCACAGCACATTTGCCAAGGAGATATAATCATGGAGGATTTTTTTCCCCCTTTTTCTCCTGCTTGTGTTCTACAGAAGGATAAAAGTCCTCATTAACCAAGGGAAACTTATGAACCAATATGAGAAAGTGGAGCACACACTTCTTTTTTTTCTGGACAGAGTCTCAGTCTGTTACTATAAGAGAGGGAATGAAATTGCTAATTACAGCCTGGAGCAAGGAGGGCTTTGAGAAGTGTCCTGCTGGAGCCTGAGCACCTGCTCTCAACAGGGAGAAATGTCTCATCTCCAAAGGACAGAGTGAAATTACCATGGCTGCAACCTTTTATGAGGCCATAACACCTCTCCACGTAACAGCACATGGATTAAAACTGCTTTCATCCTGTTCTGCTTGTACCCACCTGGCTTCTCCCCCAGCCTGGCACATTTGACTTTGCAAGAAGCTTTTGTTTCAATTTTACAACCCATTTAATAGCTTCAATTCCTGAAGAGATCTATCCAGGACTACAGTGCACTACCATAAAATATGACAAGAGGAGACCCCAGAGCTGTTTGCTCCTGCCTGCAGGACTCACATCCACATCCATCCTGCTTTTTTCCCTCCCTAGCACAATTCCAGAGGTCCAAGAGGCTTTGCAATGCCTCACTGAGGAGCTGTGGAAATCAAGATGTTCTGTCTGAGGAACAGAACAGCATCCACGAGGCTCCTTGCAAAGATCCCAAACTGCACAACTCCTGGGCCAGATCAGAGACATGCTGAGGTCCCTTTTTGCACAAAAAGCCTGGAATTTGAACAAAAAAGCAAAACTGCATTTAATATTTATATTACCTGCTGGTAAGAGGAAGAAACCACTGAGACATGAAACCTCTCAATTATTTGTGTGTATCTTTGATTAAAGAGCTGGGAAGTGAGGCAGACAACCCCAGAACTCTTCTTTCCCTCTGTTCCCAGGCACAGGATGCTGCAGGATTCAGGATGACCTTGGTATAAACACGCAGTGACCAGCACTGGACCCAAGGAAGGGTAATTACTGTGCAGCACCTGGCTATCAAACTATTCCAATGAACTGGCACCATTTTATTTCCCCTAATGGTCACAAGAACATTTGTTCCTGAAGGTTTTCAGAATGATCTGGCAGGTAAAGCATCAGACTGGAGCCAAGAGGAGGAGCTCTGTAATGGGTTTTAACTTACCTGCTGTGACCTTCAGATATTGGCTGTCTCTCTTAAACTTTCTTTTATCAATACTTGATGGTCACTCTGCAGAGTCCAGACTTCTAAGGTGCCCAGCAAGACCTGCCTGAATTCCCAGAACAAGTCAGCAGGAAGAACCAGACTGAGCAGAGGCTTTGGAGTGAAGTGTTTTTACTTTCAGGTGTCATAGTGCCAGACTTGTACCTCAAGCTAACAGCAGAATATACAGAGGATTCATTACAGAGAAACTCAAGCACCTGAAAATGATCAGCCAGGACTTGCACAGCCAGAGAATTCTTCTTACAGGGTTTAAACCCTGTGCAGAGGTTTAACAACACACTGAGAAATGCAGTTTGGTCAACAGGAATACAGGTACACAGGTTTAACAATTACTGACACAGGCCAGCAGCTCTCTCCCTTTTCTGTTTCACAGAGGGAACCTCTCACTGCATACTATCACCATGGAAAGGGAGCATTCCTGTGCCAGCTGGAAAATATCTATTGAATAACTTAGCACACATCTGACACATGGCCACTTCATGTTTGAATAAGCTCTGAATCCGTGTCAAAAGAGAAACTAAGAGAACTCCAAGGGCTCACTGAAATAATTTAACACATGGACAAGGAGGACAGGTAAGGTATGGCTAAGAGCTGTACATTGCACCTGAAGCTCAGACTTGACTCCCAGCAGTGCCAGGACTCTGCTCCCCGCTCCCAGCACTAGCCATTGATGCGGTAATTCACGTGGATCTCGGGTTTGATGTCACACACCAGGGACAGCAGCTGGGACATCACCACCTCCCGGTTCTTCTGGAAGTTCTGCTGGATTACACTCATCTTTTCCTGAGTCTCCTTCTCCACTTCAGTGGTGCAGCTGCCATGGGAGCCAAGAGCCTACAAACAGCAAAGGAAAGAGGAATCACCATGCCAAGCTCTGTATTTCGTTATTCTGGATCATCTCACACATTAATCTTTTTTGAGGGAACATTAATGTTAATGTTCATATTAAATAAAGTACTGCTGCATCTTTTGCTCAGATTTCACCTTAAATTTGTCCACATATTTCATCCTTAGCCCCTGCCTTTTACTCTCTGGTTTGGGTTGGAATGGATCTTAAAGATCATCTTGTTCCAACTCCCTGCAGTTTATCCATTATCCACCAGTTCAGAGCATGAGTTTCTAGGGAGTGCCCAAAATACAGGTCCTGCTGTACAGACAGCTGGAACCCCTGGGCACAACTGCACTAGAGAGTGCAAGAAAAGTAACACCCAGGAGTCACTTGAAGCACAATTCCCACCATCCCATTGCTCCTAGCCTTGGAGAACCTTTATAAAAATCTCAGCCTTCCCTTCTGGTGACCAGGGATGCAGCAAGTGGTCTCTGCCATGTCAGCACCATAGGAAACAAGCCTGTGACAGGAGCAATGAGCTCAGTCTCCACTGGACACTGCTACACACAGCAGCTCCTGGGAGGCTGTCACTCAGGAGCTCATTAAACTCTTTCCCTGCCAGCTGACACCAACACAGCCTGTCCTGAGCCACTTCCACGGGTTTTTCTGGGGCACGTGGCTGTGCCTCACAGGAAGGCCCTTGGGGAAGTGCTCCTGCTGCAACTCGCTCCACCCTGAGGGTGCAGCCAGGGCAAGGCAGCCCCAGGACAAGGCAAAGGGGCTGGAAATAAGAGAGTGATGGAGAACACCAACCGCTGCCTCCTTGGCCTTGAACTCCTTCTCCCGCTGCAGGCGGTACTGCTCGATCTCTGCCTGGGCCTCCTCCTTGGCCTGCTTCAGCCTCCGGTTCTTCCCTGCTCCGCAGCACAAACCAAGGCAAAGAAAGAGGAGAAAGCACTGAGAGTGTGATTTCCTCATGCACAGCCACCACCACGGTGTTTGCTCCCTCTGCAGGAGCAAACCAAGCCCCCTGCCGAGTGTGCTGATGGCAGGAGGAGCCCAGCAAAGCATGGCCAAGGTCACCGAGCCAGGAGCTCCCACCATGGAGCAGTGAGAGCAGGGGGACACATCAGGTCACAGGATGAGTCCCAGACTGGTTTGGGCTGAAGGAACCTTAAAGCTCATCCCAGCCCACCCCTGCCATGGCAGGGACACCTCCCACTGTCCCAGGCTGCTCCCAGCCCTGCCCAGCCTGGCCCTGGGCACTGCCAGGGATCCAGGGGCAGCCACAGCTGCTCTGGGCACCTGTGCCAGGGCCTGCCCACGCTCACAGGGGAGAATTCCTTCCCAATATCCCACCTAGCCCCACTCTCTCTCACTTTCCATATAAAAGCCCCTTTCCTCCTTTTCTTTAAGGCCCTGAAGGGGCTCTGAGCTCTCCCTGGTGCCTTCTCTTTTCTCCAGATGAGCACCCCCAGCTCTTCCAGCCTGGCTCCAGCCCTGGAGCATCTCCGTGGCCTCCTCTGGATCTCTGCAGCAGCTCCAGCTCCTCCCTGAGCTGGGCCAGGGCTGGGGCAGCTCTGCAGGTGGGGTCTCACCTGGGCACAGGGGCACAAACCCCCTGCCCTGGTGCCCACACTGGGCTCAGCCGAGGATGTGTTTGGCCCTAAAGGCTGTGAATGCGTCGTGGGCTCGTGTCCAGCCCCACCAGAACCTCAAGGTCCTCTCCACAGGGCTTCTCCCAGTAAGGTCCCCAAGTGTGTACCCCATTTAGGAATGCCCCAACCCACGTGAGTGTGTGAGATCCCAAAAAAAGCCCAATAGAAAGAGCATTAAACCTTAGTTTTGCCAGACCAGCTGTGAAATCAAGAGCGGTCCTGGCCACTGCCTCAGCTTCCCCCCCTGGACTTCCCACCACATTCTCCCCTCCCAGATTATCATCACTGGAGTGAACTGCAGAAATCTGCCTCTTGCAACACTGTCAGGGGGTTGAACTGCAAGCCAGAGCAGGTATATAAACAGAGATATACATATGTATTTGTTTGAAGCAGAAAAGATTTGCAAACTTGGGGGTCTTTGCAACCCGAATTTCTCTTGCATAACAGGAGAACCTAAACTTGCATCTATTAGGAATGAACAGCTCTATAATCACCGATATGAAACACACTGGTTTCACCACCTGAAGGCAGGAGGGACAGAGAGAGGCACAGCCATGCCCCAAGCCAAGGCCAGGTTATGGTGAGCGCGTCCTGCAGAGCGCCACGAGTCCCCGAGCTCCTGAGCTGGGCTCTGCCAGGAGGGTCCCGGCGCGGCTCCGGCCCCTCACACCGCACTGAGCCTTCCTGGGGAGCCGCTGCTCTCCTGGGGGCCCTACCGAGCCCCGAGCACCCGGAGAGCAGGGCTGGGGGATCCCCGAGCACCCGGGAGCAGGGCTGGGGGATCCCCGAGCATACCCGGGCTGGGGGATCCCCACTGCCCCCCGCACTCAGCGCCGGGCCGCAAGGCCTGAGGCGGCCGCGCCGGGCCAGGCCAGGCCAGACCGGGCCGGGCCGGGACTCTCCCATCACCACACCCCCCGCGGCGGGGCCAGGCGGGGCCGGGCCGTGCCGTACTCACTCTTGCGGGCCTCGGCCACCTTCTCCGCGGCGCGTTTCTCGGCCTGCAGCAGCTGCTGGATGCCCTGCGACTGGCTCGCCATGGCGGCCGCTCAGTCAGGCCAGGCCGCGGCAGCGTCACTGCGTCACGCAGGTCACGCCCACACCGCGCCGGCCCACGCCTGAGGCCACGCCCCCTCACAGGGATAACCACTAGGGCGATGTGTAAGCCCCGCCCACAACCCCACCCTCTGTTGGGTCACGCCCACTAACACTAATAATGATAATAGCTCCGCCCATTTACGATTGACCACGCCCCCGTGGCCACAGGCCACGCCCCGTGGTTTGTGACGGGAGCCCCTGGCCGAGGCCGGTTTGGGCCTCCCTGCCCCCGCTCCCGAGCCCCTTCCGTGCCGAAAATCCACTTAAACCCCTGCAGGAAGGCACTGCTGGGGTTTGGTTTTATTTCTTTCGTGCTTTCTCATCGCTGGAACTGCGGCATCCCTCGGATAAACAGTGACAAGGGCACCAGGGATGCTTTGGTCCCTCCTGGGCTGTGGCATCTCCTGCCCAGTGCTGGTGTCAGCCACCTGTGTGACACCAGAGCTGGTGCTCTGAGGGCTTTACAATCATCCTGGGCATCCTTTGCCAGGGGCTCCCAGAGAGCCAAGTGTCCCCTAAGATGTCACCCCCAGCACAGAGCCACTGGTGCTCTGAGGGCTTTAAAACCATCCTGGACATCATTTGCCACGGGCTCCCAAGTGTCCCCTGAACACCTCCAT
The DNA here is from genome assembly GCA_024865655.1 of Emberiza elegans. Taxonomy (NCBI): domain Eukaryota; kingdom Metazoa; phylum Chordata; class Aves; order Passeriformes; family Fringillidae; genus Emberiza; species Emberiza elegans. Next base: position 69,484,076 of record JALJVW010000184.1, on the reverse strand, counting down.
CCCAGTGTCACCCTCAGCACAGAGCCACTGGTGCTCTGAAGGTTTTACAATAATCCTGGACATCCTTGGCCAGGGGCTCCCAAGTGTCCCCAAACACCCCTATCCCACCCAACCCTCACCCATCACATCCCAGGGGCCATTGAAAGCCCTGAACGCAGCTCCCCCGGCACTTTCAGAGCATAAATTACAATTATTGTCAAATAATATCGCTCTGATGAAGCCTCAGAGCCAGGACAGTGACTCATCGCTGCCGGGAGAGGTGGGGGGGGGCTGCCGGTCCGCCCCCTCCATCCCCCGTGATGGAAGGGACAGGAGACAATGAATCAAATGCATATTTATAGTGCTGAATAGGAATTGTGAGTGTTTTCAGGGTGACCTTCAGCTGGGCCCAGCGGTTAAGTGAATGGGCTTAGCGTGCCCATCCATTCCGGGGGATATTTGCTTCAGTGAAAGATGAAAGGAAAGATGGGGAGAAGAGCTCAGGCCATAATTCTGGGGTTTGAAGGAAGGCTTGGGTGCTGGGATGGGGCACTGGGAGCCACTGGGAGCTGTGGCATCGCAGCCAGGCTGTGCTGGCAGAAGGAAAACCCAGCAAATCTGGTCCTACATCACCTGTCACAGATGGGGCAGCGCCAGCAAGGGGACACGCTCAGGTTGTCACAGGAAATCATAGAATGGTTTGGGCTGGAAGGGGCCTCATTTACTTCCAAGCCACCCTGACATGCTGTCTCTATTCCAAAATATGTCACAGCCAAAAAAAACCTGGTGGGGTCAGCTGGGGCAGATCCAGGCTCCTTTACAGCAGCAACAACCCAGAAATGAGATTCTTCTCATCTGACCCCAAGCCCCAGGAGCCCCTGCCCTCCTCTCACCTCACACCAAGGCCACAAAATCATTAAATTCTCCCTCTGACCCCCACGGCCCTCAGACAATGCCCCTGAGCCCCAGTCCCATCCAGAACCCACCATGCTCATTAGCTGTGCCTGTGTTTTCAGCAATGTTCCCTGTTAATTAAATCACTTGAGCTGAACCCAGAGGTGACCCCAGAGCAGGATGCTCTGAAGGGGATACCAGGGATCAAACAGGGTTTGGAGCAAAGGGCTCCGAAGGGGTCTGGCTCTGCCCTGAAGCCACAGGCAGCACTGGGGTGTTGTTTTTCTCCTGGGTGATGGTGATTTTCAGACTCACAGCTTCTGTCTGTAAGGTGATAATGAGAACACTGCCCCTTTCTGCCCCCTGAAATACTTTAGTGCTGCTCACACTAAATTTGCAGACAAAAATCCCTCCAAATTTCAGCTCTAGGTTGCTTTAAAAAAACACGTGATGAGTTTTTAGCTATTTCATTTTGACAGTTAACAAATGAGACGATAACAGGTCATATTTAAAACAATCTTTTGCTTGGTTGTGTTGCTTTCTAGCTTACAATTGCCCAAAAGTTAATTGAAACCTCATGGTGTGTGTCACATGAAACACATGTGAATCCAAAAGCTGTTGGAACAACTTCCCCATTCACTTAATGTCTGAAAAAAATCACTTCTTGCTGGTTGCAAAAACAAAAGGAAACCAAACCCCATCATTTCCAATCCTCAGACTTTCACAGGTATAAATAAAAGCTGCTGGAACCACTTGAATTTTACCAGAAATTGGTTGATAATTAATTAGCACCAGGGGTACTTCTGAGCTTGGCTTTTATTCCCTCAGACTCAGGGAACATGAGCTTGTCACTTGCTATTAGAGGAGGCAGCTCCTGCTGACACTGACATTGGCATCCCTTTATTTGTCCAGCGCTGGGCAAAAGACATCAGAGGATGAGAAACTTCACCAATCCTAAATTTCATGCACCTCACATTCAACAGAGAATGAAGGAAGGATATTTATAGGAGGCTGAGGCTGGTCACATTCTCTAGGATGGGAAAACAAATTATTAAAACAAAACAAATGAAAGGATTTTCTTTTTCTTTCAGCTGTTTTCACAGATCACAATAATGAAAATTAAATTAAACACATCTGTTACTTAATTTTCATTCTTTTTCCAAAAGCTTTTTTTATTTTCCTGCAAGCATTAAATACTTATTTTCATTTTGGAGCTGCATCTCTCCTCATTCTTCTGTTCTACACTAGGTCACAACTCCAAGCTTGTGTCACACAGGTTCCTGAAATACCAGCAGATATTTCTAGATTATAGGGCTTTCTATATTTCTAGAACCAAGGGGAAAAAATACAGCTTGTTTTTGCTTTTCTTTTCTGCAACACATGCCATGTCTCATGATCCTGCTGTCATTAAGGATTCCCAGACATAGTTGGGAAGAATGAGACTTTAAACAGTGTCTGGCCCCTTTCCAGAGCAGGTAATTACATTTTTTCCTCTCTAAATTCCCTTGCACTTTCAATTGCATCCGTTATTATTCTCCATTCCCCAAGTTAAACTGTTATTCTGTGCAATTGTCTGCTCTTTCAAAGAGGTTTTGTGTTCGCCCCTGGGAACTGAGCTGATCTCTCTCTTCTGAGGTTTAATTCATTCACAGAAATGCACTGAGGTGATGCAGCTGCTGGATGTTGATAAAACATCATTGGTTGATTATTAAAAGATGGTCAGTGAATGATTAATAACTAGCATTCATATTTTGGATTAATTTTTCATTTATGAAGGGAGTATTAAAAATCAAAGTAAGGCATAACAGTAGAATTTACATAGAAAAATCAATTAAACCCTGAAATGCACAAGTTGGTGGCACTTATCTGTACCTGACCTGTGCCAAGAATTTGGCCCAAATATCCCAAAATGAGAAAGAAAGCTCCATTTATCATCTGGGATTGCTCTGTGATCAAGGACGATTTAAAGCCTGGAGTAACCCGATTGCAGTGATGGAATTACACCGGAATGGACTTACATTGATATTGTAAGAATTGATTTTTTTAAAAGCAGTTTAAGAAGCCATATTTCTGTGTCAGCCCCTGTTCTCTGCCTTGAGGATAAGAGAGCTGCTTTGGGGTGATGCTTGGCCGTGCCAGTGGTGATCCTTTACTTAGATCACCCACCAGGCTCAGTTTCATATAAATCAGGATATTTTGTCAGAGCCAGCGTGGGAGCTCTGTTTATATGTTCTTCTGTTGGGATGAAGTGTCAGCAGGCCTTATTAATTCCTTGTCCACCAAAGGAAATCTCCGTTCCTGTTTCCCTGACGTCTCCTGGCCTCCATGGTTAATCAGAGGTCAGGTGGCCTTTGCAAAGGATGTGCCTGGGAAGATAAATGGACACGAGACTGAGTGTTCCCCATGGGGCATCCGTGTGTCCCATCCACTGGGATTCCTCCTGTCAGGGAACATCCTGGAAGGGCCCTCATGAACCCTGGTCTGCACCAGGATTTTTGGATGTGACAGCAAAGCAAAGCAGCTCCTGGAGTAAATACAGCGATAAACAGCATCTCCTGTTGTCACTGACATATTTTATTAAAATCCTCTCGCTAGGATTTTTCTCCTGAGAAGCTGAGAAGCCTCAGAAAATAAATGTAAACAATGATTATCTGATTGCTGTGGAATGTGGTTTGGAGGCTGCTTACCAACAGGTGCATCTTTGATTGGTTCCATGTGAATTGTTTTTGCTTAATGACCAATCCCAGTCCAGCTGTGTTGGACTCTCTGATCAGTTTTATTATTCAAGATTTTATTAATCATTATTTTCTAGCCTTCTGATGTCTTCTTTCTCTTTCTTTAGTATAGTTTTAGTATATAATTTTTTTTAATATAATATATATCATAAAATAATAAATCAGCCTTCTAAAACATGGAGTCCAGATTCTCATCTCTTCCCTCATCCTGGGGACCCTCAAACTCCACCACATCCTGTAATGGGCAGCACCAAAGTTTTGCCTGCTGAAGGCAACTTCCAGTTCTTCACTAGAGCATTACTCCCACTCCACGGGAAGAAACACACAGAAAATCTTGGGGTTTTCCCCTCCATTAAAGATCTTTTGGCTTCTCAGTTCCACTTTCTCTGCCCCAAATCACTGAATAATGTCACTGTGCACCGTGGTACAGGCACACTGACTTGCAGTGATGGATGAGACAATCCCTGTGTACGGAGATTGTTTGGTGCTCGCAGCTCTTTGAGTAAATGACACAGCACAGCACAAGCTTCATTATCAATATTGCCTGGAAATATCAAAAACATTGGAGGCCGCAGTTTAATTTGGATGCTTATCATAAGCTCGGGAGAAATGGAAATGTGTGACAATAACAAAACACTGCAGCGGTGATGCCAAGCAGCCTCGAGCAGCTGATGAATTTCTAGGCCACGAGGGATGGAGCTGCGGGTGCTGGGGGATCCTTCTCCACCACTTGTTCAAACAAAAGTGATGCCTGGAAGTGACAATGTCTGGAGCTCCAGCAAATGTCCCTGCAGCCTCTGGGGCCTGAGGAGATGTAGAACAAGAGTTGCTGGTGTGCAGCTTCCTCGTGGGACTGTTCACATCACTCAGCTGCAGGGCTCCTGCCTGCTAAATGAAGCAGATTTTTCTCCATAAAGGCAATGGAGCGATAGACTCTTCACTGCACAAGTTCAACCAAACGCCTGGAATTACCCCAGGAAGGTGAACTTCCCTCTCTCCCAGCTCAGAAAGTTTGGAGACTGAAGCCAGACAACAAATAGCTCCTCCAGGAAGGTTTTTCAGAGGTACATAAGCACCTAGGCATGCAGATAGCTACCTAGTGGAACTAATTTGTTTACAACATTCACGGAAAAATCTTAATAACCAATGTCTATATTTAGCCTTAATGCCTTTGAAAATCCAAGCTCTACATCCCTGTGCTCACTGTCCCCATCCACTCCTGCAGGACTATGGGAAAAAGCCAAAAATAAACCCACAGCCAGAACGACCTGGTTCTGATTTTGTCAAAACCAACCCAAAGGCTGCTGCCCAGTTTGGACTCTTAATTACCCAGCTCATTACAATATCAAGTCCACTCAGTTTACCTGAATTACCCCCTGCTTCTCCCACTGCTCTTCCCTCCCCAGATCAAAGCCCTGCTCCATCCTGCTTGATTTCCATTGTGATTTGCCAGACAGCTCTCAGCTGCAGGGGAAAAATAAAATCAATCTATTTTTCCACTCCCTCATCCAGCAGCTTCACACTCTGCCCAGCATCGAGCCTCACGCTGGCAGGATGAGTTCCCCAGCAAGTGGCCACCACCAAAGCAGCTCAGGGCCATTTGGTCACTGAGTTTCAGAGCTGCTGGAGCAGGGGCTGCAATGATCTGCCTGACTGTGCCACGGGCTCAGGAGCAGAGTTTGGGCTCTGTGTAATGGGATTGCACTTCAGTGGTTTCAGGATATTAATAGCGGGATTAACCTGAAACAGCTGCAGTAAAAAATTGATTATCAAGAACAATAAATCATCTCACACATGCAAGTAGCCTGGGGGTTTTTTGAATTGCAAAGCCATGAGTTTCTCTACAGGACTGTAAATCCCCCAGAACAGAGCAATACCTAGGAAAAAGCCAACCAAAATATGATTAAACTATTTTGGGAATGCAGAAGGCAAAGGAGGAGAAGGCTGCTGGATTTTACAGCTCTAAGATACAGACACAAGTAATGTGACTTCTTTTTCTGTCCCTCCCCACCTCTACCTGCTGACCAGTTCTTTCCAGAAGATTTTGGGAATGACTTTGCAGGGCTCTGGAGCCAGGACAAGATGTGGCTGCTCTGGGCATGAAGAACATGGGAAGGAGTGTGGCTACTTCAGCATCCGGCAGCTGAGTGATGGCCTGCTCCCCCTGCATCCCAGAGCCCTGAGCTCCCTGGATTTGCTCCTGCAGTTTTCCATACACATCCCCTGGAGTGCAGAAGGGCCACTGCTAAAGGCTCAGCCCACTGGGTCCGGCTGCCTTCCCCCACAGGAACAGGGAGCCAACAAAGCAGCAGTGTCCCTGCTCCATCCTGCTTGATTTCCATTGTGATTTGCCAGACAGCTCTCAGCTGCAGGGAAAAAATAAAATCAATCTATTTTTCCACTCCCTCATCCAGCAGCTTCACACTCTGCCCAGCATCGAGCCTCACGCTGGCAGGATGAGTTCCCAGCAAGTGGCCACCACCAAAGCAGCTCAGGGCCATTTGGTCACTGAGTTTCAGAGCTGCTGGAGCAGGGGCTGCAATGATCTGCCTGACTGTGCCACGGGCTCAGGAGCAGAGTTTGGGCTCTGTGTAATGGGATTGCACTTCAGTGGTTTCAGGATATTAAAGCGGGATTAACCTGAAACAGCTGCAGTAAAAAATTGATTATCAAGAACAATAAATCATCTCACACATGCAAGTAGCCTGGGGGTTTTTTGAATTGCAAAGCCATGAGTTTCTCTACAGGACTGTAAATCCCCCAGAACAGAGCAATACCTAGGAAAAAGCCAACCAAAATATGATTAAACTATTTTGGGAATGCAGAAGGCAAAGGAGGAGAAGGCTGCTGGATTTTACAGCTCTAAGATACAGACACAAGTAATGTGACTTCTTTTTCTGCCCCTCCCCACCTCTACCTGCTGACCAGTTCTTTCCAGAAGATTTTGGGAATGACTTTGCAGGGCCCTGGAGCCAGGACAAGATGTGGCTGCTCTGGGCATGAAGGACATGGGAAGGAGTGTGGTTACTTCAGCATCCGGCAGCTGAGTGATGGCCTGCTCCCCCTGCATCCCAGAGCCCTGAGCTCCCTGGATTTGCTCCTGCAGTTTTCCATACACATCCCCTGGAGTGCAGAAGGGCCACTGCTAAAGGCTCAGCCCACTGGGTCCGGCTGCCTTCCCCCCACAGGAACAGGGAGCCAACAAAGCTGCAGTGTTTGAAGGACACTGAAGCGCCAGATACCCAAATCCACCCCACAAAATCCACAGCTCTGTGATGAATAGGTATGATTCGTGCTGATAAAATTGAAAGAGTAATCAATATTGGTACTGTAATTATTATTTGGGAATAATAAAACAGTTAAAAGTTGAAATGCTAAAAAAGAAAGGGAGAGGAGGGGCTCCACCCCCCCCCTCCCTGCAGATGTTTAAGGACAGGAGGAAAAAGCAAGAGATAACAGTTACTAAAAATTAACAGAAAGAAGGGAAAATCTGGTTGGGTCCCAGGAAAATGCCAGCTATAAGGGATTTATTGCTTTGATGCTCAGATGTAGTAATATGTTAGTTTTGGCTTACGATGCACATGTGTAACCCAAAGGTGAATTAAAGGACAAAGAGGAAGACTATGAAATCTTCATCAATAGAGACCCCCAAAGACTGGTGCGACCACCGAACTGAGTGATGGCACATGCGCAGTAAAAGTGTCAATGAGGGCGGAGATAGGCAGATGACGAACCAGAATTAGGAGAATATGGTATTAACACATGGCATATAAGGGGGGAATCTTCACTTGGCAAGCTCGCACGCGAGGTGGCACGGGTCCAGAAGCCCTGCACTCCGTACCCCACGGTTATTTTTTTTGCTTATGCGCTATTATTAGAACCAAATTATCCCTTATTTATATATTTTCTAAACTACTCACTTAAAATTGTTGCTGTCTCAAATATTGTTTGGTTTTTTTTTTTTATGAGGGGATAATTGGGCAAACATAACAGCTGGAATGTGAACTGTCATTTCCATGGAGGCACGAATGAATAACTCCTGCACGTGGGCTGAGTCATCTGCTCGCAGCTCCTGATCCAGACAGGAAACATTTAGTGAGCCCCAGGATGGGCAGTGCTCACACCCAGGGAGCTGAATTATTCCTTGCATTGGGGCAGATTCCTTGTATATACACACAGAACATCCCTTTCCTCCTCTCCCCCTCATTTAGAGAGCACATGGAATTCAGGGCTGACACTCAGGATGGATTGCACTGAGCTAAAAGAGACACCAGATACACATTTATTCGCAAAAAGCCCAAACTTCCTTGTTTAAATCCCTTGGCCATGACTGATGGTTGGTATTTAAACAAGAACATCGCGTTTTCAGAAGCACTTTATCCACTTTAATTAAAAACTTATATTTCTAGAGCAGGACAGGCGTGCTGTACACCAGCAGGAAGTTACAGTCCCCACTTTGGGTTGCAGGTGGCTTTTTGCAGTAACCAGCACATAATCACTGCTAAACTGGAATAAGCACCATCGATTGCTGTCTCTAATAGAGGATATGGTTTTAAAGAGCTCACAACACCAGCCTGTTCAAGCTTATTGTATTTATTGATCCAGACTGTGAGGACTGTAATCACGTGTGAAGCACCAGGTTATTTATTCATCAGCTGTTGGCTATTCAAAATGAGCACCCAAAACTGCTCAAATGGCATCAAAGAAGAGCAAATGCTGCTCTGGGAGGGCTTTGTCACCATCCCATGACCGCAGAGGGCAGTGGTGGGGGTGCTCCAGGCAGAGCTGGCTCCTGACCTCTCCTGGGCAAAAGGCAGAGCAGGAAAAGCCAAGCCCACACCTCCCACAAAACATCTCACCACCAGAAACAAGAGGGGAGGCAGCCCCTGGCTTCAGGTGCCTGCACAGCAAAGCAAAAATAGCAGCCAACAGATTGGGCAGCTTCTCATCTAGCTCAGAGGTCAGGAGTTTGTTCTTCAGAGCTGAACCTGGCTGCTGGCAAACACCTCATTTTCATGCCCTTTTTAACTTGCCTCTTCTCATCCAGTGACTGCTGCTGCCCAGGCTCTGGAACTGGAATGTGACAACACAACTGATGGATGATCACTCCTCAGCCTTTTTTTGCCATATCACACGGCGTACACCACACCACAGCCCAGGCACAGCATCACAGCTCCTCAGGGCATGAGATCCCTGCTGCAGCTCTGCTGGGAGCAGCAAAAAAGGAGTTGTTGTTCCAAGGAGGGTGAACAGGGAGCAAAGGGCAGCATCCTCACTGTCTTGGTTTGAAAAGACAGGTGTCTGCTAAGGAAGGCAGGAACCTCCCCTGAAATGGAAAATGGAAACCCCCTCCCTTCAAATTTTTATAATTTTGAAATTAAGGGGCTCTCAGGCAATGATATGGGAGCAGGAATAACAGTTCTTTATTAGGGAAGAAAATTAAAAAATAAATAAACAATGCAGTAATACAAAATATCACTGCCAGAGTGAGAACAGTCCCTGCCCCCTGTGTGTCAGGGTGGGGGCACAGCCCCATGCCATGGGGGCCCAGCCCTCCTGCAGTGCCAGCTGTGGCTCTGCTGCAGCAGGGATCCTGCACAAGGGGGGAGTTTTCCTCTGCAGCTCCAGGGCTGCTGCAGATGGGCCTGGGCTCCCTCTGGCAATGCAGGGCAGCAGAAAGCTGCTCCTCTGGCAATGCAGGGGGCAAAGGCTGCTGTGCTGGGCCAGCCTCAGATTGGATCCAGGTAGGAATGCTTGGCTCCTCCCCTGGGCGGAGCATCTCCCCATGGGATGCTGGGATTGGATCAGCCCTGCAGGGACACTCAGTGGCCATGGAGAGCAGAGATCTCCTGGAGGGGGGGTTGGCTGTGGGAGAGAGAAAGGAAAAACTGCCCCATGGACAGCAGAGAGCTGCCCCAGCTCTGACAGATGGTGGCAGAACACACAGCCCCATTTCCAACCCAAGACATTCAGCAAGGAGAGCACAGCACCTGTGTGAGAAGTTGAGGAGCTCTAGGTTGGTCAGGAATCATTTCCAGACATCCAGACATCTCATTTCCAGATAGATCCCCAGGACACCAGTGAGGAACCCCAGGCACAAACCCACACACGACACAGCACAGCCTGAGCCAAGGGCTGAGCTGAAATTCTCTCCTGATCCCTCCAGTGAGAGCCAGGGGTGATACCCTGGGTGAGGCTGCCCAGGGCAACCAGAGCCAGGTGGAACACATGGATGGAGCTCCTTTAAGGACTGATTTTGCGTCAGAACTCCTAAATTACCCTGGCCAAAGGGTGGGATGTGCAGATCAAGTGTCTTTCCTGGCTGTGGTACTGTCCTCCCTGTGTTCCTTGCAATCAGCAGTGTCAGTGGCTGCTGCCATCTCTTCTTTCTCCAATCACCTCTGTTCTCTTTATCTCTGTGTTCCCCAACCTCGCTCAAACTTTCCCACCACAGCCTCGTGACGGATGCTTTTCCTAAGGAGCACTTACATGATTTAATGCCTTTCTGGTCCCCAGTCAAGCATTCTACTTAAAGAAGTCCTAAATTAGCCTTGAGTGTTCCTTGTCAGATCATTAGCCACGTTGGCTTTCATGCTATTTTCCACTTAAATCTGGGCTTTAAGGGTTTTCTCTCTCCAAGCTGTTCTAAAGAATCCTGTGCTATTTATCAAATAAAAGGTCTCAGTTGCTGTTCTGGTGCCACAACCCCACAGTGCTGGGGATTTTTGCAGTGTCCTGATGTGACACTTAGACTTGAGCTCCTGTCTGCTCTGTGTTGCTGTTTATAGCAACAGCAAGCACTCAGCCTATTAAAATTTGGGTTTTTCTGTGCCTTCAGGAGAAGGAGGTGACCAGAGTCTGGTGCCTGGGGAATGACGATCTTTGGTGTAGCAGGCTGATATTTAAATGTGCATCACTACAGACAGCTGTTTTTGGAGGATGTGTCCCTATGCCCCAAATCAGGGAAATTATTTGGTTCTTAGAAAGCCAAAGGAAGATCAGCGGATTTTGCAAAAAAAAAAAAAAAAGTCCTTTACAATTTGCTGCAGGCTGCATAGTCACCCATGAGAGAAGAAGCCTTGCTTTTTTCTAGCATTTCTTGTTAAAATCCCTGCCTAAAGGGTAATTCAGAATTCCCAAGGTTAACAATGCTAGCAGCCTCCTGGCCTATGGGTCTGCATTTTTATACATATCCCAAATGCATATAATTTACCACTTAAATGCTCTGGGTTGTACCAGAGGGAGAAAAGCTTCCAAGATCAACACACTAGGCCGTGTCTCCTAATAAACTCTGGTAAATGTTGTGAAACAGGGCTCATCCTGCAGGGAGAGCAGCTCCAGAGCTGCAGGAACAGCCTGGGTGGTGCAAACAGAGCTGCAGCCTCAGCCCCAGCACTGACCACTCACAGACACAAATTAATTCCAACAGTCATTACTTGAGTCACAGCTCAGCAAATGTCCTGTCACCAGAAACTTGTTTGGAACTAAAAATCTCCTTTTCCTTTGGAAGAAAGGCTCGTTCTGAGCCAGCAAGGCTGTGGGCAGTGCAAGGAGACAGCAGGAGGGGTGGGAAGCTGAGGTGGCACTGGGGACTCTACCCTTTGGTGTCCCCAATAGCCCAGATGGGACCCACCCAACCTGAGGTTCCTCTGCAGCTCTGAGAGCCTCTCTGTGCTAAGGGAGCAAAGGGAAAAAGAGGAAAACGGAAAAAGAACCATTTCCATCAAGGAATGGAGCAAGGGTCACCCAGCTGCATCTTCCCCCATAGAAATCCTGCAGGGGAATACAAGAAGGAACCCGGATGAGGAAAACTTGAAACTCTGGGACTGTTTATTGATGGTAGGAGAAATGTTGCAGACATCTTTTGTGAAAAATCCTTCCTTTAGGATTTTTCCCTCCTGAGAAACCGAGAGGCCTCAGAGACAAGATGTAAACAATTGTTATCTGCTGCTGTGGAATGCAGCAGGTGCACCTGTGATTGGCCCATCTCTGATGTTTGTAATTAATGGCCAATCAAGGACTTCAGCTGTCCCGGACAGAGCCCAGGATAGCTGCTTTGTTATCATTCTTTCTATTCTATTCTATTCTTAGCTAGCCTTCTGAGAACTTCTTCCTTCTATCTCTTGGTAGTATAGTCTTAATGTAATATATATATAATATAATAAATCAAGTCTTCTAATTACGGAGTCAAGATTCTCGCCTCCTCTTCATCCTCAAAACCCTGCTTCCCTAAGGGACAATAGGAGAAAGGGGACTAGAGGCTGTGAAAGGGAAAGGCAGGAGCCAGTGCTCCTGGCAGAGCTCAGGGACGAGAAATTGGCTGCACCAGCCTTGGGTTGTGTGGATTGGAAGAGCTGGAGGTTTGCAGGGAGCAATAACAGAGTAATAACTTCACAAAGCAGTGGGGAAACGCTGGGATCTGGGACTGGCACACTGCTGGGAGGGCAGGCATGAGAGGTTCACACAGCCCCTGTGGGCTGGGGTGTGAACACAGATCCTGCTGGAGCCCCAAAACAGCAGCCTGGCTGCCTTCCCAGCCCACCCTGCTTGTGTCCAGGGAGCAGGAGGGTGACAGGAGCTGTCTGTCTCTCCTGCCTGGCAGCTGGCAGCTCTCCTCCTCCTTTATCATCCTGCCCAGCTCATTGCCAAGTTTTTATGCAAAGCAGAAAAGCCTCATTAAGTGATGCTGAAAGCACTCCCCTCTTGGTGTTAGATGTGACACCCATCTAAGTGAGCAAAATGTTCTGGCTGGGTTAATGCTTTGTGCAGGTACAAAATGACTGGGGAAGGTGCAGAGTGGGATGAAATCCGGCCTGGGGAGGAAGGAGAAATGACTGAGCTTGCAAAGTGTGTCAGTCTCAAAGCTGGGAAACAAGCCCAGACATCCTCATTGTAAGTCTGATGTTCAGCTGCACATGCCAAATGCCTTCTGACTTCCCTGACAGAGCTCCAGGGAGCAAATCCAGAAGGACAGTGACATCTCCTCTGGTTTAGCAGCGTTTCCTGCAGTCCATGGACAGCCAGAGCTTGGTTTCATGCTCCAAGCCCCATCCATGCAGCCTCTGGAGGGACTCCTTGGGGTCTGGTCCTCAGGGGTTCAGGAAGCATTTGGAGAATGCCCTCAGGCACAGGGTGGGATTGTTTGGGTTGCCCTGTGCAGGGCCAGGAGCTGGACTTTGATGATCCCTGTGGGTCCCTTCCAGCTCAGGATATCCTGAGATTTTCAATCAGGCAGCTCTGCTGCAGCCAAAGGTGCTGCTGCAATTTCTACTGGGTGACTTTGTCCTGCAGTTCCTCATGGCTGGAACTCCCTCTGTCCGTCACTTTCAGGAGCATCTGACCCAAAAGGTGTCAGCTCAGACCAAATCCCTGTTGTGTTCAGATGTTGTGTGGTGTTCAGAGATCAGGTGGGAGCTGGAGCACCCCCAGCCATGAGCTGGGTACTCAGAGGGTCTGAAGAGCTTGGGGTACCTCTGGAAGGGATCCAAGGGACCAGGGCGCCACAGGGCTTTGATTTGATTGTTTTTCTCTGAAAAGTGCTGTGCTGATGGTGTAAAGGGAGCAGAGGGCTGGGACAGCACTTGTGCACCTCCAGGGAGTCCTCCCTACCTGGGCAGGTACAGGGAGCACCAGCACCGTGAACTGCTGGCAGCCTCTGTGACAGGGGGAATGGCAAATTCTGATTCCAGAGATGGAGAATCCCAAATTAGAGCGTTCTGGGCATTGCCAGTGGTGCTTTTTGGGGCTGCTGGGAGAGCAGGGCTGGTAACACCTGTGCACAAAGAGCTCTGGCAGCTGCTGCTGAAAGGCAGGAACCTGGAGCTGCTGGGGGAAGATTCTCCTGAACTGGTGCCTGAATGAATCCCAAACACCTCAGGGCACCTGCTCCCCTCAAAATGGGGTCAGACAAGGATTTTATCTTCCCTTTTTTTGGTAATTCCTTAATTATGGAGGTCTCCAAAGGTTACAGAGGTGGTACCTGTGCTGTTGAGTCTTGCACTGGGAGCAAGAGTTCATTTGCTTTTCCTCTGCTTAAGCCATTTAAAAATTGTCTCCATCTGTCTGCTGGAAAGCAGAGTAGAGGATGTAAAACTGCAGAATTTGTCAGATAAACCAGTCTTTAAAGTGTCCCTCCTCCCTGCATCCCATTCCATCTCCTCTCCCTGTCTCTTGTTTCATTCAGGATATTATTAACTCTCTCTCTGCAGCCATGGCTCTGCTCACAGCACAGCATTAAACCAAGCAGAGCAACAGCTGCTTGAGATGCAGCAAAATTCATCTCTCTGCTCTCTTAGCTGGAGGCCTTGGCCCACACCAGGGAGAAGGTAAAAAGCAATTCATCCAGAAAAGCTGGAAAATTCAATCTGTTGTAGCAGGGAGGGAGGTTTAGGCCCCATGAGGATCCTTCTGCTCCCTCAGTCCCTGCTGGCATTGCTGCTTTCCAGCAGGGACACAGTGACAGGGAGATGTTGATTTGGAGTCTTCATTCAGCTGCCCAGGTGAGCAGCTACTCATAACCTACTATGAATTCAGTTATCTTAATATGGTTTAGGTTGAATGAAGATATTTTTATTCCAGGCTAAATGAGGTGTTTTTAATGTCAGCTACTAAATTATCTCATGTAATCTGCTCGCTGCCTCCTGCTGAAGCAATGAGTGTCTGTGCTTGGGAGAGGCAGAGTAATTTCCCTGCAAATGTCATCAGAGCAGCACGACTGTGACCTTGCACTCTGAGACATGTGACAGAGGTGCTATGGAGCTGCCAGGAGCAGAAACCCCTTCCCCAGCCCAGGGGGGATCCAAGAGGAGGCAAAATAATTCAGGAGAGAGCTGAGACTTGTTGCTGACTCCACCTCTGTAGAGAAATCCTTTCCTCACTCACCATTTAGATTTTATTTATTTACCAGCATTCTAATTGGAATTTCATTGATGGTACTTAGGGACAGAAAGTGGATGATGGGGTGGGCAGCTCTAGCTCAGGTTGTACAATCACAGACTGGTTTGGGTTAGAAGGGACCTTAAAAACCACCTCATTCCACCCCCTAGAGACCAGCTTGCTCCATCCATCCAGCCTAGATCCAGGCCCAGGCTGGTAATTCAGGAATGGCCACTGTCCCCATGGACTGAGGCCAGCTTTCTCCTCCAGGGTCTGACTCCTGATGGCAGCAGGAGGAAGGATGTGCTGCACCAGAGCAGCCTGAGGCTCAGCCCCTCTTCTCCTCTTCCCAGCTTGCAGCTCTTCCCTCTTCTTCCACAGCAATTCCCTGACTCATTCCAGGCGTGTGTGGAGCAGTGGTTCCTGCAAACCCTTCATCCTCTGTGGGCTGCTGAAACCGTGGCTACTTACTTTGTGTCTTCAGCTATAGCTGTGCTGAGAAGGCCTCGACGAAGGAGGAATGATGAGGAGGACTCCATTGATATCAGAAGGCTAATTAATGACTTTATTATACTGTATTATTCTATACATTTAAAACTGAGTCTGCCAAGCACTCAACCCTGCACACACTGCACTGAATCTCGTGACTGTTCTGACACACACACACCTGGCCCTGACAGGCCAAGGAAACAAAGCACCACGACTTTGGGTAAACAATCTCCATATTGCATTCTACTTTGGCGCAAACACAGGCACAGCAAATTATAAGAATCGTGTTTCTTTCTCTGAGGTTCAGAGAATGTGAAACCCAGAAATATTCTTGGGAAGAATTGTGCCTTGCTTTTCTCTGGGAAGAGAAATGTGGCTATGTTCAGCATCTTCCATATCCTCTCAGGCAGTGTGTGAGATGAGGGCCTGGGCTCTGGTGTCTCTGTGCCACAGACATGTTTTATGAAAATCCTTTCCTTAGGATTTTTCCTCCTGAGAAGCTGGGAGGCCTCAGGAACAAAATGTAAACAATGGTTATCTGCTGCTGTGGGATGCAACAGGTGCATCTGGGATTGGTCTCATGGGGTTGTTTCTAATTAATGGCCAATCACAGTCAGCTGGCTCAGGCTCTCTGTCCGAGCCACAGGCTTTTGTTATCATTCCTTCTTTTTTCTATTCTTAGCCAGCCTTCTGATGAAATCCTTTCTTCTATTCTTTTAGTATAGTTTTAATATAATATATATCATAAAATAATAAATCAAGCCTTCTGAAACATGGAGCCAGATCCTCGTCTCTTCCCTCATCCTGGGACCCCTGTGAACACGGTCACACCGCTGTGGCAGAGCTGGAGTGTCCCCGCGTGCCCAAGTGGCCGCTGTGCCGTGCTCAGGGTGGATCTGCTGGCTTATCACGTCACAGCCCTGCAGTGGCTTTGCTGCCTCGGAGTTAAGCCCCTGAGGGACAGAGCCCTTCTTCTTACTCCCTCTGCCTCCATGGAGGGAGGTTGTGCTTCCAGTGTCAGAAACCTGCCTGCAAACAGGCTGGGTGTGTTTAACCTCTGGAAGTGGCTCTGGAAGCAGCTTGGGCTGAGCAAAGCGGGGAACTCCAGCACCTGGAAAGAGATTCTGAGTGGGGTTATGCAAAGGGTGTTTAACATTCACAGCAGTGCTGCCTGCAGGGTGATCCGCTCCTCCTGCATGGCTGGGAGCTCAGGAAGGGCCACAAAGGCGGCTCCTGGGGAAGGAATAACATCATTCCCTACAGTAATCCCTTCCCCAGCCCAGGGGGGATCCAAGAGGAGGCAAAATAATTCAGGAGAGGGCTGGGACTTGTTGCTGGCTCCGCCTCTGTAGAGAAATCATTTCCTCACTCACCATTTAGATTTTATTTATTTACCAGCTTTCTGTTAGTGGGAATCTCGTTGATGGTACCTAGGGGCAGAAAGTGGATGGTGGGGTGGGCAGCTCTAGCTCAGGTTGTACAATCACAGACTGGCTTGGGTTGGAAGGGACCTTAAAAACCATCTCATTCCACCACCTAGCTCCTCCTGCATGGCTGGGAGCTCAGGGAGGGCCACAAAGGCAGCTCCTGGGGAAGGAATAACATCATTCCCCACAGTAATCTTGCTGCCTTTACCTTCTGCATCCAAAGTGGTGAGATCAGGTGCCATCTAGTGTAAACCCTCCCTCTTAATGCACATCTGACTCCATCCACTTCTTTCTGTTATTTCTTCCTTTCCCTGCTTTCGTAAGCAAGCTCCGAAACCCTCAGCTGCTGGAACAAAAGCAATTCAGCCTTTTCCCAGGAGATTCTGCAGCAAAAAGCTCACCAAGTCCTCCTGGTGCTGTGTGCAGTGCTAAAGGGAAGGTAGGAGAGAGATCCTACAGCAACACCAATTCCATAGCCCTGGGGAAATCAAGCAGGGATGGGATGGGATGGGATGGGATGGGATGGGATGGGATGGGATGGGATGGGATGGGATGGGATGGGATGGGATGGGATGGGATGGGATGGGATGGGATGGGATGGGATGGGATGGGATGGGATGGGATGGGATGGATGGTTCAGTCTGTGGCTGGGGGATGGCACAGCTGCTCTGGGCTGTCCCATGTGTCCCTGGACAGGTCTTCTCCCTCTGTGGCATCTACAAAACGGTTGTGGAAATGGTTTGTTGCAGGGAAGAGTGAATGGGCCTGGTGCAGCCTGTGCTGAACTCAGGAGGAGATGTTCCCTCCCCATGGACAGGGTGTGTTTATGGCCATTTCCATTTGCCCTGCCCTGGGTTTCAAGGTGTGAGAGCAGATTTCACAGCCCTCCCACCCCTGCTGCTCTCTGCGCTGAGTGTTCCTGGGTATTCCCTGGTCAGGGTCCCTGTGGGGGGAGTTCCAGCCCTTCCAACCCCACCAGCAGGTCACTGGGCACTGAGGGCAGAAGGCAGAACCCCCCTTGGAGAGCTGCTATAAATCCCGCTGGCACAGACCAGTGCAGGATGTGTCTGTAAATATTTATTCTTTTCACTCCTGCCAGCTGACTCAAGAACCATCGGCTCCTCGTGCTGCCAAGGCATTTTGTGCTTACTGAACCTGGAGCGTGCCTGCTCATCCAGAGATGCACGGCCCCAAACTCCCTCCTCCTGCAAAGGTGACCGGAAAATACTCAGTGTAACTCCAGTCTGAGGTGTAAAATCATGGGGAGAATTAGGGCAGCGTGAGCTGATGCCTTGAGTGTTCCCACCAGGAACATTCCCATCAGATTCCTCTTTCCCGAGGACCCGGGTTAGTTTAAACAAACAAACAGACAAACAAAGGGAAATCTGTTCTTGATATTAAATCTGTTCTGGATGCTTTAACTTCTCCTAAAGTGACAAATGGCCAAGAGGAAGCAGATCAAAACCCCTCTCAGAGATGCCACCACACCCAGAAGGCAGGGGCTCAGTCCGGCTGTGAGAGCTTTGCTCGAGCAAACCCCGGGATCTGGAGCTCGGAGCAAGGCAGTCCTGCCTCGGGGAGGAGAAGGAATATTTCAAAATGTAATCAGAGTCACTGGGGAAATGTGACAGGATTTAAACGATGACATAACGTGCTTGTCTTGTCTTTGCTGCCGGTGCTAATGAGCAGGAATTGAGAGCATTAGCGATCTATCCACGGGCATTAGCGCCTGTGGGCATGGATCGCAGCCCTAATTCGTCTCGTCCTCTTTGCCTGCCCGCTGCTCTGGAGTTACTCACGCTTTACCACAGCACTGCCCATCACCTACACCTGGTTGTAGCTGGGTTTTATCACTTTGTCTCCCAAGAGAAGCTTTCCTGCCTTCGGGTGTGATGACATCTCTGAGAAGGTTTTGATCTGTTTTTTGTCCATTTGTCACTTTAGGAGAACTTAAGGCATCCAGAACAGATTTTTTAATATCAAGAACAGATTTTCCTTTTTTTTTTTTTTTTTTTTCCTTTTTTTTTTTTCCATTTGTGTTTGAGAACTTAAGGCAAAACAGATTTTAATATCAAGAACAATTTTCCTTTTTTTTTTTTTGTTTGTGTTTTGTTTGTTTATTTAATATTTGTTCTCCCCAAAGCCTCATCTCTGCAAGAAAACCAGAGGGGTTGGGCTGGAAACAAACAAATAAAAACCTGCAGAAAAAGGACACAGGATTTAAGCTGGTCCTGCCTATTTTTCCTACCTCTCCAAGCTCCCAATTCCTCACGGTGGGAATTTCAGTGGAACCTCACAGAGCCCTACCTGTGGGGGCTCTGGGCTGGCCACAGTGTGCTGGGTGCAGGGAGGGAATGGTGCCAGCTTCTTGGGCAGGAGATTGGGCCTCTGGCATCTCCCTGCATCTCCCTGATAGTAGGAAATGAATTTTGAAGAATCAAATGGCCCATATGATGGATTAGATGTCTTTGCCCCGCTACATTTAATCGATGGCAGTGGGTATTTATGGCATTATATACCACAAATCTATAATGATTAGTACCTCATTAACTTTTTCTTTTGATTGTCTTCCTGCAGGGTTGCAATAAGGGAGCCCGGAGCTCTGCATCCCTCTCCAGCCTGGCAGGGATGGGTTTGCAGCCTGGGGAAGATGAGAGTGAAGCTTTGGGTGAAGAGTGTGACCCTGCAGCCCCATTACCCTCTGAGTGAGTGGAGGAATCTCAGTGTAAATCATCCCCACCAGGAGAGATGCTCATTGCTCCAGGCCTCCAAGATCTCAATCCTGTGCTCCTGTGGCAATGGTTCTGCTGGGAGCAAACCTCCCAGCAGTGGGAGTGGGGACTGAGGATGAGTTTCCCGGTGCTCTGGCAGCATTCCAGGGCTGTCACAGCAGGAGTGAGCTGCTCCCTTGGGGAATTTTGGTGTTGCACTTTTCCCTGGAGCACAGCTAGATGCACAGGGAAAGGAACAGTCTCAGTGAGGAGCTGTGAGGAGCACCCCCCTTTCTGCTCTGGAGTTTTTTCCCCCCAGATCTGTGCAATCAGACCTTGCAGCTGAGTTCTCCGGCTGGCAGGGCTGAGCTGTGCTCCTGATGCAAACTGCAGGGATAGTTTGTACCACTGCAGTCACTTCCACCACTGCAGAAATGCTTGGGAAGCTGGCCCATAAATCCTGCCAGACTGACAGGCTTTCACAACCAGACTGATAAATGTATTTGAATTAGGTAAATGTTTTCAAATGAGATAAATACCTTCCAATTAGAGTAGCTCTGTGTGAGTTTGTCAATTCCCAGTGTGAGTGAAGCCCCTGATTTTCCCACCTGCTGGGAGGCTGAACTTGTGCAAATGGGCTCTGCAATGCTCAGGTCTGATGTGAAATTGTTGGATATATTAACAGAGCTCCCTCAGAAAGGGACTGTACTTCTCCCAAATTCATTTGGTACTCCCAGCCAGCCCCTGACATGAGAAGGATGTGGAGCTGCTGAAGTGAGCCCAGAGAGGACTGTGAAGGTGCTCTGGAGATGGAGAGACCTGGAATTGCTCAGCCTGGACAAGAGAAGCGCCAGGGAGAGCTCAGAGCCCCTAAAGGGGCTCCAGGAGAGCTGGAGAGGGACTGGGGACAAGGGATGGAGGGACAGGACACAGGGAATGGCTCCCACTGCCACAGGGCAGGGATGGATGGGATATTGGGAATCAGGAATTGTTCCCTGGCAGGGTGGGCAGGCCCTGGCACAGGGTGCCCAGAGCAGCTGGGGCTGCCCCTGGATCCCTGGCAGTGCCCAAGGCCAGGCTGGGCAGGGCTGGGAGCACCTGGGACAGTGGGAGGTGTCCCTGCCATGGCAGGGGTGGGACCAAGATGATCTCTAAGGTCAACCCAGCCCATTCCATGGTCCTGTCAGTAAAGCATCCCAGCCTGAGTGTGAGGTGCTGCACTCCAAGAGCAGCCAAGACCTCCAGCAGGGTGAAGTCCCTGCCTGAAGGGTGGAGATTGGGCTGGGCAGTGATGGAAACCCAGCAGGAGAAGAATTCAGAGTTGGAGGCATCAATTTGCACCTGGTGACCCCCTGTGCACAAAGTCAACCCCAAATCATGTAGAAAGGCACCACTGAGGACAAAGAGCCTGTGTTCCCCCTCCATGCTGCAGCTTCCCAGCCAGTCCTCTGCCATCAGCTCACCTGTGGGATGTTGGACTTGTCTGACAATTGCTGCAGAGTGAATAAACCCAGTCCTGTGCAGTAAATTATTGACAGCCCCAGGGCTGCCTCCTTCTGCAGGTGCTCCTCATGGCAGGGCTCCCTGTGGTGTTGGGGTCCCCAGGATGAGGAGAGAGACGAGAATTTGACTCCATGTTTTTCAGGAAGGATTTATTATGATATGATATGAGATTATAAGAAATTATATACTAAAACTATACTAAGAAAAGAGAAAGGATACAGACAGGAGGTTAGAAAAGAATGAATAATAAAACCCGTGACTGACCAGAGAGTCCGACACAGCTGGACTGGGATTGGTCATTAAATTAAAACAATTCACGTGCTGGGTAAACAGTTCTCCAAATCACATTCCAAAGCAGCAAAACAGGGAGAAGCTGAAGCTTCCCAGGAGGAGAAATCCTGGTGGAGGGATTTTTCATAAAATATCACAGTGACAGCTCCCCCAATCCTAAAATGGCCTCAGGATGGTGGAATCACAGAATGGGTTGGCTTGGAAGGGACCTTAAAGCTCCTCCAACCAGGGTCACTAAACTCCCCTGTCCCACCCAAGGACAGGCAGCCCTCAGGAACAGCTTTAAACACCAAACTGAACAGCCCAGGTGCCCAAATCAGAGTGGCACTGACCTGATCCTGTGCCAGTGGCAGCTCTGCCTGTCCCTGACACCCAGGCCCACATCGTGACTGAGCCATGATTTGTGCTGGGCATTAAAAGAAAAAAAAAAAGAAGCTGATGACGCAAGTGGCTTTTTCTTTCAGGCATTTCAAGCAGGACTGGAGAGTGCATAAGTGCAAGAAATTGCTGGAGAGGGGAGGAGGATTGCAGCTCTTAAATCATCTGCCTCTGCCATGCAGGGTTACACTCAGTGGTGTTGGCACTGTGGAGAGATCACTGCAGGCAAATCAGGGGGGAGCTTCTGCTCCTTGGAAAGCTTTTTTCATCAGAAAACGGAGCAAATGTAGGTTTGTTTGAATGTGAATTGCTTTGACTTAGGGTTTTAGTAGTGTTACAGCATTCCAATGCCTTGAAATGAAAATATGGCTGGGAATGCAGGTGAAACTATTGCTGTCTGTTTGATTTGATTCAGTTTTTAATCCACACTATTTAAATGACTGATAAACTCTAACCCTGTGCTGTCAAAACCCCATGGAAACATTAGGTTTGGTGCTAAAATTCTCATCTTTGATGTTCTCTTGCACAATGAAACCACCAAATTCTACCCAGTGAAGCTGTTTGGGGCTGGCTTTGTTTAGTTACAGTCTGTGTGGCACTGAGCTTTAGGAGATTTATAGATATGCAGAAGAGCTGAGACTTGTTGCTGACTCCACCTCTGTAGAGAAATCCTTTCCTCACTCACCATTTAGATTTTATTTATTTACCAGCATTCTAATTGGAATTTCATTGATGGTACTTAGGGACAGAAAGTGGATGATGGGGTGGGCAGCTCTAGCTCAGGTTGTACAATCACAGACTGGTTTGGGTTAGAAGGGACTTAAAAACCACCTCATTCCACCCCTAGAGACCAGCTTGCTCCATCCATCCAGCCTAGATCCAGGCCCAGGCTGGTAATTCAGGAATGGCCACTGTCCCCATGGACTGAGGCCAGCTTTCTCCTCCAGGGTCTGACTCCTGATGGCAGCAGGAGGAAGGATGTGCTGCACCAGAGCAGCCTGAGGCTCAGCCCCTCTTCTCCTCTTCCCAGCTTGCAGCTCTTCCCTCTTCTTCCACAGCAATTCCCTGACTCATTCCAGGCGTGTGTGGAGCAGTGGTTCCTGCAAACCCTTCATCCTCTGTGGGCTGCTGAAACCGTGGCTACTTACTTTTGTGTCTTCAGCTATAGCTGTGCTGAGAAGGCCTCTGACGAAGGAGGAATGATGAG
This sequence comes from Emberiza elegans, assembly GCA_024865655.1. Classification (NCBI taxonomy): domain Eukaryota; kingdom Metazoa; phylum Chordata; class Aves; order Passeriformes; family Fringillidae; genus Emberiza; species Emberiza elegans. Next base: position 69,461,587 of record JALJVW010000184.1, on the reverse strand, counting down.
GAGGACTCCATTGATATCAGAAGGCTAATTAATGACTTTATTATACTGTATTATTCTATACATTTAAAACTGAGTCTGCCAAGCACTCAACCCTGCACACACTGCACTGAATCTCGTGACTGTTCTGACACACACACACCTGGCCCTGACAGGCCAAGGAAACAAAGCACCACGACTTTGGGTAAACAATCTCCATATTGCATTCTACTTTATGCAAACACAGGCACAGCAAATTATAAGAATCGTGTTTCTTTCTCTGAGGTTCAGAGAATGTGAAACCCAGAAATATTCTTGGGAAGAATTGTGCCTTGCTTTTCTCTGGGAAGAGAAATGTGGCTATGTTCAGCATCTTCCATATCCTCTCAGGCAGTGTGTGAGATGAGGGCCTGGGCTCTGTGTCTCTGTGCCACAGACATGTTTTATGAAAATCCTTTCTTAGATTTTTCCTCCTGAGAAGCTGGGAGGCCTCAGGAACAAAATGTAAACAATGGTTATCTGCTGCTGTGGGATGCAACAGGTGCATCTGGGATTGGTCTCATGGGGTTGTTTCTAATTAATGGCCAATCACAGTCAGCTGGCTCAGGCTCTCTGTCCGAGCCACAGGCTTTTGTTATCATTCCTTCTTTTTTCTATTCTTAGCCAGCCTTCTGATGAAATCCTTTCTTCTATTCTTTTAGTATAGTTTTAATATAATATATATCATAAAATAATAAATCAAGCCTTCTGAAACATGGAGCCAGATCCTCGTCTCTTCCCTCATCCTGGGACCCCTGTGAACGTGGTCACACCGCTGTGGCAGAGCTGGAGTGTCCCCGCGTGCCCAAGTGGCCGCTGTGCCGTGCTCAGGGTGGATCTGCTGGCTTATCACGTCACAGCCCTGCAGTGGCTTTGCTGCCTCGGAGTTAAGCCCCTGAGGGACAGAGCCCTTCTTACTCCTTCTGCCTCCATGGAGGGAGGCTGTGCTTCCAGTGACAGAAACCTGCCTGCAAACAGGCTGGGTGTGTTTAACCTCTGGAAGTGGCTCTGGAAGCAGCTTGGGCTGAGCAAAGCGGGGAACTCCAGCACGTGGAAAGAGATTCTGAGCGGGGTTATGCAAAGGGTGTTTAACATTCACAGCAGTGCTGGCTGCAGGGTGATCCGCTCCTCCTGCATGGCTGGGAGCTCAGGAAGGGCCACAAAGGCGGCTCCCGGGGAAGGGATAACATCATTCCCTACAGTAATCCCTTCCCCAGCCCAGGGGGGATCCAAGAGGAGGCAAAATAATTCAGAAGAGGGCTGGGACTTGTTGCTGGCTCCGCCTCTGTAGAGAAATCATTTCCTCACTCACCATTTAGATTTTATTTATTTACCAGCTTTCTATTAGTGGGAATCTCGTTGATGGTACCTAGGGGCAGAAAGTGGATGGTGGGGTGGGCAGCTCTAGCTCAGGTTGTAGAATCACAGACTGGCTTGGGTTAGAAGGGACCTTAAAAACCATCTCATTCCACCCCCTAGCTCCTCCTGCATGGCTGGGAGCTCAGGGAGGGCCACAAAGGCAGCTCCTGGGGAAGGAATAACATCATTCCCCACAGTAATCCTGCTGCCTTTACCTTCTGCATCCAAAGTGGTGAGATCAGGTGCCATCTAGTGTAAACCCTCCCTCTTAATGCACATCTGACTCCATCCACTTCTTTCTGTTATTTCTTCCTTTCCCTGCTTTCATAAGCAAGCTCCGAAACCCTCAGCTGCTGGAACAAAAGCAATTCAGCCTTTTCCCAGGAGATTCTGCAGCAAAAAGCTCACCAAGTCCTCCTGGTGCTGTGTGCAGTGCTAAAGGGAAGGTAGGAGAGAGATCCTACAGCAACACCAATTCCATAGCCCTGGGGAAATGGGATGGGATGGGATGGGATGGGATGGGATGGGATGGGATGGGATGGGATGGGATGGGATGGGATGGGATGGGATGGGATGGGATGGGATGGGATGGGATGGGATGGGATGGGATGGGATGGGATGGGATGGGATGGTTCAGTCTGTGGCTGGGGGATGGCACAGCTGCTCTGGGCTGTCCCATGTGTCCCTGGACAGGTCTTCTCCCTCTGTGGCATCTACAAAACGATTGTGGAAATGGTTTGTTGCAGGGAAGAGTGAATGGGCCTGATGCAGCCTGTGCTGAACTCAGGAGGAGATGTTCCCTCCCCATGGACAGGGTGTGTTTATGGCCATTTCCATGTGCCCTGCCCTGGGTTTCAAGGTGTGAGAGCAGATTTCACAGCCCTCCCACCCCTGCTGCTCTCTGCGCTGAGTGTTCCTGGGTATTCCCTGGTCAGGGTCCCTGTGGGGGGAGTTCCAGCCCTTCCAACCCCTCCAACCCCACCAGCCCCACCAGCAGGTCACTGGGCACTGAGGGCAGAAGGCTGAACCCCCCTTGGAGAGCTGCTATAAATCCCACTGGCACGGATCAGTGCAGGATGTGTCTGTAAATATTTATTCTTTTCACTCCTGCCAGCTGACTCAAGAACCATCGGCTCCTCGTGCTGCCAAGGCGTTTTGTGCTTACTGAACCTGGAGCGTGCCTGCTCATCCAGAGATGCACGGCCCCAAACTCCCTCCTCCTGCAAAGGTGACCGGAAAATACTCAGTGTAACTCCAGTCTGAGGTGTAAAATCATGGGGAGAATTAGGGCAGCGTGAGCTGATGCCTTGAGTGTTCCCACCAGGAACATTCCCATCAGATTCCTCTTTCCCGAGGACCCGGGTTAGTTTAAACAAACAAACAGACAAACAAAGGAAAATCTGTTCTTGATATTAAATCTGTTCTGGATGCTTTAAGTTCTCCTAAAGTGACAAATGGCCAAGAGGAAACAGATCAAAACCCCTCTCAGAGATGCCACCACACCCAGAAGGCAGGGGCTCAGTCCGGCTGTGAGAGCTTTGCTCGGAGCAAACCCCCGGGATCTGGAGCTCCGGAGCAAGGCAGTCCTGCCTCGGGGGAGGAGAAGGAATATTTCAAAATGTAATCAGAGTCACTGGGGAAATGTGACAGGATTTAAACGATGACATAACGTGCTTGTCTTGTCTTTGCTGCCGGTGCTAATGAGCAGGAATTGAGAGCATTAGCGATCTATCCACGGGCATTAGCGCCTGTGGGGCGCGGATCGCAGCCCTAATTCGTCTCGTCCTCTTTGCCTGCCCGCTGCTCTGGAGTTACTCAGGCTTTACCACAGCACTGCCCATCACCTACACCTGGTTGTAGCTGGGTTTTATCACTTTGTCTCCCCAAGAGAAGCCTGGGCGCTTTTTCCTGCCTTCGGGGTGTGATGACATCTCTGAGAGGTTTTTGATCTGTTTCCTCTTGTCCATTTGTCACTTTAGGAGAACTTAAGGCATCCAGAACAGATTTTAATATCAAGAACAGATTTTCCTTTTTTTTTTTTTTTTTTTGTGTTTGTGTTTGTTTGTTTATTAAAACTAATATTTGTTCTCCCCAAAGCCTCATCTCTGCAAGAAAACCAGAGGGGTTGGGCTGGAAACAAACAAATAAAAACCTGCAGAAAAAGGACACAGGATTTAAGCTGGTCCTGCCTATTTTTCCTACCTCTCCAAGCTCCCAATTCCTCACGGTGGGAATTTCAGTGGAACCTCACAGAGCCCTACCTGTGGGGGCTCTGGGCTGGCCACAGTGTGCTGGGTGCAGGGAGGGAATGGTGCCAGCTTCTTGGGCAGGAGATTGGGCCTCTGGCATCTCCCTGCATCTCCCTGATAGTAGGAAATGAATTTTGAAGAATCAAATGGCCCATATGATGGATTAGATGTCTTTGCCCCGCTACATTTAATCGATGGCAGTGGGTATTTATGGCATTATATACCACAAATCTATAATGATTAGTACCTCATTAACTTTTTCTTTTGATTGTCTTCCTGCAGGGTTGTAATAAGGGAGCCCGGAGCTCTGCATCCCTCTCCAGCCTGGCAGGGATGGGTTTGCAGCCTGGAGAAGATGAGAGTGAAGCTTTGGGTGAAGAGTGTGACCCTGCAGCCCCATTACCCTCTGAGTGAGTGGAGGAATCTCAGTGTAAATCATCCCCACCAGGAGAGACGCTCATTGTTCCAGGCCTCCAAGATCTCAATCCTGTGCTCCTGTGGCAATGGTTCTGCTGGGAGCAAACCTCCCAGCAGTGGGAGTGGGGACTGAGGATGAGTTTCCCGGTGCTCTGGCAGCATTCCAGGGCTGTCACAGCAGGAGTGAGCTGCTCCCTTGGGGAATTTTGGTGTTGCACTTTCCCTGGAGCACAGCTAGATGCACAGGGAAAGGAACAGTCTCAGTGAGGAGCTGTAAGGAGCACCCCCCTTTCTGCTCTGGAGTTTGTCCCCCCCCCAGATCTGTGCAATCAGACCTTGCAGCTGAGTTCTCCGGCTGGCAGGGCTGAGCTGTGCTCCTGATGCAAACTGCAGGGATAGTTTGTACCACTGCAGTCACTTCCACCACTGCAGAAATGCTTGGGAAGCTGGCCCATAAATCCTGCCAGACTGACAGGCTTTCACAACCAGACTGATAAATGTATTTGAATTAGGTAAATGTTTTCAAATGAGATAAATACCTTCCAATTAGAGTAGCTCTGTGTGAGTTTGTCAATTCCCAGTGTGAGTGAAGCCCCTGATTTTCCCACCTGCTGGGAGGCTGAACTTGTGCAAATGGGCTCTGCAATGCTCAGGTCTGATGTGAAATTGTTGGATATATTAACAGAGCTCCTCAGAAAGGGACTGTACTTCTCCCAAATTCATTTGGTACTCCCCAGCCAGCCCCTGACATGAGAAGGATGTGGAGCTGCTGAAGTGAGCCCAGAGAGGACTGTGAAGGTGCTCTGGAGATGGAGAGACCTGGAATTGCTCAGCCTGGACAAGAGAAGCGCCAGGGAGAGCTCAGAGCCCCTAAAGGGGCTCCAGGAGAGCTGGAGAGGGACTGGGGACAAGGGATGGAGGGACAGGACACAGGGAATGGCTCCCACTGCCACAGGGCAGGGCTGGATGGGATATTGGGAATCGGGAATTGTTCCCTGTGAGGGTGGGCAGGCCCTGGCACAGGGTGCCCAGAGCAGCTGGGGCTGCCCCTGCATCCCTGGCAGTGCCCAAGGCCAGGCTGGGCAGGGCTGGGAGCACCTGGGACAGTGGGAGGTGTCCCTGCCATGGCAGGGGTGGGACCAAGATGATCTCTAAGGTCAACCCAGCCCATTCCATGGTCCTGTCAGTAAAGCATCCCAGCCTGAGTGTGAGGTGCTGCACTCCAAGAGCAGCCAAGACCTCCAGCAGGGTGAAGTCCCTGCCTGAAGGGCGGAGATTGGGCTGGGCAATGATGGAGACCCAGCAGGAGGAGAATTCAGAGTTGGAGGCATCAATTTGCACCTGGTGACCCCCTGTGCACAAAGTCAACCCCAAATCATGTAGAAAGGCACCACTGAGGACAAAGAGCCTGTGTTCCCCCTCCATGCTGCAGCTTCCCAGCCAGTCCTCTGCCATCAGCTCACCTGTGGGATGTTGGACTTGTCTGACAATTGCTGCAGAGTGAATAAACCCAGTCCTGTGCAGTAAATTATTGACAGCCCCAGGGCTGCCTCCTTCTGCAGGTGCTCCTCATGGCAGGGCTCCCTGTGGTGTTGTGGGGTCCCCAGGATGAGGAGAGAGATGAGAATTTGACTCCATGTTTTCAGAAGGCTGATTTATTATGATATGATATGAGATTATAAGAAATTATATACTAAAACTATACTAAGAAAAGAGAAAGGATACAGACAGGAGGTTAGAAAAGAATGAATAATAAAACCCGTGACTGACCAGAGAGTCCGACACAGCTGGACTGGGATTGGTCATTAAATTAAAACAATTCACATGCTGGGTAAACAGTTCTCCAAATCACATTCCAAAGCAGCAAAACAGGGAGAAGCTGAAGCTTCGAAGCTTCCCAGGAGGAGAAATCCTGGTGGAGGGATTTTTCATAAAATATCACAGTGACAGCTCCCCAGTCCTAAAATGGCCTCAGAATGGTGGAATCACAGAATGGGTTGGCTTGGAAGGGACCTTAAAGCTCCTCCAACCAGGGTCACCAAACTCCCCTGTCCCACCCAAGGACAGGCAGCCCTCAGGAACAGCTTTAAACACCAAACTGAACAGCCCAGGTGCCCAAATCAGAGTGGCACTGACCTGATCCTGTGCCAGTGGCAGCTCTGCCTGTCCCTGACACCCAGGCCCACATCGTGACTGAGCCATGATTTGTGCTGGGCATTAAAAGAAAAAAAAAAAAAGAAGCTGATGACGCAAGTGGCTTTTTCTTTCAGGCATTTCAAGCAGGACTGGAGAGTGCATAAGTGCAAGAAATTGCTGGAGAGGGGAGGAGGATTGCAGCTCTTAAATCATCTGCCTCTGCCATGCAGGGTTACACTCAGTGGTGTTGGCACTGTGGAGAGATCACTGCAGGCAAATCAGGGGGGAGCTTCTGCTCCTTGGAAAGGCTTTTTCATCAGAAAACGGAGCAAATGTAGGTTTGTTTGAATGTGAATTGCTTTGACTTAGGGTTTTAGTAAGTGTTACAGCATTCCAATGCCTTGAAATGAAAATATGGCTGGGAATGCAGGTGAAACTATTGCTGTCTGTTTGATTTGATTCAGTTTTTAATCCACACTATTTAAATGACTGATAAACTCTAACCCTGTGCTGTCCACCCCATGGAAACATTAGGGTTTGGTGCTAAAATTCTCATCTTTGATGTTCTCTTGCACAATGGAAACCACCAAATTCCCACTCCAATGAAGCTGTTTGGGGCTGGCTTTGTTTAGTTACAGTCTGTGTGGCACTGAGCTTTAGGAGATTTATAGATATGCAGACACAGAAGGATTTAAGGAGTGTCAGAGTTTCCTACCCCCTCTGCCTGCTTGGACCCAGCTGGGATGTGTCAAACTGAGCTTGGCCTGATGAAGCACAGCAACCCTCCATTCACTGGAGACATTCCTGTTGTGAGTGGTTTATGCTCATAATGCAGAGCTCAAAAAACCTCCCTTGAAATGATGATTTCTCTCTGCTCCTACAGCTTTCCCTCAAATCCAACTTCTGCCTGTTCTAGCTGGAGCTGAGATGGAGCCTGAGCCTGCTCCCTGCACTGTGGGGAACTTGTGAGCCTGCACTGTGCTGGATTCAGCTTTGCTGCAGGAGGAATGGTGCTGGAAGCCGAGGCACCCAGGAATTCTGCTGGAAAACCCTCTGCACGCTTCTCCCTCTGCACTGGCTCCTTGTGGGAGCACTCAGCTGCAGCACTCAGCTGATTCCTGCACATGTCCAAGCCGTGCAAAGCAGCCTGGCCAGGGACAGAGGATTGGGAGCCAATCTGCTAAACAGGGATTTAGCCAAGAGGCAGCCCCGAGTGCCAGCCCTCTCCTAATGCTCTCTTAAGCAGCACAGGCAGCTGCTGCTTCCTCCCTGGCCCTCCTCGCAGTTCACCTCAGTCCTCCAACTGCAGCAAGGCATTTCCAACCAGAATTAGGTTTTGTTGGCTTCTTGCTACAGTGCCTTTTAATTAGGAGCACAGCTGCTCTGGAAACACGCAGCTCACTTTTCAAAGAGTGCCTCTGGAAAGTGATTACAGCGGATTAAAGCGGAAAGGTTAGGCAATTTATTCAGGTGGCACTTAGCAAACGCATCGGATTATTTGGTGCTGCAAGGATGATTTAAAAACTCACAAGAATAACATCTTTTTGGGCTCCTGCTGGCCAGGAGGGACTCTGCTGGCAAGGCAGGCGGTGGAGCTGAAAGCTGGGAATGAGCAGTGCCTGGCTGCTCTGGAGCTCTCCACTGTGCTGAGGTCCCTTTAGTTATCAAAGGTTCAGTTCAGCCAGGAGCTGTCCTAGGAATTATTGTGCACTCTCAGTGTCCATGAATCTTGCCTCCAGAGGATGTTTGTGGGTGATACTGTTTGTACCTGGCATTAATCTTCTGCCCTGAGCACTTGCTGCCAACTCCCCCCTGGCAGAGCTCCCTTTCCAAATCATCACAGAATCACTGAGGTTGGGAAAGACCTCCAAGATCATCAAGTCCAACCTTTGATCCCCACCTTGCCACCAGCCCAGAGCACTGAGAGCCACATCCAGGCCTTCCTTGGACACCTCCAGGGATGGGGCTTCACCACCAATGGTTTGAGTTAGGAGCTCCATAAAGATCATCCTGTCCTACCACCCTGCCACCATCTCAGGTTGCTAAAATCCCTGTCCAAGCTGATCTTAAACACTTGCAGGGATGGGACAGCCACAGCTTCTCTGGACACCCTGTGCCAGGGCCTCCCCACCTTCAAAGGGAGCAATTTCTTCCTAGGCAGTCCTGAAGGAGCACTTTGCTGTGGTGAGACACTGGCCCTTGGAGCCTGCAGCCTGCACAGCCATTGCACACTGATGGGGGCATTTATTCAGCAGCAGCACCTGGGCTGAGGAAGGTTGGAGAGGTTTTGCTCAGGTGTGGGAACACTCCAGAGCCCAAGACCTGCATGAAGCCTCTGGTTCTGCATTTGGGAATGATTCTGGTTCTGGAAAGCTGCTCTGGCCCAAGGCCATGTGCTGTTCCCTCTCAGCTGCTGGTTTTAGTGTTCACAGCAGTGGAAAGGATAAAGCCCCAAAAATCCATCAGATTCACTTCAAAGCTCAGGCTCCATGAGAACACCTCAATCCTTTTCTCTCCAAAGGGAAAGCAGTGGGTGCCCCTGTCTGGAGTGTATGGAAATGATCCATCTTGCCAATGTGTGAACAATAAATGTAAAACTTCTCTGAGGAGAAACTAAACCAGGGGCCACATCCAAAGGGAGGGCTCAGAGCTGTCCTGTGGCAGCAGCAAGTGGATGGACACCCAAAGGATGAGCAGTGCCTGCTGCCAGGGCTGTAGTGACAGCAAGAAAACAGAATTATTCCCAAATAGCTGCTCTGTCACCCTGATTTTTTAAAGTTTTCTAAGCCTTCTGATGTTGACATTCTTGTAACCAACTCTCTCACACCCTTTCTGTAAATAACTCATTGTTTTACATTCTTTTATGGAGGAGGAGAAATTTGATGGATTGTTGGTCTGTCCAGTGTCATTGGAGAGGTGGCACTGTCACCCTCCAATCCACTGTTACTTTTGGAAATCTATAAATGTTGGAGTCAGAAATTAAACTTCCCTTTTTTTCACCTTGGGAGCAGTGGTGTGTGTGTGCTGGTGTTGTTTCGTGTCCTATAGTGACAGCTGCTCTGTGTTTCTGCTGGGTAGCACAGGATTGGAGTTGTGCTGGTGTAGCCATGGTATTTTATGAAAAATCCTTTCCTTAGGATTTTTCCTCCTGAGAAGCTGAGAGGCCTCAGGAACAAAATGCAAACAATGGTTATCTGCTGCTGTGGGATGCAACAGGTGCATCTGGGATTGGTCTCATGGGGTTGTTTCTAATTAATGGCCAATCACAGTCAGCTGGCTCAGACTCTCTGTCTGAGCCACAAACCTTTGTTATCATTCCTTCTTTTTCTATTCTTAGCCTAGCCTTCTGATGAAATCCTTTCTTCTATTCTTTTGTATAGTTTTAATGTAATATATATAATAAAATAATAAATCAGCATTCTGAAACATGGAGTCAGATCCTCGTCTCTTCCCTCGGACCCTCGGAGCACGGTCACATGCTGGCACTGGGAAAGTGACTTTGTGACGTTCTGGAGTAGAGTTCAAAAGCTCAGGGACCAAGTGGCACCACAGGGCAGCCCTGGCCATGGAGCAGCCCTGGTGCCTCTGCTCTGGGCACTGCCAGGCTCTGCTGCAGAGGGAAGGGATGGATGCGCTGCTCCAGGCTGGAGAAGCAGAGCAGGGGCAGCTCTCACTGCATCTGCTCGTGTTCACACGTTGGGAGTCTTCGTGTAGGATTAAAAGAGGCTGGAGGAGCTCAGCCACTGCACTGGTGGGAGCAGCAGGGCTTTAAATAGAGCCTGAGCACTACCATCGTGTCTGGGTGCAATTCAGAGACTTGCAGTACCTTGGTTGCCCTTCTCTCACTTTGTTTGGCTGATGTAGGCGTATTTTTGTTTTTACTCGCTTCTCTGTCCTATATTGTCCCTTTTCTTTCCAGTAATGTTGACTGCTCCATCTGCTTATTTATCAGCCCCGGTTCGAATGCGAATTTCAATTAGCAATCTGCTTTGTTTAGTTTTGTTTTAAACAAGGCATTGAGAGCTCCAACAAAGCTTTAATACATAAAGCTACTTGTAATGCAGCTGTTTAAGCTCTTCCATCATATCCATGAACAAAATGAGTTCTACTGCTATCAAGATTCATCTGATGAATTAGGCTTAATCCTCCTCTACTGTAGCAGATGGAAGGCACTTCAACAAAGACAGAAAGATTTCAAATGACTGAGATGGAAAATGGTCTTTGCTCAGGTGTTCCACAGACATAGAAGAAACTCAAACCTCATGTAGTAAGAAATAATTCATCCAGCAACCAGAAAAGCAGTCCCTGGATTTCTGCACTCATTCCTGACCCTGATGCTTCTCTTTTGAGTCTGAGATCACAAGTTTTGGGTGTGGAGGCAGAGACGAGGGTGGCTACCCGTGCAGGAGCATCCCAGGTAGGAATGTGATTCCCTGAATCCCATCTATCCAGGTTTGCAATACCTGAGGCCCTGCCAGCTTCTTGATGATTGGATCTGGACCACCAGGATCCCTCACAGGAAGGGCTTCTCTGTCTTTGTTGTGTTTGCTAAATGAGCAGTTAATTGCTGGGAGTTAAGAGTGAAATCCAAACCCAACATAACAGAGTGGTTTGGGTTGGAAGAGACCTTATCGATCATCTCATCCCACCCCTTGCCATGGGCAGGGACCACCTTCACCTGTCCCAGGCTGCTCCCAGCCTGGCCTTGGGCACTGCCAGGCATCCAGGGGCAGCCCCAGCTGCTCTGGGCACCCTGTGCCAGGGCCTGCCCATCCTCCCTCAATTCTTTAAAGCAATTTCTTTCTAAGATCTAATCTAAATTTCTCCTTTTAAAAGCTGCTCCCCCCATTAATAGATTCCTTCAACACCCTGTCAGTAGCAAACGTGTCTGAATTCCGTTTCGGTGGGATTAAAACAAAGCCTGTGCTGAGCTGAACGGGTGCATCTCGAGCACCGTAACTCAGCAGTCACCGTGCCCAGCACTCTGAGGTAACAACAATCCCACACCTGGCACGCCGGGCAATGGAAAAACACCCCCGCGGGTCAGGTATCGGCTCTCTGTGCCGGGCCAGGCTGCTCTCGGCTGTAAACCGATCCCTGCCCGGTGTCCTCTGCCGCGTGTCCTCCACCCCGAGTGCGCTCGCCATGCTGGGATGGAGGCAAGCTGCGGGAGCTCCGGAATGGACGCGATCCATCCCGGGAGGGCTGAGCACGGGTGCCAGGACTTTCCATCGTGCGCAGCTCCCACCTGCGCGGTCCCCGCGCTGCGCTGAGCGCGGGCAGGGCAGAGCTCGGCGCGGCGATGAGCGCTGATGAGCGGGCGCGCTAATTGCGGGTCCCGCGGGGGCGGGCGCTGGGGCGGGGCGGGGGGGTCCGGTCCCGCCGCCGGGGCCGCTCTGTATAACCGGTCTCCCGGCAACGGCGGCCGCGTCACTTCCTGGGGAGCCGCGGGCGAGCGCGGACAGGTGGAGCGGCGGGGCCGGCCGGCACCGGTGCTGCCCGGGGGGCTGCGCTGCTGCCCCGCCTGGCTCCGCTCCGGGTGCGCTCCTGCCCGGCGCGCCCCGCTCCGGCCGCTCCATCCCCCGCTGTGGTTTTGGTACCGCAGCGATGAGCGCGGAGCTGGACGGCGTGTCCGTGCACTCCTCCTCCTCCTCGTCGGGCTCGCTGGGCTCGGCGGCGGGGCCGGCTCCGCGGCCGCTCTCGGCGAACGTGCGGCGGCTGCACCAGGCGCTCACGGCGCTGCTGAGCGAGGCGGAGCGGGAGCGCTTCATCCTCTGCCTCAACGCCTACCACGGCCGCCGCAACGTCTGCGACCTGGTGCGCTCCCTGCGCGCCCTCCTCGACGGGCCCCGCCGCCGGCAGCTGCTGCCGCTGCTGCGCCTCGTCCTGCCGCGCTCCGACCAGCTCCTCTTCGACCAGTACACGGCCGAGGGGCCCTACCTGCCGCCGCCCGGCCGCCCCCCGCCGCCGCCCGCCCCGCCGCCGGTGCTCCCGGGCGAGCTGCGGCAGGTGACGCTGCGCCGGAGCAAAGCCCACGAGGGTCTGGGCTTCAGCATCCGCGGCGGCGCCGAGCACGGCGTGGGGATCTATGTGTCGCTGGTGGAACCCGGCTCTCTGGCCGAGCGGGAGGGGCTGCGAGTCGGCGATCAGATCCTGGGGGTCAACGGCAAGTCCCTGGACAGGGTGACCCACGCCGAGGCGGTCAAGGTAAGGAGGATCACACGGCGTCCCGCGGGTGTTTTCTCTCCATCCCGCCTTGTCCCGAGCTCCGCTGCGCGCCCCGTCCCGCTCTGCCTCTCCGGTGCCTGTGCGTGTCCCACCGCTGCTCCGTTCCCTCGCTGGGTTTTATCCCCGTCCAGCCGCGTCCCTCCCCGGCTCCATCCCGGTCAGCCGCTGGGTCCGGAGCTCCCGGTGCCGCTCCCCGGGACGCGGCGCTCGGAGCCCGCAGCCCTCGGCGGAGCGGAGCCGCTCCGGGTTTGCATCGCGCCGGCGACACCGTGCGGGGCCAGCCGTGCTCGGAGCGCGGCCGCAAAGTTTGCGGTGGCCAGAGCGGTGCCGCCCACGGCGGGGACCGGGCGCGGCGGGCTCGTCCTGCGCTTTTGTCGCGCCTCTGAAACGCAGCGGTGCCTGCTCGTGGCTCGCCTGCAGCCTGGGGAGCTGGTGGAAGCTGGAAATCTGTGTGAGACGGGTTTTGAGGGATGTACTCCAGCCGCTCTAGTGGGTTTCTCCTCGCAAAGATGGGGAAACTGAGGCGCGGAGAAGCAGAACAGACCCCCCTACAAAGGCTGCCTGAGGAAGGAGCAGATCCCCGATTCCCCTTTGGATGTTCCAGGGGGAGAAGGAGAACGGTTACACAACTGAGCTGAGGGCTCCCGCTCTCCCAGCACGGCTCCGCATGCCCCGGAGACCTGTTGTAGCCCGTAACAGCATGGGGGATCTCGATAAAAGCTTTAATGTGGGGGGAGAGCTCCATAAACGGTGGGATTTTCGCCTGAAACGCGGGGTTCTGGGGCAAATCCAGGTCTGAGTGTCCCGAACCGTTCCCAGAGCTGATCTCGTGGCTGGTGAGCTCTGCTCGGAACGTTCCCGAGGCACAAACCTATCGAGCTGGAGAATCGACTTTTAGAGCTGCAGTTTGTAGGCAGCGTATGGAGAGCTGGGGTCTGGCGTGACAAGGCTGTTCTCCAGCTGTTTGTGCTTTAATTTTTCCATAATAAGCTAAAGTGGTTCTGTTGGGAGCCTGTTCCATGTGGAGCCTTCCTCTGACAGCGCATTAATCTTGCACAGCTTTGAACACTTCTTCCCTGCCGACCTGTGTGTTCCCTTCCCCGGCTTTAAATCAGTGCCCTGGGCAAGGGCACGACTTCCAGGCTGGAAATGACTCCCTGGTAATCCTGACAGCAGGGGAAAGGTTTGTAGGAATTACTTTCCTCTTGTTCCTAATGATAGGACAACAGCAGGGTAAGCTTTCAGTTGTTAGTCTGCAATTTTGTGGCTTGGAGATTGCAACCCCCACATATTTTTGGTTATGGCATTGGGATGGAGAGGAACCAGGTGTCAGGAATGCTCTGCTCCATGACTTCATCTCCAATTCATCCCACTCTGCTGGGTAATTCACATCACTTTCTGTTTGTTCTCTAATATAATGTAATTGATGCCTTTTAGATATTATTAATTTTGAGTGAAACTAAGTGCTTCCTGCACAGAAATAATTCCTGGAGGACATGGCTTGCCAAGAGCTATATTTTGTTAATATTATCCTGATAGGAAAAAGCAGCTTAGAAATTGTCTCCCTGTGAGCTGAACTTCTTTCAACAACAAATTCATCACTTGCCCTGTGCTGGCACCTTCTTGAGCTCCTGGGTTCTTCCCACATCTGAGAAGGGTTTTTATGACCCACGTCGTGGAGGTGGAAACATTTTGCTTGTGAAGAGTGGCAGAGTGATTTACAGTAGAGCTCTAATAAATCCTTGGGAGATTCTAAAATGAACCAAGTGTTAGTTTGCCCTCAGATGCTGCATTTGGGAGGGGGGAAATGAAGAGATTGCCTTCAGCAATGCTCAAGGGCAGCATTTGAAGGTTTAAGGTACAAATAGCTCAGCCCGATGTTTTGGGTGTCATTCAGAGAATATCGGAGCTGCAGAGACAAGAGGTGGTGATGAGTGGTGGATTCATTTTGTGCTCTGCTTCCCTTTGAAACCTGGGCTCTGGGGCTCCGGTGGGTGCACGGACAGCTCTGCAGAGGCTCTCCCGAGGCAGAGCCAACCTCGCTGTGTCCTGCCATCCCCACTGGTGGCTCTGGGTCTGCCCTGCACTGGGGCAGTGCTGGATGGCCAACATCAGCTCCACTGCTCAGAGCTTGGTGCTCGTAACCCCAGCATTGGGGATTCGATCCCTTTCTTGGCTGGACGCGATGATCCTTGTGATGCCTTCCAGCTCAGAATATTCTGTGACAAACCAGAGCTGCCTTGGTCGTGCAATTGGTGCGCACGCTGTAACGGAGACAGAAAGCTGAGGAGAGAGACTTGGTTAACCCAAGCCCCTGGCTGTGCGGCTGATCTCTCAGACGCTCTCAGCTCCGGAGGAGGGGCTGTGTGAGCTCCCCCGGGCACACCGTGTCGGATCGGAGCTCAGCTCGGTGCCTGCCATGCTCCAGCTCCTCTTTCCGCCTGTCCTGCCGCCAGCAGCTGTCTGACCGGGGAGCCCTGCTGCCCATCACAGGCGCGGCGCGCTGCGCTGACAGAAGTTGTCAGAGCTCGTTCCTGGGGCCGCTGCAGGGCTCGGGAAGGCTCCGGGCTGAGCGTGCCACCCTGCCCGAGCCGCGGATGCTCGGCGTGCCCGGCTGGGGCCGTGCCAGCTGCTCGGGCAGAGCGGGGAACCAACGCAATGTCTGCATTTGTTTGGGCAGCCTTGGATGAGCGCGGGCACGGCAGCCACCGCGCTCCTGTGTCGGGTCGTGGTGGCTCTGTTCCCTTTCCGTGCGTGTCTGTCTGGCCGTGCAGGAGCAGCCCAGCTGCTTTTATATCCCCGCTCTCCAGGAGGAGAGAGGCTCTGCTGTGGGGTAGTGCCGCTGTCTGTTGGGAACGATGAAAGTTGGACAAGAAAGTCTCACAGATGCTTAGCAGAAAGATTTTTAAATGTAGAGTGTGAAGAAAGAATAGAGATGGAAGCAAGTTTTGATATAGAAGAAAAGAATTGCTGAGCCAGTCTCACTGGATAACCAAGGAGGCAAAGGCTGTGTTAGTTAGAAGGGGTTTTTATGGCTTAGAGCAAAGGATAAACCCACCCCAAACAAGAAGATGTTTTTACCAAGCAGGGAGATAGCACATGCAAACAAGGCAGCAAAGTGCAAGCAGAAAAAAGGTCTCAGAATTTTCCACTGCAAGAAAACTGAAAAACAACTTCTAGCTTAAACTGTAATGTACTGACTGTTAGTGATTGGAGAACAGGAACATGAATATGGCAATTACAGTAGTTATGATAGGCTATGGATAATAGTTAAGGTATAGATTGGTTCTGCTGTATTGAGATGCTCAGCAAAGAAAAGTACAGAATGCACTGTAAGCAAAACCAAAGGGTCTCCAGGCCTGCCTGCAGCTGGAGCTGACAGCTGTGGGCACAGCTCTGTCACCCACCAGCCTGGGCTGCTGTAACCTCTTGGGTACAATAAACTGCATTTTGGATACAATAAACTGCATTTTGGATACAATAACCTGCATTTTGGAGAGCCCCTGGAGTCCCACATCCCTCATTTAGGCTCTTACAGCTGTCGAGGTGGTCACGACACAAAGCAGAGGCCACAAGCGGTCTCAGATAGCAACTTTTTATTATCGAACATGGCTGACCTTTTTATACGCTTTTTAATTGTTTATACTTCTTCTACCCTAACTA
This sequence comes from Emberiza elegans, assembly GCA_024865655.1. Classification (NCBI taxonomy): domain Eukaryota; kingdom Metazoa; phylum Chordata; class Aves; order Passeriformes; family Fringillidae; genus Emberiza; species Emberiza elegans. The sequence goes on along the minus strand of JALJVW010000184.1, from coordinate 69,445,520 downwards.
TTGGCCACAATAAATCAACATAAGACCATTGGTGAAAAGTTACAGTGACTTCAACTAACTTTCTAAAAATACTTTGTCCTATGACGGTGTTCACAGGGGTCGGAGTATGAGGGAAGAGATGAGGATCTGACTCCATGTTTCAGAAGGCTGATTTATCATTTTATGATATATATTACATTAAAACTATACTAAAAGAATAGAAGAAAGGATTTCATCAGAAGGCTAGCTAAGGATAGAAAAGGAATGATAATAAAGGCTTGTGACTGATTGAGACAGTCCAAGACAGCTGGGCTGTGATTGGCCATTAATTAGAAACAACCACATGAGACCAATCCCAGATGCACCTGTTGCATTCCACAGCAGCAGATAACCATTGTTTGCATTTTGTTCCTGAGGCCTCCCACCTTCTCAGGAGAAAAAATCCTGATTTTTCATAAAAGATGTCTGTGACATCATCCAGCTGCAAAGTTCTCTTCTTATCTTTCTTCAGTTCCTCACTTCTCTTGGACTCCTTGTTTACAGCCTTGGAGAGAGCTCCTTGTCAGCTTCTCGCTCCTTTAGCTAACAGGCCTGCTGTTAGCCCCTTCCACGGGGCAGCAGCAATTTCTGTTCACCCCTGGAATTTTCAGGAATTGTCACCCCGAGTGAATTGTGGCAGCAGATGAGAGCTGCCACAACACCTGGCTAAGGTGACCCCTGTGATGTCCAGGCTCAGAACCTGGCCTGTCACCACTGCACTGGTGTTTGCAGATGTTTCCAGCGAAAATGAGACAAAAAGTGGCATTCTGACTTCAACCACAAGATTACCTCAGCACTCCAAATCAATTCCCTTAATGACCAGCTCCTTAACCTTTACGTGAGCACGGGAGTTTTATGCCTTGTCTGCTCTGAGCTTGGCTGTGCCATCCAAATCCAAATTAAATGACTCCATTACAATTACAGCTCCATCATTGCAGCATTCATGAGTGCACTTTAGCAAAAGATCACCAGCATTTGAATTATGGGGTAAGTGGAGAAGTTATTGTTGTCTGCCATATTTTTAGAGCTGGCTTGGATTTTTATCAGCCTTGCTATTTAGGATGTTATGTATATACACTATATATATATTTATTTTACTATTTATGGTGTATATACTGCTATATTTTAACAGATACTGCTGTATTTTAGCAGTTGTGCTGAAGGTTTGTATTGATAAGCTGTCATATTTTATCCAGAGGACTTAAAATCAAGGTGTTTGTGGCTTTAGACCATCAAAATTTTATTCAGGGAAGTGTTTCCCCAATGATCTGGGGTTGGCATTAAATTCCCACTCCTTTCTCTTCCACCCTTTACCTTTCTTGCTTTGCTGTAGGTTTTTATGTCCTTTGAATAAAAAGACATTTAGGGAGGGAGGGGACAAGAGAAAGTGAAAAGTGGAAAAATTCCTGATTTAGGATTTGTCTTAATGAGCTACACCAGCCTCAAAGAGCTGCAGTGGTCCCATCATTGGCCCAGATGTGGATCAGCTTGAGCAAAATCCCCAAAACTCCACTAATTTGGATGTGCTGGGGGAGTTTGGCTCTTTGGTGTTGGTGTAAATCTTGCCGAAGTCACTGGGCTGGAATTGAGTTTATTCTGGAGCAGCTGGAGTGGTTCAGGTGCCCTGGCTTGGGTTTTTCATTTGTGGAGAGGCTGGAGGGGCTGGGGAAGGCTTGGGATGAGGCTGACAGGGCAGAGGGGTCTGGGATGTGTCCCTGTGACAGCCCTGGCTGGGAAGGGAGGGAGGGGGAACATCCAGGGGGTCTCCTCCTCTCCCTGCCCTGTGAGGGAAGCGTCGGGTGCAGGAAGACTCGGACACTCAATATGAGATCGGCAAGCTTCAGTTTATTGATAAAACATCAGACAGTTATACAGCAAATAATAAACTCATACATATTCTGTAAGCCAAGCAAGCCATTAGTTATACTACATCACCAACTCTTCCCCATCCCTTCAAGCCTACCTTCTCTTTTCCCACGTCTCTCCATCTGCTTTGGTATCATACCCTGCTAAACCCAAAGACACGCACTGTCTTGAAAGTGCAACAGCTCAAAACAACCGTGTTCAGTACTTTCCCAACTCCTAGTCAACTAACAAGAGAATGTCTACGTGACCTCTGTCATGTGGCCATTTCTCCACAGGGAAGGGGATTGCATCACACCCCAGCCTGGCATGCAGGGGGATCTCATCCCCAGCCTCCACCACCACCCCTGCTCCAGCAGAGCTCTCCGCTCCCCCCACCCCTTCCATCTCCTGCTCTGATGGAAGTGCCAAGTGGGCATTTAAATAATTAAAAGGAGATTAAAATTCCTTGTGTGTCCTTTTGCTGTGGGTTTTCCTGCTGGCAAGCAAGGTGATCTCTTCAGAGACTGTAATAGTTCACAAAAAGGGACCCCAGGTGTGGGATTGCTAAAAGACCTCTGAGAAATGACGACAGAGATGTGCAGCCCCGAGCCTCAAACATATCTAGAGCCATTTTTCTTTCCAGCCAGCTTCCAACAGAGCAAATTTCATGGCACTGTTTCTTGCGATGCCAAATTAATTGATCACCGTGACCTGACACTGCTGATTGAATCACCCCAGCACTGGGGGCATGGCTCAGAGCAGTGAGTGCAGCTTGGTTTGGTTGGGTTGTGACCCTTCCAAGTGCTTGGAGCTGTGGCTGATCAGCCAGAGCAGGGCTGGGATGGCTGAGGGGTGCAGGCAATGCACTGATCCCTGATTCTGTGAAGATTTCAGCCTTGTTCCTTTGATTCTGTGAAGATTTCAACCCTGTTCCTTTGATCCCTGATCCTGTGAAGATTTCAGCCCTGTTCCTCTGATCCCTGATTCTGTGAAGATTTCTGCCCCGTTTCTTTGATTCTGTGAAGATTTCAGCCCTGTTCCTTTGATCCCTGATTCTGTGAAGATTTCAGCCCTGTTCCTCTGATCCCTGATCCTGTGAAGATTTCAGCCCTGTTCCTTTGATTCTGTGAAGATTTCAGCCCTGGTCCTTTGATCCCTGATTCTATGAAGATTTCAGCCCTGTTCCTTTGATTCTGTGAAGGTTTCAGCCCTGTTCCTTTGATCCCTGATTCTGTGAAGATTTCAGCCCTGTTCCTTTGTCCCTGATTCTGTGAAGATTTCAGCTCTGTTCCTTTGATCCCTGATTCTGTGAAGATTTCAGCCCTGTTCCTTTGATTCTGTGAAGATTTCGGCCCTGTTCCTCTGATCCCTGATTCTGTGAAGATTTTAGCCCTGTTCCTGTGATCCCTGATTCTGTGAAGATTTCAGCCCTGTTCCTGTGATCCCTGATTCTGTGAAGATTTCAGCCCTGTTCCTCTGATCCCTGATTCTGTGGAGATTTCAGCCCTGTTCCTTTGATCCCTGATTCTGTGAAGATTTCAGCCCTGTTCCTCTGATCCCTGATTCTGTGAAGATTTCAGCCCTGTTCCTTTGATCCCTGATCCTGTGAAGATTTCAGCCCTGTTCCTCTGATCCCTGATTCTGTGAAGATTTCAGCCCTGTTCCTTTGATCCCTGATTCTGTGAAGGTTTCAGCCCCGTTCCTTTAACTGCTGCATGCTTATTGAGGCTCCGTGTTTTTAGAAGAAAGAGGTTTGAAACTTCTCCCCTTCCCCAGGGAGCTTGGGGGAGCTGGAGCATGGAAAAGGAGGATGTGACTAGCATCCACCCCAATGGTTGGAGTGGTAATTTCTTCCTGCATCTCTGCATCTGCTTAGAAACAAAAACCCCAAAACTGCACCAAAAAAAAATGCTCTCACAGCTTAAAAGGCAGGTGCTGTGCAATGCCAGGGGCTCCTGGTGTGCTCTTCTGTCCTGCAGACAGTTCCCACGTCAGCTCCTGTGCTCAGCTGGACTCAGAGGGAGAGGGTGGGGAGTGTAAAGGCACCAGGATCTCCCTCTGGGAAAAAAAGGAGGGAAAATGGGCACTCTGGAGCTTGGAGGCATCTGCGTTTAAAATGACTTTTAAAGCTCCTTGAGGGGGAGGACTGATGGCAGTGGAAGGGTTTTGTTCTGGTTCCAGGGCAGATCTGGAGCTGTGGTTTGAGCACTGGAGCTCACCTGGAGCTGCTCCCCTGTCACTGGGAGCTCCAGATGGATTCCTGGTGCCACTTGGGCTGGGGTGAAGCTGCACACCCAGCCCAGGGCAGTGGGAATGTGGCTTTGGCTGCTCCACCTGCCTTAGGAGTTGGTTGTATTTGCTGCCCTGCCACTGGTTTCCCTCAGTGGGCAAGTTCCTTAGTCATGTTTCCCTTCATTTCACCAGCAAATCACAATCAGCCCTAATGAAGTCAAATGACTTTATACTGATGCAAAAGATGGGAATGAGGGCCTTAATCTCTCCTCTCCTCATAATGCAGGGATGATAGGACTTGGCACCAGGATTGGCTTGTTCATCAGGGTTAGCATTGTCAGGGCATCCTGGAGTTCTTGCAGCATCTATTTATTTTGTGGGTTCCTTGTAAATAGACAGTTTTGGCTCAGCAGAGAAATTGATAAGATAACCTGGAGGATAAAAGCTTGATTTCCTTCTAGTGGCCATTGGAAGAAAACAAAAGCGTCAGAACTGGTGAATTAAAATATCCTTTACCCAGTTCCCCTGTCCTCAGGGATGAGGATGGATTTTCTTGACACTTTCCTCAATGCCACAGAGAATTATTCAGCTCTAAATGCCCTCGCTTCGAGTGACAAAGCACCTGCTGATGTGATTTACCTTGGGTTCTTTGGACTGGATGCTCTGAGTTCTCCCTGCCCGGAGCACCAGGTGCTGGGGGAGTACAGGTGAAACAGAGCTCTGCTCCTGCCAGGTGCCCCTTGCTGGGCTCAGGGATTGCCTCAGAACCCCTGGGGCTGGCAGAGGCTGGAGGGGGCTCTGCTCTGTGCAGGCCCTGCCTGGATGCCCTCGGTGCTTCATCCAGTGTTGGGGAGGATGAAACAGGAAAGCCTTATAAATGTGATTGTCTGTCAAAAGATTTTGAGAATATGGAAACTATAAGTGAAATTTAAATGAAAGCAAGCTTTGAGATCCCTCAGTTACTGAACAACTGGAAAACAATGGTGTGGCTGAATGAAGGTGATCCCCTTTTGATGGAACAACACCCTCTGCCTGCAGACAGGCCCAAGGGTCAGAGCAGACCCTACAGCTTGGCAGAAGGGGCCCAAAGAGGAGTTTTTAGGGTTTAAAATGTAACACAGGATGGTAATGTAGTGATTCTTATAGGCTGTATGTAAATGCTATAGGATTTGTATCTTGTACTAGATTGGTTAGTGAGAATCAGAATATTCAACTCAGAAGAAGATTTATTGTATTGTAATGGGAAATTTGCTCTCTTACCCCTTTTGCTCTCTCACCCTCTCTCCCCCTCTCTTCTCTCGGGCCTGCTCTGAGCTGTGTTTGGCAGCTCCCAGCAGGGCCCTGCACCCAGGCCCTTTGCAATAAACCCCAAGTTCCTGACCTGGCTGCAGAGATCTCTCGTCTCCGTCCATCCCAACCATCCTACCCCCAGCACTCCTACAATCCAGCATCTTCCTCACTTCCCCACATTGATTCTTCCAAAGTTTTCCCACCCAGGAATTAATCCCGTTTAGACAGTATGGCCTTGTCTGGTGGCATTGTCATTTTTAGCCAGTATGGTGCTTCACGTCACTCCTTCCAGCATTGCTGGGAGTGCAGCAGAGAGAGAAGACCCGAGGAAGCAGGAGGCAGTGCTTCAATCTGCATTTCCCTTATGCCTCCCCCCTGCCCTGAAAGCACCCAAACAGCTTTGGTTTTGCTTTGTTTCCACAATTATGTGGAGTTTTCTGCTGTTTTTAGAACTGTCCCGGGTTTGCCTGAGGGCTGCAATGGAAAGGGACCGGCTTGGAGGGGTGGGAGGTTGCAGAGAAGGTGGAGGGGAGCTTGGGGAGAAGGTGCTGGAGCTTAGATTTCACTTGACCTTTGCCGTGAAAGGGACATGGGCTTCCCGGTGCCTTGGGGCTAAATGTGTGCAATCACCATAATTATACATCGATTTGCATTGATTTGCATAAGTGCCTCTACTTGAAAGCCCAGCTGCTGTCCTTTGCCTTGGCAAAGGGGGAGAGGTTGGACTGTGCCTCCTGCAACTCCTGCTTGTCCTCCTGCAGGGAGGCTGTGTCACCCTGTGTCACCCCTGTGTCACCCCTGCATCCCTGGTGTCATCCCTGGTGTCACCCCTGTGTCACCTGGACCCTGGCGCTGCTGCTGTCCCTCCATCTGTGCTTCCCTCAGCCTCCTCCTGTGTCCTGCTCTCCCCTCCTGCCTCTGGGTCACCCTCTCCTCATCCCACTCCTCTCTGTTCCTCCCAGCTCAGAGCATCCCAGGCTCTCTGTTCCTCTGCTCACATCCAGCTCCCTGTGCTTTGTCAGGCAACACAGGGCTGGGATAGGCTTAAAATCATGGAATCCCAGACTGGTTTGGGTCGGAGGGATCTTAAATCTCATCCAGTTCCATGGCAGGGACACCTCCCACTGTCCCAGGCTGCTCCCAGCCCTGTCCAGCCTGGCCTTGGACATTCCAGGGATCCAGGGGCAGCCCCAGCTGCTCTGGGCACCCTGTTCCAAAATCTCTCTCTGCACTCTGGGGCAGGGGACGGTCTCTCCTTGCTTCACCTGGCAAATTTGGCCTTACCCAGGTGTGCAGTGGGAGCTGCAATAGCCTTTTATCCTTCCTGCCTGCAGCTGATCCCTGGAGCAAACATTTTGGGGGCAGGAAATCCTGTGCCTGCTGTCCTGTCTCGGCAAAGGAGCCTTTCTTTCAGCTGATGTGGCTCAAACCTTCTCCTGTAAAAGCTCCTTCTCCCCTCCCCAGCAGCCACAGGGAGCTGCTTCATTCCCCCCGGCAGCAGCATTGCTTTGCTCAGTCCATCTGATCCTACAAACTTAAAAACCATCCCGAGTCCAGCAGCAACGCCCTGGCATGGAGCAGGAAATAGCGGCTGGACAAACTTCTGCCATCGCTCCTGCTCGGAGCCAGAACGCGCTGTAAAAGCTCCCCCTGCCTCCCTCCTGTGGAACTGATGCCTTGGGAGGGCTGAGCCGGAACAGAGGCTGGACAGAGCTAAAGAATAAAGCAGGGATTTATTAAAATGCTTCAATGGATCCACCTTGGGCAGCACCAGAGCCCAGCCAGGGCTGCACCCAAGATGAACCAAAATGGCCCCAAAATGCACAGATGGGCACGGGGTCTGTCACTGGGATCAGTTCTGCTCCATTTGCACCTTGCAGTTCATTGTCCCATTCCAGCTTTAGCCCCTGCAGTCCCACCCTGCTTGTTTTTCTCTCTCCAGCCCACGGGGTTTGTGCTCTTGGGGCTGAGATTTGGATCATTTGTCCTTGGTGCCCAGCTGGAGCAGGAATTGTTTTGTCTCCCTGCTCTGTGCACAGAACTCACCATCCCCTGATGTGAAGCTCAGACCCACACACTAAAGCAGCACAGAATGGGAAAAATAGAAAAGCTGAAACCTGAGGTATCAGTATCTCAGCATTTCTTTCCCTTTGCAGCTTTATTTCTAAACCTGTGCCTTACTTTTTTGGGGTGGTGCTGCCAAGTTCCTGATGCTCTGCTGGCTGATAACCTCTGCACTGACCTCTGGAGCTTGACAGCAGAACCATGCCCATTATCCCTTGCCCATTATTCCATGCCCGTTATCCCAGAGCCAAACCAGCTCCTGTGCCATTCACATTCTCTGGAAAAATCCCTTCACCCAGGGTTTTTCTCCTGGGAAGCTGAGAAGCCTCAGAGAAAAGGAAAACAATTCTCATCTCATTTGCTTCTCCTGTGCTGTGCTCATGTGGAATGTGTTTGGAGATTGTTCACCCACAGGTGATTGTTCCATTGGGTTCTGCTGGGAGTTGTTTTCACTCTTTGGCCAATCAGGGCCAAGCTGTGTCAGGACTCTGGAAGAGTCACAAGTTTTCATTATTGTCTTTTTAGCATTCAGTAAGTATCCTTTCTGTGTTCTTTAGTATAGTATAGTATAGTATAGTATTCTTTAATATAATATAGTATAATAAAATATTAAATTAGCCTTGTGAGCACATGGAGTCAGATTCATCATTCCTGCCTTCATCATCAGGACATTCCCAGCAAATCCAATAAGCTCCAGGAGGCTGTCCCTGCTGGAGGAAAAGCAGCTGGAGGCTGTGCCGAGGGGGAGGACGGCTCATGGTTAATGCTCCCAGTATCCAACTGGGATCTTCCCACTCTGGGCTGCTCCTTTACTGGGGAAGGTGAAGGGAGGGAGCTGTCCCTGCCCCAGGCAGGTTGGGGCAGGCTGCCAGGAGCATCCTGGCGATTCATTGCTGTTCCTTTCTGGCAGCTGTGCTCATGCTGGGGGGATTTTTGGAGGTGTTTTTAACCTCTCAGGGCTCTTGGGAAGTGGGGAATAAGAGGGGGAAATGGTGAAGATGGGAGAGGAAAGCCCTCGGTGGTGTCAGACCTGCAGGGTCTGGAGTTATGTCTATAAAACCTCTTGATATAAAACCTATAAAAGCACCTGAAGGGTGGCAGCTGCCGCTCTGGATCCCAGGAAAGAACATGATGTACTGGGAGCTGTTAGGGTTTTATGGGGTTTTTTGAAGGTAATCGTGGCACACATGAGATGTGTGTTTCCTATTTTGATCGTTTTAAACGATCTCCTTCCCTCTCAGAGGGCTTGATAATTAAATGGAGTGTTGTTAGGGGATCAGTGGCCTCATGGAATCAATCTGCCCCTCTCTCTGGCACTTGCTGCTTCTGCTGACATTTCTGGGCAGTTGGTGACTGTTTCCCCGCTGAAGGTTTTGGCACTAATTCCCAGATTCACATCAATGATTTCTGTAAGCTGGGCTGCTGGCAGGTGAGCTTGCACACTGTGCTGCCAGCCCTAAACCTCCCACCCCGTGGTCCTCAAACACAGCAGAGATGGGGCAAAGGCAAATCTTACCTGAGGCTGCAAATCCTTGAGGAAGGAGACGGAGATGCAGCCTGCACTGCATGATTCTGCACAGGGCATTAAGGAAGTGGAATTTCTTATTTCTCACTTTTATTTCTTATTTCTTATCACCTTCTGGGTGAGGTTCAGTGTGCCCCTCATGTCCCAAAAAACTCACAGGATGAGTTCTGTGGCTTTTGGGGGTATCTCTGCAGTCAGTGCGCACAGGACAATTTGTGTGTCTGGGAGGAAGAAGTTTTTCCTTGTAGAAGTCCCACCCAGAGCCCCTTTGTGATGTCCCCTGTGCTGGGCGCTGCTGGGGCCACCTCAAATCCTCTGTCCCGTTCTGGGCCCCTCAAAGGAAGAACTGGAGCAATTCCAGGGAAGAGAACAGAGCTGGGAAGGGCCTGGAGCCCCAGGAGAGGCTGGGAGGGTTGGGAGCCCCTGGGAGGCTGGAAGGGCCTGGAGCCCCAGGAGAGGCTGAGGGAGCTGGGAAGGGTTGGGAGCCCCAGGAGAGGCTGAGGGAGCTGGGAAGGGCCTGGAGCCCCAGGAGAGGCTGAGGGAGCTGGGAAGGGCCTGGAGCCCCAGGAGAGGCTGAGGGAGCTGGGAAGGGCCTGGAGCCCCAGGAGGGGCTGAGGGAGCTGGGAAGGGCCTGGAGCCCCAGGAGCGGCTGAGGGAGCTGGGAGGGAGCCCCTGGGAGGCTGAGGGAGCTGGGAAGGGGCTCAGCCTGGAGCAAAGGAGGCTCAGGGGGCCCTTGTGGCTCTGCACAGCTCCTGCCAGGAGGGGACAGCCGAGGGGGTCGGGCTGTGCTCCAGGGAACAGGGACAGGAGCAGAGGGAACGGCCTCAGGCTGGGCCAGGGGGGACATCAGCAGGAATTCCCCCATGGAAAAGGTGATTAAACGTTGTCAGGGGTTGCCCAGGGAGCTTTGGAGTGCCCATCCCTGGAGGTGGCCCAGGATGGGCTGGAGGTGGCACTCAGAGCTCTGGGCTGGGGACAAGGTGGGCATTGGGCACAACTGTCGCTGTCCTCCCCCAGCTGTGACCACCCAAAGGGTCTCCACAAGGTGCAGGTCAGGAGGTGTCCTGGTCCAAAGGTGTGTCCTGAAGGGCTTTTAGGTGAGGGAGGGTCTCTGGTGGGCTCCTCTTGCAGCCCTGGGCATGAGCAGGGAGGGATTTGGGGAAGGAAATTTTGCTGGGCAGGAAACTGTGTGGTATTTTCTGGGGTCCCCCGTGGGAGGAAGGAAATGATGAATCTGACTCCATGTTCTTAGAAGGCTAATTTATTATTTTATGTTCTATATTATATAAAAGAATGCTATACTAATCTGTACTAAAGAATAGAGAAAGGATACAGACAGAAGGCTTAACGAGATAATAATTAAAAACTCGTGACTCTCCACAGTCCATGATTGGTCATGAAGTCAAAACAATTCACATGTTGAATAAAAGAATGACCAGTTGGTAAACAATGTCCAAACACATTCCAAAGCAGCCAACACAGGAGAAGCAGATCAGATAATTATTGTTTCCATTTTTCTTTGAGGCTTCTCAGCTTCCCAGGAGAGGAAATCCTGGCAAAGGGATTTTTCAGAAAATATGACAGTGACAAAACTGCTTCTCACTGAGTATGGGAGGGACCTCAGTAAGTGTATAAAGGACTCTGAGTGTCCCCAGCGTGCTGCAGCGCTGCCTCTCTGGCAGACGCTGTCACCAGCAGTGTCCTGCTGGCTCTCCCAGCTCTGTTCACTCCCATGCCCCCTCTTGGATGGAGGCTGCCCTGGAGCCCTGGCTCTGTGCAGCTGCTCCCCTCCCTCGGGCTCTCTGCTGTCACCTTCATGCATAAAACATCTCCCTGAGCCCAGATCCCTGCTCCTGGTGGCCCTGTCAAGGCAGCTGCAGGGGGACATAAAAGTCTCCATGTAAATCTCTGGCCTCTCATCCCTGCTAATTTCCCTGTGCCTCCAGAGAGCAGCTCTGCTGCTGTGCCTGCCCTGCCAGGGGCTGACATTTGGCTCAGGCTGAATGGCTCTGCCAGGCTTCAGCAGCCACACCTGCCCTGTCCCCGGGGCAGCTGTGACACTCCAGGTGCCCAGGGTGGAACCAGCCTGTGCCCAGCCTCCTCTCCTGTGCCTGGTCCTTCCTCTTGTGCCCCATCCCTTCTCCTGTGCCTGTGCCCTGTCTTTTTTCCTGTGCCTGGTCCCTTCTCCTGTGCCTTGTCCTTTCTCCTATGCCCTGTCCCTTTTCCTGTGCCCTTCTCCTGTACCCAATCCCTTCTCCTGTTCCCTGTCCCTTCTCCTGTGCCCAGTCCCTGCTCTCGTGCCCAGTCGTTTCTCCTGTGCCCTCTCCTTTCTCCTGTGTTCTGTTTTTTCTCCTGTGCCCTGTCCCTTCTCCCATTCCCTGTCCCTGCTCTCATGCCCAGTCCTTTCTCCTGTGCCCAATCCCTTCTCCTATGACCTGTCCCCTCTCCTGTGCCTGATCCCTTTTCCCGTGCCCAGTCCCTTCTCCTGTTTCCTGTCCTTTCTCCTGTGCCCAGTCTCTCCTGTGTGGTGCAAACCCCGAGGTTTTCTCTGTTCCTCCTCCTCCCTGCCAGGATGGATTCTCTGGGGAAGGGAGGGAAGGGGATCCCTGTGCCATGTCCAGTCCCTCCCTAAACACCTGCAGGGATGGGCACTCCAAAGCTCCCTGGGCAGCCCCTGGCAATGTTTAATCACCCTTTTCCATGGGGGAATTCCTGCTGGTGTCCCCCCTGGCCCAGCCTGAGGCCGTTCCCTCTGCTCCTGTCCCTGTTCCCTGGAGCACAGCCCGATTCCCCCGGCTGTCCCCTCCTGTCAGGAGCTGTGCAGAGCCACAAGGGCCCCCTGAGCCTCCTTTGCTCCAGGCTGAGCCCCTGCCCAGCTCCCTCAGCCTCTCCTGGGGCTCCAGCCCCTTCCCCAGCTCTGATCCCTTCCCTGGACATGCTCCAGTTCTCCCTCTGAGGGGCCCAGAACGGGACACAGGCACAGGGGTACGGTGATGTTCTGCAGGCTCCAAAGAGGTTTTGTAGAGATGGCTCCAGTTTGGATGAACAAAGAACATTTCAGAGGGTCCTGCACCCTGTCGGACAGGGATCCCTTGCCCTGGTAGCTCTGGGGTAGGTGACAAGGGTCCCTGCCACCCCAGCTCACTGATTTCAGTGGAGGTCAGCTTTGGCTCAGGAAGCTGCTCTGTGCCCTGGAGCCTGGCACAGCCACGGTGCCCATGGAAGAGTTCCAGGAATCCTGGAATGGACAGAGGGCTCAGAACCTGCTCCACCATCCCAGAGAGACCTGGGCAGGATGGAGCATGGGGAGCAGCCAGCTGGGCTCTGAGTGCCCAGGGAGGGAGCAGATCCCTGCAGGGGCTGCAGCTGGGGCTGCAGCCAGGGGGGTGAATGCTCTGTGGGTGTCCCCGCTGGTTTTGCAGTCCTTGTGGCACATGGTGGTGACCTTGGAGCATGTGACAGGTCTGCAGCCAGGTTTGCTGTGTGGGATGGAGATGCTGAGCTGGCCTTTGGGCTGGATTCTCTGTGCTCTGGCAGGGAGGAGCAGCAGCACTGCCAGCTCAGGGCTGGGATGCAGCCAGCCCACTATCCCTGACCATTTACCCTTTCCTGAGGAGCTGCTGGTTTTAGTCCTTCCCAGGCACAAGCTTTGCTCAGCAGCTTCTCTGCTCAGTGGGGACAGCAAACCTTGCAGGGCAGCTCATCAAAATGATGTACACATGGGAAAAAGCCCCAAACACCTCCTTTCTGAGAGCAGATCTGCAGTGCTGGTGTCCCTGAGGCCTCTGGAGGGATCAGCACTTACAGCTGTCCCCAGGGAGAACTCCTGTGTGTTAATTGAAGTTTCTGTGTCAGCTTCTCACAGTGGAAGCTGGAGGGGCAGAGGAGCTAATCACCTCCTCTGGCCCCCAAGGTCATCTCTGTGCATGCTGGTTTAAATGTGAGGATGTATTGAGTAATTATTCCTCTCGTTAATTGACTGCTTGTGCTGGGGCAGGCAGCTGGTAACTCAGTGGCTGAATTTCTGGGAGTGCTGGGCATGTTCCCTGCAGGCGCCAGGAGCTTTTCCAAGGCTGGGGCTGAGCTGAGCCTTTCCCCACATTGGTTTTGTCTGCTGCCAGCACAGTCACTGAGAGGATGAGATCCATGTCCAGCCTGGAGGGGAGAGGGCTCCAGGGAGACCTTGGGGCACTTTCCAGTGCCTAAAGGGGCTCCTGTGTTAGGGGAAGGTGAAGTGAGGGGGCTGGAGGGGACATGGGACGAGGGTGAGTGCTGCCCTGCTCCAGCACTGCTCCCTGTCCTGCTCTGGCTCCTCTCCAGAGCTGCTCAGTCCCAGGTTCAGCCCATCCTGGCCATGGCTCTGCTCACCTCACCTCCCCACTCTGCTCTTTCCTGCCTGATGGGAAAGCTTTTCTCTGTGTTTTCTCAGCAGCAGCTTTGCTTTAACTCTGCTGCAGGCAGGAGAGAACAGAAAAATCCCAGCTTTTTATGCAGGAGAGAAATCCCAGTGAAGGGATTTTTTAGAAGATATCATGGTGACACACTAACCCCTTGTCCTTGGCTTGACACAGCTGGACTGAGATTGGTCATTAATTAAAAACACTTCACATGAAACCAATCAAAGATGCACCTGTTGGTAAGCTTAAAAATCCTGACACAGACCACATTCAAGCAATCAGATAATCATTGTCACATGGAACCAATTTCTTTTCAGATCACAGAGCAATCAAATAAAAATAAAATTCTCAGACCACAAAAAATCCTGGTGAAGGGATTTTTGAGGAAGAGCATCCTGGGGAAGGGATGACACACTAACTCCTTGTCCTTGGCTTGACACAGCTGGACTGAGATTGGTCATTAATTAAAGACAATTCACATGAAACCATCAAAGATGCACCAGTTGGTGAGCAACCTCCAGACCACAATCCAAGCAATCAGATAATTATTGTTTACATGTCTTTTCTGAGGCTTCTCAGGAGAACCATCCTTGGGAAGGGATTTGTCAGGAGATACCACAGCGGCACACTAACCCCTTGTCCTTGGCTTGCCTTGCAGGTGCTGAAGGGCTGCAAGAAGCTGAACCTGTCGGTGCACTCGGTGGGGCGCATCCCCGGGGGTTATGTCACCAACCACATCTACACCTGGGTGGACCCCCAGGGCCGCAGCGTGTCCCCCCCCTCGGGGCTGCCCCACCACCAGCACAGCTCCCTGCGCAGGGACAGCGAGAAGAGGAGCCACCTGCAGCTGCTGCAGGAGGGGGATGAGAAGAAGGTGAGCAAAGGGGGAGCTCAGACACAGTCCTGGGGGGGCTGTTCCCATGCAGGTGCCAGCTCTCTTTGTCCCCCTGTATGGTAAATCAAAGGTGACACTGATGAAGGGGTCTTGGGATGTTTTTGGGTCGCTGTGACCCCGAGAATGTTAAAAGTCTCTTTTCCCAGCCTGAGCACTTTGAAGGAGGAGTCAGGGCTCTTCAGTTCTCACTCTCAAGATTGTTTATTGTTTCTTATCTATAAAAATTTTCTCCTGTCCTGCCGAGGTCCATCCAGCAGGACAGTTCCAGGCACTCTGCCTGCCCCCAGGGTAAGTGTTATGTCTTTATACTAAAAACTATGTGTACAATATTTACAATTACTTTCCAACACCTATCACCTATGTTAGACAGTGAGCTTCTACTCTAAACCAATCCAAAAGTGCTACCATTACAGCAGAAGATGGAGGCCAAGAAGAAGAAGAAGGACAAAGACTGGGCACGCCCAGTTCCCTCCATCTTGCCTCCTGAACCCCCATACCAAAAACCCCAAAATCTACTTTTCCACCCCGTGATAACTTCACTAATATTCTACCTAAACTGTTGTGGCTTGCTGATCTTCATACAAGGTTGGTAATTTGCTCCATGGGTCATAATCAAACCCACACTCCAGGCCCTTGGAAAGTCTCTCTCCATCTTTCCTGTCAGGTCTTTCAGGCCACCCTGAGGTCCCCCCAAAGCTTCTCCTGTGCAGGTGCACAATCCCAGCTGTCCCAGCCTCTTCTCCCAGCAGAGCTGCTCCATCCCCTGATCCCCCTGGAGCCTCCTCTGGCTCTCCCCAGCAGATGTCACACTCTGAGCCCAGTGCAGGGGGCTGGAGCCCCTCTGTTAACCCAGGAACAATCCATGACAGCTGCAGAAAATCTTTGCAGCTCTCAGTGATCGGGGAAGTCTCAGAATCTCTGCTGGTCAGGGTGACCCCAAGATGTGTTAGAAAATCTCTTTTTCCCAGCCCAGCAGGCAAAGAAGGAGTCAGGATTCTTCAGCTGTGCTTTTCAAGGTTGTTTATTTTCTCTTATCTAATACATTCTTTCTCTTGCCTGCTGAGGCCTGGCCAGCAGGTCAGTCCAAGGCACACTGCCCACCCTTGGGCTGGTGTCAACATTTTATGCTAAAAACTACGTGTACATTATTTACAATTACTTCCCAATACCTATCACCTATGTTAGACAGTGTGTTCCTACTCTAAACCAATCCAAAAGTGCCACCATCACCCAGATGATGGAGGCCAAGAAGGAGAAAGAAGGACAAGACACACCCAAATTCCTCCATCTTGGGATTCTAAAACAAAATTCTATTTTTCACCCTGTGACAAGCTAACTATCATTCTACTTAAACTCTCATGGCTTGTAAATCCTCATATAAGGTTGGTGATTGTTTCCATGGGTTAAAATCAAAGGCACAGGGGTCTTGGGCTCTGAGCCCCCTGGCAGGGGCTGGAGCCATCCAGGGCAGCCAGAGGGATGTCCTGGGTTCCACCAGAGAAGGTTCAATTCTGATGGTGTTCTCCAGGGGTCTTATGTTGAAGGAAGAGATGAGGATCTGACTCCATGTTTCAGAAGGCTTGATTTATTATTTTATGATATATATTATATTAAAACTACACTAAAAGAATAGAAGAAAAGGTTTCATCTCAGAAGGCTTAGCTAAGCTAAGAACAGAAAGGAAAGAATGATGACAAAGGTTTGTGGCTCAGACACTGTGTCCAAGCCAGCTGACTGTGATTGGCCATTAATTAAAAACAACCACATGAGACCAATCCCAGATGCACCTGTTGCATCCCACAGCAGCAGATAACCATTGTTTGCATTTTGTCCCTGAGGCCTCTCGGCTTCTCAGGAGGAAAAACCCCAAGGAAAGGATTTTCCATGAAAAGATGTCTGCGACATTAAACCTTCTGCTGGCCCCACGCCAGCAGGGACATTGGTCACTGCTCTAAGTGCACAAGGCTTGGCGTGCACTCTGCAGCATCTCCACTCCTGATTTCCCGTCTGTAAGAGCAGAAAAAAAAAAAGAAAATTACTGGCTGCAAGCACTCTGAGATGCTCCAGGCTGCCCAGGGTGTCCTGAGGTGCCTCGCTGTGCCAGCTGGTGCTGGCAGCAATTCCCCCTGAGGCCAGGCCTGGCTGTGCTGGGCAGGGGTTGTTGGTGGGGCATTTCTGGTGCCACACACAGGCTGCAGGGCTTGGATGAGCTGAGCTGCTGTGGCCTGAAGTACTGAGCACCCTGGAGGGGTGGAAATGTGTCCCAGAGCAGGGGAACAACCTGCCTCCCGTTTTCTCCCTTTTTATTTCTGTGTGTGGATTTATGGGGAGCTACAGATAAAGAATTAAGTGCTGAAAGTGGGGTTGTTCTGTTCACAAAAATGCAAATAAATGCAACACATCCCTGGTTAATTCAGCCCAGTCAACCAGAACTGACAGGCACTGTTTGATTTGTGGGTGGTTTTACATTCTGAGAGGAGAATTAGCTGGTTGTTTTGTTTTATCCCACTCTGTCCTATTTCCAATCTGTCTGAATGTCCTGGAATGAATGTGGCAAAGCTTTCACGCAGGCTTTGGGGAAGCAGAGCGGCTGCAGTGATGTGACCCCAGAGGCAAATCCACTGCCAGAGCTCAGCATGGCTGCAACACCTCTGGTGTCAAAGGGACATTCCCAGCCTTGCCAGGGCTCAGTTCAGGGCTGCTGGAGGCATCTGGCATTCTTCTGTGCCATTCACATTCTCTGAAAATCCCTTCACCCAGGATTTCTCTCCTGGGAAGCTGAGAAGCCTCAGAGAAAAGGAAAACAATTCTTATCTCATTTGCTTCTCCTGTGTTGTGCTCATGTGGAATGTGTTTGGAGATTGTTCACCCACAGGTGATTGTTCCATTGCATTCTGCTGGGAGTTGTTTTGACTCTTTGGCCAATCAGGGCCAAGAGTGTCAGGACTCTGGAGAGAGTCACGAGTTTTCATTATTATCTTTTTAGCATTCTGTAAGTATCCTTTCTGTATTATTCAGTATACTTAGTATAGTATTCTTTAATATAATAGTATAATAAAGTAATAAGTTAGCCTTGTGAGAACATGGAGTCAGATGCATCATTCTCTCCCCTTGTCAGTGGCCTGAAGAATATTTATCTATTCTTTTTAAATTTTATATATTCTTATTTATATATTTATACAATATTCTGTCCCCTTCCAGTGTCTGAAGAATATTTACAATATTCTTCAGGCACTGGAAAATCCCCTTCTGGCTGCCTCCCTCCAGCCCATCTGCATGCCTGGAAGGAGGGGTGGTCACTGAGGCTGAGGCTTGGTTATCCCGAGGCTGAAGGATTCGTTATGCAAAGGCCTGAAATGGAAATCAGCACTGTGAGGAGTGTGATGATGGAACTGAGCCATGCAGGGATCTGTGGGATGAGGAGTGTGATGGTGACGGAGCCATGCAGGGATCTGTGGGGTCATCTTGGTGGGATGAGGTGTGGAATCATCCTGGTGGGATGAGCTGTGTGATGGTGGAACTGAGCCATGCAGGGATTTGTGGGATCATGAGAAGTCTGATGGTGACTGAGCCATGCAGGGGCCTGTGGGGTCATCCTGGTGGGATGATGAGTGTGATGGTGGAACTGAGCCATGCAGGGATCCATGGGATGAGGAGTGTGATGGTGACTGAGCCATGCAGGGATCTGTGGGGTCATCCTCGTGGGATGAGGTGTGGAATCATCCTGGTGGGATGAGCTGTGTGATGGTGGAACTGAGCCATGTAGGGACCTGTGGGATGTGTGCTCACCTGGGGTCTGTGGGATCATGAGCTGTGTGATGGTGGAACTGAGCCATGCAGGGGTCTGTGGGGTCATCCTGGTGGGATGAGCTGTGGGATCATCCTGGTGGACTGAGCCATCCAGGGATCAGGGATCTGTGGGGTCATCCTGGTGGGATGAGCTGTGGGATCATGATGGTGGAACTGAGCCATCCAGGGATCTATGGGATGGTGTGACTGAGCCATGCAGGGATCTGTGTGCTCACCCTGGTGGGATGAGCTGTGTGATGGTGGAACTGAGCCATCCAGGGATCTGTGGGATCATGAGCTGTGTGATGGTGTGACTGAGCCATGCAGGGGTCTGTGTGCTCAATCTGGTGGGATCAGGTGTTTGATGGTGTGACTGAGCCATGTAGGGATCTATGGGATGGTGGGGCTGAGCTGTGGCACAGGGTGGTTGGGCTCTGCCTCCCTTTGGGCATTGTGCTCCAGCCCCCAGCATTCCCAGCCTGGGCTTTGGCCCCGTTTTCCTGTGGACTCTGGGGTTCCTCCCTTCCAGCTGTGGAGGAATCCCCTCCAAAGGGATTTGGGGATTGGGATTTGGCAGCTGGCTTGGCTCTCCCTATCCCATCCCAGGCAGAATCCAGGCTGCCCTGAGCTGGGGCCAGGGGCTGTTCTGGGGGAGCAGAGGGGGTGCTGAGATCTGGGCCAGGCTTTCAGGGTAGACCTGACCTAGCACTGCAGAAGGGAGGTGAGGATGAAGGGAATGTTGGGCTGAAGGAGCTGCTGGCAGCTCCTGTGGTTGACAAGGTGTTAGAGATCCTTGTTTTCCATGGCTGTGCTGTGTGGGGCAGGAGCTGTATTTCCCAAATTTGGCATTTTCCTGTTGTAATTGGTGAGTTCAGGGTCTCATCAGAGCCCTGTGCCCACAGGGGGAGTCCGCAGTGGTCAGGGAGTGTGAAAGGAAAGGTTTGCAATAGTGCAGAGCTGTGGGAAATGCTGCTGGAGCCAGGCCAGACAGAGCAGCAGGTGACAGCCCACAGCCCACCCCAGGGTGTCACAGCCTGCTGGAAAGCTGGGACCTGCTTCCCATGCTCACCTTCTGCTCCAGAGCACTTGGGTTTTTATTGTCTGTCCAGGCTTAGAGTCCTCTGGATTTGTCACAGCAGCAGCAAGAGCCATTTGTGCTGTGAATTGTCATTGATGGACTTGTGGGATTGACAGCTTATTTCATTAAAAGCACTTTGGGAACCCTCAGACAGTGGAAACTCGGAGGTGCTGCTGAGCTGGAGGAAGATGAAGTGTGCAGAGCACTCTGGCAGTGCTGGGAGCTCTCTGAGAAGCACCATTCCATCAGCTGAATTGGTGCCTTAATGTGCTTATTGCCAGGGGAGCTGCTTATTCCTGCAAGCTTTTGGTGCAGCAGAAGAAAGAAAACATAATAAAGGGAGTGTGAACATCTCCTCAGCTTCAGGCACTTCTGGAGTCAAAAGCAGCAGTAATTATTATTTAAAAAAATAAAATATCTGTGCTAATAATGCGTGGCTTGAATGTTTGAGACACCGCTGGTGCCTACTTGAGCATGAAGGATAAGAGATGCAGGAGAGGGAAGGAAGGATTTCTCTCTATTAGTCTGTAATGACATTTGCAGTGGGAATGATCCAGCTCCCCACGTCTCTCACTGTTTGCTTGCTCTGACCTTGCTGGGTTTGGTTTTGTTTACATCTTGAGGGATATCCAGGCTGGTGGGGGGCTGGTTGAGTTCCCTGTGGGACTGGAAGATGGGATGGGAGCTGTGACCGTGTTCACAGGGGTTCTTGGATGAGAGAAGAGATGAGGATCTGACTCCATGTTTCAGAAGGCTTGATTTATTATTTTATGATATATATTACATTAAAACTATACTGAAAGAATAAAAGAAAAGGTTTCATCAGAAGGCTAACTAAGAACAGCAAAGAAGGAATGATAACAAAGGTTTGTGTCTCAGACAGAGTCCGAGCCAGCTGACTGTGATTGGCCATTAATTAGAAACAACCAACATGGGCCAATCAGGATTTCTGTATCCATGCCTTCCCTGCCTCTGGAAGCAGAGGTCTGCTCAGTGCAGGGCAAACCATCCCTGACACCCCTTGGAGATGTTTCTATGGATTGCTGGGATCCCCTCTCAGTGCTCTCTTCTCCCACAGGCTCCTCATCAAAAAGTCCCTCTCACCTGATGCCTTCAGATTTTAACCTTTATATTTTTCGAGCCCCGTTCTGCATTAGTGTATAACTTTAAATTCCAAATAAAGTGTTAATTAATTGTCTCACATTTTGGCCAGGCCCAACAGAGCAGCTCACGTGGCAGCACCTGAGGAGCGGAGGGACAGGGGGTATCTCTTACTCCATCTGATGCTCTCCCCAGCTGGGGGGAGCAGCTTCTCAGCTTACCAGGATAGTGTTGAAGGGAAATGGAGATGTCAGCCTGCAGAGCTGCCCCTCCTGGAGCGACCCCCAGCACACAGAAATGTCATTCAGGGACTTACAGAGGGAATTTTGCCATTCCCAGTCTATTCTGACATGATCTGTGATTCCAGGCACCTCGCTGCATTTCTCCTACTTGTATATTTTTCCCAAACTGGGGGATTTTTTGAGAGGCACAGTCACGGGGGAGTGAAAAACTTACAGCAGGGAAATCCTAAATTTCCCTGTAACAGCACTTCAGTAAAGTTGAATCTTTTCCTTATTTTCAAAAACACTCAGCCAAGTGTTCTGTGCTCCACACCAAGGTTCCCCTGTGAGGAGAAAACCAAAAGTGCCCTTGGATGTGACAGGCAGCTGCTCCTTTGGGTGGGTTCGGTGCCCAGCTCATCTCCCCAGCATGGAGCATGAAGGTCTCTGTAATTCCTTTGTAATCCTTCCATGCTAAAATTGTTTCCAGCACTTTCTGCCCTGAAAAGCAGCAAAAGGAAACGCAGGGAACACCAGGTTTTTCAGAGAAGGATGCTGGTACAGGTAGTTGGTGTTTTACAATTCTTATTCCAGCTTTGTATCCATTTCTCTAAATCCAGAATTTGGAGCCTTAGGTGGATTTGTGTCCTGCTGCTGATTTCTGTGTTTCTGTCACCAAGACAGAAAATGGGTTTTCAATACCAGCCACTCTAAGGCTGGCCTGAATTCCCTCTGTGATGCTGTGTCCTCTAGAAAGATGGATTAATTACTGACTTGAAGCTGGGAATTATTTTTCCATCCAGGTAAATGTTCAAGATTTTGGTTTGACTGCAGTAAAAGGGTTTAAATATAAAAGCCCTTCACAAACAGCTTGTTTCTGGCTGTTTCTATCAGTGTGAAACACATTTTGGCTTTTCTCATTTGTTTTTATTCCCACTGTCTGCTTTTATCCAGAAGTGACTCAAAACTTGGGAGCAAAGCAAAAAAATAACCCTGGAGTCATTCAATTTAAAAGTGTCATGCAGAGAGTGAACAAAGGCCAATTTAAATGGAGAGTCCTCGAGGGAGCTGAGCACAGGATTGCTCTGCTCTCCAAATTCCCACCTGAACACCCAGGTATTGTCAGGCCCTGTGAGGAGGAGAGGGTGGATGAAGGCAGGGGGAAGCTGGGTTTGTAAATCGGCATTTGGTGGGGAGAACATCTGCCCAGGTGTTGCTGGCAGGTTGTCCGAAGTATGAAATGGCTTCTGCAGGATGTGCTGGATCTATGGCAAGGTTGTTTTGGTGTTGTTAATTGGAGATAATCGGGTACATGATTATCCCTGTGGGGTTTGTCCTGTGGGGAGTGCCTGCAGTGGCCCTGCACAGTCAGCTCTGCCCAGGGAAGGGCAGAGGGCTGGAGCTGGGCTCATGCCAGGCTGGATGGAGGGGATTGTGGCATTCACCTTCTCTGGAAAAATCCCTTCACCCAGGGTTTTCTCCTGGGAAGCTGAGAAGCCTCAGAGAAAAGGAAAACAATTCTTATCTCATTTGCTTCTCCTGTGTTGTGCTCATGTGGAATGTGCTTGGAGATTGTTCACCCACAGGTGATTGTTCCATTGCATTCTGCTGGGAGTTGTTTTCACTCTTTGGCCAATCAGGGCCAAGCTGTGTCAGGACTCTGGAAAGAGTCACGAGTTTTCATTATTATCTTTTTAGCATTCTGTAAGTATCCTTTCTGTATTCTTTAGTATAGTTAGTATAGTATTCTTTAATATAATATAATAAAGTAATAAATCAGCCTTGTGAACGCATGGAGTCAGATTCATCATTCCTGCCTTTGTTGGGACATTCCCCACAAATCCAATAGGGGATCATGGCTCTGTCTGCTCAGGCAGCAATGCCAGAGGGGGAATTCACAGCCAGTGCTGCCTGGCACCACCCCACTGCTGTTCTTGGGGTTTGGGGGTTGTTCTCAGGTCTCTGCCCCAGGGGTGCACCTGTGTCACCATCCACCAAGGCAAGTGAGTTGTGATGGTTCCGTTCCAGATCCCAAAAGTGCACAAGGCAGACAGCAGGGAACTGTCAATATAATCACAACAAATGCACCTTTATTGAGGGCCAACAGCAAATGCAATAGAGGGATCAGAAAAGAAAATAAAAAATAGGAAGAAAAAGGGGGGAAGGGGAATATAGCTGTCAATGTGGATGGAATCCTCATGGTCCAGCCACAGATTCACCGTTGTCCATGGGGGTTCACCAAAATCCTCTCAAAAGTTCCAGTTTCTATGGTCTCAATCCCAAGGAGTGGCATCTGGCCAAAATGTGGGGAAGACCCATGGGCCACTGTGCTGAGAGCCCTCGGTCTGTGGGGCAGTGTGAGTGTGCAAGGCCAAGCCACCATTTATCAGAGCCTGTGGGGCAGGTGTGAGTGTGCAAGGACAAGGCACCATTTATCAGAGCCTGTGGGGCAGGTGTGAGTGTGCAAGGACAAGGCACCATTTATCAGAGCCTGTGGGGCAGTGTGAGTGTGCAAGGACAAGCCACCATTTATCAGAGCCTGTGGGGCAGTGTGAGTGTGCAAGGACAAGCCACCATTTATCAGAGCCCTGTGCAAGGACAAGCCACCATTTATCAGAGCCTGTGGGGCAGATGTGAGTGTGCAAGGACAAGGCACCATTTATCAGAGCCTGTGGGGCAGTGTGAGTGTGCAAGGCCAAGCCACCATTTATCAGAGCCTGTGGGGCAGTGTGAGTGTGCAAGGACAAGCCACCATTTATCAGAAGCTGTTCAAAGCAGTTTTCTGTGAAGGCACAGCGAGCACACCTGCAAACAATCACATAACATCCAGAAAACGTCCACCTCAGCCAGGCCAGAGCTCCTGTCAGGATCTTCAGGACAAGCCACCATTTATCAGAGCCTGTGGGGCAGATTTGTGAGGACAAGGCACCATTTATCAGAGCCTGTGGGGCAGTGAAGGAACACGCCACCATTTACAACCTGTTCAAAAGTGTTCTGGAAGGCACAGCCAGCACACCTGGAAAAACTGCTGTGGACCAGGGCGGATTTTGAGGCTACAGACAACCTGTTGGAAAATGGAAATAAACTTTTATTGTCTTTATCTGCTCTAGCCTCTGTTCTAGGTAGCCACTCCAAGACATCACACCTCCCTGGGTTGGGGGGGAAAGAGTTTTCCATTAAAGATCCCGGCTGACAATCCACCCCCATGTGCCGCCCCTCTTGTAGCTGAACCTCTCAGCCCCTGAGCTTTTCCCACTGGCTCCTCAATCCCACAGGAGCTGCTGTCCAGCCCAGCTCTGTGGCTGTGTCCCACCCCTGCTTTGGACACCACATCAATGTCTCTCCCTGTTCCCTGCAGGTGAACCTGGTCCTGAACGAAGGGAAATCCCTGGGCCTCATGATCCGAGGAGGGGCAGAATATTCCCTGGGCATCTACATCACGGGTGTGGACAAGGGCTCCGAGGCAGAGAGCACTGGCTTGAAGGTGAGAGTGATCCCAGAGAGGGTGGCAGGAGACCAGGAACGTGTCCAGGTGGGCTGGGATGTCTCCAGAGAGGGAGACCCCACCTCATCCCTGGGCAGCTGTTCCAGGGCTCTGCCACCCCCAGGGAAAGAATTTCTTCCTCATGTTGATGTAGAACTTGTTGTGGTTTAACTTATTGCTGCTCATCCTGTCACTGAAAAGCTGTCAGAGACATCTATTTATGAAAATCCTTTCCTTAGGATTTTTTCCTCCTGAGAAGCTGAGAGGCCTCAGGAACAAAATGCAAACAATGGTTATCTGCTGCTGTGGAATGCAACAGGTGCATCTGGGATTGGTCTCATGGGGTTGTTTGTAATTAATGGCCAATCACAGTCAGCTGCCTTTGTAATTCATCCCTTGCTAGTCTATTCTTAGCCAGCCTTCTGAGATGAAACCTTTTCTTCTATTCTTTTAGTATAGTTTAATGTAATATATATCATAAAATAATAACTCAAGCCTTCTGAAACATGGAGTCAGATCCTCATCTCTTCCCTCAACATAAGACCCCTGTGAACACGGTCACAAAAACCCTCTGGCAACATCCCCTGACACCCCTTGGAGGTGTTTCTATGGATTGCTGGGATCCCCTCTCAGTCCTCTCTTCTCCCACAGGCTCCTCATCAGAAAGTCCCTCTCACCTGAGGCCTTCAGATTTTAACCTCTGTGTTTTTCACACCCTGTGCTGCACTAGTGTATAACTCTATAAACTCCATATGAAGTGTTAGTTCATTGTCTCCACATTTTATTCAGACACAACAATTCCTCCAGGCCTGACACTCAATGACACCTCACTGTCTCAGGCCCCAAAAAGTACAAACAAAAGTGAATTGAGGGGGAGCAAACTGGGGGTAAATTACTTCATTGCCTGAAGCTGTAATTGGAGAATTAACCCCTGATATGTAAATGGACTGAACTTTTGTCTGTCTGAAAAACTCCTGCCCATCATCCAGCTTGGGTGCAGCCTCTGGGAGGCTTTGAGTGCCCATGGTGGAGCTGTTGAAGGCCTTGAATAAATACTTTTATTGTCTTTATCTGCTCTAGGCAGCACTCCAAGGCATCACACCTCCCTGGGCTGGTAAGGGAGAGTTTTCCATCAAAGATCCTGGTCCTGTGCCCTCTTCCTGCAGCTCTCACCCAAAGCCCCAGGGCTTTGTGCAGGGCTCCTCCTGGCATTGCCAGGAGTAACAGACTGAATGAGGGATGTGGGACTCCAGGGGTTCTCCAAAATGCAGTTTATTGTGTCCAAAATGCAGGTTATTGTATCCAAAATGCAGTTTATTGTACCCAAGGTGTCACAGCAGCCCAGGGTGGTGGGTGACAGAGCTGTGCCCACAGCTGTCAGCTCCAGCTGCAGGCAGGCCTGGAGACCCTTTGGTTTTGGTTACAATGCATTCTGTACTTTTCTTTGCTGAGCATCTTCATACAGAGAACCAATCTATACCTTAACTATTACCTATAGCCTATCATAACTACTCTAATTACCATATTCATGTTCCTGTTCTCCAATCACTAAAAGTTAGTACATTACAGTTTAACCAGAAGTTGTTTTTCAGTTTTATTGCAGTGGAAAATTCTGAGACCTTTTTTCTATTTGCCTGTGCTATCTTTCTGCTTGGTAAAAACATCTTCTTGTTGGGGGTGGGTTTATCCTTAAAAACCCCTTCTAACTAACACAGCCTTTGCCTCCTTGGTTATCCAGTGAGACTGGCTCAGCAATTCTTTTCTATATCAAAACTTCCTTCCATCTCTATTCTTTCTTCAGACTCTACATTTAAAAATCTTTCTGCTAAGCACACACATATCTGTGAGACTTTCTTGTCAAACTTTCATCCTTCCCAACATCCAGGATCCTGAGTTAACCAGCAGAACCAGCAGGATCACCCTGGGTAGTGATGCCTCAAGAACCTATAAATGAAACACACTTTGAGATAATGGTAGTACAGGAGGTGATGGAAAAGCTGGGCTTTATTGGAGGGCTCCAGGGAGCTGTAGGGGCATCCTGGAGATGGCAGAGTGCTCTTTATCCAGGGCATCCTGGACATGACAGAGTGCTTCCCAGGGCATCCAGGGAGCTGTAAGGGCATCCTGGAGATGGCAGAGGGCTCTCCAGGGCATGCTGGAGGTGGCAGAGTGCTTCCCAGGCTGCAGGAATGGTGCTGCAAGCTCCCTGCAGAGCCCCAGAGTGCAGGCTGGCACCACTGCCCACACCCCTGGCTGGTCCCCAGCTGTGTCCCAGGGATGTTGGTGGCTTCATCAGCGAGAGGGGCAGTGCTCTGGGGCACAGGATTTTGAGACAGGGACAAGAAGAGGCACAGGACAATTTGTTTGTAGAGGTGGAAGGGGAGGGACTGCCTGGAGCTGCCGTGGGTGACGCCAGTGTGTTTGTCCCCTGTCAGGATCCATCCCCTAAACCCCAGAAGCCTGAGAGTTTAAATACATCACAAGAAAGAAGAAGCTGCATTGTTTTCCCTGGTGTTTTTTCTGTTCCCTGGGTTTGCTGCACAGGGAAAAATCTCTGCTTCTATTCCTTTTGCATCCCCTGGCAGTGCAGAGATGTCACAGGGACAGTCCCAACAGAACTCCTGCCTGAATCCCTCCCTGCCTGTTTGGAATGCCAACAAATAACCATACTCAGCACCCAGAGCAGTGCCAGTCCCCTGCCCTGTCCCCCCAGGCCCTGCCACTGCTGTTTGCACACCTGAGCCTCTCCTTGTTGATTCTGGAGATCTCCCCCTGCTGCTCTGCTCTCCAGGCAGTGATTTGTGTGTCCAGCAGGCTCGTGCTGTGCTGGATGCCCAGCCTTGGTGTGATTTCAGATGCTCACAGCTGCTTCCCACCCTGATTTGTGTATGCTACAGGCTGTAAATTCAGTGCTGCCTGGAGGTTTTGGAGGTAAAAAAGGCCTTTTTATGACCTGCTGTTAGACATGGTGGGGTGTAGATTGCTGCTCCAGGTGGTGGTGGAAGGGATGTGATGCCACAAGGAAGCAAGAACTGGTGGATAAATGTGGTATTCACAGATAAATGTGACTTCCAGGTAATTTGTTGCTCTCTGAAATGGAAATATTGTGGGATTGCTCAGTGTGGGCTCAACACAGCCTGGTTGGGTGGATGGGAAGGTTCCTGCTGGCTTCCCAGGAGTGGATCCTTCTGTGGGCTTTGCTGCTGTCACTGAGCTTGTCACCAGAATTGAGCTGATTCTGAGATGTTTTATGAGAGACAAGGCAGAAATCCTTTCCTGGGAGGGTGGGCAGGCCCTGGATCCCTGGCAGTGCCCAAGGCCAGGCTGGACAGGGCTGGGAGCAGCCTGGGACAGTGGGAGGTGTCCCTGCCATGGCAAGGGTGGCACTGGATGGGCTTTAAGGTGCCTTTTAACCCAAACCAATCTTTAATGTTGTCAGACATTTTCTTTTTACCTCCTTGTATCTATGGCACCAAATCAGAATTTTGGACTCTTCAAATAATAACTAAAATAAATAATTAATGTTTTACACTCCCCTTAAAGTGTAAGGACAAACAAAAGCTATTGAAAGCCAGGCAAAACCAAGGAAGTTTCTCTGAGGCCCAGAAACTTTTGCCAGCTGCAGAAATAAGGACCAAGACCCTGAGATGAGGATCCCAGAGGAGCTGCAGCCCTGCTGGTGCTGGTTCAGGCGCTGCTGTCCTGCTCCCTCACAGGCAGAACTGCAGCCAGAACCAGGCTGGGAGCTCTGCACTCAGTCAATAACTCAATATTCATAGGCTTGCCCTTGGCCTTCTTGATGTTTATTCATTCATGAAACCTCTGACAGTGTGTTCTTGGGGCATGGTTGAGAATCTGCTGCCTCCGAGGAAGTTCTGAGAGTGAAAAAGTGGGGGTTAGAGGAGGAGGAGGGGGGTGAGTCAGCCTTGTTTGCTTTCAGCTCCTGTCCTTCCTGCCTCCTTCCTGCTGTCCCCAGCTGAGCTCCTGATGCTGTTCCTGGCCCTGCTGGCCCTCATTTCTTCCTTGCTCATTTTTCCTGGTGCTGTGTTTTGTCAGGATTGGGGTTCTTTTTTGTCCTTAAGCCATTTTTGTTTGCTCTGCTTGACCTTTAGATCAGAAATAGCAGATTCCAGGGAGCTTGCTCTGAGCAAACAACTCAATATTGAGCTCCCAGAACGAGGGCTGGGGTGAAAATCATGATTCATATTTATCCAGATATGAGAGGAGAGGGAAAGGGAGACTGTAAATAGGAAGAACCGAATGATTTTACCTCAGCACTGGCTGCCATAGAACAAAGAGTAATTTAGGCTGAAGATCTCCAAGATCATTGTGTCCAACCATTCCTCCAGCACTGCCAAGGCCACCACTGCCCTGTGTCCCCAGGTGCCACATCCACATGGCTTTTAAATCCTTCAAGGGATGGGGACTTTGGCATCCTTTCAACCCTTTTGGTGAAGATTTTTCCTTAAATATCCCCCCTGAGCCCCCCTGACCCAGCCTGAGCCGTTCCCTCTGCTCCTGTCCCTGTTCCCTGGAGCACAGCCCAATTCCCCCCGGCTGTCCCCTCCTGTCAGGAGCTGTGCAGAGCCACAAGGGCCCCCCTGAGCCTCCTTTGCTCCAGGCTGAGCCCCTTCCCAGCTCCCTCAGCCTCTCCTGGGGCTCCAGCCCCTTCCCCAACTCCATTCCCTTCCCTGGACACATTTGGTGTCATCTGCAAACTCATCCCAAAGCCACCCCTTGAAAGCTGCAGTGAGCTTTGAGGTCTGGAACACAGACAAATGTCCTGGAAAAAGAGAAGATGGAGTAAAAACCGTGTGGCTCCCCCAGAGTTTGGGAATGAGCTGCAAAGGGACAAAGTCACTCAGGAGGTTGTGGTTGTGGTACCCAAGATGTGACATTCCTCCTGGTCTTTCCAGTGGTGTCACTTTGACGGGAACAGAAATCTCCTCTCCTGGGAGGCCACCAAAAACCTCCTCCCATGAGTGCCACAACTATCGGAAAAGCAAGCAGCCCCCATCGAAGGGAAGAATGATGCATCTGACTCCATTGATATCAGAAGGTTAATTAATTACTTTGTTATACTATATTATTCTATACTATGTTACACTACATCTAAACTGAAGCTGCACAAGCACCCAACTCCACCAAATCTTGTGACTGTCTGCTGACAGTCCTGACACACACATGTGCATGCAATTGCTCACCTCGGGTAAACAATCCCCAGAATGCATTCCACGTGAGCTCAACAAGAGGAGCAGCAACTGAGATAAAAATTGTTTTTTCCTTCTCTGAGATTCCTCGTTGCGATTCCCAGAAAATGTCCTTGGGAAGTTGTGCCTTGCTTTTCTCTGGGAAGAGAAATGTGGCCATACACAAGCACTGCCACCCCAGAGAGCCCCTTCCCTCCCTGGGCTCTCATCTCCCCTCTTTGGGCTGCAGTGTTTGGGGAAAGGACCCATTTTCAGCCAGCCATGGCTCCCTCATTCCATCCTGTGTTGGATTTGCAGGAAAATGTCCCAACAAAGCCAGGAACGGTGAATCTGACTCCATGTGCTCACAAGGCTAATTTATTATTTTATTATACTATATTATATTAAAGAATACTAAACCATACCAAAAAAATGCAGAAAGGATATTTACAGAATCCTAAAAAGACAATAATGAAAACTCGTGACTCTTTCCAGAGTCCTGACACAGCTTGGCCCTGATTGGCCAAAGAGTGAAAACAACTCCCAGCAGAACCCAATGGAACAATCACCTGTGGGTGAACAATCTCCAAACACATTCCCCATGAGCACAGCACAGGAGAAGCAAATGAGATAAGAATTGTTTTCCTTTTCTCTGAGGCTTCTCAGCTTCCCAGGAGAAAAACCCTGGGTGAAGGGATTTTTCCAGAGAATGTGAATGCCACAATTCTGTCCTGGATCTTTCCCACATGGATCATCTGCCCTGAGCCATTTCCCTCCCTATTTACTGGGAGCCTTCATTTGGTCAATCCCAAATTGATCCATATATTTTCCTGCCCATATCTTTAATTTCTTAAGGGCTTTTGGTAATTATTTGTGCTGGAGAGAGGCTCCTTCTACTTTGGTGCTATCTCCAGTGTCATTTAGCCTCTCTGCTGGCACTTCAGTGGCATTAAACAGGACTGGTGCCAGTGCCAACCCATTTGGCATCATCCCCTTGATCCTGTTATTCCCAGCTCAGTTTGGTGTCTTTTAACCTTAACTCACATTTAAAATCTCTTGCCTATTTTTCTGTCTGTAAGATTGAATTTCTCCCAGAGCAAATTCTGATTACTTTTTAGATAATTTTTCAGAGCAAACGCTGATTATTTTAAAGAGAATTCTTCCGAGCAAACTGATTATTTTTAAGAGAATTTTTCAGAGCAAACTCTGATTATTTTTAAGAGAATTTTCCCGAGCAAATTCTGATTATTTCTGCTGTTCAGAGCCCTTGTCTGAAGCCCATCACGTTTCCCTTGACTGCACCTCCCCTTCCCCACTGTCTCCAGAAGGAGAAGGAGCCAGGGCTGTCATCAAGGTGTAATTTCCAAACTCTCTTTTTCTCATGGTCTGTCACCTTTTGCGTGTCGTGTTCAGCCCCTGCATTTCAGGCTACAATTTTCCCTGGGAAATGAGAGTAATCCACATTTTCTGAGGTGTTCAAGCATTCAGCACATCCTGGGTATCCACCCACCATTAGCTGAGCACAACTGAAAAGTAGCTCCCGAAATATCCAGGGCAATAATTTTCCTGTGTTTTATTATAACTTTTTTGTGTGTGTGTGTGTCTTATTATTATTTCTTTTATTCTGTGCCAGTTTGGAGCTGTGAATACAGCAAATCATTTCTCAGGGTCAGCTTTTGTTTTAGTCGATGGTTCTTTTGCTTCTCTGCAGATTTTTTGTTACTTTTCCGCTTGTCCTTGACTTTGGGAGAAAAATATAATTATCTATGTTAATTAGCAAAAAATCCAGGGCCCCTCTGGTCTCCCTGATGTTACAAGAGTGTGCCAGGCTCCTCTTGGTTTACTCTTAAAAGGAGAAATTAAAGATTATTAAACCCGTGTAACTGTCCTGAACAAAAAAAAACCATGAAAATTTAATCCCTGCTATGGAAAACCATTAAAAATTCATAATTGCAATAAAATTGCCTAATCAAATTTGGATTTTTATTGTTTTGGTGCTGCAGTGAACTCCGTGCTCCTTGTTTGAGCAGCAAAATCCACTCCAGGGGATTCCTGATGGATCAGAAAGGCCTGGGAGATTATATCAGTGCACCTGAGTGGGGATTTCTCTTGGCATTTCAGGCCCTGGCATAATTCCTCTCCCCTGTTATTGAGAATTTCAGATTTCTGTGCTGCCAAGCACTGACCCCCAGAAGAACACTGCATTGACCTGAGGCTGTGGAGCAGCTTCCAAAATGGAATGACAGAACTGGGATTGTGGGTGTGGAGTTTGAATAGAAGTGTGTGATACCACAGGTGTTTAAAGGTTTAGAATACAGTAATATATATATAAAGCAAGATGGAGGTTTTAGGGTGGAGGCTGGTCCTTCTTCTTCACCTTCTTCTTCACTTTCTTCTCCTTCTCCTCCTTCTCTTCCACCTTCTTCTCCATGGGTTTGGGTGGTTTTGTGTAATTGGATTAAAAAAGTCCACATTGCAGGCCATGAGTGATTGGTTATTGGGTTAAAACTAAAAATAACTTAGGTGTCATTTCTTAATTGGACAGTTTATCCTTAAAAGGCCTTGTAGAGAGAGAGACATGGCTCCATTTCTAGTTTGTTAGAGTGAAGTGCTGTAGAACTCGTGGTTTGTGAGACATAGATAAGAACTAATAAACATCTGAGTCCCAACAAGAAATATCATCTTGCGATTTAATCCTGACCCTGGCAGAAAAGAAGCAGAGAATCCACAGGTAGCCAGCAATTTTCTGACAGTGGATTTAAAGCTGACAGAGCTCAAAGGGAACCTGAGATATTTGTGGAGCCCCATGGTTGGTTGGGGTCATTTGTGTCATTTGCCTTTCCCTGGATCCCTCCCTTCACACTTCTGGGATGTTTTAAGTCACTTCCAACACAAACCATTGAACTTTATGGTGTAGAATGAGGCAGATCCACTCAGGGTCCCTGGATGGAGCTGAACGTGGATCCCTGGATCCCTCCCTTCACAATTCTGGGATGTTTTAAGTCACTTCCAACACAAACCATTGAACTTTATGGTGTAGAATGAGGCAGATCCCATGCCAGGGTCCCTGGATGGAGCTGAACGTGGAGCTGAGCTCTGCTGCATCTGGAGTCAATGATCCTAAAGGCCTTTTCCAAATAACTCCATGATGCTCCTGCTGCAGGTCCTTTTTCCCCTCAGCACCACTCTGAGCATCCTCCCTGAGCCTGCTCTGTCCTCTGAGCAAAGGGAAGGGCAAACAGGAACCCTTGCCTGGCTTCTCATCATTGCCAGCCTTATTTTGTATAGCTCTTTCCAGCCCCCCACACGATCTCCTCTCTAAATTTAACAGGCCTTATCTCTTCCATCTGTCCTTTCACAGGCACCTTCACCTGCCACTGATCATTTGTTTCACTTCTCTGGAACTTTTCTCTCCCTGTGTCTCCTTGCTGGCCAGGCAAGGAGAAAATCCCTGCTGTGTTTTGGTAGAGCTGAGCTGAGGCCTGTGGTTAAGCAAAGATGGGAAAGGGCAGTTTCAAAAATGTGGTTTATCAGGAATTGTGATACAGGAGCGAGGAGGAGCAGCCCTGGGAGCACAGAGCAAGAGGACCTGGGATGAAGGGTGAAACACCAGATGGGTGCTGTGTCTAAATCAAGGTCAGGCTGACAGGGCAGCTCCTGGTTCCAGCAAAGGCCTTGCCCACAGAATGAAATCTCTTAGGGGAGGAAATAGCAGAGGAGAGATGGAATGCAGCTGTGCCAGATGTGCAGTTTGCAGGGTGCTGGAGGCTGTGGTGAGCCCCTCCCTGCTGCATGCAGAGATCTGAGGGATGGGGCCTCCACAGATGGTTCCTGACATCCCAGAGCAGCAGCAGGGATGGGGCTGGAGGCCTTGATGTTCTTTGGGGTTGGTCTGGTTGGTGGAGGAGACTGGGCAGATCAGTCTGAGCTGGGATGCTCAACAGGCCCCTCCAGCCTCACTGGCTGCCAGCTTGAGGGATGATCTGTGGTATTTTCGGGGTCCCCCGGACAAAGGGAGGAAATGATGAATCTGACTCCATGTTCTCACAAGGTTGATTTATTATTTTATGTTCTATATTATATTAATGAAAGCTACAGTAAAACTATACTAAATAATGGAGGAAGTTTACAGAAGGCTTAACAAGATAATATGAAAACTAATGCTTTTCCAGAGTTTGACCAGCTTGGCCCTGATTAACAAAAGGACAGTTTGCAGGTTTGGAAAATGCCACATGGATCATCTTTATGAGCACAGCACAGAGAAGAAATGAGATAAGAATTTCTCTGAGGAGCTCTCCAGGAGAAAAACCCTGGGTCAATCCCAAATTGATCCATATTTTCCTGCCCATATCTTTAATTTTTACTGGGGCTTTGGTATTTTCCTATTTTTAAGGGCTGGAGAGAGGCTCCTTCTACTTTGGTGCTATCTCCAGTGTCATTTAGCCTCTCTGCTGGCACTTCAGTGGCATTAAACAGGACTGCCAGTGCCAACCCATTTGGCATCATCCCTTGATCCTGTTATTCCCAGCTCAGTTTGGTGTCTTTTTAACCTTAACTCACATTTAAAATCTCTTGCCTATTTTTCTGTCTGTAAGATTGAATTTCTCCCAGAGCAAATTCTGATTACTTTTTAGATAATTTTTCAGAGCAAACGCTGATTATTTTAAAGAGAATTCTTCCGAGCAAACCGATTATTTTAAAGAGAATTTTCCCTAGCAAATTCGGATTATTTCTGCTGTTCAGAGCCCTTGTCTGAAGCCCATCACGTTTCCCTTGACTGCACCTCCCTTCCCCACTGTCTCCAGAAGGAGAAGGAGCCAGGCTGTCATCAAGGTGTTTCTAAACTCTCTTTTCTCATGGTCTGTCACCTTGCGTGTGTCGGTTCAGCCCCTGCATTTCAGGCTACAATTTTCCCTGGGAAATGAGAGTAATCCACATTTTCTGAGGTGTTCAAGCATTCAGCACATCCTGGGTATCCACCCACCATTAGCTGAGCACAACTGAAAAGTAGTTCCCCAAAATATCCAGGGCAATAATTTTCCTGTGTTTTATGATAACTTTTTTGTGTGTGTGTGTCTTATTATTATTTCTTTTATTCTGTGCTAGTTTGGAGCTGTGAATACAGCAAATCATTTCTCAGGGTCAGCTTTTTGTTTTAGTCGATGGTTCTTTTGCTTCTCTGCAGATTTTTGTTACTTTTCCGCTTGTCCTTGACTTTGGGAGAAAAATATAATTATCTATGTTAATTAGAAAAAATCCAGGCCCTCTGGTCTCCCTGATGTTACAAGAGTGTGCCAGGCTCCTCTTGGTTTACCTCTTAAAAGGAGAAATTAAAGATTATTAAACCCGTGTAACTGGTGACAAAAAAACCATGAAAATTTAATCCCTGCTATGGAAAACCATTAAAATTCATAATTGCAATAAAATTGCCTAATCAAATTTGGATTTTATTGTTTTGGTGCTGCAGTGAACTCCGTGCTCCTTGTTTGAGCAGCAAAATCCACTCCAGGGATTCCTGATGGATCAGAAAGGCCTGGGAGATTATATCAGTGCACCTGAGTGGGGATTTCTCTTGGCATTTCAGGCCCTGCATAATTCCTCTCCCTGTTATTGAGAATTTCAGATTTCTGTGCTGCCAAGCACTGACCCCTCTAGAAGAACACTGCATTGACCTGAGGCTGGAGCAGCTTCCAAAATGGAATGACAGAACTGGGATTGTGGGTGTGGAGTTTGAATAGAAGTGTGTGTGATGAAACAGGTGTTTAAAGGTTTAGAATACAGTAATATATATATAAAGCAAGATGGACGTTTTAGGTGGAGGCTGGTCCCTTCTTCTTCACCTTCTTTTTCACTTTCTTCTCCTTCTCCTTCTCTTCCACCTTCTTCTCCATGGGTTTGGGTGGTTTTGTGTAATTGGATTAAAAAGTCCACATTGCAGGCCATGAGTGATTGGTTATTGGGTTAAAACTAAAAATAACTTAGGTGTCATTTTTAATTGGACAGTTTATCCTTAAAAGGCCTTGTAGAGAGAGAGACATGGCTCCATTTCTAGTTTGTTAGAGTGAAGTGCTGTAGAACTCGTGGTTTGTGAGAGTAACATAGATAAGAACCAATAAACATCTGAGTCCCAACAAGAAATATCATCTTGCGATTTAATCCTGACCCTGGCAGAAAAGAAGCAGAGAATCACAGGTAGCCAGCAATTTTCTGACAGTGGATTTAAAGCTGACAGAGCTCAAAGGGAACCTGAGATATTTGTGGAGCCCCATGGTTGGTTGGGGTCATTTGTGTCATTTGCCTTTCCTGGATCCTCCTTCACACTTCTGGGATGTTTTAAGTCACTTCCAACACAAACCATTGAACTTTATGGTGTAGAATGAGGCAGATCCACTCAGGGTCCCTGGATGGAGCTGAACGTGGATCCCTGGATCCCTCCCTTCACACTTCTGGGATGTTTTAAGTCAATTCCAACACAAACCATTGAACTTTATGGTGAAGAATGAGGCAGATCCACTCAGGGTTCCTGGATGGAGCTGAACGTGGAGCTGAGCTCTGCTGCATCTGGAGTCAATGATCCTAAAGGCCTTTTCCAAATGACTCCATGATGCTCCTGCTGCAGGTCCTTTTTCCCCTCAGCACCACTCTGAGCATCCTCCCTGAGCCTGCTCTGTCCTCTGAGCAAAGGGAAGGGCAAACAGGAACCCTTGCCTGGCTTCTCATCATTGCCAGCCTTATTTTGTATAGCTCTTTCCAGCCCCCCACACGATCTCCTCTCTAAATTTAACAGGCCTTATCTCTTCCATCTGTCCTTTCACAGGCACCTTCACCTGCCACTGATCATTTGTTTCACTTCTCTGGAACTTTTCTCTCCCTGTGTCTCCTTGCTGGCCAGGCAAGGAGAAAATCCCTGCTGTGTTTTGGTAGAGCTGAGCTGAGGCCTGTGGTTAAGCAAAGATGGGAAAGGGCAGTTTCAAAAATGTGGTTTGTCAGGAATTGTGATACAGGAGCGAGGAGGAGCAGCCCTGGGAGCACAGAGGAAGAGGACCTGGGATGAAGGGTGAAACACCAGATGGGTGCTGTGTCTAAATCAAGGTCAGGCTGACAGGGCAGCTCCTGGTTCCAGCAAAGGCCTTGCCCACAGAATGAAATCTCTTAGGGGAGGAAATAGCAGAGGAGAGATGGAATGCAGCTGTGCCAGATGTGCAGTTTGCAGGGTGCTGGAGGCTGTGGTGAGCCCCTCCCTGCTGCATGCAGAGATCTGAGGGATGGGGCCTCCACAGATGGTTCCTGACATCCCAGAGCAGCAGCAGGGATGGGGCTGGAGGCCTTGATGTTCTTTGGGGTTGGTCTGGTTGGTGGAGGAGACTGGGCAGATCAGTCTGAGCTGGGATGCTCAACAGGCCCCTCCAGCCTCACTGGCTGCCAGCTTGAGGGATGATCTGTGGTATTTTCGGGGTCCCCCGGACAAAGGGAGGAAATGATGAATCTGACTCCATGTTCTCACAAGGTTGATTTATTATTTTATGTTCTATATTATATTAATGAAAGCTACAGTAAAACTATACTAAATAATGGAGGAAGGATACTTACAGAAGGCTTAACAAGATAATATGAAAACTCGTGACTCTTTCCAGAGTCCTGACACAGCTTGGCCCTGATTGGCCAAAGAGTGAAAACAACTCCCAGCAGAACCCAATGGAACAATCACCTGTGGGTAAACAATCTCCAAACACATTCCACATGAGCACAACACGGGAGAAGCAAATGAGATAAGAATTGTTTTCCTTTTCTCTGAGGCTTCTCAGCTTCCCAGGAGAAAAACCCTGGACAAAGGAATTTTTTAAGAGAATGTGAACTCCTTCCAGAGTCCTGACACAGCCTGACTGTGATTGGTCATTAAGTCAAAACAATTCACATGTTGGATAAGCAATCTCCAACCACATTCCAAAGCAGCAAAACACAGGAGAAGCAAATGAGATAATACTGTTTTACTTTTTCTCTGAGGCTTCTCAGCTTCCCAGGAGAGAAGTCCTGGGCAAAGAGGATTTTTCAGAAAATATGACAGTGACAATGATCTGCATCCAGCAGCATTGTCCCTGGTCCCTCCAGCTGCTGCATCCCACTTTGGAGCTGGCTTAAAGTGGGCAGCACCTCCCTGCTGGGACAGGAAAGTGTTATTCCCAACAGGAGTGCTCCAGAGACTTGCCAGGCTCAGTCCATCCTCATTCCACAGGTGGGAGACCAGATCCTGGAGGTGAACGGCCGGAGCTTCCTGAGCATCCCCCATGACGAGGCCGTGAAGCTGCTCAAGTCCTCGCGGCACCTGATGATGACGGTGAAGGACATCGGGCGCCTGCCCCACGCGCGCACCACCGTGGATGAGACCCGCTGGATCAGCAGCTCCCAGCTCGGGGAGACCCTGCTCAGCTCTGCAGGGTAAGGGCCTGGGGGGCTGAGTGGCATTGGACAGACAGGTGTCTGCTAAGGAGGGCAGGAACCTCCCCTGAAATGGAAAATGGAAACCCTCTTCCTCCGAATTATTATAATTTTGAAATTAAGATGCTCTCAGGCAAAGATATGGGAATAGGAATAACAGTCCTTTACTAGGAAAACTAAAAAATACAAATATAATAGCACAAACAACAAAACACTACTGCCAGAGCCAGAACATGCCCTGGCACTCTGTGTGCCAGGGTGGTGGCACAGCCCCATGCCATGGGGGCCCAGCCCTCCTGCAGTGCCAGCTGTGGCTCTGCTGCAGCAGGGTTCCTGCACAAGGGGGGAGTTTTCCTCTGCAGCTCCTGTGGAAGAGGCAGCTGTTCCTCTGGGAATGCAGTGGAAAGGCTGTTCTGCTGTCCCCGAATCTCAGATTGTATCCAGGTAGGAATGTTTGAAATCTAAGATTCTATCCAGGTAGGAATGCTTGGCCCTCCCCCTGGGCGGAGCATCTCCCATGGGATGCTGGGATTGGATCAGCCTGCAGGGACCTCCAGTGGCCATGGGAGATCTCCCTGGAGGGGTTGGCTGTGGGAGAGAGAAAGCCAAACTGCCCTGGACAGCAGAGAGCTCCTGGGGGGCCCTGACAGATGGGAAACTTAAACTGCCCCATGGACAGCAGAGGGATGCCCCAGCTCTGGACAGGGGGTTGGCTGTGGGAGAGAGAAAGAAAAACTGCCCCAGGGACAGCAGAGAGCTGCCCCAGCTCTGACAGATGGGAACTTAATACATACCCCCATTTCCAACCTGAGACAGGGGCTGTTTGGGGAGGGTCTGTCAGCTCAGAGCCCATGGGAGGGGGGAGACCCCAGCCTGTCCATGGAGCTCCCCATTCTGGGGTCTGCTCCTGTGTCAGGGGAGCATCTCTGGCCTGTAGGGTGCAGCAGGTGTGGACAATGTTGTGCTGTCCGATGTCACCATTGAGTCAGGAACGGGAATGAAGGTGGCACAACTCCATGGATTTTCAGAAGGCATAAAAGCTCTTTTATTACAAAACTTCACATTTTTATAAGCAACATCATTCACCCAGAACCTGACTGGTTTTAATAACACCTGTTACCCCACTGGTTAATTAGGAGCAACACCATCTTTCCATAAACATCACGCAGAACACGTTCCACATGTTCACAAACACCAGCTGCACAGACTTAACTTAAGAATTGTTTCAATTCTTATTCTCTGAGCTTCTCACAGCTTTTCCCAGAACAATGCCTGGGAAAGTTATCTGTTCCACTCTCTGACCAACTTGTCACGTCCACAGTCCCTTCCCCTTGTCCCCTACCAGAAGCTTTTGGCTCTCCAGAGAGGAGAGCAGGTGCCAGGTGCTGTGCCAGGTGCCAGGTGACAGGCACTCAGGGCTGACTGATCTTCTCCCTCCTCACAGGGCAGTGGGTGACCATGCCATGGACGTGGCAGCCAGGGTAAGACATTCCTGATCCTTCTGAAATTATCACTGCTGTTGTGGTTTATTTCCATGGGAGGGAGGGCCCATGCTCCTGGTTGCAGCAGGGATGCTGGTTTTGGATTTTAATGGGCTTTTCTCTTCCCCATGCTGTGTTCTACAGTGACACAGTGGTGTCCCCTCTCCTGGGCCACCTCTAAGCACATCTGGTGCCCTCCAGCCTTCATGGGCAAGGGGCAATGATCACCCATAGACAGGGACCGTGGGGACCCCTCCACCCTGCAGAGGTGACCATGACTGCCCTCATGGTGGCTGTCTGTGGGTCCTGAGAGCTGCAGGGGTCTGTCCCAGCCCGAGGCAGGGCTGAGCCAGCCCTGCCCAGCTCAGCAGGCACAGGGACTCACCCTGTGCTGTGCCTGCAGCTCTGTGCCAGCATCTCCTCCTTGCAAAGGACATTGCTTTTAAATGGAAATTACGCAGGGAGGTTTCACAGGTGGCTCTCACTGATAACAGCTTTGTACTCTTTGCTGGCAAAACATGTTCCCAGCCTCAACTCCTCTCTGTCTCTGGGATAGTCAGGGTCTTGTCTGGTTCCATATCCCTGTGCCAGCTCTGCCTGGGAGGAAACACTAAGGACCTCCCCTCAGAAATTCCTCTCAAAGGGAAAAAGTCTTTCATCTGCAGCCAGGCTTGTCTCTCCCTGGGGCTCCTTTGGTTGCCAGTGGTTCTTCACTAGGGTCTGCTTCAAGCTGGCAGTGGGGGCAAGTGTGCCTTTTCCACAGGATGGGGAGCTGGCCTGTCTCCTGTGGCCCCAGTTCTGGCAGGGAGGAACAGGAGCACAGCCTGGGATTAAATCACTGCCTGTGGGGGACAGGATCTGCGCTTGCTGAAAAGGGATGGGAAACTCAGCTGGTGCTGCATGAACTGAGGGAATCAGAGCATCACAGACTGTCCTGAGCTGGAAGGGACCCACCAGGATCCCCCAGGGCAGCCCCTGTCCCTGCCCAGCTGCCCCAGCAACCCCAGCCTGGGCATCCCTGGCAGCGCTGCCCAAAGGCTCCTGGAGCTCTGGCAGCCTCGGGGCCGTGCCCATTCCCTGGGCAGCCTGGGCAGTGCCAGCACCCTCTGGGGGAAGAGCCTTGCCCTGAGCTCCAGCCTGAGCTGCCCTGGCCCAGCCCCAGCCGTGCCCTGGCTCCTGTCCCTGGCCCAGAGCAGAGCTCAGCTCCTCTGATCTTGGCTCTGGACTTACCCAAACAAGTGGTGACACTGAAAGGCTGATGGGGGGTACCTGGAGGTGCCTTCCTCCTGTCATCCCCAAAATCCTCCTCGCAGTCTGGCTCCCAGGCAGTGCTGGCAGGGAGGGCTGGTGGCAGAGCCCAGGGCAGGGGCACTCCCTGGCCCAGCTGGCTCAGCAGAGCTCTGCCCTCCTTCCCACTGCCCCAAGGCTGTCCCCTGTGCCCTGCAGCCCGTGTTCTACCGGGGGCTGGCCGGCTCGCAGGTGACCCTGAGCACCATGGTGAACCAGAGCCGGGTGATGCTGGAGGAGCAGGCCCGGCACCTGCTCAACGAACAGGAGAGGGCCACCATGGGCTACTACCTGGACGAGTACAAGGAGGGCAACATCTCCGTGGATGCTCTGGTCATGGCCCTCTTCGAGCTGCTCAACACGCACGCCAAGGTGAGGCCCTCGCCAGGGCAGGGACAGCTGCTGGGGGCTGCTGGGCTGAGCAGAGTCACTGCCACAATGCTGTGGGCATCGTCACCATGTGGGCCCTGTGCCTCCAAAGGGGGTCTGCTCTGGGAAAGGGGGAGGGAATGGGAGAGAAATCCATGTTACCCTGTGTGACCGTGTTCACAGGGGTCTGAGGGTGAGGGAAGAGACGAGGATCTGACTCCATGTTTCAGAAGGCTTGATTTATTATTTTATGATATATATTACATTAAAACTATACTAAAAGAATAGAAGAAAGGATTTCATCAGAAGGCTGGCTAAGAGTAGAAAAAGAAAGAATGATTAGCAAAGGCTTGTGTCTCAGACAGAGAGTCTGAGCCAGCTGACTGTAATTGGCCATTAATTAGAAACAACCACATGAGACCAATCCCAGATGCACCTGTTGCATTCCCCAGCAGCAGATAACCATTGTTTGCATTTTGTTCCTGAGGCCTCTCAGCTTCTCAGGAGGAAAAATCCCAAGGAAAGGATTTTTCGTAGAAGATGTCCGTGACAATCATGGAACCAGCACAGAATTCCACCCTGGTTTGGGTTGGAAAGGACTGTAAAAATCACCTGGTTCCGTGCCTACCATGAGCAAGGACACCTTCCACTACCTCAGGGCGCTCCAAGCCCTGGCCTTGGGCACTGCCAGGGATCCAGGGGCAGCCAGAGCTGCTCTGGGCACCCCATGGGGATGCAGGCTGGTGTTCAGTGGCAGAGGAGCTTCTGGTAACATTTATGACCAAACCTCCTCCATCACCTGTCACTGCCACTGCTGACCATGGTGGGAGGGAGACCCCCAGCTCCTCAGGAATGTGACTGTGCTCCCACCTGGCTGCGGCTCTGTGTGCCCGGCCAGTTCTCTCTGCTCTCCGAGGTGAGGGGGGTGATCTCCCCACAAGACCTGGACCGCTTTGACAACCTGGTGCTCAAGAGGGAGATCGAGTCCATGAAGGCCCGGCAGCCCGCGGGGCCCAGCCCCGACTCCTACTCCATGATGTCCTACAGCGACACCGTCTCGTCCTCCAGCAGCCACTTCACTGCCACCACCGTCAGCTCGGCCAGGGTAGGTCCCTCCTGCCCCATCCCCTTCCTCCCAGCACCTCCTCCTGGCAGTCCTACAGCAAGCTGCTCTCCCTGGGCTATGTGGTACCTGAAACAAGAATGTGGCTGGTGCCTGTGCTGTCCGAACATCATCCGGTTAGGAGATAATGTTTGGGTTTTTCATGGAAAGGCATAGCGTATGATTTGGGTTACCGTACATTTCATGGACTGTCTGATGGGGCAGAGGGTGCTGCAAAGCCATTTCACCCCACAGGGAGCCCTGTCCAGCTTCCCCTGTGGGTTCCCCAGGCTGTTGTTTTCCTGTGCACTCTGGGTGGTGCCATGAGGTGCTGGGTGTCTCTGTGCCCCTGACACTGGGGTGCTGCTGTGCCCTGCTCAAGGGCTGTGTGTCCCTTTGATGCCTTGTGCAGGCTGGCCTAGAACAGAGCTAAAGAATAAAGCAGGGATTTATTAAAAGCCTCCATGGATCCACCTTGGGCAGCACCAGAGCCCAGCCAGGGCTGCACCCAAGATGAACCAAAATGGCCCCAAAATGCACGACCGGGCACGGGGTCTGTCACTGGGATCAGCTCTGCTCCATTTGCACCTTGCAGTTCATTGTCCCATTCCAGCTTTAGCCCATGCAGTCCCACCCTGCTTGTTTTTCTCTCTCCAGCCCACGGGGTTTGTGCCCCTGGGCTGAGATTTGGATCATTTGTCCTTGGTGCCCAGCTGGAGCAGGAATTGTTTTGTCTCCCTGCTCTGTGCACAGAGCTCACCATGCCCTGATATGGAGCCCAGACCCACACACTAAAGCAGCCCAGAATGTGAAAAATAGAAAAGCCAAAACCTGAGGTATCACCTTCATCCCAGTGAGGGACAGAGCCTGCCTTGCTCCCAGAAATCCACTGGAGCTGCATCCCCAGGGAAATCCCAGCCCTCCCTGCTGCTGTTCACCAGCTCCTAAATCTCCCCCTAAGGATTCTGGCTGCCTGCTCCCCATCCCAGTGGGAGCCACAGTGGCCAGGCAGCTGCATCCCAGTGCCACCCACTCTCAGCTCTCAGCAGCAGCAGCAGCAGCACTCCCACGTCTCTGCCAGGCCCCTGTCGCACGCACCATCTAATTAAGTTACTGTAATCACCTCAGACTGTGCAGGCACACAGCCCCCAAATTAATTTCCTCACCATAAAATGCCTTTCATCATAAATGCATTAGTAACCTTGGAAATTAAACCCTTCATGGAAAGAAGGGGGAACAATGGGCTCTGTGCTCAGCGAGGAAAGCAGCCCACGGTGCTGGGATGGGGCTGGGGAGGGTCCACCCCAGCACAGCCCATGGGGGAGAGGGGAGGGGGCTTTCCTGGGGCTCTGCCTGCCTGTGAGAGACCTCAGAGAGTGTCAGAGCATCAGAGCTGTGCTTTTGTCCTGTTAAATCCACAAGTGCCCACAGGAAAGCCACCTGCTCAGGTCAGGAGGCATTTCAGTGAGATCCTTTGTGGATCTGCATAAACAAAGTGAGTTTTGCTCTGCTCTCCAAGGAGCTGCTGGGAGAATTCTTCTGAGGGCTGGCACAGGTCTGCCAGGGTTGTGTGGTGGGTGTAACACCCTGCTCTCAGGCTGTGCCCATGCCTGGGGCTGTGCCACGTGCTCCAGGTGTGCCTGGTGCTGCACAACACGTGCCAAACGTGCCTGCCTGGGCCAGTGTGTGACCAACGGCCCGGCCCCACCTGGCACACGAGCCCAGAGCTCAGGGAGGGACACCAGGGTGCTGCTGTGGCACAGGGAAGGGAGTGGGCACCACTGCTTGAAGAGCTTCCTTCCAGAGCCCG
Organism: Emberiza elegans; assembly: GCA_024865655.1. NCBI lineage: Eukaryota > Metazoa > Chordata > Aves > Passeriformes > Fringillidae > Emberiza > Emberiza elegans. The sequence goes on along the minus strand of JALJVW010000184.1, from coordinate 69,401,907 downwards.
TGTCCCTTGTGCCCTGCAGGGCCTCCCTGGCCGTGTGGCACCTGTCCCCAGGGGTGGGAGAGCACACCCTGCTCCGGGAATGGAGATGATCCATCCAGGGGGGTGGGAATGCTGCCACTGAGCATGGCCGTGCCCACTTGCTGGAACAGCTGCCAAGCAAAGAGCTCATGGCGCTTGGATAGCAGGAGAGATGTGGGCAGGGATCCCAAAGCGATCCCTCAGCCCCTGATGCTCTTCCCTCCCCAGCACCCAGGCAGCAGGGGCTCCCTCCAGCCCTCCCTGGCTGCAGCTGGGGCTGGGTTCTGGGGGTGGGTTCTGGGGCTGGGGGCTGGGGGCTGGGGGCTGGGATGGGTTCTGAGATGGGTTTTTGGGCTGGGTTCTGGGGCTGGGTTCTGTGCTGGGTTCTGGGGGCTGGGTTGGGTTCTGGGGCTGGGTTCTGGATGGGGTGCATGGGTTTTTGGATGGGTACTGTCTGGATTCTGGGGGTGGGTTCTGGGGCTGGGTTCTGGGTGAGGGTTCTGGATGTGAGTTCTGGGATGGGTTTTGGGCTGGGTTCTGGATGGGCTGTGTTCTGTGTGTGGGTTCTGGGTGAGAGTTCTGGGTGTGGGTTCTGGGTGTGGGTTCTGGTTCTGTGTTCTGTGTGTGGGTTCTGGGTGAGGGTTCTGGTTCTGGGTTCTGGGCTGGGTTCTGGGCCGCATTTGAAGACAGGGGCAGCGCCGTGCCAGGGTTTGCTCAGCTCTCTCCTTTGTTTTGCACCCTCCTTGACGGCCCATTTTCCCTTTTGTGCTTGTTTTCCTCTGCTCTCCCCTGGCACACCCCAGGAGCGGCTCCTGTGGCTCATAGACCTGATGGAGGTAGGGCTGCAGCGCCTGGGTGTGGGCAGGGAGGGAGGGATGGGCTGCCCGGGCTGTGGCAGCTCCTGCAGGGCCCCCTGTGTCACCCAGCCCTGCTGCTCCTCCTGCCTCTGCACGGAGCAGCTCCTTCCCCCAGTCCCTGGTGCTGCACTGCACACACGGCTCAGCTTGAGCCAGACCCAGCTGGGAGCTGAGTGCCACAGACACCTCAGGGATGTGGTTTTGGAGGCAGCAGCAGAGCTGGAGCCTGGCAGAGCCCTCCCTGCCCTCCCTGCTGCTGTGCTGGGTGGGCAGCCTGGCCAAACACCAGTAGAAAATCAGGGAATGGTTTGGGTTGGAGGGACCTTTGAGCCCATCTAATCCAGCTGCCCTGCAGTGAGCAGGGGCATCTTCAGCTCAGAGCCAGTGTTTGATGGTGCTCAGCCACTGTCTGAGGGTCACCAGCACCTCCTGGAAGTCCTGGGCGTCCAGATGAGTCCTGCAGGGCAGAGATCAGCTGCAGCCTGCAATAATCAGGTGCAGCATGTTGACCAGAGCAGTGGGAATTCCTGATGGTTCTGGCATTCCCTTTGTCCCTACCTCCTGCCCAACCCTCAGTGTTGGGGTGAAGGAATTGATGTCCCTGGGGGTTTTGGTTTTCCTCTCCACCACCTCCTAGCAAAGCTGCTGCCAGCCAGAGGTGCCTTCTCCTCCCAGGGCTGGTTCCAGAGGTGAACCAGCTCCAGCTCCCTGGGATATCCCACATGGAGCTTTCCCACATTCCCATCAGCTCCAGCTCCCTCAGAGGATGAGGACAAGGACAGAGTGAAACCACTGTGTGGAGGTTATTTTGCATCCTTAGAGCCCCTAAAATCTGCAGCAGGGGCTTGTGGCTCCTCCATCCCCGTGTCTGCATTCCAGAGTGGGAGATGGAAGGGAAGAGAGGAGGGAAGCTGGGCTTGTCCCCAGGCTGGGACAGTTGTTCAAAGCTGCCACCCTGCAGGACTCAAGCTGGGGGAGCTCAGCAAAGCTCTCGTTAGCAGTAAGTGGAAATCAGACAGATCTGGAGCTGAGAGGTTAATTAAAGGTTGGGCTGTGTTCCCTGGGGAGGTGGCAGTTTCTCCAGCCTTTAATCTGCAAATGGAAAGTGTCTGCCTGTGTGAAAGATGCTCTGCAGCTCCGTCACTCCTGCTGGGCACTCTTTTTAGGATAAGAAGGACAAACATTTCCCAGCTGCTCTGAGGAGGGGCTGGAAGGGCCTCACCTGGCCCCAGTTCCCCTGAGGAACTGGAAAATAGAAGAGGAGCAGGAAGGAGCAGCCTTCTCAACACTCATTTTTCAGGGCAGTGGTTTCTGTGAGTCTTTCAAGGGAAACCCAGCAAGGCAGAGCCTCGAAATAGCCAATTCCTGAAAGCAAATGTGCTTAAAAGTCATCCTGGTTTATGGCCCAGAGCAATCACTGTTTAATTGCTTTGGCCCCCTGAAGGAGTGAGGAAAAGCAAATCTCCTGCAGGCAGAGGTGCCCTGAGGAGGAGCAGCAGCATCAGTGTCCCTGGCTGGGGGCACAGAGCTGGCAGTGGCACTGGGGGGCACAGGGACAGTGCTGTGCCCACCCAGCATCTGGGACAGGCTGGTCCTTGCTGCCAGACCAGAGCTGGGACAGGGACTGTGATGGGCACGGGGCTGGGGGAGATGGCCCGGGCAGGTTTTAGGGGGCATCAGGCAGATTATTCCCATTTTAGGAGTGACACAGCTGCCGGTCAAATTCCCCAGAGCAGCCGTGGCTGTCCTGGATCCCTGGCAGTGCCCAGGGCTGTGACCGTGTTCACAGGGGCCCGAGGATGAGGAAGGAGACGAGGATCTGACTCCATGTTTCAGAAGGCTGATTTATTATTTTATTATATATATTATATTAAAACCATACTAAAAGAATAGAAGAAAGGATTTCATCAGAAGGCTGGCTAAGAATAGAAAAAGAAAGAATGATAACAAAAGCTTGGGGCTTGGACAGAGAGTCTGAGCCAGCTGGGCTGTGATTGGCCATTAATTAGAAACAACCCCATGAGACCAATCCCAGATGCACCTGTTGCATTCCCACAGCAGCAGATAACCATTGTTTGCATTTTGTTCCTGAGGCCTCTCAGCTTCTCAGGAGGAAAATCCTAAGGAAAGGATTTTTCATAAAAGATGTCTGCGACACCAGGCCAGGCTGGACAGGGCTGGGAGCAGCCTGGGACAGTGGGAGGTGTCCCTGCCATTGCAGGGGTGGCACTGGATGATCTTTAAACTCCTTTCCAACCCAAAACATTCCGTGATTCTCTTTTAAAAGCCCCCTGCCCTTATGCTGGAGTAATGGAGGATGGAACCAGCCCTTGGCACAGGAAGGTTTCCCAAGCCAGGCCTTTACCTGTCACTCCCTGAACAAGCTGTTTCTTTGTGTTCTCGTTCTCCAGGGCTCCTTCAGAAGCCACAGGGATAAAAGCACTTTACATCAATGTTTTTGCTGCTCCTCTAATGGTCTTAATTGCCTCCCGTGTCTATTTTGGGACTCGAGCATCTCCCAGGCGCAGCAGCAGCAGCCTCCAGCAGCTGGGGGAGATGCAGAAGCACCAGAGTTTCAGCTAATCAGCTGTTTACCCTGCAATAAATAGCAGGCACTTAAACACAGACTGTGCCCTGCCCCATCCAACCAGCCCTGCCAGCGTGGTAGGAGCTGAGCTCAGCCTCCCTGAGCAGCAGCTGCTGAGGGAGAGGGGGCTGAGGCTGGGTCTGCCACCAGGGGGGCTGGGGATGGTCCCCCCTGCCAGAGGATTCCCTCTGCACCCCCAGCTCTGCTGTGTCCCCACCCTGCCACCCCTGGCTTCACCAGCTTTGCTCTGCTTGGCTGCACCCATGGCCTCTCCCTGCGCCCATCCCTACTGAGAGATTCCCACAGGGAAATCCCTACTGGATTCCTGGAGCCCTCAAAACTGTGGTGGGGCATTTCCTGGTGACATTTCTGGGCTCATAAAGCGGTGGCAGCAGCTTCTCCTTGCATCTGAGACCCACTGCTGTGACCGTGTTCACAGGGGTCTGAGGATGAGGGAAGAGACGAGGATCTGACTCCATGTTTCAGAAGGCTGATTTATTATTTTATTATATATATATATTACATTAAAACAATACTAAAAGAATAGAAGAAAGGATTTCATCAGAAGGCTAGCTAAGAATAGAAAAAGAAAGAATGAATAACAAAGGCTTGTGGCTCGGACTCTCTGTCTGAGCCAGCTGACTGTGATTGGCCATTAATTAGAAACAAGCACATGAGACCAATCCCAGATGCACCTGTTGCATCCCACAGCAGCAGATAACCATTGTTTGCATTTTGTTCCTGAGGCCTCCCAGCTTCTCAGGAGGAAAAATCCTAAGGAAAGGATTTTTCATAAAAGATGTCTGTGACACACTGCTCTGGGTTGCAGGGGAGGAGAGTTAAATTTCTATTTTCCTTCCTCTGGGGATAAAAAAAAACCAGAAACAAACAGGTATTGAACTGCAGCCCTCAGGGCTGGTCCCTTCCAAATTCAGCAGGAGCAGCTGATTTAAACCTAGAGGAGCTCACCCCAAGGTGTCAGGCCCACAGCATGCCCTGAGCACATCCCTTAGCTTGGGACAGCCTGTGTCCCAACAAAGGCACCCCAAAGGAGGCAAAACCCCCTGGGTAAGGCTGGCCCTGCATGGGGAGGGGTTTGGAGCATCCCTCTGCCCATCCCCTGGCACTGTGCTGGCTCTCCTGCTGCTGTGCCATGGCTCTCTGTTCTTCTGTGCCCTCCCAGAACACGTCAGAGCTGGAGGGAGCTGGGGACTGCCACCAGAGCAGCATCAACACCCTGCCAGATGTGTCCCTGGTAAGGCTGCACGCAGCTGGGGGGGAGCAGGAGGCAAACTGGGGGTGCTGGGTTGGGCCCCAGTGCAGCAGCCGGGCCAGGGGAGTCACTGAGCACAGCCCTGCAGGTGGATAGGAGCAGCCTTGTGCAACCAAAGCAAAGCTTGGCTGGGTTGTTCTGTGTTGCATTAGGCCCTTTTCTGACCCAGACATGGGGCAACTGAGAATAAAATAAAATAGATTTCAATATTTATATTTATATTTATAGCTATATTTATATTTATATTTATAGCTATACTTATAGCTATATTTATATAGTATTATATTTATATAATATATTTATATCATATTATATTTATATTCATATCTTATTATATTTATATCTATATTTATATTTATATTTATATCTGCATTTATATTTATATCTTATGATATTTATATTTATTAATTTTTCTATTTTATATATTAATATTATATTTTTAATATTATTTTATATATTTTATTATAGTAGAAAATATTATATTTTATATTAATAGAATATATGAATATTTTATTTAAATATATATTAATGAAATCTAAAAGTTTAAAAATTTTTATTCCATTTTCAGTCTCATGAGAAGGGTGAGACAGTACAGATGTTGTAATTCATGCCATCACAATCAGAAGGCAATTATTTCCTAATTATTATTTATTATAAGCATTTATTGGATTATCAGGTGTTCTGCAGCTGTGCTCATTTGTGAGTTTTATTCTCATTGTGAGAGGGTCAGGGAGGTGTTGGTGTGACACTGTAGGGTCAGGAGGTGTTTGTGTGACACTGTAGGGTCAGGAAGGTGTTTGTGTGACACTTTCAGGGTTAGAAAGGTGTTTGTGTGACACTTTTAGGGTCGGGAAGGTGTTTGTGTGACACTGTAGGGTCAGAAGGTGTTTGTGTGACACTGTAGGGTCAGAAGGTGTTTGTGTGACACTTTTAGGGTCAGGAAGGTGTTTGTGTGACACTGTAGGGTCAGAAGGTGTTTGTGTGACACTGTCAGGTCAGGAAGGTGTTCATGTGACACTGTCAGGTCAGAAGGTGTTTGTGTGACACTTTTAGGGTCAGAAGGTGTTTGTGTGACACTTTTAGGGTCAGAAGGTGTTTGTGTGACACTGTAGGGTCAGGAAGGTGTTTGTGTGACACTTTTAGGGTCAGGAAGGTGTTTGTGTGACTCTGTCGGGTCAGAAAGGTGTTTGTGTGACACAGTCAGGTCAGAAGGTGTTTCTATAACAACCATCTCTTCAGCCATGGTCATTGTGAGGAGATGAACACGCACTGAGCCTGGGCATGGTGTCCAACAAACTGTGCTTTCTTTGGCAGGACGATCTCTCCTCCTTCCCAGAGGAACCACCCAACTTCAAGCCCCCTCCTCCTCCGTCAGCCCCGCAGAGCCTGGAGCCCTCCTCAGCCCAGCCCCGCGTCCCGGGGCAGGAGAAGCCCAAGCGCCCCTCCTCCGAGTCCTCCCAGTCCGGCCTTTTCTTCGTGGCCCCCCGGAACCCCTCTCCCCCTCCCAACCCCCCCGACAAGGACACGCTCAGCGTCACCTCCACGGCCACCGAGGATTCCTCCCCCAGCGCCATCTACGCCACCATCTCGCCGCTGTCCCCTCGCAGCCAGCCCAAGGACAGCCCGCTGTCCCTGCTCAGCCAGCACCCCATCGGGCCCTTCCCCAGGGTGCAGTCCCCCAGCAGGATGAAGAGCCCATCCCCAGAGGGGCCTCAGAGCCCCCCAACCCCGTCCCCTCCTCCTCCTCCGCCCTCTCACCCCGCGCCCCCTCCCCCGGACAAGGGCAGCCCCCCGGCCGTGGGCAACCAGCATTTCATCATGGTGGAGGTGCACCAGCCCAACAGCGAGCCTGACGTCAACGAAGTGAGGCCCCTGCCCCAGGCCAGAGGTGGGTGGCACCTCCCCAGCTGGGGGGAAACCATCCCCGGGGTGCTGGGAGGGACAGAAACGGGGCAGCATCGGAATAATCACTGTGACCGTGTTCACAGGGGTCCCAGGGTGAGGGAAGGGACGAGGATCTGACTCCATGTTTCAGAAGGCTTGATTTATTATTTTATGATATATATTACATTAAAACTATACTAAAAGAATAGAAGAAAAGGTTTCATCAGAAGGCTGGCTAAGAATAGAAAAGCAAGAATGATAACAAAGGTTTGTGGCTCAGCTCTCTGTCCGAGCCAGCTGACTGTGATTGGCCATTAATTAGAAACAACTAACATGGGCCAATCCCAGATGCACCTGTTGCATCCCACAGCAGCAGATAACCATTGTTTACATTTTGTTCCTGAGGCCTCCCAGCTTCTCAGGAGGAAAAATCCTAAGGAAAGGATTTTCATAAAAGATGTCTGCGATAAATTACCAATATAGCAGGATGGGATGTGCCTGAGCCTGTCTGGCCCTTGGTGCTGAACAAAATAGCAGCAACTGTGGTGTTTCACCCCACAGACACCTTTGGCTGTGGGTGTGTGGTGTTTTCACCCCACAGACACTTTTGCCTGGCTGGGTGTGTGGTGTTTCACCCCACAGACACCTTTGGCTGTGGGTGTGGGGTGTTTCACCCCACAGACACTTTTGCCTGGCTGGGTGCTGCAGCTGGGCCTGTGGGGACAAGTCCAGGCCTGCAGGAGCTCTGGTGGGGCTGGGATGGAGCTTCCCCCCATAACAGGGGCTGCTCCTCAGGTTTCCCTCTGGCAGAGAAGCTTTAAGGTGATGGTGAAGGAAAGGAGTCGGTTCTGATGGAGGGTTTGGATCCAGAGCTTTATTCTGGCCCACAGCCTCTGAATGCAGCACCAGCTCCACCAGAACTCCCTGTCCTGTGGTTGCTCCTTTGAACCCCAGGGGAAGGGGCAGGGAGCCACCAACCAGGGACAGGAGGGGAGGGACAAAGGGACAAAGGACACCTGGATGGCCCAATGCCCCCCAGGGGTAGAGGGCATCCTGTGAACCTGCCCATCACTGGACACCTTCTGGAATGCCAGGATTGACAGGCAGTGCTGGGAGGGGAAAGGAGAGGTGACTGACACACCCGGGAGGGAATTATCGGGGAGAAACCCGAGGTTCTGGGGTAAAACCTGAAATCACAACGCAACAGGACAGGACAGAGATCTCAAGGCTTCAGGTCTTGTGATGGATCTCGTGATCCAAAAGTTGGAGCATCTCTCCTATGGAAAGTGAGGGAGCTGGTTGTGCTCAGCTGGAGAGGAGGGGCTCCAGGAGAGCTGGAGAGGGGCTGGGGACAAGGGATGGAGGGACAGGACACAGGGAATGGCTCCCACTGCCACAGGGCAGGGCTGGATGGGATATTGGGAATCAGGAATTGTTCCCTGGCAGGGTGGGCAGGCCCTGGCACAGGGTGCCCAGAGCAGCTGGGGCTGCCCCTGGATCCCTGGCAGTGCCCAAGGCCAGGCTGGACAGGGCTGGGAGCAGCCTGGGACAGTGGGAAGTGTCCCTGCAATGACAGGGGTGGGATGAGATGAGCTCTAAGATCCCTTCCAACCCGGGCCATTCTGTGACCTCAAGGACCAGAAATAATTCTGGTCTTTTCTCATTGACTGTGCATTTTGAGGGGGGTGGTGGGAATCTGATTGTGCCCACAGTCAGCTTGGGAGTCACATTTATCCCAGGAACAAGAAGTGGAGGTGAGGAAGCAGTGTGCAGGGCCCTATGGGTCACTCAGAGATGGAGAGGGAGGTGGGGTCCCAGGGGGTCCTGGGAGCTCTCAGAGATAGAGAGAAAAGTAGGATTAACAGGGGGTCTCTGGGACATGGAGAAGGCAGAAGGATCCAGGGGAATCCCGGGATCCCATCTCCTCTCGGACATGGAGAGAAAAGTGGGATTAAGAGGGGGTCTTTTGGAAATGGAGATGGAAGGGGGACCCAGAGGTCTCTCGAGGATGGAGAGGAGGATTCCTGGAGAAGGAGAGGGAAGGGGATCCAGGGGTTCTCAGGGATGGAGGGAGGGGGAGGGGTTCCTGAAGAAGGAGAGGAAGGGGCGGTGTCGGACATCCAGGGGATCCAGGAGGGACCTGGAGAAGGAGAAGGAAGGGACATGGGGAAGGACAGGGGGTTCCTGGAGAAGGAGGAGGGGATCCAAGGGTGTCAGACGTGGGGAGGGACAGGGGGATCCAGGGGGGCTCTCGGACATGGAGAGGGAAGGGCGATCCAGGGGCTCCTGGGGAAGGAGAGGGAAGGGGATCCAGGGGTGTCGGACATGGAGAGGGACAGGGGGATCCAGGGGTGTCGGACATGGGGAGGGACAGGAGGATCCAGGGGCTCCTGGAGAAGGAGGAAGGGGATCCAGGGGTGTCGGACATGGGGAGGGACAGGAGGATCCAGGGGCTCCTGGAGAAGGAGGGAAGGGGATCCAGGGGTGTCGGACGTGGGGAGGGACAGGAGGATCCAGGAGGGCTCCTGGAGAAGGAGAGGGAAGGGGATCCAGGGGCTCCTTGGGGAAGGAGAGGGAAGGGGACCCAGGGCAATCCCGCCCCCCGCGCTGCGGCGGCGACACGAGTGGCAATGTCGCCCTCGTGTGGCACAGCGCCGTCACTGCAGCCGGCCCTGGCCCGCAGGGTGATGCGGGTGCATTAAATGCAGCGCCGCGGGTGCATCAATGCAGCGCCGCCGCTGCTCCTGACGTTTCCAGCCTCCATCTGCACTTGGTCTTCATCCTCGAAGGGCAGAAAGCTCCTGCATGGCAGCACCCCTTCACTTGGCTTGGTGCCTGTCTCCTCCCCGCCCCTGTTGGGGAGTATGGGCTGTATTAAACTGGCCTCTGGCAGGGTCCCTGAATTCATCACGCTCTCCCTCCATCCCAGTTTGGGATCTGGGTTGGATTCCAGACCAGAGTTTGTGGCCACTTGTCTCTGGATGCTGCCTGTGCACAGCTCTGCTCTTCTGACAGGAGGGTGCAGTGGGATTGGGGTCAATCTCTTCTCCCAGAAAACAGGGACAAGACAAGAGGAGATGGCCTCAAGCTGTGCCAGGGGAGCTTCACGTTGGATATTGGAAAAATCCCTTCACTGAAAGAGCAGTCAGGCTTTGGGGAGAGGCTGCTCAGAGCAGTGGTGGTGATCCTATCCCTGAAAGAACCTAAAAGCCATGTAGGATGTGACACTTGGGGACATGGCTTTGAAGTGCCCTTAGCAGTGCTGCTCTTGTGGCTGGACTCGATGATCTGAGAGTTCTTTTCTCTCAGGTTTTGGTTGTTAATTGCTGCCCCGAGATGTGCAGGGTATCTCTGGTTCAGCCCATGCAGCTGAAGAACAAGTCAGAGCTCTTCACTTTTCTGTCTTGAGGTTGTTTATAAATTCTTATCTATAAAATTTTCTTTCTGCCCAGCCGAGGTCTGCTCAGCAGGGCAGCCACAGGCACTCTGTGTTGTCCTTTTACACTACAAACTACCTATAACATATTTACACTTAATTCCCAATACCTATCACCTGTGTTAGACAGTGCCCTTCTACTCTAAACCAATCCCAAAGTGCCAACATCACTGCAGAAAATGGAGAACAAGAAGAAGAAGGAGAAAGGCTGGACATGCCCAAGTTCTTCCATCTTGTCCCCATAACCCCCATACCAAAAATCCTAAAATCTACATTATCACCCTATGATAATTTTATTATTATACTATTTAAATTTCTGTGACTTTCAGGTCCTCATACAAAGCTGGTAACTTGCTCCAGGGGTCAAAATCAAATCCCCAGGTGCTCTGGGCTGTGTGCCAGGGTCTCTGAGCCCACTGACAGGGTCCTCAGCAACTCTGGACACCAGGAGGGATGTGCTGAGTTCCGACACTTTTCCCACCTGAGCAATTCCATGGTTCTGCAGGGCTGTGCTTGGGAATGTTGCTCTGCAGCCCCGGTGTGAGTCCCAGGGGAGCTGCCCAGCCCTGGGAGCGGGAGCTGCCCTCTCCCCATGGCCGTGGGTGCCCGGCCCTGGCGCTGCCCCCGCTAACGCCGCCTCTCTCCCCAGCCTCCACGCTCTCCCAGCTGTCGGACAGCGGGCAGACCCTCAGCGAGGACAGCGGGGTGGACATCGGGGAGGTGGAGACGAGCGGCAAGGACAGGAGCCGGCAGCCAGGCCCCGGCAAGAGCCGCAGCCCCAAGGAGGCCCCCAGGAGCGAGGGGGCGGCAGAAGGGGCCTCCAAGCCGGTGAGGGGGGCCTGGGGTGCTGCTCTGTGTGGGAGGGGGCACCACTGCCTTGGCCAAGCCCGTTGCGCTCCCTCTGCCCACAGGCAGCAGCACTGGTCCATGCTTAGCTGGGGTATTTCTCCTCTCTGCTGAGGCCAGTCAGGTCTGTGGGGGGCTGAGCTGTGGGGAGAGGGGTCAGGAGTGGCCGAGGGGCACTGTAGGGCTGATTCACTCCATGCTGGGTAGATCCCATCCCTCCCAGCTCCAGCCAGCAGCTACATGGGGCATGGGGAATTCCTGGCTCTAAATGGACATCTACAATCCACATGAGTGAGGCCACCCCTCACCCAAAGGGAAGGTGGCAGTGGGTGTCAGATGTAACTCAGAGGGTCTATGGTGGTGATGAGGCTGAGGGACAGAGGCAGGCAGGCAGAGAGCTGCTCTGCTGCTTCCCAAACCCCTCCAGACCTGCCCAGAGCTGGGATTTTAGATCAGGAGTCAGAAAGCAACCGCAGGGCTGTGTCTGTCCCTCTGTGGTGGCAGCCAGCGTGTCCCTGCCTGCTGTGGGGCCCTGGCTGAGGGAGCACATGGTGGCACATGGTGTCCGGGCCCCCTTGGCAGTGCTGCCATCTGTCCCCACAGCCGGGGCTCCTGGAGCCCACGTCGTGTCTGATCCGGGTGTCCAAGAGCGCTCCCACCTTGGGCATCGCCATCGAGGGCGGCGCCAACACGCGGCAGCCGCTGCCCCGCATCGTCACCATCCAGGTAGGGCAGCTGGGAGGGGACAGCTCTGTGCACATCCCAGCCCATCCCAGATCCCATCCCATCCATCCCAGCCTGTCCCATGGATCCCATCCCAGATCCCATCCCAGCCCATCCCAGATCCCATCCCAGGAAAAATAAGTGAAGGTGAGGGAGCAGTGTGCAGGACCCCAAGGGTCCCTCAGAGATGGAGAGGGAGGAGAGGTCCCAGGGGGGTCCCAGGATTGCTTGGAGATGGAGAGAAAAGTAGGATTGAGAGGGGGTCCATCCCATCCCATCCCATCCCATCCCATCCCATCCCATCCCACTCCTCCCTGGGCAGGCTGGGGAAAGCCCTGGAGCTGTGGCCAGGGGGATTTTGGGGGTTTGTCCCCCACTGCAGCTCCCCAGGCACCGTTCTGCCCTGCTGAGGACGGTGTCTGTGTCCCGTGGATGATCCCATCCCAGAACACACCTCCTGGGAGCCAGCTGTGTGCTCCAGACATCTCCGAGGGGATCAGGGCAGCCCTGAAAGCTTGGCTGCTGTCTCCAGATGTCTGGAAACTGCCAGACGGGGGATTGAGGAGGGGGAATGGTGGATGGGAGCCAGGGGACTGAGCCCTCTGGAGCTGTCTCCCTGTTTGCTGTTTAGTTGGGGCAAAATTCAAGTTATTTACAGAAAAAAAAATCAGAGCCAACTCTGCCTTGGTTATTCTTGGCCACCCCAGCTGGCGTCATGCTCCAGGAGCAAGCAGGGGGGAAGCCAAATCCATCCCCTCTCTCCAAAAAGTGAAATATTTCACATCCATCACGTCAGACATGAAATACCTCTCAGTTTTTTTCCCCCTGCTTGATGCAGGGAGTGGTGGAATCTCGGGTTGCTGTTGTTAATTGCAGCCCCGAGATGTGCAGGGTGTCTCTGCTTCGGCCCATGCAGCTGAAGAATGAGTCTGGACTCTTCACTTTTTGGTCTTGAAGTTATTTATTAATTCTTATCTATAAAATTTTCTTTCTGCCCAGCCGAGATCTGCTCAGCAGGGCAGCCACAGGCACTCTGACCGCCCCCGAGGTGGTGTTGTCCTTTTATACTACAAACTATTAATTCCCAATAATTCCCAAACACTTAATTCCCAATACCCATCACCTGTGTTAGACAGTGCACTTCTACTCTAAACCAATCCCAAAGTGCCAACATCACTGCAGAAAATGGAGAACAAGAAGAAGGAGAAAGGCTGAACACACCCAGATTCCTCCATCTTGTCCCCAAAACCCCCATACCAAAAATCCTAAAATCTACATTTTCACCCTGTGATCATTTTATTATTACACCATTCAAACCTGTGTGACTTTCAGGTCCTCATACAAAGCTGGTAACTTGCTCCAGGGGTCAAAATCAAATCCCCAGGTGTTCTGGGCTGTGTGCCAGGGTCTCTGAGCCCCCCAACTCTGGACACCCGGAGGGATGTGCTGGGTTCCGACGGTGGGAGTGCGATCTGACCCCTCTCTGTCCTGCAGCGGGGGGGCTCGGCACACAACTGCGGCAAGCTGAAGGTGGGACACGTCATCCTGGAGGTGAACGGCACGGGGCTGCGGGGCAAGGAGCACCGCGAGGCCGCGCGCATCATCGCCGAGGCCTTCAAGCTGAAGGAGAAGGACTACATCGATTTCTTGGTCACAGAGTTCAACGTGGCCCTTTAGGGGCAGGCTTTGGGCAGCACTGAGGTGGGGATGGAGGATGGCAGCGAGGTGGGACAGCAGCGTCCCACGGCCCTGCACGCGCACACACCCCCGGCTTGTCCCCAAATGTCCCCAGGCTCGCTGCCTGCCTAGGGCAGGCTGAGAACGGGCACATCCCTTCAAGTTTCCATCCCTGTCCTCTCTGGGGTAGGGAATGTCCTCTCCCCCTCGGCCAGGCTGGGAGCGGGGCAGGAGGACGGCGTGGTCTGGGTGTCCCCGCTGTCATTTGAGTGCCACACACACAGAGCAAGGTGGGCCCGTGGCTCAGGCTGCAGGGAGTTTCGGGGGGTTGCTGCTCCTTTGGGTGGTCCCCAAGGTGCCCAGGTGGGTGGTGCCAGCCACGGGTGGGGATGCAGAGAGAGCAGCCGGAGGCCTTGTAAATCGCTGGCAATGTCGTTGTATTTATATATACAGAGCTTGTGCTTTTAATTTTTCAATAAATCTATCAGGGTAGAAAAAAGGCTGTGCTTGGGGGGGTGCTTCGGGGCTGGGATGAGGGGGTAGGAAGGGGCAGGGGGGCCAGGATACTTTCTTTAAGATCCTGGGAGCTTCCCAGGGCTGGCAGGGTGGGTGGGACGGCACTGGTGGTGGTGGTGAGGGGATGTTCTGTGTCAGCCCCATCCCATCCGATCCCATCCTTGAGCCATCCAGTCCTTATTCCCATCCTATCCCATGCCCAGTCCTATCCCCATTTCATTCCATCCCACCTCATTCTTTCCCATCTCAATTGCTCCTCATTCCCACCCCATCCCTTCCCCATTCTTATCTCAATCTCTGCCAAGGATCTCTGGGATCGGCCATCCCATGGATCCCATCCCATCCCATGGATCCTTCCCTTCCCTTCCCTTCCCTTCCCTTCCCTTCCCTTCCCTTCCCTTCCCTTCCCTTCCCTTCCTTCCTTCCCTTCCTTTCCCTTCCTTCCCTTCCTTCCTTCCCTTCCTTCCTTCCCTTCCATGCCCTTCCTTCCATTCCATTCCATTCCATGCCATGCCTTCCCATCCCTTCCCATCCCAATCCCATCCCATCCCATCCCAATCCCAATCCCAATCCCAATCCCGGGAACGGGCAGCGCCCCGCCAGGGGGTGCCCGCGCTGCATAAATTATGCCAATGAGGTTCCCTCAACCGCGGCTCTGATTGGCCGCCAGCGGAGGGATATGCAAATAAAGGATGGGCGGGGTTTATGCTGACGACCTCCCGCTCCGCGCGCGGATTGGCGGAGTGCGGCGGGTATGCTAATAAGGGGAGGCCACGCCCCCTAGCGCCGCGGGCCGCGCTTTTGTCCGGCGGGGCCGGGCCGGGCTGGATCGGGACCGGGACTGGGAGCAGACCGGGATCAGAACCAGGATCGGGATCGGGACCAGGACCGGAGCTGCCCAGCGCCGGCCGAGGAGGCGCCGGCCGGGCCCTCCCTACAGGTGGGCAGCGCGGGGCGAGGGCGCCTGTCCAGCGGTGCCCGCGGGCCAGATGTGCCCCAGCTGTGCCCGGGGTGGGCGGGAATGGCTGGGCTGCTCCCTGCAGCCCCTGCTGCAGCTGGAAGGACGGAGAGAGCCCCCGGAGCTCCGCCGGAGCCACAGCTGGAGGCGCAGCTGGAGGCGCAGCCCGCGGGCCCCATCCCGGGGCCGCATCCCGAGCTCCCGGCTCTGCTGAGCCCGGCTTTGCTGAGCCCGGCTCGGGCAGGGCTGGCTCGCAGCCGGGAGCTGCTGGGGTCCCTGGGCGGAGAGGGGGCACCCCCAGCCCCGGCGGGGTCCCTGCGGCCGAGGACACGGACAGGGGGCACGGCGGGAGGATGCGGGGCGCGGCGGGAGGATGCGGGGCACGCCGCTCCTGGCCGCGGCGTGTCCTCCCCGCGCCATCGCAGCCTCCGCGGCCCCGAGGAAACTTGTCAGAACTTTTCTCGTGACGGTGCCTCCTCCCCGCCGGGGCCGGAGGATTCCGGCACAGTTTCGTCAGGGGCTGCGGAGGCGGCTCGGAGGCTCGGCCGGGGCTCTCGGAGGCTGCGGGGCCGGGAGCTGCCGCCGGCTCCTCCGGGGAAGTCTCCGGGGCAGGTTCAGCTTCAGTTCCGTGTTTTATTTAAAGGGCAGCCGTGCTCATGGCAGCCGCCGGTGCCCGAGGGTGTCGCGGGTGTCCCGTGCTCGGCCGCAGCCGCTCGGTGCCTTCCGGGCAGGGCTGAAATCGCTTCTTAAAGTTCAAGGGCAGGCGGGGAGCGCGGCAGGGCAGGCGCTGCCCGTACGGGCTGGGAAAGATGGGGATGAAAAAGCTCCAGGGAGAGCTCAGAGCCGCTCCCAGTGCCCAGAGAGGCTCCAGGAGAGCTGGAGAGGGACAAGGGATGGAGGGACAGGACACAGGGAATGGCTTCAAACTGACAAAGAGCGGGGCTGGATGGGATGTAGGGGATGAATTCTTTGCTGTGGGAGGTTGAGGCCGTGGCACAGGGAAGCTGGGGCTGGTCCAGCCCAGCACAATCTCCCCGGCCGTGTCCCCGCTGCCTCTCTGCCCTGTGCTAAGAAGGGATCTCCGTGGCACCGGCTGTGGCGGGGACAGCGGCAGCGCTCTCCAGACGGGGATTAAGGCTGTCTGTCCTTCAGGGCATTACGGCTGTCTGTCCTTCAGGGCATTACGGCCATCCGCCCCCGGCCCTGCGGGGGTGCACCCGGCGTGTCCCCAGCCAGGACAGGAGGGTCCGTGTGCCGTGGAGGAGGGAGGAAAGGAGAGTTCTCTGTCTTTTCAGGCTTTGCTTCAGTGCAAGTGATGGAAAAATGACATTTCCATGGTGTTTTGGTGCCTCTCCGTGGGGGTGTGCCAGTATGGGGGGCTCCTCCAGCCTCAGGAATTGGGGTGACACGTGGGCTTTGCAGTGATGGTGACAGGCGTGTGCTTTCAGAGGACCAGGGAGGTTTGTCAGGCTCTTCCTCGCTGTGATGGTCCCTCCCTTGTTCTAGTAGGAAATAATGCAAACTGAGAACGCAGCATTTCCGCTTCTCTGCCTTCTTTCATGCCTATTAAAACGGGGCTCTGTGGGCTTTAAAAAAGGGTTTATACACCAAGAATTTCTCCCTCCTGGAGCGCAGACATGCCTTGCCAAGTTTCAGCCCGAGGCCGTTCTGGCCTCCTTCAAACCTCTCTAAAAGAGATGCAAAACATCCATCCCTTGTCTGGGACGGGGCTTAAGCCCCCTGCATCCCAGATGGGCACGGATGTGCAGGAGGGTCTTTAACCCATCCCAGCCAAGGAATTTTGGGACACAGGGCAGGAGGGTAAATCCACATCACTCCGAGAATGTGGGGATGGAGCTGTGGGGTTCAGAGCCCCCCCATCCCCCCTGCTCTGCCCAGGGCTGACAAGGCAGTGAAGGCAGAGTGACAGCAGCCCTGGCCCCCCCTCCCTGTCACCGAGCGAGCCCTGGGGCGGAGGATGCTCCTGTCTCCTCTGCTGTCAGCACTGATAAACCCAGGAGCCACGATGGCCTGGATGGCTGCGGCTGCCCTGCACACGGGGATGAGCCGGGCGGGATCAGCCTCGCACCTCGGTCATTGCCCGGGGCAGGGAGTGAGACACGGATGGGGTGGGATGGGATGGGATGGGATGGGATTGGGGCAGGGGATGGGATGGGATGGGGCAGGGAGTGGGACAGGGATGGGATCAGAGATGGGATGGGATGGGATGGGATCCAGGCAGGGAGTGCGACTGGGATAGAATGGGATGGGATGGGATGGGATGGGATCAGGGATGGGATCAGGGATGGGATGGGATGGGATCAGGGATGGGATATGGGATGGGATGGGATGGGATGGGATCAGGGATGGGAGTGAGACAGAGATGGGATTGGGGCAGGGAGTGGGACAGGGATAGGTGGAACAGGGAAAGGATCAGGGATGGGATGGGACAGGGAGTGGGACAGGGAAAGGACCAGGAATGGGATCAGGGCAGGGAGTGGGACAGGGATGGGATGGGATGGGATGGGATGGGATGGGATGGGATGGGATGGGATGGGATGGGATGGGATGGGATGGGATGGGATGGTGCAGGGGTGGGATTGGGGCAGGGAGTGGGACAGGGATGGGAAAAATGCAGAAAGATCAGGAGGGACAGACAGAGACCTGGCAGCATCCCCCCCTCAGCTGAGCCCCTCTGCCCTGAGCCACAATTTGGGACAGCCCTGGCTGGGATTTGTAGGGTAGGAGAGGGTTTGAGGGGCTGGGGTAGAGCAGAGTTCAGGGTTTTCTAGCTGAGGCTTTTTAATTTCTTTTTAGCTTTTTTTTTTCCCCACTTGCCTGTTGCAAAAAATCCTGGCTTTGAAAGAGGAAAATTAAAATATATGGATACATTTCTGCACACACATTTGGGATTGTTTCTGTTTGATTTGTGGCTGCTGAGCACGAAGCCACATCATTTTTCAAGCTTTTCTGTGCTCCCATAACAGGAGAAAAATTACTTAGAGGGGGGAAAAGAATCCGAGATGTTTTAGCTCTTGCCACCATGACCATCAGCAGAGGGATTTTCTGGGAAAGCAAAAACTGTGGCTGGGTTTGGGCTGCTGTGGGCTGTGCATGGGGGAAGCCCTGCTCAGAAATGGGGTGACAGCATGTGGGTTAGGCATGGCCTCCTTCAGGAGATGCAAAATCCCCATCCCTTGCCTGGGATTGGGTTAAAGAAACACCAGAAATGGGTTTGGAATGTTTTAACCCCCTTTAGCCCAAGAGAACAGGACCCCCAGGTGATGGGGGTTTTTTTTGAGTTAGGTCTTAGGAGCTCTTAGAGGATTTATTACACTGGAGATAGCTTAGTTACTTTTAATGGTACAAAATTAGTAGGATGGTTTTTGAGGTAGTGCTGGAAACAGAAAAAGTTTTAATAAAAGGTAAAATAATAAAGCTCTCATAGAGAAAAACTGAGTTGGGGTAAGAGGTTTTTGTTAAAACACTCCACAAAAGCGATTATTTCCTTTGTTCTCTTCTTTTTTTAGTGAATTACTCAGGTTTGACTTTTTGGCCTTTGTCTACTTGGGCAGCCCCAGGTTTGAGGTGAAGTCCTAAAGGTCTTGTGAGGCGTCTTTTTACCCAGTGGAGGAGAGAAACTTTTGGGCTTTTTTGCCTTTTTAAAGGAGACAAAGAATAATTTGGTCACTCTGTCAATAGAAAACACGTTCCTACACCCGGGCTGCTTTCACCCAGGACTCTCCTGTGGGAATCCTGAGCGTGGTGTTCGGGGCTCCTCATGGATCCTGCAGGGCTCCAGGTGGGATGGGAGGCACTCGGTGGGGATCTCTGGGATGTGTGTAAGGACTTGGGGCTGGAAACATCCCAGCTCAGGGAGCAGCTAAAGCCAAAATCCCTCTTTGGTTTCAGTAGCTCAGAGTCTGAACAATTCCATGGGCAGCCCTGGTGGCAGGAGAAGCTGTGGAGCATCTCCAGGTGTGGGGAATGGATTTATCCACTCGGTGTGGGGGGGAAGAACCTCATGCAAACTCCCCAGGACATTGGCAAGACCTAAGGGATGCTTTGGGGCTTGCTCCTGCCTGAAATGCCCCAAGGATGCAGGCAGGGCTGGGAGCAAGGCTGGTGCAAGGATGATGCCCTTGATGCCAAGCGGTTCTGGAAAATAAACCTCACAAACACAAGGAATTTGCAGAGCTGAGGCTTGGGAGGGGCTGAGAGGACTTTTCCCAGAGCATGTGGGTGCTGTGGGTAGGTTTACTCCTCATCACCCCCATCCCCCAGCCAGCAGCACCCCAAAATCACCACAGCACCCTCTGGCTAAGAGCAGCCACCCCAGGGATCGTGCTGTGGTTTCATTAGCTTGTCAAGCTGTGCTCTGCGTGCCACTAATTACACATTAACGAGCTGGCTTAATTGGCCGCCTGTGAATGTGCCAAGACAGGCCACAGTGGCTGGGTGCAGCCGCAGCATCCCTGGGAATGTGAGCAGCATCCCAGGATGGGGCCAGCTGGACCCTCCCTTTGGAAATCTGGGGGAATTTCTAAGGATGGCTGAATTTTGGGGGCTTTAAAGCTTAATTATAGGTCTCCTGGAAAATCCTCATGCTGATGTTTTATGGACCAACTGCTGATGGTCCCAGGGATCTCCCTCCCCTCTCTTCCTACAGCATTTTGCTCTGAACTACGTTAAAAAATAAAGGCTTTGATAGAAAATGCGGTGGGAGGAGGGTTCAGCCCCCACTGCGCAGGGCCGGATGGGGTTAAAACTTCTGTGGCCACCTGCAAACTTGCAGGAAACATCATTTCCTCCTTCTGCAGAAGCTGGGCTGCCCCACAGGCACAGGAGGGTTTTGGGGAGCTCGGTTTTCATGGGGTCACAGTGATGGGAATGTCCTGGGGCTGCTGGTACGGGGTGAGTGTCCCTGCATGGGGAGGGAGGTGCCTGGTTTGGCCCCCCAGGCCAAAATTTGGGTTTATGGGGCTCCAATCCAGCAGAGGGGTTGGAAACCCCGTGACCTTTCTTGCCACACTCCACATTTGGGGTTTTGGCATCCGGCTGCTGGCGGAAACCCCATGTGGGGGTGAGGGGGGAGCTCATGCTTTGGGATCATCATGGGAATTTGTGTGTCAGGTCTCTGCTGTGACCCCACACACAACATCCTTGGGGTCCTTGGGGCTCCTTGGGGTGCTCCTGCCTCCCCAGCAGTGCTGGTGGTCCCCAGGGTGTGGCTGCCCAGCTGGGGTGACATCCACAGGGTGCCACCATGGGCTGGGTGTTCCCAGGGTGGGGGACAAACCTTTTGGGGTGGCCCTGAGGGGCTCCTTCCCCACGAGGACCTCACGGCTGGCAGAGATGTGGCAGCTCCAGCTTCAGGGTGGGATGCAGGGGGGGTTACTCCCCCCCACCATCGGGGGTTACCCTTGTCCCCGGGATTTGGGGGACAGGGAAGACGCCTCAAACAGAGCCCAGCATGTGCCGCTGAGCATCCCTCGCTCTCCCCCGGCCCCCCCAGGACGCGGCGGCGATGCTGTGACCTACATTCGCGACAAGGAGGTCCCCAGCCCGCCGCCACCGCCGCCGGGCCATGAAGCGACACAAGTGAGGGGCCATGGCCAGCCCGGCACCATGGCTGCGCTGGACACAAACAGAGCTGACGCGCTGGCACGGCAAGGAGGAGGAGGAGGAGGAGGAGGAGGAGGAGGAAGACGACGACTTTGAAAGGCGGATGGACGAGGATGGGGTCATCGGCCTGGGGGAGGGCGCCAGGAGCCCCCCGTGGGGTGAGTCCTGCCCACGAGGGGTGGTCCCGAATGTCCGCGGAGCTGCTGGAGCGGGGGGCCGGGGACACGGGGACACGGGCCGGGTGCGGGTGGCGACAGCCCCGCGGTGCCGCTGTTTTGCAGGTGGCACTGAGGAGCTGCAGGAGGGGTCCCCGGCACAGGAGGGGCGATGGCACCCGCGGCAGGAGCCGGCCGAGGAGGATGAGGAGCGCGGCAGCTCCGGGGGGACGAGGGGCCCTGGGGGGCAGACAGCGATGGGGACCCGTACCCCGAGCTGTCCTCGGGGGGCTGCTGGGGCTCGGGCTCCAGCGGCAGCCCCGAGGCCAGGAGGGACGGCCGGGCTCTGTGCCAGCCCCGGGGCTGCAGCACGGACGGAGGGGACATCTCAGGGCTATCGGACACCAGCCCTGGCCCCGGCACCCCGTCCCGCCAGCTCCGGGGCTGGGGCACGGCCGGGGACACCATCGGGGGCACAGGCAGGAGTGGAGCCCCGGACGGAGCCTCCCTCTGCAGCTCTCCAGCGATGGCCCCGAGCGTGTCCCCGAGCCCCAGAGAGCTGGCACGGGGATGGCACCTGCTGGCTCGGCACCCACCGGGCAGCCCCAGGGCGCCGGGAATGCCGCGGCACCCCAAGGGCACGGCAGATCCCGAGTGCCCAAGAAAGCAGCGCCCGCCGTGGTGCCCCCCAAGGCCGCCCGGCAGTCGCGGTCCCTGAGCCCCCGCAGGCGAACGGGTGCCAAGGGGACGAGGGATCCCTCGGGAGCGGGCACCGAGGGCACCCAGTACGGCCGAGGGCGCCTCAACCACCCCCTGCCCGACCTGTCCAAGGTGGAGGCTCGGGTGAAGTTCGACCAGAGCTACGGCCGCCCGGGGCCGGGTGCTGCCCGCCCGTCCCCGCGGCCCCGTCGGCTTCAAATCCCCGGCCGAGATCGTCCGGGAGGTGCTGCTGAGCAGCGGCGAGGGGGCGTCCCCGCAGCCCCCCAGCACGGCCGGGCTGCCGCAGGAGTTCAGGTCCCCCAGGCAAGCCACGGCGCTGGTGCAGCAGCTCCAGGTAACGCCCGGCTCCCCCCGTGCAGCCGGACTGGGAGGGTCTGCAGGGTGGGGGGGGCATGGGGGTGTCACCGCCTCCATGGGACCTCCATGGGAGTTTGGTGCTGGTCACGCCTTCCCCGTCCTGCATGGAGCTGGCGAGGAGGGAAGGGGCAGGGATGTGGGCAGTGCTCAGCCTGGGGACAGGATGCTCGTGTCCCCCCGGTCACC
Organism: Emberiza elegans; assembly: GCA_024865655.1. NCBI lineage: Eukaryota > Metazoa > Chordata > Aves > Passeriformes > Fringillidae > Emberiza > Emberiza elegans. Next base: position 69,380,089 of record JALJVW010000184.1, on the reverse strand, counting down.
CCCACAGAGCTTGTCGCCCTCAGGATGTTTGTCCCCCTGGGAGGAGAGGGGGCTCTCCCCACGCAGAGAAACGGGGCTCACATCTGCACAGAGGGGTCGGGTGTTTTGGAGAGGGATTTTCTGCACCCCACCCATGGGACTCCCCCTCTGTGCTGTCCCCACACAGGGCTGCCTCCCCCCCCTTAGCACCCACTCCCCGTGTCCCGGGTGCTGTCCCCCACTGGTGTCCCCTCCCCGCAGGACGACTACCACAAGCTGCTGACCAAGTACGCCGAGGCTGAGAACACTATCGACCAGCTGCGCCTGGGCGCCAGGGTGGGTGGGGGTCAGGATGCCGGGGGGGGTTCCCCTCTCTGCTCCCCCCTCCCTGAGGTTCTGAGTTGTGCCTTCCTCACCCGGCCCCCCTGCTCTTCCTCCTCCCGGGGAGCTGCGGTTGAGCGGTCCCAGCCCAGGGAGGGGGGTTGAGGCCACGGCAGAGCCCACAGCAGCCCGGGGAGCACCGTGCCCGCCTTGCCTGGCAGGGTTCCCTCCGTGCCAGGGCGGTGGCTCAGCCGGATTGCTCCCAGAATGGCGGGGCACGTCTCTGAGATGGCAGGAAGCGCGTCCCCGTGTCACCTCTGCCACCGCGTGGGTGGGGAAACTGAGGCAGGGCTGTGCCAACCGCCCCCCGCACGCGTGTCCCCACCTTCACCACGCCCACTGCTGTGCCCATGAGGTGCTTCGGGGTGCCCCGGGGCTCGGTGGGCGGGTCGGGGTGCAGGCTGGCTGCCCAAACCCGCTCTCCCTGCCCAGGTGAGCCTGTTCTCCGACCCGCCACAGCCCAGCCACAGCCTCGCCGTGGGCACCGTGGCCACCGGGAGCCGAGTGATGACCCTGAGCATCCCGCAGGCACGGACAGCGGCTCTGGGCATGGCCACAGCCCCGGCCACAGCCCCGGCCTCGCCAGCTGCAGGTGTGTTGATCTGTGTCCCCATAGCCCCACACCTCGCAGGGGTGTTGATCCACAGCCCCACACCTCACAGGTGTGTAGGTCATGTCCCATAGCCCCACATCTTGCAGGTGTGTTGATCCACATCCCACAGCCCCACACCTCACAGGGGTGTTGATCCACATCCCACAGCCCCACACCTCGCAGGGGTGTTGATCCACATCCCACAGCCCCACACGTCACAGGTGTGTTGATCCACATCCCACAGCCCCACACCTCGCAGTGGTGTTGATCCACATCCCACAGCCCCACACCTCACAGGTGTGTTGATCCATATCCCACAGCCCCACACCTCGCAGGTGTGTTGATGCACATCCCACAGCCCCACACCTCACAGGTGTGTTGATCCACATCCCACAGCCCCACACCTCACAGGTGTGTTGATCCACAGCCCCACACCTTGCAGGGGTGTTGATCCATATCCCACATCCCACAGCCCCACACCTCACAGGTGTGTTGATCCACATCCCACAGCCGCACACCTCACAGGTGTGTTGATCCCACATCCCACAGCCCCACACCTCACAGGTGTGTTGATCCATATCCCACATCCCACAGCCCCACACCTCGCAGGTGTGTAGATCATGTCCCCTGCCCCCTCACCGCCCTCTCGCTCTGGTTTTGGGGATTGTCCCCCACAGCCCCTTCCCCACGCTGGTGTCACCACTGCTGCGGTGTCACTTGTCCTCGTGTTTTCTCACAGCTGCAGCCCCGGGACTGTCAGAGCGGGGGGGTTCACCCCAGCCTCGGTCCCCTCCTCCTCCCGGGGGGTGCTGCCCCACCTGCCCCGGGCTGTGCTGCTGCCCCGGCCCGCACCTCACCCGGGCCCTGGCTGGGCAGAGCCGCCGGCTGCAGGCACAGGTGAGGATGGGGGCTGCTGGGGGGCTGGGGCATGGAGAGGTGTGGGAATGGGAGCTGTAGAGGGGGGTGCTGGGAGGGCTGCATGGAGAAGGGCTTTTGGGGAGTGCTGGTGCGGGCTGCAGGGCAGCAGGGAGGGGATTTGGGAGCAGTTCTGGGGGGGACTATAGGGATAGGCAGCTGCAGAGGGGGGCTGGATCGGAGGGGTTGGGGGAAATGCTGTGGGGAGGGGGAGTGTTGGGGGGTGCTGGGAAGGAGCTGGGAAGGAAGGAAAGCTGGGGAGGGGCCTGCAATGGGGGATTGCACTGGAGCAGTCTCTGGGGATGCTTCATATGGGGGACTCAAGGGGGTGCGGGAGTGGCACAGCAGGGCCGGGCTCAGCCCGTCCAACCCCGGCCAGGTGGAATCCTTCGAAAGCTGGGTGCGTGCAGGGACCCCCACAGCCTCGGAACAGCTCCAGGTGCGTCAGCCCCTTCCCAGACCCCAGCCTGGTGCACGAGGGGTGCCCGGGGCCCATTGGACAGGCTCGGACCCCGCTCTTGTGCCGCAGAGGATGAGGATGCTGAAGGACGCGCAGGATGCGCTGGAGCGGGAATACCTGCGGAGCCGGCAGCAGCTCCCGGCGGCTGCGGGGGGCTTTGATCCTGACCGGTACGGGCTCCATCCCCCTGCCACCCCCTCTGCAGAGCCCCCGGAGAGTCCCCGGGGGTCGCTGTCCCCCCCGCACTGATGGCTGGTGTCTTGCAGGGCGGTGGAAGGGGAGATTTACCGCCTGGGGCTGCGCCTGGAGGGGCTGAAGGAGCGGCTGGAGCCGGGGGGCAGGCGGCAGTCCCTCCCTCAGCCCCCCCTGCAGTCCCTCCCTCAGCCCCGCTGCCCCCCAGCCCCGTCCCCACCGCCGGCCGCCCACTCCCCACGCCCCGAGGTGAGCTGGGGGTGCAAAGGTTCCCCACCCCACTGCATTTATGGGGGGTTGCCCCTCTCACCCCCTTGTGCTGTGCCCACAGAGCCCTGTGCTGGTGGAGGATACTCAGGGGACAGCAGGTGACAGCGAGGGGGTGGCAGGGGGGCTGCCCTGGCCCCTCTGGCACAAGCAGCGCCAAGTGGAGGAGGATTTTGGGGACCTGCTGGAGCAGTGAGTGCCCTCACAGCGGGGCAGGGGGGCACTGGCACAGGGCATGTCCCCAAAGCCACCCGCTCCTGTCCGTGTGTCCCCCCAGGTACAAGCACTTCAAGTCCTTGCCGGAGTCGCTGAGCCTGGAGCAGCTGAGCCTGGTAGGGAGCCAGTCCCAGGAGGAGGTGGATGCACCCACTGCAGGGGACAGAGGCCCCAGCAAAGTCCCCTGCAGGACACGGTCACTCGAGGAGGAGCCCAACCTCGAGCCCTTGGCCTTGTAAGTGCTGTGGGAGGTGGGGGTGAGCAGGAGGTTTGGCATCAGGTCTCCAGCTTTATTTACCTCGGGGTTAACGGCCTCCATGGCAGAGCTGGACCAGGACATTTCCCCATGTGTGGGCTTGCTCTGCCCCATCATTCCCACTCCATCCCCTGCCCACAGGCACCTCCAGCAGAGAAGAGCTGCGACCCTTCCCCCTAGAGGACCCCCAAACCTGGAGGAGACACAGGGCCACCCCTCCCCTGCTACTGCTGAGGAGCCACCAACCTCTGCCAAGCCCCCCCTGGGGGTCCCTGGGCCACCACGGGTGTCCCTGTCCCTCGGTGGGACAGGCAGCGGTGCCACCCAGCACGGGCACCGCAAGGTGAGTCCCTGGGACTGTGGGTCCCTGCCTGAGAGCCCCCCCAGAGCCCCCCAGGCTGCTGGGCACCCACCCTGCTGTCCCTGTCCCTCTGCAGGAGCAGCGCATCGTGTCCCCAGAGACCGACAGCGGCTTCGTGGGCTCGGAGGCCAGCAGGGTGTCACCCCCCGTGCACACCCCCGAGCACCACCCCCAAGGCCCAGGGTATGGCTCTGCCTGTGGGATCTGGGGGAATTTGAGGAGCAGGGATGGCGGGAGAGGCACCGAGGGTGTGGGGAGCAGGGTTGGAGATGTGCAGATGATCTTTCGGTTCCTTCCAACCCAAGCTGCTATCCTGCAATTCAATGATTCTATCAGCTTTGCTGAGAATCATCTTTTGGAATCAGTTTCCTGATACCTGAGCTAGCAGCACTTTCTTCAACTCACGCTGCAGTAAGTGTGCTCTTTCTCCCAGTGTGTTGCCATGATGATGCTCTTGGGATAGAAAAGAAGATAGTTCAAAAAGAGTAGCTCTTTTAAAAAAGACAAGCTCCCGTGGCCAGGGGGAGCCCTGGGGGCTGCCTGCATGATCCATCCCTTCTGCAGGGCTCCGGGCTCGCTGGGACCCGCCGTGCCCATCCCCAGCAGCCTCCGTACCCCACGGGAGAGAGAGACGACCCCGCTTCCCTCCGAGACAGCACTGATGGGCATCTACCCCCCGGGGGGCACAGGGGGGCCCCGGCTGCCCCCCAGCAGCCCCTCTCAGAGCAGCTCTCCCCCTCACTGGGCCGAGGGCAGCGAGGTGGGGCCGGACCCCGACGGTGATGGCAGTGAGTGCACAGGGCTTAGTGAGGGTGAGGGATCTGGGCGGGGGGCTGACTCTGTGGCTCTGTTTTTTGGGGCTCCCAGACCTCCTTGTGGTGCTGGTGAGGGAGGTGTGTCCCAGTCTCTGCTCGCTGATCCCAGCTCACTGTGCTCCCCTTCCTCCCCAGCTCACACGGACTCGGAGGTGGGAGCCAGGAGCTGTGCCAGCGCCGGTGGCCACCCCCCAGCCATGGGCCGGAGCCCCACCAGCCCCCTGCCCTCCCCCCAAACGCCATCTCCCACCCTCCTGTCCCCTGACCTGCCATCCCTGGACCTGGCTCACTGTGACCTGCTGGGCTCCCGTCTGCAGCGCGAGTGAGTGCCTGTGTCCCCAGCACCCCAAACCAGCCCAGACCCCCTGGGTGTCACAGGGACCCCCCCAAAGGCACCCACAGGGCACTGGACCCCAGCCCAGCCCAGCTTTTGGGGAGGGTCCCAGTTCTGGGTGCCGGTGGTGGGGATGGGGCTCTGGGAGGGGGTGTTGATGCTCCACCAGCACTGCTGGGGTCCCTGCTGGCTGCCCCCCCTCACTGGGCCATGTGTCCCGGGACAGCCAGGCCATCCGGGCGCTGCAGGACGAGGTGTGGCGGCTGCGGCGGAGGCTGGAGGAGAGCCTGTGCCACTCCCGCAGCTACCCCGAGGGAAAAGGCACTCCCCGTGTCACCCCGGCCAGGAGGCAGCCGCTGGCCAGCGAACCAGCGGCCCCGCAGGACCCAGCACCCTCGGGGTAGGTGGCAGGGGGGACCTGGGGGGTGTGGGGGGCAGCGTGGGGACACCCCCAGCCTCAGCCTGTCCCCATCTCTGCTGTGACCAGGGAAGGGTTTGGCTTGAGGGGATTGCCAGCCTGGTGGGTGGAGGTGGTGACCGTGGAGGTGGTGACCGTGGAGGTGGTGACAGCATTTCTGTCCCCTGTGCAGGGAGCCGAGCCCCCCGGTGCAGGGCAGGGCGGCCGCCGGGGTCACACCCACGCGGAGGGGGAGGTCGGCATCGCTGCCACGGGACAAGCCCGAGCTGGACCTCGGTAAGTGCGGTGGGGACAGAGGGGACACGCTCCTCCCTGCATGCCACTTGCCCTCCCCAAGATGTTGTGGGGCTGCAGGACCCTGGGGACCAGGTCCTGGTGGTCCCACGGACCCCACATGCTCAGCCCAGGGTGGGTGCTGCAGGTCTGGAGCTGGGTCCTGGCCGATGCCACCCCCCTTCCCTGTCCTCTGCCACAGCCTCCGAGTCAGAGCCCGGGCCCCGGGCACCCCCAGCCCTGCGGAAGCACCTTGGGAAGCCCCCGGGGGCGGTGACATTCCGGGGACAGCACGCAGGTGGGTGCTGGTCGGGTGCTGGTCGGTGGTGGGGCTGTAGGTGGCTGCCCCCACCCTGGGGACCCTGGCCATGCTCACGCTGGGGTTTGGCAGGGACACGGTACCAGGCAGGGACACCACGTGCCACTCCGGCATCCCGAGAAGAGCCGGGCACCTCGGGCTGTCCCCGATGTCACAGGGGCAGGATGGCATCAGGTGAGCGACACACAGCCCCTTCCAGCCTTCCCTACCACCCCTAACAGATGCTAATGACCTTAATTAATTAACTGGAGAGGCCTAGGGAGGGGACAGACAAACCATTCCTCATGGCCTGAGGCTCTCCCCACTGTCCCTTGGCCAGACCCCACTGTCCCCCAGGGGGATGCCCTGACCTTGTGGGGGTCCTGCACGGGTCAAGCCTCCCTTGGCATTTGTGCCTGTATGGGCAGAAATACCTGGGATTCCCTGGGATTGCTGGGATTCCCTGGGATTGCTGGGATTCCCTGGGCTTCCAGGTGTCACTGGCAGCACTGCCACCTGTCCCCAGCCCTGTCCCAAGTTCCAGTGCAGACCCCACCTTTGCAGACCCCCCTTTCCCTGCAAGGAAACCCCCCTTCCCCATCTCATCAGCCCCCCGCAACCACTCAGCTCTTCCCAACCATCCCTGGCTGGCATTGCTGATGTCCTCTCTCCACAGCTGCATCTGGGGGAGGTGACACCTCCCGGCAGCCCCAGCACAGCACCCCCAGGAGAACATCCTGCCCCACCTGCCGGGCACCCACGGGCACCAGGGACACAGCCACACACGGTGGGTGACAAGGGTGACACGTGCCTGGCACAGCTCTCACTGCCTGGGGGCTGGCTGGTGGGACAAGGAACAACCTCAGCCCCCTGATGATGCCAGGGGACTGTGCCCACCCAGTGTGTCTCAGGGGGTGATGGCACTGGGGTTGCCACTCAATACACACCCCTAAGGACACTGAACCCCCATGGGGATGCTGAACCCCCATGGGGACATCTAACCCTCCTCCTCCCTCAGCAGAGCATGGCCCTGGTGGCTCCTGTCCCCCAGGTCCCCACGCTGGAGCCGAGAAGCCGGAGCAACCTGGAATTTGGTACTTGGCAGCCCCCCCTGCTGCCACCGTCTGCCTGGCACCCGTCCCCCTCGTGCCTTACGTGCCCTCCATGCTGTAAGGATGCCCTGGGGTTGGGAGGGGGTTCAGGGGGGTCAGCATTCCCTAGGGGTGAAGGGGGAACCCAGGAGGGGCTGTCCCCAGCCCAGGGATCCACTGTGGGGTGACACTGCCACCAGCTCCTCTGGGGACAAGCTGTGTTTAGGGGGTGGCGCTGTGTGGTGGGCATGGAGGAGATGGGGAAGAGGGATGGAAACAAGGTGGGGTGGTGGCACAGACCCCATCACTGAGCCCGTGTCCCTTCTTCTTCCCAGCTACTGCTCCCCAGCAGGGCTGCATCTGGGACCTCAGCCCCAGCCCTGGCTGAGTCCCACCTGTGTCCCACGGGCACCAGGGTCCTTCGGTGGGTGACAGACACGTGCCTGGTCCCCTGGGGCCCCAGGGGCCTCAGCCCCTGCCTGAGCCTGGGGCTGGAGCCCACCCTGGAGGGGGTGCTGAACTGGTGCCTGTCACTCAATGCCACCCTAAGGCACTGTCCCCATGGGGCGCCAGGCTGGGGTCCCCTCCCATCAGCCGGGCCCTGGTGGCAGAGCTCCCCCAGGTCCCCACGCTGGAGCCTGCCGGAGCTCCCTGGAATTTCTGACTTGGCAGCCCCCTGCTGCCACCATCTGCCTGGGTCCCCCTCGTGCCTGTGCCCTCCAGGAGAGGATGCCCTGGGGTTGGGAGGGGTTCCCCAGTGTCCCAGGGGGCTGTCCCCAGCCCAGGGATCCACCACTGCCAAGCTCCTCTGGGGACAAGCCTGTGTTTGGGGGGCCTGTGTGGTGGGCATGGAGGAGATGGGGAAGAGGATGGAGGTGGGGTGGTGGGACCCCATCACAGTGTCCCTTCTTCCCTGCATGCTCCTGCCAAAGCCCTGGGGTCCCCCCCTGTCCCAGGGCTGGAGGTGCCTCCAGACCCCTCCAGCCTGGGCAAGCAGGAGAGGAGAATGGGCCCCGGGCTGTGTCCCAGAGCGCCAGGCTGAGTGCCCCTGCCAAACCTGGGGGGCCACAGAGGGCCTCTTCTGAGGGCCCTGCTGGCACCTCCAGGGCCTCTGTGCCACCAGGAGAGGAGGATGGATCCCTCAGTGTCCCTGTCCTGCGTGCTCCCTGCCAAACATGGGGGCAGAGGTACCTCCAGGGCCTCCGTGACACCAGGAGAGGAGGATGGGCCCCTCAGTGTCCCTCACTGCATGCTCCATGCCAAACCTGGCCCAGACTGGAGGATGAAGACCCTCCTCATGGGTGTCCCTGTCCTGCGTGCTCCCTGCCAAACCTGGGGCCAGCAGCGCTGGGGGCACCTCCAGACCCTCCATTTCACCAGGAGAGGAGAATGGGCCCCTCAGTGTCCCTGTCCTGCGTGCTCCCTGCCAAACATGGGGCCAGAGGTGCCTCCAGGCCCTTCATGCCACCAGGAGAGGGGGATGAACCCCTCAGTCCCCGTCCTGTGTGCTCCATGCCAAACATGGGCCAGCAGGGCTGGAGGTGCCTCCAGACCCTCTGTGCCGCCAGTAGGGGAGAATGGAGCCCTCATTATTGTCCCTCACCGCGTGCTCCATGCCAGACATGGAGGCAGCAGGGCTGGAAGTGCCTCCAGGGGCTCCTGCCCTGGCTCCCACCCCCTTCCTGCTCTCCCTGCAGTCCCTGCATGGCCTGTCCATCTGTCTGTCCGTCTCCAGAACCCCCCAAGCTGCAGGAGGGGGGAAGGTGAGGACAGAAGTCTCCAGCATTCCTCAGCACTATCCCCTGGGAGCAGTAGGGTGGCCCTGTGTCCCCCCAGGGCCATGGCCACCCCACCCTGAGCACTTCTGGGGTGCTCTGACCTCATGTGGGTCGAGCCCCCTTGGCAGCTGTGTTTACCTCTGTGCCTGTGTGGGCAGAATTCCCTGGGATCCCCTGGCATTCCCTGGCATTCCCTATTCCACCCCTTTCCAGGCCTCCCCAGGGGGCTCTGCCCTCTGCCCTTGGACTTGAACCCAGCAGGATCCTCCCTGGGGAAATTTATTTTTTTGTTGGTTTTTATGTGATTTTTTTTAGCTAGTTAGCAGCTAAATCACTCTTTGGAGTGTTGATTGATGATCTATAATGTGTGTGTGTGATATATGTGTATCTATAAATGGATATATCTAGATAGGCATATCTATATTTAGTTATATGTCTATATCTAGAGAGACAGATATAAATAGATCTGTGGATGTCCAGATCTGTATCTGATTCTATAGATATATCTTTCTACAGATACATATATATAAATAATCTGGTTTGCATTTCCAGCACAACCCTTAGGGCATTTGTGGGGTTTTTTCTGGTCATCCATGGATGTGGCCACCCACAGCATCATCCAGACAGAAAATAAAATGAAGGATTTGAGGTTTTTCCCCTGAGATCCTCAGGGAAGCTGGGCTGGTGGAGGAAAAGTCACCTGCTGAGACCAAAGTAGGTGTGGGGCTGTGGAGCCCCTGTTCCTCCCAGCTGGGTTTCTAAGGAGTTAATTCCTAATTTTTTAGGGAAAATGATGTGGTTGGGGCAGCTTTTCCAGGGATGGGTCCAGCCAAACCCCCTATTCCACCCCCAGCACCTCAGCCTGTGTTTATCTGTAGGACCTACCTGAAGTGCCAGTGTCAAATGTATTTATTTTTTTTTATTTGTTGTACAAATACCCACATTTGGAGGGAGGGATCAGTGAGGGACTCGGGTCTGGAGCCTTCCAAGCTCCCCCTGAGCCTGATCCTGACATGAGCCCAGAGGGGTTGGGAATGGGGCTGTCCCCTCCTCCTTTTTTGAGCCAAGAGGGCTGGGTTTGAGGGATTTAAAAGATGTTTGGGGGATTTTAAAAGAGGTTTGGGGCATTTAAAAGAGGTTTGGGGCATTTAAAAGAGGTTTGGGGGATTCTAAAGAGGTTTTATTGTCTCTGGTTGCCTCTGCTCATGCCTGTGCCCCAAGCTGGAAGCTGTGACTCCCCCAGCACAGGCAGGGCATGATAGGAAGATGTGCCAAGTGTGGTTAATTATTCCAAATGCAGTAGCCAGGACCAAATGTTGGGATTTTTTCCCTGATCCCGTATTTTTTAACGCCCAGCAGAGCCACTGGGATGGTATTTTGTACGAAGAAATCACCTATTTTTGAAGGAAATAAATGCAGTTGGATGACTCGTGTGCTGATTTTCATTCCCAAAGCCACTCCTTGGGGGAGGTTTGGCATCACCACACCAGGAGCCCTCCCTCGGGGTTGGGGGAATATTTTCCCATGCCTTTTCCCTGTTTTCCTGGCCCTGAGGGAGCAGCAGAGCACAGCCCCAGTTGCACTAGGGATGGAGATCGCTTTTATTTAGTCACTCGAGTGCTTTAGTACAGAAGAACAGATATACAGAGATGATACATGTTTGTGCTTCAACACTTTCAAACATTTAGATTCCAGTAATTTCAAGGTAAACAAGTTCCAAGACAGACTAGATTATTTTTTTTAAAGTTTTCCTTTTTGATAAATTATTTTTATATAAATAACTGTAACAGAAAAAATAATAATAATAATAATGTCCAACATACAAGATCCTGAAGCATTTGCATTGCTAAACCAAAGAGGAACAGAAACGGGCTGGGAGACCAAAGGGGAACCAACAAATATCAGTGCAATGATACAGCCTTTGCCCTAAAAATATATATTTAACTTTATGGGCAAGGAGCAGACGGGAAGGGAAGGGAAAGGGGGGGCTAACCACCAACGAGGCAAGAAAGAGCAATTTTAGGGTAGGAAAAGGGGGCTCACAGCCTTCAGGGGGAAGAGAACAAAACCATAGACCCCAAAATATTGCAGTGCATCTAAAGGCAAGGGACAGGGGGGCAATCCAGGGGCGTCAAATAAAAACCCAACTAAAATCAGAGGTTTGGGGAAATCACTATACACCAAGCTCGTAAGAACGTCACAAGACACAGTCATTAATATACACAGAGTCCAGAGGGTCTGGGGGGGTTTGGGGGGCCCCAGAGGGTTTTTGGGGAGGGCCCAGAGGGGTTTTGGGGGTCTCAAGGTGACAGCACGCTCAGAAACGCTTCACCACGGGACGACACGAGTGGAGCTGGGCACGGACACCGAGCTCCTGTGGGGATGGATGGAGGTATCCATGGAGAGATAGCAGATATATATATATATATATATATATAAATAATTTTTTTTTTTTTTATATATATATATATATTTGAAGGAATTCCCAGAGAGGGAGGCAGGGCTGCAGCAGGGCTGTGCAAGCGGGCGGGCCCCAGCTCCCAGTTTTGACCGGTTTGGTCCCTTTTCACATGGGAATTACCACGGTGTGAAGCGTCCTGGCTGCACTCCCTCACCACCCCCCTCCCAAAGTCCCACCCAGATGTTGGTGTGCACATCTGGCAGGAGCACCCACCGCCCCAAAAGCCATGGGACAGGTGGTGGTGCCAGCCTGGTGCCCGCCTGAGCAGCGGCTGGAGCAGTGTGGGGTGTCCATCCATCTGTCCTCCCATCCACACAAGACCCCAGTGAGGAGCATTCCCCAAAAAAAAAGTGTTTTTCTGTCATTTTCCCCACCATATTCACTAGCAATGGGCAGATGGTTACTCAGCAATGAGCTCCTGGGCGCTTCCCACAGCTGCAGCTACAAATATATAGATTTTTTTTTTCCTTTTTCTCTTAAACACAATGCATCCATTTTCTTAATATATATATATATATATATTATTTTTTTTTTGGCTGTTATCCCCTCCCTGTGGATAAAATGAGATGGGGGAGGCGCTGGGAGGGGAGAGGGGAGGATCAACACAAGAACAAGAGAGAAGCTGGGGCCCACAGGGTGCAGGGTGGCACCCGGGGCCGGGCGCCCGGCGGGGACGTGGGTCGGCATTGAGTGGTGACAGCGTTTCCTTTTAACTGCTGCTCTCTTCCTCTGTTTTATTGAGTTTCTTCAGCGTGTCCAGCAGTTTCTGTGGGGTGAGGATGTGCGTGGACCCTGTGGGAGCAGAGGAGAAGGGGTGCAAGGGGATCAGTGATGGCTTTGGGAGCCCGGCCCGTCCCCGCTGTCCCGGGTCCCCCTTACCTGGCGGCGCCGGCCCCGCGCCGCTGGAAATGCTTGCGAGGAAATGCAGTCTATGGGGAGGGGGTGTGGGCTCTGGGGGCATGGAGAACGGGAAAAGGACCAAGAGGAGGAATGGAGGTGAGGGATGGAGCTGGCGGGATGAGGCAGGGGCCGGGAGGAGCCGGTACACGGGGGGCTGTGGCACTGGGGTCACTGCAGGAGGCACTGCTGGGTGCAGGGGTGGAGATGCAGGGAACAGCCGACATGGAGGGACCTTCCCCAGGCCCCCCAAGCTGCACGGAACATCCTGGGGACAGAGAGGTGGCCAGGAGGGGTAGGACAGAACAAGGAAAACCCCCCTCGTTCGGGGGTCCCCCAGCACGGTGCCAGTGGGGGTCCCATCGTGCTGCCCACACTGGCTCAGCCCCACAGTCACCCTGGCACCGCAGGGACCAGCACACAGGGCATGCTGGGGTGGCACTCACTGGTGAAATCAGCAGGAGCTGAATCCCAGAGCAGGGTTTGGGGGTCGGCAACGCCACGAGCTCCTGCCTATCCAAGAGCAAACCTGAGCTGAGCGGGACTCCAGCCCCAGGGCACGCCAGAGCTGGGGGGGTCCCAGCAGTGCCCAGCCCAGGAGGATGGAGCAGGATGAGTGCTGGGGTCTGCACTGCTGCCCCTCTCCCCCAGCCCCGCTCCAGCCGCTCCCAGGGCAGAATTTGGGAGCTCTGTCCCCCCTCCATGGGGCAGGCAGGACCCTGACCCCTCCAGCCCTGGTGAGGGGGAGCTCATGGCATGAAGGAGCTGGCCAGGGGACATGGCTGAGGGGTGATGGATGCTTTTCCACCTGGTCGGAGGAACCGCAAGCATTTTCTTATCAGAGAACCCAACAGACCCCAAAACGACAATTAAAAAAAAGAGGAATGGAAAAATCAAAGAAAACCCTTCGGGGAGGAAGAGTTTCTTTTTCATTAGTAAGCTGCCTTTACTTGGTTTCTTTGGCTCACTCCATTGCTGGAGCCTGATCCTCAAATGATACCCTAGTGGAGTCCCTGAAGTCGGGGTGCCTCAGGTCCATGAGAAATTTGGTGGGAGTGAGAATGTGAGTAGAACCTGCAGGAGAACAGAGCGGGGCTGACGGCTGCGCCGAGGCTCCCCCACCACCAGCAGCTGCCTCTGGGGGGAGGAAGAGGAAGGAGGCAGGCGGAGCCCGGAGCTTGGAGGCGCATGCAGGGGATGGACCCTGGAGAGGAGCAGGATGAGATGGTGACAGGCAGGATGGAGCTGGGATGGGTGTCCGGTGACAGGGACACAGCCGGGGCAGCAGGAGGGGATGGAGACTGGGATGCTGCTCCCAAGGAGCAGGAGAGATGCTGGGGATAGGCTCCGCCAGGCATCAGATCAGATGGTGAAGGACACCTGCCTGTGCCCTACAGGGTGTGTATCCAAGCTGCGCTTCCCTGAGGAATTTTAGGCACCCAACAGCTCCTTGCTGGCAGAGCATCCACCGTGTCCTGTGTGCCTGACCCACAGCTCCCCTGGGAGCAGAGATGGGAGCTGACCCTGACCACATCCTGCTGTATAACCCTGAAAAACCTGGCTCCTGTTTGCACCCCTCTTCATTTCGCACTTTTCTTCCTGCAAAGCCTCCAAAACCGAGGAGCAATCCGAGCTGCCAAACCTCCCCTCTCACCCAGCCCTGCTCAGACAACACCAGCCAGGAGACGTGAAAAAATGGAAGCAAAAATGAGGATGTGACACAACCCAGATGGGGAAGGAGGGGGACACACAGGGGGTGACCAGAGATGTCCGGAGAAAACCCCTCCGCAGAGCTGCAGCTCCCGCAGGCTCTGGAGCCGGGGATTGGCGGCATGGAGTGGGATGAGCAGCCAGCAGGAGGGGCCAGCCCGGGCCAGCACTCACCTATTAGCACCTCCCACTTGCCGCTGGCTTGTGTCACCTCGTAGGCGCAGCGCATCTCGTTCATGCTCACCCCGCCCAGGATGAAGATGATGAGGCGGGGCCCGCTCCGGTACTCGCCGGGGGCCTTGTTCTTGTGCCAGTGGCCGTAGCGGGCACTGAGGAGAGGAAGAGGAGGGTGAAGGATGGGCACCGCATCTCAGTTTAATCACACAGACATTGCTGTCACAGCAGGGCAAATCCAGTGTTCCAGCCACGAGCGCTGCTCGCTGTTACACGGAGGGAAACTGAGGCACGGGATGGCTGGAGGGAAACTGAGGCATATTGTGGCCAAAGGGAAAACGAGGAATGGGATTCCTAAAGGGAAACTGAGACATGGATTTCCTACAGGGAAACTGAGGCATGTTGTGGCCAAAGGGAAAATGAGGAACGGGATTCCTAAAGGGAAACTGAGGCATGGGTTTCCTACAGGGAAACTGAGGCATGGAATTCCTACAGGGAAACTGAGGCATGTTGTGGCCAAAGGGAAAATGAGGAACGGGATTCCTAAAGGGAAACTGAGGTATGGGATTCCTACGGGGAAACTGAGGCACGGGATGCCTGGAGGGAAACTGAGGCACCAGGTATCCAAAGGGAAAACGAGGAATTGGAGTCCCAAAGGGAAACTGAGACATGGATTTCCTACAGGGAAACTGAGGCACAGGATGCCTGGAGGGAAACTGAGGCACGGAATGCCTGGAGAGAAACTGAGGCATGTTGTATCCAAGGGAAAATGAGGAATGGGATTCCTAAAGGGAAACTGAGACATGGATTTCCTACAGGGAAACTGAGGCACAGGATGCCTGGAGGGAAACTGAGGCACAGGATGCCTGGAGAGAAACCGAGGCATGTTGCATCCAAGGGAAAATGAGGAATGGGATTCCTAAAGGGAAAATGAGGAATGGGATTCCTACAGGGAAACTGAGGCATGTTGTATCTAAGGGAAAATGAGGAATGGGATTCCTAAAGGGAAACTGAGGCACAGGATGTCTGGAGGGAAATTGAGGCATGTTGTGTCCAAAGGGAAAATGAGGAATGGGATTCCTAAAGGGAAACTGAGGCACAGGATGCCATGGGGGAAATGGAGGCATGGAATGCATAAAGGGAAGGTGAGGCAAAGGGAAACTGAGGCATGGCATTCCTAAAGGGAAACTGAGGCACAGAATGTCTGGAAGGAAACTGAGGAATGGGATATCCCAAGGGAAACAGGAATGGGATGCCTGAAGGAAAACGAAGGCACAGGATTCCCACAGGGAAACAGAGACACAGGATATCTGTAGGGAAACTGGAGCACAGGATGCCTAAAGAAAAATGGAGATACGGGGTGCCTGAAGGGAAACTGAGGCACAGGGTGCCTGAAGGACACTGTGACAAGGGATTCCTAAAGGGATACAGAGGCACAGGCTGTCTGGAGGGAAACAGACCTGGGGTGCCGCAAAGGAATGCAGACATGAAGTGCCTGAGGGGAAACTGAGGCACGATGCCCTCCGAGCAGCTCCCAGAGCTGCTGCTGGCTGCAGCCCTGTGGGGGCTGTGTGGGATGGATGGTGACAGTGACCAGGTGGGCAGGGACAGGGCAGAGGGGCACCCACCTGACGGCAGTGGTGCTGAAGGAGGCAGAGGAGCGGGTGGAGATGTACGGGTAGTGCTTGGTGTCCAGCTTGTCATCGATGGCATCCTGGGGACAGACAGCCACAGGCCCGGGGTCACCAAGGAGCCAGGCACAGCCCCAGGCCCACAGCCCCCCTGGAGGCTGTGCCCAGGATTCCCTTCTTGAGAAGCTCAGGAGCAGGTGCTGAGCTGGAGGTTCCAGCCCTGGGATCCCCCTCCAGCACGAGGCACCCGCTGTCAGTGTCAGTGCCACCCCGGGTCTGTGCCACCCCGGGTCAGTGCCAATCAGGGTCAGTGCCAATCAGGGTCAGTGCCACCCAGTGTCAGTGCCACCCAGTGTCAGTGCCACCCAGGGTCTGTGCCACCCCAGGTCTGTGCCACCCCGGGTCAGTGCCAACCAGGGTCAGTGCCACCTGCTGCCCTGGGCAGGCCCCTCTGTCCTGGGCGGTGAGGCTGAGGGGTGTCCTGGGGTGAAGCCACCCTGCAGGGGGTTGTGACAAAGGAAAACATGAGCTCTGTGCTTTTGGGACCCGAGGGAGCTGTGGCTCTGCTGGTCTGAGCCAGGGCTATCCCAGTGCAGAGCTCCTGGGACAGCTCCTGAGGACAGACACAGCTGTCCCCTGGCTCTGCTGGGACATGGGCAAGGCTTTGACAAGGCCACCCAACCTTGGTGGCCATGGTGGCATACACACAACCAGCCAAGTTGTTACTGCATTTGTAATCCAGGGATGCTGGGCAAGCCTGGTTTGGGCCATGGAGACTGAGGGGAGACCTCAGTGCAGTCTGAAACCTCCTCCGGAGGGAAAGGGAAGGGGCAGCTCCCATCTCTGCTCTGGCACAGGGACAGCAGCCAGGGCACGGCTGGGGCTGGGCCAGGGCAGCTCAGGCTGGAGCTCAGGGCAAGGCTCTTCCCCCAGAGGGTGCTGGCACTGCCCAGGCTGCCCAGGGAATGGGCACGGCCCCGAGGCTGCCAGAGCTCCAGGAGCCTTTGGGCAGCGCTGCCAGGGATGCCCAGGCTGGGGTTGGGCTGGGGCTGCCCTGGGGGATCCCTTCAGTCCCTCCAGCTCAGGACAGTCTGTGATGCTCTGATTCCCTCAGTTCATGCAGCACCAGCTGAGTTTCCCATCCCTTTTCAGCAAGTGCAGATCCTGTCCCCCACAGGCAGTGATTTAATCCCAGGCTCTGTTCCTGCTCCTCCCTGGCAGAACTGGGGCACCAGGGTGGGGTTGCTGGGGGGATCTGTGCAGGGCCAGGGGCTGGATTTGATGTTCCTTGGTATCCCTTCCAATCCATCACATTCTGTGATTCTGTGCACCCTCCCTGGGGCCAGGAAAGCCTCCTAAAATATCCCAGGCAGGAGCAGCCTGGAGGACACGCATCCATAGAGGTGTCAGGGTCTGGGCTGGGAGCACCCAGCTCTGTGCTGGTCCCTTCCTGCGTGGCTCTGGGACTCCCTGCCCTGCCGCCAGGCCTGTCCTGGCTGCTGGCTCACCTCCATGATGTCCTTGATCACCGGGGTCCACCGGGACAGCTGGTAGGTCTGCTCGCTGATGCGCTCCTTGCGCTCCGGCTTGCTCCGGCGGCGCAGCGTGGACTGGGCACAGAGCACAGGGACACCCTGAGCCACAGCAGCACCAGGGACAGCCCCAGGGACACCCCCAGGGACGGAGCACAGGGGCAGGGGCAGGGGAGGAGCACACTCACGTCTGTGATGATGGGCACCCCGAGGTGGGCCATGTTGGTGATGATCTCGCTGTCCTCTGCCGGGATCTGAGCGTGCTGGATCAGCTTGTTCAGGTTCTCCTCGGTGATTCCTGGCAATGCAACAGGGGGTGTTCTCCTCAAGAATGTCTCAGAGGGGACACAGCCCCTCTGCTGCCACCTTAGGACACTCAGCCTGGTCAGGGAGGCAGAGCTGGACTGTCCTGGCCAAACCTGGATGTGCCTGCCCTCACGTCCTCACCGTTCTTCAGGAAGATGTAGAGCAGGATGATGCGGATCTTGTCATAGGTGCTGACATTGCCATCCAGCAGGATGGGGACAATGGCCCTCATGGGGTCCTTGATCTTCTCACCTTCAGCATCGGTGCCCATGGCCAGGTCCTGCAAGGAACACGTGCTCAGCACCACTCCATGCTGGGAGGGTGGAGCTGCACCCACCGTGGCTCCATGGCAATGTGGGGAGATGTTTGGTACCTGCTCAACTCGGCACAGCTTGTCCACAGTGCCCTGGTAGTGCTTCATGCAGTCCTCAGCCAGGTGCAGGTGGGTGGAGTACTGGGGACACAAGAGTGGTCACCCCTGCAGGGCTGGCAGCAGCTCAGGGTCCCTGTGCCACCAGCCATGGCCAGGGGACAGCTGCCACCTCCTGCTCCTTCAATCACTGAACACACACTGTCCCCTCCCCTTACCTTGCTGAGCTCCTTTTGGTACTGTGGCATCTTCTTCAGCATCTGGGACAGGTCCCTCATGGTGGTCTGTGAGGGAAGGGGACATGGTCACTCACCCTCAGGGACCTGGGGGCCACCAGCAGGGAGGACATGACTCTGCCAAGGACTTCTGTGAGCCCCCCATGGGGGTTTGGTGACACCTGATGTGCCACTGCCAGGCCTCCTCCCCTGAAGCTGAGAGGCAGGAGGGGTGTGCAGCTCTGCAAACTGGGCTGTGGTGGGGAGAAATCCCCTGAGGACCTCCTTGTGGGAGCCTCCTGTGCCTGGCTGGGGCTCAGATGGTCCTTTTAGCTCCTGGCCACCTTTACAGCCCTCACTGCCACCAACTCAGGGAACGGGGACAGAGCAGCTGCTGAGGGAGGTGCATGGACCCTGTGCTGGGGGCAAACTGATCCCTGGGTGCAGGGCTCTCCCACAATTCCCAGCAAACTGATCCCTGGGTGCAGGGCTCTCCCACAGCTCCCCAATTCCCAGCAAACTGATCCCTGGGTGCAGGGCTCTCCCCAATTCCCAGCAAACTGATCCCTGGCTGCAGTGCTCTCCCCAATTCCCAGCAAACTGATCCCTGGGTGCAGAGCTCTCCCACAGCACCCAATTCCCAGCAAACTGATCCCTGGGTGCAGGGCTCTCCCACAGTTCCCAGCAAACTGATCCCTGGGAGCAGGGCTTTCCCACAGCACCCAATTCCCAGCAAACTGATCCCTGGCTGCAGGGCTCTCCCACAGTTCCCCAATTCCCAGCAAACTGATCCCTGGCTGCAGGGTTCTCCCACAGCACCCCAATTCCCAGCAAACTGATCCCTGGGTGCAGGGCTCTCCCCATTTCCCAGCAAACTGATCCCTGGCTGCAGGGTTCTCCCACAGCACCCCAATTCCCAGCCCCAGGTGTGTAGGGCTGGCACCCCACAGCCATCTCCCCCCTTCTTCCTTGGCCCAGTGTCCCCAGGAGACCCCACCAGGTGCCAGCCTGTGGCTGAGCCCCTCCCCAGCTGGCTGGCTGCATTCAGGTCACCTTGTCACCCGTGTTCATCCTCTTGCTGGAGGAAAACTCCTTCAGAGACCGGGTCACCTCCCTGGAGAGAGCAGGAGGGCAGAGCTGTGAGTGGGGAGGGGTCCCTCACAGAGGGCTGGGTGGCAATGCCAGGCCAGCGTCCCACCCAGGCAGCAAACCGGCCCCAGGGCCACTCACTGGGACACCTCGGCGATGTGTTTGTGGCGCAGGGTGACCCACAGGTCGTCATCCTCATCCAGGAGAACCTCCTTGATCCGGGCCTCACCAATGCCACTGGTCTCGTACCTGGGGTGAGGAGAGGGGTGTCACACAGGGGACAGGGCTGAGGGCACACACAGCCCCCTCCCTGCTGGGTTTGGGGAGCTGGGGGGACACGAGGGCTCTTCTTGGCTGTGCCAGCAGCAAAGTGATTTCAACTGGGATTGACCTCTTCCCCTCTTGGACCCCTTCCACTCCTAAATGTTGGGAAGGGGCTGAGGGATGAAGGGTGGGAAAGCCCTTTTAGGCCCTGTCCTGCCCACCAGGGCTGCCTGACAGAGTGCAACACTGGTGTCCCCAATGGAGGCTTGTGGAGGATGGCAATGGATGGAGAACCCAATGGATGGAGAACCCAGTGGATGGAGAACCCAGTGGATGGGGAACCCAGTGGATGGAGAACCCAGTGGATGGAGAACCCAGTGGATGGGGAACCCAGTGGATGCAGGATCCAGTGGATGGAGAACCCAATGGATGCAGGACCCAGTGGATGGAGAACACACACACTCAATGGATGCAGACCCAATGGGTGAGGAACCCAATGGATGCAGGACCCAATGGATGGAGAATCTAATGGATGGAGGACCCAAGGGATGGAGAATCCAATGGATGGAGGACCCAATGGACGCAGGACCCAGTGGATGCAGGACCCAGTGGATGGAGGACCCAGTGGATGGAGGACCCAAGGGATGCAGGACCCAATGGATGCAGGACCCAGTGGATGCAGGACCCAATGGATGAGGAACCCAACGGATGCAGGACCTAGTGGCTGCAGGGATGCTGAGCTCCCAGCTGCTGCTCTGGGACTGCCCTCAGGGGTGTCCCAGGGGGCGGGGGGTGCTCTGCACTCACTTGTAGACGTCGTTCTCGATGGGCAGCAGGTCGTAGCTCATGGCCTGGAAGGTGAGCTCGTGCAGCACCGGGGACGCGGGGTCAAAGCCACGGTCCAGGATGAGCAGCTGGGAGCGAGCCTTGTCTGGACCCTGCGGACCCAGCAGAGCCATCAGCACTGCCCTGGGGGCTCCCTCAGCCCCACAGCTGCTCTGGGGTCCCCACTCAGGGTCTGGGGCCGCCACAGCACAGAGTTCAAGGAGGATTGCAGGAGGGAAGCATCACCCCAGCACCCTCCCCACTGCCAGCAGCACTCACCTCACCCATGGTGGGGTCATCAGCCTTGTAGGCGTCCAGCTTGTCCTGGATGAGCTGTGCCAGCATGGCATTGTCCTTGTAATCCCTGGGGAGGCAGGGGGACAGGTCAGCCCCACAGGGCACAGCATGGGGAGGAGATGTTGGCTGCCCTGTGCAGCACCCTTGGCTCATGGGCGAGCAGGGACCCAAGCAAGTTTTGTTTTCCACTCCCACCTCTCTTTAATGAACTCCCCTCTGCCTTGGTGCCACTCAGATTGCAGGGTGCCAACCCCTCAACTCCCCAGACATCAAGTCTGAGCCTGTTTACACTGAGCATGGCTGTCTGTCTGTCCATGCCACCCCATGCTCTGACCAGCACTGGGCTCAGCAGCCCCATCCATGGCCCTGGGTGCCCACACTGATCCCATCCATGCCCCTGGATGCCCATAGTGATCCCACCCATATCCCTGAATGCCCAGACCTGCCCCATCCATGCCCCTGGATGCCCACACCTGCCCCATCCCTGCCCCTGGGTGCCCAGCTGGCCTCACCCGCGGTACCGCACGGCTGGGTACTCCTTCAGGGTGGCACAGAGCGTGGCAATCTGCTCTGCCAGGCGCTCCAGGATCGGGTTCTTCATCTGGGCCTTGTGTGGGCTGTAAAAGCTCTGGAAGGAGTCAGCTGAATCCAGAGAATAAACCTGGGGGTGCAGAGGCAGGGAGGTCAGAGGGGAGGGATGTCTGCCCTACCCTAGCTGGGTTTGGAAACCAGATTCATGCCCAGATGGACCCTGCCAAGCCTGGGACCAGGCAGCTGGAGCTCAGAGATGCTCAGGGCATCCCTCAGAATTCCCAGCTCCAGCTCCATGGCAGGATCCCTACTCATGTGTCCCTCCCAGCTGAGCAGAGCAGGCAGAAGACCCCTGCCCTCAGCAGTCACCTGCCCCCAGGCAGGGAAACGGAGACCTGGGGCCCAGCAGAAACAATGTTCCCCAGCTGTGCCCCCAGTAAAAACCACCTGAAGATGCCAAGGGGTCACTCCCTAGCAATGCTGAGCACTGAAGGGTTAATGGCACCCAGCAGGTCTGCCCCCGGTCCCTTTGTCCCCAGCAGGGGCACATGGCCCAGGGCCAGCTCCCTGGTGCCCTTGGCTGGTGGCAGAGCTGGCCAGCACAGCTGTGGGCACGGGGCCAAGGCACAGCACCCGCTAAATCCCCTGGGATCAGCCTGGGAAGGCATCTGAGGAGACAGGGAGGGAGCAAGGAGCCAGCTGGGGGTGCAGGGCTGTTACACAAACCCTGGGGGCTGCACAGGGACCTGGAGCCCTCCCTGGCTGTCCCCCAGCCCAGCCCAGGCTCACCTGGGACTCGGAGGGGAGGAAGGCAATGTTGATCTCAGTCAGGGTTTTGATGACCTTGGCGGCGCGGGATTTCACCAGCTCGTTGAACAGGGCGTCAGGACAGGCTGCGAGGGGAGGAGGAGGAGGAGGAGGAGGGAGGGGCTCAGCATCTCTCCATCCCTCACCCCTCAGCCCTCCCCACCGCTCTGGGTACTCACAGTCAGTGAAGAAGACGTGGGCAGCTCTGTACTTGGAGGTGGGGGGATCCTTGAAGTCGTTGATGAGGGAGTGGATGGACTGGAAGAGAGAGGGAGCAGCTGGGCTGGGCAGGGGGGCACTGTGGGCCTCCCTCCCGGCTCAGGGGAGGCTCTGCACCTCCATCCCATCACCCTGCTGGCACCACTGTGTCAGAACTCAGCACATCCCTCCGGGTGTCCAGAGCTGCTGAGGACCCAGCCAGGGGGCTCAGAGACCCTGGCACACAGCCCAGAGCACCTGGGGATTTGATTTTGACCCCTGGAGCAAGTTACCAGCCTTGTATGAGGACCTGAAAGTCACAGAGGCTTGAATGGTGTAATAATAAAATGATCACAGGGTGAAAATGTAGATTTTGGGATTTTTGGTATGGGAGTTATGAGGACAAGATGGAGGAACTTGGGCATGTCCAGCCTTTCTCCTTCTTCTTCTTGTTCTCCATTTCCTGCTGTGATGTTGGCACTTTGGCATTGGTTTAGAGTAGAAGGGCACTGTCTAACATAGGTGATAGGTATTGGGAATTAAGTGTAAATATGTTATACATAGTTTGCAGTATAAAAGGACAACACAGAGTGCCTGTGGCTGCCTGCTGAACAGATATCTGCTGGACAGAATGAAAATTTTATAGATAAGAATTAACAAACAACCTCAAGACAGAAAAGTGAAGAGCTCTGACTCGTTCTTCAGCCGCGTGGGCCGAAACAGAGACATCCTGCACATCTCGGGGCAGCAATTATCAACAGCAACCCGAGAGCACTGGAGCCAGGATGCCCCCATGGGCACAGCTGCCCGTGCCAGACCTCCCCCTGTCCCTGTGCCCTCATGCACTCACCTTCTCGGAGGGGGTGATGAGATACACGGCCTCCAGGCTGGGCAGCGGCTCCCGGCGCTTGTTGATGTCTTCCACAACTTGGGGGGAGAACAGGGATCAGGGATCAGGGCACGGGGGCTGTGGGCAGGGCACTCAGCCACGCAGGGCTGGTTGGATATCCCACAGCCATTGGATTCCCCATGGCAGCCCCTCCATATCCAAAACACCCCCAGCCACTCGTCCCTGCCCAGCCCTGCCCAGCCCTGCCAGCCCTGCTGGAGCTGTGGCTGTGGGCACCTGGCCAGGGCCCAAGGGACCTGTCTGTGCTCCTGTTCCTTTGGTTTACCCTCACATCCCTCTGAGCTCCGCTGTCCCAGACAAAACCCCATCCCCATCCTTCCAGGATCCAGCCTGGCATTTCCTTCTCCTTCCCAGGTGTTGCAGGGAGCTAGTTCATTATCAGGCTGATAAAAACCAACACCTGGTCCCCTCCTGGAACTGAAGGGCTGCCAGGAGGCAAGGTGTTCTGGCTGCTCCAGCCCCAGCAGGCAAGGAGGCACCTGTGGAACTCCAGCCTGGCACCAGGAGCCATCCATGGGCCATGGGGTGGGTGGCTCCATCCCAAGCGAGATAGGGCTGGGTGGGGGCTGTGCCAACCTCCCTGTGCCAGCCTGGAGATGCCTTTGTGGGTGTCCTGGTGCACAGGGAGATTTGGCCTTCCCCACAGGGAATGTGGAGGCAGGGAGGGGGAACTCACTGGTGATGCCCTCTGTCATGATGTCGGTCATCTTGCAGCAGGACGAGAGCATGCGCATGCTCAGCTGGTCCACCACCAGCACCTGGGGACAGGAGAGCACCCCCTGAGCACCCTGTGAGCACCCTGTGAGCACCCCATGGGCTGGGGGCACAGCAGGACCCTCCCCACCCTGCCCCCTTCTCTTCTTCCTCCCCTCCTGGCCCTCCCTGGGTTTGGTGCTCACCTTCCATTCCCCCTTCTTCTTCACCTTCCGGATCACATCGTGCATAATCTCTGCAAGAAAGGGGATGTGGGCAATGGTGAGACCCCAGAGTCCCCCCTACAGCACCCCAGGGGCTGCACTGGGGGCACCAAACCCGCACCCCTGTGCAGGGTCACACTGTGCCACTCACACTGTGCCCTAACTGGGGATGGAGGAGGGGATGGGGTGGTTTTGGGATGCCCAGGGAGGGGTGGTCACCCCCCAGCCCTGTTTTCTGCCATGCTTGGCACTCACAGAAGCCCCCAGGCTGGCTGGGGGGTCCCTCTGGGGAGCCTGGGAGCCACCCCACGAGGTTCAGCCCTAATCCAAAGTGCTGGGAAAACAACAGCAGCTTAAGAGCTCCTTTTAGAAACAAGAATCAAGCGGCCTGAGCCTGTTCCTTGTAATCCCTCGCAATCCCATTTCACCTCCCGTGGCTGCTGGGCTTATGCAACCAGGCAGGACAGCAGCACCCCAGGAGCACCCACCCCAAATTCCCCTGCTCCTGCTCCTGCCCAGCCCCCTGGGAGATCAGTTCAGGGACATGAGCAGGTGGCAGTGGGACAACCTTTGGGGTTGGGTGGCAAGAAGTGGGGTTCAAGCCTTGCCCTGCTGCCAGTGCTGCCCATATATCTGTTTTGGGGGAGAGAGGTGCCCCCCAAACCCTGGTGTGTGAACCTCTGCCCCTCACAGGGCTGAGCCTGAGGAAAGGAGTCGGTGCCAACTCCTCACACAGCATCTCCCCTGGATTTCATCCCTGCAGGGCTTGCTCTGAGCCCCTGGTGCCCAACAAAAAGCCAGTTAAGGAACATCTCTGAGCTAGAAACCAGAGGTGTGAGGGTGTCACCCTGCCAGCCACAGCCCTGGGAGGGGTTCACCCCAAGGGTGCTGCTTCCCTGGGTAAAGCCCAGCAGGGTCCAGAGCTGGCACTGGTGCCAACAGGGACAAAACAGGAGCCTCTGAGTGCTGCTGGCTGTCTGTCCTGCTGCAAAACCTGGAAAAACCTGGAGCAAACAGCCCTTCCTACCACTGCACATCCATACCAATTCCTACAGCCCTTCCTGCCACTGCACATCCACACCAATTCCTACAGCCCTTCCTACCACTGTACATCCACACCAATTCCTACAGCCCTTCCTACCACTGCACATCCACACCAATTCCTACAGCCCTTCCTACCACTGCACATCCACACCAATTCCTACAGCCATTCCTACCACTGCACATCCACACCAATTCCTACAGCCATTCCTACCACTGCACATCCACACCAATTCCTACAGCCATTCCTACCACTGCACATCCCGTACCAATTCCTACCACTGCACATCCACTTCCTACCACTGCACATCCACACACATCCATTCCTACCACCATTCCTACCACTGCACATCCACACCAATTCCTACAGCCATTCCTACCACTGCACATCCACACCAATTCCTACAGCCATTCCTACCACTGCACATCCACACCAATTCCTACCACCATTCCTACCACTGCACATCCACACCAATTCCTACAGCCATTCCTACCACTGCACATCCACACCAATTCCTACAGCCCTTCCTACCACTGCACATCCACACCAATTCCTACAGCCATTCCCAACACTGCACATCCATCACCTTTCCTGCCCAAAGGTGCCCTCAATAAATAAATAACTAAATCTGCCTGCAGGGAGCCCCAGAGGGACACTGGCCTTGCCCTTGGTCACATCCTTTGGCCTCCCCATGGGGAGAGAGGATGGAGGGTACCTGGGTACCTGACCTGGGCAGGCAAAGCTGCTGCCTGTGCCCACGTGTGCTGCCCACCTGCACCCACCAAATGCAGCAGGAACGGTCCTGCGTGGGCAGGAGGTGGCACTGAGGGCTGCCTGTGCACCCCAGTGCTGCTCCCTGCACCCTGGCAGCAGGGCACAGCTGGGAAGGAGCTGTGCCAGCACATCCCTGCTCCTCCTGCCATCGCTCACTTGGCTCCTGCCCCAGAGCGAGGACCCAGCAACAACAGCACTGTCTGCAGGGCAGCACTGAGGCTCCATCCTCATCCCACCCAATCAACTCCATCCTCATCCCACAGGCTCCATCCTCATCCCATCAGCTCCATCCTCATCCCACCCAATCAACTCCATCCTCATCCCACAGGCTCCATCCTCATCCCAGCAGCTCCATCATCATCCCATCCCACAGGGTCCATTATTATTTCATCTCATCCCAAAGGCTCCATCTTCATCCCACCCCACAGCCTCCATCCTTATCCCACCCAATCAACTCCATCCTCATCCCATCCCACAGACTCCATCATCCCATCCCATCAGCTCCATCATCATCCTCATCCCACAGGCTCAATCATCATTCCATCTTCATCTCATCCCATCCCATCCGCTCCATCATCACCCCATTCCACAGGCTCCATCATCATCCCATCAGCACCATCATCATCCTCATCCCACAGGGTCCATCTTCATCCCATCCCATCAGCTCCATCATCATCCCATCAGCACCATCATCATCCTCATCCCACAGGGTCCATCTTCATCCCATCCCATCAGCTCCATCATCATCCTCATCCCACAGGCTCAATCATCATTCCATCCTCATCCCATCCCATCAGCTCCATCCTCATCCCATCTCATCCCACAGGCTCCATCCTCATCCCACAGCCTCAATCATCATTCCATCCCATTGGCTCCATCCTCATCCCACCCCACAGCTCCATCCCAGTAAAGCCCAGGGGCCCTGCTGGAGCACCATGGAAGGCGTCAGCAGAAAGCAGCAGCCAGGAAGAATTCCTGCCCCTCCCTGCAATGCAAATCCAGCTGGGGAAGGAAGGAAGGACAGAAGGAGGCTGGGAGGAGCATCCTGCAGCCCAGGGCATGGTGTTCCCATGGGGAAGAGAGCCCAAGGGCAGGAGATCCCAAAAAAGGCTCCCAAAGTGCTGCCTCAGCCCCCCGGCATGTCCTGGCTGCAGGGACACTGTGGCTCTGTGGAACACCCTGTCCCTCCTGCACAGGGATGGGCTGGATGGATGGAGGATGCTGCAGGGGGGAGCATCTGCCTGGCTGCACAAAGTGCTGTCACATCCCCAGCCCAACCCTGCAACCAGGATGGGCCTCTCAGAGCAGGAGCTGGGCACCTCAAAGGGTAATTTCCCTGAGCTTGGTAGGTTTAGGGTGTCAGTCCCTAAATCCCTGATTCCTGGGCACACTCATTCCCTACACTGATGTCCTCTCCTGCCCTGACCATGGGCCAGATCTGACTCCAAATTTTGGCTTTTCTGAGCCGGCCAGAGCCAGCCCAGAGCCCAGGCATGGTCAGGAGAGGCAGATCCACAGAGCATCCTCCAAAGAGCTCCAGGGTCCTGCCAAAGGGCACAAACCTGAGCAAAAGCTGGAGATTGGTGTCACATTTAGGGAGATGTGGCCATGAACTTCCCCTCCTGGTGTCCCTGCAGCAGCCACTAAACCCCAGCTCAGGGAAGCGGGCTCTGCACTCCCAGGGGAAATGGGAGAAGTGCTGCTCTCTCACTCCATATCAGCAGGCCAGATGTTGCTGTCCCTGTCCTCAAACATCTGGCCAGAAAGGGTTTTTAGGATCTAACATCATTTGGTGATGCTCACAGCCAAGTTTTTCATCCTGGAGATAAAACCAGGTTTCACAGGGGAAAAAAAATCCACATGAGCATCTCATCCAGTGCCTCCAACCCTTGGCTTGCCTGGACCTACCACGTCACATCAGTTTCCTTCAGGCTGAAAGAATTTTAATGACAATTTCTCCCACGAACAGGGAATACAGACATCTCTGGATCCTCCTCCAGCACCAGAGGATCAACGTTGGGATTCCCCAAGAGATGGATCCATCTGGGGTTCCCCAAGAGATGGACGCATCTGAGGTTCTCCAAAAGATGGACCCATCTGGGGTTCCCCAAGAGATGGATCCACATTGGGATTTCCCAAGAAATGGACCCTTTTAATGATGCCCCAAGAGATGGATCCATGTTGGGGGTTCTTCAGGAGATGAACCCTTTTTGGGGTTCCCCAAAAGATGGACCCATTTTATGATGCCCCAAAAGATGGACTCATTTTGGGGTTCCCTAAGAGATGGACTGAATTTATGATACCCCAAGAGATGGATCCATTTTGGGGTTCCTCAAGAGAAGAACCCTTTCTATGATGCCCCAAGAAATGAACCCATTTTGGGGTTTCCCAAGAGAAAAATCCTTTTTTGATGCCCCAAGAGATGGAGCCATTTTGTGATTCCCCAAGAGATTGATCCTTTTTATGATGCCCCAAAAGATGGACCCTTTTTGGGATGCCTCAAGAGATGGACCCTTTTTGGGATGCCCCAAGAGATGGATCCATTTTGGGGCTCCCCAGAAGATGAACTCTTTTTATGATGCTCCAAGAGATTGACTTATTTTGGGACTCCCCAAAAGATGGATCCATTTTGGGGTTGCCCCAAGAGATTGACTCATTTTGGGATTCCCCAAAAGATGGATCCATTTTGGGGTTCCCCAAGAGAACAACCCTTTCTATGATGCCCTCAAGAGATGGACCCATTTTGGGGTTCCCCAAGAGATGGATTCATCTTGGTGTTCCCCAAGAGATAGACCCTTTTTATGATACCCCAAGAAATGGACTTATTTTGGGGTTCCCCAAGAGATGAATCCTTTTTATGATGCCCCAAGAAATGGACCTATTTGGGGTTCCCCAAGAGATGGACTCATTTTGGGATGCCCCAAAAGATGGAGACCCTTTTTGGGGTTCCCCAAGCCCATTTCCTGCTTCAGAACAGGCCTGGAAGCTGATGAGCAGCCCTGACCTCCCCTGGTGGGTGTGCTGAAGCCTAAGGCTCCCCCAAATCCTTGTCCTGGCCACCCCACCATGTGGGGATGCAGCAGCAGGGCCACCCCAGCTGCAGGGCTGACCAAGCCCTTTCCTGCTGGGAATTCCTGCTGCTCACAAATGCTCCTTCACTGCCACATCCAGGACCTCATGGTGGCCTGCAGTGGCACAGGAGGATGGAGCTGCTTTATGGATGGGCAGGGATGGAGCTTTTCCCTCTGCTGCGTCTCAGGATCAGTCAGGACCCAGGACATTCCTCTGGCTACCCTGAGACCCTGGCAGGGGGCTCAGAGACCTTGGCACGGAGTCACAAACACCCGTGCCTTTGATTTTAGCCCATGGAAACCATTTCCAACTTTGTGTGAGGAGCTACAAGCCACAAGGGTTTGAATAGAATGATGGTGAATTTGTCACCAGCAAAATTTTAGAGTTTTAGAATGGAGGTTCAAGAAGCAAGATGGAAGAATCTGGGCATGTTCTGTCTTTCTCCTTCTCCTTCTTGTCCTCCATCTTCTGCTGTGATGGTGACACTTTTTGTTTAGTTTAGAGTAAAGACAAGCTGTCTAACATAAATGACAATTATTAGAAAATTATTGTAAATAAAGCACACGTAGTTCTTAGTATAAAAAGCAAACACCACCCCAAGGGCAGGGACTGTGCCACAACCCGACCTGCTGGACAGACCTCAGCAGGTCAGAGAAAGAATGGAATAGATAAGAAAAAATAAACAGCCTTGAAAAGCAGAACCAACAAATGTCAACTTCTTCTTCAGTCGCAAAATTAAAAAAAAAAAAACAACTTTCTAATACCTCCAAAGTCATCTCAACCACAGAAACCTGAGAGGGATCCCAAATCCCTCTGGAGAGCTGGATCATGGAAAGCCATGAATCCATGGAATCAGGGTGAGGTTTGCTGGAGTGCCACTGCTCCCAAAAAGCTGTCAGGCTGCATCTCCACACGGACACGTTTGGCTTTGGGTTGGCCTGGCAACTGCATTTGTGCTGCTTCATTAACTCATTGCTCAAGCCAGTGTGAACGTTGCACTGATCCAAGCACGGAGCAGAGCACGTCCCCAGCCCCAAAGAGCCCCAGCTGGGGCTCTGCAGGTGCCACCCCAAATAAAACAGGCACAGGGAGCTCAGGGTGGCAGGAACGGCCCTACACGGCCACCAGCACACGGGGATCACCGAGAGGAGACAAAGCCCAGCTGATGTCCCTCAGTATGGCTACGAACCACGCAGGGATGACCTGAGTCCGGCCACCGCTGTGCCCAAAACCCAGCCAAGTCTCAAACGCCTCCCCTTCAGCAGCCCAAGTCCTGAACACCTGTTTTTCCCACTGGATTACACCTGGAAGCCCTCAGCCTTTCTGGAGGACATATTTCTCACCCAGGAACCCAGGGATTAGTCCCAGCCATGTGTTTAACCCCTCCTTTTCCTGTTTGCGCCGCTCTCATGAAGGGCGCCCACATTTATCCCCACTGGGCAAAGCCCTGGGAGAGCTGCACAGCCTAGGGAGGAACAGGAGGAGGATGGAGACCTGGAGCTCTTGAGCTCTGCAGAAGTTGAGCAACACAGCCAGAAGTGAAAAAGGGAAATGAAATGCATGATCGCACCCATGAGCCCTCTGAGCGCCCTGCAGAAACAGAGGAAAATCCACGAGGTTTCCACTGCAGGATCAGGCACAGGGCGATGGTTGGGCTGTCCTGCAGGGCCAGGAGCTGAACTCTGCTGATCCTTGTAGGTCCCTTCCAGCTCAGGATATTCCGTGGCAACTCCAGATAATTTCCTTGGGCCTGCACAAGGATCTGGGAGCTGAGCAGAGTTTCCCTGTTTGGGTACAGACCCACAGCCCTTCAGGTCCCAGCTGAAGGCACCACCCTTCACCAACACGTGTCCTCTTGCTCCAGATGTTTCCATCCCCAGCAGATGTTGTCCCTGGCTGTGGTGCTCCAGTGCCCAGAGGTGTCACAGTGTCCCTGCGGGCAGGTGACCCCCACATTCCTCCCTGTGGCCGTGACTTTCTGAGCTCGTTCTTCTCTCTGCCTTGAGCCAAAATGGAGGAAAACACCAACAAATTGTGGTGGGAATCCAGGCTGGGCTGGTCTCCTGTCCCTCAGGAACACCAGGACAGGCTGGAGGGCAGGCTGAGTGGTCCTTGCTGCTCCCTGATCCATCTGATGGACAGGTGCCCACAGGTGTGTGCACATTCCCAGTGTTCTCTCCCATCCTGGGGGATGTGGGAGCCCACGGATTCCAGCACCTTCAGCCCTGCTCTATTTTTGCGCTCTCCAGAGCCAAGCTCCCTCCCCGCACTGTGAGTTGGAGGGAGCAGCATCTGCTCCTCAGCGTGAGACCAAGAGCCTTGTGATGGTGATGATTCTCCTCTGCAAAGTGTTGATTCTGTGGGAAGGAGGAAGGAATCTCTCCTGGGCCGCTTTCTCCAAGAGGTGCAGAGGAATCAGACACAGACCTTACTTCTTTTTTCTTTTCAAAAGGAAAGAGTCTAAATCCTCTCCATTGGTGGCTTTTTTAACCTTCCTGCACATGCAGACACTGGTGGGTGGATGCAGTCCTGCCAAACTCAGGTTTGTCACTCTTGGTCACCTTCCATGGGCACATATGGGCAGGAGTTTCTCAGCTCCTGGCGCAGACTGGAGACTGAAATTGTTCTGCAATGCCTGAGATGGTCAATGTTGAATTTTACAAGGATTTTTTTCAAGCTTTTCCAACTTCGAGCCGACACCAGAGGTGACACAGAGCCTGGTGACAGAGCTACAGCCCCAGCTTTGCCCATTCCTGTACCCACACACCAGGCTGGCACTCCTGGAATGCAGGAATTGGGAGGATGGGCTGCTCAGGGAGCCTCTGGATTCAGGCTCTGCTCCCACCCGTGCTGGGGACAGGGTGCAGAGACCCCCTGCTCTTCACCCACCCCCTGCGACCACAGCTGTGCCCTGCACAGGCAAGAGGATTCCATGGGCACCCCTCCAATGGTCCCTGTGCCCTTTGCTGCCTCCTCTTCCTCTCTGCCTGGCACAGCCCTTGGCAGGCCTGGCATGGGCAGCACACCAGAGACAGGCTCAGAACATCCTCCACGAGCAGCATCTGACCCTCCATGGCTCCCTGTGCCAGCAGGGGCTGGTGGCAGCCCCAAGGTGCCCCAAACAGCCCAGGATGGGTCAGGCACCAGGCTGTGGCCCAGGCTGGCAGCAGCGCCAGCCCTGCCCTTGCAGGTGCAGCACAACCCAAGCCTGAGTCCCTGAGTCATCCCCGGGCAGGGCTGGACCCTGGAGAGGCCCAGCTGGGGACATGCAGTGACACTGGGCAGTGTCCAGGCAGGATGTGCCCATGGGCACGGCCCTGGCAGGAGGCACAGGGCAGCTCTGGGGGAGGCTGGGCAGGTGAGGCTGCCCCGTGGGAGGATCACCTGGTGCCCTGGGGGAAAGGTGTTTTCCTGCTGCCTCTGCAAAGCGCTTCCTTATCCCAGGGCTCCTCCTGCCCATGACAGCACCGGGAGCCAAAGGAGCCTTTGGGGAGGCTGAAGGGGTTTGGATGCACCGTGGAATCACACCCAGCTGTGTGTCCCGGTGTCCCGTGCCAGCCCAGAGCGGCGGCAGGTGCTGCACAGGTGTCACCCCTGCAGCAGGGCCCGTCTCTCCTGGCTGCTGACGCTTCAGTGAAGTAAAACCAGCCTCCTCCTCCTCCTCGCTGCAGGCTGCTGCAGGAGAGCCACCACTGGGCTGGCCAGGGGAAGGTGGCCCTGAGAAGATCCAAGGGGGCACAAGGCATTTGGAGAGATGTACATCAGTGAGAGGGGTGAAGATTTGGGGATGATGTCTGAGAAGCTGGGGGTCAGATGAATATTTGGGATGTTGTCCCTGCAATGGGAAAGTCAGGTGAAGATTTAGGGATGATGTCTGAGCAGCTGGAGGTCAGGTGAAGATTTGGGGATGATGTCCCTGCAGTTTGGTGGGAATCCAGGTGAAGATTTGGGGATGATGTCCCTGCAGTTTGGTGGGAATCCAGGTGAAGATTTGGGGATGATGTCCCTGCAGTTTGGTGGGAATCCAGGTGAAGATTTGGGGATGATGTCCCTGCAATGGGAAGGTCAGGTGAACATTTGGGGATGATGTCTGAGTAGTTGGGGGTCAGGTGAAGATTTGGGGACGATGTCCCTGCAGCTGGGGGCTCGGGCTGGGTGAAGATTTGGGGATGGGTGTCCTCAGAGCTGCCACTCTCAGGTGAGATTTTCCCAACCAGCACCAGGGCAGAAGGGCCAGCTGTCCCTGGGAGGGGACAGCAACACAGCAGGAGAACCTGGTCCTCAGGCACCACCTCTGGGGACAAGCCCACTCAGCTCCAACCCTGTGCAGACAACAGCCAGCGCAGGAGGATGCAGTCACCATGGCTGGACACCTCGGGAAGGTGCAGGGACACCCCCAGCACACACCCCACAGCTCTGGGGGGTGACAATCTGCTTCTGCCCTGCTCCTCCTGCAGCCCTGGGCCACCTCTCCCCCTGCCCGCTGCCTCCAACCTCATCAGAGGCCTCCAAACCCCGTCTTGTTATGGCACCAGCTGGTCAGAGGAATAATCCGGGTCTGGAGGGAAGCCAGGGCAGAATGCAGCTCGGGAGGGGGGGCTGGCGGAGCAAGCCATGGCAACGCGGCAGCATCCTCCCCATCCACCCCTCCATCCGTCCATCCATCCATCCTCCCCATCCACCCCTCCATCCATCCATCCCTCCATCCTCCCCATCCACCCCTCTATCCATCCATCCTCCCCATCCATCCTTTCCTGCTGGAAAAGGAGCCCACAGGAGATGTCCAGCCTCGGGGTCAGCCCCAGGCTTGTCTCTCTCCTCCTCCTCCTCAGGAGCAAACATCTCCTGCCTCCTGCAGGAAAACCTCCGGGGAATGCCAGGCTGGCACAGCCCAGGAAACCTCGTGCCAGTGCCCAGGGACAGAGCTCTGGGGACCCTGCTCCAACTCCGGGGGAGCAGCTCCAGCATGCAGCCCCCCTAAGGCAGGCTGATGCACCGAGCCCAGGAGCTGCCCGTGGGCGGCTGAGGAGCACCCAGATCGCCGCGGGGACCCCGGGGTGCCCCCCCGGTGCCACCCTCGCCGCTCTGCAGCATTTCTGATGCACAGCGGCGGCTCCCCCCTCGCAGCCACCCACGCGTCCCCGCCAGCCCGGCTCCGGCGCCGCTGCCCGGCTCCACGGTACCGCTGCCAGCCGGGAGCGATGCTTTGCAGGGAGAGAACGGAGCGCTCGCTTTGTCACTAAACCCTGAAGGGGAGGATTAAGGCAGATTTCCCTGATGCTGCCTGGAACCTCTGTGTGTGTGTGTGTGTGTGTGTGCGCGGCTGTGCTGTCTTCCAGCGCAGAGACAATGAATGGGAATAGGGGACACGCAGTGGCGCTGGTCTCTGTCCCCTCTCGGGCCCTGCCAGGGGTCTGACCCCCGCTTCCTGCATCCCCCCGGGGTGGGGACAGCCCTGTCCCCTCTTGGGGGACCACCCCCAGATAAAGCCCAGCAAAGCCCCCCCTCCCCAGCGCTGCTCCTGCAGCACAGCCACACCGGGACACTGCCCTGCCTCTCCCGTCCATTTTGGGCTCGCAGCCCCCATCCCCGCGGCAGGTGACACCGGCAGGTGACACCGGCAGGCTGGCAGGGCCACGCACCCACGGGGATCCCCCCCGTGTCCCCCCCGCCCCGGCCATCGCCACCCACCCGATCACACCACACCGGCCCGGCCGCGCCATCTGCAGCGCCCGCGGGAGGGCGGGGGAACAGCCACGGGCACGGCCGGCAAAAACGCCAAAAACACCCCAAAAACCAGCGAAAAACCCCCAAAAAACACCCAGATCCGGCCGCGGCCGGCCACGCTGCCACGGAAATAAACCCTGCGAGAGGCGGGGAGGAGGAGGAGGAGGAGGAGGAGGAGGAAGGCTCATGGCTGCGGGGGGAAGTTCCCACCGGTTCCTGCCCTTTCATTTTCTTCATTTTTTTCCCTCTACAATGCGGAGTTTTTTCGCTTTAATTTCGCCCCGGGGAAAGGAGCGCCCCTCCTTCCTGCTCCAGCCTCGGGTGTTTTTGGAGAACAACGTGCCCCCCCTTCGTTTCCCCCCGGGAAAATATCGCCTTGCACCAGCCGGGAAGGAGGAAGCGGAGCCGGGGACGATGGGGCCGTGCCCCCCCCGCCGCTCCCGGCGAGATTCCGGCCGGGAAGGGAGCGGGACCCCGGGCAAGGGATGCCCGGGGAGGGGGGGGACACACACAGGGGCACCCCCGGCTTAGGGGAGCAAAGGCACACCCGGGGAAATAATAACAATAATAATAATAATGATAGGAATGATAATAATAATAATAATGCAATAAAGGCCAACGTTTGAGCGGGATTTGCTGCAGACAAAGCGGGAGGGCCCGGCCTGGCACTGCGCTGGGGGAGGGTTTGGGGGGGTCTGCACCTCTCTGTGTCCCCCCCCTCGGGGCTCAGCCTCCGGGCCCTTTGGGGGATCGGGGGCCACGGGGGATAAACCCGAGGGGGGATAAACCCGAGGGGGGCTCGAGCGTCTCCGGCTTCCTCGTCCCCCCCCCGCTTCTCCACCGCCGCCCCGTCACCAATCCCCCCCCCCCTCCTCCCCCAGCACTGCAGAAAAACCCCAAACACCCGCAAAAATTCAACAAACACAGCCCGGAAGGTGACAGCACCCCCGGCCCCCCCAGCCCACAACACCCGCGTGTCCCCACGGGGGTGTCCCGTGTGTCCCCCCCCCCCCATCCCCGAGGGTCCGTATTGCGCATCCGCAGCATCCCCCCCACCCCGGCCGGGGCAGCCCCCGCCCCCGCCGGTTCCCGGCGCTGCCCCCCAGCCCCGAACCCGCGGGGGGGGCGCGGATCTTACTCTCTCCCACCACAGCCTTGAGTCCGATGGGGGCCATGTCTCGGTGCCGGGGGGGCTCGGGGGGCACCCAGGGGCGCGCACGGCCGGGCGAGGCTGCGGGTGGCGGAGCGGGGATGCGGAGGGCGGAGGGAGGAGGAGGGAGGAGGAGGAGGATGGTGGTGGGGGGGTCGGGGGGCCGCGGGGGGGGGCGGTGCGGCGCGCTCAGCTGACCGGGGCGGGGCTTAGGGGCCTGCGTCATCGGCCACGCCCCGGCCACGCCCTGCCAGGGCCACGCCCCGCGCCGCAGCGCAGCGCCCGCCCGCAGCGCCCCCTGGCAGGCGGGAACCGGTACTGCAGAGGTGGAACCTGCGTGCGGACAGGGGGACACGGACGGACACGGGGACAGACACAGACAGGGGGACACAGACGGACAGGGGGACGCGGACGGACACGGGGACAGACACAGACAGGGGGACACAGACGGACAGGGGACACGAACGGATACGGGGGCACACAGGGACACGAAAACACACACACGGACAGGGGGACATACACGGACAGAGGGATACAAATGGACACAGGGACACGGACGGACAGGGGGACACGAAAGGACAGGGGGGCACACATGGACACAGGGACAGGAATGGACAGGGGGACACGAACAGACAGGGGACACACACGGACAGAGGAAACATACACGGACAAGGGGACACGAATGGACACGGGGACACACATGGACGGGGGACACGAACGGACACGGGGACACACATAGGGGGACACGAACAGACACAGGGACACGAACGGGCAGGGGGACACGAACGGACACAGGGACACGAACGGGCAGAGGGACACGAACAGACCCTCCACAACCAGAGTCACCCAGGGACACACAGACAGAACCCCCCATCACCAGAATTAACACGGACACACCCCCAGCATGCCCCACATCCCAAATCACCCCAGCACCCCAGCATCCCCCCCAGGCACCCACCCGGTGTCCCCCCGCCCCCAGCACCCCCCTGTACCCCGCACCCCCCCTCCCCACGGCCCAGGGCTCAGCGGTGCCACCAGAGCTGTGCCAAAGCCAAGCATTGCCCCCTCCCCACGGTGGGGCTGGAGGGAACGGGCCCCTCCCGCCCCCGGGGCTGCACTGGGGAGGGGTCCCTGGGGTCAGTCAGGTTTATTTCCCAATAAAATCAAATCCGTTTTATTTCCCAGTAGAATCTCATCGCACAGAGGGGATCGGTGACCCCGCCAGGCTGGGCACGGCAGGGCTGTAAATCCGGGGGCAAAGGCTGTGTGTTCACCCTGCACCCAGCGCGGCAGGATGAGCTTTCCCCCCGGGCTGGCTGCCAGGGCTGCCAGGCTCTGTGTCTGACTCCCAGGGCTGTGCCCAGGGGATTTGGGTGCTTCTGTGCTTCCCCTTCTGACTGTGAAGGGGAAATGGGAGAGGAGGAGGGGAATGGCTCATGCTAGCACAGGGATGGAGCAATGGCAGCGATGCAGAGGCAGGCTGTGCCCGCAGGTGTGTGCTCACATTTACATGTCCGAGTGTGGCCGCAGAGAGGTTCACCCTGTCACCCACTGCCTGGGGACACGGGACAGCAAAGGAGCACCCGGAGGGACAGCAGAGTTGTTGGGGAGGATGAAACAGGAAAGCCTTATAAATATGAGTGCCTGGCAAAAGATTTTGAGAATATGGAAACTATAAGCGAGACTGAAATGAAAGCAAGCTTTGAGATGCCTCAGTTACTGAACAACTGGAAAACAATGGTGTGGCCGGCTGAAGGTGATCCCCTTTTGATGGAACAACACCCTCTGCTTGCAGACAGGCCCAAGGGTCAGAGCAGACCCTACAGCTTGGCAGAAGGGGCCCAAAGAGGAGTTTGTAGGGTTTAAAATGTAACACAGTATAGTAATGTAATGATTCTTATAGGCTGTATGTAAATGCTATAGGATTTGTATCTTGTACTAGATTGGTTAGTGAGAATCAGAATATTCAACACAGAAGAAGATTTATTGTATTGTAAAGGGAACCTCGCTCTCTCACCCTTTTACTCTCTCACCCTCTCACCCTCTCTCCCCCTCTCTTCTCTGGGGCCTGCTCTGAGCTGTGTTTGGCAGCTCCCAGCAGGGCCCTGCACCCAGGCCCTTTGCAATAAACCCCAAGTTCCTGACCTGGCTCCAGAGATCTCTCGTCTCCATCCATCCTGACAGTCCTATCCCTGACACCCCTACACAGAGCGACAACAGCCTGGTTCCATCCAGCCCCAGGTCAGGCAGCCCCCAGCCCCAATCCTTCACTCCAAAACCTCCTCCATCCTTCCTTAAAAATAATCCCAAGCTGAGTCTGTCAGAGCCTGCACTCGGCGCCAAGGCAGGCTATAAATACCAGAGGCTATTTAAGAGTGAGGTATTTATACTGCTGCTCCATCTCGCTGCCAGGCTGCCCGGGGAGGCAGCAGGGCTGGGCTGCAAGAAAAGTCCCAGGGAGCTGCCGGAGAGCTGGCCCTGGCCAGAGGGGTCCCCAGGGTGCGTCCCCTCGCCCTTGGGTGTTGTGGGGTTGTGAGGGTCCCCCGGATAAGGTGAGAGATGAGAATCTGACTCCAAGTTCTCAAAAGGCTGATTTATTATATTAAGATATAATAATACTAATAATGCTACTACTAATACTACTAATAATACGACTAATAATACTAATAACACTAATAAACAATAATAAATATATTATATAAATATAATAAACTATTATATTATATTATATTATATTATATTATATTATATTATATTATATTATATTATATTATATTATATTATATTATATTATATTATATTATATTATATTATATTATATTATATTATATTATATTATATTATATATACTAAACTATATATTATATGTACTAAACACATACTATATATAATATATTATTATATACTAAAACTATACTAGAGTATAGTTTGTATACTTTAGTATAAAAACTATATATAGTATATAAACTATATATATATATAGTTTTATATATATAGTTTATATATATATATATATAGTTTTATATATATATACTATATATATATGTAGTTTATATAGAAAAAGGATACAGACAAAAGGCTGGAAAAGAATGAATAATAAAAACTCATGACTGACCAGAGTCCCGACAAGCTGGGACTGGGATTGGCCATTAATTAAAAACAATTCACATGGAACCAATCAAAGCTGCACCTGTTGGTAAGCAACCTCTAAACCACATTCCAAGCAATCAGATAATTATTGTTTTCATTCTTTTCTGAGGCTTCTCAGCTTCTCGGGAGAAAAGTCCTGGTGAAGGGATTTTTCAGCAAATATCGTGGTGACACTTGGGGACAGTCAGATCCCTGGCAGCTCGGTGGTTCTCTTGCATCCACCACACCTGGTAGAAAATAGAAATAAAGAAAGAGTGTGTGGGAAGTCTAGGACTGACTAATGTGATTAAGCAGAAGCTGATTGTTTTTTATAATACACACATTTTTATAGATTTTACAAACTACTAATTATACACTTCTTGATTGGTGTTTTTGTCTTGCTCTCCCGTTTTCTGTTCCTATTTCTTAGTATCTGTGATTGGTTACAGTTTAGGTGTTTTAGTGTCTTCTGTTATTTAGTTCTTGTGATCTTGGTATTCAGTTTCTCAGCTTCTTCGTTCTTATTTTAGTACAGTTGATGTTTTGGTAACTTTGACGAATTCTACAGTATTTTGATAAAATTCTGGTAGGAACAGTTACAGGCAGTGTGGCTGGTGAGTTGTTCAGGTACATTGCTACAAGAGTGGCATTTGTTCACCGGGAAAACCGGGAACCAAGCTGGGAACCAGGCTGCCCCACTCCACAGCTGCCTGGGGAAGGTGCCAGGCTGGGCATGGAGGCTTCGGGGGGCACAGCAGGGATGGGAACATCCTCCCCATGGTGCTGGACAATGATGGTTTGGAGACCCTGCCTGCCAACGCTGCTCCAGCACGGGCAGGCCCCATCCCGGCACCCAGGACATGCTGGAGTGCAAAATGCCCCAGAACTCCCTCCAAACAGGGACTGGGGGATGGTCTGGGAGCCCCAGAAACCTTTCCCTGCTTGGGGGGATGTGGGTGAGGAATGGGGGCTGGACAGCCCCGAAACAGCTGGGAAGGGAAGGGAAAGGGAAAGGGAAAGGGAAAGGGAAAGGGGAAGGGAAAGGGGAAGGGAAAGGGAAGGGGAAGGGAAGGGGAAGGGAAGGGAAGGGAAGGGGAGGGAAGGGAAGGAAAGGGAAGGGAAAGGGAAGGGAAAGGGAAGGGAAAGGGAAGGGAAAGGATGGGAAAGGATGGGAAGGGATGGGAAGGGAAAGGGAAAGGGAAAGGGAAAGGGAAAGGGAAAGGGAAAGGGAAGGGAAGGGAAGGGAAGGGAAGGGAAGGGAAGGAAGGGAAGGGAAGGGAAGGAAGGGAAGGGAAGGAAGGGAAGGGAAGGGAAGGGAAGGGAAGGAAGGGAAGGGAAGGGAAGGGAAGGGAAGGGAAGGGAAGGGAAGGGAAGGGAAGGGAAGGGAAGGGAAGGGAAGGGAAGGGAAGGGAAGGGAAGGGAAGGGAAGGGCTTTTCCTCAGCCCCCTTTCCACATAGGGCTGGGAAGAAACATCAGAGTGGATGGGGAGAAGTGGTGGCTGCTCCCCTCACTCCATCCTGTGCTGTTTTGGTCCAAATCATGGAAACTGGGAGGGCCAGGTCTGTCAGCTGGGCCCTGCACCAGCGGCTGTTGGTGTGGGATGGAACTCTGGGAAGTAACAGGGAGCTGGGAGGCCCAAGAAGGGACCGGCCTTGGGGTCAGAGCTGGCTCAGGCTGGTTTTCCTGATGACAAGTGTAAGGATGTCTGTGGCACCAAGGGGAAGTTGATGTCAGAGATGCCTCCCCCAGCAGCCTTGGGGCCACATCCTGATCCTTCCTTCCTGGTTCTCTCCTAAGGAGTCCAGGCCAGGAGGCCTCACTCTGGGCTTTTTCACCCCCAAAATTTCAGTTAGAACCTGTCAAGATGCTGGACATGTGTTTAACTGGCAGAAATGGGGGTGCCCCACAATCTTCTGAGTCCTGGGGCTGAAGGGGAAAGAAACACTGCTGATCTGCTGACCATCCTCCCTGGGGGCTCCCCTGGAATATTTGGGATTTTAGGACACTGTGGGAGGGTGTGAGAGTATCCAGCATCCACTGGGGAGTGCATCCATGGTCTGGGGATGTGGGATGGGGAGGCACTTCCACCCCCCTGAGTGCAGGCAGAGGCAATGCTGGCTGTTCAATGCCTGGTCCTGGGGCAGGGAACGTGTCCCAGGGGAAGGGGCTTGTGGAGACAGCGAGGGCACAGTGTTGTGGCACTCACATTCCCTGAAAAATCCCTTTGCCAGGGATTTTTCTCCTGGGAAGCTGAGAAACCTCAGAGAAAAGGAAAACAATTCTTATCTCATTTACTTCTCCTGTGTTGTGCTCATGTGGAATGTGTTTGGAGATTGTTCACCCACAGGTGATTGTTCCATTGGGTTCTGCTGGGAGTTGTTTTCACTCTTTGGCCAATCAGGGCCAAGCTGTGTCAGGACTCTGGAAAGAGTCAGGAGTTTTCATTATTGTCTTTTTAGCATTCAGTAAATATCCTTTCTGTATTCTTTAGTATAGTTAGAATAGTTGTCTTTAATACAACATAGTAATATAAAGTAATAAATTATAAACATAATATTAATACAATAGAAATATATTATATTTATATTTGCAAATATAATTTACAAATTTATTTATAATATAAAATAAATATAATTTATAAATATATTTATAAATATATTATATTTATAAAGGTAATAAATTAGCCTTCTAAGAACATGGAGTCAGATGCATCATTCCTGCCTTTGTCAAGGCATTCCCAGCAAATACAATCCAGTGTCCCCCTTTGGCTGTGTCCCCATGAGCTGCCTGGGGTGCAGCTGCTCAGGGTTAACCACCCCAGGACCTGGTGTTTGTGCTGGGGCAGTGAGGGCTGGGCAGGCCCTGCTGAGGTGTGGGCAGGGCCCAGCCTGGTGCTCTGGGTTTTCCCCATTTCCAGCTGTTCAGCATTGCTCAAACACAGGATTTTCCCTTTCCCTGGTGCAAATGGCAGAGCTGTGACCCAGTACCAGGCCCTGCACCTGCCCGGGGTTTGGGAGTGGGGCAGAAAACCACTCCTCCCATTATCCCACAGCGAGGAGCAGAGCCAGGGCCACATCCATGCCATGGCAGTGCCCATGCCCGTTCCCTGTGCTCATCCCAGTGCCCAGGCTGTCCTGCCTGTGCCTGTCCCATGTCCCATGTCCCTTGTCCCATATCCCATATCCCATGCCAGTGCCTGTCCCGTGTCCCATGTTCCATATCCCATGTCCCATGCCATGATAGTGCCTGTCCCATGTTCCATGCCATGCCAGTGCCCATCCCGTGTCCCATGTTCCATATCCCATGCCAGTGCCTGTCCCATGTTCCATGCCATGCCAGTGCCTGTCCCATCTCCTATATCCCATGTTCCGTGTCCCATGCCAGTTCCTGTCCCATGTCCCATATCTCATATCCCATATCCCATGCCAGTGCCTGTCCCATGTCAGTGCATGTCGCATGTCCCATGTCCCATGCCACGCCAGTGCCTGTCCCATGTCCCATGCCATGCCAGTGCCTGTCCCATGGCCCATGGCCCGTGTCCCATGTCCCATGCCATACCGGTGCCAGTCCTGTGCCCACACCCCGTGCTCAGCCCGGTGCCCAGGCCGCTGCCCGCACCCCGTGCCCTGTGCCACGCCGGTGCCAATGTCACCAGCCTGTCGCACCCTCCGCAGGCCGCACCGAGCCGGTCCCGGCTCCCTGCCAACGCCGGGCTGGCGGCCACCAGTTATCCCAGCGCCGGCCAGCAGAGGGGAATGCTGCTCCGCAGGAGCCTCCCTCCTCCTCCTCGTCCTCTTCCTCCCTCCCGCTGTGCCCTCCGCTCCCTGCCCTGGGGCGCTGGGCGCTCACCCATTGGGGATGAGGATGGGGTGACAGCCCCGCCCTGTGCTGCCTGTCACAGCCCCCTGGCACCGCCCTGGGGGGTTTGCGGATCCCCAGGTGTCCCTCAGTCAGTGCCACCCCTCTGCTCAGAGTTCCGTGCCGGCCTGGAGCTGGGGCTGGGGCTGGATTGGTGCTGGAGCTGATGGGTTCCGCACAGAGCTCCGTGTTCAGGTTGGAGCTGATGGATCCCGCTCAGAGCTCCGTGTTCAGATTGGAGCTGATGGATCCCGCTCAGAGCTCCGTGCACGGGATGGAATTGGGGTTTGGAGTTGATGGATCCCGCTCAGAGCTCCGTGTTCAGGTTGGAGCTGATGGATCCCGCTCAGAGCTCCGTGCACGGGATGGAACTGGGGTCTGGAGCTCATAGACCCCTCTCAGAGCTCCGTGCCCGGGCTGGAGCCGGGGTTTGATGGATCCCGCTCAGAGCTCCCTGCCCGGGCTGGAGCTGACGGATCCCGCTCAGAGCTCCGTGTTCAGGTTGGAGCTGGGGTCTGGAGCTGATAGACCCCTCTCAGAGCTCGGTGCCCGGGCTGAAGCCAGGGTTTGGAGTTGATGGATCCCGCTCAGAGCTCCGTGCCCGGGCTGGAGCTGACGGATCCCGCTCAGAGCTCCGTGCCCGGCCTGGAGCTGGGATTTGGAGCTGACGGATCCCGCTCAGAGCTCCGTGCCCGGGCTGGAGCTGGGATTTGGAGCTGACGGATCCCGCTCAGAGCTCCGTGTTCAGGCTGGAGCTGACGGATACCGCTCAGAGCTCCGTGTTCAGGCTGGAGCTGACGGATCCCGCTCAGAGCTCCGTGCCCGGGCTGGAACTGGGATTTGGAGCTGACGGATCCCGCTCAGAGCTCCGTGCCCGGGCTGGAACTGGGATTTGGAGCTGACGGATCCCGCTCAGAGCTCCGTGCCCGGCCTGGAACTGGGATTTGGAGCTGACGGATCCCGCTCAGAGCTCCGTGCCCGGGCTGGAACTGGGATTTGAAGCTGACGGATCCCGCTCAGAGCTCCGTGCCCGGCCTGGAACTGGGATTTGGAGCTGACGGATCCCGCTCAGAGCTCCGTGCCCGGGCTGGAGCTGACAGATCCCGCTCAGGGCTGACGGGTGCAGCCCTGATTCAGCAGAAGCCGCTGGAGGCAGGCCTGATTCAGCAGTGTTAATGACGCCGTTATCGGAGCTCAGCGCCGGAGTCAGCAGCGGGCCGGAGGGTGCAGCAGCATCACCTCGGGCACGGCATCACCGCGCGGGGCTGGGCACGGCTGCCCTCGCCTTTATCAGCATTGCAAAGTTTTATTGCTGCAATCACGCTGCTGTTAGTTGCACCGAGAGCAG
This sequence comes from Emberiza elegans, assembly GCA_024865655.1. Classification (NCBI taxonomy): domain Eukaryota; kingdom Metazoa; phylum Chordata; class Aves; order Passeriformes; family Fringillidae; genus Emberiza; species Emberiza elegans. The sequence continues at coordinate 69,336,228 of JALJVW010000184.1, read as the reverse complement.
TTCTGGGGAAGGCGGGCGGGAGGGCACCTCCGCCCCCTTGTCTGCCGCTGCTTCTCCCTCCTGCCCAGCCTGGGCTGGCTCGGGCGCCAGGCACAGCGGGTCCCTTAACAAGGACACCTCCGGGGCCTCAGAGGTGACCCCAGGGGGGTTTCCACCTCCACCCTGTGGATGGGGACCTGAGCCCAGCTCTGAGGGACACCCCGAGCTCCCCTCGGCTGCAGCTCCTGCCCTCAACCCCCGCCCTCCCTCCGCGGCGATCGGGTTTCCCGGTGATCCTGTGAGGTGGAAATAGATCCGTGTGCCAGGGTCACTGAGAGTGCAAGGAAAACTCCACTGATTGCTCCTGGTGTCGGTGAGAGGGAAATAAACATTTACCGGGCTGGAGATTTATCCTGCAGTGCTCAGCGGCTGCGGGAATCCAGCAGGATTCTGGAGGAGGGGAGAGGTTGGGAACAGCCTGGGCTGGGCTCTCTGCAGGTGCATCCAGCCCCTCTGCTGCCCAGAGCCCAGGTTCCACACCGTGCTCATGGAAAATCCAAGGGGAGCAAGGTGGGATGATCCCCCCACAGGCAGGGAATCCAGAGGGATCAGCTGAGGGGCAGGAGGGCAGGGAGCTGAGCACACAACCCCTGTCGGGCTTGGTTTGACTGCTGTGAGCAGGAAAAATACCCCACATAATCAACTTTTTTTAAAAAAATGATTTGTCACAGCCATGGATTGTGGCATCAGAACCACCCAGAAGTCCTGGGAGGGGGAAGGACAGGTATGGAACACTTTGCTCATCATGATGGACTAATGCACTCAAGGCACTGAAGGCTTTAATAATGTGGGAACTACCTCAGCTCACTGCTGCCATCTCCACCATCCCAGGTATAGGAGGCCCTTAAAATCTATGTACTGTGTAAGTGGTCTTTGATCCATGTAAATGATATCTGTATTGTATCAGAATATCTTTGCCCTGGCAGGTCCCAGTTATCCTTGATGGGCTGCAGCTGTGATGTCCTTCAGGAGTCCTGACTGAGGAAGACCCAGAGTCTAAAGCTGTGAAGATCTGCCACCCACGAGACAACACCGAAAGGTACAGGAGTCCTGAAATATGCTAAATACAACACCCAGGAGCTGCCTGAAATCACGGGAGTGTTTATTCTCCTCGGCTGTATTCACAGGAAAATCCTTCATTTCCAAGCTGGGATGGATAATTCATCAGCTCTAGGCAGATAAGCATTATTTCCATCTCTTCAGTGAGATGTAATTAGCTGGCATGATTAAGACTTTATCAGCCTGCAGTTCTGTACAGCTCCAACACTGCCCAGCCTCTGATGGGAGGGACGGCTGTGCCAGGTCCCTCAGAGCCCCAGCACGTGGGACAGGCCCAGGACAGGGTGTGACAAAGCCATCTGAGCATCACTTGTGCTGCTGGCACTGCTGGTTTGTCCTCCTGAACCCAGGTGCTTTACCTGGAGCCCTTGCAGAGGGACGTGGGGAGGCAGAGCTGGGAGCTGAGCCTGCAAAGGGGGATGGATTTAAAGACACCCTTGGGAAGGATGGAGGCAGGAGGGGAGACAGGAGGGCAGTGGGGGGCTGTGTCTGCAGCCCTTGTGCTCAGCAGGATGGGGTCAGGGCCTGAGCAGGGCCAGGCTGGGCTCCCAGAAACTGCAGCTGGAGAGGAAGGACAAACCATCCCCATTCCCATCCCCATCCTCCTCAGACAGCCATCAGGGTGGCAGGGATGGAGGATCCTGAGAGGAGCATGTTGGGGACAATCCCCTCTGCACATAACTATGGGGGAATAAACCAAAATGTGCTGCAGAGGAAGGATAAACCATTCCCATCGCCATCATCATCCTCATGCCACTGGGGCAGTGGCGATGAAGGAAACCCTGACCAGGAGCACACTGGGGACAATCCCCTCTGCACGTGACCATATGGGAATAAACCAAAATGTGCTGCAGAGGAAGGATAAACCATTCCCACTGCCATCCTGATCCCCATCCTCATCCCCATTCCTATCCCCATCCTCATCCTCCTGGGACACCCACTGGGGCAGTGGGGATGAAGGAAACCCTGACCAGGACCATGTTGGGGACAATGCCCTCTGCACATAACTATGGGGGAATAAACCAAAATGTGCTGCAGAGGAAGGATAAACCATCCCCATCCTCATCATCCTCAGACGCCCATCAGGGTGGCAGGGATGAAGGATATCCTCACCACGAGCACATTAGGGACAATGCCCTCTGCATGTAGCCATGTGGAAATAAACCAAAATGTGCTGCAGAGGAAGGACAAACCATCCTCATCCTCCTGGGGCAGCCACTGGGGCAGTGGGGATGAAGGAAACCCTGACCAGGAGCACACTGGGGACAATCCCCTCTGCATGTGACCGTGTGGGAATAAACCAAAATGTGCTGCAGAGGAAGGGCAAACCATCCTCATCCTCCTGGGGCAGCGGGGATGAAGGAAACCCTGACCAGGAGCACACTGGGGACAATCCCCTCTGCACATGGCCATGTGGGAATAAACCAAAAAGTGCTGCAGAGGAAGGGCAAACCATCCTCATCCTCCTCAGGCACCCATCAGGGTGGCAGGGATGAAGGAAACCCCGATCAGGAGCACATTGGGGACAATCCCTTCTGCACGTAACCCTGTAGGAATGAACCAAAATGTGCTCACCTGCTGAGATTTGAGCCCCCAAATGTCTCCAGTCCCAATAAAACCCTTCAGAGAACTTCTTTGCATTCCTGGCCCAAGCTTTGGCAGCTGAGCCTGCCTCTGGCACCAGTGCCCAAAGCTCCCTGCTGCGTCACCACGTGGCACTGTCTGGTGGTGCCAGGACACCGTGCCCATCCCCAGGTGGTTTTTGGAGCACCAAAAGCAGCCTGTGCGTCTGTGGGACAGCTCCAGGCCCTGCTGACAGGCTATTTCTGTGCGCCACAAACATTCCCTTCCTGTTTGCAAATCAACAATATCAATATTGTCTAGTTTTTACCTCTTCATTCAGGTTTTTTTTATTTATTTATTTAAGAAACACACCAGTGGGCAAAAGAGGCAGTGATGACTCAAGTGCTCCAGTGTTTGTATGGATACATTTTTCAAAAATAAGGCTTTTAAACCACTTACTTGGTTTATTTAGCAGGATTCTGTGTGCACTGCCTAAATCATATTCCATACATTGCTTTTTTGGAAGGGATGAAGTTTGGTTTCTAATAATGAAGTTATTTACATGGATAGATATTCCCATTTATTTTCAATTTGAAGTGGGTGGATGCATTTTCATCGCCTCTTAAATACCATCACCGCACTAAGACAGAATTTCAAATTAATTCAGAGCCAGACTCCTCGGGGATTGGCACTGGGGAAAGTGTTTAAAAGCCTCCAGTGGAACGATTTTCTATTGGAAATGAGATTTTGCTGCAGATAAATTACCCACGAGAATCCCTTGATACCAGCAGCATTCGGGCCAGGCAAACAAACTGCAAACAAGCCCCGTGCTAAGGGTAAAACCTAATGGGGCATCTCAGGGGGGGAAAAAAGGGATATAAAAGGATATAAAAAAGGAAAAATTCCAGCTTTGGAATTATTTCCCCATTAAAATGAGTCGGAAGGGTGAGAACAGCGTCAGGATGGAAATGACTGATGCACTGTGGGCATCCCTGGGGGGAAGAGGGAGCTGGGACAAATACAGGTGGCATCTGGGTGCCACTGGATGGACATCTCAGGGGGCAGGGGAAAGGGGATATAAAAGGATATAAAAAAGGAAATATTCCAGCTTTGGAATTATTTTCCCATTGGAATGAGTCAGAGGGGTAAGAACAGTGTCAGGACAAGACTGTGGCCTGGCGGGAGAGGGAGCAAATGCAGATGGCATCTGGGTGCCACTGGATGATGTGCTGATGTTCTCTGGCCACGCGCGGAGCTGAGCAGAGCCTGGCACGGGCACGGGGTGCCCAAAGGGAGGATTTTGGCTCCAGGGTGGCATCCCCAGGGTGGCATCCCCTGGCGCGGCGAGGGCTCGCTGGTGTCGCCGGGGCGGTGGCAGCGCTGCAGGGCAGGGCTGGCGGCTGTGCCCGTCCTGCCGCCCCCTGCCCAGCCCCGCGGCGGCCAAGGGCAGCTATTTCAGGAGGATAAACAGGATGCCTCGCTCCCAGCCCGGCCACTTCCAACCCTGCCTCCCTCCCACCGCTGCCGGGTAAACAAGGCCGGCCCAGGAAAAGCCTCCTGGAGCCGTTTCCACGCTGGCTGCCCCGCACCGAGCCCAGCTGAGCCGGGTTTGCAGAGCTCTGGGAGCGTGCAGGGACCCCGAGCGATGCCAAGGCGCGCATCCCCCTCGGCAGCGACTCCCCGCAGCTGGGAACGGCTTGAACTTGCTGGGCACGCCAGCACGCCCTCCTCCTCCTCCTCCTCCTCCTCCTCCTCTTCCTCCCTGGGTCACACCCCGGGCTGCTGGCGGTGCCCGGGCTCTGGGAATGAGGGCGGCGGGGCCTTTCCTTGCCTCGGCTCGGATCGTGCCCGGGCAGCGCCGCGGGATCCTGCGCGCTGTTTCCGCCTGTTGCGCTCAGGAACGGAGCCGCAGCAGCAGCCAGAGGAAGGAGGAGCTTTTCCAGCGCTTCCTCCGGCTCCTTCCTCCCCGGCTGGCTCCGAGGAGGCTTCGCACGCTGGCTGGGAAACACAGAGGCACGCATTCCCGCTTGCAGTGCCCCGCTCTGAGTGTGCTCCCCGGGAGGTGCCAGCCCCATCCCGGGGCGGGTTTTGAACCACGCCGAGCGTTCCCATCCCGCTCTCCCGGGGGCCCCTGGCTGTGCCGCCCCTCTCCGGTTTGGCACCGAGGTCGGGCTGCTGGCCGCGGTGTGGGCAGCACGGAGCCCGGCTGTGGCAATGCCAGCACGGAGCCGGTTCTGCCGGTGGCACTGCGGGGCACAGCGGGCACTGCCCGGTTCCGGCTGGGGGGCACTGCCCCGTGCTCCGCTCCCAGGGTAATTAGCCGCGCTAATTACCGGCGGGGGGACACTCGCAGCCTCTCCCCGGGGCCGGGGGCGGTGCGGGAGGAGTGGCCGGGGGGGGGCCGTGGGGCGCCGCGCTGCCGGGCCGCCCCGAGCTCTGCCTTCCTCCTCCTCCTCCTCCTCCTCCTCCTCCCTCTTCCCTCCTCCTCCAGCCGCTCCTCCCGCCGCCCGGCCCGGCCCGGCTCCGCTCGCCATGGGAGATGTGGTCTCCACGCACCTGGACGAGGGTCGCCGCCAGCACATCGCGGGTGAGCCCCCGGCGCGCCCCCGCTCCGCTCATCCCGGGGGGATCCCCCGGCATCTCCCCGTCCCTCCTTCAATCCCTTTGGGAACCCCCCCCCAGCTCGGTCTTAACGGGACCCCCACGCCTCTCTCTCGCTCTTTAAAGTTTTTAATTTTTACTTTTCCCCGCGGTTTCGCCTCGGCACAGCTCGGGGGGTACCCGAGGTGCCTCCCCAGTGAAAGGCTGCGTTGTGCCGGGGGTGTTCGGGCTGCCCGCGGGGCTCGGGGACCCCTCGGGCTGTGGGGAGGACAGAGGGGGAGCTCGAGGGGATGCTGGAAGCGCAGGGACACCGCTGTCATGCGGGCGCTAACATACATCTATTATATATAGTAGATATAATAGTGTATATAATTGTATAATATTATATATCATATATATATTTATGCAAAAATAATGCTGGCGCTAGCTGGCACATGAGCCTCATCCCCCTTCGCAGCGCTGGGAGATCCTCAGGAAAGGATCTCAGGAACCCCCGCCCCGAGGTTCTGGGGCGGAGGGAAGGGCTGCCTGCCCCCCAGGCTGGCTGCAGCTCCGTGCGACGGGCACGGTGACAATGCGGTCATTGAGAGCCGTGTGTCCGCCGTCCGTCTGTCTGTCTGTCTGTCTGTCTGCCTGTCCCGAGCTGCCCGGGAGCCGCGGGGGGACGGCTCTGCACAGCACGGCTCGTGTGAAGCCGTGCCTGGGGGGGCTCAGCGCTGCTCGTGGGCTCGGTGCTGACCCTCCTGACCCCCCTGTCGCCCCGCTGGGCTCCCCCCCAGCCCCTTTGCGTCACTCGTGATGCTGGCGCTCGGCTCCCCGGGGGCTTCTGAGCGGGCAGGACGTGACCTGCGAGCCCTCTCGTGTCCCAGCTTTGCTTTCGGCTCCCCAGGCTGGCAAAACCTCCCCTCGTTTCCAGCGGCAGCAGCGGGGCCGCACCTGAGCCGTGTCACAGCCCGGGGTGGCTTCGAGCCGGACCTTGCGCGTCTCAAGGGGGACCGCCCATGTTTTGGAGGTGGCTCCGCCGTATCGCCGCTCTGTCGCCGCCGCGGGAGTGGCTCTGAGGTCCTTTTGTCCCCAAGGGCTCTGCGGGGAAGAGCGGCCGTGGGGCTGGCACGGGCACGGCCGTCTCGCCGTGCAGCCCATCCGCCCTGCCAGGCCCCATCCTGGCAGCAGTGCTTACGTGGTATGCGGCTCAGCAGGACGCCAGCAGGTTTCTGGGCTTTGAAGGAGAGCTTGGAACTCGCTCTGGGGTTTTCGTCTTGCATTAGTTAAAGCTCAGCACCGGCTCGGGGCTGCCTGTGGCGGGTTTGGATCCAAAGCACATCCTGAATTTCTCTGGAGCTTGCTGAGGTTGTCTGTGCGCAGATAGCTCCCCGTGCAAGCCCCTGTGATCCTAATCCTGAAGAATAACAAGGAGAAGCCTGGCTGGGTTTCCTGTGCAGGAATCTGTCTCTGCTGGGGCAGGGATTGGGTGTTTGCAAGGCCAGGCTGGATGGCTGCACCCTGGCAGGGGCCGAGCTGCTGCCCCAGGGTGGGATTTAACCCATGCTTGGGGTCTGCAGGGGGCTTTTAATGAGAAAAAAAAAAGATTTCATGAGGGAAAAAAAGATTCCTGTGGAATAGGATTATGGAGTCTGGGCTGGGACGTGTCCCGTGCCATGCTGGGGTGAGCAGGGGGGACACACACCTGTACTGGGACACCTCCCTGGGAGACACTGGGGCAAACTGGGTTCCTGGAGCACCTCTGTGCTCCTGCCAGGGCTCCTGGCTGGCTGAGGAGCCCCCGGAGCTGGGAGGGGCTGGAGCCCAACAGGCAAGGCACGACTTGCTGTCAGGCATGCAAAGCAACGTGGCGGGGAAAGCTCCGGGTTTTCCTGCCTAGCTCGGCCTGTTCTCCACCGCTGCTGCCCCAGGAGGGATCCTGCCCTTCTCCAAGCAGCTTTTTCCCGGTTGTCCTCCCAAATTTGGGGGGTTTGGATTTGCTGCCCAGGCCCCCATGAGCCCTGCGTGCTGGAGGGACAGGAGCTCTTTGGGTTTGGCAGCGTTTCCTGGGGTTGCAGCCCCTCAGACCAGCAGAGCTGCTGGGGAGAGCCTGGCCCGGACCTGTGCCCCTCCTGGCAGTGGGGTAGAGGCAGGAGGGAGGTGGGAGAAGCCCTGCCATGCCCACAGTGCCCAGGCTGTGCAGGTGCCATGCCCTGTCCCAGCCCATTTGATGGTGGCTGTGTGAGGCTCGTGCCAGTGTCCCCCAGAAGCCAGCAGCCACACAGGTGTCACTTGGGTGGCTCAGGAGCAGGGCATTTCCTCCCAGCTGGGGCTGGAGGGCTCCAGGCAGTCACAGAGGCAGGTCCCTGCCAGCTGTGGGGCTGTCAGGGCAGCCAGGTGTGATGCACAGGTGTGATCCTGCATTCCCTTCTCCAAGGTCTCTCTGACCGGTGCTGCTTCCTCCTGCCCCCCTGCTTTGGACATCTTCCTGCCTGAGTCAGCCAGTTTGTTTGTCAACACCCTTCAGCTGCTCTCCTCCTCCTCCTCTTCCTCCCAGATGTGGGTTGGGAGTTGTTTCCAAGCTGCTCTGTGGGCTGGAGCAGGACTGGCTCACCCTCCTTGTGCAAGGATGCCCAGCGTGGGCACCATCACCAGGGTGGCAGGGCTGGGGTGTCCTGGGAAGGCAGGATGTCGCTGGGTGGAGTTTTGCACAGTGTCTCTCATGCCCAGGGCAGTGGGGACTGGATGAGCTCTTCCCTCATTCTGGGATCCTGATGCTTCCCTGGAGCATCCCATGGAACCCCCCCTCTCCTGGGGGCTGAGCTGAAGTGTGGCTGGCAGGAGCTCTGGGTGGAGCTGCTGGTCCTGAGCCCAGGGCTGCCAGCGCCCAGGGATGCGGCAGGAGCTGCTGGGTGGGTGGCACAGCTCAGGGATGCAGCAGGAGCCCCTGGGTGGGTGGCAGCACCCAGGGATGCAGCAGGAGGTCCTGGGTGGGTGCCAGAGCCCAGGGATGCAGCAGGAGCCCCTGGGTGGGTGGCAGAGCCCAGGGATGCAGCAGGAGCCCCTGGGTGCCATCCTGGGTGGGTGGCAGAGCTCAGGGATGCAGCAGGAGCCCACTGGGTGCAATCCCAGGTGAGAGGCAGAGCCCAGGGATGCAGCAGGAGCCCCTGGGTAGGTGGCAGCACCCAGGGATGCAGCAGGAGCCCCTGGGTGGGAGGCAGAGCCCAGGGGTGCAGCAGGAGCCCCTGGATGAGTGCCAACACCCAGGGATGCAGCAGGAGCCCCTGGATGAGTGGCAGAGCCCAGGGATGCAGCAGGAGCCCCTGGGTGCCATCCTGGGTGAGAGGCAGAGCCCAGGGATGCAGCCACCCCCGCTGGATGTCTCCAGGGCACAGGGATGTGGGGGTGGCTGGCAGCACAGGGAGGGTCCCTGGGAGCTCACACCTCGCTCTGGCATCTCCGGGGAGTCGCCAGCCCGTTAATTACGGAGTGAAGCAGCTGCTAATTTCGGGCTAGGAACTTCCACAGGCGGCAGCCCACGCGGAGGTGACACCAGCCTCATCCCTGGGGCGGGACCTGCAGCCTCCCTGCTCCAGGGAGCCTCGTGGGGCATGGGAGTGGGCACAATATCCCTGATCCCAGCGAGCAGGGGGATGGGATCTGGGATCTGGGATCTGGGATGGGGTGGGAGGGGATGGGGTGAGAGGGGATGGGATGGGATCTGGGATGGGGTGGGATCTGGAATGGGATGGGATCTGGGATGGGGTGGGATCTGGGATGGGATGGGATCTGGGATGGGGTGGGATCTGGGATGGGGTGGGATCTGGGATGGGATGGTGTGGGGTGGGATAGGGTCTGGGATGGGATGGGATCTGGGATGGGATCTGGGATGGGATCTGGGATGGGATGGGACGGGATCTGGGATGGGACGGGATCTGGGATGGGATCTGGGATGGGATCTAGGATGGGATGGGACAGGACGGGATGGGATGGGATCTGGGATGGGATGGTATGGGATGGGATCTAGGATGGGATGGGATCTGGGATGGGAAGGCACGGGATCTGGGATGGGATGGGATCTGGGGTGGAATCTGGGATGGGATGGGATGGGACGGGATCTGGGATGGGATGGGATCTGGGACGGGATCTGGGATGGGATGGGATGGGATGAACTGGGATCTGGGATGGGATGGGATGAGCTGGGCTGCAGGGCCGGCTCCAGAGGTGCCTGGCAAGCGCCAGAAGGCACGGGGCTGTGGCGCGCCCCGGGGCTGGAGGCTGCTGGCAGCCGGAGGAGGTTCGCTGTGGCTTCCCTGAGCGTGACGCTCATTTCCCAGCCTCCGCCGCAGCTCAGCCCCAGCCGGCGTGGGAGCTGCAGGCTGCCGGGCTCTGGGCTTGGTCTGGAGGCTGCAGCCCTCGCCCTGCCCCGGGGGGCAGCCGTGCAGGGAGGCTCCGAGGGTTTCTCCCAACGAAACGCGTGTCTTTCATCGCCAAATAAATCCCTCCCCTGGCATGTCCGGGCGCCGTGCCAGCGGCGAGGGCTGGTTCTGGCACGCCGGGGCTTTACCTGCAGCCGTCGTGTCGGGGCACGGGGCTCGCTCCCAGCCCAGCGTGTCCGGGCAGCGGACGCGGCTCTGGTGGCCTCCCCGGGTGGGTGGGAGCCCTCCCGGCCGTGCCCCCGGCCTCCCCTCGGGGGGGGCTTCCCCTGCCTCCCCCAGCCAGGCTTTAGGCGGAGGGAGCGAGCTGGGGCACGCAGGGCGGGGATCCCTGCTCTGCCTGGGAGCTGCGGGGCTGGCACGGAGGGACAGGGCCGGGGGGGCAGCTCAGAGCTGTCCTTGGGCCAGCCCGGGGAGAGGAAAGCACCCCCGGACCAGGACACCTCCATAGCCGCGTCAGACACCCCGAAAACCATGGCAGGGATGTCAGATTATGCCCTTTTTTTACCCAGATTATGCCCTTTTCTGCCCTGATTATGCCCTTTTCTGCCCTAGATTATGCTCTTTTCTGATGCAGATTAAGTCCTTTTCTGCCCTTTTCAGTCCCAAATTATGCCCTTTTCTACCCAGATTAAGCCCTTTTCTGCCCCAAATCATGCCCTTTCTGCCCCAAATTATGCCCTTTTTTTACCCAAATTATACCTTTTTTGCCCAGATTAAACCCTTTTCTGTCCCAAATTAAACCCTTTTCTTGCCCAGATTAAACCCTTTTCTGTCCCAAATTAATCCCTTTTCTGACCTAGATTAAGCCACTTTTCTGACCTAGACACGGGGCAGCCAAGAGGTGTTTTAAAAACTTTTATTCTGTTTTCAATCCCATGTGAAGGGTGAGACAACACAGATGTCATAATTCACGCCATCACAATCAGAAGCCAACTATTTCCTAATTACAATATAAGTGTTTATTTGCCTATCAGCTTTAGCCACACCATGCTGTAAATGCCTTAAAGCCCTGCAAATCCTCTACAAATTCATTTCCCACCCAGGGACACAGCCAGGAGCTGGGGTTTCCCGAGCCTCTCCTGCCCAGATCACTGCAGAGGCTGGCTCAGAGCTCGGAGGGGCTCGGTGCCCCTTGGCACAGCCCCTGCCCACCCTCCTGGCGCTGCCAGGCTCCTGTGCCAGGGAGCGGGGCTGGAGGGATGCAGGGATGCTCATCCATGGGCACTCCATGGGGCAAGGTGTGGAGGCAGGTGAGGAGCAGCTCTCCTGCTCTGCGCCTGCGGGACCCAGCTCTGCTCCCAGCACCCGGTTTGGGGGGGATGTCACCTCCTCCTGGGGTCCCCAAGCAGGGGCTGTGCCCCTCCCTGTCACTCTTGCACCGAGACTGAGGCAGGAACAGGTGAGAGGCAGGATTGTAGAAAAGGTAATTGAAAAAAAGCCTTCCTAAAGAAGGCTTTGTTTAAAGGAACCACACGGTTTTTGTAGAGCGGTGTAATAGGTTCTGTTTGATTGGCTGACCAACAAAAACATCTTCCTCACGCACTGTCTTTGGGAGGAACAGAAAGATGGAGTAGAAAAACACTACCTGCAAATTATGCTTAACAAGTTATCACGTCTCCCTAACTCTTTAAAATCTCTCACAAGCTGCTGTGAGAAATGCTTGCTGTTTCTCTCTCCCTGTCCCCTGGCTGGCCTTGGAGCCTTGTCCCCTGCCTGGCTGCGCCTGCAGTGGCTCCGTGGAGAGCCAGGAGGGGAGGAAGGGGCAGAGCAGAGCAGTCCCTGCTTCCTCCCAGTCTCCTGGACCGGCAGGGGAGGAAGGAATAAAACTCCACCTTTTCCCCCTTTTCAAAGGGAAAGAGCAGCGACATTTGACACAGGTCCCAGCTCTGGTAGAGCACAGTGCCCTTCTCCCTGCCTCCCTGCCCTTTTGCCATGCCCTCCTGCCCTTCTCGGTCCCCTTCTGCCCTTCCCTGGCAGGGATCTCTCTGGGGAATTCCTCCTGGGAGCTCGGACCCCTTCACTAGGGGGGTCCCCAAATGGGACATTCAGGATGGATGGGACACTGCCCTGGAGGTGACAGAGGCTTGGGGCAGGATCTCACCCATCTCCTGCTGTGCTGGTGGCTCCTGGGGCACAGGACACCTGTCCTGGCTTCCCTTCTCCTTCTGCCAGCTCTGCTCAGCCCCTTGAGAGGTTTTTCTGCCCAAAGCTGGGGTGGGCCAGCTCCCAGACCCCAAAATTGTGCTGGCTCAGCATCCTGTGAGATGGGTACGGAGGAGCTGGACACAGGACCCTCCCCAGCAGCAGGGAGAGAGCTCCAGGGAGCTCCAGGACAGGTTCAGGTCTGTTTTCTTCAAATCCCTCTTGGTTGGGTTGTTTTTTTAGATCACATAAAAATCTTTGTTCGGTCTCCTCCCCTGGGGCTGGATTGGGTTTCCCACTGGCACTGTCCAGCTGGGCACAGGGACAGTGTGCCAGGTCCAGCTCCTCTCCTGGGGCTGGGCACGAGGGGACACAAGGGACACAGCTCCTGGGACATCCTGGAGCAAGGACCGCCTGCCCCAGCTGGAGGAGATGGCCAAGTCTGCTCTGTCCCCTCTGCCGTGGGGGCCTCAGCTCCTGTCCCCAGCTGGCAGGGGATGGCAGGAGGGTGTGGATGCTGGGGCACACCTGGCTTGGCTCGGCTCGGCCGGGCTGGGCTCAGCTGGGCTGGGCTCGGCGGGATTGCGCCATCCTGAGGGATGGATGCAATGCAGCCCAGCCGGTGCTGGGGGATGAGCCGGGCCTTATCTGGGGTGGTGCTGGGTCCCACCCTGCTGTGGGGACAACCAGAGGGGTGGCAGCTCCTCTCCACCCCACCCGGGTGCTGGTGGCACCCAGGGGGACAAGGGACACGTGGGGCGATGTGGCTGGGGCCAGGATGAGGGCAGGGCTGCTGCTCTAGCTCAGGCTTTGGGGTTCAGCTTGAGCCAGGCCAGGGATGCCCCATCCTCCCACAGCCACCTGCCTGCCCATGGGACACATCCTGGCACTCCTGGGAGTGCTGTCACCTCTGCTGGTGGCGCTCTGGGCTGGCACACCTGAGGGCACCTGTGCCCCATGGCTGTGGAGCTCTGCCCCAAAGGCTGCTCCAAGGGCAAAGGGGCTTGCAGGCGGGGTGGGGACAGGGATCCCCTCCTGGGGACAGGGATCTCCTCCTGCCCCATCCCTTGTGGGGATGTGTTTGGGCAGGGAGGCTCAGGATCCCTCCTCACCCCAGCCTTTGTGGGGATGTGTTTGGGCAGGGAGGCCATGCTGCCATTTGTTATTTATTTGTTATTTGTCATTTTTAACTTGTTATTTGTTATTTATTTGTTATTTGTAATTTTTTGCTTGTTATTTGCTATTTATTTGTTATTTGTTATCCACGGGCACGTTCCTCGCACGCACATTGGAGGACGTTTGAGTACTCATGTCATGGAAATAATTGTTTCTGTGGCTTTTATTTCTTAGATATATGCTCAGGTAAAATTTTCCATAGTAGGCACCTCCTATTAAAATCTACTCTTAGGGACTGGATAATTTGATTTTTTTATTACATATAAATGTTTTTATTATTTTGCTGTTTTAGGAAACATTCCCTAATGAGCATCAGCCTCACACTTGAGGAAAAAAGAGGTGTAACTCTAAGGTTTACAACGTTGGCTTCAGGCTTTTAAAGCAGAATACTTTTTTTTTAAGTCCCTTGTGAAAGCCCGTTTCTTTTTTTCCCTCTTTTCCTTTAAACCAAGGCAGCCACACGCTGCCTTGTTCCCAGGAGCAGCAGGACACTGGCATCCACAAACCGGCCTCTAACCCGAGGTGTGCCCCAAGCCTTGGGAAGGGTTTAGGGGCAGGGGCTCACGGTTTGGGGATTGGGGAGCAGCCGTGTCCAGAGGAGCAGCAGAAAGTGTGCAAAGCTTGCCCCGGAGTGGTTTTGTCAGTGTTTTCCAGCTGTTTGGAGGTTGGGGAGTTGCTGCGGAATGTGCTGCTTCATTTCCAGCGCCGTGCTTGGCTCCGGGGCCGCGCAGGGCCAGGCAGGGAGCGCGGGGTGTCGCGGCAGGTGGGGTGGGCAGGGAGGGCAGCGGCGCTGGGGATGGGCTGGGTGTGGGAGCCACGGGGGTAGGATGGTGGGGATGGATGCACACGAGAGATCTCTGGAGCCAGGTCAGGAACTTGGGGTTTATTGCAAAGGCCTGGGTGCAGGGCCCTGCTGGGAGCTGCCAAACACAGCTCAGAGCAGGCCCGAGAGAAAAGAGGGGAGAGAGGGTGAGAGGGTGAGAGAGTAAAAGGGCAAGAGAGTAAAATGGTAAGAGAGCGAGGTTCCCGTTACAATACAATAAATCTTCTTCTGTGTTGAATATTCTGATTCTCACTAACCAATCTAGTACAAGATACAAATCCTACAGCATTTCCATACAGCCTATAAGAATCACTACATTACCATACTGTGTTACATTTTAAACCCTAAAAACTCCTCTTTGGGCCCCTTCTGCCAAGCTGTAGGGTCTGCTCTGACCCTTGGGCCTGTCTGCAAGCAGAGGGTGTTGTTCCATCAAAAGGGGATCACCTTCAGCCAGCCACACCATTGTTTTCCAGTTGTTCAGTAACTGAGGGATCTCAAAGCTTGCTTTCATTTCAATCTCGCTTACAGTTTCCATATTCTCAAAATCTTTAGCCAGACAATCATATTTATAAGGCTTTCCTGTTTCATCCTCCCCAACAGCTGGGCACTGCAGGGTGGGCACAGAGCCCTGGGGGCCCCGGGGGTGCCAGCTGGCCGGGGGACACGGCCGGGATGGGGTGGCAGAGCCGTGTCCCCGGCGGGTGCCCCAGCCCTGCGCTGGCACCACGGGCGCTTCTGACTCATCCGGGGGCAGAGCCCGGCACGGCTCGGGCACGGCCAGAGAGGCTCAACCGGTTCAGGCCCGGCCCCGGCTGGTTTCTCCGCTGCCTCATCCCTTCCTGCTGCTCAGCCCACCCTTCCCAGCTCGGCTGAGTCACAGGGCAGCCCGAGCTGCTGCCTGGGGAGGCACCATGGGCTCCCTTCCCACCCCCAGCTGCTTTCAGGCGCTGTTCTCCATTCTGAAAATACTCCCCATGGATTTTGGGCTGCTGTTGGGGAGCCTGGCAGTGCCCCTATCCTGCCACATCCCTGGTGCTGAGCAGTGCCTGGCACAGAGCAGCCTCTGCTCCTCATTTTTGCCAGCCAAGCTCAGTGCCAGTCCTGACAGCAGCCCAGAGCAGGAGCACCCAGGCTCGGTTTGGGTGGGTTTGGGGTGGGTTTGGATGGGTTTGGATGAGTTTGGGTGGGTTTGGGGTAGGTTTGGATGGGTTTAAATGAGTTTGGGTGGGTTTGGGGTGTGTTTGAGTGGGTTTGGGGTAGGTTTGGGTGGGTTTGGGCGGGTTTGGGGTAGGTTTGGGATGGGTTTGGGGTGGGTTTGAGTGGGTTTGAGTGGGTTTGGGTTGTGTGTGGGTGGGTTTGGGGTAGGTTTGGGGTGGGTTTGAGTGGGTTTGGGTGAAGGGTGTATTTGGGTTCAAGGAGGTCAGAGGGAAAACTCTCCCAGTTTTTGCTCTCCCCACTTTGCTTTCCCTGTTCCAGCCCCTCCTGGTGTGTATGAGAGGGGGAAATACAGAGAGCTGCTGGTTTGGCCGTGCTCAGGAACAAAACCTCCCCGAGCCCCTGTCCCAGTGCCCCCGCGTGAGGAACTGGTGCCCAACTTCCCCCAGTGCTGGCACCTCCTCGGGATGCTCAGCCAGGCTGAGTCAGGCCCCTGTGAGGGAGTTTGTGTTTCTGGGTGGAAATGAGCTCACATCCAAATTCCCGAAACCCTAAACTGCCGGCTGGGGCTTAACCCTTTGGGTGCCTCGTTGGCTCTGCAGGACTCCTGTGCCCCATCCACAGTGGCACTGTCCCTTGTGCTGCTGCTGGAGCCATTTCCTGCTGCCAGTCTTTCCCAAATTCCTGCTGGGATGAGCCAGGACAGCCCCTGGCCATGGGTCCTCCTGACTGGGTGCTGCTTGCGGGGTGCCCTGGGCACCTCATCCATGGCATCCTGTGCCCCCCATCCATGTGTGCAGTGTGCAGTGCCCTCAGGGGGATGCCCCCACACCCTGTCTGCACAATGGCAGGATTTGGGACAGGAGGATGGCCAAGGGACAGAGGGAACAGCCGGGAGTGACCTGGGGACAAGCAGTGGCATCAGCCTCCCTGCAGTGCCTTTGTTTCCCTTGCTGGAAGAGCCCCCAGGCCATCACTGGCCCTGTCAGTGCCACCGTGGTGCTTGTCCCTGTCAGTGCCACTGCTCTGGAGCCTGTGCTCCCCCCCTCCAGCAGCCTGTCCCCGCTCACTAATCATTTACGGGCTAAATTAGTAATTAACTCCTCCCCCAGCAGCCTGGGCAAACTGGCCAGGCCAGCGCACACTGCCCACGGGTCACCTGTGCCACCACGTCACGGGCCACCCCCACATGGCACAGAGGGACTGTCCCCAGGGCAGGGAGCCCCAGCACAGGGACAGGAGGCTGTGACCCCCCCCTGCCCTCAGGCACATCCCTGTCCCTCCTGGCAGGGCACAGGGGACACTGTGTGGGGCCAGGGGAGCTGGCCTGAGCCTGGCTGTCCCACAGGGCTGGGCCCTGCCCTCCCTGCCCAGGGGCTCTGCTTCAACGAGCTGCTTTGGCCTTTTTGTTTCTCTTAATATTTTCTGGACCAAGAGGAAAATTCCCTGCCTGGGGTGTGGCATCCATCCACAGGGGTTTGGGCACCCTGCTCCAGCCCCTGCTGTCACTCCACTCCTGGGACAGTGGAAGGAGTCTCTGCCTGTGGCAGGGGTTGGGATGGGATGAGCTTTGAGCTCCCTTCCAACCCAAACCAATCTGTTATTCCATGATTTTTCATCATCCCAGGGGCCTTTTGCAAGGGCTGGGCTTCCAAAGGCACCTCAGCCCCTGCAAGATGGGAAGGGCAGGGGACACCTGAGGGCTATGGGTGCTGGACCATTCCAAGCATATCAGCACCAACATTAACTGAGATGAAAAATTCTCTTGGTGTCTCACTGGTGGCTGGGCCTTGCCGCACAGAGACAGATTTGCTTAGTTTAATACAGCAGTGGGAGTAACTTAGTGATTCTAGATGGACTTGACAGGAAAAAAACTGGGAATCCAGTTCCACGCAGCAGCAGGTGGAAATCTTAAGGCGGTGGATTGTTTTACTGCACCAGTGGCACAAGGGGATGTGGCCTTGCAGGAGGATGCAGAAGTTCCCCCTGGGCTTGGTCAGCTGCTGCAGCCCCTCTGGGCCAGGGTGTGTGAGCACTCAGGGCTGCCTGGGTGTGGTGGAGGAGGCAGGGCCTGGGAGGCCTCCACAGCACAAGGGAGACCAGGAGGATTTTCATCCAGGAATTGGAGTGACAGGACAAGGGGAATGGCTGCAAACTGAAAGAAGGGAAATTAGGTGTTGTAAAGGGAAGAGATCCTTCCCTGGAGGGTGGGCAGGCCCTGGCACAGGGTGCCCAGAGCAGCTGGGGCTGCCTGGATCCTGGCAGTGCCCAAGGCCAGGCTGGACAGGGCTTTGAGAAACCTGGGACAGTGGAAGGAGTGGCTGGGGTGGCACTGGATGAGCTGAAAGGTGCCTCTAACCCAAACCATTCCCTGATTTCCACTGCTGGCAAATTGTTGTTTGGGAAGGGAGGGGACACCTGAGGGCTATGGGTGCTGGACCATTCCAAGCATATCAGCACCAACATTAACTGAGATGAAAAATTCTCTTGGTGTCTCACTGGTGGCTGGGCCATGGCACACAGAGACAGATTTGCTTAGTTTAATACAGCAGTGGGAGTAACTCAGTGATTCTAGATGGACTTGACAGGAAAAAAACTGGGAATTCAGTTCCAAGCAGCAGCAGGTGGAAATCTTAAGGCGGTGGATTGTTTTACTGCACCATTGGCACAAGGGGATGTGGCCTTGGAGGAGGATGCAGAAGTTCCCCCTGGGCTTGGTCAGATGCTGCTGCAGCCCCTCTGGGCCGGGGTGTGTGAGCACTCAGGGCTGCCTGGGTGTGGTGGAGGAGAGCAGGGCCTGGGAGGCCTCCACAGCACAAGGGAGACCAGGGAGGGATTTTCATCAGGAATTGGAGTGACAGGACAAGGGGGAATGGCTGCAAACTGAAAGAAGGGAAATTAGGTGTTGTAAAGGGAAGAGATCCTTCCCTGGGAGGGTGGGCAGGCCCTGGCACAGGGTGCCCAGAGCAGCTGGGGCTGCCCCTGGATCCCTGGCAGTGCCCAAGGCCAGGCTGGACAGGGCTTGGAGAAACCTGGGACAGTGGAAGGAGTGGCTGGGGTGGCACTGGATGAGCTGAAAGGTGCCTCTAACCCAAACCATTCCCTGATTTCCACTGCTGGCTGTGCCTGTGCTGCTGCAGCCCTCAGCCCCAGAGCTCTGCTCCCACTGCCTTGGGAGCAGCTGCCCAGCCCTGGGGACACACCTGGGCTGAGCCACGTCCCTGTCCCCATCAGGCTGTGTCCCACCAGGGACATGAAGCATCCCCTGATAGCCCTGTGGGTCCTGGGTGTGGTGAGTTGAGCAAGAATGAGGAGGAGGAGGAAGGACAAGGAAAATTTGGAGCGAACCTGTGCAGGACTGACCTCCCCATGGCTGGATCTGCTGACTGGGCTGCCCAGGGGCTGGGCCGTTTCCAGCAGCACTCCCATTTTCACATGATCTCAAGGGCAATGAGGAAAAGGAGCTCTGGACACACTCTGGCGCTGGGAGGGCTCTCTGTGAGCCTGGGGCTGTGGGGTGAATTCCTGGAGCTCTGTTCTCCCCACCCTGGTGGAACAGCCTGCAGGCAGCAGCAGCAGGGATCAGAGCAAGGTCAGGGCTGGGCTGCAGGACATCAGGGCTCTGGGGCACACCTGCAGCTCATGGGTGGCTTGTCCCCAGAGCGCAGGGCAGGGGCTGGCTCTGGGCAACGGGGGCTCAGGGTCAGAGCTGGCTGCTGCCTCGGGATGTGTCTGTGCTGGAGCGATCCAGAGGGGGCCATGGAGCTCCTCGGGGGCTGCAGCCAGGCTGGGAGAGCTGGGGGTGCTCACCTGGAGAGGAGGAGCTCCAGGGAGGGCTCAGAGCCCCTAAAGGGGCTCCAGGAGAGCTGGAGAGGGACTGGGGACAAGGGATGGAGGGACAGGACACAGGGAATGGCTCCCACTGCCAGAGGGCAGGGCTGGATGGGATATTGGGAATCAGGAATTGTTCCCTGTGAGGGTGGGCAGGCCCTGGCACAGGGTGCCCAGAGCAGCTGGGGCTGCCCCTGGGTCCCTGGCAGTGCCCGAGGCCAGGTTGGACAGGGCTGGGAGCAGCCTGGGACAGTGGGACATGTCCCTGCCATGGCAGGGGTGGAAGGAGATGACCTCCAAGGTCCCTTCCAGCCCAGAGCAATCCGTGATTCCATGTGTGGGGCTGATTGTGGGGCTGGAGATGCTTCCAAGGGCAGGACACAGCCAGTGCAGGCTGCTGGACCAGCTTGGACAGTTTGCCTTTGGAATCCTGAAGGCAGAATCCACCTCCTGCCCTGGCTCAGAGGGACCAGGAGCCAGCCAGGGCTGCCCTGGCCATGACCTCTGAGCGCGCCAGGGCTGTGCCTGCCCTCGGGGCACCCACTGCTCCAGGGCTGTGCCCTGCCTGTCACCCTGCCCTGGGCGGCAGCTCTGGTGGCACCACCGCTCAGGGGCTGGGCAGGAGAGCAGCCTCCTGTCCTGTTTCCAGCCACAGGAGCCTCGGGCTGACCTGGGACAAGGACACACACCTGTGCTGCCCTGCTCTGTGCCCTGCTGTGCCCACAGCACAGCCTGCCTGGGCGATGCCAGCACGGCGTGGGGGCCCTGGGGACCTGGCAGGGAGGGCTGGAGCATGGCTGAACCCTGTCCTTGCTGCCAGCATCCCACCCAGCCCTGTACCCAGCCCAGTTTGGGGTTTGAGTGCCCAGAGCCCTCTGTGTGCCCTCTGGAGCTGCTGTGGCCTGGCTGAACACTGTCCTTGCTGTGTCCTTGCCATCCCACCCTGTACGCAGCCCAGTTTGGGGTTTGGGTGCCCAGAGCCCTCTGTGTGCCCTCTGGAGCTGCTGTGGCCTGGCTGAAGTCTGTCCTTGCTGTGTCCTTGCCATTCCACCCTGTACCCAGCCCAGTTTGGGGTTTGGGTGCCCAGAGCCCTCTGTGTGCCCTCTGGAGCTGCTGTGGCCTGGCTGAAGCCTGTCCTTGCTGGCCTTGGCTGTGAAGCCCTCTGTGTGCCCTCTGGAGCTGCTGTGGCCTGGCTGAAGCCTGTCCTTGCCACCAGCCTCCCACCCAGCCCTGTACCCAGCCCAGTTTGGGGTTTGGGTGCCCTCTGGGCCATGCAGCCCCTTCATGTCCCTCCTGCTGGAGCCACCACGTGTGCCTGAGTCACAGAGAGAGGCAGGAGGGGAGCTGGGGGCTGGGGACAGAGCAGCTCTGTCACCAGAGGTGCTGACACAGGGATCCTGCCCAGCCAGGCGTTGGTGCTGCTGCTGCTGCTGCCTTTGGAGCCCCGCAGTGGCTTCCCCCTGCCAGGAGCCAGCCCAGGGACGTGCCAGGGCCTGTGCCAGCCCTGCCGCCCCTCTGGGTGTGCCAGGGACGGGGTGGTGCCAGGGGGAGGGTGTGGGGCTGGTCGCAGAGCAAACAGGGGAGTTGGGAAAGCGCTGGGATGGGTGGGTGGGTGGCTGGGGACACCCTGCCCTGGGAGCTCTCTGTGGGTGCTCCTGTTTGCCAAAGGGCTTCATGGGTCTCTGAGCCCACACCCCGGTGGTGTGGGGGTCCCTTCCCTCCTCTGCCATGCCAGGTGTCACTCTAGGGGGCTGTGTCCCCTGTCCCCAGAGCCCTGCAGCTCCTGGCTGGGTGTGCAGCCGAAGCTGCCCGTGGAGGGACAGACACTCGTGGGTGGCTTCGGTCACAGAGCTGGAGCACAGAATGCTCTGTGCAGCCCTCAGCGCTCCCTTGTGCTGGCAGGGAATGCTCTGCACAGCCCCCAGCTCTTCGGGGAGGCTTTGCTCAGCCCCATGGAGGAGCCAGGGGGCAGCTGAGGCGCTTCCTGAGGGCGACACATCAGCCCTGCCAGATGTGAGGGGCCAGGACACCCTCTGGCACGGGCAGTGTGGGCACCCACCCTCTGCTCAGGCGCAGCCCCCCACTCTTACATCACCCCCAGGGGTCCCTGTCCCTCTGGCTGCCCTGGGCTTGCCACCAGGGCTGCCAGGCAGGGAGCACCCGTGGCCCCCAGCATCCCCCAGCACCCCGAGCATCCTGCCGAGCCCGGGGAGATTTAGTCACCTCGGCTGTTTGACTGCACGTCTTGTTCCAACCTCTGCAAATAATTGACTTTTGCTTTTCCATGTGCCTAAACCCTCCTAATTGGCCCTGCTGTTAATCAGGGAAGAATGAGTGACTAAGCTGTCTCGCCTGCCCGGGGACCGGGGGCTCCTTTTTTCCCATGGACTGAAAGGAAATGAAACCTCAGAATGTCCTTTTCAATCTCAGCTCTCTGCATGGCTGCCCAGAGCCCCGGCCAGAATCACACAGCCTGGGAGACAGGAATTGCAACAGAGGTGCTGTGTGGAGGCCAGGAGGAGAGGCCAAAAACCCAGGCTGAGGAATTCTGTGCTGGGATGAGCTGGGGCATCCCATCCTTTGCTGTGAATTTGTTCAGTTTTGGGGCGTTTTGCCCTGGCCTGTGGTTTGCTCCTGTGGCTGGCAGTGCTGGCATCTCCTCAGGGATGCGTTTATCCCTCCCTGGGCAGCATTTTCCTCTGGAGCTGCTCATCCCTTGGGGATTTGCAGCGCCCTGCAGCAAAGCTGCTCCTTGTGCTGCCTTGGCTGCCAGCACAGCTCCGGGCTGGCTCCTGCTGCAGATTTTGGCTCCTGTTGGAGGTTTTGGCTCCTGCCGGAGGTTTTGGCTGCTGCCAGGCTGTGCCAAGCCGGTGTAGGGGCTGTTTTGTCTGGGTTTGTGCCCCCAGCATCGTGCTGGCTTCCAGCACTGGGATGCAGAGCCAGGATCCGTCCTCCCCGCGCCCATCGCCAGCGCTCCGGCCAAGCCTGAGCTGTCAGAAATTGTTGGAGGAGACTCAAATTCTTCATTTTTCACAGGCTCTGGGGCAAAGTTGACTGGGGAGTTCAAAGTCGAGGCTGTGTGTGCCAAAAGCAGCTCAGGGGGGAGTCATTTCTGCAGCCTTGGGATGCTTCAGGATGGGGTTTTGGTGTGCAGAGGGGGCTGGGGCAGGGGTGGGGAGGTGCTGGCTGGGTCTGGGTGCCCAAGGGGCTCCTCTGGCCACATTGGGGCTGGCAAAGCCCCGTCCCTGCTGTTTGGGGTGGGTTTGCAGTGTGCCCCCATCCCCTGCATCCTGGGGGTGCCTGTGGGATGGAGGGGATCTCCTCCAGTGTGGGGTGCAGGGGGATGCCTGGCAGCTTGGACTCATCCCACATTGGAGTCTGGGGTCCTGGTCGGGGTCCCTGCCTCAGGTGGGTGAGTGTGGGAGGTCCAGGCTGTCCTTTCCCCTCAGCCCCACCCCAATCCCATCCCTGCTGCATCCCAGGATGGGAGCCCTTTGTGTGGGATGTCCCTTGTGGGGGCACAGAGAGGTCAGGGGGTGTCAGTGATGTCTGGGCTGGGAAATGGGGGGTTCACCCCAATCCCAGCCCAGGATGGGAGCCCTTTGTGTGGGATGTCCCTTGTGGGGGCACAGAGAGGTCAGGGGGTGTCAGTGATGTTTGGGCTGGGGAATGGGGGGCTCACCCCAATCCCAGCTGCCTCAGGATGGGAGCCCTTTGTGTGGGATGTCCCTTGTGGGGGCACAGCAGGTTCAGGGGTGTCAGTGATGTCTGGGCTAAGGAATGGGGGGCTCACCCCAATCGCAGCCAGCTGAGGTGGCCAGAGCAGGGCCAGGAGCTGCACAAGGCACAGGAAGCCCCAGCACCGCCGGAATCAGCTCAATGTCAGGAATTTCCTGCTGGGGAGAGGAATCCATGAAATTAATGTGAAAGGCCAAAAAAAGAGATCATCCTGACTCTGAATCAGGCCCTGGGCCGCTCAGGGAGGGCAGGAGGCAGCGAGTTCTGCCTTAGTCCCTGCACCAAAGCTGTTCCAGCCTTGTGGGTAAACTGGGACTCTTGAATAATTGATAAATACGATTAAGTAGAAGTTGTTTATTGTTTATATTACATACACTTTTAGAGATTTTATAAATCTACACTTCTTGATTGGTGATTTCATTTTGTTCTTTTGTTTCCTGCCTTCATTTTTTAGCGTTTGTGATTGGTTACTGTGTAGGTGTTCTACAGTCTTCTGTTATTTACTTCTTGTGATCTTGGTATGCAATCTCTCGGCTTCTTTGTTCTTATTTTAGTACAGTTCGTGTTTTAGTAACTTTGACGACTTTTAGGGTGCTTTGAGACAATTCTAGGAACAGTTACAGACAGTGTGGCTGGTGCATATTGAGGTTTAAGTTGTTTAGATATATTGTTATATTCCAGCAGGCAGGAGGGGACTGGGGACGGGTCTGGGTGGGCTCTGAGGGGCTCAGAGCCCAAACCCAGCCCGTGCCTGATGTGGCTCTGCTGTCCCATTGCAGATGTGAAAAGTGAATATTATATGGCTCTACGCAGATATTTACTCGGTGTATTGTGTTGTATTGGTTAGTGGTGCTGTATTAACATTTTAATAGTATGGTAAATGTAGTTTTGTGTTTAAATGCAACTTTTGTAGTTAAAATAGAAACTATGTATATGGGATATTTTTTTAAAGAAAGGAATGAGGTACTCCCACTGAGACAGCGGCCACAGGACACCTGAATCTTTCCGAGAAAAAGAATTTATTGCTCCATTAACAAAGAAACAAACTTCTTCCCACCTTACTCTGCCATGAAGAGCTGTTAGGATTAAGAGGAAGAAGTTGACACTGACCAGAGAGAATCCTTTGTTTGAATGGAATTTATGCGTCATGTATGAGGTGTATGAATATGCAACAGGCTATTGCTTTTAAGGGTTAATCTCTGTTAATGTGTCCTTAAATAAGTCATTTTTTGGGCTTATTTTGCCCAGAAAGAGGTACCTGGACTGTCCATAACTCTTTGTTTTTATTGTCTCGTATTGTCCTAATCTCAATTGTTCAAATTTTTATCACTCTAATTATATTACTATTTCTATAACCATTTTATTACTATTAAACTTATAAAATTTTAATTTTTTTTTGTCGTTTTTCCCGCAGAGAGGACGGGGAAGGTGCTGGGCGAGTTCTGCCGCTGCTACAAGGAGCAGTTTGGGGTCGCTCTCTTCAACAGCGTCCGCTATGAGATCGAGGGCGCCGGGGGCCCGCAGGCCCAGCTGCTGCACCGCAAGGTGAGGGCTCATCCCAGCTCCCTGTCCCTGTCCCTGTCCCTGTCCCTGTCCCTCCCCAGCTACCTGTGCTTCCCACAGCAGGGTGAGGGCCCATCCCAGCTCCCTGTCCTGTCCCTGTCCCTGTCCCTGTCCCTCCCCAGCTCCCTGTGCTTCCCACAGCAGGGTAAGGCCTCCATCCCAGCTCCCTGTCCTTCCCACAGCAGGGTAAGGGCTCCATCTCCAGCTCCCTGTGCTTCCCACTGCAAGGTGAGGGCCCATCCCAGCTCCCTGTCCCTGTCCCTGTCCCTGTCCCTGTCCCTGTCCCTGTCCCTCCCCAGCTCCCTGTGCTTCCCACAGCAGGGTAAGGCCTCCATCCCAGCTCCCTGTCCTTCCCACAGCAGGGTAAGGCCTCCATCTCCATCCCAGCTCCCTGTCCTTCCCATAGCAGGGTGAGGTCTCCATCTCTATCCCAGCTCCCTGTCCTTCCCATAGCAGGGTGAGGTCTCCATCTCTATCCCAGCTCCCTGTGCTTCCCACAGCAGGGTAAGGGCTCATCCCAGCTCCCTGTCCCTGTCCCTGTCCCTGTTCCTGTCCCTGTCCCTGCCCCTGTCCCTGTCCCTGTCCCTGTCCCTGTCCCTCCCCATCTCCCTGTCCTTCCCACAGCAGGGTAAGGGCTCCATCTCCATCCCAGCTCCCTGTCCTTCCCACAGCAGGCCAGGTTGGTGGAGCTGCTGTCCTTGAAAGCAGGAACCCCTGTGATCGCACATGGCCACAGGCTGCTGCTTTTGTCTGCAGCTTAAAGGGGTGGCTCTGTTCAGGAATCTGGGCAATGCCTCCCTGAGCTCAGCCTCCAGCCCTGGGTGCTCACAGGGGCCGTGTCCCTGACCCACCCATGGAGGTGACACCTTGCCCAGGCACCAGGACACGTCCCATCTCCTCAGGGACCTGCCTGGGCCTGGGTGCGTTAGAAAAAACAAAGCAGTGCAGGTTCCTGGTGTCCTCAGCACCCTTGGGTTCCTCAGATGCCTCCAGGCCCCCTGGGAGGTGCCTCCAATCCCCAGGTTGGTTGCTTCATCCAAAAGCTCCAGCAAGCAGCCCAGGAATGTCTGAGGGACAGCAGCGGGGTCAGGAGGTCAGGGACACTTCAAGTCTTGGAAAAATCCCATGTAGAAATAGGAATTCCTCCTGCTCAGTGTCCTGTGTGCTGCCCAGCCCCTCCCAGGGACCCAGCAGTGCCACTGGGATATGTCCCATGAGCTGCCCAGCCCCTTCCCATCCTGGCAGTGCCACTGGGACATGTCCCATGAGCTGCCCAGCGTCTTCCAAGGTCCTGGTGGTGCCACTGGGATATGTCCCATGTGCTGCCCAGCCCCTTCCAAGGTCCTGGTGGTGCCACTGGGATGTCCCCTGTGCTGCCCAGCCTGTCCCAGGGTCCTGGCAGTGCCGCTGGGATGTCCCATGTGCTGCCCACCCCCTTCCAAGGTGCTGGCAGTGCCACTAGGACATGTCCTGTCTCCTGCTCAACCCCTCCCAGGGTCCTGGCAGTGCCACTGGGATGTCCCCTGTGCTGCCCAGCCTGTCCCAGGGTCCTGGCAGTGCCTGCTGGGGCAGGGTGGGATCCAAGCCCTGGCTGGTCCCTCCTGGAGGCCACCATGGTGGAGGGTGGGTGGCCACGGCAGAAGAGGTGGCTGCCGCACGCTCCAGCCCTCACGAGGGCTCTCAGCTCTTGTTTATGTTCCTGGGATCATTAAAATTCCTGGGACAAATTGTTGGCTGCCTCAGGCAGGCTGTGTTTGGGAGGGTGCAAATGCTGCTGGCCAAAAGGTGCTGCAGAGCTGGGGAGGGGCTGCCCAGCCTGGGGGGCACGGGGTGTCCTTGGCCTGGTCCTGGCGTGGAATCCTGGTGTGGAATCATGGAATGTTTGGGTTAAAAGGGACCTTAAAGCCCATCCAGTGCTACCCCAGCCATGGCAGGGGCACCTCCCACTGTCCCAGGCTGCTCCAGGATCCATCGAAACTGACCCTGGGCACTGCCAGGGATCCAGGGACAGCCCCAGCTGCTGTGGGCACCCTGTGCCAGGGCCTGCCCACCCTCACAGGGAACAATTCCTGCCCAAAATCCACTAAAAATCTTTCCTAGTTTAACAAAGCTGTCACTGGTCCCATTGAGGTCCAGAACATCTGAGCATCATCTGGTGCTGGGCTCCCTGTGGTGGCTTTGTGCCTTTCCTCTGCTCTGTCCCTGCTGGGCAGGGTTTGTTTCCTGCCACCTGCAGATGCCCCTGGCAGCACCTTCTGGCAGCAGTGGCACGCACCCTCCCTCCCCCTGCCCCAAGGCAGGCAAATTCCAGCTGGGGCTGGGAAGAGCTGCTGGAGAGCTCAGCTCCAACCTTCCACTCAGCATGGGGAGCTGGAGGGGCTCAGCTGAGCTCAGTGTGTCCCTGGGGGAGACACCAGAGGCAGAGATGTCACCACAGGTGTGACCAGAGGCATCACCATGTGCTGGATGAGCCACCCCTCGGAGCTTTAACGGTGGTGTCCCTCAAAGCATCTCCCAAATGCACCAATTCAGGCGCCGAAATTTGCACAGCCATGGGAGGTGATGCAGTGGAGACCCTCAGCACGGCCCTGGAGAAGAAACACCCACCCAGGCCACCACGGCTGGACCTCACTGAGCTCCCCAGGGCAGAGCTGTCCCCTCCCAATCCCCCGTTGTCTCTGTTTGTAAAGCCAGGTGTCTGCTAGGGAAGGCAGGAGCCTCTCTTGAAATGGAAAATGTAAACCCCCTCCCTCTGAATTATTATAAATTTGAAATTAAGGGGCTCTCAGGCAAAGATAT
The DNA here is from genome assembly GCA_024865655.1 of Emberiza elegans. Taxonomy (NCBI): domain Eukaryota; kingdom Metazoa; phylum Chordata; class Aves; order Passeriformes; family Fringillidae; genus Emberiza; species Emberiza elegans. Next base: position 69,309,315 of record JALJVW010000184.1, on the reverse strand, counting down.
GGGAGCAGGAATAACAGTTCTTTACCAGGGAAATTAAAAATACAAATGCAATAGTACAAAAAAAGAGAACAAACCACTGAATCTGACCTGCCCCCTGTGTGTCAGGGTGGGGGCACAGCCCCATGCCATGGGGGCCCAGCCCTCCTGCAGTGCCAGCTGTGGCTCTGCTGCAGCAGGGTTCCTGCACAAGGGGAGTTTTCCTCTGCAGCTCCAGGGCTGCTGCAGATGGGCCTGGGCTCCCTCTGGCAATGCAGGGCAGCAGAAAGCTGCTCCTCTGGCAATGCAGGGGGCAAAGGCTGCTGTGCTGGGCCAGGCTCAGATTGGATCCAGGTAGGAATGCTTGGCTCCTCCCCTGGGCGGAGCATCTCCCCATGGGATGCTGGGATTGGATCAGCCCTGCAGGGACACTCAGTGGCCATGGACAGCAGAGATCTCCTGGAGGGAGGGTTGGCTGTGGGAGAGAGAAAGGAAAAACTGCCCCATGGACAGCAGAGAGCTGCCCAGCTCTGACAGATGGGGACAGAACACACATCATTTGTTGGTCTAGGACACCTGTGCTGTCCCCTCCCTGCAGGTTCCACTGGAGGACCACGTCATCTACTCAGGCAACATCTTCCAGTACATCGAGGAGAACAAGAAGTGGAGGAACCGCTTCTGCGTGGTGCCCCACAACTACGGGCTGGTCCTCTACGAGAACAAACTGGTGAGGACAGCCCCCCTTTCACCCTCTCCAGCAGGGTCCACCCCTGGGGACACCCCACCCATGACCATTTCTCCTGCTCAGGCCTATGAGAGGGAGCAGCCGCCCCGGGTGTTGGTCAACAGTGCTGGCTACAAGGTCCTCACCTCCGTGGAGCAGTACCTGGAGCTGGTCAACAACAGCCTGCCTGGTGAGGGCCCTCATGGGGACCTTTGGGTGGGTTTGGGGGTGTGAACACCCCTGAGGGTCTTCAGAAAAGGATGATTGTGGGGTGTAGTATTCCTGGGAACCTACTGGAAAGGGTGAGTTTGGGGTGTAGCATTCCTGAAGACCTTCTAGAAAAGGGTGATTTTGGGGTGTTATATCCCTGGGAACCTTCCAGAAAAGGTGGGTTTGGGGTGTAGCATCCTTAAACACCTTCTGAAAGTGGCAGGTTTGGGGTGTAGATCCCTGGGAACCTACTGGAAAAGGTGAGCTTGGGGTGTAGCATCCCTGACAGCCTTCAGAAAAGGGTGGTTTTGGGGTGTTATATCCCTGGGAACCTTCCAGAATAGGGTGATTGTGGGGTGTAGCATCCATAAAGACCTTCTGGAAGTGGCAGGTTTGGGGTGTAGCATTGCTAGGAACCTACTGGAAAGGGTGATTTTGGGGTGTAGAATTCCTGAAGGCCTTCAGAAAAGGTGGGTTTGGGGTGTAGCATCCCCTTCTGGAAGGGGTAGGTTTGGGTGTGGCATTCCTGGGGACCTTTGGGAAAAGGTGAGGTTGAGGGCCTTTTTGGGGTGTAGCACCTTTGCATTCCCTGGGAACCTTCTGGAAGGATCAGATTTGTTTTGTAGCATCCCTGAACCTTGTGGAAAAGGGGGTTTGGGGTGTGTAGCATCCTTGAAGACTTTCCGGAATGGGTTTTTTGGGATTTTTTTGGTTTTGTTTTTTGTTTTTTGTTTTTTTTTTCTGGGCACCTTTGGGAAGTGGGAGTTTTGGGTAATGGGGTTGTAGGGAAGGAGAGCAGCCCTGACCCCACAGGGAGGGGGAAAGGGGGAATGGGAGGGAGGGAAGGAAGGGAAGGAAGGAAAGGAAGGAAAGGAAAGGAAGGGGAAGGGAAGGAAGGAAGGGAGGAAGGGAGGAGGGAGAAAGAAAGAGAGAGGGAGAAGAGAGAAAGAAAGGCCTTTTTGGAAAGGTGGGGATGGGATAAAGAAAGAAAGAAAGAAGGACCTTCTGGAAGAAAGGAAAAGAAAGGAAAAGAAGAAAGGAAGGACCTTTGGGGAAGGAAGGAAAGAAGGAAGAAAGGAAGGAAGAAGGAAGGAAGGGGAAGGAAGGAAGGAAAGAAGGAAGGGAAAGAATGAAAGGGAAAGAAAGAAAGAAAGAAAGAAAGAAAGAAAGTGAAAGAAAAAAGAAAGAAAGAAAGAAAGAAAGAAAGAAAGAAAGAAAGAAAATAATAGGAAGGAAAATATGTCCAAGACCTTGACAACCATATGATGTTTAATTACTGTCAATTTTACCTTTCAATTTTTGGTCCTTTTCAGAAAAATTAGTTTTTTGCATTTTTTTTTTGGGAAGGAGCTGCAGGGTTGTGTCCCTGCCTGGACACCCCAACCCTGCAGCTTCCCATCCCTAATGGGGTTGAAGGACAGGTGTGACAGAAATCTGGGCACTCTCCCATCCTGAAGTGCCCCACGGATTTCCCCTGGGCTGTGGCACCCCATGCCAGGCACTACTATTTCTGTGTGATGACGGGCAAGGAGCAGGAGAAGGGAAGGGAGGTGTTCCAGGACTGCGTGCGGCACTGCAACAACGGTGGGTGACACCTGGGGAACTGGCCACCTCCTGCTCCACAGGAAGAGGCCAGCCTGGGGCTCTGGGGAAGGGATGGGAGGAAGGGGGAGGAGCTGGGTGGGAAGAGGAGGAAGAGAAGGGAAGAGAAGAGACAGAGAAAGGAAGGAAGGAAGGAAGGAAGGAGAGAAAGGAAGGAAGGAAGGAAGGAAGAAGGAAGGAAGGAAGGAAGGAAGGAAGGAAGGAAGGAAGGAAGGAAGGAAGGAAGGAAGGAAGGAAGGAAGGAAGGAAGGAAGGAAGGAAGGAAGGAGGAAGGAAGGAAGGAAGGAAGAAAGAGAAGAAGGAAGAGAGAAAGAAGGAAAGAAAAGGAAGGAAGGAAGGAAGAAAAGGAAAGAAAGAAAAGAAAGAAAGGAAAGAAAGAAGAAAGAAAAAAAGAAAGAAAGAAAAGAAAGAAGAAAGAAAGAAAGAAAGAAAGAAAGAAAGAAAGAAAGAAAGAAAGAAAGAAAGAAAGAAAGAAAATAATAGGAAGGAAAATATGTCCAAGACTCTGTGACAACCATATGATGTTTAATTACTGTCAATTTTACCTTTCAATTTTCATTCTCATCTCCTTTTCAGAAAAATTAGTCTCTTTTTGCATTTTTTTTAGAACAACTGCCAGCAAAGGCCCTGGGAAGGAGCTGCAGGGTCTGTGTGTCCCTGCTGGACACCCCCAACCCTGCAGCTTCCCCATCCCTGTCCGTCCCCCTCTCCCCCTGACACCCCCCGCGCTTTTCCACAGGTGTGACACCGAAATCTGGGCACTCTCCCATCCTGAAGTGCCCCACGGATTTCCCCCTGGTGCTGTGGCACCCCTATGCCAGGCACTACTATTTCTGTGTGATGACGGGCAAGGAGCAGGAGAAGTGGCGGGCGGTGTTCCAGGACTGCGTGCGGCACTGCAACAACGGTGGGTGACACCTGGGGACACTGCAGCCACCTCCTGCTCCACAGGCGCCTGCAGAGGCCAGCCTGGGGCTCTGGGGAGAGGGGATGGTTTGCAGCTCGTGAGGAGGAGCTGGGTGGGAGTTGTTGAGGAAATTTGGAGAAGGGAAGTGCAGCCGCGTTTCTCTTCACAGAGAAAAGCGAGGCACGAATCTTCCCAAGAATATTTCTGGGTTTCACATTCTCTGAACCCCACATTCCCTGGGTTTCCTTCCTCAGAGAAAGGAAAAACCCAGAAATATTCTTGGGAAGAATTGTGCCTTGCTTTTCTCTGTGAAGAGAACTGTGGCTACAGGGAAGGATCCAGAGAGGACCTTCCAGGGCCTGGAGGGGCTCCAGGAGAGCTGGAGAGAGATTTTGGACAGGGGATGGAGGGAGAGGTCACAGGGAATGGCTCCCACTGCCAGAGGGCAGGGCTGGATGGGATATTGGGAATTAGGAATTGTTCCCTGGCAGGGTGGGCAGGCCCTGGCACAGGTGCCCAGAGCAGCTGGGGCTGCCCCTGCATCCCTGACAGTGCCCAAGGCCAGGGTGAAAGCACCCTGGGATAGTGGGACCTGTCCCTGCCCACAGCAGGGGGTGGAACAGGGTGATTTTAAGGTTCCTTTTAACCCAAACCAGTCTGGCATTCCATGACTGAGCTTCTCATCAATGCCAGCATCACCCCCAGCTCCCTGCAGCATCCCTGTGCCCAGCTCCATCCTCTGCCCATGAGGATTATTTCCAGGAGCCAGCACAGAGCCTGGCTCCAGAGCTGCCCTGATGCCTATTTCCCACCCTGAGGGAGAAAAGATTTGTTAATTAAAGTCACCAAACCCCAAACCTCCCCCCGAGGGCCACTGGGGCTGTGGGCAGGGGGTGCAGGGCTGGGGCAGGGGGTGCAGGGCTGTGCAGCTGGGTGGAGGCAGGACCTGCCTCCCACATCAGTGATACTCTGGCAGGAAAACACGATTTTCCTGCTTGGCTGTGGCCTGGGCACTCCTGGGCTGAGCCCCAAGTCCTGGCCATGCTTGGGATGGTGAGAAATTTCCCGAGGAAGGCGGTGCCAGAGCTGAAACCTGCTCAAAATCAGGTGTTTTAGTGGGCATTTTAGATTCTGCCCAATTTCTAAATGCTTCTTTCATTCCTGGGAACTCTGGGCAGCCTCAGTTTTGCCTCAGTTTTGCCAGAGCTGCTGTAATAGGGTGGGATCTGGAGCCTGGGTTTCACCGAGAGTTTCTACCCCCCCACGCTGGATTAAATCTCCTGAAAATCTGCTCTTTTCCTTTTTATTTTGTGCTGGGGGTGTCTGAGCTCGTTGGGCTGAATGTGCCCCCTCCTTTGTGTGGGACTGGGTGCTGTGACCCCCCCATCCCCCTGAGGATCATTTCTGGATGAGCTCAGCACCCCAGAACCCCTTTGTGAGCAAAAGCAGCTCTGGATAAAAGAGGAATTGATCTCCTGCTAACAAACCCCCCATTTCCATCTCTAATTCCCCTCCTGCCTGCTGGGTGCTGCTGTGAGACACAGGGGAGGTGTGAGCCCCTCCGCCGCCCCCTGTGCCAGCCAGAAAATCCTCTCCTCCCTCGCTTCCTCCTCAGCATGTGATGGAAAAGCCTTCCCAAGCGGGCAGTGGCCAAGGAGGGCTCGGTGCTGCATTCCTCCAGCCCGGATTTGTCCGTGACTTTGTTCTTCCTGCCCCTCTTTGCTCCTGGGAGCTCCAGGATCCTGTTTCATATTCCATGAAGGCTCTTTTGTTGTTGGAGAGCACTTTAGGTTGTTGGTTTTTTTTTTTCCCTCCCCCTAAATTAGAGGCTCTGTTTCTGCCTCTGGTTGTGATGGGTGTGGGAATTTTCAGCTCCCTGTCTCAGACTGTGTTTGTGTAACAGCAGCTCCTCTGTAAGGACTGGGGATGTGCAGCTCTGTTCCTCACCCAGACAAGGTCAGCCTGGTGTCCCTGGAACCCCTGGCTGCTCCAAAACTGTCCCTTGGCCAGGCTGGTGTCACCTGGGGCTGGGCAGTGCCCACCCCGAGGGCTCCTGCCCCTTGTTTCAGGATGGTTTGAGTTAAAAGGGATTTAAATCCCATCCAGTGCCACCCCTGCCATGGCAGGGACACCTCCCACTGTCCCAGGCTGCTCCCAGCCCTGCCCAGCCTGGCCTTGGGCACTGCCAGGGATCCAGGGGCAGCCCCAGCTGCTCTGGGCACCCTGTGGGAACAATTCCCAATTCCCAATATCCCATCCAGCCCTGCCCTCTGGCAGTGGGAGCCATTCCCTGTCCCCTGTCCCTCCAGGCCCTAAATCACACATTAATGATGGAAACTCATTAAATTTGCCCTGGGAAGTGGCATAGGGGCTTCTTGCACCAGCCCTGCCTGGACAGGGCACAGAGCTGGGGACAGGCTCAGGGATGTCCCCAGGCTCAGCCTGGAGTGAGTGACCTTGGGAAGGCTCTGGGAGGCAAATCCTGCCCCAGGGCTGGCAGGGACAGGAGGTGAGGATTGTCCCACCTGGGAGGGGATCTGACCTCCATGGATGGAGCAGCTCCAACCCCTGGAAGCTCAGCCCAGCTCTGGCTCCCACCAAAGACTGAGAAAGGAGCAGATTTTACTTTCTCAGTGGTTTTTTTCCCCTGATTATTAAGCTGCCCCTTAGCAAAAGCTGCTTAGGGCTTGGAGTTAATTGTAATCACCTTAGAAAAGTCTGTATGCACTGGGAGAGATCTGCTCACTGCCCCTGGGCTGTCTCTCCTGGACACCTGGCCATGTCCCCAGCCCTGCCAGGTGCTGTAGGACATGTCAGCAGTGTCCCCATCCCTGCCAGGTGCTGTGGGACATGTCAGCAGTGTCCCCATCCCTGCCAGGTCCTGTGGGACGTGTCAGCAGTGTCCCCATCCCTGCCAGCTGCTGTAGGACATGTCAGCAGTGTCCCCAGCCCTGCCAGGTGCTGTGGGATGTGTCAGCAGTGTCCCCATCCCTGCCAGGTGCTGTGGGACATGTCAGCAGTGTCCCCATCCCTGCCAGGTGCTGTAGGACATATCAGCAGTGTCCCCATCCCTGCCAGGCGCTGTGGAAGGTGTCAGCAGTGTCCCCATCCCTGCCAGCTGCTGTGGGATGTGTCAGCAGTGTCCCCATCCCTGCCAGGTGCTGTGGGACATGTCAGCAGTGTCCCCATCCCTGCCAGGTGCTGTGGGATGTGTCAGCAGTGTCCCCATCCCTGCCAGGTGCTGTGGGACATGTCAGCAGTGTCCCCATCCCTGCCAGGTGGTGCCAGTGTCCCCAGGGACATGTCAGCAGTGTCCCCATCCCTGCCAGGTGCTGTGGGATGTGTCAGCAGTGTCCCCAGCCCTGCCAGGTGCTGTGGGAAGGACGTGTCAGCAGTGCAGGGATGATCCCCTGGAGCCTCCCAGCAGGCTCAGATCCCATCCTGATCCCCTCCTCGGGGCAAGGGGAGGGCAGTTGGGCTGGAGGGTTCTGTCCCAGGGGTGTTTCCCTGTCTGGCAGGGACCTGCAGAGCCAGGACAGGCAGGGACAAGGCAGGGGACATGTGGCACAGCTCCTGGGCTGTCCTGCCTGCCTGCTGTCCCCATCTCCTCGCTGTGGAGGCTCCCAGCCCTGCCCCTCCTGCTGCCTGGGGGTGACACCGAGCCCTCGTGGTGCTGCAGTGACTCACCCAGGGACAGCCTGGCCCTGACTCACTCCTGAGGCCTCTTGGCCACTTTCCTCTTCCTTCCAAGCCTCGGTGCTCCCCACAGGGCCCCTGTTCCTGCAGCCCCCCCAGCTGGGGGCTCACTGGGTGCTGTGTGGGGTTGGGGGTCACTGAACCCCCATCCTGGTGAGCCCCTGCTCCTGCTGTGCCTTTGGGGCTCACTGAGCCCCCAGGCCCCATGTACCATCGAGGGTCCCTGAGCCCCCAGGGCCCTGTGCCCCATTTTGGGGTCACTGAGCCTCCAGGATCCTCTGCACCATTTGGGGGTCTCCAAGCCCCCATCCTGCCAAGTTCCTGCTCCTGGGTGCCTTTGGGGGTCACTGAGCTGCCATTTCCCTGTGCACCATTTGGGGTCACTGAGCCCCCAAATCCCTGTGCACCGTTTGGGGTCACTGAACTCCCATCCTACCCACCCCCTGCTCCTGGATGCCTTTGGAACTCATTGAGCCCCCAGGTCCAATTTTCGGGTCACTGATCAAGATTCCCTTGAGCCCCCAGGTCCCTGAGTCCCCATTTGGCACCATTTGGGATCCCAGTGAGTTCCATCCTACCCAGCACCATTTGGGGGTCACTGAGCCCCCATTTCCCTGTGCACCATTTGGGGTCACTGAGCCCCCATTTCCCTGTGCACCATTTGGGGTCACTGAGCCCCCATCCTACCCAGCACCATTTGGGGTCACTGAGTCCCCATTTCCCTGTGCACCATTTGGGGTCACTGAGCCCCCATTTCCCCGTGCACCGTTTTGGGGGTCAGTGAGCCCCCATCCTACCCAGCACCATTTGGGGTCACTGAGCCCCCATTTCCCTGTGCATCATTTGGAATTACTGAGCCCCCATTTCCCCGTGCACCATTTGGGGTCAGTGAGCCCCCATCCTACCCAGCCTCCCTACCCTCGGGGTGGCTCTGGACGGGATCACTCTGGAAGCATCAGGAGCCCCCCAACCCCTGCTGCCCCCCACCCTGCCAGGGGCAGTGCCTTGGGACAGCATCCCCCAATCCTGGTGACAGCCTGGGGGGCTTGCCCGGGTCCGGGGGTGTGTGGGGAGGCACACAGGGGTGGGCTGGGGGTGCTGGGCTGCCCCTCACTCCCAATTCCAGGCTGCTGAGCCGTGTCCCCTCCGCAGGGATCTCGGAGGACTCCAGGGTGGAGGCTCCCGCCTTCACGGACGCCATCCGCATGTACCGGCAGTCCAAGGAGCAGTACGGCACCTGGGACATGCTCTGCGGGAACGAGACCCAGGTGGGCACCGCACCCCCAAACCGGGCTCAGAGGGCTGGGGGGGCTCTGCAGGCCCCCCAAAAACCTCCTGCTTCCACAGGTCCTGAGCAACCTGGTGATGGAGGAGCTGCTCCCCGAGCTGAGGAGCGCCATCGGCCCCCGGCTGAAGGGCAAAGCCCCGGAGCGCCAGCGGACCTGGATCCAGGTGTGGGGCTGGGGGCTGGGGCCCTCCCCTGCCCGCACACCCGGCAGGGGGTTCCTCAGTGTCCTTCCCCTGGGTTCCCCGGTGCCCACCTCCTTTCCCCTCTGGGTTCGGTGCCCACCTTCCTTCCCCCTGGGTTCGGTGCCCACCTCCTTTCCCCTCTGGGTTCGGTGCCCACCTTCCTTCCCCCTGGGTTCGGTGCCCACCTCCTTTCCCCCTGGGTTCGGTGCCCACCTCCCTTCCCCTGGGTTCCGTGCCCACCTCCCTTTCGCCTCTGGGTTCGGTGCCCACCTCCTTTCCCCGCTGGGTTCGGTGCCCACCTCCTTTCCCCTCTGGGTTCGGTGCCCACCTCCCTTCCCCCTGGGCTCCGTGCCCACCGGCCTCGCTGCCCCCTTCTCCCGGCCCCTTCCAAAGAATCCGTCCTTTCTCCAAGTGGATTTTTCAAGCTCCTTCAGTGCCCCAGCCCTGCCCAGTCCCAGCCTGGGGCCAGCCGAGCAAACAGGAGGAAGCCCAGCCCCGGAGCGAAACCCGTCCCGGCTAAATTTAGCGAGCCATTTTTAGAGCAGCGCGGGCTAAATCCGGCCCAAAGCTTTGCGAAAGACTGAGGGCTCTTCAGAGCTGCCTGTTAAAACCTTAAACCCCGATAATTACCCCCAGGCTCGTAATGGGCCACTTGAGCGGCCTGAAAACACACAAACGCTGCTTTTCCAATAGCTGCGGTGGCTGGGAAGGAAGGAAGGAAGGAGGGGAGGGCTCTGCATCCTGCCAGCCCCAAAATCGCAGCCTTTGGCCGCAAAGTGAGCGTGAAGCCTCAGCGAGCGGCTCCATCCTGCTCAGGAGGCTGGCTCTGGGAGCCCAGGGACGGGGAGCAGGGCAGGGAACAGATTTCAGGGTGGGCTGGGGCTCTCCTGCTTGGACCACCACTGTCCCTGGACCACCAGTATCCTCAGACCTGCAGCATCCCCAGCCCTGCAGCATTCCCAAACCTGCAGCATTCCTGGACATGCAGCATCCCCAGACCCGCAATGTCCCCAGACCTGCAGCATTTTCACACTCGCAGCATTCCCAAACCTGCAGCATTCTGAAACCTGCAGCATCCCCAGCCCTGCAGCATTCCTGGACATGCAGCATCCCCAGACCCGCAATGTCCCCAGACCTGCAGCATCCCCAGACCTGCAGTATTTTCACACTCGCAGCATCCCCAGACCTGCAACATTCCCAGACATGCAGCATTCCCAGACATGCAGCATTCCTGGACATGCAGCATCCCCAGACCTGCAGCATTCCCAGACATGCAGCATCCCCAGACCTGCAGCATTTCCAGACCTGCAGCATTCCCGGACATGCAGCATTCCCAGACCTGCAGCATTCCCAGACATGCAGCATTCCTGGACATGCAGCATCCCCAGCCCTGCAGCATCCCCAGCCCTGCCTGGGGCAGGTTGCCTGATGGAGGCAGCACTCACCTCTCTGCCCCTCCAGCACCACTTGGAAGCAGTTTCTGCACTGCAGGAGCTCCATCTCACCCTGCTGGGGGGTCCCTGGTGTGGAAACCCCTGGCAGGCAGTGGGGAAGGTCCTGTCAGGGCACAGGGGATGGCTCAGCAGGTCCCTGAGGAGCTGCAGGCACTGTTCGGGGTGCAGCTGGAGGGTCTCTGACCCCCCCTGTGCCCCCAGGTGTCAGATGCTGTCTATAGGATGGTCTATGAGCTGGCCAAGGCGCAGTACGATGCAGCTGTGGCCAGGTGTGAGCAGGAGCGGCCGCAGCTGGAGAGCACCATCCGCACGGACATGGACCAGATCATCACCTCCAAGGAGCACCTGGCCAGCAAGATCCGAGGTACAGGGATGCCCTGGCACGTGTGGGTGTGCCCATGGCTCCTGGGGGGCTGTTCCTGGGGTGCAGCACAGCCCCTGGCAACCTTAGGGGGTGCCTGTCCCCACTGGCATTGTCCCAGGGGGTCAGGGGCAAGGTGGGCAGTCAGCCCCTATAGTAAAAAAGGGTGACCCCTGAGGTAGGGAATGATTGCCATCTGACTCTATTGGTTCAGAATGCTGAACGCTCGCTTAATTAAACTCTATTCTATTCTATTCTATATTATTAATATAATATAATATAATATATATATATTATATAATATAATATAATATAATATAATATAATATAATATAATATATTATATTATAATATATTATAATATATTATAATATATTATAATATATTATATTATATTATATTATATTATATTATAATATATTATAATATAATATAATATAATATAATATAATATTATATAATATAATATAATATAATATTTATTAATAATATATATTATATATATTATTTCTATTTCTATTTCTATTTATAAATATTATATTATATTATATTATATTATATTATATTATATTATATTATATTATATTATATTATATTATATTATATTATATTATATTATATTATATTATATTATATTATATTATATTATATTATATTATAATACCATACTTATTACTAACTGAAAAACTCATGACTGTCTGCAGACTGACAGTCCACACAGCTTGGACTCGATAGGCTAATTAACATAATCTCCACCAGAATCTAATTACCAAATTCCTTCAGGTAAACAATCTTCCCACCACATCCTACATTTGCAGAACACCAGGAGCAGCAAACAGAGATCAAAGTTGTTTTCTCTCTGTGCTTCTCCAGGAAAAAACCTGGGAGAGAGAATTACATCTCTGTTCAGAGAATGTGAATGCCACGACCCCCTGGCATGGCAGTGGGGCGGGAGTGGGTTCAGAACAGACCAGGGGCACTCTGCAGGAGTTCCTGGTGTTGCTGTGAAAGGGGAAGACTCCTCCTGGAGGGCTTTGGGAGCAGGGCCAGCTCCTCCTCGTTGCTGGGGTGGGTTTAGGACGTGATGTGAAGGGCAGGAAGGACAGAGGAGCCTCACCATCCTCATCCCTGCTCTTTGCCAGCCTTCATCCTGCCCAAGGCAGAGGTCTGTGTCCGTAACCACGTCCAGCCCTACATCTCCTCCATCCTGGAGGCCCTGATGACCCCCACGAGCCAGGGCTTTGCTGAGGCACGGGAGGTGTTCTTCAAGGAGGTCACCGACATGAACATGAATGTGGTCAACGAGGGCGGCCTGGAGAAGCTGGTGGAGGTGAGACCTGGTGGTGCTGGTGGTGCTCCTTGCCAGCTTAGGGGTGACAGGGCCAGTCCAGCTTCCACCCCCAGCATGGACAGCACTGGGAGAGCCCAGGCTGAGGAGGGTCCACCCATGTGGGGTGGAATGTCCCTGCTCTGAGGACATGGAGAGGCTGAGCTTGCCTTTGTCCCCAGTACATGGAGAAGCTCTCCCACCTGGCCTTCCACCCCGTGAAGATGCAGTCGTGCTATGAGAAGATGGACCAGCTGAAACTGGAGGGTCTGCAGCAGCGATTCGATGTCTCCAGCACGTCTGTCTTCAAGCAGAGGGCCCAGATCCACATGAGACAGGTGGGATGGGGACCAGGGTCCTCCCCTGTCCCCCCCAGCTTTGGGGAGCCCAGGTTGGGATGTCTGTGCTGTCTCTTTGGTCTGGAGCCCATGGTGGGCTTGGGCATCCTGGCACAGCTGCCCCTTTGCCATGGAGCCCACTGGCAGCAGCAAGGCTAGTGAGCCAGTTCTGGGGTCTGATCCAGCCTAACCTGGTGTGGGGTGTAGGAGCATCAGGGGGTGCAACACCAGCTCTGAGCAACCTCCTCTCCCAACAGCACTGATCCTGGGGCTGAGGGCTGTGGATGCCACGCTGGGAGGTCAGGGATTTGTGCAGAGTGAAGGCTCTTTGCCTGTTGGATATTGGGAAGGAATTCCTCCCTGTGAGGGTGGGCAGGCCCTGGCACAGGGTGCCCAGAGCAGCTGGGGCTGCCCCTGCATCCCTGGCAGTGCCCAAGGCCAGGCTGGGCAGGGTTTAAAACAACCTGGGACAGTGGGAGGTGTCCCTGCCCATGGCTGGGGGTGTCACTGGATGAATTTAGGGTCCCTTCCACCCCAAACCAGTGTGGGGCTCTGTGCTAAGTCTCACCTCGGTGTGGCAGTGCCCCAAGAGCCCCCTGCCCACCCTTTGGGTGCCCCCCACGCTGACCACGTGTCTCTGGCCGCAGCAAATGGACGATGCTGTGTACACCTTCGAGACCCTGCTGCACCAGGAGCTGGGCAAGCTGCAGGGCAAGGACGAGCTGTGCAAATCCATCCAGCGCATCCTCGAGAGGGTGCTCAAGGTGAGCTGAAATAGGAGCTTTTTTGAGCCAGGTCTTATAAACTTTTGGAGGTCTATTTCACACCCCAGATAGCTCAGCTACGTTTGGAGGCATAAAATCAGCAGGATGGCTTCTGGAAACAAAAGGGTTTTAATAAAAGGCAAAATAACAAACTCTTTATAGAGAAAAACCCAGCCAGGTGCAAGAGGTTCTTGCTCCTGGTAAAACACCTCACAAAAGCCATTGGTTTCTTTGTTCTCTTCTTTTTCTAGTAAATTGCCCAGATGGGATTTTTTAGCTCCTGTCCAATTAGCTGTCCTTAAGTTTGAGGTGAAGTCCCCCAGGCCTATGAGATGCCTTTTTCACATAATCCAGGAGAGAAATTTCTGGGCTTCTTTCCTTTTTAAGGGGACAAAGGAGAGTTTTGTCACTAGGTCAACAAGGGGCACATTGCTACAGTGAGCCAGGGAGTCAGGCCTTTGGTGGCCTTGATCTTTGGCCAGGGAAAAGGCTGCAAGTGATGTTATCTATTTCAAAAGTCTTTTTGGGGTTTCATGGATTTTCTATTTCAAAAGTCTCTTTGGGGTTTCATGGATTTTGCTGGGGGCGGGCAAGTGGGAAATTACCTGGAGGAGCCAGGTCCCCTCTGAGCACATCTGTAAAAGCCCCCCAGGGTTCAGACCGGCCCCCAAACCCTCCTGCAGCCAGCAGCTGGCTCCTACCCAGGCTCAGAAACACTGGGAAACAGCTGGAGAGAGGGATGTGAGGCCAGAGGGGTCTGTGTGAATGGGCTGGGGGCCAAATCTCAGGGGTTTGTGCCTGTGGGCAGGGGCAGCCAGCCCCCAGCCCTGGGTGACCTGGGGCACCCTCTCACCCTGCAGAAATTCGACTATGACAGCAGCACTGTGAGGAAGAAGTTCTTCAGGGAGGCCCTGCTGCAGATCACCATCCCCTTCCTGCTGAAAAAGCTGGCCCCCACCTGCAAGGGGGTAAGAGGGGAAGGTTTGGGGTGCAGGGAAGGACTGTCCACCCCCACGGAGGGGCTGGAGCATCCGTTCCCCCCAGCCTGCTGGGCTGAGCCGCCTCTCCCCTGGCAGGAATTAGCCAAGTTTCAGGAGCTGATCTTCGAGGACTTTGCCAGCTTCATTCTGGTGGAGAACACCTACGAGGAGGTGGTGCTGCAGTCAGTGATGAAAGACATCATGCAAGGTAGGGTCCTGTGGCACCTGCTGAGGAGGGGGTGACCCCTGCAGGGTGCTGGGGGCTGTGTGAGGAGGGGGTGACCCTCTGCAGGATTTTGGGGGCTGTGCAGGCTTTTGGGCCCCCCCCGTGACAGGGCTGGATAAGGAGGAGTGTTCCCATGCAGAGCCAGCTGTGGGCTGTACGAGGAAGGGTGATTCCATGCTGGGGGCTGTATAAGGAGGGGGTGACCACATGTGGGGTGCTGGGGGCTGTATGAAGAAGGGGTGACCCTCTGCAGGGTGCTGGGGGGTCCCTGAGGAGGGGTGATTCCATTCAGGGGATCAGCCTGGGGCTGTACGAGGTGAAATGGCCCCATACAGGGTGCTGGGGACTCCATAAGGAGGGGTGACCCCATAGAGGGCGTTGGGGACCCTGTAAGGAGGGCTGACCCCATATAGGGTGCTGGGGAGTTTATAAGGAGGGTGACCCCATACAGGGTGTTGGGGACTCAGTAAGGAGGGTCACCCCGTGCAGGGTGCTGGGGACTCCATAAAAGGAGGGTGACCCCATACAGGATGTTGGGGACTCAGCAAGGAGGGTGACCCCGTGCAGGGTGCTGGGGGCTGCCCCAGCAGCAGCTTTCCCACCTGGCTGCCCCCCTGGCAGGGCTGAGCAGTGGGTGGGATGCTGCCCCCCCTGCCCAGCTCCAGCCACCTCTCCCACCACCCCGGGGAGGACTGGCCAAGGTGCCCCAGCCCGGCAGTGCCCGCAGCCCCCCTGAGCTGAGCTGTCCCTCCCTGTCCCCAGCTGTGAAGGAGGCGGCCGTGCAGCGCAAGCACAACCTGTACAGGGACAGCATGGTGATGCACAACAGCGATCCCAACCTGCACCTGCTGGGAGAGGGGCTGCCCATCGACTGGAGCGAGGAGTACAGCGGGCAGCCCGAGCCCGAGCCGGCGGCCGAGCGGCGCCGCAGGGCCAAGCAGGTGGTGTCGGTCATCCAGGACGACGAGGGGGCCCTGCCCTATGGGGCTGAGGCCCTGCTGCAGCCCGGCTCCCCCGAGGCAGGGCAGGCAGAGCAGGCGCAGCCCGGGGTGCCCCCGAGCCCCCCGGATGCGGTGCAGGAGATCCGGGAGGCGCTGGCACAGCAGAGCCTGGGCGATGGTGCCGGGCTGGAGGAGCGGCTGATGAACGGCACCGAGGGCAGCGGGGCCAGCGAGGAGCGCGTGCTGCTGGCAGGGGGTGTCACACAGCAGGGCCCAGCCCGGGATGGGGACGGGGTGTGCTGTGCCACAGCAGCATCACCAGCACCTGGAGCTGAGGTCCCTTCAGGAACGGGCACAGAACGTGTCACAGCAGCATCCTCACCTGTCCCTGGAGCTGAGGCGTCATCAGGGGGGCAGTGTGCCACACCAGCATTGTCATCTGTCCCTGGAGCTGAGGCGTCATCAGGGGGGCAGTGTGCCACACCAGCATTGTCATCTGTCCCTGGAGCTGAGGTGTCATCAGGAACGGGCAGAGAACGTGTCACAGCAGCATCCTCACCTGTCCCTGGAGCTGAGATCACGTCAGGGACTGGGAGAGAACGTGTCACACCAGCATCCTCACCTGTCCCTGGAGCTGAGATCACATCAGGGACTGGGAGAGAACGTGTCACACCAGCATCATCACCTGTCCCTGGAGCTGAGGTCCCGTCAGGAGCTGGGACACGCCGGGCTGCACCCGCACCGCCCGTGCCTGGAGCTGAGGTGTCGTCAGGGGGACAGTGTGCCACACCAGCACTGTCACCTGTCCCTGGAGCTGAGGTCCCATCAGGGACTGGGAGACAACGTCCTGCACCAGCATCACCTGTGCCCAGAGCTGGTGTCCCAGCTGAGGCTGACGTGCCCCATGTCACACCAAGATCATCCGTGCCAGCTTCCCCTGTGTCTGCAGCTGATGTCCCATCAGGGGCTGAGGTGCCACATGTCACACCAAGATCATCTGTGCCAGCGTCCCCCGTGCCCAGAGCTGATGTCCCATCAGTGCCACAGGGCACAGCAGCCCCAGCCAGCCCCCGAGCCGATGTCCCAGCAGAGGCCGAGGTGCCCCGTGTCCCAGCAGCACCGCCCGGAGGGCACAGCCCATCAGCAGCGTGTCCCCAGCACGGGCACAAGGAGCCAGGCGAGCGCAGGGGCACCACAGAGAGCGGTGAGGGGGTGCAGACTGAGTTCTAGCCCCAGCCCCTGCCGTGGACTGGCCCCGGTGACACTGGGGCTGGGGGAGGGGGACAGGACCCCCGGGATGGAGAGCAGCACTGTGGGAGAGGGAGGGGATGGGGACACCCAGACCTTACTGCCTAAGGGGGTGCCACTGTCACAGCCCCACTGGGTCCGACTGGGGTGGTCCCAGCCTGGCACGGGGCACCCCCTGCGCTCTGCTCTGTCCTTCTTCTGCCTTATTTTCTTTCCTACTGAGGAGATGCTTTACTGAAGAGCTTTATGTGCCCCCCACACCAGTGCCTGGGGCTGCTGGGGGGGCTGGCACTAGCCCTGCTGAGGGTGGGTGTGTGGGACACTCCTGGCTGTCCCGGGCTTGTCCCTGTGCCAATCTGGGGTGTTTCTTGGGAGCTTCCCCCTGCCACCCATCCAGGGGGGTTCCTGGGAGCCTGCCCACTGCCATCCCCACCTGGCCAGCTCCAGGAGTGCCAGTGGGAGCAGGAACTGCAGGGGATGATGGCAAACAGGGACATGACAGGGACAGCAATGCTGGGGGGCTTGAGCCACTGCTGAGGGGGAGAGTGCTGAGACAGCCATGGGCTGCTGGTGCCCAGGCTGGGCTCACAGCGTCCAGGCTGGGCTTAGAACATCCAGGCTGGGCTCACAGGAACCTGGTACCCAGGCTGGGCTCACAGTATCCAGGCTGGGCTTAGAGCATCCAGGCTGGGCTCACAGCATCCAGAATGAGCTCAGAGCATCCAGGCTGGGCTCACAGGAACCTGGTACCCAGGCTGGGCTCAGAGCATCCAGGCTAGGCTCACAGCGTCCAGGCTGGGCTCACAGCGTCCAGGCTGGGCTCACAGCGTCCAGGCTGGGCTCAGAGCATCCAGGCAGGGCTCACAGCATCCAGAATGGGCTCCTGGTACCCAGGCTGGGCTCAGAGCATCCAGAATGGGCTCCTGGTACCCAGGCTGGGCTCAGAGCATCCAGAATGGGCTCCTGGTGCCCAGGCTGGGCTCACAGCACCCAGCACCCTCACCCCAGCCAGCCTCACCCCTAGGAGCTATTCTAAGTTCAGAGTTCAGTCTCTGGGGAAGGTGGCACTCAGGCCATGTCCCAGCTGTGCCTGGCAGGACTGGGATAATCCCAGGCTCAGCCTGCTGTGCAGTGGAGAGATCCCAGCCCGTGCCCTCCAGATCTCCTCAGCACCTCCCATGGATGGCTTCTGCAGCTTTTGGCATCTGCTGTGCTGGCTGAGCAAAGAGCAGGGGTTTGCTGACCCCTCCCATGTGTGATGGGGACAGGAGTGCTGCAGCCCCATGCAGTGATGCCAAAGGCCCTGGAGGTGCTGGGGGTCTGCAGGACCCCTGGCTGTGACACCTGGAGCAGGGACCAGCACCCCAACACCCACCTGTGCCCAGCTGCCTCAGAAGGGGGGTGCCCAGCCTAACCCACTCAGGGGGGCCCCAAAGTGCCTTGGGAGGCCCCCCTCAAAGTGCCTTTCTCTGTGAACTTCAAACCTGTCTCTTCCAGGATATTTTATTAAGAAAGTTATACAAATGTTTAAAGATATGCTTATAATAATTAATAAAATGGAAAAGCTTTATTTAAAGCCAGAGGAGACTCTCCTTATTGCTGAAGCACCTCCCTGGGCAGGGCTGGGGATCCCCAGTCCCACTGTGAGACCCAGGGGTGTCACATCCTGAGCCCAGCCAGCAGTGACACAAAGCAGGAGTGGAGCTGAGATGATTTTATTCAAAGGGCTGTCCTGAGGAAGCAGCAAGAGGCACCAGGAGCAGCATTTCCCCCCTGGCACAGCCCCATCCCTGAAGCACAGGAGCGGGCTGGGGGTGGCAGGACCCCCCCAGTGTCCCCAAAGGCACTGTGTGAACAGGGTGCAGGGCAGCTCTGGGCAGGGGGCCCCTGTCCCCAGCAAGTCACTGGGTCATTCCTGTTCCAGCCAGGATGAACCTCCTTGAAAAGCAGGGAGGGGAGGAAATGCCAGCACCCCCCCACTGCACTGTCACCACCCGGACAAAGGTCCCTGAGAGCCGGGGGACAGCCACCAGCTGAGTGGCAGTGTGGCCTTGGGGCTCCCTGTCCCCAGCAAGTCCTTGGGGTTCCGTGTCCCACAGAGCACGGGGACAGAGACAGAAGTGACAGCAGCTATTCCAGACAAAGGAGCAGCAGGTGGGACACGTGTGCCACCACCTCGGGGGGCTCTAGCCCCGCCCCAGCAGCGGGTACACCATGAAGTAGCCCAGGGTGGAGCCTGCAATGGCCCCCAGGAAGATCCAGGCGTTGTAGGACATGACAGCCAGCATCACCATATAGCCCAGCACCACCTGCAGCACGTGGAACAGGGTCTGGCCCACGTGGAACCAGAACCACCTGGGGAAGGAGAGGGGAAATGCCATCAATGAGGGGCTGGGACAGCTGGAATCACCTCCCACCAGGAGCCTGGAGAGGACAGAGGGGGTTTGGGCAGCAGGGAGAGGGGTGGGGGCTACAAACAGCAACTCAGGGGGAAATCTTGCTCCAAAATCAATGAGGCTGGCAGTAAGAGCAGCCTCAGGAATGATCTGGGATTAAATACAAGAGGAAAAACCCAGGGCTTGGCTCCAAAGGAGGAACTGCCAGGGCCAGGCTTGTGGGGACTGAGTTGCTGCTTGTGCCCATCCCCAAACCAGCAGGACCCTCCTGCACCCTGCACAACGGCCCCTGGAGGGGAACATGAACCTCTTGCCACCACCCTGGACACCTCCCAGAGGATCTGCAGGGGTTGGGCGGCCCCTGGAGCCCCCTCCCCAGGCTGTACACAGCCCTTCTCCCCACTGTGTGCTGTCCATGGCCCCACAGAGCCATCCCTGAGCCCCCGGGTGGGTGCCAGGGGTCCCTGGGGTACCTGCCCTGCGCGGGGTCGCTGTGTTCCTCCTCCCGGGGCTCGGTCAGGGCCTCTTGGCTGAGGCTGCGGGGCAGGGCCAGCAGCGCCCGCCGCAGCAGCACGGCCTTGCCCATCTTCACAGCCTCATAGAGCACAGAGAGCAGCAGGATCACCAGCACCGAGAGCGCCATCCCTGCAGGAGAGACACCCCGACACTGCCATGATCCCTGCAGGAGAGACACCCCAACACTGCCATGATCCCTGCAGGACACACACCCCAACAGTGCCATGGTCCCTGCAGGACACACACCCCAACAGTGCCATGGTCCCTGCAGGACACACACCCCAACACTGCCATAATCTCTGCAGGACACACACCCCAACACTGCCATGGATCCCTGCATTAGAGACACCCCAACACTGCCATAGTCCCTGCAGGAGAGACACCCCGACACTGCCATGGATCCCTGCAGGAGAGACACCCCGACACTGCCATGGGATCAGCAGCACCAAGAGTGCCATCCCTGCAGGAGAGACACCCCGACACTGCCATGGATCCCTGCAGGACACACACCCCAACAGTGCCATGGTCCCTGCAGGACACACACCCCAACAGTGCCATGGTCCCTGCAGGACACACACCCCAACACTGCCATGATCCCTGCAGGACACACACCCCAACACTGCCATGGATCCCTGCATTAGAGACACCCCAACACTGCCATAGTCCCTGCAGGACACACACCCCAACAGTGCCATGGTCCCTGCAGGACACACACCCCAACACTGCCATAATCTCTGCAGGACACACACCCCAACACTGCCATGGATCCCTGCATTAGAGACACCCCAACACTGCCATGGTCCCTGCAGGAGACACACCCCAACACTGCCATGGATCCCTGCAGGAGACACACCCCAACACTGCCATGGGATCAGCAGCACTGAGAGCGCCATCCCTGCAGGAGAGACACCCCAACACTGCCATGCACGGGGAGAACCTCTGGGGGTGACAGGGACACAGGGGGGTTGGGAATAGCTGTGGGGGGCTCCTGGCACTGGGCTGGGCAGCAGGGTTGTTAAATGTCAGGAAATTGTGTATTTGGCTTTTCGACTCACAGAATTAGGTTGGAAAGGCTGTTTGAGATCATTAAGGCCAACCTGTGACCTCACCCAACAGCACCTTGTCACCCAGGCCATGGCACTGAGTGTCCCATCCACTTAATGTCCCATCCCTCCTTAAACACCTCCAGGGACAGTGACTCCTCCCTGGGCAGCCCCTCCCAATGAAGAAATTTTTCCTAGATTTTTAATTTAGGAAAATGAAGAATAAACTAAGCCTAAACTTCTCCTGGCTCAGCTGAAGGCTGTGCCCTCTTGTCCTAGAGAGCTGCTGTGAAACAAACACACAGCTTTGCATCGACTCCACAACAAACATGGGAGTTAAAATATGTTGGGAGAATAATCAAAAACAGACAGAAGAGTGAAAGTGGGAAGCTGAGCCATTCCTGAGTGCTCTGGGGACTTCACACAGCTCCCTGCCTGCTGCTCTTGCCTTGGGAGCATCAACCCCTGCCTGGGGCATGCCCAGGGCACGGCACAGCTCAGCAGGGAGGGGCAGGTCCTGCCAAAAACCGCTCCAGGAGCCCAGCCAGCTCTGCAGGGAGGGGATGGAGGGATAGGGATGGAATGTCAGGGATGGAAGAATGGATGGATGGAGGGATAGGGATGGACAGGGATGAATGGATGGACAGGGATGGATGGATGGAGGGATGGATGGAGGGATGGACAGACAGGGACTGAGGGACAGGGATGGAGGCATGGAGGGATGGATGGAAGGATGAAGGGATGGACAGGGATGGATGGAGGGAGGGAGGGATGGATGGATAGGGACGGATAGATGGAAGGATGAAGGAACAGGGATGGAAGGATGGATGGACTGATGGATGGATGGATGGATAGGGATGGAAGGATGGAAGGACAGGGATGGACAGATGGATGGACAGGGATGGAGGGATGGAGGGATGGATAGGGACGGATGGATGGAAGGATGAAGGAACAGGGATGGAAGGATGGATGGACTGGGATGGACAGATGGATGGACAGGGATGGAGGGATGGATAGGGACGGATGGATGGAAGGATGAAGGAACAGGGATGGAAGGATGGATGGACTGATGGACAGGGATGGAAGGACAGGGATGGATGGACAGGGATAGACAGATAGACAGATGGATGTCCCAGCGCCGGCAGCCTACCTGTGGGGCTGTGGACATTCCAGAAGTCAAAGAGCAGCACGGCTGTGTCCGAGAAGTAGAAGGTCATCTGGAAAAGAGGCCAGGGAAGGGCAGTGCAGGAGCCCCTCGGGGTGAGGGGTGCCCACACTGCCAGCAGGCCCTGCACCCCCACCCTGGCATGCTCATCTGGGGATTCACCAGATGGTGCAAGGTTCTCCCCAGCTCTGAAACGCGAAGAGGAACTTGCACAGACAATCACAGTCACGCTGACTGAGCTGAACTCCCCCCGTGAGCTCCAGCAGGACAATTTCCACTCCCAGCAGCAGCTCTGGGCTGTGACAAAAAGCCAGTTTACCACTGTGACAAAGAGGATGAATCCAGGACTCCATCCACATGGATTTGAGGAGGGAAGGTCCCTGGGGACAGGTGGAGGCTGAGGAGAAGCTGGTGGGCAGAGCCTCTGCTCCCAGGGCAGAGAAGCCTCCTGCACTGCCAGGACACCCAAAAACTCAACCACCAAGGCACCCAGAGCCACAAGTGTGACCACCCAACAACAGGGACCTTGCCTTTTCTACAGTTTAAATAATTTTTCTGCTGACCTATCTCATGAAACAGCGTTGCTTTAGCACAGTTCGCAATTCTGCTGTATCCGAGGCCTGCCTTTTGCAGCTTTCCTAAAACCCTCTAATTTTATGGATTCCCACACAGGGGTACCTCCCTGGCAGAGGAGCCTCAATCCCAACACTGCCAGGACCTGCAATGGCAGCACCCTCCTCCTTCACCCTGCTGAAACAGGAGGAGCAGGAATCGCTCTTGTGTAACATCAGCTGCAGAGCTCGTACAGCTGCCCCATCTTGCTCAAAAGGTGGAATTTTGCTGGGTTTTCCGTGCTCCCTTTGGTGAACCTCCCCAGGAGGTGTTGGTGGAGCTCACAGCTGCCCCTCTCCTGCACAGATCCGTGTTTGGCTGCTCTTTCCTGCCTTTTCCAACGCCGGCAGAGGTGACTGACAGGAGCAGGGCCGGCCTCAGCCAGAAATGCCATCCAACAGCCCGTGGGTGTTCAGGCCACAGCCCGGCTCCAATTACAGCCCTCGGCCCTCCTTACCCACAGCACATTAGCACGTGTAATTGGCTCACCCTTTTAAGCCTCCTTTGGCCACAGATTAATGATAATTAGCCTTTAAATGAAGCTATTTCTCCTTCACAGGCTTCACCCACAGCTGGTGGAAGGAGCAGGTGAGCGTTTTAGGGATGGGGGACAGAAGTGATGGGCAGAATCAGAGTCATTAACTTTGGAAAAGCTAACATAATGGAAAACCTAATATAACGAAATCCAAATATTACCCCAGCATGCCAAGTCCTCCACTAAAGCCCTGTCCCCAAGTGCCACCTCTCTGTTTTTTGAATAATTCCAGGCATGGTGATCCCACCCTTTCCCTGGACAGCCTGTTGCAGAGATCCAGAAGATCCCTTTGCTGCCCCAGCCTGGGGTGGAGCCACATGTTTTTGGGGTGCCCAGCATGGGTGTGACACCACAATAATGCTCCTTGGGCCAACAGCGATGCCACAGAGAGATTTCTTGGTGGGTGAAGGTCAAGAGGCCAAAATCCTAAAAATCCCTGCATTCTTCCCAACAGGGAAGAACCACCAGCACCAGGGAGATGTCCCAGGGTGTTGAGGGATGTTGTTCAGAGGGAGGGGATCCTGTCCTCCCCCACCTGCCCTGCAGCAGGGATCGGACTGAGCAGGCTCCCAGGTGAGGCTGCACCCAGCTCCTCCCCCGCAGGAATTCACACCTGGAACGAAAACTTGTTGGGAAATCTGTGCTCAACGTGCACTTCGGGCTGGATCTGCTGCACTTTTGGGGTTACTCCAGCAAAACCAGTGGTGCCTGCACAGAGCAGTGCCAGGCTGCATCCCAGCCTGCTGCTCCAGCCCAGCTGGGATGTCTGATCCCACACTTTGGGATAAAGCTGCAGCATCCTGACCCCGCTCTGGACAGTCCCAGCTGCAGCCCCACACTGGGGACACACTGGCCATGGGGGTGTCCCCAAACTGGGATCCTCCTCAGGATTGTGCCACCCCCCAGGCCTTGCTGCTTCAGGGGGCTGGGAAACTTCAAATAGAACCATGGAATGGTTTGGTTGGAAGGGATCCTAAAGCTCATCTTGTTCCATCTTCTGCCATGGGCAGGGACACCTTCCACCATCCCAGGCTGCTCTGAGCCCTGTCCAACCCTACCCTGGACACTTACAGGGACATTTAAGGAGTTATAGGGATTCATGGGGTTCCAGGGATATTTAAGGGGCTGCAGAGTGGATTGTCAGGGCTCCAGAGGGGACTTAGGGGGATCCAGGGGAATTCATGGGGTTCCAGGTGGGGATTCATGTGGTCCCAGGGGGGGATCAGGGGCTTCCAGGAATATTTAAGGGGTTCCAGGGTGGAATCATGGGGTTTCATGGGGGATTTCTGGGGCTCCAGGGTGGAATCATGGGGCTCCAGGCCTTGCTGCTTCAGGGGGCTGGGAGCCTTAAACATCAAATACAACCATGGAATGGTTTGGGTTGAAAGGGATCCTAAAGCCCATTTTGTCCCAGCCCTGCCATGGGCAGGGACACCTTCCACCATCCCAAGCTGCTCTGAGCCCTGTCCAACCCGAGCCTGGACATTTTCAGGGAGATTTAAGGAGTTATAGGAGGATTCATGGGGTTCCAGAGATATTTAAGGGGCTGCAGAGTGGATTGTCAGGGCTCCAAAGGGGATTTAGGGGGATCCCGGGGAATTCATGTGGTCCCAGGGGGGGATCAGGGGCTTCCAGGAATATTTAAAGGGTTCCAGGGGGGGAATCAAAGGATTCCAGGGTGTAATCACGAAGTTTCAGGGAGAGATTTCTGGGGCTCAAGGGTGGAATCATGGGGCTCCAAAGATTTACGGGGGTCCAGGGTGGAATCGTGGGGTTCCAGGGGGGATTTAAGGGGTTCCAGGGTGGAATCATGGGGTCCCAGAGAAGATTTAAGGGTATCCAAGGGGATTCACAGGATTCATGGGGTTCCAGAGGGGATTCACAGGGTTCCAGGCAGATTTAAGGGGTTCCAGGGTGGATTTAAGGGGATCCGGGGTGGAATCACCGGGTTCTGGGGGGGGATTTAAGGGGAACCAAGGGGATTCACGGGGAGCCAGGGGTGATTCATGGGGTTCCTGGGTGGAATCACGGGGCTCCAAGGGGATTCACAGTGTTCCAAAGAGGACTTAAGGGGAGCCAAGGGGGATTCACGGGGTTCCAGGCAGATTTAAGGGGTTCCAGGGTGGAATCACGGGGTTCCAGAGAGGATTTAAGGGGAGCCAAGGGGGATTCACGGGGTTCCAGGGAGGATTTAAGGGGATCCAAGGAGAATTCACGGGGTTCCAGGGAGGATTTAAGGGGTTCCGGGTTGGAATCACGGGGTTCTAGGGGGATTTCCGGGGTTCCAGGAAGGTCTCCCGGTGCCGGCAGTGCCGTGCCCGTCCCGTCCCGGGGCTCACCTGCATGGTGGCGGCGGCGGCGGCGGGCGCGGGGCCCGGCCCGTTCCCCCCGGGGCCGCTGTCCCGGCGCTGTCACACCGATGTCGCGGCCTGTCACGAGGATGTCGCGGCGCTGTCGCTGTGCCGTGCGTGGCGCGGGGCTCCCCGGGAGCTGTAGTGCGGGGCGGGCCCAGGCCCGTCCCCTCCTCCCCGCGGCCCTGCCGGGCTCCGCGCTCTGGGTACGGCCCGGCCGCTGCGGCTCCGCGGCTCCGCTTTGCCTTCGCTCCCGGCTCCATCCCGGCCCCGGCGCTGAGCTAAGGACCCCAAGGGGTTTTCTGCTGGTGTCCCCCCCCACCCCGGTACCCTGAAAATGCTGAGAGATTTTTGGGGGTGTTCAGCCTGGAGAGGAGAAGCTCCAGGGAGAGCTCAGAGCCCCTAAAGGGGCTCCAGGAGAGCTGGAGAGGGACTGGGGACAGGGGATGGAGAGACAGGACACAGGGAATGGCTCCCACTGCCAGAGGGCAGGGCTGGATGGGAGATTGGGAATCAGGAATTGTTCCCTGTGAGGTGGGCAGGCCCTGGCACAGGGTGCCCAGAGCAGCTGGGGCTGCCCCTGGATCCCTGGCAGTGCCCAAGGCCAGGCTGGGCAGGGCTGGGAGCAGCCTGGGACAGTGGGACATGTCCCTGCCATTGGATGGTTTCTAAGTTCTATTCCAACGCAAAGCATTTAGGATTCTGTGATTTTATTTCCCCTGTAAACAGGCAAGACAAAGGGGAACTTTCCTTCCAGCTGTGAGTAGAAGCATACAGATGTTTGCTCAATGCTGGGACAATCCAACCATCCCCATTACACCTGGGAACAGAGAGTGCTGAGCTGGCCCTGCCTCAGTTTCCCCAAGTGCCAGCAGGTGCAGATGCCCACAAAGGCAGTCAGTGCTGCAGTGCCTGGCTCTACACCACTAAAATCCCTCTCAGTGAAGTGGAGACTCAAAACCAAGGCAGGATTTGGGGCGGGGATTAACATTTTCACCCCTTTGCAGCACTTGGTGCCTGGCTGGGAGAGAGATGCTGGAGCAGCAGCACACTGGGCTCTCCCAGGCTCACCAGGGCCACTTCCCAGCCCAGTCCTGGGCCATCAATGTTCCAACCATTTGTGCACTTAACCCTGGCAAAGAAAAGCTCCTTTCCTTCCCCTTTTCCCAAGCTGGCACTGGTTTTGTTCCTTGGTTGTTTTTTTTTTTTCCTTACAGACAGTTCCCAGCAATTATAATTGTCAAACCTCCCCCAAGCAGTCATTAAATCAGCACCTTCTCATATATAATATATACATATATAATATATATATAATTTATAGAGAAATGACTTTTGTAAACAATATTCCTCTACTCCAGAAGAAAGCGGAGTCCAGGGCATAACACAGCTCCAAACACAGCAGCTCTGTGGAGCAGCTGGGAGCCCTGTGCCACCTCCAGCTCCCCTTGTCCCCACCAGGATGGCTCTGGGGTGGGGACAGAACCGGCTGGCTCGGTTTGGGTGGCACCACTTTCAGCTGAAGCAAACTGGTCCGACTGTGAAACCAAACTGGTGCGAGGCGTCGCCGTTGTGGAACACAGCCAGGTCCCGCAGGGGCAGCAGCCACAGCTCCTCCGTGCTGAACTGGAAGATGGTGTCGCTGATGGAGGACTCGTTGTCCAGCTGAAATGACCACCAGGGACAGCTGAGTGCCACCAAACCCCTCAGCTGAGGACCTGGAGCTCCTTTGGCTCCATCCCCAGCCCCTCCTGGCTTTTCCAGGCTGGTTCCTTCCCCTTGACACATCCCCAAACCAGGAAGATCCTTGGGCTGGGGGAATGGATGTTCTCCATCCCCATCCCACCCTGTGCAGCCTCATCCCCCTGCTCCATCCCAAATTATTGGGCTTCAAACACTCTCCAAAGGAATGGATGTTCTCCATCCCCATCACCCTGTGCAGCCTCACCCCCCTGCTCCATCCCAAACTGCAGGGCTTCAAACACTCTCCAAAGGAATGGATGTTCTCCATCCCCATCCCACCCTGTGCAGCCTCATCCCCCTGCTCCATCCCAAATTGTTGGGCTTCAAACACTCTCCAAAGGAATGGATGTTCTCCATCCCCATCCCTGTGCAGCCTCACGCCCCTGCTCCATCCCAAATTGCAGGGCTCTCCTAATGTCAGGAGCCTTTTGCAGGTGTTATAAAATATGTTATAAAATAATTCTAAAATGCTAAAGGAAATGAAAACCACAGAATTTTGTGTACAAAGCCAGTGTGGGGCAACAAGCAGTAATAGGCAAAGTGATAAAAATGGAGATTCAAGTGTCATCAGATGAATGTCTCCAGGGATGGATATTTCAAGGGATTTCTTCTGTCTGACAAGATCCCTGCAGATGGCATTTGATAGGCATCATCAGAAGTTTATCCCAGAAAGTTTTCACCTGACAGGATTCCAGCAATTATCCACTGGTTCCGGGAAGCACAGCAGCAAGAAAGAAAAGCTACAATAATATGCTAAAATATGCTAAAATATGCTAAAGAAGAGCCCCTTCCAGAGCCCAAAACTGTATAGAACAGACCCCTTAGAAATGACATTTGGAAACCCACAGAGAATTTGGTGCCATAGAGGCCAAATCCTGAGTCTCCCCGACTCGGATTGCCTGGCTCAGAGTCGAAATTGCTTGTGTTTTTTCCAAATTGATACGTTGATAATTTAATAAATTATTAAATTTAATAACTATTAAATATATAAATATCAATTATATAAAAATATTAAAATTATATCTCCTATATAAATATATATAATATATAATATATATATTGTATAAATGTATATGATATTGACTATATATATTTATATTAAAATAATATTATTTTAATATAAAACATATAAATAATTAAAATGAAAAACTAGATTTAAAATTAAATTTAAATTTAAAAATTAAAATAAATATTTAAAAATATAAAATAGATTTAATTATTTAATTTATAATTTCATTTTAAAATAATTATAATAATGATTATTAATTATAATTATTTAAAATAAATAATTATAAAAGGAATAAATGTAATAATATAATAAATAAATAATAATTTATATATTAACATATAATAATATAATTATAGAATATAAATTATAATTATTTCTTAAAATACTTATAATTAATAATTGTATTTATAATATTAATTAAAGTAATTATAATATTAATTAAATTAATTAAGTAAATTAAATTAATTAATTATATTAATTAAAATAATTATATTAAATAAACTATATATAATATTTATAAAATTATTAAATTATAAATAATTATAATTACAATAAATAAAATAATTATAATTAATTAATAATAGTTATTAATATTATTTTAATGAAAACAGTATTTAATAACGTATTCTTATAATATTACTATATTATTAATTATAATTATTTATTATTTTAAATAAATATAACTAATAACTATGATAATAATTTATATTATAATTTCGAATGTATTTATGTAATTTAAGAAATAATTCCTTGGTGGTTCCATTGGAGCACAGATTTGTGGCCGAGGGCCGCGCGGGGGCTCACCGGGCAGCCGCGCAGGCTGGCGGTGTAGCTGTGCTGCCGGCAGTCGCTCAGGAAGCGGATTTCCTTTTCCTTGCGGGGCTGGGCCCGGCGGCGCTGCGGCCCCGCTCTGCAGGAGTACGAGACCTTCTGGGCGGCGCGGTGGCTGTGCAGGCGCAGGAAGCGGAGCTGCACCGGGCTGGCCCCCGCGTACTCCAGCTGCAGGGAAATCCCGTGGGAAAAACGCCTGCTTTAGCATTGGCTTTCCGCAAATGTTAAAAGGAATGTTGTATGTGTTATGTTAGAAAGTGATGTATTAATTTTCTTAAGTAGCGTGTTAAATATAGTTTGGGTTATAACATAATGTTGAAATAGAAACGATGCTATATAAGATGCTTTTTTTAAAGAAATGACTCACAGCAAGATAGCAGCCAGAGGACACCTGAATCTTTCAGAGAAAGAGAATTTATTGCCCTTTTATCAGAAAAAATTAACTTCTTCCTGCCTTGCTCAGCCATGAAGGGCCGTCAGGATTAAGAGGAAGAAGGTGACACTGACCAGACAGAATTCTTTCGTTTGAATGGAATTTATGCATCATGTATGAGATGTATGAATATGCAACAGGTTATTGTTTTTAAGGGTTAATCCTGTTAAGGAGGGTCCTTTTTGGGCTTATTTTGCCCAGAAAAAGCTACCTGGATGTCCGTAACTCTTTGTTCTTACTGTCTCATATTGTCCTAATCCAAATTGTCCAAATTATTATTACTCTAATTATATTACTATTTTTATAACCATTTTATTACTATTAAAGTTTTAAAATTTTAAAAACAAGTCATTGATGTTTTTCACATCTGGCATGTGGGGGATGCTTCAGGGGGGCTGTGCTCCCCCAAGGCTAAACCCACCCTGGCAGGGTCCAGCTGCCCGTTCAGCACTGGACCGAAGGAATGTCACATCCCTCTGTGCACAGCCAGGGGACACGGGTGCTGTCCTGTAGCCATGGTATTTTCTGAAAAATCCCTTTGCCAGGATTTTTCCTCCTGAGAAGCTGGGAGGCCTCAGGAGCAAAATGCAAAAAATGGTTATCTGCTGCTGTGGAATGCAACAGGTGCATCTGGGATTGGTCTCATGTTGGTTGTTTCTAATTAATGGCCAATCACAGTCAGCTGGCTCAGACTCTCTGGTCAGTCACAAGATTTTATTATCATTCCATTCTTTTCCTTTCCTTTCAAGCCTTCTGATGAAATCCTTTCTTCTATTCTTTTAGTATAATTATATAATTTTCTTTTAATATAATATATATATAATAAAATAATAAATCAGCCTTCTGAAACATGGAGTCAAGATTCTCATCTCTTCCCTCATGCTGGGACCCTTGCAAATTCCCACACTGTCCCAGCACCGCACTTGGAGACCCCCAACCCAGCTGTGTGTCCCCTTGGCTGTTCCAGCCGGGCACTCACCAGGAAGCCCCCGGGCAGGGTGCTGAACCACTCAAAGGTGTTCTCAGAGCTGTAGGTGCTCAGCCAAGCCTTGATGGGGACCTGAGGGGAGCAGGGACAATTGTCACACTGTCCCAGCAGGGGATAGTGGCACTGACAGCTCAAGGAGCCAGCACAGAGCTCCTGTGTGTCCCTGCAGGCTGGCACACATCGTGACCAGGATCCTCACTCCTCACTCCCTGCCAGGGCAGAGGGTACCACAGCCAGGGATTGTCACCACAGCCAGGGATTGGTCACTACAGCGAGGGACTGGCACCACAGCCAGGGACTGGCACCACAGCCAGGGACTGGCACCACAGCCAGGGATTGGTCACCACAGCCAGGGATTGGTCACCACAGCCAGGGATTGGTCACCACAGCCAGGGATTGGGCAGCACAGCCAGGGAGTGGGCAGCACAGCCAGGGAGTGGGCACCACAGCCAGGGACTGGCACCACAGCCAGGGATTGGGCACCACAGCCAGGGACTGGCACTCCAGCCAGGGACTGGGCACCACAGCCAGGGACTGGCACCACAGCCAGGGACTGGCACCACAGCCAGGGATTGGGCACCACAGCCAGGGACTGGGCACCACAGCCAGGGACTGGCACCACAGCCAGGGATTGGGCACCACAGCCAGGGACTGGGCACCACAGCCAGGGATTGTCATCATAGCCAGGGACTGGCATCACACCAGGGACTGGTCACTACAGCCAGGGACTGGTCACTACAGCCAGGGACTGGCACCACAGCCAGGGATTGGGCACCACAGCCAGGGACTGGGCACCACAGCCAGGGATTTGTCACCCTGTCCCTCTCCAGCCCCCTCCACCCTGTCCCCACCCATGCTGAGGGGTCCCTCGGGGCTGCAGCTGCCCCATGAAGGCCACCCTGTACCTGGTTGTGCACGGGGGGGATGCAGGTCTCCCCCCCAGCTGTGAAGTTGCAGAAGGCTCTCAGTGCATCCTGGGGGCTGCCCTGGTTGGGGTCGATGTAGTATTGCCCTGGAGGGAGGAGAGGACAGCCCTGGCACCCAGGTTTAGCACAGGGACTTTGCCCCACAGTGCCATCCCACCCCAGCTGGTGGCCTGGCTGCCAGCCTGTTTCTGCAGGGATGCCCACAAAGCCCATCTGACCTCATTCCCCAAAATCCTTATTCCCTCTTTATTTCAAAGAGCTGCCTGTCCCTTCCCAGGCCAGGCCAGGCCCAGGGCTGCTCCCCATGCCCCTGGTACCATCGGGCAGCCCGGGGTGAGCCAGCAGCAGCTCCTTGCAGGTGGTGGCCGGGTTGGTTTTGGTGCCATTGGGATGCTCCACGAGGGCTTGGAGCTCCCGGCTCAGGGTGTCCAGCAGAGCCCAGACCACGGTGTAATTCAGGTGGTTGGAGGAATAAATGAGGCGCTGGAAGAAAAAGGAGGGGACATCACCAGGCTGACCATAGATCCCCCCACCAGGAGCATCATCAGGGATGGCACATGCAGGGGACAAGGACAAGCAGGGGGGAGAGGGAGTAGCCAGATTTTCTTGGTCCTGGTGCACAGGGGACCTCAGAAGGAGCAGGACATGGGACAGCATCTCTGGCAGCCCCTTTCTGTCACAGACATATTTTCTGAAAAATCTTTTCATGAAGATCTTTTCTCCTGAGAAGCTTCAGAGGAAAAACAACAATAATTATCTGTTGCTGTGGAATGCAACAGGTGCATCTTTGATTTGTTTTATGTGGTTGTTTTTAATTGATAACCAATTACAGTCTAGCTGTCTCAGACTCTCTGATCTGTCACAAGCTTTTATTATTATTTTATTCTTTTTCTTTGCTAACTTTCTGATGAAATCTTTTTTCTATTTTTTTAGTGTAGTTTTAATACAGCATTTTCTTTTAATATAATATATATCATAAAATAATAAACCATCCTTCTAAAACATAAAGTCAAGATTCTCATCTCTTCCCTTGTCCTGAGACCCCTGAGAACAGCACCACACCTTCCCTCCTGGGCAAGGGTCACTCACCTGCAGCTCCTCCTGGGACAGCATCACTGCAGGCCCGCTGGGACCAGGGGGGCCAGCCAGACCCTGGGGGACAATGACACTGCTGGTGGCACTGGCTGCTGCCCACGAGCCCCCCAGCAGCTCCTCCACCAGTGCCAGCAGCTGGGCATCCCCCCATGGAGTGACAGCATGGCATGGCAGGGCCTCACTGCCAGGTTTAGGGGAGTGAGGGACCCAGATTTTGGGCTGAGGGGAGTTTGTGGCTCTGCTTACCGGCATCCCTGGCGTGCCCCTGGGGCCTGGCAGGCCCGGGAAGCCTCTCAGCCCCTGCCAGAGGAGGAGGTGCAGAAGGGAAGGAAAGAAGGAGGAGATGCTGCTGTGCTGAGCTGCATCCCCAGCCTGCAGCCCTGGAGGGGGAAGGAGGGGAGGGATCCCCCTGATCCCCCTCCAGCTGCTCCCCACCACTTACTTTGGGTCCAGACAAGCCCTGGAAGGAAAGGACAGGATCAGGACAAGAGGGAGGCAGCTGGGATCAAAGCTGCATCCCTGTGGGGTGAGGAGTGAACCCCAAACCTGTGGGAGGAGGAAGGACTCACCGGTGTCCCAGGAATTCCAGGGTGTCCCTGTGGGCCAGGGGGGCCAGTGTCACCCTGCAGGGACAACAGGGAGCTCAGGGCACTGCACAGGACATCCCCAGCCCTGCACACTTCTACAACCCAGCCCCTTCCCCAGGTGTATTTTATATGGAAAAACAAGAAATTCATCCCAAATACTCCTTGTCAGTCCCTGACATCCCTCTCCACCCTGCCCTTACCTGCTTTCCCTTGGGTCCTGGCCTCCCAGGGACACCGTGGGGTCCTGGCTTGCCCTGGAAACGTGACAGAATGTCACACAGGGTGACAAGGGACCAGGGGGAAGGAAAAGAGCAAAACCTGTCACACACCTTGAAGCCATCGTCCCCTTGCTGGCCCAGGTCACCCTTGCTGCCCTTCTCACCCTAGGAGAGAGTCAGGGAGAGCTGTGGTGGCAAAGGGAAGGACAGAACCCCCAGGACACCAGTGTGGGTGGGGAAATTCCCACTCATGGCTGGCTGCAAAATTTCTGTAGCAAAAACCTCCAAACACCAGAGAATTGTTCCAGAGAATTCACTGCACCCACATTGCTGGGGACAGAGGCAGCAGCAGGGATGAAAGGATCACCCCAGACTAAAACATCTCTCAGGGAAACCTTGGACATTGCCAGGAAGCACTTGGAGAGAATAAAGAAGATTCTTGGTGTGCTGAAACCAGAAGCAGGGAAAAATCCCAGCACAGCCTCCCCTCTGCCTGCTCTCCCAGGAGCTGCCCACTGAGCTCACAATAAACTTTTAATGATTCCCAAAGTGTCTTTTCCCTGAAGGCTCTGAGCAGCTTCCAATTGCCTGAGATGGGATGGGATCAATGAGATGGGATGGGATGGGACCCATGGGATGGGATCCATGGGATGGGATGGGATGGGATGGGATGGGATGGGATGGGATGGGATCCATGGGATGGGATGGGACCCATGGGATGGGATGGGATGGGATGGGATCCATGGGATGGGATGGGATGGGATCCATGGGATCCATGGGATGGGATGGGACCCATGGGATGGGATGGAATGGGACCCATGGGATTGAATGGGACCCATGGGATGGGATGGAATGGGATCCATGGGATGGGATGGGATCCATGGGATGGGATCAATGGGATGGGATGGGATCCATGGGATGGGATGGGATGGGATGGGATGGGATGGGATCAATGGGATGGGTTGGGATGGGATCCATGGGATGGGATCCATGGGATGGGATCCATGGGATCCATGGGATGGAATGGGATCCATGGGATGGAATGGGATCCATGGGATCCATGGGATGGGATGGGATCCATGGGATGGGATCAATGGGATGGGATGGGATCCATGGGATGGGATGGGATCCATGGGATGGATCAATGGGATGGGATGGGATGGGATAGGATGGGATGGGATGGATCGATGGGATGGATCGATGGGATGGATCGTGCTTGGTTTCTCCAGCCAAGGATCCATCAGGAATGGCACAAGGGAGGTTCTGCTCATGGTGCATCAGCATCAGTGCTGAGAGCAGGGATTAAAAGGCTCCACACTGCTGTTTGCAACTCCAGGAGGATGGAAAAGCTGCAAAAGAACTGGATTTGGGAGAAAATCTAAAGGTTCCCTCTCCCAGCACTCAGGGACATGGCGGCCAACCCCCAGAGAAAGATGGTGCAGCCATCAGGGTTCAAAAAGAGGGGAATAAGGAATGGCATTCAGCAAATTAAATGCCACCCTGTGCCCAGTGTCCCTGCTGTGCCTGGCACGTGTCCCCTACCTTGTGTCCTTTTGGTCCAGGGTCTCCTTTGATGCCCTTCAGCCCCGGGATGCCCTAAGAGAGGAACATGGAACTGCCTCACCCTGGGCTGAGCTGCTCCTGTCAGCCCTTGGCAAGGAGAGCCCTCCCAACACCTGAGGATCCTGAGGATTTCAGGCAGTTTTAGAAGCTCTGAGGCATTTTCTCGTTGTTTCTTTGATTTTTGCCTTCAGGAGGGTTCCTTAGCAAAGCCCATTAAAAAATGCACTGGAGGTGCCTTGGCTGGCTAAGAATATCCAGCTTGGGTTTTTTTTTTTGTGAAGTTGCCAAAGTTGGGCTTTTTTTTTTTTAATTTTAAGCATAGAAAAAAGCAATTTCTAGTAATTAAAATAAATATTTGAGTCCTTTTTTGCTGGCTGCAGTTTGTGCCTCTGGCCATGACAGCTCTCTGGGAAGGTGGGCACAGTCCCACCAGTGCTCAGCACTGCCTGGCATCAGACACATACCTAAAAGAAGGATTTGGCTTCCAGAGCCACATTTTGGGAATGAAGTGATTTGTCTGACTGCACACACCCTCCTGGGATGTTCATTTGGGAGGAGAAGACAGGAGGAGATGGATGAACCATTTAAAAACCTCCCTCACTTTAAACAGGTCCTTGTTTCGGGTCCCTGCTGGGTCACACAGTGGGGTCAAACAGGGAGCACCAGCCCCCAAAACCCCACACTGATACTCACGTAGGGTCCCTGGGGGCCCTGGGGTCCTGGAAGTCCTTTGTCACCTGGGTAGCCCTGAAATGAAAGGGAGAAGCCCTGGCTGTGCCCAGGGT
The DNA here is from genome assembly GCA_024865655.1 of Emberiza elegans. NCBI lineage: Eukaryota > Metazoa > Chordata > Aves > Passeriformes > Fringillidae > Emberiza > Emberiza elegans. The sequence goes on along the minus strand of JALJVW010000184.1, from coordinate 69,274,298 downwards.
GATGCTCCAGGGCAGGGAGAGCAGCCCACGGGGGCTGTGGGTGTGGGAGGTGCCCCTGTTGGGCTGGGAGGCTCTGGGGGGACAGAGCCCTCAGTTATCCTGGTTTATTGATTTCTAACCCGGGGCTCAGGCAGGTGGGAGCACCCCCAGACTGCCAGGGGGGCAGAGCAGCCTGACAAAGCCACCTACCTTGTGTCCCCAGGGACCCCGTGGGGGCTGCTGGCCCATCTTGCCTCGCTTGCCCTGAGGACCACAGGTGAAAGACTCACAGGGAGTTCCAAACTGATCCAGCCACCCCTCGTCCCTCCAGGATCCCCTCTCCAGGGATTCTGAGCCCCCAGAAAATGGGACCACCCTGCAGAGGCTCCAAGGAGCAGCTCCCTGCCACCCTGGTAGGGACAGCAGTGCCATTTACCCGTCTGCCAGCTTCTCCTGGGACACCTTTGTCCCCTTCCTGCCCTGCATCGCCCTGGGGGAAGAGGAGAGGGGGATGTGGGTCTCCAACAGCGCAGCCACATCCCAGGACTGGGCAGGAGGAGATGGGGACAGAGGCCAGCAGGCACTGGGGGATTCTGGAGATGGGCACCAAGAGCTGGGGAGGCCCCTGTGCCCCCCAGGGCCACCTGAGCCAGGCTGGAGGCAGGATCTGCCAGCCCCTCACCCAAAAACCAGCCCAGGAACATCCTGTGCTTGCCAGGTGGGGACAAACAGATCTCCTGGGCAATTCCCACTGTTTGCTCTCCGTGGTCCCCCCAGCTCAGGCCTGCCCACCCCCTGCCCACTGGGCAGATCCCTCAGGTGCCATCCCAGGGGAAGACTTTGGGGGTACCTTATCTCCTTTGCAGCCTTTCCGTCCTTTAGGACCAGCTTGTCCAGGAGCCCCCTAAAATCCCAAAGGAGAAGGGAATCCTGCTGTGAGGATGCCGTGCCAGGGATGCCCCTCCTGGCTTCCCTCCCTGCCTTGCCCCAGGGTGCTCAGGAGGATGCTCTAAGCTGGAATCTTCCTTTTGGGATTTTCCCTCTTTCTGGAGCAGGCTGTGGGAGGGTTCAGCAGGAGCAGGAGATGGTGCCTGCATTGGATTTCACACATCCAGGAGATGCCAGCATGCCCCAGCCTCTGTCAGGGAGAACCACCACAGCTCCATCCCACTCCTCACCATTTGTCCTGGTTTTCCCGGCTCTCCTGGCTCCCCTTTTGCACCCACCAGGCCCTAAGAAGGAAAACAGAATTCAAGGCAAATCCAAACCTTTGGGTTATTCTGTGAGGGACACAGATGTGGGAGGCTGGAAAAGCTGGGGCAGGGAATGGGGCAGACAGGAGCCTGCTCACCTCAATGCCACTCAGCCCGGTGGCTCCAGCTTCGCCCGGCGGCCCGAGAGTCCCCTGAGTTCATTTGGGTACAAACCATGAGGCTGGCACCAGGGGAAGGCACAGCTGTCCCCAGGGAGAGCTGTGCCAGGGATGTCCCCCATGGAGCAGAGGCGTTACCTGCCGGCCTGGCTGTCCCTTGGTGCCCACCACTCCTCTGGCTCCTTCGTGCCCGGTGTAGCCGCGGAGCCCGGGGGCACCTGCCAGCCCCCGAGCGCCCTGTGAGCCCTGCAGGGCACAGAGAGGGGGACACTGCTCAGCCCCATCCTCAGCAGGGCCCGAGCAGCTGCCCCTCGAGGGACTGGAGCTGCACCGAGCTTTGCAAATCCACCTGGAATTTATCCCACAGCAAACCCCCCCTGCAGTTTATTCCATAGGAAACCCCCGTGCAGTTTATTCCACAGCACATGCCCCTGTGTCACAGACACATTTTATGAAGAATCCTTTCATTAGGATTTGTTAGGAGCTGAGAGGCCTCAGGAACAAAATGTAAACAATGGTTATCTGCTGCTGTGGGATGCAACAGATGCATCTTTGATTGGTCCATGTTGGTTGTTTCTAATTAATGGCCAATCACAGCCCAGCTGGCTCAGACTGTCTGAGAGTCATGAGATTTTGTTATCATTCCATTCTTTTCCTTTTGCTTGCAAGCCCTCTGTTGAAATCCTCTCTTCTATTCTTTTAGTGTAATTTTAATATAATATATATCATAAAATAATAAATCAGCCTTCTGAAACATGGAGTCAGATCCTCATCTCTTCCCTCATCCTGGGACCCCTGGGAACACCACCACACCCCTGCAGTTTATTCCACAGTAAATCTCCCTAGAGTTTATTCCACAGCAAACACCCCTGGGGTTTATTCCACAGCAAATCCACCCAGAGTTTATTCCACAGCAAATCCCTCTAGAGTTTATTCCACAGCAAACACCCCTGGGGTTTATTCCACAGCAAATCCACCCAGAGTTTATTCCACAGCAAATCCCTCTGGAGTTTATTCCACAGTAAATCTCCCTAGAGTTTATTCCACGGCAAACACCCCTGGAATTTATTCCACAGCAAACCCCCCTGGAATTTATACCTCTCCCAGCAAATCACCCAAGCTAAAGGCTTGGAGCAACCTGCTCTGTGGAAGGTGTCCCTGTCCATGGCAGGGGATGGAATCCAAAGAGCTTTGAGGTCCCTTCCAACCCAGTTCTGGGATTCCATAAGGGCATGTCTTGCCTGGGCAGAGTGGCATTGCAAGGTGGGAAAGCTGGGATGCATGTGGGATTTATCCTGCAGCTGAGCTCAGGGCATCCATAACACATCTGGGGCTCTCTGCCATGCCCAGAATGCCCATCCTGGGGCACTGGGCAGCTCCTGGAGCCACAGGACACACCTGTGGATCTGCTCCAAGGAGGGGAAATGCAGAGCCCTGGAGCTGCCTCAGGCAGATTGCAGCAACCCAGTGTGACCTGTGCAACAGCCCTGGCACTTTGGCATGGCTTTTACAGCTCTATCAAAATTCCTTTCTTAACAGCTCTATTAAAATTCCTTTTGGGAGCTTTTGCTGTGGGAAATCCAAGGAACCAATGACTCAGTCCCAGAGCCGGGAGCCATGGCCAGGCTGGCAGAGCTCACTTTGCAGCCACCCCCAGGGTGAGACACATCCCAAAATGCCACCAAACCTCTTTCCCAAGGGAATTTTTGGGGGCAGAGCTGGTACTCACCACTGGGCCAGGCTTGCCACCATCTCCCTTCGCTCCATCATCTCCAGCCTGTCCCTGTGGGGACATGGGGGGTTCAGAAAAAGCCCCTCAGCACCGTGTCCTTCTGAGGGGACTTGGAGCATCCTGTCCCACATCCCACGCTCAGCTGGCCAAAACTGCACTGAGAACTACGTGGGAGTGAACAGGATTCAGCAGCAGGAGCAGGTTTTCCATGAGGCACCACTGGGTGCTGGAAGGAGTCTGATTTTGGGGGTTTAGGTACTGGGAGTTTGGGGTTTTGGGAACAGTGCTGAGTATGAGGTGTTAAACCCTTCACTTCTGAGCCCCCTGACCTGGCCAGTGAAGGGGCAATAAATCCTTTGCATTGTACTGGAAATAGGGAAGAGCTGGGGGAGCCTTTGGCAATTCCCAGCTCTGCAACATTCCAGGCATCAGTACCTCGAATCCTGCCGCCCCAGCAGGTCCATCCACGCCTCGTGGCCCTGGATCTCCCTGGGGAAGGAGGGGAAACAGCTCTGTCCATGGAAAACCCTTCCCTGCCTTGCTGGCTCTGGATCTCAGGGTGTCCCATGGCAGGTCCCCCTGTCACCAGCCTGCCCAGGACACCCAGTGCCAGCACATTCCCACTGGGAGAGCTTGGGAAGGGGCCAGAAAAGGGAGTTTCAGCCAGAGATGAAGGGTTGGAGCCATCATCTCTCTGTACCTTCTCTCCCTCGGGACCGTCGAGCCCAGGAGGACCTCGGAGTCCTGTCCCCCCCTGTTCAGGGCACAAGCAGAGGAGCCCGGGTCACCCAGCCCTGCCAGTCACACAAATGTCCCCTGGCAGGTCTGGGACAGAAATGGGGCACTGCCAGTGCTCCCAGTCACACAAATGTCCCCTGGCAGGTCTGGGACAGAAATGGGGCACTGCCAGTGCTCCCAGTCACACAAATGTCCCCTCCCAGTGCTCCCAGTCACACAAATGTCCCCTCACCAGATACATGACAGAGGCAGGGCCCTCCCAGTGCTCCCAGTCACACAAATGTCCCCTCCCAGTGCTCCCAGTCACACAAATGTCCCCTGGCAGGTCTGGGACAGAAATGGGGCCCTGCCAGTGCTCCCAGTCACACAAATGTCCCCTCCCAGTGCTCCCAGTCACACAAATGTCCCCTGCCAGGTCTGTGACAGAGGCAGGGCCCTGACAGTGCTCCCAGTCACACAAACGTCCCCTCCCAGGGCTCCCAGTCACAGACATGTCCCCTGGCAGGCTTGTGACAGAGATAGGCCTTGCCCAGTGCTCCCAGTACCACAAATGTCCCCTCACCAGGTCTGGGACAGAAATGGGGCCCTACCAGTGCTCCCAGTCACACCAGTGTCCCCTCACCAGGTCAGTGACAGAGATGGGCACTGCCCAGTGCTTCCAGTCACACAACTGTCCCCTGGCAGGCCTGTGACAGAAATGGGGCCCTGCCAGTGCTACCAGTCACACAAATGTCCCCTCCCAGTGCTTCCAGTCACACAAATGTCTCCTGGCAGGTCTAGGACAGATTCAGGGCCCTGCCCACTGCTTCCAGTCACACAAGTGTCCTCTCACCAGACCCATGACAAAGATAGGCCCTCCCAGTGCTCCCAGTCACACAAATGTCCCCCTCACCAGGTCTGGGACAGAAATGGGGCCCTGTCCAGTGCTCCCAGTCACACAAATGTCCCTCACCAGGTCTGGGACAGGTTGGAAGAGGAGAGGGGACACGATCTGACTTACAAACCATCCTCTGGCTCCAGCAGGTCCTGCAGCTCCGGTGACACCGCCCTGGCCCTGGCACACAGAGGCAGACATGTTCCCAGCCTGGCAATGGCTGGAATTTGCCTGGAGGCAGCATTGCCCCCAAGTGCCCCACAAACCCAAACCTTCCTTTGGTGCCAGCAACACCCAGTTTTGGTGTCACTCCTGTGGGACATGAAACTCCCTAATTATGGAGATTTGACAGTTCCTAGGGTTTTCTGCAGCTCCCAGAGCCCAAGGTTTCCCACCAGGGGTGGGTGCCCTCCTGGGCAGCCCCCAGGCAGCCTCTGGGGACACTGGAGGGTGAGGGAGCCCAGCCCCAGCTGTACTTGCCAGCAAACCTTCTCGGCCCTTCTCTCCCTTCTGGCCTTTGCCTCCAATTTCACCTGTGGCAGCTCCTGGACCAGGAATTCCAGGAGGGCCCCTGGGGCCAGCATTGCCCTGCTCAGGGATGGAGAAAGTGTCACCACAAAGAGGGAAAAGGAACAGCGATAAATGAGCTTCTGCATGGAGGTGAGCTGTGTCACCCTCTGGCGAGGTGCCATAGAGATCAGGTCACCCTGGGCTGCTCCTCAGCCATGGGGACACCCCTGTCCTGCTCTGTCCCCACCATGGAGCAGCAGAGATTTGTCATTTGTCACAGACATGTTTTATGAAAAATCCTTTCCTTAGGATTTTTCCTCCTGAGAAGCTGAGAGGCCTCAGGAACAAAATGCAAACAATGGTTATCTGCTGCTGTGGAATGCAACAGGTGCATCTGGGATTGGTCTCATGGGGTTGTTTCTAATTAATGGCCAATCACAGTCAGCTGGCTCAGACAGAGAGTCCGAGCCACAAGCCTTTGCTATTCATTCTTTCTTTTTCTATTCTTAGCTAGCCTTCTGATGAAATCCTTTCTTCTATTCTTTTAGTATAGTTTTAATATAATATATATGATAAAATAATGAATCAGTCTTCTGAAACATGGAGTCAGATCCTCATCTCTTTCTTCATCCTCAGACCCCTGTGAACACCGGTCACAGAGGTTGAGCAGGCCAAGGGTGTTCCCGAGGTGCTGGCAAGAGGGACAGGGTTAGAGACACCCCTCACCTTCCGTCCCCGCAGTCCTGGCTCGCCTGGGTCTCCAGTGTCACCAGTGTCACCCTGCCCAGGGGAAATGCCCACATCAGACAAAGCAGCTGCTTCCCAGGCCCATCCCAGGGCGGGTTAAAAGCTGAGCTTTGATTTCCATGGGCTTTTCCACCCTCCCCTGGCTGGGGTTTTGGTGCTGGGTAAGGCACAGCCTCACCTCCTGTGCTGGGAGATCACCCCAGCTGTGACCCCACTACCCCAAAAGTGAGTGGGGACAAAATGCTGAGCACACCTTGCCCAGCATGGGGACCCCAAATCATCAATCCCCAGGGAGAATCCAGGCTCTGTGGGGCAAAGCCATGGCATGGGCAGGGTCCACAGGCAGCACCATCCCCATTCCCTGTGGGGACAGCCCCACACGTACCTCCTTGCCTTGCTTCCCAGGCCGTCCTGGTGGCCCCTCTGTCCCCTCGTCCCCTGGCTCCCCAGGGCTCCCTCTGATGCCTGCAGCTCCACGGGTTCCTGCCTCTCCCTGGACAGGATGAAGATGACCAGGATGACTCCTGGCTGCCTTTTCCAGCTGAGCCTGGCTCTGCCCACCATCATTTCCCATACTGGAATGTCACCAACATATTTTCTGAAAAATCCTTTTGTCAGGATCTTTTCTCCCAAGAAGCTGGGAAGCTCCAGCTTCTCCATGTTTTGCTGCTTTGGAATGTGATTTGGAGAACTGTTTACCCAGCACGTGAATTGTTTTTACTTGATGACCAATGACAGCCAGCTGTGTCGAGGCTGTGAGCAGTCACAAGATTTTATTATGATTCCATTCCTTTCCTTGCTAGCCTTGTGATGTCTCCTTTCTCTTTCTTTAGTACAGTTTTAGTATAGCATATATAATATAATAATGTAATGTAATGTAATGTAATGTAATATATGAGATGAGGTTATATGATTGAGATGATATATGATATATGATATGATATGATAATATACTATAACATACTATAATAATAATATACTATACTATAATAATAAACTATAATATAATAAACCATAATATAATAAACTATAATGAACTATAATATAATAAACTATAATATAACAAACTGTAATGTAATGTAATATAATATTATATAATATATCAGCCTTCTGAAACATGGAGTCAAGATTTTAATTTCTTCCCTCATCCTGGGACCCCAAACACCACCACACTGGGAAAAACCAGTTTTCTTATAGGACCCCCCTGCCATGCCCAACAACGCCAATCCCCAGACATGAGGGATGCTGGGGAAGGGGTTTCAAACACCTGCCGTGGATTCAGGTGCCTGTGTGACCCTGCAGGAGTGGGGTGAGCCCAGCAGCCCCCCCAGCACCCACCTGCTCACCCTTGGGCCCCAGCTGACCCTCTGCTCCTGGCGGTCCTGGTGGTCCCTGTGGAGGAGAGAACAGCCCAGCCCTAGCACAGCTCACAGCTTTAACCTTCTGGCTTTTTTGAGGATCAGCAGCCTGCTCCCATCCTTGGAGCAGGGAGCTGGGGAGGGGGAGGCTGGAGCAGCCCCACTGGGGTGGGCACACAGGTCCCGGGTGCTGTACCTGCTCCCCATCCAGCCCGCGGACTCCGGCTGCCCCGGGATCTCCCACCTCACCCTGCAGAGGACACAAAGGCAGGACAAGCAGCCGTGGTGGTTCTGTCTCTGCAGCTCCCCGAGATGCAAATCCCCATCCCACAGCAATGGGGCAAAGCTGGGAGCAGGGCTGGCCCCCCCAGCCCCGGGGAGGTCAGTGGGGTGAGCCCAAGGCTCTGGGCAGCTCCCAGGGAAACCAAACCCTCTCCTTTGTGCTCACCTTGTCTCCTCTCATCCCTGCAGGTCCTTCACGTCCATTTGGACCTTCCTGGCCCTGAGAACAAACACCTCCCATCAGCAGAGGGGCTGGGCTCGAGCTCAAGAACCTTTGCAGCTCCTGAGAGGGGTCTGGGATGTCCTGACACACTGCACATCCCCACGGGAAGGGAATCCATGGTCCAGCTCCTCAAGCCCCCTGCAACATTTCCCCTTTCCTTCCCTTCCTGCAGGTGCTTCAGGGAGCTCCCCAAAGGTGCAGCTGCAGGAAAACCCCCAGTCCCTGTCCTCCTGAGAGGCTCAGGGGAGGGCTCCCAGCAGCACTCACCGGGTAGCCAGGCGGGCCAGCAGCCCCAGCTGCTCCAGGAGCGCCCCTTTCTCCACCTGCACCAGGCTTCCCGGGCATGCCATCCAGCCCTCTTGTGCCAGGAACACCCTGCAAGGCCAGAAACACAGCTCTGGGAGGGCTAATCCAAGGAAAGCCCCATGGATGATGCACTTGGGTACCTCAGGGTCCAAAGGTGCCACCTGCTCCAGGTGTAGGACATTGCTGTCCCCACACCCCACTTGTCACCACCCACACAGACCGGGTTTGGGGTGTTCCCTGCCCCACAACCACCCCAGGGATGAAAATGCCCTGGAGTGGGCACTGATGTCTGTTGAGTTTTATTTTATTTTTTCCTCCAGGGTTAGGGTTAAATGTGTGAGACAGTATTTCTTGTTTGGACTCAGATGTTTATTAGTTCTTATCTATATTATACTCTCACAAACAGTGAGTTCTATAGTGCTTCACTCGAACAAATGAAAAATGGAACTGTATTTCTCTTTCTACAAGGTTTTATAAGGATAAACTGTCTAATTAAGAAATGACACTTAAATTATTTTTACTTTTAACCCAATAACAAGCCACCTGTGGCCCGCAATGCAGACTTTATCTAATTACACAATACTACTTCAACTATGAAGAAGAAGCTGAAGAAGGCCCAGCCTCTGCCCTAAAACCTCCATCTTGCTATATATATATCACTATATCCTAAAACTTTAATAAGTTTTCCACCATGTGGTATTACACACTTCTATTCAAACTCCACACCCACAATCCCAGTTCTATCATTCCATTTTGGAAGCCTTCTCCACAGTCTCAGGTCAATGCGGTGTTCTCCTGGGGGTCAGTGTCTGTCAGCACAGAAATCTGAAATTCTCAGCAACCAGGGTTCCAACAGATGCCCACCCTGTGGGACATCCCCCCAGCCCAGCACTTACAGGCAGCCCTGGGAGCCCTCGAGGTCCTGGGTCACCTGTTCTGCCCTGGGAAAAGAAGGATGTTCAGCAGTGTGTCCGTGGAACTGGGACCAGGGAAAACTGGGATCACGGAACTGCTCAGAGAAATCCTCTTGTCTTGGGACTGTGGCATTCACATTCTCTGAAAAAATCCCTTCGCCCAGGGTTTTTCTCCTGGGAAGCTGAGAAGCCTCAGAGAAAAGGAAAACAATTCTTATCTCATTTGCTTCTCCTGTGTTGTGCTCATGTGGAATGTGTTTGGAGATTGTTTACCCACAGGTGATTGTTCCATTGGGTTCTGCTGGGAGTTGTTTTCACTCTTTGGCCAATCAGGGCCAAGCTGTGTCAGGACTCTGGAAAGAGTCACGAGTTTTCATTATTATCTTTTTAGCATTCAGTAAATGCTAAAAATTCCTCTATTCTTTGGTATAGTTTAGTATAGCATTATAGTATGCTAATATATTTATATTAGTATACTATAATACTTATATTTTTATATCTTTAATATATTATAGTATTATAAAGTAGCCTTGTGAGAACATGGAGTCCCATTCATCATTCCTCCCTGCCACAGGGGTTCCTGCAAATACAATTGGGACCATCTCAGCAGTGTCTGTGCTGCATCAGGACAGAGCCCAGCCAGCAGGGAGTGGGACCAGCGTCCTGCCTGCCCCAACAAGGGCTGCGGGATGGATCCGTGCTGCAGCTCACACACCCATGCAGAGGGATCAGAGCAGCCAGGAATGCAGGGAGCAAGGAGAGCCCTACCTGGGAGCCAGGAGCACCACGAGGACCAGGGGGACCTGGCAGGGCCTGGGGGACAAGAGCACCGTGGGTGACAGAGCCCTGGCTGAGCCCCCTGCCGATTTAACTGCAAGACTGGCAAAAGCTCTCTATTGTAGCCGCTGAAAAAGCTGCTAACAAAGTCCAGGGTAAGGAAGCAAAAAGGGCCTTTGCACAATATCCTCAGATGTTTAATTCAGCTGCACGGTGCGATGGTCAGGGTCCAAAGCCAGCACTCAGGGGGCAGCCCAGGGTTTTGTGTCCCCAGAGGCAGGGGCTGATCAGTGGCACGGGCAGGACAAGGATGGGGGCCAGAGGGGGAATAGGGAGGGAGAGGCTCAGAGACATAGAACAAGAGGAAGGGACCAATGGGGCTGAACAGCTTTTGAGGGAAGCGTCTTGTGCCTCCCTAACCCAGGGAATGCCTTCCAGGTTCTGCACACCCTGTGGCAAAGCTTTCCCATTTTCCCCATTCCCAGCCCAGTCCAGAGAACTTGTGTGGTGCTTTCCAGGGGCTGGAGCTGCCCAGAACAGCAGCAAGCAGTGCTTACCTTTGGACCAGCTTTTCCTGGAAATCCTGGGGGACCTTGAGCTCCCCTTTCTCCCTGTTAGGAGGCAAGAAAGATTTCCTTTCCTCTGTATGTTTTAATGAAAAAAACCTCTTTAAAAAGCACAACAAAACAAACAAAAACCAGCTCTTAGGACAATCCAGAGGTGCTTGGGCAGAGGAGGTGCTGGAGTGCCAATGGTTCACCTGCTGTGGGAGGCAGATCCAGCTGTTCTCCTCCCACCATGGTTGCTGGAGACTGTGGACACCTCCAGACCCATCCACTGGCTTCAAAACTCTATCCCAACAATGCTTCCAATGCTCCCAGTGCTGCAGGGGGTGTCCCATCCCTACCTTGTCTCCCCTGCGTCCCAACCTCCCGCGGTCTCCAGCAGCTCCTGGGTAGCCCTGGGAAGAGCTCGGGGTTAGGAGGCAGCTGGGGCTGCCGGGCATCTCTGTGTTTTTGGGAGAAGGGAAAGGCAGGAGCCCTGGGAGGGTGGGGAGTGCCCAGCTGGAGGCTGCTGCAGCCTCCTTCCAGTCCAGCCCCTGCCATGTCCCCTCTGTGTCCCCTCTGTCACTTACATAGGTGCCCACAGGTCCTTGTGGCCCCTCCAAGCCAGGCTTCCCAGGCAGCCCCTGGCAGGAAAAACAAGGGAATCGGCAAACCCCCACTCCTGGGATGCAGCCAGGCCCCCTCCCTTGCCCAGTGATCCCACAGGAACCCCTGGGCTGAGTCCATGGGATCCCCCCAGAGCCTCTGGGGCCTGTGCAGCCCCATCACTGCCCCAACCACCCCCCCAAACCCCAGCTCTCACCTTTGGGCCCAAGCAGCCCGGGTCTCCATCAGGTCCAGGCTTTCCTGGAGAGCCCTTTGGGGTTATTGGGGAGGAGGTGTCAGTCAGAGGGGAGAGGAGCTCCCCCCAAGCCCCCACTGCTGCCCCTGAGCTCATGGGGCCAACAGGGTCAGAAGGGGCAAACTCTGCCATTGTGGCTGGTCCTGGTGGCTCCTGTGTGCCAGTTCCCATGGCTGGCAGGGCTGTCACCAGGGCAGGTGACAATCCTTGCTCTCCACATCGCCACCAAGCCCAGCTGAGTGCAAGCTCTCAGGGAGGAGCTGCTCCAGCTGCAGGAGCTGTTCCAGGTCCCCATCCCAGGTCACTGAGCTGGAGGGACCCACCAGGATCATCCAGCTGCTGTCCCTGCCCAGTCCCCCCAGCAACCCCAGCCTGGGCATCCCTGGCAGCTCCTGGAGCTCTGGCAGCCTCGGGGCCGTGCCCATTCCCTGGGCAGCCTGGGCAGTGCCAGCACCCTCTGGGGGAAGAGCCTTGCCCTGAGCTCCAGCCTGAGCTGCCCTGGCCCAGCCCCAGCCGTGCCCTGGTGAGCCTGGGCAGTGCCAGCACCCTCCTCCTGAACCTGTGCCACCCTCTGCCACTGGGATCTCCTCCCTGCACCCAGAGCCAGCTCCTGCTCAGCCATGGAGGCTTTCCCTGAGCTGCCATTCCCCATGGACACAGTGGCAGGCTCAGGGAGGCTGCACGGTTCCTGGAGCAGGCTGATTCCTTGGGGGAATGATGCTGCTCTTCCCTAGCCCCAGTTATTTCCACCACTGAGTCTTTTTAAATGTTTTTATCAACCAGGTATGATCAGGTCCTAGAGATGCCCTGATTCCCAAGGAAAGTCTCACATTCCCCACCAGCAGCACCAGCCCCTCTGACATCCCACTTAGAAAAAGACACAGTTCATGCAGAACATTTTTTTTTTCCTTACTATGGATCCAGGAGTTCCAGCGTGCCCACGGCCCCCTGGCAAACCAGCAAATCCCTGGAGGAAAGGAGCAGAGGAGCCATGGAGGGAGGGCAGGAGAGGAGGATGGGGAGACTCAGCCCCGGGTTTGAGCCCCACCCAAAGCACAGGGGAAGGGCCCAGCCTGGTCAAGGCAGCACTGGGGCTTTTCCTTAAAATCCAGCTCCTGGATTCCCCATGGAATCACTACACAGACACAACACCCCTCATGCCTCCAGACACTCTGTGTGATGCTGGCAGCACTCAGGTGTGTCTCTGACCCAGTTTTCATCCACTCTTTTGAGGGAAGCGCCAGATTTTTATTTTTAAATTATTTTTTTAAATTTCAGAGCAAAGATAACTATATGATATCCTGCAGAAGGGAAAACCTGCTGCCAGCCCTGGTCCTGCTGCTGGATCTGTTCAGGCTAGCAGTGCCAGGGGTGGAAAATCCCCTGTCCTGTTCCAAATCCTTCCCCCCTCAGCAGGATTCCCAGAGGAGGCCCCCCCCAGCTGCCCATGGACATGCTTTGGAGGCACATTCCCAAAGGGATGAAGCTCAGCAGAGGGATGGAAAGCCAGAAATCAGCTCTACTCACCAGGGGTCCCCTCCTGCCTGGGCTGCCCACAATCCCTGGGTGGCCCTGCAGGATGAGGATGAGGATGGGGAAGCAGAACAGCATCTCCCAGCCCCCATCATGGCAAAGTCCATGGTATCAAGGTCTTGTCCCACATGGCCACAAGGATGGGAGGTTGGGAAGTGACCCCATTGATGGCATCAGGTCTTGTCCCACAGAGTCACAGGGATGGGAGGGTGGGAAGTGTCCCCCATTGATGGGATCAAAGTCTTGTCCCACATGGCCATGGGATGGACGGTTGGGAAGTGACCCCATTGATGATACCAGGTCTTGTCCCACAGAGTCACAGGGATGGGAGGCTGGGAATTGACCCCACTGATGGCATCAAGGTCTTGTCCCACATGGCCACAGGGATGGGAGGGTGGGAAGGGTCCCCCATTGATGGTATCAGGTCTTGTCCCATATGGCCACAAGGATGGAGGTTGGGAATTGACCCCATTGATGGTATCAGGTCTTGTCCCACAGAGTCACAGGGATGGGAGGGTGGGAAGTGACCCCATTGATGGGATCAAAGTCTTGTCCCACATGGCCATGGGATGGGAGGTTGGGAAGAGTGGGAATTGACCCCATTGATGGTATCAGGTCTTGTCATGCACAGTCACAAGGATGGGAGGTTGAGGGCCGTCCCCAAGGGCTCAGCTGCCCTTGTCCACCCCTGCCAGCACCCTGTCCCCAGGCAAGTACAGATGTAGCATGGGAACCTGTGTACCAGGCTTTCCTTCTGCGCCCTCCGCTCCCGGCGCGCCCCGCGAGCCCTGCAAGGAGAGTTTGCCTCAGGGTGGCTCCTGCAGCCCCAGAGCCTCCCCTCAGGGTGACAGTGGGGGACATCAGCAGCGGATGTCTCGGTGCACAGCTCATCCCACACAGTTCTAGCAGCTCCTCCCTGCTCCATCCCACCTCAGGATGGGAAATAACATCCACGTGGGAGGGGAGCTGTTCCCACCAGGAACACCTCAGCTGGGTTTTCCCTCCTCCTGCCACAGCTATTTATTCCTGGCTCCTTCGCCAGCCTCAGCTCTGAATAGCAGAGCTTCCTTACAAAGTTCTTTCCTGGAATTTTCTGTGCTCAGTGTTCTGGAGGAAGCCGTGGTGTTGAGCAGGTGGTTTGTCAAAATGCAACGTGCCACAGCCTGAGCTGCTCATCCCCAACTTTCCCTGCTCAAATTCCTGACCCTCTGGCCTGACCACATCCCAGGATGCTGCTCCCATGTCCCAGAGCTCCCCATGGCAGCACAGGGATGTGGGGTACCCTTTACTTACAGGCAGTCCAGGCACTCCAACCAGCCCACGCTGCCCCACACGGCCCTGCAAAACACCGGGAATCACCAAACTGCCCCTCTGCCAGCAGCAAAGCTGCACATCTGGGGGAAAATCTTGTGCCTGAAGGATGTGCTCTGCCCCAGCACATCCCAAGCCAAGGGAGGGATGTTTCAGTCCAGGCTTGTTTCAATCCCCCACAGCCAAAGCTGCTCCAAGACCCAAATTCCAGCACCCCATTTGTTACCCGGGCTCCCCGTGGTCCTGGGGTTCCTTTGGGGCCACCAGGTCCTTGGCATCCCTAAAATCCACACAAAGGAAAACACGGACATGGCAAATCTACAGGGACAGGGCAGGGGAAGGGGCCAGGAGGCTGGAGCCCCCCCAGGATGGTGCCCTGGGTGCCTGGCAGGGTGGGCACATCCCTGTTTGCCATGCAGGGCAGTGGGCAGCCCCTGGGAAAGCAGCAAATTCTGGCACTGACCTTGGGGCCCTCGCTGCTGTTGAGCCCTGCAGGGCCAATCTGACCTTCTTCCCCCTGCCAGGAGAGAGGGGAAGAATCACCCAGGGAAAACACAGCCCCAGATCCCGGGGGAGTCACCAGCCTGCAGGCTGGTAGGGAAAAACACTGCGGGTGTGACCAGAGGTGACATCAATAATGGCACCAGCTGAGCTCTGGTGGGAATGGGGACTTTCTCCACCCCCAGGGCTAAAAAATCAGGCAGAAAGGAAAATCTCAGCAGTTTGGTCGAGGATATTTTTGTTTCCTGGTGGACAAATTAAAGGCAATTCCAAGGAGTGCTGTGCCAAGGCTGCTCCCTGCTCCAGCCCAGCAGCGCTGCCTGGAGAGGGGACAAGGCAGGGGAGGATTCCTGCTCCGTCCCCAGCTCCTGAGGGGTGGGAGGAGGTGTTGCTCATCCTGGAGAGCCAAAGAGCAGATCCAGGAAGGTATCCCAAAAGCCCTGGGAGTGGGAGGGCAGCCCCTGCAGACTGGAAAGGTGGGTGGGAAAACAATCCTCTTTTTCCTGAGGAGCTGGGAATCTCTAGGGATCACCAACCAGCCTCGAACACGGGGCTGGAGGGGGCTTCAGTCTCCCAGACAGCTCTCTCAGAGCACACGCTGCAGGAAGAAGCATCCCCAAAGCCCTTCAGGCTGCCAGCACAGGCTCCAGGAGCCTGGCAGGAGCCAGAGAAGGGCACAAAACGAGCAATCCATGAACCCTCTGCTCCCAAAAGCTGCAGAGGAGATGACCCAGAGTGGGATCCTGCAGAGCTGCTGGGCTGAGGCAGCTGGGGAGGGCTGGGAATCCTGTGCCTGAGCCTGCTCTGGCATCAGTGAACCCAGAAGAGAATTTTGGGGTGAAGAGGTGTGGAGCAGGCAGGGCACAGCTCAGTTTGCAGCCCCAAGGTTGGGGCTCTGGGCAAAGCTCCCCAATGCTGTTAAAGGGATCCCTTAGGAGAAATCCCATAAATCAGCACCGGTGCCCCCCTCAGGGCTGTCCCCACGCTGTGACACAGGCCACACGTGTGCTCCCCCCATGACGCTCCATTCCAGCAGTGGCACTCACGTCTGGTCCCTGTGGCCCTGCAGCCCCTCGGGGGCCAGGGAAGCCCTGCAAGCCCCCCTGGCCCCGGGCTCCTGGAGGGCCTTTTGCTCCTTGTGCTCCTCGTGGGCCCTTGGAGGAACGAAACACAGAACGTCACAAAGCAGGGACAGCAATCCCCTGATCCACGGGCAGGAATTCCCCTGGAGAATCCATCACTGGCATGGGGAGCACCCCCAAACCCTCCTCCCACAGCATCCCTGGGCCACCAGAAATGGGGAGATTCATTGTTGAAACAACCAAAGCAAGGTGGAGCAGGGAAGGATGGATCAGGTGGCGGGATCAGCACAGAATGAGCTGTCACAGACCCCAAGACCCAGCAGGGCCCTGTCACAGACAGATTTTCTGAAAAATCCTCTCGTTAGGATCCTTTCCTCCTGAGAAGCTGGGAGGCCTCAGGAACAAAATGCAAACAATGGTTATCTGCTGCTGTGGGATGCAACAGGTGCATCTGGGATTGGTCTCATGTTGGTTGTTTCTAATTAATGGCCAATCACAGTCAGCTGGCTCAGACTCTCTGGTCAGTCAAGATTTTATTTTCATTCCATTCCTTTCCTTTCAAGCCTTCTGATGAAATCTTCTATTCTGTTAGTATAGTGTTAATATTATATATGTATATCATAAAATAATAAATCAGCCTTCTAAAACATAGAGTCAAAATTCTCGTCTCTTCTCTCATCCTGAAACCTCTGTGAACACCACCTGGATTGGTTTAGAGTAGAGACAGACTGCCTAACATAGGTGATAGGTATTGGAAAATTACTGTAAATAAAGTACACGTAGTTCTTAGTGTAAAAAGATAACACTGCCCTGAGGGTGGTCAGTGTGCCATGAACCAACCTTTTCTATTCATTTTAAGCCTTTTGATGAATTCCTTTCTTCTATCCTTTTAGTAGAGTTTTAGTATTTCATTTTCTTTTAACATAATATATATAATAAAATAATAAATCAGCCTTCTGAAACAGAGTTGAGATTCTCATCTCTTCCCTTGTTGGGGCTGCCTTGCAAATTCAACAGGTCCCAGGGTCCTTGGCCAGCCACAGCCATCCACAGTTGGGTAAAGCACATCTGAGCAACGGAGGGAGCATCTCCAGGAGCTGTGCCCATTCCCTGGGCAGCCTGGGCAGTGCCAGCACCCTCTGGGGGAAGAGCCTTGCCCTGAGCTCCAGCCTGAGCTGCCCTGGCCCAGCCCCAGCCGTGCCCTGGCTCCTGTCCCTGGCCCAGAGTGCAGAGGGGTCTCATTCCAGCACCCAGCCCCTCCATGTCCCCTCCCCGGGGTGACCAGGGGCCTCCAGGTGGCATTTGGAGGCACCACAGCCTTGGGAATCAGTACCTTGCCTCCTTTGGCTCCCAAATCTCCCTTGGCTCCACCGGGACCTCGGCAGCCCTGCAAGAGCAGCAGCAGTGGGGGTTACAGTGAGAAACCCCTGGTGCAAGCTGTGCCTGATCCTGGCTCCAAATAAAGGGAATTTTGCCCTGCCCCAGTCAGGGCTTTCCTCTGGATGGGCCCCTGTGAGCTGGGACCTGCTGGATCTGGCTCCATGGCTTTTGGGTTCAATCCCCACCAAACCAAGCCCAGCAGCCTGTGCCAGTGCCAGCTCCCAGCTGCTGGTGGCACCTCTGGCACCACCCAAACAATGCCAAATGTCTTCTCCTCACTGCTGTGTCCCGTAACTCAGGCCAAAGCATTCCCCCTTCTCTGAGCTCCCAGGACACCCCCAAGGCTGAAAATTCCAGCAAAAGGAGCCCAAGCTCAGCTCAGCCTCCCCAAACAGCCCCAGCTGGCACCTACTCAAGCACACATAAAGAACACAGAGCTGCAGCTTTGGGCTGCTCTGCCACAGCTCTCCTGCCTCCAAAGCAGGATCCCATGGATGCCATCACTCACCTGCTCTCCTTGGGTGCCTTTCACACCTGGCAGGCCAAGAGCCCCCTTCAGAGAGAGACAGAGAATGTAAGTTAAAAAGAAAAACACAAAGGGAAGTACTGCATGTGCTCCTGGAGGTGACAACCCACCCATGGGCTGGGAAGTGGGGGCACCACTTTGGCTCTGCAGGGTCGCTGCTGAGATGCTCCAGTGGGATTTTTTCCCCCAAAAAGGGACCAGAAGAGTCACAAACCCTCCCAAAGCTTCCCTTATGATGAGGGTGAGGTCCTTGTTCGACTCCACAATGCACCCCCACACCCCTCATCCCATTCAAGCCCCTTTTCTCAGCTCTGTGGGTCGGGGTCCCAGGACACAGGAAGGGGCACCTGGGCCAGGCAGGAGGAAGGTCAGGCTGTCCCAAGCCTCTGGAGCACCCAAATCCCTTGGGAAAAGGGTGTCCCAGGGAAGGGATCAGCAGGGCTGGGCCATCTCTGCTGACAAATCCACAGGGAAAGCATAAAAATGGAGGTGCCTGAAAGCAGGAGGGGCAGAGGAGCTTTGGGGATGAGGACAGTGGCATCTCCAGCAGCCCTGGGGGAAGCTGGGGAACCAGGGCATTCCCTGCAGGATTCTGTGGGGCTGTAGGGGGAGGATGAGTGTGGCCACAGCTCTCCTCACAGAGAGCAGCAGGCACAACGTCCCAGGGATTTTTCCTGGTGAAGGCAGTGAGAAGCGCAGAGAGAAGAAGATAAAACAACTCTCAGCTCTATTCACTGCTCCTGTTTTTGCACATGTGGAATGTGTTATGGAGATGGTTTACCCAAAGTGATTTGGTTAATTGGACACCAGTGAAAGTTGTTTTGAGTGATTAACTTTGAATCAATCGGAGCTGTGTCCTGGCTGTCTCAGACAGTCACGGGTTTTCTGTAGTATAGTTTTAATATAGTATTAATGTAATATAATATAGTTTAATAAAGCAATTGTTCAGCCTTCTGAATCACGGAGTCAGAGCACATTATTCCCTGTCTGGGGGATCTCCTGTTTCTGCTGTAGATGAGAGCACCCCACATCCAGGCACCCCCTTCCCATGCACTTACCCCAGGGCCCTGCTGTCCCAGCTGTCCCCTCACCCCAGGGGCACCAGCTGTACCCTGCAAGAGGAATCCTGGAATCACAGACTGTCCTGGGCTGGAGGGACCCCAAAGATCATCAAATCCAGCCCCTGTCCCTGCCCAGCCCACCCTGGGCATCCCTGGCAGCGCTGCCCAAAGGCTCCTGGAGCTCTGGCAGCCTCGGGGCCGTGCCCATTCCCTGGGCAGCCTGGGCAGTGCCAGCACCCTCTGGGGAAGAGCCTTGCCCTGAGCTCCAGCCTGAGCTGCCTGGCCCAGCCCCAGCACCCGTGCCCTGGCTGCTGTCCCTGGCCCAAGTACCTTGCCTCCTTTTGGCTCCCAAATCTCCCTTGGCTCCACGGGACCTCGGCAGCCCTGCCAGCAGCAGTGGGGTTACAGTGAGAAACCCCTGGTGCAAGCTGTGCCTGCTCCCGGCTCCAAATAAGGGAATTTTGCCCTGCCCCAGTCAGGGCTTTCCTCTGGATGGGCCCCTGTGAGCTGGGACCTGCTGGATCTGGCTCCATGGCTTTTGGGTTCAATCCCCACCAAACCAAGCCCAGCAGCCTGTGCCAGTGCCAGCTCCCAGCTGCTGGTGGCACCTCTGGCACCACCCAAACAATGCCAAATGTCTTCTCCTCACTGCTGTGTCCCATAACTCAGGCCAAAGCATTCCCCCTTCTCTGAGCTCCCAAGGGCAGGTGACCTCTCAGGACACCCCCAAGGCTGAAAATTCCAGCAAAAGGAACCCAAGCTCAGCTCAGCCTCCCCAAACAGCCCCAGCTGGCACCTACTCAAACACCAAATCCAGGCACACATAAAGAACACAGAGCCGCAGCTTTGGGCTGCTCTGCCACAGCTCTCCTGCCTCCAAAGCAGGATCCCATGGATGCCATCACTCACCTGCTCTCCTTGGGTGCCTTTCACACCTGGCAGGCCAAGAAAGCCCTTCAGAGAGAGACAGAGAATGTAAGTTAAAAAAGAAAAACACAAAGGGAAGTACTGCATGTGCTCCTGGAGGTGACAACCCACCCATGGGCTGGGAAGTGGGGGCACCACTTTGGCTCTGCAGGGTCGCTGCTGAGATGCTCCAGTGGGATTTTTTCCCCCAAAAGGGACCAGAAGAGTCACAAACCCTCCCAAAGCTGCCCTTAAGATGAGGGTGAGGTCCTTGTTCGACTCCACAATGCACCCCCACACCCCTCACCCCATTCAAGCCCCTTTTCTCAGCTCTGTGGGTCGGGGTCCCAGGACACAGGAAGGGGCACCTGGGCCAGGCAGGAGGAAGGTCAGGCTGTCCCAAGCCTCTGGAGCACCCAAATCCCTTGGGAAAAGGGTGTCCCAGGGAAGGGATCAGCAGGGCTGGGCCATCTCTGCTGACAAACCCACAGGGAAAGAATAAAAATGGAGGTGCCTGAAAGCAGGAGGGGCAGAGGAGCTTTGGGGATGAGGACAGTGGCATCTCCAGCAGCCCTGGGGGAAGCTGGGGAACCAGGGCATTCCCTGCAGGATTCTGTGGGGCTGTAGGGGGAGGATGAGTGTGGCCACAGCTCTCCTCACAGAGAGCAGCAGGCACAACGTCCCAGGGATTTTTCCCGGTGAAGTCAGTGAGAAGGGCAGAGAGAAGAAGATAAAACAACTCTCAGCTCTATTCACTGCTCCTGTTTTTGCACATGTGGAATGTGTTATGGAGATGGTTTACCCAAAGTGATTTGGTTAATTGGACACCAGTGAAAGTTGTTTTGAGTGATTAGCTTTGAATCACTCGGAGCTGTGTCCTGGCTGTCTCAGACAGTCACGGGTTTTCTGTAGTATAGTTTTAATATAGTATTAATGTAATATAATATAGTTTAATAAAGCAATTGTTCAGCCTTCTGAATCACGGAGTCAGAGCACATTATTCCCTGTCTGGGGGATCTCCTGTTTCTGCTGTAGATGAGAGCACCCCACATCCAGGCACCCCCTTCCCATGCACTTACCCCAGGACCCTGCTGTCCCAGCTGTCCCCTCACCCCAGGGGCACCAGCTGCACCCTGCAAGAGGAATCCTGGAATCACAGACTGTCCTGGGCTGGAGGGACCCCAAAGATCATCAAATCCAGCCCCTGTCCCTGCCCAGCCCACCCTGGGCATCCCTGGCAGCGCTGCCCAAAGGCTCCTGGAGCTCTGGCAGCCTCGGGGCCGTGCCCATTCCCTGGGCAGCCTGGGCAGTGCCAGCACCCTCTGGGGGAAGAGCCTTGCCCTGAGCTCCAGCCTGAGCTGCCCTGGCCCAGCCCCAGCCGTGCCCTGGCTGCTGTCCCTGGCCCAGAGTGCAGAGGGGTCTCCTTCCAGCACCCAGCCCCTCCATGTCCCCTCCCCAGGGTGACCAGGTGGCATTTTGGGAGCTCAGCTGGAAGTGCTGCCCCCTCTCCCCTCCAAAAACAGGGACAGGGACCCCCTCAACCCCACAGGTCAGGTTCTTCCAGGGAAATCTCTCCAACCTGGGCTTCATCCCCACCAAGGTCCCAAAAAATGCTCTTACTGTGTCTCCTTTGGGACCAGAGGATCCCTCCAGCCCTGCTGGACCCTGGGAAAAGCAAAGGCAGGAGAAGAGGGATGGGGCTCCCTGTCCTGCTCTGTGGATGAAACCCCAGCCCACAGGAACCTGCCCAGGAGCTGCCTCACACCTCAGAGGACAATGTCCTCACCCAGGGGACACAGCCCTTCCCACCCACCCACCCACTCCTGGGGCCACAAGGACCCCCAAGGTCAAGGATTTCCCACATGCATGGGGGACAAACCCCAGCAGCTCCTGGAAGAGAACTGGGGGATGCACCCAGCCAGGACAGCCCCACTCACCTGAGAGCCCCTGGGGCCGGGGGGGCCACGCCTGCCCTGTAAGCCCTGGGGCCCCTGCACAGGGGGGACAGGGAGCTGCCATTAGCATCAAACCCTCTCCTGGGAATCCCCAGCCTCTGAGGAGCTTCCAGAGTGCCCAGCTCATGGCCACGAAGGGCTACAGAAAGGATTCCCATCCCTGAGCCAGCCCCTGCAGCTTTTGGGGTGGCTTGGGGTCACATCCCAGCTGGAGGTGACTGCTCCATGCCAGGACACCCCACCCTGGGACAGCCCACCCTGGGACACCCCATCCCGAGAAACCCACCAGGGACACCCCACCCTGGGACAGCCCATCCCATCCCATCCCATCCCATCCCATCCCATCCCATCCCATCCCATCCCATCCCGGGACACCCACCAGGGTCACCCCATCCCGGGACACTCTGCCCCATCCTATCCTGGGGCACCCATCCTGGGACACCCCCCCACCCTAAGACACCCCCACCCTGAGGAACCATCCCAGGACACCCCGTCTTGGGGCAGTCCACCGTGGAACACCCATCCTGGAACATTCCACCCCATCCCACCCTGGGACACTCCACTCCATCCCATCCCAGGACACCCCATTCCTGGACATGCACAATGGGACACTCCATCCTGGGAAAACCCATCCCATCCCATCCCATGGATCCCATCCCATCCCATTCCATTCCTTGGATCCCATCCCATCCCATGGATCCCATCCCATCCCATTCCATCCCATGGATCCCATCCCATGGATCCCATCTCATCCCATTCCATGGATCCCATCCCATTCCATGGATCCCATGGATCCCATCCCATGGATCCCATCTCGTCCCATCCCATGGATCCCATCTCGTCCCATCCCATGGATCCCATCCCATCCCATGGATCCCATCCCATTCCATCCCATGGATCCCATCTCGTCCCATCCCATGGATCCCATCCCGTCCCATCCCATGGATCCCATCCCGTCCCATCCCATGGATCCCATCCCATCCCATCCCATGGATCCCATCCCATCCCATCCCATGGATCCCATCCCATCCCATCCCATGGATCCCATCCTATCCCATGGATCCCATCCCATCCTGGGACACCCCATCCCAGGGATCCCCTACCTGGGGGCCGCGGGGCCCGGCCATCCCAGGAGGGCCCAATTCCCCCTATCGGAGAGAGCAGAGCAGAGCAGGGCAGGGGTGGGGTGAGAGCAGCGACCCCAGAACCCCAAAGAACAAAGGGTGGGCAGCGGGGCACACCCACCTGAGAGCCATTGATGCCTCTGCACCCCACGGGTCCCGGCTGGCCGGGCTCCCCCTGCAAGGCAAGACCTGCTCAGCCCCTCGGGGAGCTGGGACGGGGGCTCCTGAGCACCCCAGGGATGCTGAGGGCTTTACTGGTGAGTTTGAACACCCTGGGTCCTTTTGGAATCCTCCCCCCCCATAGCAGGGATGGTTTTAACCAAATGCGGCATTTTTAGGTGTAAATGAGAACAAGGGAGGAACACAGCGGCACTCTGGGCAGCAGCAGCTCTGCTGCCTGAGCTTCCATCTGTACCAAACCCTGAGACTCACCATGGGACCAGCAGGGCCTGGAGCACCCACTGAGCCACCTTCTCCCTGCAGCAGGAGAGAAGAAAATGCCATTTTCTGCTTTGATTCTTTCCTTCAGCCCAAATCCCCCTTTTTCTTCACAACATTTTTCACATTTCTTCACATCAGCTGCTTGATGCCCCCTCGGACATTTACTGACCAACCCCAGCTTCATTTCATGTTGGAGAATCCATCCATTCACCACCAAACCATTTCAGTTTTCCTTTCAAATCCTTCTCCAGCCCTTTCCTGGACAGGATATCCCCCAGTTATGTGGGAGCACTGAGCTGTCCATCTGCTGAGAGAGCCTGGAAAAACCAGGTGCTGCCAGCCTGGGATTCATCTCAGCTGGAGGTGGCCACCTAAAATAAATCCCAGTGTGCTCTGGAATTCTCATTTCTCTTCATTTCTCCTCATTCCCGGCCAGAACAGGGATGGGAAATGCTGGGGGAAATTCCCCAACGTGCCTGGATGCAAATCCCTGCTCAGACCCCTGTTCCCAGGGCAATCCCCGGCTCCTGCAGCCCTTTGGATGGCACAGAGAAGGGAAAGCACTCACCTCTGGCCCTGCAGGGCCCTGCAAGCCCATGGCACCCTTCAGCCCCACCAGCCCCTGGGAGAGAAGCCAGGAGTGAGGTGTCAGCACCCTAAGGTGACACTGCCTTTGTCCCCTCCCTCCCAGGAGGGACAGGGACACCACAGAGACCACCAGGGCTTTGCCAGAGGCAGGAGAGCAGGGGCTGGAGCTTGGGGACATCACAGAGAGGGACAGAGGTCAGCAAAAGGGGATGGAGGGAAGGGTGTGGACACCCCCAGCTCCCCAGGTGACTCACCTGGAGCCCTGCAGGACCTGGCAGCCCATTCTCTCCTTTCACCCCCTGGAAAAGCCAAGAGCAGCCTGAGTGATGGAGGAGAGCAGGACCTGGGGCAGGGAAGGAGAGAGCCCTGCCCACCCTGGCAGGGCTGTGAGGGACAGGGACAGCCACCCTCACCTTCGCTCCCTTCTCTCCTTTGTCCCCAGCTGGTCCAGGGTCTCCCAGGAAACCCTGAAATGCAACAGGGATGAAATGGGAACAAGGATGAGCCTCACCTGGAGCCACACCACGTGGCTGCTGTGCCTCAAAGGACACAATCGGGGTGGGACACGAGGATGGGGACCCTCAAGGTTGGGCTACATGGGGCAAAGCCTGGCTGCTGGTGCCCAGCATGGTGTCACCTCCCTGCAGCTCCTGGTGTCACCCACAGCAGTGGCACAGGGCTGGCACAGGCAGGAGGGCACAAAGTGTGGCCCAGAACAGGGGTCTGATAGCCCACATGGGAGTGCTGCTGCAAAAAGAAGAAATTAGGTCTCAAACCCACCAGGATGATCAGACCTTGGAGGAGCCCAAAAATCTCCTGGGCAGCTCTAAAAATGCTGGCCTGAAGAAGACTAAGTGATGGGGAAAATAAAAAATTAAAGGGTGACAAGCCACCAACATTCAATATTTTATAGGCATTTAACATTCTGCCTGCCAAAGCCCTGGATGAGCCTGGGGAGGAGCTGCAGGAGCAGTGCTGGTCCCAGTGGAACCAGTATGGAAGGTGCTGGGTTTGGCACTGCTGGGGCTGGCACCTCATGGTGCCCATGGCTGTGCAAGCCAGAGCCAACTCACCTCTTCTCCCTTGTCCCCTGCCAGCCCTCGGTCACCCTGGAAGCCCTGGAGGCCCTGGGAAGAGGGAGGAAGGAGCAGGGCAGGCACTGAGGGGCTGCCTCCCGTGCCCACCCTGCTCCCCATCCTGCTGAGTGTCACATTCACATTCTCTGGAAAAATCCCTTCGCCCAGGGTTCCTCTCCTGGGAAGCTGAGAAGCCTCAGAGAAAAGGAAAACAATTCTTATCTCATTTGCTTCTCCTGTGCTGTGCTCATGTGGAATGTGTTTGGAGATTGTTCACCCACAGGTGATTGTTCCATTGGGTTCTGCTGGGAGTTGTTTTCACTCTTTGGCCAATCAGGGCCAAGCTGTGTCAGGACTCTGGAGAGTCACGAGTTTTCATGATTATCTTTTTAGCATTCACTATCTTTTCTGTATTCTTTAATATAATATAGTATAATAAAGCAATAAATCAGCCTTGTGAGCACAAGGTGTCAGATTCATCATTCCTGCCTTCACTGGGACATTCCCTGTAAATACAACAGGTGAGAGCCCCAAACTTTGCAGCACCCTCCAGTCCCTGGCCTCTAAACCCCCTGAGCAAGCTGCCAAGCCCAGGGGCATTGCCTGTGTTCCCCAGGGGTCTGGACAAGGGCAGGGACCAAGGAACCAGAATCCTGCACTGAACACTATCCAGGCATTCTGCAATTACTCTCATTTCCTGGTCACCTTCCCAGTTTTGAGCCCTCAAGGGCTCACAGCACCCTGGTCTAGTGGAAGGTGTTCCTGCCCATGGCATGGGGTGGAATGAGATGATTTTTAAGGTCCTTTCCCACCCAAGCCATTCCAGAATTTGCAATTATTTCCCACGAGGAGCTCCATGTGCAGCAGCCCAGCCCTGCTGCTCAGACCCACCACATCCAGGAGCTGCAGCTCTGGATATCCCAGCCCTTAATGCCCCTGTGGGATGCCCCACAACCCTTTTATTCCTGGCAAACCTAAACCTCGAGGCACTAATGCAGGTCTGCCTGCTTTGGGGGCTGAGGAGAACTATCCTAAAGGAGGCAAGAGAAGGAAGAGCAGGTTTAGGAACTCCCTGTCTCCTTTGAATCCTTTCTTCCTGAGGTGGGATGGTGGGGTAACTCTAAGAAGGGGTTTAGTCTTCAATCTTTGGTTTACAAGACCAATGTTTTTATAAACTATTAGAGTTGATTAGAGTTTGAGTAGTTTATTCTCTAGGGCGGCCGCAAGGGGGAATAAAACCAGGATGATTGCGAGGCAGAGCCTGGGGTTTGGAGTTCCAGCTTCCCCCTGATCCTGAGCCTCCCCTGGCCCTGCCTGCCCGTGGCTCACCTGCTCCCCTGGCAGCCCCCAGGGCCCAGGTTTGCCATCCAAGCCAGGGAAACCATCAGAGCCAGGGTATCCCACACGTCCTGGCAAGCCCTGGAGCCCGGGTTCCCCCTGGGGAGAGAAATCCAAGCATGGAAAATTAAAATATCCACATTATGAAAGCAACAAAGGAAACTGAGCTCTGCCTGCCTCTGGAGCTGGGGCAAAGCTCTGTGCATCCAGGGGCAGGTGGATCTTTCCAGGTTCTCCACCAAATCCCTGGGATAGCTGGAGCCAGGGTTGCACAGAAGGAAGCAACACAGAGGGCAGGGAGGAAGAAATGCAGGGAGAGAAGGTGGAGTGAAAGCTCCTGCATCAGCTCCTGCCTCAAAGCCATTCCTGATCCTGCCCCATCAGCTCCACCCAGGATCACCACCCTAAAAGCCATTCCTGATCCTGCCCCATGTGCAGGGGTCAGAGCAGATCCACCCAGGATCCACCACCAGCTAAAGCTTCAGTTTTATTCCTGAGCCATTCCTGGTCCTGTCCCACGTGCAGGGGTCAGAGTAGATCCATAACCAGCTAAAGCTTCCCCTTGACTCCTGAGCCATTCCTGATCCTGTCCCATGTGCAGGGGTCAGAGCAGATCCACCCAGGATCCATCACCAGCTAAAGCTTCAGCTTCACTCCTGAGCCATTCCTGGTCCTTTCCCACGTGCAGGGGTCAGAGTAGATCCATGACCAGCTAAAGGTTCCCCTTGACTCCTGAGTCATTGCTGATCCTGTCCCACATGCAGAGGTCAGAGTAGATCCATGACCAGCTAAAGCTTCAGCTTCACTCCTGAGCCATTCCTGATCCTGTCCCACGTGCAGGGGTCAGAGCAGATTCACCCCAGGATCCATCTCCAGCTAAAGCTTCCCCTTGACTCCTGAGCTCACTGCAGTCCTGAGTTGAGGCAGGCTGAAGGGCAGTGTGGAGCAAAGCTGCAGTGGTGTGGGACAGGGGGACATTGCTCTCCTCTCCCTGTACCCACAGGGCACCTGAACCCCACAGGGAGATGAGCTGGGCAAGCCCAGTGGAGATGAACCCTCATGGAGGGGCACGGGCAGAGCTCACCCATCCCATGCAGAGCTGGGGGGTTCTAGAGGGTGGCAAAAGGGCTTTGGGATGATGTAGGAGCATCAGGGGGTAGGACGGTGGGGGTGGATGGAGACGAGAGATCTCTGGAGCCAGGTCAGGAACTTGGGGTTTATTGCAAAGGGCCTGGGTGCAGGGCCCTGCTGGGAGCTGCCAAACACAGCTCAGAGCAGGCCCGAGAGAAGAGAGGGGGAGAGAGGGTGAGAGAGTAAAAGGGTGAGAGAGCAAGGTTCCCATTCTAATACAATGAATCTTCTTCTGTGTTGAATATTCTAATTCTCACTAACCAATCTAGTACAAGATACAAATCCTATAGCATTTCCATACAGCCTGTAAGAATCATCACATCACCATCCTGTGTTCCATTTTAAACCCTAAAAACTCCTCTTTGGGCCCCTTCTGCCAAGCTGTAGGGTCTGCTCTGACCCTTGGGCCTGTCTGCAAGCAGAGGGTGTTGTTCCATCAAAAGGGGATCACCTTCAGCCGGCCACACCATTGTTTTCCAGTTGTTCAGTAACTGAGGGATCTCAAAGCTGCTTTCATTTCAATCTCGCTTATTGTTTCCATATTCTCTAAATCTTTTGCCAGACAATCATATTTATGAGGCTTTCCTGTTTCATCTTCCCCAACAGGATGGCATCACCTGGAGGTGTGCAGCACCCAGAGGGGCTGTGCTGAGCTGTGTCTGAGCCATCCCTGGGGCTGCAGCACAAGAGGAGCAGCAGGAGAATGACTTTGAGCAGAGCAGGGAGGGCACCAGGACATCGATCCCATCACTCCAGACCAGGCACAGCGTTCCCAAACTGTCCCCAAGCCCATCACGACCCTCCCTCACCCTGATCCAAGCGGGGCAGGGGTGCTGAGGGTGCCAGGGCAGCCCTGAGGGTGCCAGGTGTCCCCAGAGCCCTCACTCACCGGGTACCCCCGCTGGCCTTTGTCCCCCGGCTCTCCCGGCGCTCCGCAGGGTCCCTGTGCACAAACAGGGACTGGGTCCCCAGGGTGTCCCCCCAGCCCTGAGGAGGCTGGCAGGACAAGCAGCAATGCCCAGAGGGGACCTTGGGAAGGGCAGAGTGGGAGAATTCACATCCCTGGCACCCCCACCATGCCCAGGGCAGGTTTGGAGTCGGCAGCAGATCCATTTCTCCACTGCTTTGGCTCCTGATGGGATTTCAGGACTGGGAATTTTGCCTTTTGGCCAGATGTGGGGGGAAGCACCACCCAGCAGTGCCAGGGCAGTGGGCACGGGGCTGAGAACCCCACACAAATCCCACCCCAGCCCTTCCCTGCCTTGTTTTTGTGCCTCTGGGAGGGATCCACGTGGTCCCTTCCCCAAAAGCAAGGGCTGGAACCTGATGCCCCAGGAAAAGCAGCCAGCCCTGCTCAGCTGGCACAGCTGAGGGCTGCCAGGACAGCCCTGGGAGTTGGATATCAAACATCCCAGGTTTCAGGGGGAAGCAGACAAGAAATCCATTAGGCTGCTTTGAAACCCAATCCCAAAGCCCCTAATTACAGCCTGAGTGCTTGGGGACACCCACCCTGAAAGTGTCCCCAGGGCAGCCAGGGTGGCAGCAAGGCCACCAAGGGGACAGCAGGGCTTTTGTACTTACAGGTGCTCCTGTTTTCCCAGGATGTCCTGGGGGCCCAGGAGCTCCAGGTTTTCTCTGGATTTAAAAAAAAAATAAAACAACAAACATTGGTAAAACCCAGTAAGTGCTTGGAGCAAGGAGAACTCAGCTGCCAACAAGGAAAAATCCAAACTCAAAGTGAGCAAAGCAGCACTCACCGGCCAGCCCGCGTGCAGCAGTTGGTAAAATGATGATTGCTGGAAGAAAAATGAGGGAGAAAAAGCAAAATGTTAAAAAAAAAAAAATCCCAAATCCCTTTTTGTTTGCTTTAAGGATGTTCTCCTTGTCTTGGGAAGATGTAGCAATGAACAACTCCTTTAATTAATTTATTTATTTTAGACTCTGTGCATGCAAGGCATGGGAGGAAGGACAAGCTGAGGATAACGTGTAGGGAACAGGGAACTACTTCAGTAGAAAATGAGGCAGAGAGCTCACTTCTCCTGGTTTGGTGGAACTCAGCTCCTCCATGGGTGCCCTGCAGCCCTGGGACACCAGGAATGTTTGGGATATGGAAAGGTCAGAAACGTGGTGGTGGTGAGCACAGGGACTGCCAGGTTTTAAACTAAAATCATCTGGTTTGACCATGCAGGTGGGGAATCTCCTCCAGCCTCTGGAAAAGCCAGAGGAACAGATCTCAACAAGGTTTTCTCCTCTTGCTGCTCCCAGCAGCCAAATCCTGGATGCACTTCCAATTTTCCCAAAGAGCAGATGGCCACAGAGAGGGGAAAACCCTCCTGGAAAGGCCCAGGGTGGATTAATCCCATCCCAACCAGGCAATCCCATCATATTCCCAAACCAGCAAAAAGGTCCTGAGACCACCTGCTGCAACCTCCTCTCTGCACACTTCCAAGCCAGATTTTCCCAAATTTTGGGAGGTGTCCAGGAAATAAAATGTCCATCTCCAGCTACCAGCAGCACAGGGAGGCAAAACACATCTTTCCTCCTCCTCCTCCTCCTTCCCATGGTGACCCCAGACCTTCAGTCCAGGCAGCTCCTCCAAATCCTGGCCCACATTAATGGTTAAAAATTCCCATTCCTTATCCATCATCCCAATTCCAGGCAGCTGGAGGGGCAGCATTCCTCCGTTCTCCCCAGTTTCAACCTCGAGGGCACTGGGAAACCTCTCCTGTCCCCTGCCCCAGGATCTGTCCCACACTAACAGTGGGGAGAGAGGGGAAAGCCAAGGAGCTCATGAAGGGAAATAACCACAGCTGGAAATATTCCTAGCAGTGGGCAGCACCCTGGGGGCAGATGATGGGGGGCAACCCTGCTCCTTCCAGGCTGACCCCAAATTGATTTCCCTGGGTGAAGGGGTGCAGCCCCTGGCAGGACCATGTTCCTCCTGTCCTGCCAAGTTCTCATTTCCCTCAAAATCCACTCCTAAAACCTCTCTGGAGGAGGCTGGAGCACGGCCAACGCTTTTGCCTTGTCTCAGGAATCAGTGAACTCAGGACAGGATATTATTTCATCCAACCTTTGACAAAGAGGGGAGACCAAATCCCACGTGAGACTCGGATTTCAGAGCAGCAGATGCCAGGGAGGGGCAGAGCAGTTAATGGGCTCCACAATTCCAGCAGGGACTGTCAGAGCTCTGCTGCTGCTGCAGCTCTGGGAGGGGGAAACAGCACAAGGGGAGGGGAGGGGAGGGAGGGGAGCAACAGGATCTGTGCTCCTGGAGAACTCCAGCCTGGGAGCAGGGCAGGGGAGCCCTTTAGGGCTGGGGAACCCTCCAGGGCAGAGGAGCCCTTCAGCAGCCCTGGGGGAGCAGCTCAGGCCTGGCAGAGCAGCTTTGGCTGCCCACCTTGTGCCACCCTCTGCAGTCACCCTATGGCCACCCTGTGTCACCCTCTGCAGTCACCCCATGGTCATCCTCACCCTGTGCCACTCTCTGCAGTCACACTATGGCCATCCTGTGCCACCCTCTGCAGTCACCCCATGGCCATCCTCACCTGTGCCACCCTCTGCAGTCACCCCATGGCCATCCCCACCTGTGCCACCCTCTGCAGTCACCCCATGGCCATCTCCACCTGTGCCACCCTCAGCAGTCACCCCATGGCCATCCCCACCTGTGCCACTCTCTGCAGTCACCCCATGGCCATCTCCACCTGTGCCACCCTCAGCAGTCACCCCATGGCCATCCTGTGCCATCCTCTGCAGTCACTCCATCCTCACCCTGTGCCACTCGCTGCAGTCACCCCATGGCCACCCTCACCCTGTGCCACCCCCAGCATGGCAGATGCCAACCCTGCAGTAGCAGCACATCGCTAACAATTCCCTCTTTTCCTCAAGGATCAGTTTTCCCTTTTTCCAGGCAGCACTCCCAGCCTGACCTCCTGTTTCTAAAGCACCCAACCAAAGCAGTGTGGTGCAGCAGATGGAGCTCTCCAATGGTTCTGGGAGCCCCAGCTCTCCCTCCCAGCACTCTGGGGCTGCCCCACTGCTGCAGCCAGCTCCAGAACCAGCCAGCAGCAGCCCTGCAGCCACTCCGAGACAGCTTCTTGGCAAAGCCCACATCTGTCAGCACACGGGGAACACAAACACAGCACAGGGGCTGGGGCTGGGACCACGGCGGCCTTGGGCTGCTTTTCCTTCATTCCTGTTCACAACAAAGGGCAGGGAGAGGCTGGGAGCAGCACAGCAGCCACAGCTGCTCTGGGACAGCCACCACAGCCCCAGCCCATCCTCCTGCAGTGTCCCTGAGCCTCAGGGGCACCTCCCCTGCCCTGCACTCCCATGGGCTGAGCCAACACAAACCCCAGCATACCCCAATTCCCCCAAACCACAGGGATCTGCTCCACGGGGCAGAACTGTCCCAAACCACAGGGATCTGCCCCATAGGGGCAAACTGCCCCAAACCACAGGGATCTGCTCCATGGGGCAGAACTGCCCCAAACCACAGGGATCTGCTCCATGGGGCAGCACCACAAACCACAGGGATCTGCTCCATGGGGCAGAACTGCCCCAAACCACAGGGATCTGCTCCTTGGGGCAGAACCCCAAACCACAGGGATCTGCTCCATAGGGGCAAAACTGTCCCAAACCACAGGGATCTGCTCCATGGGAACAGAACTGCCCCAAACCACAGGGATCTGCTCCATAGGGGCAGAACTGTCCCAAACCACAGGGATCTGCTCCATGGGAACAGAACTGTCCCAAACCACAGGGATCTGCTCCATGCACAGCACACAATGGCCTGGGATGGCTCCATGGGGGTAGCATGGCTCCAAACCACAGCGATCTGCTCCTTGGGGCAGAACTGTGGGGAAACCACAGGGATCTGAGCCAGGGGGAACAGGGACAAGGGAAAGCACAGGGCTGTGGGACAGCCAGCCCAAGGGATCCCACAGAGCAGCCAGGGTTCCAGGCACAGAGCACAGGGGACAGCACAGAGCACAGGGACAGCACAGGGACAAGGGACAGCACAGAGCACAGGGACAGCACAGAGCACAGGGGACAGCACAGAGCACAGGGGACAAGGGCCAGCACAGATGTCCTGGTGAGTCACAGGGGACACAAGGACAGACACTGCCCTGATCCCTGATGGGCATTCCACCCCAGCACACCGGGACAGGGACTGCACTCCCTCCAGGGGACATGTTTCCTCTGCCCCCACCTCCCACCCAACAATGAGGAAGGGGACAGGGCCAGCACAGATGTCCTGGTGAGTCCCATCCCACACAAGGATCCCATCCCACTGATCCCATCCATCCCATCCCAGACCCCATCCCATGAGCTGCCCTCCCCATCCCAGATCCCTGCCCACCATCCCATCCCATGAGGATCCCATCCAAGCCCTTCATCCCATCCCAGATCCCATGGGTCCCATCCCATGGATCCCATCCCATCCCAGATCCCATCCCAGATCCCATGGATCCCATCCCACCCATCCCATCCATCCCATCCCAGGTCCCATCCCATCCCAGATCCCATGGGTCCCATCCCATCCCAGGTCCCATCTCAGATCCCATCCCATATCCCACCCCAGGGATGCAGGGAGCTGCTGTGATTGCAGCACTGCCCACTGTGGCTGTAACTCACCATGAATGAGTGCCAGTCCTCCCTGGAGTTCCTCCAGAGGACGATGCTGGGGACACCGGGGGTGCCAGCAGGGCCAGGGTCACCTGGGGGGCCCGTCCTGCCCATGGCCCCCGGGTACCCCTGCAGGGACAGGACAGCTCCTTAAAACCAGCAGGGATTTGGGTGCCAGCACAGGCTGGACACTGAGCCAGGGGCTGGGCTGGGCAGGGAGGGCAGCCTGGGGCTGCAGGACAAATGTCCCTGCAGTGACTCCATGGACCTGAACTGGGGCTGGGCTGTGGGACAGCCCCTCCTCCAGGTGACCTGAGCTGAAGCTGCTCCATCTCCCACTGAGAGCTCAAAGGAAGAGAGCAGCTGGTGCAGGCAGCTCAGTCACAGAATCAGAAAATATCCTGAGCTGAAGGGACCCCAAAGATCATCAAATCCAGCCCCTGTCCCTGCCCAGCCCCCCAGCAACCCCACCCTGGGCATCCCTGGCAGCGCTGCCCAAAGGCTCCTGGAGCTCTGGCAGCCTCGGGGCCGTGCCCATTCCCTGGGCAGCCTGGGCAGTGCCAGCACCCTCTGGGGGAAGAGCCTTGCCCTGAGCTCCAGCCTGAGCTGCCCTGGCCCAGCCCCAGCCGTGCCCTGGCTGCTGTCCCTGTGCCAGAGCAGAGATGGGAGCTGCCCCTCGGGAGGAGCTGCAGCCCCGGGGAGCTCTGCCCTCACTCTGCTCCAGCTGAACAGCCCCAGAAGCCCTCAGCTGCTCCTCACGGCCCCTCCAGACCCTTCCCTTGTTCGTCTGAACCCTCTCTAACACCTCAATGTCATTTTTTATGTGGTGCCCAAAACTCCCCACAACTCAACCTGGCTTAATCCTGAGCCTGGGCTTAAAGTACCAACTAAACCCAGCTCCTTCCTCTTCCAAACCCACAGACAGGGCCACCACCCTGCTATCCCAGACATCTTTTATGAAAAATCCTTTCCTTAGTAGTTTTCTGCCTGAGAAGCTGGGAGGCCTCAGGAACAAAATGCAAACAATGGTTATCTGCTGCTGTGGAATGCAACAGGTGCATCTGGGATTGGTCTCATGGGGTTGTTTCTAATTAATGGCCAATCACAGTCAGGTGGCTCAGACAGAGAGTCCAAGCCACAAACCTTTGTTATCATTCTTTGCTATTCTATTCTTAGCCAGCCTCTGATGAAATCCTTTCTTCTATTCTTTTAGAATAGTTTTAATATAATATATATCATACAATAATAAATCAGCCTTCTGAAACATGGAGTCAGATCTTCGTCTCTTCCCTCATCCTCGGACCCCTGTGAACACGGTCACACTCTGCAGCTCCAGGAGCTCCCAGTGCCCCCTGGATGAAAAACCCCCAAAACAACCCAGAACAACCCAAACCGACCCAAACTATTACTGGTGTTTGCCCCAGACCCTCCACCCCACACTGGACACCCCCGCTGTTTTTGTGGGTGCTCACTTTGTCTCCTTTGGGTCCCACCAGTCCCCGTCGGCCAGGACAGCCCTGAAAGGCAAAGGAGCAGAGCTGTGACCCCAAAGGGACATCCCACAGTGACTGACCCCAAAGGGACATCCCACACTGACATCCCACACTGACTGAGTGACCCAAAGGGGAGATCCCCAGTGACTGAGTGACCAGGGCCACAGCCCCAGGGAAGCAGGGACTGAAACGGCTGATTCAGAGCAAACCAGCAGCTTCCAGTCCCCAAGAAACACCCCAAAAACCAGTGTGGGGTGGGAAGAGCCCCCTGGCACCAGCAGCTGAAATGTGCCACCCTGAATAACCACAGAAACACCCCAGAGCAGGCGGGGGAACAGGAGAACATCTCCTGACACCTGCAGAGGACAGGCAATGTGTTGTCACAGACATCTTTTATGAAAATCCTTTCCTTAGATTTTTCCTCCTGAGAAGCTGGGAGGCCTCAGGAACAAAATGTAAACAATGGTTATCTGCTGCTGTGGAATGCAACAGGTGCATCTGGGATTGGTCTCATGTGGTTGTTTCTGATTAATGGCCAATCACAGTCAGCTGGCTCGGACAGAGAGTCTGAGACAGAAACCTTTGTTATCATTCTTTGCTAGTCTATTCTGAGCTAGCCTGTGACCACATTCACAGGGGTTCTTGGATGAGGGAAGAGACGAGGATCTGACTCCATGTTTCAGAAGGCTGATTGATTATTTTATGATATATATTATATTAAAACTATACTAAAATAATAGAAGAAAGGATTTCATCAGAAGGCTAGCTAAGAGTAGAAAAAGAAAGAATGATCACAAAGGTTTGTGTCTCGGACAGAGAGTCTGAGCCAGCTGACTGTGATTGGCCATTAATTAGAAACAACCCCATGAGACCAATCCCAGATGCACCTGTTGCATCCCACAGCAGCAGATAACCATTGTTTGCATTTTGTTCCTGAGGCCTCTCAGCTTCTCAGGAGGCAAAATCTAAGGAAAGAATTTTTCATAAAAGATGTCTGCGACTCTAGCCTTCTGATGAAATTCTTTCTTCTATCCTTTTAGTATGGTTTTAATGTAATATATATGATAAAATAATAAATCAAGCCTTCTGAAACGTGGAGTCAGATCCTCATCTCTTCCCTCATCCCCAGACCCCTGTGAACACGGCCACAGTTCCCTGGCTGGGTCCCTCCTGCAGGCTGACAGCAGGGCTGTCACACCTCGTGACGTTTCCTCTGCTCCTGGGATTTTTTCAGCCTCCAGCATCTGTTCCTTTTGCCATTTTCTTCTATTTTTGCAGGCAAGAGAGATGGCTCGAGGGGGAAGTTAGAGCAGGCCTAAATTTAAACCAAGCCTGGCTCAGGGATGATGGATTCAGTGCCAGGTCTCTCAAGCAGAGCCATGGAAAAGGCCCTGCAGGACCCCCCAGCCCCAGCAGAGCCCCCAGCTTCCACAGGGATGGAAGGAAAGGGAAAGAGAAGGTGCCCAGGGTCACTTTGATGAGGAAATAAAATAAAATTTTCTAAAGAAATTATTAAGAAAATGGAACCAAATGAGGGGAATAATTTTGGCAGGATAAACAAACATGGAAAAATATTTAAAACCATTTTTCAGCTACTCCTCAATGAAGACTCCTCTAAAGCTTTTTCTATTTCAAGTTTCCCTTTTTTTTACAATTTTCCTTTTTTTCATCCTCAATGAAGACATGACTCCTCTAAACTTTTTCTATTTCAAGTTTCCCTTTTTTTTACAATTTTCCTTTTTATCCTCAATTTTTTTTTTCCTTTTTATTTCCCCTAAATTTCCATTTTTTCATCCTCTACAATGACTGAATGACTTGCAAAACAGTCAGAGCTTATTAAAAGATAAATTCAGTGCTCTGCTTTGAACCTGGCATCAATGTGGGGGTGAAGAAGCCAAAACCAACAAAGCCAGCTGGGTCCATGGGTGGGTGCAGGGGTTTGTGTGGGGACTGGAGGAGATGTCTTGGTCCCCTCTGAGCCCTCAGCCTAATTCTGGGCTGGCCCAGTGTGAAATAAAAACCCACAGTGTGATTAAATGATTTGAGACCATCTCTAGAGCAAGGAGAACAAGGCAAACATCTTTTCTCCAGTGAAGTTTCTCCAGGAATATTAAAAACCTTTTCACAAGGTCAATGCACAGCCCCACTGTGTGTTCATGGGAAGGTTCCCCATCCTGGAGAAAGTTTCCCATCCTGGAGAAGTTTGCCACCCTGGAGAATGTTCCCCATCCTGGAGGTTCCCCACCCTGGGGAAGTTTTCCCATCCTGAGGCAGGTTTCCCACCCTGAGGAAAGTTTCCCATCCTGGGGAATGTTTCTCCATCCTGGGGAACATTTCCCACCCCGGAGAAGTTTCCCCATCCTGGAGGTTTCCCATCCTGGAGAAGGTTCCCCATCCAGGAGAAGGTTTCCTATCCAATGGAAGGTTCCCACTCTGGAGAAGTTTCTCCATCCTGGGGAAGCTTCCCCACCCTGGGGAATGTTTCACCCCCTGGAAAAGGTTTCCTATCCTGTGGAAAGTTCCCCATCCTGGAGAAGGTTTCCCACAAGTGGGGAAGGTTTTCCATGTCCTGGGGAACATTTCCTGCTCCGGAGAAGTTTCTCCATCCTGGGGAATGTTTCCCACCCTGGAGAAGGTTTCCTATCCTGTGGAAGGTTCCCCATCCTGGGGAACATTTCCCACCCTGGAGTAAGTTTCCCCATCCTGGGGAAGTTTCCCCACCCTGGAGATGGTTTCCCATCCTGGAGAAGTTTCCCCATCCTGAGGAAGGTTTCCCACCCTGTGGAAGGTTCGCCATCCTGGGGAAGTTTCCCCACCCTGGAGATGGTTTCCCATCCTGGAGAAGTTTCCCCATCCTGAGGAAGGTTTCCCACCCTGTGGAAGGTTCCCCATCCTGGGAAGTTCCCCACCCTGGAGAAGCCTTCCCTGTGCAGTGTCCCCACCCCAGCAGCCCTTCCCCACCTCTCCCCTCCCTCTCCCTGCACTCACCGGCAGCCCCGGCGGTCCCGGCAGCCCCGGTGGCCCCGGTTTCACCACACAGCCCTGGTGTGCCACCCCCAGTCCAGGATGTCCCGCTCCAGGAGGAGTCTCCAGACCACCCAGCCCTGCCTCTGCCCTGAGGGGGCCTTTGGGGACATTTCCTTTGGGAGCAGCCCCCCGATGAGCAGGGGGGGACTCCTTGGGGAAGGGTTTGCCGGGCAGGAGCCGCCGCGTGCCCGCGGTCCCCGACAGCTTCTCCGTGGTGATGTTCTCCTCCTGGTCTGAGCCACGCTCCTTCTTGGCTGCTCGGGGGGCTTGATGGAGGCTCCTGGGTGGAGGAAGCAACTGTCAGAGTCCCAGGAATTGGGATGGAGAGAAGGAGGAAAATCGTGGACTCACCTGAGCTTCTCCTGAGCGCCGGCCTGCCAGGGCCAGTGATTTTATTGTAGGTGGAGTTCAGCAGCTCAAAGCCTTCATCCTCGATGGAAAGGCTTCCCTCCTCCTCCTCCTCCTCGTCGTCCTCAGCTGATGGCATCTCGTGAGCAGAGAGGGAAGCCAGGGCACTCCCATCAGGCTGCAGGTTGAGGGTGTCCTCCCATGGCCAAGGTGTCCCCGGGGCCAAATCTGAACTGGTGAGTCTGGAGTCCTGAAAGAGGAGAAGGAAAAAAATGAAGTTTGAAGGGTTCACTTATTTTTTCCCTCTTTCTTCTCAGGGAGGTGGTGGAGTCACCAACACTGGAAATATCCATGGAATGAGTGGACGTGGCACTGAGTGCTCTGCTCTGGGTGACACAGTGGGGATCGGTCACAGGCTGCACTCGATGGCCTTGGAGGTCATTTCCAACCTTAATGATTCCACAATTCCTCATTTCCTACATGCAGGAATGCTGCTGGGGGAACAATGCAGGGCACAGCTGGTGAGCACCAGGCAGGAGCCCTCAAATTCTGGGACAGTTCATTGAGCAGGACACTGCATCCACCTGCAAACCAAAACTGACCTTCCACCAGGGACACCTGGGCACCCCATGCCAGGGCCTGCCCACCTCCCAGTTTTTGGCATCAGTTCTCCTCCCACCGAGGCACCTCTGTGCCATGCACACATCTGATATCTGGGTTATCAAAGTCATCCTTTCCAGATTGGTTTTTTGTTGTTTTCCCGTTGCACAGATGCTCACAGTGCTCACAACAGGCACCAGAACTTTAGGGTTTTATCATCAATCTGAGAAACAATAAATTTGGTTTGGAAAATCATTTCCCCTGGCCTGTCAGTATTTTCCAGAAAAAGGAAGGGCTGGTACTGAAGGGAGCCTGGGGCTCTGGGCATGGCCAGGCACTGCCACCACTTCCCACAACAGGAGATGGGCCATGCATCCCTGAAGAAAACTGGGAAGAGTGGGAAACAGGGAGAATACACATCCCTGATAAAGAGCTGCCCTTGAAGGCCGTCCCACCATGGGAGCCTGCTCTGTTACCTGTTTTTAGATTGCTTTCATAGAATCCCAGAATGTTTTGGGTTGGAAGAGACTTAAAGCCCATCCAGTGTCCAGCAGGGACAGCTCCCACTGTCCCAGATGCTCCCAGCCCCGCCCAGCCTGGCCTTGGGCACTGCCAGGGATCCAGGGGCAGCCCCAGCTGCTCTGGGCACCCTGTGCCAGGGCCTGCCCACCCTCACAGGGAACAATTCCCAATTCCCAATATCCCATCCATCCCTGCCCTCTGGCAGTGGGAGCCATTCTCTGTGTCCTGTCCCTCCATCCCTTGTCCCCAGTCCCTCTCCAGCTCTCCTGGAGCCCCTCCAGGCCCTGGCAGGGGCTCTGAGCTCTCCCCAGAGCTCACAGCCCAATGACAGAAATCCAATCTGGAGAGCAATCACTAATGAGTTACAGCAGGTGTATAAAGTGACAGCAATGTGTCCCCTCAGCCTCTGGATTCTGCTGTTCCTGCACATGCCAAGGCTCCTGGTGCTCTCCTGGGGCAGTGGTGCCAGCAGGTCAGAGGAGCTCAGAGCCCCCACCACACAACTCCCCACTGGAGCAGCTGCAAACCTCCGAGGTCTGGGAGGGGGGAGACAGCGCAAGGCCAGGAGGAGCCTCCTGGATGCTTGCACCAATTTAATTTAAGGCAGTGACTGTCACAGGTATCTTTTATGAAAAATCCTTTCCTTAGGATTTTTCCTCCTGAGAAGCTGGGAGGCCTCAGGAACAAAATGCAAACAATGGTTATCTGCTGCTGTGGGATGCAACAGGTGCATCTTTGATTTGTTTTATGTGGTTGTTTCCTAATTAATGGCCAATCACAGCCCAGCTGGCCTGGATTTTGTCCAAGCCACAAGCCTTTGTTATCATTCTTTCCTATTCTATTTTTAGCCAGCCTTCTGATGAAATCCTTTCTTCTATTCTTTTAGAATAGTTTTAATGTAAATATATATCATAAAATAATAAATCAGCCTTCTGAAACATGGAGTCAGATCCTCGTCTCTTCCCTCATCCTCAGACCCCTGTGAACACGGTCACAAGTCACTTGCACAGGGCTCACTCTGACCTCAGCTGTCACCTTGAATGGTCCCTGCAGGTCTCAAGGGCTCTGTCAGCCCTGCAACCTCCAGCAGAGCCCAGGCACTGCCCTTGGGAAGGGGAAAACTGCAACGCTGGGGGAAATATTCACACTCAACACCCAGACACTGACTGTGGAAAAGGAATGAAACTTCACCGTTCCTGCATTTCAAAATCCCACCAGCACCACTGGGCTGGTTGGGGCGGAGGTCCTGGAGCAGCTGCAGCATTTCCAGCAGCCCCCATGGCCACCAGCCCTGCCTGGAGCCTGCTCCATGCTCCCACCAGGCTCCATGGGGACAAGGACAGCGTGTGGCACCTGGAGCTGGTGGCACCTGGGGGACCGGGCTCCTGTGTGGCACGGGACATGGCCCAGCCCTGTGTAGGGCCTGTTCCACTCTCCCCTTTGCCTCCATGGGGACATGGACAGTGTGTGGCACCTGGAGCTGGTGGCACCAGCCCTGCCTGGAGCCTGGCTCAGGCTCCATGGGGGGACATGGACCAGCTGTGGAGCCCTGCCTGGGGCTGCTCTGTGCTCCCCTTTGGTTCTGTGGGCACAGGGACAGCACATGGCACCTGGAGCTGGTGGCACCAGCCCTGCCTGGAGCCTGCTCACGCTCCCCTTGCCTCCATGGGGACATGGACAGCGTGTGACACCGGGACATGGTGGCACCAGCCCTGCCTGGAGCCTGCTCCACGCTCCCCTTCGCCTCCATGGGGACATGGACAGTGTGTGACACCTGGAGCTGGTGGCACCAGCCCTGCCTGGTGGCTCCTGTGCAGGAGCTGCTCGAGGAAGCAGCTGAGAGGAGTCACTAGAGGGAGATGCAGCCCCACGCTTGCCTTGCAGGGCTGGGAGGGAGGACCTGGAGAAGCCTTCCCATCCTTCCTCCCACATTCCATGGGCTGGGCCCTTCACCTGGCTCCTGCTCTGGGCAAGAGGTTTTACAGTGAGAGCCAGAGAGAAGTTTGATAAGAGGATCCACGTTCACCCCTGGAAGAATTTCCTACCAAGGTCGTTGACACAGAAACCAAGAAAAAAAGAAGGAGAAATAAGAGAAACCTGCAGCTGCCTGTGCCAATGAGCACTTTGTTTGTCTTTCCTGACCATGAGTAAAGTGTAAACTGATGAGTTTTGTAGGAATGTATAAAAAGCATGCAGGCTAGAATAAAAACAGTTTTAAGCCTTCTGAAAATTGAGTGCTGCTTTGTGTTGTCTCCATCTCAACTCTGACACCATTGTGCTCTGCTCCATTGCCTTGGGAGCACCAAGAGGAATGTGCAGGAGCACCAAGCAGGAAAAACAACAATTTCCCAGCTAGAAGGGGTGATCCTTCAGGTGAGAACCCAATGGTCCAAGCCCCATTTGGGGTGACCCCAAAGGCAGAGGAGCTGCAAAGGCAGCAGGAGCTGCTGAAGCTTTGATTCTGCTGCCATCACACTGGAGATTTCCAAGCTCTTCCCATCCCAAATGCAGCAGAAAATGGAAATTTTAAAACTTTTTAAATTTTTAACTTTTAAATGTTCAGCTTTTAGGTTTGAAGAGATTCTTTTGTAAACACCTGAAGTGGGGGCTGAAAAAAAGAGTTGAAATAAAGAATTTTTCTTTCAGAAGTGACACCGTGAAGCGGCGCGGTTTTGATGTTACATTTTTGTGCTTTGGGGGGGTTTCTGATTAAAAGCAGGTCTTGAAATACACCTTTAATGATAAAAATAAAAATAAATCAAATGTATTTCAGCTTCCCAACTTGATCTGTATTTCTCCCTCCAACCAATTTTTTTAGTTTTGATCCAAAGTGGTAATTTGCTTAAACACATTTTGCAATCCCCAGGACTGGAAAGTTTCAGCTACAGCAACTTGGAGCCCCATTTTGTACACCTTGAAGTGGAAAATGAATGGAAGACAGCAGCACCTCTCTGCTCCACAGGGCTGGCAGATCAACCCCAGGGGCAACAACAGCCAGAAATCTGAAAACCAGCTCCTCAAAGGACAGCTGCCTGTGGATAACAGCTGGCAGATGGTGTCAGGGAATGGTTTGGGTTGGAAAAGACCTCAAATCCTATCTCATTGCACCCCTGGCAAGGGCAGGGACACTGTCAGGACCCAGGACATTCCTCTGGCTGTCC
This sequence comes from Emberiza elegans, assembly GCA_024865655.1. Taxonomy (NCBI): domain Eukaryota; kingdom Metazoa; phylum Chordata; class Aves; order Passeriformes; family Fringillidae; genus Emberiza; species Emberiza elegans. Next base: position 69,232,347 of record JALJVW010000184.1, on the reverse strand, counting down.
TGAGCAGCCAGGACCCCTGCCAGGGGGCTCAGAAGCCCTGGCACAGAGCCCAAAATGCCCCTATGGGCTTGATTATGACCCATGGAGCAAATTACCAACCTTAGATGAAGATCAGCAAGCCACAAGAGATAAGTAGAATATTAGTGAAGTTATCACAGAGTGGAAAAGTAGATTTTGGGGTTTTTAGAATGGGGATTCAGGGGGGAAAGATGGAGGGAACTGGGCGTGTCCAGCCTTTCTCCTTCTTCTTCTTGGCCTCCATCTTCTGCTGTGATGGTGGCACTTTTGGATTGGTTTAGAGTAGAAGCTCGCTGTCTAACATAGGTGATAGGAAGTAATAGGTGTTATTACATGTATAATATTTACAATTATATCATAGATAACACATAGGTGTTGGGAATTAATTGTAAATATCATACATGTAGCTTTTAGTATAAAGACATAACACCACCCTAAGGGTGGTCAGTGTGCCTCTGTCTGTCCTGCTGAGCAGACCTTGGCTGGACAGGAGAAAGAACTTTATAGATAATGGACAAACAATAAACAACCTTGAGACCGAGAAATGAAGAGCTCTGACTCCTTTTTCGAGTGCTGGGCTGGGAAAAGAGACTTTCTAACTTTTCTTGGGGTCACTCTGACCAGCTAGAGATCCCGACAGGACACCTTCCATGGGCCAGGCTGCTCAGATTTCCATGCAACTCAACCAGCAGGTGAGGAAAAGCGTGGTGAGAATTCCCAAATCTAATTAAGCACGAGCTGAGAGGAGCTGCAGGAGCTGAAGTGCTCAGGTTCCCAAGAGGTGATGCTGGTGCAGAGCAGCCCCACAGGATGTGCCAGCCTGGGAACCCCAGTGGGAAGCCACATCCAGGCCTGGCAGCTGGCACTGGGAGCCCAGAATTCCCACACAGTAAAGAAAAAAGGGGGTTTTAATTCAACTTCAACACTTGACATGGGAAAGGTCCACTCTGGAAACTCCCATCTGGCAAGGCTCAGGGGAAAAGGGGCTCTGAAGGAGAAATTACTGAGGCACAAGGCTGAATTATATTGGTTTGTGTAAACACAACTAAAAGCCAAAATCAATAGAATCCATCCTTGCTCCTCCAAAGTGGCCAAATTTAGAGGAGAACCAGCTGAGAGGGACAAATTGGGAACAGCTCTGAAGCTGTCCAAAAGCGTGAGAGTCGAGTGAGGCATGTGGGGCTGAACTCCCAGAAATTCCAGCTGGGAGGTGGGGAAGGAGCCCAGATTGGAAGCAGCCATTAGGGATGACAAAACAGAAGGGAAAAAGAAGGAATTGGCACGTGGCAAGCAAGGCAGGCTCTGTGATTTGCAGAAAATCGGATTAAAGCGGGAAAATAAAGGCAGGAGAAGTGTCTGCCCCAGCCACATGTTGGGTCCCCATTGTCACCTGCCACGTGGCACTGACACAACCACAGCAACCACCTGGGAAGAGCTGGAGAGCCCCAGCTCTGTCCACGCTTAGAAAATCCAGATGACATAACCAAATGGCAAGGAAATACTCCCCATTCCAGAGGATTCTCCATCCCAGCCCCAGAATTCCACCCCAAAAGCATTAAAACCTCAGGCTCTCCCCAGGATGAGCACTGCATTCTCAGTTTGGCTCACAGAGCTGGGGAAGCTCCAGGGAACTGACTGGGAAAAGGCTTTGTGTTGTGCCAATATGGAATTTAAAAAAAGAAAGGCATAAAAAAGGCAAACGGGAAGCTTTGAGTAATTACAGACCTCTTCCCTCAAGCTGAGCCCAAGCAAAATAACAGAACAACTGATATGGGGCTCATTAATAAAGAAACCACAGATATGCAATTAATGCCATGCTTTTGGAAAGGGTTTCTAACTTGGTATCTTGCCTGAGGAGCCTAGGAGTGTTTTATTGACAAAGACAACAATGCTGCTGCACCTCTGGAGGGCTTTTCAGCTGGAGCCACGCTCCAAAACCTCCTCGGTGGCAAAGGGGTTAAAGCCCAGCTTGGAGCATCCCTGTTTTCAGCAGCCCAGACAACCAGAATAACACCCTGCCCTGATTTTCAGCTGGGTCAGGCTGGGTAAAACAGAGTTCAAAGCTCAGGGTCTTCTCCCAGGACTCAGATTTTTTTGTTAATAGAAACCTTTTCCATCCAACAGCCAAAGGTACAATGTGATTCACTCAAGCTCAAGATCAGAGATGGACAATTTTAACTTTTTTTTTTTCCAGCACTTTCTAGCATCAAGCCCCTAGAAGATGATGGATTATAGAGAAAAAAAAATCAAAAATCAAGGTCGGACTGATTTAAAGGAGGAATAAGTGCCAGGAAATGCCATGGGCTGTGGTGGAAAGGGATCCCAGGTCTGTACCTGAGGAGCTGCAGCAGCCACAGCAGGGCTCTGGAGGGGATAAACCCCTCCTGGAGCTCACACAGCCCCTCTGCTGTGCCCTCAGTCCTGGTGCAGCCCTGGAGCATGGCCCCATCCTCCTGCAGCTGCTCCAGGCAGAGGGGCAGGAGCCTTTTATTCCATGGAAACAGGAGCAGCCCAGCACAGGGATCCCCACCCCACTTCCCATATCACACCCGGGTGCTGGATTTGGGAAGGGAATACACTAAAATAATAAATAATAAAAATTTTAAAAGAAATTTTAAAATTATTTTAAAATTATTAATAATTATTTATTTTATTTTATAAAATAATGTATAATAAAATTAATAAGATAAATTATTTCTAGCCCCGGCTCCTAAAGGGGCTACGAGAAGTTTGGAGGGGGGAACATTTTACAAGGGCATGGAGTGATAGGACAAGGAAGAACAGTTTAAACTGGAAGAGATTTAGATGGGATATTGGAAATAAATTCTTGCCTGTGAAGATGGGAAGAGGCTGGGATGAAATTCCCAGAGAAGCTGCGGCTGCCCTGGATTCCTGGAAGTGTCCCAGGCCAGGCTGGACAGAGCTTGGAGCAGCCTGGGACTGGGAAAATTTAAATTCTTTTTATAAAATAAATAAGCTAAATGATTTCTAGTGCCAGCTCCTAAAGGGGCTATGAGAAGTTTGGAGGGGAGGACATTTTACAAGGGCGCAGAGTGATAGGACAAGGAAGAACAGTTTAAACTGGAAGAGATTTAGATGGGATATTAGGAATGAATTCTTACCTGTGAAGGTGGGAGGGGCTGGGATGGAATTCCCAAAGAAGCTGTGGCTGCACTGGATTCCTGGAAATATCCCAGGCCAGGCTGGACAGAGCTTGGAGCAGCCTGGGACTGGGAAAATTTAAACTCTTTTTATAAAATAAATAAGCTAAATTATTTCTAGTGCCAGCTCCTAAATGGGCTACAAGAAGTTTGGAGGGGGGCACATTTTATGAGGGATAAGACAAGGAAAAACAGTTTAAATTGGAAGATGTTTAGATGGGATATTGGGAACAAATTCTTGCCTGTGAAGATGGGGAGAGGCTGGGATGAAATTCCCAGAGAAGCTGTGGCTGCCCTGGATTCCTGGAAATATCCCAGGCCAGGCTGGATGGGCTTGGAGCACCCTGGGACAGCAGAAGGTGTCCCATGGGAACAGGATGGGTTTTCTCTGTGGGTCCCTGTGACCCCTCAGCAATGCCCCATTTCCCAGGGGGATGTTTGGGGCTCCCTGATGTCCTACCCAGGCTCACACTGAAGCAGCCCAAAATCCTGAGCGTCCCTGCAAGCCCCCCATGGCAAGGCCAGGAGGGTTCCCTGTGCTCCCTTCCCAAAGGAAAGGCAGGAGCAGCCCCATCCCTCAGGGCCCTCAGCTGGGGAGGAAGGCTCTGCTGGCCCTTCCCAGGGATGTGGCGGCCCAAGGACAGGGCCATGGAGCTGCAGCAGTGTTGGGGAGGATGAAACAGGAAAGCCTTATAAATATGATTGCCTGGCAAAAGATTTTGAGAATATAGAAACTATAAGTGAGATTGAAATGAAAGCAAGCTTTGAGATCCCTCAGTTACTGAACAACGGGAAAACAATGGTGTGGCCGGCTGAAGGTGATCCCCTTTTGATGGAACAACACCCTCTGCTTGCAGACAGGCCCAAGGGTCAGAGCAGACCCTACAGCTTGGCAGAAGGGGCCCAAAGAGGAGTTTTTAGGGTTTAAAATGTAACTCAGGATGGTAATGTAGTGATTCTTATAGGCTGTATGTAGATGCTGTAGGATTTGTATCTTGTACTAGATTGGTTAGTGAGAAATAGAATATTCAACTCAGAAGATTTATTGTATTGTAATGGGAACCTCGCTCTCTCACCCTTTTACTCTCTCATCCTCTCTCCCCCTCTCTTCTCTCGGGCCTGCTCTGAGCTGTGTTTGGCAGCTCCCAGCAGGGCCCTGCACCCAGGCCCTTTGCAATAAACCCCAAGTTCCAGACCTGGCTGCAGAGATCTCTCGTCTCCGTCCCGACCGTCCTACCCCGTGATGCTCATACACAGCAGGACATGAGACACTGGTGGAAAGAACAACACCCTGGGAACCTTCTGGAAAAGCTGATGAGCAACCAAGGCCTCACTGCCATACTTCTGGCACGTGACAAGCCCTAAAAGCCAATAAGGGCACAAAAGCTGCCCCCAACTCATAAAAATTACTGGCCCCAGCAGTAATTCCCACCAGAGGCTCCTCACAGCACTTCTCTTGCCAAAACAGCATTTATTTTCATTCTTGGGCAGGATAAACTCGGTGAAGGTTTGGAATTGTGCAGAGGGCTTGGGTTGGGTGGAACAGCACTTGGGTTTGAGATTAAAAACCTCTAGGGTTCAGCTCAACGGGTTCCTGTCATTGCATGTATCCCACAGTGGGTTTGTGGGACAATCAATTACACACAGATCTTACCCTACCGGAGAAACTGGATTCTGAGTGTGGCTCAGCTCTCCTCACAGAGAGCAGCAGGCACAACTTCCCAAGGACTTTTCTTGGGGAAGGCAATGAGAACATCAGAGAAGAAGAGAAAACAATTCTTATCTCTATTGGCTGCTCCTGTTGTTCAGCACATGTGGAATGTGTTATGGAGATCGTTTACCCAAAGTGATTTGTGAATGGACACCAGTGAGGGTTGTTTGGATTCCTTGGCCAATTGAGTCAAAGCTGTGTCCTCAGACAGTCATGGGTTTTTCTTTTAATGTTTTTTTTCTTTTTCATGTTTTTTTTTCCTTTTCTTTTTCTTTAATATTTTTAGTAGAGTATATTTTGAGTATGTAATTTAGTATAGCATTAGTGCAATACAGAATAGCTTAATAAAGCAATTATTCAGCATTCTGAATCATGGAGTCAGAGCACATTATTCCCTACCCTGGGGTCACCTGGCATTGATATCTGAGCTCTTCAGGGCCTGAGATATCAGAGCTGTCAGGAACAACACCTGAAGATAAGGCCTGAGAGCAGGGAGACAGAGCTGGGCTCCATCTGTCAGTCGCATTCCCACTGGGATATCTGGTCTTATCCCAGTTTATCCAAGGAACCAGCAGCCCCAGAATCCAGGGAAATTGAGGGATGGAGGAGGGACAGTTCCCCCATGAGGGCTTGTCTTTGTTAGTGAGGATAGGCCAAGCCTAAGCCTTTTGTGATGGGTTTTAAAGCCCAGCACCATGAGTATGTGCAAGTCCTGACTTCCACAGGCTCCAGGCTGCTCTGACTGAACAGGAAGGATGGAATTTTAGGACTGAGTGAGCCTGAAGGAGTGATTCCCACACCAGCTGTGTTCACTGACAAACCCAAGCACCAAGAAAACAGAAGTGCCACAACCCTACCAAGCATTTCCACAGAGCTTTCACAGCATTTTTAAATCAAGCAGGTATTTCCCAGCTAGTCTGGACTGCCCAAGAATTAAACCAGGGAAGTTTTGTCTCTTTGGAAATCCGTGGGATTTCAGCTTTGACTCTTTGGTGAATGGCTTTAGGATCCCAGGTGAAGCTGCCTTGGCAAAGCCATTCAGTTCAGGAACCCTCCTGCTCACATTTAGGACAGGCAGTCTAAGAAAAAAATAAAATGCAGAAGTGGCTCAGCACCATCCACATCCCAAAGATTGCTCAGAAATGGCAATTTATTCCTCAAAAAAACCTGCCACAAGGAGTGGGCTGCAATTCAGGTATTACTGCCAGTGACAAACTCATCCATGCCTCCCCCATTACATCTTCCTCTGCCATCACCCTGAGCCTCCATAATTATTTAGCTCAAATTAACAATTAAGGAATCCACCAATGTACTAATTTACTTCTGAATGAACAAAGGAACTAGAAAGCAGAGCTGTTGCCTGTGCCTGCAGCAGAGCTGGGCTGCTCCTCATTACTCCCAAACTCCTTTTTTATTCCTAATAAATTTCAGCGCCAAAGATTCCAAGGCGTCTCTGCTCCTTATTAAGTGCTTGAAAAATAAACTTGTCCCAAATCCAGAATATTGTTCGTTTTCCCCTGCAGACCTATGAATTTCACCACTTTCCTTGTTATGGCAACGTCTTGCCAGGCTCTGGAGGAACCCACAGGTGGGAATCACAGCCCAAACAGGATCCAGCAGGATGGCAGAGCCCTTCCATTAGTGGTGATGGCCTTCCATTAGTGCCCTGGAAAGGTGATTTTGCACCTCAGTTCATTACAAACCCACAGCACATCCCCCTGAGCTGCTGAGCCCAGAGCAGAGTGATGGACCTGGCTGCCAAAGGCCACTTGGCCACTTCCAGTTTGGAATTATCCAGGTGCAGCCAGGCAGAGGAGGCCAGCTGAGAGAAGAGAGACTGTCCCCAAAGAGTTAACAGGCACCAGGAGGGTGAGGGGAATGAAGAACTCCAACTGTTCACACACACACACAAATCTCAATTTGCATTTGGGTTTTCCCCTCAGGATGTGTTTGCGTGGACTTGAACAACAAAGCTTGGCTAAAAACCCCAAATAAAGCAGGAACATAAGGCCAGCCTCAGTCAGAGCACTCCCTCCTGTCCCCAGCACATGCACAAGAGCTGGGGACACGCTCCAGGCTCCAGCTGGGGGACAGCAGCTCCAGCAAGGAGCTCCAGAGGGACTGGGGGGCAGCCACCCCTCTCCCAGCCCCAGATGCCAGGAAGCCACGCCAAGGAGGGCCCCCAAAACACAACCACTCTGTCCCAAGGAGAGCTGCAGCCCTTCCCAGCTCCCCAGTGACAGCAGGGAGGTGCTGGGGGGCTGCACATCCCCTGTGGGCAGGAGCCGTGGGCATCCTCCTTTACCCCAAATCCTGCTGGCCTCACCTCCTTCCCTGCAGGCTAATCCAGCCTGGCTCAGCTCCCAGGCAGATCCACAAATCCCCTGGGCAGGCAGGGGTCTGATCCACCTCATTCCCTGCCCCCCACCACTGTCCCTCTGGCTCTGTGCAAATGCTCAGGAAGGTCCCCTGAGCACTCACCATGACCTCCACCAGCTCTGGGACACGGCAAGGAACCTTCAAACCATTAAAGAGAGAGCTTGCAGTAAAGAAAATAACACTAACAGCCAAGAAAATCATCATTAGTGGCATTGTCTGGGTATTTTGGCTTTGCCTTGTTGCTTATTGGAGACAGCCTGGGGGTGACAGCACAGGGACACAGGAAGGACAGTGCAGGAGCCATACCTGAGTAGATGAATCCCGGATTTCATTGGTTTCCTTTGGCACCTGGAGAGTTGGAGAGAGAGAAGAGAGAAAACATCACTGCCCAAGGACCAGCACTGCCTTCAGCACGTGTTTATTGTTGTTTATTGCTGGCTCCAGGACTGCGGAACTGCCTCTGCCGGCCCAGGAAACATCCAGGGAATGCTCAGTGGGAGCCAATCCTTCCCAGCAACAGCAGGGAATGGCTTCTGATCAAACCTCTCAAGAGTTTGGGTGGGTTTTTTTGCAGTTTCTGTTGATTTGGAAGCTCCTCAGTCCTGAGGAGGGCCTGTTACTGTTACATTTTTTGAAAAATCTTTTTGCCCAGGATTTTTTCCTGGGGAGCTGAGAAGCTTTAGAGAAAAATGAAAACAACAATTATTTGATTTGCTTTTCTTGTGTTTTGCTGTTTTGGAATGTGTTTAAACATTGTTCACCAACAAGTGATTGTTTCATTAGTTTCTGGTGTGAATTGTTTTTACTTAATGACCAATCAGGGCCCAGCTGTGTCAGGATTCTGGAAAGAGTCAGGAGTTTTCATTATTATATTTTTAGCATTCTGTAAGTATCCTTTCTGTATTCTTTAGTATAGTTTAGTATAGTATTCTTTAATATAACAGAGTAACAAAAAAGAATAAATTAACCTTCTAAGAACATGGAGTCAGATTCATCATTCCTTCCAACAATGGGGGTCCCAGAAAACACAACAAGGGCCAGCAAGGGATGGGAACTGGGGTGTCCCACCTGCAGGCAATTTACTGATGCTTAAAGTGAAATTTTCTGCTTGATGGGCGAGACCCCAGAGCCATTCATGGAAGAGCTCCGGACAATAGAGGTTTCATTTTGGGGTGACCAGGGCTGCACTGGCCCCTCGGGGTTACCCTGGCCACTCCTCTGTCCCCCAGAGGAGGTGAGCAGCTCTGTGTCACTCTCAGCCTGCTCCACGCTCCCAGCACAGCCAGCTCCTCAATCCCTTCACCAGCAGGGCTTGCCCACAAACCCTCCTCTTCAACTCACCAACACAGCCCATGCAGGGCTGCCCCAGGTGCCACCACTCCCTGTTCCCTGCCTGGACGTGCTGGCTCCAGCATCCCGAAGGAATCCCTGGGCAGCAGCCAGGCAGGGCAGTGCCCCATGTTCCCTCCCTTGGCACTGCCCTGTCCCAGCTGCTGTCCCAGCTCCTCCCCAGCCCACAGACACGGGTTACACACCACGGGCAGGCTCGTGCCAGGCGCTGACATCCAGCACTCGCCTCTCTCCAGCTTTTTCCAGGCTCCTATGAAGCATTTCCTATGAAGGTAGCTGGCCTAAGATGTGAGGAATTTCCCTGGGCCAGCTCCAGCTCCTGAGGGTGCTTCACATTTTGGGGGATTTATGATGTGATCTGGGCTTTTTGACACAGACATGGTTGTTGAAAATTTGTTGAATGCCGCAACGAAAGGAAAGTCCCCCAAATTTCCATTTTCCGGCAATGCTGGCAGGACAGAGGGACAACTTCAGGAAGGATGATGTACCAAAGGGTGCAATGCTGCTGGGAGTGGGCAGGGATTCCAGAGTGGTGTCCAATTCCCAGGGACAGCTTTACCTCCTCTCAGAAGCACAGCTGCAGCATTACTCAAAGCCACTCACAGGAGCACATCCAGTCACAGCCACCCCCAGGCTTTCCTTGGATCCCAAACTCTCCCTTTAACTCACTCTCCTTGGCACCGAGCCCATCTGTGACTTGAAGGGATGGAAAAGAACCACCCCACCTCCTCCTATCCCACCCCAAACTGGAGATCCCAGCAGTTCCAGACAACGCCCTGGGCTGGGCCTTTCCTTGGGATCGTGTGACACCAGAAAAGCTTGGCCCAGCAGTCCCCAAATGTGTCAGCTGTCCCCAGGCACACCTCTGGCCAGGCTGGGAGATCCCAGGGGATCCTGTGGAGGCTGAAGGAGCCTGGACAGGTCGAGTTGTGGCTGTGGCACTGCTCAGCAGCTGCTGCTGGGTCCCCCATCACGAAGGTGAGCTGTTGGAGAGTGCCCTGGAAGAGACAGAATCCAGAGTTTATGCTCCTGCTTCTCCCAGAGGAGAGGGAAAGGTCTGGAAGGGCCTGCAGGAGGGGTCATCTCCAGCTTCTCATAGGCAGGGATTTCTTTATGGGATGGTTTGGACAGTGAACATTCCCTCTGCAGCTCCAGGAGTTACATGCAAAATGTCCCAGGGTTCTCCAGCCTGGCCTTGGGCACTGCCAGGGATGCAGGGGCAGCCCCAGCTGCTCTGGGCACCCTGTGCCAGGGCCTGCCCACCCTCCCAAGGAAGGATTTATTCCCAATACCCCCACCCTGCCCTGCAGGCCAGTCCCCCTTGTCTCATCACTGTCCATCCTCATGAAAGTCTCTTCCCAACCTTCTCCTAAGTCCTCTCAAGCACTGGAAGGTGCTCTAAGATCTCTCCAGAGCCTTCTCTTCTCCCAGAGGAATGGGAGACTGCTCCTGGTGTGGGCAGGGACACCTCCCACTGTCCCAGACTGCTCCAGCCTGGCCTTGGGCACTGCCAGGGATCCAGGGGCAGCCACAGCTGCTCTGGGCACCCTGTGCCAGGGCCTGCCCACCCTCACAGGGAACAATTCCTGACCAATATCCCATCTAACGCCAGCCTTTGGAAGTTTGAAGCCATTGGACACACTTCTCCAACCAGATCTTCCCATGTTGACTGCACAGAGACTTCTCCACATGGTCCAAGTCTTGGCCAGCACCAGAGGATGAGTGGAAATCGAGCCCAGAGGTGACCTGACTGCTGCCCCTTTGTGCTGCCCTGACCCAAACCCAAGCCCTCTGCACAACTCCAAGCCTTTGCCAAGTTCATCCTGCCCAAACATGGAAATAAATGTTGTTTTGGGAAGAGAAGGCAATGGAAATGGATTCCATCAGAGGGAACTTGCACCTCATTCAAGCAGGTAGAGCAGACCCTGCCCAGCTCTCACCTTAAAGGGGATCTCAAAGGACTCGATGAGGCCTCCAATGATGATCAGCCCCTCAGTGTTCACTCCCATCCCAAAGTGGTTGGACCAGCTGACTCTGTCCACCAGCCGACAGTCCACGTGCAGCTCCAGCCTCTCCAGGGAGATGCTGAGAGCCACCTGGTGCCAGTGCCCATCGCCCAGGGAGGACACTGGGAACCTGAGGGGAAGGGAGGAGACACAACAACTTCACCCCACACCTGATCCAGGAGCAGGTGCACCCCTCAGCAGCTCCAGGGTCCCTCAGGTGTCCATCCTCAGTGCAGACATGAGGAACAATCCAAGAATTGTTACAACACCATCAGTTGTTTTCCCATAGATTTGGGGATGTCTACAACCACTTGAGGCATCTGAGAAATGATTGGGGCTTGGGTTTTGATTTATCCCCAGGGATCTGAACCTTTTTGTCCTTTGCTTTGTTTCTGTTCCAGATTGTAATGCAAGATGTTTTCTATTACCATCGGCATAGCAGATTATCTTTTATCAAGTGGGCAGTTTGCTTTATCTTTCTCTTTGAGTGACTACAATCACTCCTCCCTCGGGAGGGGACATTGCTGATAACAGCTATGGAATGTCACTGCATGGCTGATAAGAACTACAGCATCCCATTGGGAGATGCTGAGCCCAGAGGGAGGAGCCAAGCATTGCTACCCAGATACAATCCAGAGGTTCTGAGACACCAGCACGGCTTTCTCCACTGGATTCCCCAGAGGAACAGCAGCTGCCTCTCCTTCCACTGGATCTTCAGAGGAAGAATCCATCCTTCTCTACAGGATCCCTGCTCCAACAGAACCACCCCTGACACTGCAGGAGGGCTGCAGCCACAATTCCAATGGCACTGCCACCAACACCCTGACCCACAGGGTGTCAGGTTGGGTTCTGACTCTGGCAGTGTTGTTCTAGTGTACTGCATTGTTTATTTTATCTTTTTTTTTTTCTTCCCTATTAACGAACTGTTATTTCCTGCTCTCATATTTTTGCCCCTTAATTTAAATTTTATATCAGTTCAGAGGGGTGGGGAGGGTTTACATTCTCCATTTCAGGGGAGGCTCCTGCCTTCCTTAGCAGACTCCTGTCTTTCCAAACCAAGACAGTTTCCCAGAGCTGCATCATTTTGGCAGAGCGGAGTTTGGCAGTGACAACCTGCACCGGGGCTGAGGGACATCACCTTCCTTCAGCTGAGGTGAGCTCAGCACTGCCCAAAGCCCCCCAGAGAGGGAAAGCCTGACCCTGGGCCCTGGGAGGAGAAAAGGAAGGAGAGAAATACAGGAAAGAAGGAAATGGAAGGAAGGAAAGAAATGGAAGGAAGGAGGTGGGGGAAGGAAGGGAGGAAAACAGCCCCCTGGGCTGGGACTTACTCATAATGTCTTCTCCTCGTGGTGACAAAGACCAGGGCATGGGGGTTAACCCTGATCTGGAAGAGCACGCGGCTGCGGTGGCTGAGGATGGTCACCAGGCTGGTGTCCTCCTTCAGGGAGTACCTGAGCTTCAGCAGCACGCTCAGCTCGTCTGCAAACCTGGTGGGAAGAGGGGACACGTGCCACCGTGCAGCTGCTGCTGCTGTGTCACCATCAGCTGAGCCCTTAGGATAAAACAATTCAAGTCACGGCACAGATGAATGAGTGAGAAGGAAAAATAAAGGGGAAAAGAGCCAACAATTGTTCCAGTTGAGAGGTTCAAAGAGAAGCAGCCAGGCCTAAATTAGCACTGCCCACACAACCTCAGCACGGGGTGATGGGACCATGCCAAGGTGTCCTTCCTGCACCCAGCCAAGAATGATCAAAGAACCCCAGAATGATTTGGGTTGGACGAAACCTTCAAGCTCATCTCATCCTAACCCTGCCATGGCAGGGACACCTTCCATGGTCCCAGACTGCTTCAAGCCCTGTTCAACCTGGCCTGGTGCACTTCTGGGAATAGGAAAAACTGTTCCACAATGTAAGAAATGAAGGAAGCCCTGAGCTCAGAGCAGAGAATGGCTGAGTTATCTCCATGTCACCATGGAATCAAGCTCACCTCATCCCACCCCCTGCCATGGCAGGGACACCTTCCACTGACCCAGGCTGCTCCAAACCCTATTCAGCCTGGCCTGGGACACTTCTGGGGACAGGACAAACTGTTCCAAAATGTTCCAAATATCCCAAACGTTCCAAAATGTAAGAAATGAAGGAGGCTCTGAGCTCAGAGCACAGAGTGGCTGAGTTATCTCCATGTCACCATAGAACGAGCTCTCCAAGGAACTCCTCAAACCAACAGCCGTGCCTTAGATGGTTTTTGAGGGCCAGCACCCCCTTTCCCATGCCCTGGAGGGAGGTTACCTGTCCCCAAAGGCCTCCCTGGTGGGGATGTTGAGGGTTGCATACTGCCCAATCTCCAGGATCCTGCACTTGCTGTGGTCGTAGCCAAAGGAAACATTGCTGAGGTCCTGGGCGTGGAGAATGATTTTGTCCAGCAGGTTCACCTCATCTGCATTGGGGGAGAAGAGACAGATGCTCAGTAGGCTCAGAAACCTCCATTACAGGGCTCTGCTCTGTTTGATCTCCAGCGAGAGAACAACAGACAAAACCCACAGGAAGAAGAGTGTCAATTTGGGAAAATTAAAATTCAGTGCACAAATTCAGCAGACTCAGAGCACAAAAACCATTCAGATAACTTCACAAACAGCCAGGTGAGATTTCTGAATCACAATATGAGTTTGGAGGCCACTGTCCCAAAGGTAGGAAGGGCCATTCCTTCCCCAGCTGTGGTGGTGCCTTCACAACCACAGAGTTGGGATGCTCAGGGCTGTAAAGGACACAAATGCCCCAAACCACAAGTCCTGGAGCAGCTGGGTATGGGAATCCTGCTCATCTTTTCCCAAACTTCCCTGCTGATGCTGTAAATAAAGAATTGGACCAAGGAGTGGGAAGGAGTCTCTGTGTCCCTCAGCATGTCCTGACCAGAGGGTGGGGACACCCCTCTCTGCCCAAAGTGGGGTTCAGCCCTGTTACAGGGTCAGGAATTCCAGTGGAAATTCCCAGGAAGGAAAAGGATCCACTCTCAGAATGTGCTGAGAACTTTGGAGATGGTTTGAACAGGGGACAGCCCCTGCCCTGGCCTGTTTGGCATCACCATGAGAAACTTTTCACTCCCCTGGTGAACAGACTTTCTCTTCCCAAGTTCACCTTTAACTGAAGAATCTTTGAGCTACAGGAATACCTGAGGAAAAATGTGGTTTAAAACCTCAAGGTTTCTTCTTCTTCTCTATTAGCAAAAAGACTTGCAGACCTCAGACATCTAAAACCAGGTCCCTCCAGTGTGGCAATGACCCTGCCACCAGCAAGGTGTGGGTGTAAGAGCCTGAATGAGGGATGTGGGACTCCAGGGGCTCTCCAAAATGCAGTTTATTGTATCCAAAATGCAGTTTATTGTATCCAAAATGCAGTTTATTGTATCCAAGAGGTTACAGCAGTGCAGGGTCATGGGTGACAGAACTGTGCCTACAGCTGTCAGCTCCAGCTGCAGGAGACCCTTTGGTTTTGGTTACAGTGCATTCTATACTTTGCTGAGAATCTTAATACAGCAGAACCAACCTATACCTTAACTATTACCTATAGCCTATCATAACTACTGTAATTACCATATTCATGTTCCTGTTCTCCAATCACTAACAGTCTGTACATTACAGTTTAAGCTAGAAGTTGTTTTTCAGTTTTCTTGCAGTGGAAAATTCTGAGACCTTTTTTCTACTTGCCCCATTTGCTGCTTTGTTTGCCTGTGCTCTCTTTCTGCTTGGTAAAAACATCTTCTTGTTTGGGGTGGGTTTATCCTTTGCTCTAAGCCATAAAAACCCCTTCTAACTCACACACCCTTTGCCTCCTTGGTTATCCAGTGAGACTGGCTCAGCAATTCTTTTCTTCTATATCAAAACTTGCTTCCATCTCTATTCCTTCATCAGACTCTACATTTAAAAATCTTTCTGCTAAGCATCCATATCTGTGAGACTTTCTTGTCAAACTTTCATCCTTCCCAACAAATGGGGACAAGGGACAGGCTCAGATCAGCAGCCCTGGTCCAGCCCTGCAGGATCACTCCAGACCCCACATTCCCTTTCCTGGGAGGGTCTGGACAATCCCACTCGATGATTTGTCAGTGGGAATTGTGCCAGCACCATCTGCATGAGCATCTGCCACGGCTTGGGAAGCATCCAGCCCCTTCACTCCCTGGGATTCCCGCTGTGGATGAGGTGTGAGATTGATTTGAGGGCAGACAAACAGCCCCGGGCACGCTGCGACCTGCCAGGAGATATCCACAGCCAGAGAGGCAAAATAACAAATCAATCAAGCAGAAAACAGCTTTGATCTGCTTCAGACACTCGTGTGTCACTCCTGACACCACCTCCTTGGAAGATTCTGCATGGGAAAGAGCCCTGTGATGGGAAAAGGGGGATAGGAATGGAGGAGATGGGGCTGTTTCTGGGGAGTTGTGACTTGCTCTGGGATTTCCCCAGCTCCCCACATGGGCACAGCATCCACTGGATTCCAGGCAACTTCTAAAGCTCTGCAAAACAAAGGTGCAGCAGCTTTTGGCAGCAAGAACACAAAAAAACTGGGACCAAGCCAGAGGGTGCAGGGTTGAGCCCCTGGGAGCCCTGACCAGTCAAAACCCCAGAGGCAGATCCAGCAGAGTTTATCAGCACAGCACGGGAATTAATCCAAAAGCAAAGAGCTCACAGAGGGGAAAATATCAGGAATGTTTGTCCCTCTCAGCCCCAAGCATTTCTGGGAGTGATTCCCTCACTGCTGGCATCAATGGATGTGCCAGGACCTGCAGAGTGACATCCCCAGGGGCTGCAGCCCCCACCAGGTCCTGGAGATCACAGGCACTGAGAGCTCACTGGGTCCTGCCAGGGATGTGATTCCCACACCTGCTGCAGGAACTGGTGCCTTGTGCAGGCTGCCCTAGAACAGAGACTGAGAATAAAGAATAAAGCAGGGATTTATTAAAAGCCTCCATGGATCCACCTTGGGCAGCACCAGAGCCCAGCCAGGGCTGCACCCAAGATGACCCAAAATGGCCCCAAAATGCATGGCCGGGCACGGGGTCTGTCACTGGGATCAGTTCTGCTCCATTTGCACCTTGCAGTTCATTGTCCCATCCCAGCTTTAGCCCCTGCAGTCCCACCCTGCTTGTTTTTCTCTCTCCAGCCCACGGTGTTTGTGCTCTTGGGCTGAGATTTGGATCATTTGTCCTTGGTGCCCAGCTGGAGCAGGAATTGTTTTGTCTCCCTGCTCTGTGCACAGAGCTCACCATCCCCTGATGTGAAGCTCAGACCCACCCACTGAAGCAGCACAGAATGTGAAAAATAGAAAAGCCAAAACCTGAGGCATCAGAACAGCCCTGGAATGAACACACAGGGAATATTCCCTGGGCAGGGCACCACTCTCTGCTTAGGCTCTGAGGCAGGGAACAGAGGAAGAGGGGTTTTAAACTAAAGGATCAATTCAGATTTGAGGTAAAAAGTTTTTTACAGTGAAGCTGGTTAAACACTGGCACAGGGTGCCCAGAGCAGCTGGGGCTGCCCCTGGATCCCTGGCAGTGTCCAAGGCCAGGCTGGAGCAGTCTGGGACAGTGGGAGGTGTCCCTGCCATGGCAGGGGTGGCACTGGATGGGAATTAAGATCCCTTCCAACCCAAAACTGTAAGGGGATTTCAAAAGGAGGTTCCTGCACTCTCTGCAGCTCATTGCCCCACAGTTCTGGGGCAGGAGCTGCTGCACAATCAGGGAGCAGGTGCAGATCCCTGCTGGAGCACAGTCAGTGGGAAAGGGAAGAACAGACAGAAGCTGCTGTGGAAGCCAGGCTGCAGTCAGGTGTGGAGTCCATCCACGGGCAGGGATGGGACAGAGAGCAGAAGGACAAGGAGGGAAATCCCATCCAGGGAAGGTCCATGGCCCATCCAGGAGGCAAAAACCCCCACCAGAGCTCAGGCCAGGGCTGAGGCACAGGCTGAGCTTAAATGGGGCTGCTGGGATGAGCTGGGGGTCCCAGGTGAGGCTGCTTGGGGTCATTAAAGCCCATTAGTTCTCTCAGGAATCAGATGGGTTTCAATAGTGACTCTCCACCATCCCATCCCATCCCATCATCAGAAGGTGTTCCCTGAGGGGCACCCCCAGCTGCAGACACAGAAAAGTGACCACCCATATTCTCCTTTGGCTCGTTTCAATGTGTGGAAATTCCACTGAGCTTTACTTTCTCCCCAAAAGAGGGAAATGAAGGAAAATTGTATTAGACAGCCAAAAACTGGGGCCTTGGAGAGCTCCTAGCAGGGTCTGTCAGGCTGAGTCATTTCCCCTGGATGTGGCACTGGTTGGAACCTGAAATAACAGAGCTGGCCAAGCCCTGGGGACAGCGCAGGCTGGGGAATGGAGCCCATGACCTAATGGGCCTTTCCTCCCTCTAACTCCTGAGTGCCTGATGGAAATGTCCTGCCAGGACTCTGCTTAGGATCAAAACTCTGCATCAGAGAGGCTGGGACATCACAGCTCCAGATTTAACCAGGAAGGTTCCCTGCATTAGGTGATGGAAAACCAGGGCTCCATGCTGGGCCTCACACCAGTTACACCAGTACCAAGCATCCAAACCAGCACAGGCCCCCTGACACACCAGTGTTGCTCCACCTCCCCTGACATCCCATGGTCATGGGGAGATGCTGCAGGCTGTGTAGGAAAGTGTCCCGTGTTAACAGAATGACAAAACTATCTTTTTTTTTCCTCAAAAAGGAAAGAAGCCCAGAAGTTTCTCTCCTCAATTGGGTAAAAAGACACCTCATAGGACATGGGGCACTTCACCTCAAACTTAAGGATAGCCAGTTGGAGAAGAGCCAAAAAGTCCCACCTGAGCAATTCACTAGAAAAAGAAGAAACAAAGAAACTAATTGCTTTTGTGAGGTGTTTTACCAAGAGCAAGAACCTCTTGCACCTGGCTGGGTTTTTATCTGTAAAGAACTTTTTATTTTGCCTTTTATTAAAACTTTCTTGTTTCCAACACTACCACAGAAGCCATCGTGTTGATTTTATGCCTCCAAAGGTAGCTGAGCTATCTTGGGTGTGAAATAGATCTCCAAGAGCTTACGAGACCTGGACTGGAGGAGACCCCTATTTTAAGGTTCTGCCTGACTTTCTCTAGAAAAAAAATGGCAACTTCCCACTTGTTTGGAACTCCCTGGTGGCTCTGCATGTTGGCTGGACAAGCTCAAGGACACCTTGATTGTCACTGTTGAGTCATGAATGACACAGACTCCCAAGGCATTTAGAAGGTTAATTAGCATAAGAGCCCCATTTATTTCATCCTCTCTTCTTTTATAGCTTAGTTTGCTACAAGTGGACCTGACTGGTCATTTAATCAATACATTTCACCTGACTGGCTAATTAACAAACACCCAATTGTAAACAATCTTAGGAGAATAGCAGGAAAAGTGCTGTTACGAAAACACCACCTGCAGGTTGTTTTTAATATTTGGCTATCATTGTTTATCTCCAGCTCCCTGAAGCTTCCCAGGCTGATTCTGGGAAAACAGAATCACAGAATGATCAGGTTGGAAGAGACCTTCAAGATCATCGAGTCCAACCCAGCCCCAACCCCTCAACTCAACCCTGGCACCCAGTGCCACATCCAATGACAACTGCCTGTAGCATTCACATTCTCTGGAAAAATCCCTTCACCCAGGATTCTTCTCCTGGGAAGCTGGGAAGCCTCAGACAAAAGGAAAACAATTCTTGTCTCATTTGCTTCTCCTGTGCTGTGCTCATGTGGAATGTGTTTGGAGATTGTTCACCCACAGGTGATTGTTCCATTGCATTCTGCTGGGAGTTGTTTTCACTCTTTGGCCAATCAGGGCCAAGCTGTGTCAGGACTCTGGGAAGAGTCACAAGTTTTCATTATTATCTTTTTAGCATTCTGTAAGTATTCTTGCTGTATTCTATAGTATAGTACACTACTCTTTAATATAATATAGTATTATAATATATAAGAAATATATTATATTTAATATAATGTAGCATTATAAAGTATCATATTTTTTAATATAATATAGTATTATAAAGTAATAAATCAGCCTTGTGAGAACATGGAGCCAGATTCATCATTCCTGCCTTTGTCGGGGCATTCCCAACAAATCCAATAACTGCCAGTGCCACATCCACTCCCTGCTGCTCCCATTTCCCTCCCCATCCAAGCATCCCTTTCCAAGGGCACTCCAGAAGGCACCTGAGGTGAGCTTTGAGCTGCACCACTCACAGCTCCCAGGGCTGGTTATGCAACAGGATTTGAATCTCCTCCTCCTCCTCCTCCTCCCTGCTCCGGAGAGCAGGGATAATTTGGGTCTGACCCCGTGGCTGCGAGTCCAGAGGGGACAGAGCCAAGGCAGGAAGAAAAGGAACAAGGGCACTTCCCACAGAGGACACCAGAGCCATTATGGAAGAGTGAATGCAGGCACCCACCCACGGAGAGGACAGCGAATTCCAGGGGAGAGAAACCTTCTGGGAAGAAAGAGCTCGGCTGCACGCATTGTCTGGGCAGGAAAAGGGGAGCACAGGTTCTCCTGGAGCTCATTACCCACAGCTGCAGCTGTGCTGCCCCTCCTTTGTGCCTGCCCAGCACGGGGGGCTCTGTGGGGAGGGGACGGGGCTTCTGGGGACAAAGGCTGGGCAGGAGGAAGGGCTGCTGCAAGGAGGGATGACCCCCAGTAAGGATAAGCTGGGAAAAGTAGGGCAAGTGGCAGGAAAGGAAGGGAGCTTTGGGAGCAGGGAAGAGTTTCAGAGCTGCTGAAGGCACAGGGAATGTGGGAGCATCGAGGGGTAGGACGGTGGGGATGGAGATGAGAGATCTCTGGAGCCAGGTCAGGAACTTGGGGTTTATTGCAAAGGGCCTGGGTGCAGGGCCCTGCTGGGAGCTGCCAAACACAGCTCAGAGCAGGCCCCAAAGAGAAGTAAAGAGAGTGGGAAAGAGGATGAGAGAAAGAGAGAGTGAATGAAAGGATAAGAGAGTAAAAGGGTAAGACAGCAAGGTTCCCGTTACAATACAATAAATCTTCTTCTGTGTTGAATATTCTGATTCTCACTAACCAATCTAGTACAAGATACAAATCCTATAGCATTTATATAAGAATCACTACATTACCATCCTGAGTTACATTTTAAACCCTAAAAACTCCTCTTTGGGCCCCTTCTGCCAAGCTGTAGGGTCTGCTCTGACCCTTGGGCCTGTCTGCAAGCAGAGGGTGTTGTTCCATCAAAAGGGGATTACCTTCAGCCGGCCACACCATTGTTTTCCAGTTGTTCAGTAACTGAGGGATCTCAAAGCTTGCTTTCATTTCAATCTCGCTTATAGTTTCTATACTCTCAAAATCTTTAGCCAGGCAATCATATTTATAAGGCTTTCCTGTTTCATCTTCCCCAGCACAGGAGTGTGGAAGGGGCAGCTCAGCCTTCAGCTTTATCCTGCTCAGGGCAAATCCCAGCTCTTTAAGCCATGAGCCAGCATGGACATGGAAATCTCATCCCATTAACTGAGGGGGAGAGGTGTGGGAGGTTTTGTGCTGCCTTTGTGGGGACATGGGGAGGGTTTGGGACATGGAGTAAATCAATATCTTGGAAGCTGAGCAAGGAGACCCCTCTGAAGGAGGGAAGGGCTGGGGGAGCCCACAAGGACCAGCTGCCCTGCAGGGTTTGGTGGCCTTGCTTGATTTGGAGTTTTTTAATAGGAAATTTAAAAGGAACCCATTTTCAACTTTTCCTAGGTGTGCTGACGGATCACAGAATCATGACACAGTTGGGTTGGAAGGGACCTTTGAAGGTCACCTCATCCAACCCCCCAGACCCCTCAGAGCTCCTCGCCCATCTCCTTCCTGACAGCCCTGAGAGTTAACCCCACCCAGAGCTCCTGGTCCCTGGGGAAGGGCTCTGGTGTCACCCCAGCCTTGCCCAGCCCTCACCCCACGCAGGCCACACTCACACCTTGGTGCATGTTCCACCCCCTGTTCTCATTTCCCCTCCAGATCCTCCTTCCCCTGCTCTCTGCATTCACCTCCTGCCCCTCCTGGAGCACTGAGAGCTCCTGGGCTGAGCTCAAAGCCTCACTTAACTCAAACACCATGGAAATGATGTTTTATTCACATTCAGGGCTTAAAAGCTTTAGCTGGAGGGGCATTCTTACATGGTTTTCATTTAAATCCCCACACAACTGCTCCTCAACCTGTTCAAGTTGGCCTCACAGCAATTAAATTAATTACTGAATTACAGGGAGTCAGCATTGGAATTGGTGCACAATGCCTATCCAGCAGATTCTGTGGGATTCCTTTAAAAGAAAACAAAAAACCATCCCAATAAAATTTGTGTGACACTGAGTGGGGACAAGTGCCATAAACATTGGCCCTTGCTGTAGCTCATAAATAAATTTCTCTTTATTGCTCCATTGTCAAAGTAATTAGCAGCAAATTCTCCAGTCTCTCCCACTCCTGGGACTTGTTTCCAGCACCAGCTTTCCAAGAGCCTCCCTCTCTGTGGTTTTATAAAACACAACCCCGTGTTTTATAGGCTTGGAAGACAAACAGAAATAAACACCAGAGCCATGCAGGGATGATCCCAAAAAGCTGCTCTGGGTGGGTTGGACAGCCCAGGCTGGGAAGAGCATCCAGGCAGGGATTGTAGCCCTGATTTTCAGCATCCTCTCATTCTGATCACTGAATGCCGGAATCATTTAGGTTGGAAAAGTCTTCCAGGATCATCAAATCCAAGCTGTGCCCAATCCCCACCTTGTCCCCAGCCCAGAGCACTCAGTGCCACCTCCTGGGACACCTCCAGGGATGGGCACTCCAAACCTCCCTGAGCAGCCCCTGCTGATGTTTCACAATGTTTTCCATGGAGAAATCCCTGCTGATGTCCAACCTGAGCCTGCCCTGGCCCAGCCTGAGGCTGTTCCCTCTCCTCCTGGAGAGCACATGGATGCTGGGGTGCAAACACCCCAAAAACTCCTGGCAATTGTCTGGATTTGAAAGATTCCAAGGTCAGGACTGTTGGGGAAGATGAAACAGGAAAGCCTTATAAATATGATTGCCTGGCAAAAGATTTTGAGAATATGGAAACTATAAGTGAGATTGAAATGAAAGCAAGCTTTGAGATCCCTCAGTTACTGAACAACTGGAAAACAATGGTGTGGCCGGCTGAAGGTGATCCCCTTTTGATGGAACAACACCCTCTGCCTGCAGACAGGCCCAAGGGTCAGAGCAGACCCTACAGCTTGGCAGAAGGGGCCCAAAGAAGAGTTTTTAGGGTTTAAAATGTAACACAGTGTGGTAATGTAGTGATTCTTATAGGCTGTATGTAAATGCTATAGGGTTTGTATCTTGTACTAGATTGGTTAGTGAGAATCAGAATATTCAACACAGAAGAAGATTTATGGTATTGTAATGAGAAATTTGCTCTCTCACCCTTTTACTCTCTTACCTCTTTCACTCTCTCACCCTCTCATCCTCTCTCCCCCTCTCTTCTCTCGGGCCTGCTCTGAGCTGTGTTTGGCAGCTCCCAGCAGGGCCCTGCACCCAGGCCCTTTGCAATAAACCCCAAGTTCCTGACCTGGCTCCAGAGATCTCTCATCTCCATCCATCCCCACCATCCCACCCCCAATGCTCCAACAAGGACCTCCAGAAGGCGTCTCCAGCCCCCAGCCTGGCTCTGACAGCAGGAAAGGAGAGGAGAAGAGCAGGAACAGAATGTCACTATAGGACACGAAATAACTCGACTGGACGCGCAGCTCTTTCAAGGGTAAAAAGATAATATTTAATTTCTGACTCTAACTCTCAATGATTTCCAAAAGTGACAGTGGATTGGAAGCTGACAGCGCCACCTTTCCAATGAAACTGGACAAACCAACAGTCCATCAAATTTCTCCTCCTCCATAAAAGAATGTAAAACAATGAGTTATTTACAGAAAGTGTGTGAGAAAGTTCGTTACGAAAATGTGAACATCAGAAGGCTTAAAAAAACGTTAAAAATCAGAGTGACAACAGAGTGAATCTTTCCTGCTGGTTCCCTCCCTGCAGGCCGAGGATTTGCTGATCCAAAGGCAGAGTTTGTATTATCAGGAAGTGGATCTCAAATCCCCCTGTCCTGGGAAGCTCAGGAGGATATTCCTGCAAGGAATCCCATTCCCCTTGAGCTTTCTGATGTTTTGTGGATCCTCAAACTCCTCCTGAGGCAGGCTGGGCTGTGTTTGTACAGCCTGAGCTGCGTGCTGAGGCCAGGCACATGGGAGGAGCAGCGTGGCTGAGCCAAGGTGTGCCTGTGCTCAGGTGACAGAGGGCTCCTGGCACAGGTGCCACCTCTCTGGCTGCCCTCCAGCACTGATTCATACCTGCCTGGCACACCTCCAGGGGCGTGTCAGGTTTACCTGAAGCATCCTCTGATATTCTATGCCAAAGGAGCTCACTGAGCACCAGAAGAAGGAGCAGAGCAGGAGGGTTTGGGGTGCAGCCCATCTGCATTTGCTGAAACCAGAGGAATTCCCAGGATGGGCTCCCTGGATGTATTTATTTGGATTTTCTCAGGCTGTAATCTCTCCCAGACATGTGTCTGCAGCAGCAGATAACACCGAGCCCAGCATTTCCCTGCTCACTCAGGGCACTTTCAACACTGCTGAAATAACCCAGACTGAGCCTCTGCCAGGCTTTAAAAAAACTTCTCTGAGACAATGGAGAAACACTCATGGAGATCAGCTTGGAATGGAGAAGAGGGGGACCAGGGCAGTCCAAAAGTAATTTCCCATCAAATTGTAGCTTCATTCCAGAACCCAGACTCTGCATTTCCTGCTGGAAAAAATCTTTCTGCCTCACTCACCTCTACCTTTCGTAGTTTCTGCTGTTGGTTTTGCTGATCCTGCTGGGTTTTGGTGAACAAAGGGGAGTTGGAGTTAAATCAAACCCTTCCAGCTGCTTCCCTTCCCACAGCTGATGGGCAGAGAGGCTGAACTCCTTGTCCTGATCCTCAACACACAGCTGACATTGTACAAACACAGCCCAGCCTGCCTTAGGAGTTTAAGACTCCACAAAACATCAGAAAGCTCAAGAGGAGGAGAATGGAAGCTCTGTGTGCCCAGGGATTCCTTGCAGAAATATCCTCCAGATCTTCCCAGGACAGGAGGGACTCGAGCTCCAGTTCTTGCTGAAGGCTGTGAACACAAACTTCACCTTTGGATCAGTATTCTTTAATATATATATATATATAAAATATTCTTTAATATAATATATAACATAATAAAGTAATAAATTAACCTTCTGATAAAATAGAGTCAAATACCTCATCCTCTCCGCCCAGGGGAGGAGCCAAGCATTCCTGCCTGGATCCAATCTGAGCCTGGCCCAGCACAGCAGCCTTTGCCCCCTGCATTGCCAGAGGAGCAGCTTTCTGCTGCCCTGCATTGCCAGAGGGAGCCCAGGCCCATCTGCAGCAGCCCTGGAGCTGCAGAGGAAAACTCCCCCCTTGTGCAGGATCCCTGCTGCAGCAGAGCCACAGCTGGCACTGCAGGAGGGCTGGGCCCCCATGGCATGGGGCTGTGCCACCACCCTGACACACAGGGGACAGGACATGGTCTGGCTCTGGCAGTGGTTTTTTTTTGTTTTTGTTGTTGATACTCGTCGCAGACATCTTTTATGGAAAATCCTTTCCTTAGGATTTTTCCTCCTGAGAAGCTGAGAGGCCTCAGGAACAAAATGCAAACAATGGTTATCTGCTGCTGTGGAATGCAACAGGTGCATCTGGGATTGGTCTCATGGGGTTGTTTCTAATTAATGGCCAATCACAGCCCAGCTGGCTCAGACGGAGAGTCCAAAGCACAAACCTTTGTTATTTATTTCTTCCTATTCTATTCTTAGCTAGCGTTCTGAGGAAATCCTTTCTTTTAGTATAGTTTAATGTAATATATATTCTTTTAGTATAGTTTAATGTAATATATATTCTTTTAGTATAGTTTAATGTAATATATATCATAAAATAACAAACCAAGCCTTCTGAAACATGGAGTCAGATCCTTGTTGTCTCTTCCCTCAACCTGAGACCCCTGTGAACACTGTCACATATACTATTACATTTCTTTTTTTTTTTTTTTTAGTTTTCCTAGTACAAAACTGTTATTCCTACTCCCATATCTTTGCCTGAGAGCCCCTTAATTTCAAAATTGTAATAATACAGAGGGAGGGGGTTTACATTTTCCATTTCAGGGGAGGCTCCTGCCTTCCTTAGCACACACCTGTCTGTTCAAACCAAGACACCAGCACAGCCTGGGGCAGAGCAATGGATAAAAGAAAACAAGAAAGAGGCAGGGCAGCAGAGCAGGGCAGCAGCCCCAGCCCCGGCTTTTCCTTCCTGCTCCCTTCAACACAGCTCCCAAGAACAAAACAATAAATTATAAATGAGTGTTTCCCAGCCTAACAAGCTGCCATTTCACAGCCAAGCAGAGCTCAGATTTTCACCCCAGGCAAAACATGTGCACGTTTGTGATTCCCTGCACGCCGGCGGCTGCCAGGTTTCTGTACGAACGATTGAACTGTTGCGGTTTCAACCTTGACTCAGCTCCCAAACGCTCCTCCACGCTCCTCTGACAGAGCTCATCTCCCCCCACCGCTGGTATTTTTACACCCAAATTATCTCGGGGTGCCTGGGAGCCTTCTGATCCCCCGAGGAGCTGCTCCAAGCCAGGAGCTGCTGCTCCCTGGCGCGCGGGAGTCTCTGAGAGCCCCAGCCAAAAGATTTCCTCGTGTAAAAACTCCTTTCACCAGCCCAGGTCGAGCCCACAGTGCTGGAGCCAGAGCTCAGGAGCCTGTGGGCAAATAAACAAACATCAACCAGGGTTTTATTCATGCGCAGAGAAGCTGCCAAAGCCCAAAAATGGAGCTGGAGGCACCGCTTTGCCAAGCCCCAGGAGGGGCTGAACCCTCTGGAGCTCCCTGGGCCACATCCTGGGCTGGCCAGGCTCCACAAATTGGAAATTTGGGTGAAGATGAGCACGGATGGGGCTGGAGAAGCTTCCAGCAACTTCCAGCATGGATGAGATCCCAAGGAGGACACGCTCAGCAGGCGGGCATGCACTTTCATGCAAAATCCCCTTGCTGGATGTGGGCTCCTCCATCCCTTTTTCCTCTCCAGGGTTCAAAATCCTCATGTTCCCCCTGAAAAACTTCCTATCCAAGCCCTGGCTCGTGCCCATTCCTGTATCTTCTGCTTCAGAGCCTGCCTCACAGCATCCCACCAGCAATAATGATTTCCCAGCTCAAACCAATCTTCCTTTCTCTCAGTTTCTTCACTAACCTAAAGAATTTCTCAGAGGTTTTTTTTTTATGCAGTAGAACCCAGAGGAAAATCTATTTTTCCCCCCTCAAAACTTCGGTTTTTGAGGATTATTTATCACAAGCGAAGCCAAGAAGAGCCCAGGTCAGACACGCTCCCCCATCCCACTGCCTCTGCAGGGATTTGGGTGGATTTGGGGAGAGCCCCAGACAAGTCTTGTTTGAACAGCAGAGATGTCTCTGCCTTGCAAAAAAAAAAAAAAAAAATCATACATAAAATCTGCTTTTCATTCCTCCCTCTGCCTTTGAGCAGGGGAAAACATTTGTTAGTGATTCATCACTTCCCTGAGCAGCCCAGACTGAGGAAAGGATGGATTTGGGATGTGGGGGAGCTCTCAGGGTTAAAGGGAATTGCTGGAGAGAAATCATGTGTCAAACAGAAAACTTTCCCTATATTAGAGTAAAAAAAAAAAAAAGGAAAATGAGTCAGTTTGAGTCAGCCCAGAAATGAAAGGTTTCACCTCTGTGGATGAGCTGCCTCTTTCTTGTTTTCTTTTATTCAGTGCAACTTGACTTTAATTAACTGAAACTGTTTGAAAGTGAAAATTCTGGGTTATTTTTAACCCCTGGAGATGACAGGACATTTCCTCCCTCCCCCAGTAAACCATTTTTGGGGTTTTTTTTTTTTTTTTTCCTTTTTCACAAACCCCAGGAAACCCAACAGTTTTAAGGGGCTGGAGTTTCACTCCCACTTCCTGATTGGAAATTTTCCACCTGCTCAGACCCAGTTTCACCAGCCCTGCTTCAGCTTCCACCAAATCCACTGAGCTCCACACTCCTGAGCCCACCCTCCCTCAATTCCCTGTTCCTTTAGCTGGAAGGAACCAGCCTGAGGAACATCCCCAAGCAGAGAATTCCTCTAAAATCTTCTATTTTCTCTGTTTCCTCTAAATTCTTCTATGTTCTATAATTCCTCTATATTCTTCTATTTTCTCTATTTCCTGAATATTCTTTTATGTTCTCTAATTCCTCTGTATTCTTCTATTTTCTCTATTTTCTCAATATTCTTCTATGTTCTCTAATTCCTCCATATTCTTCTATTTTCTCTATTTCCTCCATATTCTTCTATTTTCTCTAATTCCTCTATATTCTTCTATTCCACATCTTCTGTTCCAGTGCCTCAGAATGCTCTGGATTCTCTCATCTCTGACAATGCAGCCAATATTTTGCTGCATCTCCATTCCACCTCATTTTCAAGCCACCTCTGCACATAAATCTCCAAATTCTCTCTGCACATCTCACTTGGGAGCTCTTGGACGTGGACAAGCCCGTGCTGCTGCTCCTCAGAGAAGGACAGAGCTTCTCTCCTTCTCCTTTTTGAGAAAAACATCCCTAAAATATCCCAAAAGCATCCCTAAAAAATGAACCACTCTCCAAATCTCCGACAGCCTGCAGTGCTGCAGGCACCACGGGATGGCTGCTCCTGCTCCACACCTGCATTTCCCAAGGGCACAAACCCTCACTTTCCTGTCCAAGTGCAGCAATTCCTGCAGGATTTATCCAGCCCGCAGCGAGCAGGGCTCCTCCAAACCCACCGGGCTGCCTTTGTTTTGCAGTCATCAGATTAAATGTCCTGAAGATTGCTGCAGCAGCTCTCCTGCTGGGCCTGGAGCAGCGTTCCAGCCTTCCCAGCACACTCCAGTGCTCTGGGAGCAGCAGGACCACGTGAAGGAATGGCTTTGCTGCTTTTTTCCAGGTTTGGAAGTGAAGCAAACAATGAAAAGTAATGTGAAAAGTGGAGTTGGCATGAACTGCTGTGCCATTCCCATCAAACCTGCAGTAAAAGGAAGACTCCAAGGGATCAGCTCAGCCCTAAATATTGAATTGTTTTGATTCACTGACAGAACAAGGTTACATCACACACCTGCAAAGCCGTGGGGCTGTTCCCTCTCTGCCGCAGCCAGGACACTGCTGCAGGACGTGGGCAGGCTCAAACAACTCTTCTCCATAAAATATTTGATTCCTGCACTTCAAGAGCCTGCCCAGCCCTCTGAGTCCAACCATGCCCCAGCTCTGCCAATGCCACCACTGACCCAGGTCCCCGAGTGCCACATCCAGGGATGGGCACTCCAAACCTCCCTGGGCAGCCCCTTCCAATGTTTATTCACCCTTTCCATGGGGAAATTCCTGCTGGTGCCCACCCTGAGCCTCTCCAGAGGCCGTTCCCTCTCCTCCTGTCCCTGTTGCCTGGAGCAGAGCAGGGATGGCAGGGATGTGATCAGGATGTCTCTGGCTCATCTGGAGGCTGCTCTGAGCCTCAGCTGAGCCAGATCTGCTGGCTTAGGGAATCAGCCAGGTGAGGGAAAGCACACTCTGGTTTTGTGGCTGCCATGAATAAAACAGCAGCCAGTTTAGAACCCCGGGATCGTTCAGGCTGGAAAAGGTTTCCAGGATCATTGAGTCCAACCTGTGACCAATCCCCACCTTGGGCACTGCCAGGGATCCAGGGGCAGCCAAAGCTGCTCTGGGAATTCCATCCCAGCCCCTGCCCACCCTGCCAGGGAACAATTCCCGATTCCCAATATTCCATCCAGCCCTGCCCTCTGGCAGTGGGTGCCATTCCCTGTGTCCTGTCCCTCCATCCCTTGTCCCCAGCCCAGAGCACTCGGTGCCACCTCCAGCCCTTCCTGGGACACCTCCAGGGATGGGCACTCCAAAGCTCCCTGGGCAGCCCCTGCTGATGTTTCACAATGGTTTCCATGGGGAAATTCCTGCTGTGCCCACCCTGAGCCTGCCCTGGCCCAGCCTGAGGCCGTTCCCTCTGCTCCTGTCCCTGTTCCCTGGAGCACAGCCCGGCCCCCCCGGCTGTCCCCTCCTGTCAGGAGCTGTGCAGAGCCACAAGGGCCCCCTGAGCCTCCTTTGCTCCAGGCTGAGCCCCTTCCCAGCTCCCTCAGCCCCTCCTGGGGCTCCAGCTCTGTTCCCTTCCTTGGGAAGCAGCAATTCCCAGCAGTGGGGCACTCCTGGCTGCCTCCAGCCCCCTTGGAGCAGGAGAAGGGCTGAGGACAGTCCCACACCAGCCAGGCTCTGGCTCCTTTATCAGCCCATTTATCTCAGCTACTTCCAGCCCTATTCTGTTTCCAATCAGCATCCCCGACCTGCTCAGGCCGGTGGGAATTCCAGTAAAAGCCTGGAAGGAGTAGAAAAATGAAACAAAAACACATTCAGGGAGATTAAGTGGGGAAAGGCAACTAACTGTGTGCTGTGGAAAGGAGCAGGGTTCACGTTCTCACATCTGCTGGGTGCAGAGCTGGGGGGCTGAGCATGGGGAAGGGGCTCCCCATAGCCAGGTTTGGGTGCAGGAATTGTTCCCCAGCTCAGGGAGTTCTGTGTGGGCTCCCCACAGCCAGATTTGGGAATTAGGTGCAGGAATTGTTCTCCTCAGGGAGCTCTGTGTGAGTTCCCCACAGCCAGGTTTGGGTGCATGTTGTTGTTCTCCTGCTCAAGGAGTTCTGTGTGTGACCCACAGCCAGGTCTGGGAATTGGGTGCAGGAACTGTTCCCCTGATCAGGGAATTCTGTGTGGGCTCCCCACAGCCAGATTTGGGTGCAGGAATTGTCCCCCTGCTCAGGGAGCTCCATGTGGGCTCCCCACAGCCAGGTTTGGGAATTGTTCTCCTTAGGGAAGCTCTGTGTGAGTTCCCCACAACCAGGTTTGGGAATTGGGTACAGGAATTGTTCCCCTGCTCATGGAGCTCTGCATAAGCTCCCCACAGCCAAATTTGGGAATTGGGTGCAGGAATTGTTCTCCAGCTCAAGGAGCTCCATGTGGGCTCCCCACAGCCAAATTTAGGAATTAGATGCAGGAATTGTTCTCCTCGGGGAGCTCTGTGTGTGCCCCACAGCCAGGTTTGGGAATTGTTCCCCTGCTCAGAGAGCTCCATGTGGGCTCCTTACAGTTTGGAAATTGTTCTTCTCAGGGAGCTCCGTGTGGGTTCCCAGGTTTGGGAACTGGGGGCACAAATTGTTCCCCTGCTCATGGAGCTCTGCATAAGCTCCCCACAGCCAGGTTTGGGAATTGGGTGCAGGGATTGTTCTCCTGAGGGAGCTCTGTGTGTGCCCCACAGCCAGATTTGGGAATTGGGTGCAGGAATTGTTCTCCTGAGGGAGCTCTGTGTGTGCCCCACAGCCAGATTTGGGAATTGTCCCCCTGCACAAGGAGCTCTGTGTGTGCCCCATAGCCAGATTTGGGAATTGTCCCCCTGCACAAGGAGCTCTGTGTGTGCCCCTCGGGTGCTGCCCTGCCCAGGGCTCCTCCAGGCCACAGCAGCTCTGTCCCCACTCCCGAGGCACAGCCACAGCTGGGAGGGAGCCCAGGGCCACTAAAGGGTCCCAAGTAGGGAGCAAACGTTAATTGGGATTGTCAGCAGCCCCTTGGGAATCAGCTGGGCACAGGAAAGGCACAGGAGTGAGGGGAGCAGCCCCACTGCCCCCAGAGAGCAGGGCTGGAAGGATAAATACACCAAAAACCAGCAGCAGAGCAGCAAGGGAGGTGATTGTGCCCCTCTCATAGACCCCATCAATTACAGGGGGTCTCCTCTGGTGTCCCCAGCACAGGGAGGAGCTGGAGCTGCTGGACTGAATCCAGAGGGGGCCATGGAGCTGCTCCAGGGCTGGAGCCAGGCTGGGAGAGCTGGGGGTGCTCACCTGGAGACAGGAAAGCTCCAGGGAGAGCTCAGAGCCCCTAAAGGGGCTCCAGGAGAGCTGGAGAAGGACTGGGGACAAGGGATGGAGGGACAGGACACAGGGAATGGCTCCCACTGCCAGAGGGCAGGGCTGGATGGGAGATTGGGAATTGGGAATTGTTCCCTGGCAGGGTGGGCAGGCCCTGGCACAGGGTGCCCAGAGCAGCTGGGGCTGCCCCTGGATCCCTGGCAGTGCCCAAGGCCAGGCTGGGCAGGGCTGGGAGCAGCCTGGGACGGTGGGAGGTGTCCCTGCCATGGCAGGGGGGGGATGAGATGAGATTTAAGTTCCCTTCCCACCCAAACCATTCCAGGAGTCCATGAAAAAGCCTTCCTTGGGTCAACAGGGATCCAATCCCTACCAAGTTACAGCAGAGCCATGTTCACAACCTGCTTCTGCAAGGGGGAAAATAAACACAGCAAATTAAAACCAACAGCACAGGAGATGCTTTAATTAGCATCAGGAGGTCATTGCAGGGTGAATTCCCAGCCATGCCCTCTCCCTGTCCTGCTGCTCCCACCTTCCTGGGGAGGAGATTTAATTTAGGATTTTCTCCGACATGGGCAGGATCCCCTGGGCTGGAAAGCCAAGCCCACTTCAGGATAAGAACCAGGGAACCCTCAGAGTGGCCTTGGAGCTGCTTTGGGAGCACTCCCCACTTGCTGAGGCACACAAAGCCCGAATGCTCCAGCTGCTGGGCTCATTAACAGCCCTGAACCTCTTGTTAATTAAACTTCCTGAGCCTCACAACCACGGAGAAAAGCATTGGAAACCTGGCTGCTCATGGTTCAAGCACAAAAACTGGACACAAGAAGTTCAGAGGCAATTTTTTTATTATTCATTCTTTTAAAACTTTTTGTTTTTTGGTTTTATTTTGAGGGAGAGGATTAGGAGGCTTTTGGGGTTTTGTGGGGGGGAGTTGTTTTGGGTTTTTTAAAGTTTTTTGTTTGTTTTTGTTGGGGTTTTTTTGTTTCAATTTTTTTGTTTGGTTGGTTTTTGTGGGTTTTTTTGTTTTTTTTTTTGTTTTTGGGGGGGTTTTGTTGGCTTTTTTGTTGTTGTTCTTGTTTGGTTTTGTTTGGGTTTTTTGTGGATTTTTTTTTTTGTTTGGGTTTTGTTGTGGGGTTTTTGTTTGTTTTGGGTTTTTTTGTTGTTGTTGTTTGTTTATTTTTTAGTTGTTCTGTTGGTTGGTTGGTTGGTTTTGGGGAATTTTTTAGGGTTTTTTAAGCCAGGAGCTTTTGATCCCATCTGGAAAATCATCCAGCCCCTCTCCATGCTCAGGTGGACACCGATGTCCATCCACCACACCCCAGCCCTGTCCAAAGCTTCCATCTCCTCATTAATCCTGAGACCAGGCTGGGCTGTGCCCGTCCCACCCCTGCCCAGCCCCAAACCCCCTCCCTGGCTGCAGCACCAGGCTCAGGGATGGCCCCACCGATGCCAGGTGGGGAATTCACCCCTGCAGTGCCCACCCTAGAGAGAAACTCCTCACCTTCCTCCACAGAGACACCTCCAGAGGGGCTCCGGGCAAAGGAACAGCCCCAGGGAGAGACTTCCCAGCTCACAGGAGCTGCTGAGGTTGTGATCCATCCTCTCCTGCCCACTGTGCCACCCCCAGCCATGCCAAACATTTGTCACATTCTCTGGAAAAATCCCTTTGCCCAGGGTTTTTCTCCTGGGAAGCTGAGAAGCCTCAGAGAAAAGGAAAACAATTCTTATCTCATTTGCTTCTCCTGCGTTGTGCTCATGTGGAATGTGTTTGGAGATTGTTCACCCACAGGTGATTGTTCCATTGGGTTCTGCTGGGAGTTGTTTTCACTCTTTGGCCAATCAGGGCCAAGCTGTGTCAGGACTCTGGAGAGAGTAACGAGTTTTCATTATTATCTTTTTAGCATTCTGTAAGTATCCTTTCTGTATTCTTTAGTATAGTTTAGTGTAGCATTCTTTAATATAATATAGTATCATAATAAATTAGCCTTGTGAGAACATGGAGTCAGATTGACCATTCCTGCCTTTGTCAGGGCATTCCCAGCAAATACAATAAAACTTCTCAGGGACCTCTTGGCTCTCTGGATGGAGGAATCCTCCCCGACACCCAGGTTCACCCCAGGAAAAGGAGGAAAAGGCTGTTTTCCCCTTCCTTCATGGCCATGAGAACACAATGCCATGAGGCATGGGGTGTCCTCCTGCTGGTCTGCAGCCCAGCCCAGGGAACACCCCAGCTGCTGTAGGCATCAGGGAGGGATTCACCAGAACCAGAAGGGTTTCCTCTTCAAAATATCCCCTGAAATCCATTCCTGGTAAGCCAGGAGTGCACAGCAGCCAAGAGGGGATCAGGCTGGAGCCATCCAGGACCATCCTCACGCTGTGACACTCAAACTCCCAGCACAGCCGCCAAACCCTCCTGCTGGAGGAACCCTTCCTTGAACACCTGAGAGGAGCAGGGATGCTGGGGCTCGGTGGGGTCCCTTTGAGGGGCGTCCCCACAGGGCTGGAGAGGGAGCACATCCCAGAAAGGAGCCTGGGAGGGTCTGGGCAGCACGTGCCTGCCAGATGCTCCTGGTTCTGCAGGAGGGGAGCTCGGGGTCAGGGTCACCAGGGATGCCTGCCCGGGTTCCTGCAGCAGGGGCCGTGCAAGGGGGGGAGGCAGCCGGGAGGAAATACCGGCCCGGGGGAGGAAAAGCCATCCCGGGTGGATTCCCGGTCACGTTTGCACATGTCTGGCTCAGGAGAGGCAGGAAGCCGCACGGGATGGGGGTCCCTGGGCTGGAGGGAGGAGGCGGAGCGGCCCCACACGCTGGGACAGCCTGGGATGCTCCTTCCTGCATCCCTGTCGTGCCCTGGGGAGCTGCTTTGGGCTCAGCCGCCTCCCCCTCCCCGCTCCTTCCCTTCTCTGCCAGGGGGAAATGCTGCACTGGGAGCTGCAGTTCCCACAGATTGGACAAATCTGGAGCTGTCTCCGTGCCCTGGGAGCTCCTGGAGTGTGTCAGCCCTGCCTGCTTTGCCCATTCTGGTATCAGTTGGCTCCTTGTCCTCGGCAGGAGGAAGCTGCAGCCTCTGATGTAACCCCAGCCCCTTCTCCCCAAGGCTTGAGACCAAGCTAAACAAAACCAGACTCTGCAAATCTCAGGAACAAGAGCCCAGACACAAAGGAACAGCACTGTATTTGTTGGGAATGTCCTGAGGAAGGCAGGAATGGTGAATCTGACTCCATGTTCTCACAAGGCTAATTTATTATTTTATTATACTATATTATATATAAAGAATACTAAACTATACTATAGAATATAGAAGGGATACTTACAGAATGCTAAAAAGATAATAATGAAAACTCGTGACTCTTTCCAGAGCCCTGACACAGCCTGGCCCTGATTGGCCAAAGAGTGAAAACAACTCCCAGCAGAACCCAATGGAACAATCACCTGTGGGTGAACAATCTCCAAACACATTCCACATGAGCACAACACAGGAGAAGCAAATGAGATAAGAATTGTTTTCCTTTTCTCTGAGGCTTCTCAGCTTCCCAGGAGAAAAACCCTGGGTGAAGGGATTTTTCCAGAGAATGTGAATGTGCCAAGGGACCCACCAGGATCCCCCAGCAACCCCACCCTGGGCATCCCTGGCAGCGCTGCCCAAAGGCTCCTGGAGCTCTGGCAGCCTCGGGGCCGTGCCCATTCCCTGGGCAGTGCCAGCACCCTCTGGGGGGCTTTTTTCACCCAAACCCCAAATGCACAGCGTGAACCCTCTGGTTTTCTCTCTTTGTCCCTTTTCTTAGCAGCTCACTTTAACCTCACACTCCTCAAAATGTCCCCAGCAGGCCAAGGGGGACCACACGGACACCATGTCCTGTCTCCTGACATGAATCCCACCCCACCTTTCATTTGCCATCCTCAAAATTGAAACATCCGATTGAAACGCCCAAAGCCATCCAAAAGCTCCAGGAATGCAAAAAAAAAAAAAAAAAAAAAAAAAAAAAAGAAAAAAGAAAAAGAAAGAAGTGCAGGAGTTGATTAAAAATCTGCTCACACAAAAGTCGCTGCCAAAAACTGAGATCTGACTTCAGAACTCCTCTGCATCTCTAACGACCTTTTAATAGCTCTCATTACAGAACATCTCCCTCAGCCCTGCCAGAACAGAGCCCAGCGTTTGCACAGGCAAAGCCCAGCTGTTGCATTGATCCATTCCAGCACTTCAAACAGGTATTAATAACTCAGCTCTGCCAAATGAAAGGTTCCACTCCTGGCTGCGGTGCCTGCCTTGGATGGCAGCTCGTTTAACCTGCCTCTTTCATCAAGCATTTCCCACTCCCTGCGGGAGCTGCCGTGGAAAATGTGGCTTGGAAATGAAGGTTCAGCAGCAGGGGAGCAGAGAAAGTAATAAATAACATGTATCTCTTGCACTGTGAGCAGAAATTACCTGTGTCATGTACTCCTAATCTTCAGTATAAACACATTTCATTGTTTAGAGAGGAAATCAGAGAATGATGGAATGGTTTGGGTGGGAAGGGAACTTAAATCCCATCCAGTGCCACCCCAGCCATGGCAGGGACACCTCCCACTGTCCCAGGTGCTCCCAGCCTGGCCTTGGGCACTGCCAGGGATCCAGGGGCAGCCCCAGCTGCTCTGGGCACCCTGTGCCAGGGCCTGCCCACCCTGACAGGGAACAATTCCTGCCCATGTTCCTCTGTCCTGCCGTGTCCCTCCATCCCTCCACGTCCCTCTGTCCTGCCATGTCTTTCTGTCTCTGTCCTGCCACATCCCTCCATCCCTCCGTGTCCCTGTCCTGTTGTGTCTGTCTTGTTGTCCCCTCCATGTCCTTCTGTCCCTCCATGTCCCTCTGTCCTACCATGTCCCTCCCTCCTGCCGTGTTCCTCTGTCCTATTGTGTCCCTCTGTCCCTCCACGTCCCTCCCTCCTGCCATGTCCCTCTGTCCTGCCGTGTCCCTCCGTCCCTCCATGTCCTTCTGTCCTACCATGTTCCTCTCCATGTTCCTCAATCCTGCCATGTTTCTGTCCTGCCACATCCCTCCATCTCTCCATGTCCCTCCATCCCTACATGTCCCTCTGTCCTACCACGTCCCTCCATGCTGCCGTGTCTCTCTATCCTGCCGTGTCTCTCTGTCCCTCCATGTCCCTCTGTCCTGCCATGTCCCTCCATCCCTCCATCCTGCCGTGTCTCTCCATCCTGCCTTGTCTCTCTGTCCCTCCATGTCCTTCTGTCCTGCCACATCCCTCCATCTCTCCATGTCCCTCCATCCTGCCATCTCCTTCTGTCCTGCCATCTCCTTTTGTCCTGCCATGTCCTTGCATCCTCCATGTCCCTCCATCCCTCCATGTCCCTCCGTCCCCCCGTGTCCCCTCCGGCACGCGCCGTGTCCCCCGTGTCCCCAGCAGCCCCGGGATCGGGGCTCCGTGTCCTCCGCTGCCCTCTCGCCCCGCGGGGCTGACACTGCCGGCAGCGCCGGCAATTAGCGCCGCACTAATTGCCCTCATTGAGGCACAGGAACGCCCTGTCAGGGTTGAGGTGCGCTAAACAGAAGCTGATTTTTGTCATTTTGTTGCTCTCCCGAGTTCCTGCAGTGGCAAAGGCACGGGAGGACGGTGCTTAAATCCTGGGGAGG
Organism: Emberiza elegans; assembly: GCA_024865655.1. Classification (NCBI taxonomy): domain Eukaryota; kingdom Metazoa; phylum Chordata; class Aves; order Passeriformes; family Fringillidae; genus Emberiza; species Emberiza elegans. The sequence continues at coordinate 69,196,083 of JALJVW010000184.1, read as the reverse complement.
TTTTTTTTCCCTTAATTGATGACCCCAAGAGAGCAAAGCTTCCCATCGGAGCGTGAATGAAGGCTGAGCACAATGCAGGAGCAGCGGGACACGGAACCCCTCTGCCCCAGCCAGGAAGCGCTTCCCTGTGCCAGTGTCCCCAGGTGCCCCGAGCCGAGCATCCCACAGAGCCGGGGATGCTCACAGAGAACCCTGGGCTATGTGGGAATCCACAAAATCAGAGGGTTTTGGGGAAAGCTGCAAAAGGCAGCCTCACAGACAGCAGAATTGTGAATGGAGCTAAGCAGCAGGCATGAGATTGGTCAGCAGAAAAATTATGTAAAATGTAGAAAAGCAAGAACAAATAGAACAATGGTCTGTGTATTAATGCTTGTCTAGAATAACTCCCTAAGCTACAGAAAAGTTTATCTAGCGAGATATTAGGAAGTTTAAAGCTTAATAATGGAGCTCTGTGCATTGTGTTTTAAGGCTCACAAGCAGGTATTGTATTTGAAATAAGCAAGCATTGTTTTAACCAAAGGTACCTGTGCTTATAGTGGTTGGATGGAACTACTGTCAATGTGCTTTTGCTTTGTGTGATTGGTCAAAAAAACTTATAAAGTGAGTTGTAACATGAAGTTCTTGGTCTGCTGCCTGGGATGTGAGCTGGTGGCATCTTCCCATTGTCATAACCATGGAATGAGACTGATGCTGGAAAATAAAACAGCTCAAGGCACGTTCCCAGCAGTCCTGTCCTGTTGGTGATTTGTACACAGACCCCAGCCAGTGACAGGGACACTGCCAACCTTGGCAGCTGCGTCACATTCACATCCTCTGAAAAAATCCCTTCACCCAGGATTTTCTCCAGGGAAGCTGGGAAGCCTCAGAGAAAAGGAAAACAATTCTTATCTCATTTGCTTCTCCTGTGCTGTGCTCATGTGGAATGTGTTTGGAGATTGTTCACCCACAGGTGATTGTTCCATTGCATTCTGCTGTGAGTTGTTTTCACTCTTTGGCCAGTCAGGGCCAAGCTGTGTCAGGGCTCTGGAAAGAGTCAGGAGTTTTCATTATTGCCTTTTTAGCCTTCTGTCTGTATCCTTTCTGTACTCTTTAGTATAGTTTAGTGTAGCATTCTTTAATATAATATAGTATCATAATAAATTAGCCTTGTGAGAACATGGAGTCAGATTCATCATTCCTTCCTTCATCGGGGCACCCCACAAATACAATAGCTGGGTTTGTCTAAAAACAGGGAGCAAAGCACCAAGAACCCCCCTGACCCTGTAGTGGGGTGGTGGGTTGGGTGAGCAGCCTCATTTTAGGGGAAGGAAATGGGGTTTCTGTGCTCAAATCTGTGCCCCAACGCTCTGCCAGGACCCACAGGAGCAGGCAGAGCCCCTGTGTGCCGCAGCCTGGAAAGAGCTGCAGCCCCAGCACAGCCCCTGACACATCCCAGAGCCTCCCAGGGACGAGGGAGCCTCGTGGGTCCCCTCCAACTCAGCAGATTCTGTGATTCTATGACTGATTCTGTGACTTTCTGATCGATTCTGTGATTCCATGATTGATTCTCTGACTCTGTGATTGATTCTGACTGATTCTGTGACTGATTCTGTGACTCTCGGATCGATTCTGTGTTTATTCTGTGATTGATTCTGTGATTCTGTGACTGATTCTGTGACTGATCCTGGGATTCCATGATTGATTCCCTGACTGATAGATTTTGTGATTGATTCTGTGACTCTGTGGTTCTGTGATTGACTCTGTGGTTGATTCTATGATCTCTGTGGTTGATTCTGTGACTGATAGATTTTGTGACTGATTCTGTGGTTCTGTGATTGATTCTGTGATTCTGTGGTTGATTCTGAGATTCCATGATTGATTCTCTGACTCTGATGGATTTTGTGATTGATTCTGTGGTTCTCTGGTTCTGTGATTAACTCTGTGGTTGATTCTGTGACCCTGTGGTTGATTTTGTGATTGATTCTCTGACTCTGATAGATTTTGTGATTGATTCTCTGGTTCTGTGGTTCTGTGACTGGTTCTGTGGTTCTGTGATCCTCCCTCACTCCCTGCAGAGCTGAGCCCTGACCCTGCACCCAGCAGGGCCACGAGGACCCATCCCAGCACCCAGGATCCATTGATACCCCCCAGCTTTCCCTCCCAGCCAAGCCCCAGACACCCAAACCCCCTGAGGGGAGCACCAGACCCCACAACCTGCAGTGCCCAGGGGACATCCCCTCCTCAGAGCTGAGCTCTAAAACCATTCCCAGCTCCTGCCAGGGCACCACAGCCAGAATTCCTGGCCCACACAGGCAGTGCCAGCCCTGGGAGAGCCATGTCACGTGTAAATAAGCACAGAAATACATCTATAGCACACCCTGAACGCACACAAAGAGCTGCAGCTGCCTCAGCCAGGGAGGCACCGACGTTACGTCACCCACGGTCAGGACCTCAACCAGGAGCAGATGGCTGCTCCTCCTGCAAGGAATTAGGAGCTTTTTGGGAGCCTGCCCAGAGGAAGGAGGTGTGGGCAGCCTCTCTGAGCTGCCTCTCACACCAAACTCTGTGTCTGCCCCCGGAATCTTCCACCTAAGCCTGGCTCAGTCTGGGTTTGACACGGGGAGCTGGAGGGTTTGGACAAGGTTTAGGTGAGACACTCAGCCCAGACCATGTCTATTTAGGTGAGACACTCAGCCCAGACCATGTCCATAGGTGACACACTCAGCCCAGACCATGTCCATTTAGGTGAGACACTCAGCCCAGACCATTTCTATTTAGGTGAGACACTCAGCCCAGACCATTTCCATTTAGGTGAGACACTCAGCCCAGACCTTTTCTATTTAGGTGAGACACTCAGCCCAGACCATGTCTATTTAGGTGAGACACTCAGCCTAGACCATGTCCATAGGTGAGACACTCAGCCCAGACCATTTCTATTTAGGTGAGACACTCAGCCTAGACCATGTCTATTTAGGTGAGACACTCAGCCCAGACCATTTCCATTTAGGTGAGACACTCAGCCCAGACCATGTCCATTTAGGTGAGACACTCAGCCTAGACCATGTCCATTTAGGTGAGACACTCAGCCCAGACCATGTCCATTTAGGTGAGACACTCAGCCCAGACCATTTCTATTTAGGTGACACACTCAGACCAGACCGTTTCTACTTAGGTGAGACACTCAGCCTAGACCATGTCCATAGGTGAGACACTCAGCCCAGACTGTCCATCCTCCCATGGGAATGATGTCTGTATGCTCCAGCTCAGCTCCTGGGAGCTGGTCTGATCCTAAGGCTGCAGGATGATCCATTCCACTTCTCTGGGAAATCTCCCCCTAAGGAACAGCACTTGCAGCCCTTCCCCAGCTCCCTAGAGCTTCTATGGGATGATATGGAATGATTCCCACCTACTCAGGTGCAGAAAATAGAGGTGAAAGCAGCTGTGGCATCTTTCTGTGCTCTGTGGTGGCACAGGGGACACAGGCTGTGAGTGCCAGAGCCAGCTCAGAGCTGGGCCTGGATCTGGAGGGAAAGAGGCTTTAGGAAATGAGGCTGGTGGGGAAGTTTTGGGTTTTTAACTTAGTCTAATCTGGACGGATCTCGTGGGGATGCAGCCAAACACCAGCTCTGCACTCCAGCTTCCAGGAACACCAAAATACTCTGAAGACAGGGATCCTGGCAACAGCTGGGAAGCTTGGGCTGGATGTTTTCAAATAATCCAGCACGAGGCAGACTTAAAACAGAGAGAGACTCTTCAATCCAAGCTCCAGGGAGAGCTCAGAGCCCCTTGCAGGGCCTGAAGGGGACACAGGGAATGGCTCCCACTGCCAGAGGGAAGGGATGGATGGGATATTGGGAATTGGGAATTGTTCCCTGTGAGGGTGGGCAGGCCCTGGCACAGCTGGGGCTGCCCCTGGATCCCTGGCAGTGCCCAAGGCCAGGCTGGGACAGGGCTGGGAGCAGCCTGGGATGGTGGGAGGTGTCCCTGCCATGGTAGGGCAGGGATGGGATGAGATTTAAGGTCCTTTCCAACCCAAACCAAACAGCTCCAAAGTCAAAGAGAGCCAAAAGCCCCATCCCAGCAGCTGGGTCTGGCAGCCCAGGGTGGGTGTGCAGCCACCCCTCAGTGTCCCTGCACCCCAAACCCCATCCCCAGGGCTTTGCCACAAGGGTGGTGTCTCCTGTCCCCTTGGGAAGGAGGCAGGGACAGCTGGGACAGCAGGACAGCATCCCCCGTGTGCCACATCCCGGATGCAGGGCAGGCCCTGGCTCAGCACCTTCGGCTCCAGAGAGGGAAAATCATCCCTGGGGGGTTCCTGCATGAGTGCTTTGGACAGCGGGCCACCAATGGCACCGCCACCTGAAACAACAACCGCTCGCTTCCAAAAACACCTGGAAAAACCCACAGCCACCTCCCCAGCTCTTCCCACATGATCAGAGCCTGATTTCACCCTGAAACGGAGATGAATAAATTCTATTATAGCATCTTTCTGGTTTCCAACAGGGATTTGAGACTTAACTTCAGGATGACTGATAGAGCAGTTGCTGTTCTTGTTCCCTGTGTCCAAGGGGCCATTTCCAGGCTGGAATTCCCAAAGCCAGAGGCACCTGGGTTCAGTGCAAGGGGGTACAACCACACAGCCCCAAGGGATCAAAAGAAGGTATTTGAGGGAAAGCAGGAACTCACCCCTCCCTATTCCCAGATAAAAGGATTTCAGGGAAAAGGCTCTTTCATCCAGCAGAAAATGCTGGAAAGTGATGCTCAGCAAACGCAGAGTTCACCTAAGGAAACCCTTCAAAAGGATCCAAAGCACAAACCCAGGCAGGTTTTTCTCCTCCTCCCTCTGGAGCACAAAGAGGAGCCCACAAAGGAGCTCAGGGATAAAAGCTGGGTTCTGAAATTCTCCCGGTGGGCTCTGCCTGGGCTTCCCAGCACTCCTGAGGGCCCCAGGGTTGGGTTTTTCCCTCAGGGGAAGGCTCCCACTGCTCTCTGTGCTGGGGGCACAGGCAGTGACCCCTGTGTTTATCCCACTTTAAATGCACAATTTAGGGTCTTGTCAAGGGGAAAAAAAATGGTAATTCCATATAATTGCCTAATTAAGGACGTCCTGACACTCCATAGAATGGAGGGTCAAATGGAAACCACACAAAGAGTACAAATCTGGGATTTCTGGAGTTTTAAGAAGTTGGACTTGGAACTAGTTAAGATTATCAGCATCACAAACATGATTAAATAAAAATATATATATTTATATATAAAAATATATATATAAACCACATGCAACTGTACATAGACAGCACTGATGCAACACAATTTAGGTATAATTTTCCACACTTTCATCAGGTTCAATGTTTCATTTACCAAGTCCATGTGCACATTCCCAAAAGACCCCAGATTTGAGCACCTTGCCCAATGCTGGATCTGACATTTTGGAATCTCAGGCCTCCAGCAGGATAATTTCCTGAAAACCTGCTTTTCCCAAAACCTCAAGCAAGACATGCCATCTGCAGGAGCCAAGCCCTGCATTTTCGGATGTGCATCCCTTAATTAAGCAGATTTAATTGGGTGACTCCAGCTTTAATTAATGCCAAATTGTTTGTGCGCTTTCCTTGTTGGATCTCATTCCCAGACGGGATTTTCTGGGTTGATTTGGGGGAGTTTTGTGCTTTGCAGAGTGGGGTCGCAATTATCATTTATGGCATTTCCTGAGGGAAAAGTGGCTCCCAGGAGCTCGGGGGCTGCTGGGCTCCCACTGAACCCAGGAGCTCCTCACGTTCCCCTTCTTGTGAACCAGAGCAGCCAGGAATGGAGGGGGGAGCCCAGCAAACCTTGGAGAGCCCCAGGCTGGGAGGACAGGGGGAGGAGATGGGGCTCATCCCACCCCGCACATCCCAAATGCAAAAATCTCCCTGCAATGCCAGCCCCATCCCAGATCTACAGCGCTGCAGGGCAATTCTTGGGAATTTCAGAATCAGAGGAGGTCACGGAGCTGCTCGCAGCGCTGGAGCCAGGCTGGGAGAGCTGGGGGTGCTCACCTGGAGAGGAGAAGCTCCAGGGAGAGCTCAGAGCCCCTGAAGGGGCTCCAGGAGAGCTGGAGAGGGACTGGGGACAAGGGATGGAGGCACAGGACACAGGGAATGGCTCCCACTGCCAGAGGGCAGGGATGGATGGGATATTGGGAATCAGGAATTGTTCCCTGGCAGGGTGGGCAGCCCTGGCACAGGGTGCCCAGAGCAGCTGGGGCTGCCCCTGCATCCCTGGCAGTGCCCAAGGCCAGGCTGGGCAGGGCTGGGAGCAGCCTGGGACAGTGGCAGGTGTCCCTGCCATGGCAGCGGGGGGACCAAGCTGAGCTTTAAGGTCTCTTCCACCCCAAACCAGTTTAGGATTCCATGATTCTATGACGTGAGCCAGCCGAGAAGCCACACAAAAATCCCAGCTCCGTCCCGCGGGGACACGGACCCCTCCAGGCACCCAAACTGGGATTTTCAAGGAATTGGCCCCATCTGTGCCACAGGGACACCACAAAGCTCCGTCCCTGCCGCCCCCAGCGCCACCAGCAGCTCTCGGGGGACGCCTCTCGCCGCGGGCAGAAACTTTGTGCCCCGTAACATTTTTGGCCGGGAGGGGCACCTGGGGAGTCCCTTTCACCCGCAGCGCCAGGAGCCGCCGCCGCATCCCCGCATCCCCGGGGGTCCCGGCCGAGCCCCTCCCTCTCCCTTTTCCCGCATCCCCGGGGGTCCCGGCTGAGCCCCCCCCCCCTCTCCCTTTCCCCTCAGACCCCCGGGATTCCCGGCCGAGCCCCCCCTCTCCCCATCCCCGTTCCCCCCTCGGCCGTGCCGGGCACCCAGCGCATCCCACGGGGACCTCCCGCATCCCTGCCCGGGATGTCCCCGCCGCCCCCCCAGCCCCGCTGAGCCCCCCGGGACCCACCCCGGCCGCCGGTCGTACCTGAGTCCAGCCCGGAGCCCGGCTCGGGGGCCGGGCACGGGCACAGGCACAGGCACAGGGCCAGGGCGCAGAGCAGCGCCAGCCCCGCCGCGCATCGTGCCCGCCGCATCCCGGCCCCGCCGCATCCCGGCCCGGCCCCGCCGCCGGGACAGGCACGGCCCCGGCCCCGGCCCCCCGCCCCCGGCCCGGCCAGGCCCGGCCCGGCCCCCGCCCTGCCCCGCACCGCGCGGGGCCCGCATCGCCCCCTGCCCAAAGCCCGCCCTGCCGGGGATTGAGGGTTTGGGAGGGATGGGGGTTCTCCTCCCTCTCCCCCCGTGCGGGCCCCGCGGGTGACAGACGGACAGACACAGACACAGCCCAGACACACGCGGGGTCTGCAGGGGTTGCTGACACCCCCTCCTGTGCTGGTTTGCCCTCCGCAGGTAAAGGAGCCATCCCACATCCTCCCATCCCCAAAACTCACCGCGAGCGTTCTCGGGGTGCTGCCGTGCCCTGGTCCCCCCTGGGGGAGCCCAGAGCGGCTCCTGCCCCGGCATTTTGGGGTGAGCGAGGCTCCCCAGCTCGCCAGGGAGAGCTGGATGGGGCACAGCCCCTCTGTTCTCAGGGTCTGGGCCAGTCCAGCCCCTCACTGGGACCATGGGGGTAAATCTGAGCCAGGCCAGGTCCTCCCCAGCCACGCCACCCTCCCAAGGAGAGGCATTTGCAGCTCACCCCAAAAGGGAGTGCCCCCAGTCCCACTGCAGACCCCACAGCAGACCCCACATGCTCAGCTCTCCACTGTGCCACTGTCCCCAGGTGTGACAAAGCCCTGGGTGCTCACAGGTGCCCTGGGGGGGGAGGCTCAGGCCCATGGGGGAGGCAGGCTCATTCCCAATCCATGACAATATTTTCCCTGCAGCAATCATGCAGAGACACAAAAGACTTGGGAACCTTCAGGAAGAGACAGGCAGCCAAACTCCAGCGGGACATCCCTGCCAGGGAGCAGGAGATGCTCAGGAGTGACACCCAGCTGTCATTTTGCTGATGAATGCCACATCGAGGCGTTGGGAAAGAGATTCTGGAATCCCCACCTGAAATCCTGCTTGAGACAGACATCAGCCAAGCTCGGTGCAAAATGTGCTGTGCCACCTCTCTCTGCCCCTTCCCAGGAGCTTTCCCTGCCACCCTGGCTCAGCTAGGTGAGGAAATGAAGGTCAGAGACACTCCAGGAGCCTTTGCTTTGCCATGGAGAGGATTTTATTTGTCAAGAACACATGACACGGGTCTGCCTTTCCTTCCAGAATCTCACTGATTGATTCCCTTGGGTGTGACCGTCGGTCCCAGCAGCACATGTCCCACCTCTGCTGGGGACCCGTGGGACTCTGCCCTCTGCTCCTTGCACATCCCACCAGGTCTGCTTTAGGTGGATCACCTTCAGAACCAGATCTTTTTTAGGTGAATCACCTGCAGAACCAGGTCTGGTTTCGGTGAATCACCTGTAGAACCAGGTCTGGTTTCGATGGATCACCTGTAGAACCAGGTTTGGTTTTGGTGGATCACCTGCGGAACCAGGTTTGGTTTCGATGGATCACCTGCAGAACCAGGTCTGGTTTTGATGGATCACCTGCAGAACCAGGTCTGGTTTTGGTGGATCACCTTCAGAACCAGATCTTTTTTAGGTGAACCACCTGCAGAACCAGGTCTGGTTTCGATGGATCACCTGTGGAACCAGGTCTGGTTTCAGTGGATCACCTACAGAACCAGGTCTGGTTTCGATGGATCACCTGCAGAACCAGGTCTGGTTTAGGTGAACCACCTGCAGAACCAGGTCTGGTTTTGGTGAATCACCTACAGAACCAGGTCTGGTTTAGGTGAACCACCTGCAGAACCAGGTCTGGTTTTGGTGAATCACCTGCAGAACCAGGTCTGGTTTTGGTGAATCACCTGCAGAACCAGGTCTGGTTTCAGTGGATCACCTGCAGAACCAGGTCTGGTTTAGGTGAACCACCTGCAGAACCAGGTCTGGTTTTGGTGAATCACCTGCAGAACCAGGTCTGGTTTTGGTGAATCACCTGCAGAACCAGGTCTGGTTTCCGTGGATCACCTGCGGAACCAGGTCTGGTTTCAGTGGATCACCTGCAGAACCAGGTCTGGTTTCGATGGATCACCTGCAGAACCAGATCTTTCCAACAGTCTCCAACCCGTAAGGAGGAAACTCCCCTTGTCAAATTCCCAGGATTCCTGTGCCACAATCCTGTCTCTCAGCTCAGCATCCTCTTTTTAACCACCCTCTCATCTGCTGTATCCAGTGACACAATCACATCCACACCCTCCTCAGCCCTCGGAGAGAAAATTCAGGTTTCCACCCCTGTGGGTGTGCCAGCCTTTTGTGCAGGAGTAGCTGGACAAGGACCACACCTCCTCCTCCTCCTCCTCCTCCTCCTCCTCCTCTGTGTGTGCTGGGCAATAAAAAAGGCTGCCAGAACCCGAGAAATAATAAAAGCAGACACAGACAAAGCCAGGGCTGGGATATTCTGTTTCAGAGCAATGACAGAAAGTGGAGGTGAGGCTAAAATGAATAAACTCCAGTTATTGATACTGTTTGCTTTGAATTAACAGCTCTGCTCCACCAGGTTGTTCCTGCCTCCCTCCTTGGGTGGAGGGGCTCCATTCTGGATTTCCATCCCTTCTCTCAGGGTTGGTTTGCTCAGATCTCCGTTCTCCTGCTGACTCACCCACCCCAAATATCTGCACGGCCTTCCCAGAGCCCCCAGTGCATGAGTTGCTGCCATCCCTCAGCCCCCAAACCTTCCAGCATTTCTCTTACTGCTCTCCCTTTAAATTCTCCCCAAGTGAATTCTCTCCCAGGGAGATGCCAAATTCCCAGTGACCCCCCCTCCTGGGATCCTACTACAAACCTGCGGATGTAAAAAAATTCCTGCACACCCCAGGGACCCCAAGCATGAAGGAAGAAGCAGAATAACCTTAACTCTGTCCTCACTTGCTGGGTGACCCTGGGCAATTTAGTCCCTTTCAAGGGTCTCAAGTGACTTTTTAAAAAAAAAAAATCTCATAAAAATGCAAAATTCGCCTCTTCTGCAAAATATTTTGGAATGTGCTGAGTGACATTGTTGGGTGGAGGTTTGTTATCACGATCAGGCACTTTCTGAAAACCGTGTTTTCACAGCCTGGAAAATATCAGGAGATCTGCTTAGGCTTGATAAAGAGGGATGAATACACTGGGATGAGTAATCTGTCACCTTGGAGGGGATGTAGGAGTCTGTGGGTGCTGTCTGAAATGTGGTTGGAATGAGGAATCAGCAGATGATCCCAGCTTTTCATGCTCCAGGGAATAAAACAAGCAAATTCCCTGAGCACCTTAAATTCAGGTGTGCCTGAATTTTCTGCATCCCAAGACAAATATTCCAGGGAATGACTCTCAAGGCTTTTGAATCAGTGGGTTTTGGGTTTTTTTTCTGTTTCTCTAGAAAGTAGAAAAAGCCTGAAAATGCTACCCCCTAATGGCACAACCGGGTGTGGGGCGCTGCCCTAGGAAAAGCTGATCCAGGTTTTATCCACAGGGAATAAAGGGAATGGAAATTATGTGGTCTCGGCTAGAAAAATGTGCCGCTGGGGGGGCAAACACCCTGACAGCAAAACATTCCACCAGGAATGGGATGAGAAACAAAAATAAAGCCATTTTTGGGATTCAGCTGAACTCAAACCCAGAGGTTCCAGCAGCATCTCAGGTGTGGGGGATCAGGGACCCTGCCTGTTCCAGCTCCCTCAGCCCAGGACTCAGGCAGGCCCTGGAGAAACTGATGGGTTCATTGCTGCCTTGGACCCAAAGAGCACAAGTGGAATAAGGAGAAAGAAAGGAAAAGAAATATTTTTAAAAGGACAGAGAGCCATCAAAAGGCTTTTAGGATTGTAAAACTCATGTGGGGTTGTAAAGTGGGTTTGGGGGTCTCTGTGATCCAGGTGTGAAGGGGAGAGGTTGCTCAGCTGGTCCCCCAGGCAGATTCCAGCTCCCCAGGTGGTTGTGGTGAAGCAAATCCTGCAGTGGTCAGGCTGGACACTGATCCCCATTGATTCTCAAATCCTCCACTCCAAACCTTCCCTTGGACCCTGCTCAGAAATCTCCATTTCATGTTTATTTGGGATATTTCAGAAAATAAAAATCCTACTCTTCAGTGTCATCCAGCCAAGAACCCCAAACCCTGCACAGACCAGGCAGCCAAGGAAAGTTCTCCTGCCCCAAACCTTGCTAACCATGAACTGTGTGACCTCCAGCCAAACATCTCCTTCCCGAGCTCCAGCCTGACCTGGAGATCAGGGAGTTGAGGACCTTCTCCTTTCATTCCACACCAAATCTCAGGTGGGACCTTGGGTGGTCTCATCACAGAAAAGTTGCAAGAGAGAAGAAGAGTCAAGACCTTGTGCTCTAAAAAGTGCTCTACAGCATCCAAGAATTTCTGGAGAGTCCTTGGTGTTGTGTGGCACCAGAAGACCCTGAGAAGGAGGAACACAGTGGATTTCTGTCCCTGGAAAGGAGTGAGGGGGATTCTCCAGTTATCCAGAGAAATGAGAAGTTCTTTCCTTCTGTCCCAACAGGTTTTTCTGCTCAGTGCAAGCCTTGGAAGTACCAACTTCCAATTAATTCCACAAGCATGGTTAAGATTCATGCTGTTTTCTCCAGGTGCTACAGCAGGGCCTGGACATGTGCCAGACTCTGATGCCAATCCAACCCCTCACACTGCTGATTTCTGAGGGAGCCCCAGGAACTCCTGCAGGGAATGGGGCCAGGGTTCAGTCAGGGTTAGAGCCAAAGGAAGCCACACATGAAATAGTCTGGGTTGGGTTTAGGGTTGGACCCTTGAGAGGTCCTCGAGTCCAACCCTACTGGGATGAGCAGGGGCACCTTCCAGCTGGTCCAGAGCCACATCAAACCTGACCTGGAATGTTTCCAGGGATGGGGCATCCACAGCTCCTCTGGGCAACCTGTGCCAGCATTTTACAGAACTGTTCAAAACCTGGCAAGAATCAATCACTGCTGGGGGATTTTAACCCTCAACTTTACAGCTGGGGATTTTAACCATTAGCTTTACAGTTGGGGGATTTTAACCCTCAACTTCGCAGTTCTGCTGCCTGTTGGACTCCAAGAACTGCCATTTCCATGCTGGATCCACACCACAAATTTCCAAACAGCTCCCTACTCAAACGGAGCATCTGTGAAGCCTCTATGGACAAAAAAAAACCCCAGAGATGCGGCCAATTCCTTGCAAAATGCCAGTTTGGGATGCAGTTTCTCCCGGGCTGTCACTCCTGGAGGTGGGCAGGCCCTCGGAGCCGGCCCTCGGCGCCTCCCGCTCAGCAGGCACACCGCACACACCGTCTGGGAATTGCTCAGGTTGGTTTTTTTTTGCTAAGTTTTTATTTTAATTCAAGGACTTTGCTTCATACAAAATGGAATTGTAGAAACAACTGCAGAATTCAAAGTTTGGCTGATAAATATTACTCAGGCAGCAAACTAGGCAATCACAGAACCTTTTTTTTTCTCAATTTTTTTCTCCCTTATTTTTTTTGGGTAAAGTTCCACTTGTGTTGCATGGTTGGAACTTTGATCGTTTTTCACACTGTTTTTTAAATATAAAGTTTTGCAACAAACCCCCAAATTTATATCAAATATAATTAAAAATTAACAACTGATGAATACATTGTATCAAAAAAGTACGAAGATAAACATTTTCCATGCACATACTTTTTATAGATATGTATATATGTATATATATTACATGCAAACATTACTTATTCAAAGTACAGCCACTACGAGACTGGTTCTGGATGCAGAAAACTGATCGGTGCAATTCAAGTTTGGCAACTCACTATGAGGATTCTTGGAAAGATGGAGAGACAGCAGAGAGGCTGTAAAAAATGTCAGGAAAGGGTTATGGATAATTGTGGTCAGGCTTGTCTGTCACTGTCATCGACCCCTACGAGGCGGGTGGAGGATTTGGACAACTTGAGATTCTTCTTCGTGTTCTGTCTATGAATTGGGGTGACCCAAAGCTGTGTTAGTGCAGGGCTGGGGGGTTGGGGATGGAAAATGGGAGAGGAAAAGGGGGGAAAAGACAGAATTATTCCGTACAGAAAGACATCTCTGTTGCTTTCCAGTGTGGGTACAGTGTTTGCATGCACGGGCAGAGAGATGGTGTTGTCCCTTCCCCTCAACTTCCTGGAGTAAAATAGGAACGTTCCCTTGGAAAATTTCAAATAAAGTGTTTGTGCCTTCATTTCAGGAAAATGTATAAAACATTTGGTCACAATCGTGCTGAAGCCTGAAACAGGAAAATCCAGCAGCTAAAGCTACAGATGGATGAAGGTCTTGGAGTGGTGGTGGGGTGGGTGTGTGTCCGGACGTGTCATCTGGTTGCATAGCCCTCCGTTTGGGAATGCCAGGAATGCCAGCCGTGACCTCTGGCTACCACACTGCCTTTATTCCGAGTGCACACGAGTACAGAGACAGAGATACAGACAGGAGTTATCCTTTAGCAGAATCCAGGGATGAGATCGGCTAGAGATTGCTACTGAACAGAACAAAATTAAAACAAAACACCGGAGGGAACAAAACCGGGTTGAGTTTCCTCAAGAGAAGAGCTACAGGAGATGTGAAGAACCACCCTAGAGCAGACTGCTCCTGCCTGAGGCTGACAGACTTTGCTGAGAGCATGAGAGACCTCCTGAGCGTTTTGGTGGCATCTGATCCCCTCCAAGCAACCCAGGGACAGAACAGATCGCCAGGGCCAGTGGGATTTCCACCCACCCCATGCGACCGCTGCACCTGGAGAAGTTCCACAGGTCTGGGGCTTGGTAGATCCTCTGAAAAAATTCTCCTCTCCAACCCTATCCTCTTTCCTAGCGGCATTTTTAGGGATGTGCCCAGCACCTCCCACCCTTCCTCATTTCACCTTTTAACCTCTCCACGTCCTCTGGCTGCCCTGTGCCCCAAACCAGCCCTGCAAGGGCTCAGCAGAGCCCTGGGCAGGAGGTCCTGGCCAGGCTTTGCCCCCAGCCTCCCTCCCCGCCAGCACAGCGTGTTTGCCCTTTTCCCAGGCTCACAGTGCAGGAATCCACACGGGCACAAAAGAAAGAAACCAGCCAACACAAGAGTCGTTGCAAGAACGCAGAAATCTCATCCCTGAGAATCAGAGTTAGAGGTTTGGATTATTATTATTATTATTATTATTATTATCACTTTTTTTTTTAACCTTCTCCTATCAGGTAATAAAAACAACTCACTCCAACTGCCCTCCACACCAGTGATGCACGGCCAGAGCTCTCTCAGCTGGCCTGTGGGAGATGCTGCTTCTCCTGCAGGAGCACCCCTGCAGATGCTGCCCTTTCCCACCTGCATTTCCTCCACTGGGCAATGAGACAAGGCCGGCTTTGTTTGCTGCAATCACTCCCCTCTCACCCATAAAAGTATATCTATATATATATATATATTTATATTTCTATATTCTAACTAAAAATAAAAGAAAATAAAAGGCCAACCAAACCCAAACCAAGCCCAAAGCACATTTGCCTTCCCCACTGGAAGCTCCCAGCCTGGGGCACAGTGACCCCAGGGCCCCTCCAGGCTCCGGCTGCTCGGCCCCACACCCTCTTCCCCTCCCCACGCTCGCCCAAGCTCTGATGCCTCGAAGCAAGAGGTTGCATCATCACTGTGAAAGATTTCAAAGGTTAGGCACTTAGTAGTGAACAACTGGAGCATTCGGTAGAAACGGTGGGACCTGGAATGACAATTGGACTAATTCTCTACAGAAAGAGGAAATTTTTTCTCTTTTTTTTTTTGTTTTTTTTTTTTTACTGTACAATTTACAAAAATGCACACAATGAAAAGTTAAAGTTCTATCTAATAGCTTGATATAAAACCAATAACATTTCTTCTTCTCAACCCTACGCTTTTTTTTCCTCTCTTTGTTTGGGTTGTTCTTTTTTTTGTGGACTTTTTTTTTTTTGAAGTTGTTTTTTGCTAAATCAAGCTTATATTGTAAACAAGACAAAACAGTGAGGGTGTGTTGCAGTCAACAGGAGAGAGGGATGGATTGAAAAGTCTCAGCAGCAAGGAAACAGTCCTTACAAAGGAGCTCTCTTGTGGCTTTACCGTGTGTCAGTGTGAAGGACCCGATGTGGTGAGTGACATTAGAGACCCCCAGGGCAGTGGTGTCACAGCAGGGTCAGCTCAGGGGTGGCACCAGCTCTGCCCTAAAGGATTGCAGTGGCTGAACATCAAGTCCCAAAGGACTGTCCTTTGTTCTGGGCTGTGTTTCTCCTCTCCCAGTTTCTTGGGTGCATCTCTTCCTTCTCAGCGCTCAATGAGATAAAACGCGGGGGGCGAGCGTTGTTCGCGCGAGTCCCTTTGCGACCCCCAGCTCCCACCCTGGCAGGGGGGAGTTATGATGGTAAATTAATTAAGAAATAGCCCAACAAAACTGCGCCAATCATGAGAAGGACCCACAGTTCTGCTTTTCCACCGTGGAAGGTGAGGATCGCTCTTCTCCCGGCTCCTCGCCTCTGTGGCCGGGTTGGCGCCTGGTGCGTGTCTCGGGACTAGACAAGGCAGTGGGGAGGGGGCAGTGAGGGATGTGCTCCTCCCGCTGCCTTCCCCAGAAGGAGGGAGCCTTCTTCCTCCATCTGTCTAGTGCAAAAAAAAAAAAAAAAAAAAAAACCAAAAAGGAAAAAACTAAAGAACAACAGAGGAGAGAGAGGCTCGAGGGCATCTCTGGCCCCGGGCGCTGAGCAGTCCTCAGGGCTGCCCTGCCGGCCGCCTCTGGCCCCGGGCCCCCACGGGAGCTCCCAGCCCTCCAGATGATAAAACTCATCCTTATTAAGCACGCACACCTCGCAGGGTTCCGCCGAGCCGCTAGCACCAGTCATCCTCATCGGCCTCGTGGTAGTAACTGCGTCCTCTGGCGCCGGGGCCCGTGTTGAGCCCCAGCGTGTAGTGGTACCCGTTGGGCACGCGGCGGATTTGGTGCGACTGCGAGGTCAGCGAGGAGACGTAGGAAGTCCTTGAGGAGCGGCCCGAGTTGGTGGCCACGGCCTCCTCGAAGGTGAGCGTGTCCTCGGGCGCGGCGCGCTGCGGGCTGTCGGTGGCATCGTCGCGGTGGCCCAGGTAGGGGTCGGAGCCGATGCGGGCCACGGCGGGCGGGGGCGGCTGCTGCTCCCCCCGCAGCAGCGCGTTGTGCTCGGACAGCCCGCGGCTCAGGCGGCCCGGGGAGAACGTGGGGGTTTGGAAAGTGGTGAAGTGCACGGGCGAGGAGTTTGCGGTCTTGTAAGTGATGCTGGGGCGTGGGGTCAGTGGAGTCTGTGGGAGCTGCCTCCGACCCCGGCAGGGGGTACTAGCACCAGATGTCGACAGCAAGGGGCTCCCATTAACTGAACCACTGCCCTACATCAAAATTGGAACAGAGCAAATCAAAAAATAAAAAAAGGGAAACACCGGACAAACACAAAGGCAGGCAGGTATCAAACAGAAGGAGAAGCAACAGAAGGCGGAGACGAGTCACAAGAGGAAAGAAAAGCAAAAAAAGAGAGAGTTTAGACAAGCACAGTCGGGGTGGGAGGTTCTTGAGAGATAATTCAACACGAGATGTGAAGAGCTGGAGAGTTCAAGTCTGGGAGCAGTAGGAACAGAGAGGGGCAGAGCATCGGTAGGACGCAAACTGGCACACGGCTCCAACAGAGGGGACACTGCCCAGGGGAGGCACCCACAGCACACAGGGCTTGACATGCGCCTTACCTGGCCTGGGAGCAGCTCAAAAACCTGAGTTATTGGGGATTTTTATGAATTATTGTTGGTTTTTTTACAGTTTTGCTATGGGGTGGGTTTGTGCAGAACTTCACCCCACAGTTGTGCGTGCTGGGTTTGTAGGACATGACCCTGCCCACAGGAGGGAGTTGGAAAGAGATAAGCTTTAAGGTCCCCTCCAAATCAAACCATTTTAGGGCTCCATTAATCTATTTCTGTTCCAAAACTGGATTATGGGTTGTTATTATTATTACCATGGATTCTGCATGGAAGGAGGATCTGGGTGACTGTTTTTTGAAGGTTGGGAACAAAATGCCTTTGGATTAAATAGCCAATTTCTGAAAAAATAACAACTAAAAGCTTTTTGGACAGGCTCTAACAAGTCCTTTTAAAAGAAATGCATTCACATTCTCCTCTTTAATATTACACATTTGATTTTGGAGTCGTAGAAGGGTCTGGCAGCTTCCTGGGTTACCAGTAATGCCTTATGAGAGTGAACTAAGCTGCAGTAATTTACACAAATGCCATGAGTGAGAGGAAAGGGCCTGTCTTCCCATTTCTGTTTACATTCTCCCAAGGCAGGACATGAGTGCATTGAACAATCCCTCAGCCTTTCCCAACCTAACATTTTGAGACCAGACCTTTAGTTTTTAAAGAGCACATTTTCCTTCCTATGAACTCATCAGGCTGTCAGTCACTGCTTGTTCTGCCCTGCCTGGCTCTCCCAGTGACCAGGAACCTTCCAGCACCCTGGGGAAGCTGCTAAGCTTCTCCCAAAGCCCAAAGCACCTCACAATTACAAAAGAAAGGAGAACTAAATTTTAGCCTGGAGAAAAGGAAGCTCAGGGAGGACTCTTTTGGTTTCTCTAACTCCCTGACAAAAGCATGGAGCCAGGTGGGTGTCAGGCACTGCTCCCATGTAAGAGGAAACAGGACAAGAGGAAACAGCCACAAGTTGTGCCAGGGGAGGTTCAGGTTCAACATCAGCAGGAATTTCTTCCTGGAAAGAGTAGACAGGCATTGGAAGGGGCTGCCCAGGGAGGTTTGGAGTCCTCATCCCCGGAGGTGTCCAAGGAAGGCCTGGACGTGGCACTGAGTGCTGTGGGCCAGTGACAAGGTGGGATTGGGCACAGCCTTGGACTTGGGAGGATTTTTCCAACCATGGTATGAGGCCCCAAGCAGGACCTCAATGGCTTTATCTGCAACTGCCTGACCTTCCTTGCCCTTTCCACCTCCTCTGATTTAAACAAAACATGGAAAAGGTGCACAAACCCCTGGCAGAGCTCAGGGCAGTTTCCCCACCCTGCCTCTCCTCACCTGTCTGTGTGGGCCGTGCTCTGGGCCCCCATTGGGAGAGGTGGGCCTGCTCTGGTCAGCAGATTTGGGCTGGGCACGGTCCCGGCTGCCGTAGCGGTCGCAGGAGTAGAAGCGCTGCTTTTCGGAGGAGGAGGAGGAGTGCTGCTTCCTCTCCTGGGAGCGACCACGCTCCTGCTTCTTGTCCTTGGAAGAAGACTCTCCAGACTGGGCTACTGAAAGGAGAACGTTGGGTAGGGGGTCACCAGTGTGTTGAGACATAAACTTTAAGGAATTTTGCAATTTTGGAGCTAAGATTTTAGTTAGAGATAAAGCTTTATTGGAGTTAATTAAAATAAATGGGTAGGCCTTGATGAAATTAAGAGTTAGTAGTTAACTAATAATTGATTGCTTGTCAACACAGTGTTTGGTTAGCTGGGTTTATAATGAAGAATATAGAAATTTATAAATAGCTTTTAGGAACATAAGACAATTGTACCCTCCTCTGTTCTGAAACCAACTGAGGATGGGGAATGGGAGTCCTACCAAGGGTTCATTTGTCATATTTGAATTGAAAAGGTAGAAAGGTCAGAATGAGGAAGACTTTGTTTACTTTGATTTAGGTGAAATGTACATCTTTGAGTCTGTGGTTAGAAAACATAGCTATGTAGCCTGACTGCAAAAGCCTGGACTCAGAGAAAAACTGCTTCAGTGAAAGACAGAGATAAAGGGGAGGAGACAGAGGGTGATAAAGAGAGACAGAGACTGCTGTGAGAGCAGGTCAACCTGACCTAAGAATTCCTTCTGATAAAGAAGAACTAGCGGCAAATGTCATGCGAAATTCATAAAAATGAATATGTATGAACCTATTGTGAAATTGTATGCATATGTATCTGAGAGGGGGATAAAAAGGGACCTGAAGTTCCCAGAGGTACGCATGTCGTGCCGGCACTGTAATAAACATACCAGCTTTACCACTTTTACAAAGTTGTGGAGTTTTTGGTTATCTCTGCAAAACACTTCCCAACAAGAAAGTTTGCTACAAGAATGTAAACATCGGAAGGCTTAGAAAAATCAGGGCGACAGCAAAGCACTCACTCACCAGCCTGTCCATCAGCCATGTGATGGGCGGCCCTATCCAAGGACTTCTGCTTCTTCTCCTTGCGCCGGTGGCAGCGGTGGTGGTGGTGGTGGTGGCCCTGCTCCGGAGGCATGCGCTCCAGGGAGTACTCGTAGAGGTGCATGGCGTGAGGGCGCTGCGGGGCCAGCGTGGAGACCGAGCGCTTCATGGGGCTCGTGTCCGGGATGGGCTGCGGGGAACACGGAGGGACACGGTGAGGGAAGGAGCCGCGCCCCGCTCGGCTGCCTGCTTCCCAGCATGGAGGGGGTTAAACAGCCAGAGAAAGGGGCAAGGAGGGCAAGGAGAGAAAGGGTTAATTGGAGACAACAGGAGTGGGCAGGAGGGTTTGTGGGATGTGGATTGAGTGTGAAATTTGGGGAGGCAATGGGATCTGCCAGTGACAATCCATAGGGATCACACACAGGCAGCACTGCACAGCACACCCAGCACGGAGCTCAGCAGGGACACTGGGCAGAGCAGCAGCCAAGCACCTCACAGGGGGAATTCTCCAACACCAGGGGCACCCACAGCTGCTCCAGGGCCTGCATCCCAAAGCAGCTCCAAAGAGGAAAGCAGGTAGCATTGCTGAGCACCACACAGAGGGGGAGAAAAATCAGGAATCAGGGGAGGTACAGGCCAAGCCACCAGGAAATTCCTTCTATCTCCCTGCAGTGAACACAACTCCCATCAAACATTTAAACTTCTCTTGTCCCACCATCACTCCCTGAAGGCCATTGCCTGGGGCAAGGATAGTGGGTAGATCCTGCAATCCCACCAGGACATCTCCAGAAATGAATACCTGGGTTTGCTGTTGCTGTTTTTAAAACATCTGTGTCCAAACATCTGGCCACTGAGAGCTGTAACAGCACTGCTGGACACCCCCTCTGTGCCAGGGGCAGCTCCAGACCCTGCCCCTTTCCCTTTAGGTACAAAACCTTTCAAAGTTTCTGCAGACCTCCAGAAAAGTGTCCTGCAGGACACCTCCTCTCACAGCCTCTGTCCTGCCTCTGCCCAGGGATAAAGCTCAGAAAACAGGGACAACTCTCACATTTCCTTCTCTGCTGGCCTCTGGCTGGCTCTGTGTGAACACAACAGCTCATCCATCCTCTGGATGCTTCCCTGGGTCTGTCACTGCACCCCAGCCATGTGCCAGAGGAGAAATCTCAGAGCACGGTGCTCCAGCTCAACAGTGAAATTCAGGATGTTCCCCAGTCCCCCAGCCTTACACTTGTTTGAATTCCCAATCTAATAAATGCCTCCAACACCAGCTCTCAGGGAACATTTACTCTGCCCACTGTAACCTTTCCTTAGAGCTCTGTATTATTTTTCCTGTCTGCTCTCTTTTGTTTGCTTATCCCGAAATCCAGATCTCTGCTTCCCCTGTGATATTTACCCAAGGCAAAGCCAATTGTTTCATAGCTCTGCTCGTTATTTTGAGTGGAAAAACCACTCTCCCTCCCCTTGAGGGCAGATTACCCTGGGTGTAAAGGCACCATCTGGGCAGTCACCCACATTTTGGTGCTTCCCACTGAAGGGCAGTTGGGATCCTGGTGCTGGAAGGTTTATCAGAGGCACAAGGCTGGGATGAGAGAGTCCAGCACAGCTTTTGGTGTGGCCCTGGAAGCACCAATTCCATCAGCAGGACCAAGTTGTGCTGCTTTAGTGTCACCTCTTGTGGCCCTCATGTGTGGGCAAGAAATTATACTCAGGAGCTTCCTATCTGTCCTTGTTTAGTGCTGAGCCTGCAGCTGGAGGAAGGCAGGGGGCTGTAAACTGGACAGTCTGATGGGCAAAAATATGGGAAGTGAAATATTTCCCACTAAAAAACACACCCAGATTTTCCAAATCCATACAGGAGCTGCCAGAAAGAAAGCAACAGAAAAAAACCCACCCAACCAACCAACCAACACCAAAACAAACCAAAACCAAAAACTGAAAAAAAAAAAAAAAAAAAACAAACAAAAAACCCCACCAAAATAATAATAATAAAAAAAAAAAAAAAAAACACACCACCACCACCAAAAAACCCCTACATAGATTGACAAGAAATGAACATTTCTTTATGGGCTTTGGTCCTGCTCCCACACTTATTCCAAAGACAGAAATCCCACTGACACGAATCAGTGGCAAAGCAATCAATCAATCAATCCTTTTTCCATAAATCCTGGCAAGGCTCTTGTTATGGGAGGCTCCCAAAAAGCCTCGGAGACTGCATGCGCCCCTGCAGAGAGTTCCTAATTGCTTCTTCATTACCAACCCGAGTGTTTTCACTGCCTAAATTCCTGAGCAACGAGGCATGAAAATAAACAAATCAAAAACCAAAAAGTAACCCACCCAGCCAAGCCCTGCTAGCAGAGCAAGCAGCATGCCACCAGGACAGAGGGAAAAGTGAGGAGAGAGGGAAAAGTGAGGAGAGAGAGAGAGCAGCTGTGCCTGAGCGACTCCAGATGAGAGGGGAGAAAAGTCAAGGGTTAAAGGAAGGTTAATTAATTCTTAAGGTGAATTTAATAGGATACAATTTAGTGCAAACTACATACTGCCAGGTAACTCCCAGGTGACCGTGCTTTGCTCCTCTGCAAACAATTCGGACAAGGTGAGGGACATTATTGGAAGCAGCCCCACAGTACAGCCAGTGTCAGACATCAGATGTGCAGCAGACACCATGACGACCAGGGAGGGAGGTGATGAGGGCAGGACAGCAAAGAGGGAGGGTGGAAACACAGGAGGAGGGGTTTTGTGAAATAAGTGGAACATAAAAAGAGAGAGGCAAACAGAAAGGGAGGCATCCAGGAACAGAAAGCGATGCAAATAAGAGTTAGAAAGAACTCAAAAGTTTGGGGAGGGGCAGAGCAGCATGTGAGAGGGAGGGTGGGGGGGGCGTGGAGGGGGAGAACACACACAGAAAGGACATCAGTTATTCACCCAAGCTACAACCACTGAACATTGTATTATAAATGAGGTTAGATCTGAGATTCTGGGCCTGATTCACACCCAGGTGTGGCACAGGGGGCAGTGACACCCTGGGGACACAAGCCACGCTTCTGTCAGGGAGAACTCCTGCAAATATTGGACTGCCATGGAGAGGAGCTTCCCAAGGGAAGGCTCTGCCAGCTGCACTGCCAAGGGAAGAAAGAGGCTACCTGTGCTCTAGGACAGAGGACAATTTCTGGGAAGGGGAAAAGCTTTGCTTTGTGTTGCTTTTGTTAAGCACAGTGAGGAGTGCTCCTGATAATTCAGAGAACCCCAGGGCTCACACAAAGGCTAGGAGCCAGGTGGGAAATCCTCTGCCTGGCAAGGAGCACGTCCAGCGCGTTGGCACAACAATTCCATCTGTTGGGGCTGTTGCTGTGTGTGCACAACACAGGGTTTCACTTTGGGGTGCAGCAGATCCTTCACATTCTGCTCCCCAGGGAGAGCCACAGAAACAGCCCAAGGGGTGAGAATCCACAAAATCAGATGGTTTGGGGAGAGCTGCAAAAGGCAGCCTCACAGACAGCAGAACTGTGATTAGAGCTAAGCAGGAGCCATGAGATAGGTCAGCAGAAACATTATGTAAAATGTAGAAAAGCAAGAACAAATAGAACAATGGTCTGTGTATTAACGCTTGTCTAGAATAACTCCCTAAGCTACAGAAAAGTATATCTAGTGAGATATTAGGAAGTTTGAAGCTTGATAATGGAGCTCTGTGGATTGTGTTTTAAGGCTCACAAGCAGGTATTGTATTTGAAATAACCAGGCATTGTTTTAACCGAAGTTAAGTGTGCTTGTAGTGGTTGGATGGAACTCCTGTCAATGTGCTTTTGCTTTGTGTGATTGGTCAAAAAACTTATAAAGTGAGTTGTAACATGAAGTTCTTTGTCTGCTGCCTGGGATGTGAGCTGGTGGCATCTTCCCATTGTCATAACCATGTACTGAGACTGATGCTGGAAAATAAAACAGCTCAAGGCACGGTCCCAGCAATCCTGTCCCATTTGTGATTTGTACACAGACCCCTGGCTGGCAATACAAGGCCAGGCTGCTCCCTCCTGGCTGTGTGAATCAGGCCCTGGGAATGAGGCAGGACACAAATGGTGAGATGTTGTGACACAGGAGACAGGATGGTGGCTGGGCAGCATTGGGGACAAACAGCAGCAAATGTGTGAAATGGCCAAAAATGATCTGTGACATCCTACACACCTAAGCAGTGCCCACAAGCTGCTGTGAAAGTCAACTCCAGTGAGGAGATTTCTTCGAAAAATAAGTTAAATAAATCAGCAAGGGAAATCCTCAACCCCTGAATTAGTGGCCAAGGTCACAGTACAGGAAAATACAGGGAACACACTCAGTGTCCCAGTGCAGCTCCCTGCTAGTCCCTGTGCCTGCTGCATCCACCTGTGTGTGTCACAGCACATTGCAGCTTTTTGGAAGGATGGGGTGCAGGAACACGGCTTGGCTACCTGGATAAACAACACACAACTAACGGCAAATGTCTTCCAGGAACACAGCCTGAATAGCCTTGTCCCCAAATAGTGACCCTGACACTCTTGGGTGGCCCAGCCAAAGGGACCGTCCTGGGCTGCTTTGTGCTGCTAGCAGGGAGGGGTAAAACTGGGGACAGTGCTGTGACTGCAGGGGATAGCTGCCACACCCTGCAGGGAATCCCTGCCACACCTTGCAGGGAATCCCAGCCACATCCTGCAGGGAATCCCAGCCACACCCTGCAGGGAATCCCAGCCACACCCTGCAGGGAATCACTGCAGGGAATCCCTGCCACACCTTGAAGGGAATCCCAGCCACACCCTGCAGGGAATCACTGCAGGGAATCCCTGCCACACCCTGAAGGGAATCACTGCCACACCCTGCAGGGAATCACTGCAGGGAATTCCAGCCACACCCTGCAGGGAATCCCAGCCACACCCTGCAGGGAATCACTGCCACACCCTGCAGGGAATCACTGCAGGGAATCCCAGCCACACCCTGCAGGGAATCCCAGCCACACCCTGCAGGGAATCCCTGCCACACCCTGCAGGGAATCCCAGCCACACCCTGCAGGGAATCACTGCAGGGAATCCCAGCCACACCCTGCAGGGAATCACTGCAGGGAATCCCTGCCACACCCTGCAGGGAATCCCAGCCACACCCTGCAGGGAATCACTGCAGGGAATCCCTGCCACATCCTGTAGGAAATCCCAGCCACACCCTGCAGGGAATCACTGCAGGGAATTCCTGGCCACACCTTGCAGGGAATCACTTTGCAGGGAATCCCAGCCATACCCTGCAGGGAATCCCTGCCACACCCTGCAGGGAACACCCCTGCCATCCCAGCACACAAGGCCTGGATTCCTGTCTCCTCATCTTTCAACACCAATATTCCCAAGCCAGCTCCAGCCTGTGACAAGCAGAAAGAAGATGCTGAGATCTTGGCCTGCTCCCAGTCTCCCACCATCATGTCCCCACCTCTCACCTGGGTTTCAGCAGCCAGGCGTGGCATGGAGGCTGCACGGCCCTGGCTCTCCAGGCCTGGCTGGGGCTCTCCGTTGGCAACTGTGGGGCTGATCTCCTTCATTTCTACCACCTGATCAAAACAGGGAATGGGTTCAGTAGCAAGAACAGGAGCATCAGCTTTGAAGCCACCATCAGCTTCTTGAAACTTGATTTGACTGGGAAGAGATGCTGGTGTGGCAAAGAGAGCAACTGAAGAGCTGTGGAGTGTTGCAGTAAGGTAGAAAAATTATAAAGAAAAGCAATATAAAATCAGGCCTGCCCTGGCTGGCCTGTCATTTCTTCTAAGTCAAGCTAGCACTGTGCAAGTTCCCATGCGAAAGCAATCCTGGTGTGAGCAGTTCGTTAGCATAACAATCTGTTCCTGGGTTAAAACTGTTTTTATACAGTTTTATAACAGTTTTTATACTGGTTTATAACAGTTTTTACACAGTTAGATAGAAAAATGAAAACTGTCTGTACAAAGAACTTTTCCTGCACGTACACACCGAGGGTTGGAGTGACCAATCCATACAGAATAACAACTTGCTATTGACCAATAAAGTGATTGGCAAGAAAGCTCCTGAGCAATGGGAGTCACACATGAGGTCAGTAAAACTGTATAAAAAGGAGTTCTGTGAATAAAGAATGGGCTTTTTCCACCAGAAGAAAATGGAGTCCCTGTGATTTATTCCCATAGTGGGGTGCCCAGATTACTCTGTCCTCAGCAAGGACATCCCACAAGCAGTGGGATGAGCTCTTCCACCAGCCAGGAACCCCAGCTGTGACACTGGAAACCCCTCAGGTCATTCTGACCATTCAAACCCCTCACCTGAGCTGGGACAATGGGATTGGGAAATGGGAGGAGAAAGCCTGAGGTAACCTATGGCAGCAAGACAGAATTCCAGGAAAAGCATGTCCAGATTGGCTGTGGGAGCTGCCAGGTTTGGGGTTCCTCCACAATGCTCAAGCAAACAAGAGACACAACAATTTTTGCCTCGAGGGACAGATCTCCTGCTAAATGCAGGTCCCCATGCCTTCACCTGGATTTTCTAAACGCTTTCTGAAAAAACAGCTTGAAAATCCACCACTCCAGCCTCTTTTTTAAACAAAATTTCTCCTGCACCCCTGCAGCTCACCCTGTCTTCACCTGTTTTTTCTAAGTATTTTTTTTTAAACATTTTCTAAAATTCCTGAGTTCTACCCTGTCACCTGCTTTTTCTAAACATTTTCTAAAATTTCTGGAGTTCTACCACACCTCTAAAATCTCCTGCATCTCACCCCACCTTCACCTGCTTTTTCTAAACATTTTCTTAATTTTCTCAAGTTCTCCCACAGCTCTAAAACTTGCTCCTCCCCCTTCCCCCACTTGCTCACCCTTTCAATGGGGATCTCCTCGGAGTGGCCTCGCTCAAAAGCCGGGCTCCTGGTTTCATAAAACACGTCCTGGGTGCGCTGGGTCCCCCAAGAACTGGACTCTTTGATCCCTCCCTCCGGGGGTGGCCTGTCCAAAGAAAAAGAGGGAAAAAGATTAATTCAAAGAGATTTTGCTAAATTTGGCAAACCAAACTCGAGCGCCCTTTGGGGTTTCACACGTGAAAATCGGCTGCAGGATGGGCACAGTGGCTGGTGAAGCTCTAAGGTGCCCTGGGTTTTTCTCCTGTAGAGCCTGAATATCCCATGAGTATAAGGAATCAAACCAACCATGATTTTTTTTTTTCAATAGTTAAGGAAAACAACTTCTGCCAGTTAAATCCTGCTCGACAATGAACAATTTGGGAGTTCAGGTCAATTTTGTGTGCAGGGCCAGCTGGACACTGGTCAAACACCTCAACCATGCTGAAGTCCCTTCAGCTGTTGAGTCTGGTGTTGGTTTCCCCATTAGGATTATTTGGGATGTTTAAAACTCAGCTGTCACTAAAAATCCATAATACCCACGATCCAGAGGAAAATCACCTGCAGAGCAGGAAATGGAGAATTGATTAGGGATCACTGTCACCAGGAGTGTTTGGAAAGCTCATTTTCCCAAAGAGACAAACTGTGCTGTGGCAAGCACTTGCTGTTACCCATTTGCCCAAGCTCGAGGGCTGAATTTATTCCCAAGGATCTTTGACCTCCCAAAACCTCATTGCTGGGGTTTGCTTGGTTGTTTTGCATTGACCCCAAATTCCTGTGAGCAAACTCGCCCTGGGCAGGTCCCAGTGAGGATTCATGGAGGAAACACCAAGATCCCAACACCACCAGCACCAGGATAACCACAGCGGGAGCAGAGCTACCACAGGAATTGTCCCAGCCATGGTGAGAAGGGGCTGCTGGCTTTGGTGTCACCAGAGCACAGTGGTGGATGGGGTGACCCAAGGGTGCAGTGGCTCAGGGGTAACCCCAGGTGTGGTGGCTCTGGAGGGGCTCAGGGGTGACCCTGAGGTGTGGGATGGCTCTGGAGGGGGATGAGGGGTGACCCCAAGGGTGGCTCTGGAGGGGCTCAGGGGAGATCCCGAGGTGCAGTGGCTCAGGAGTGACCCCGAGGTTTGGTGGCTCTGGAGGGGCTCAGGGGTGACCCCGAGGTTTGGTGGCTCTGGAGGGGCTCAGGGGTGACCCCAAGGTTTGGTGGCTCTGGGGAGTCTCAGGGGTGACCCCGAGGTTTGGTGGCTCTGGGGGGCTCAGGGATACTCACAGGGCTCCCCCGTTGTTGAGGGAGGCCGAGCTCTTCTGGCGCAGGAAGGCCTTGGCGTTGCTGAAGGCTGCGGGCTGCGTCTGCTCCAGGGTGGCCTTCAAGGGGTGGAACAGGGACACTGGCCCGGGCTGCCAAGCACAAGGGAGGGGTGTCAGAGCTGGCATGGGCTGCAGGGCTTTCCCTACTCTGTGAAAAGTCCACTTTGCCACCCTGGGACAGCAGAAAGGCCATGCCGGCCTGGGCACAGCAGGGAGAGCCTCTGAGGGACACCTGGTACAAGTCAAGCCCTGCTGCAATCCTCTTTCCTCCTGAATTTTCTCCTGAGTCCTGCTGAAATTCCCTTTCCCTCTGCATGCTCCCAAGCCCTGCTGCAATTCCCCTTCCTTCAGAATATTCTCCCAAGCCCTGCTGCAATCCCCTTTCCCCCTGAATGTTCTCCCCAATCCTGCTGCAATCCCCTTCCCTCCAAATGCTCTCCCAAGCCCTGCTGCAATCCCTTTCCCCTGAATGTTCTCCCCAGTCCTGCTGCAATCCCCTTTCCCCCTGAATGCTCTCCCCATCACCAGAGCACAGCAGTGAGTTCCCCATGGATGTGGCCAGAGGGGCAGTGCAATTCCAGTGGCTCTGGATGGATCTGGTGGAGCCATCCAGGTGTGGGACAGATCTCCACCCTGTGCTGGAGATCAGTGGATGCTCATCCTAAAAACAACAGCTGTTTGTCCTACTGGAAGGGATTGGGCTTTCAATGCCAGTTGTGTGAAAATATTTTCTAGAATTTGTAAAAACCTTCAAACCTATTAAAGCCAAAACAACTTGGAATAATTCCTATTTTCAAAAATAACTTAAGTCTTCTATAGCCAAACCACCAGCAGCTTTCAATAATTCTTTGGTCTCCCAAGGAAATCTTCTGGTGTGCCCTAGGCCACTTTTAAACACAGAATTTAGACTTTCAAATATCAGTTGTTATTTTTTTGAAAAGATCTTTCTTTGCTGGAAAAGGCAACTTCAACAAATTTTTAAAGTTTTTTTTAGAGAGAATTTCCATTTTTGAAACCCTGTCTGGAAGAGCAGCCAGGCCTTCTGGATGAATCCTGCTGGTGATTCTTGTTAAAGCTGCCCAAGAAGGAGGACGGAAAAACCCCTTTTGTACCTGGCACAGGCCCCCAGGGGGCTGTACTTGCTCCCTGCTGTTCTTATTCTGCTTGTAGAAGTCGAATATCATCAGGGCTGCATAGACCTTCCCCACAGTCATTTCATCAGCTGCCAGAGCATGGGCAAAACACAGGAGAGCCATTCCAAGGATCAAGAGAAGACAGGAATAAGGAAAAAAAACCAGCAAATGGTGAAAACAAATGGCAAAACAGACACAGAAAAGCAGAGGAAAGAAAAAAAACCCAAAAGGTTACAATAGATTCTTCAACGCTTTGCTTGTTACTGCCTTGTCTTGGTTTGGAGCTCTCTGTCCAAAACACAGGGATTGTGTAGGAAAAACCAGGCAGGAAAACTCAGTGGGATTGTCAGCATTGCTGAGAGAATTCCTAAATTCATCCCAGAGCCCCAGCCAGCCTCTATCAACACAGCAGCCTTACCCCTGCTTCTCTGAATTACAGTGAGTGGGGTATAATGGGCTAATACACTTTTAAGGAATATTTCCTTTTTCAGATGGTTTTTTCACCCTCAGAGCCATGGGACAGCCCTTCCCTGCCCAGCACTGCTGCACTCACCATGGCAAAGAACTGGAGCAGCAGAGATACAGGAATTGAGAGGAGGGGAGGGAAAGACTTCAGCAGTCACTACCCAGTGATCTGCACCTCCTCAGCTCCCTCATTTTTCTTAATTAACAATGCCTTTATTATTCCACACTGCTTCTCATTAATCAAGAATCCAGAGCTAATCAAGAGAACAGCAAACTCCCCATTTTCTCAGCACTTTTGCCCAGGACATCACCAAGTAACACAAATGCTTTTAACCCCCAAACACCTCACATCTGATTCCCTAAGTCCTCGGCAAGATTTAACTTTTCTTCTCCCCATTTTTCTGGAGCTCAAATGGCAGAAATTGCTCTCCCACCCTGCAAGGCACAGCCTGGAGGCTGCCAGAACTGGGGAGGAGCTCTGGGAGAGGCCACACAGGGCACTGGTCTCTTCTGGGCACCGTCTGGGATTTGGGTTTTTCTGTGCACAGGAGATCTGCAGCACAATGAAGTCCCTGCCTGGAGGTGAGCTCAGCTCCCCCAGTCCTGTGTGACAGAGCCAGGGCAGCACAGAGGCTGCCAAGGAGCTCAGCTGCCCTGGGTGTCCCTGCTGCATCCTCCAGGTGACCCAGGGTTTGGGACAGAGCAGGCAAAGAGGGAGGAACCTAATCTGGGGTTGGACAGAGCAGGCAAGGAGGGTGAAATCTAACCTGGGGTTGGATAGAGCAGGCAGGGAGGGAAGAACCTGTTCTGGGGTTGGATAGGGTAAATGAGGAGAGAGAAATCTAACCTGGGGTTGGATAGAACAAATGAGGAGAGAAAAACCTAATCTGGGGTTGGATAGTGCAGGCAAGGAGAGAAGAACCTAATCTGGGGTTGGATAGGGCAAATGAGGAGAGAGAAATCTAATCTGGGGTTGGATAGAGCAGATGAGGAAGGAGAAACCTAATCTGGGGTTGGATAGAGCAGACAAGGAGGGAGAAATCTAACCTGGGGTTGGATAGAACAAATGAGGAGAGAAAAACCTAATCTGGGGTTGGATAGTGCAGGCAAGGAGAGAAGAACCTAATCTGGGGTTGGATAGGGCAAATGAGGAGGGAGAAATCTAATCTGGGGTTGGATAGTGCAGGCAAGGAGAGAAGAACCTAATCTGGGGTTGGATAGAGCAAATGAGGAGGGAGAAATCTAACCTGGGGTTGGATAGAGCAGATGAGGAGGGAAAAACCTGACCTGGGGTTGGATAGAGCAGGCAGGGAGGGAAGAACATGTTCTAGGGTTGGATAGAGCAAATGAGGAGGGAGAAATTTAATCTGGGGTTGGATAGAGCAGATGAGGAAGGAGAAACCTAATCTGGGGTTGGATAGAACAAATGAGAAGGAAAAAACCTAATCTGCAGTTGGATAGAGCAAATGAGGAGGGAAAAACCTGACCTGGGGTTGGATAGAGCAAATGAGGAGGGAAAAACCTGACCTGGGGTTGGATAGAGCAAATGAAGAGGGAAAAACCTTATCTGGGGTTCTTGGGTGTCTGGGATGGACCCAGTGCTTGAAGCACTTACGTTTGTGAGGAGGCACCAGCAAATCCAGAGTCTTCTGGGACAGGTTGGGCCAGACCAGCGAGATCTCCTTCCTCAGCTCAGCATCACACTGGTGCTGCTTCACACCTCCTGCAGCCAGGGAGGGAGAGGAGAGGAGTGAAGCTCTGCCCTGGAGCACATCCCACTGTGTGCATCCCGCCTTCCCATTCCTTGGGAAGGGTGAGCCAGCACAGCCCTTCCCTGCCCAGGGAATCTGTGAATTCTCCATGACAGAAGTGCAGGAACCCAGCAGAACCAGCCTTGCCTCACCCTGGGCACCCTGAGTGTGAAAAATGTATGTATTTTATGATTGGCTTTTCACAAATATTAAAATGAATATTATATGTGTTGTGTTAGAAAGTAATGCTGTATTAATTGTCTTAAGTAGTGTGTTAAATATAGTTTAGGTTATAACATAATGTTAAAATAGAAACGATGCTATGTAAGATACTTTTTTTAAAGAAAGGACTCGCAGCGAGATAGCAGCCAGAGGACACCCGAATCTTTCAGAGAAAGAGAATTTATTGATCTCTTATCAGGAGAAATGAACTTCTTCCCGCCTCAAAGGCGCTGTTAGGATTCAGAGGAAGAAGTTGACTCTGACCAGACAGAATCCTGTGTTTGAATGGAATTTATGCATCATGTGTGAAGTGTATGAATATGCAACAGGCTGTTGCTTTTAAGGGTTAATCCTTTGTTAATGTTTGTCCTTTTTCGGGCTTGTGCTGCCCAGAAAAAGGTACCCGGACGTCCATAACTCTTTGTATTTATTGTCTCATATTGTCCTAATTCAATTTGTCCAAATTATTATTATTCTAATTGTATTACTATTTTTTTATAACCATTTTATTACTATTAAACTTCTAAATTTTTAGAAACAAGTGATTGGCGTTTTTCACACTGAGCAGTGACCTGGGACTTAAATTTGAGCTCAAACTTATTCCATGCATAAACTGCAAGTGCCTCTTCCTTTGGGGAGTGCCCGTGGAGGCAGCAGCACCTCCCAGGTGGGATGGAAAGGACTCAGACATGAATCACTGTTGTGGTGTTCACAGGGGCCTGAGGATGAGGGAAGAGACGAGGATCTGACTCCATGTTTCAGAAGGCTGATTCATTATTTTATGATATACATTATACTAAAACTATACTAAAAGAATAGAAGAAAGGATTTCATCACAAGACTAGCTAAGAATAGAAAAGAATGGAATGATCACAAAAGCTTGTGGCTCGGACAGAGAGTCTGAGATAGCTTGGACTGTGATTGGCCATTAATTAGAAACAACCACATGAGACCAATCCCAGATGCACCTGTTGCATCCCACAGCAGCAGATAACCATTGCTTGTTCCTGAGGCCTCTCAGCTTCTCAGGAGGAAAACTCCTAAGGAAAGGATTTTTCAGAAAATGCCATGGCTATCATGGCTACAAATCACAAAATCCCATAACCACAGACTGGTTTGGGTTGGAAAAGACCTTAAAGATCCTCTGACCCAACCCTCTGCCATGGCCAGGGTCACCCTCCACTGAGCAGTGTCCTGATGGATTACAAGCCCTCTTCAAACCCACCAGCTCTTCCCAAAACCCCGGCAAATGGCAATGACACAAATTCAGGGTTCTACACTAAGGCAGAGCAGAGCCAGACCCACAGCTCTGCTCCAAGGGCCAAAGCCCAGCCTAAATGTACACGTGGAAAGTGATTAAAGGCTGGGTGAGGCCCAGGCCAGCTCCCAGCTGAATTCCCAGCACAGCAGGTAATTAAAGAGTTCATCTGAATGACAGAGATTATTTTTGTAAGAGCAGAGTAAGGGAGGAGGCTCTGGGTACTCTGTTACACCGTGGTTTGAACTCCCACACGGGAACTCATTAGGCAGGTTTATTAGGGCCTGTTAAACCCACTAAAGACTCAATTAAATGTAGCACATGAAACCTATTCAAAGGGAGCTGGTAACAACAAAACAGGTCAGAACCTCACACCCTGGAGCAGAGCTAAACCACAGAAATAATCCAGGGAATCAACTGAGTTTTCCTCTCTGGCTCCCTTCCAGTTTTAAAAGGGTGGGGGGAGCTTTTCCAGTTGAAAAAGGCTGACAGGTAACCAGAAACTGAAAATTAAACAAACTCTCAGCATCCTTATCTAGGAGTTATTCCTGAAATAAGGTGCTGGCTCGTAAAGTCACAGGAAATCCTAAAAAGCATCTGTAGAAACGAGTGATCCTTGTTTTGATCCCACTACTTTGGTGAGCCCCAGGCACCTCAAACTTTTGTCCTCTTCCAGCAATGCCTCCCCAAAGCAGCACAGGAGGGAGGAGATTAACTCAGATGTTTGCACTGGCCTAAAAGCGCTTAGGAAAGCACAGCAGCCTAACCCTGCCTTGCCCCTGCTCCCAGGAGCCTGGTTCCCTCCTGTTAACTTTTAAATTAGGTGTAAGAGTGCTTAGGCCAGGCATGGCTGGACTGTGACTCCAGGCAGGTTGATGAGATGGGGTAACGACCCAGAGAAAAGGCCGGTGCATTTGTTACACTGCAAGGTTTAATTGGGACCTGAATAAACGCCTGATTAACCACTTCAGTAATTCCATTTTATCTCAAGGTGGAATGTGCTTCAGGGCACTCGCAGTTCCTGCCAGCATGGAAATATATTATTATATAAAGTAATATATAAAGTATTATATATATATATATAATATATATAAATATATATTATATAAAGTAATTAATTAGCCTTCTGATATCAATGGAGTCCTCCTCATTTTCTCCCCAGACTTAGGGGCTGCCTTGATTTACTATACCCCTGTGTGACTATTGATTTACTACACCCCTGTCCTCAGGTGTTGGCATGGGAAGATAGGAATCCCACCTGGGGCAGTTTCCATTGGGATAAATAGGTATGATTCGTGCTGATAAAATTGAAACAGTAATCAATATTTATCATATAATAATTAATATTTGGGAATAATAAAAATAGTTAAAAGTTGTAATGCCAAAAGAAGAGAGGGAGAGGAGGCCTCCAACCCCCCTTCCCGGCAGATGTTCACAAGGACAGGAGGAAGAAGCTGAAGTTGCAGATGCTAAAAATGAACAAGAACCTGGTTGGGTCCCAGAAAATGCTAATTATAAGGGATTTATTGCTTTGATACGTAGATGCAGCGATATGTGCTCTTGGCTTACATTGTATTGGCTTGGTGCGCATGTGTAACCCAAAGGTGAATTAAAGGACAAAGAGGAAGACTACAATTCTTCATCAATGAAGACGCCCAAAGACTTGTGCGACCACTGAACTGAGTGGTGGCACATGCGCAGTAAAAGTGTCAATGAGGGCGGACATAGGTAGATGATGAACTGGAACTGGGAGAATATGGTATTAACACATGGTATATAAGGGGGGAATCTTCACTTGGCAAGCTTGTACGCGAGGTGGCACGGGTCCAAGAGCCCTGCACTCCATACCCCACGGTTATTTTTTGCTTATGCGCTATTATTAGAACCAAATTATCCCTTCTTTATATATTTTCTAAACTATTCAATTAAAATTGCTGCTATCTCAAATATTGTTTGGTTTTTTATGAGGGGATAATTGGGCAAACATAACACCATGGTTTTGGGAGGACACCAAGCCCACAGATTTCACTGAATACTCTGAGCTGGATGGGACCCACAAGGATTAAGTCAAACTCTTCAGTGAATGGCCCATCCGGGGATAAAACTGTGCCCTTGGTGGTCCTGGCACCTTGCTGGGACCAACCAAGCCCACCTTGTGGTCAGGAGCTGGGCTGTGAGCCACTGTGCTCTCAGAAAACTCCTATTTTCTCCTGGTTTTCTGGAGCTCACATGGCAGAAAATACTCTCCAATCCTGCAAGGCACAGGCTGGAGGCTGACAAAGCTGGGGGAAAGCTCTGGAAGAGACCAAGCAGGGCCCTGGTCTCTTATTGGTGCTGTTTTGGGCTTTTTTCCATGCACAGGAAACCTGCAGCATAATGAAATCCATATCTAGAGGAGACTTCAGCATCCCTAATCCCTGTGTGCCATGGTCACAGAGCATTCCAAGGAGCTGAGCTGCCCTTGGTGGCTTTGCTGCATCCTCCAGGTGACCCAGCCACCCCTCAGCCACCGTGATCCTGTCACCTGAGGCCAGTTTGATCTCCAGGTGACCCAGCCACCCCATCCCTCTCACCTGAGGCCACTTTGATCTCCAGGTGATCCAGCCACCCTGTTCCTCTCACCTGAGGCCAGTT
Organism: Emberiza elegans; assembly: GCA_024865655.1. Lineage (NCBI taxonomy): Eukaryota > Metazoa > Chordata > Aves > Passeriformes > Fringillidae > Emberiza > Emberiza elegans. Next base: position 69,161,315 of record JALJVW010000184.1, on the reverse strand, counting down.
TGATCTCCAGCCACCCCATCCCTCTCACCTGAGGCCACTTTGATCTCCAGGTGACCCAGCCATTCCCTCCCTCTCACCTGAGGCCAGTTTGATCTCCAGGTGACCCAGCCATACCCTGTTCCCTCACCTGAGGCCAGTTTGATCTCCAGCCACCCCATCCCTCTCACCTGAGGCCAGTTTGATCTCCAGGTGACCCAGCTCCCTGTTCTTCTCACCTGAGGCCAGTTTGATCTCCAGGGCCGTGCGGATCAGGGCCATCAGCGTGGAGGTGAAGTGCACAGTTAAATCCTCGGGGGAGATGGGCATGTTCATCCTCACCAGGCGCTGGGGACAGACAGGGCTGGCTGTGAGGAGGGCCAGGAGTCCTCCCCCCACCCTCACCTGCCCCTCTCTGAACACCCAAAGTACCCAAAATACGAACAGGAAGGAACTTTTTGTGTGCTGAGCTGAAATTCTTCTGCACATGGATGGCAGCTCCTGTCCAGGAGCGGGTTTGGGGTAGAACCTCAGTGGTTTAATGGGTGATTTGCCAGCACTGCACTGCAATCCTACAGAGCTCTCCCAAAAAGAAGCCAGCTGGGAGGCTCTCATCCCATTTCCTGACTGTCTCCAGTGGTGCCTGCACTATCCAGATGTTGGAACTCTGGTTGCTGAGAATTTCACATTTCTGTGCTGCCAGACACTGACCCCCAGGAGAACACTGCATTGACCTGAGGCTGTGGAGAAGCTTCCAAAATGGAATGATAGAACTGGGATTGTGGGTGTGGCATTTGAATAATTATGAATTCATATTGAATTATGAATAATTATTGAATAATTATATATTATAATTAGATAATGGAGTTTGAGAAGTGTGCAATATCGCATAGTGAAAAACTTATTAAAGTTTTAGGATATAGTAATATATATAGCAAGATGGAGGTTTTAGGGCAGAGGCTGGTCCTTCTTCTTCACCTTCTTCTTCATAGGATTAAGTAGTATTGTGTAATTAGATAAAAAAGTCCAAGGAAGTCCCTGGGTGTTGATCTGCCTGAGCACAGCCTCAAAACCAAGTGCCAGCTTGGCCTGGGTCCTTTGCTGGGGAGAGAATTTCATCCCCACCTCAAAGCTGCTTGGGCTGTTATTTACACCCCTCTGCCTGCCCAGAAACCTCCTCTTTGTCTAACGACAGCCCCTAAAGGCTGGTGGAGGTGCCAGCTGCACTCTCCCCATGGCTCTGGGCACAAGCCTGGCACTGTTTGCAGAAATGCAGATTTTGCTGCAGCCTCTTTGCTGTCCTGGGTAAAATCTGCAGCAGAAACTCCTCAGTTGATGGGAATTTTCCTGCTGGAGAAGGGAACGTGGGGCAGGTGAGAGCAGGGACCTGCTGGGGCCTCAGGGCTCAGTGGAAACCACTGATTGCTGCTCTGTGTTTTCCCCAAACCAAGCCCTGGCTGGGGCATGAAGACTTGGCCAGGTTTTCCATCTCTGGGATAACCTCCCTGCTTTGCCAAGCTTCCAACTTTCATTTCCAACTTCCACTTCCAGCTTCCCAGATGTATGGACTGAGCTGCCCTAGAATCCCAGACTGGTTTGAGTTGGAAAAGACCTTAAAGATCATCTCATCCCAACCCCTGCCATGGGCATGGACCTTCCCCTAGCCCAGGTTGCTCCAGGCTCTGTCCAGCCTGGCCCTGGACACTTCCATGCCCTCAGGGAGGGCAGACCCCAACCCTGGCACCTTCTGGAGACAATTCCCACAGGGGGACACTTGTTGGTGTTGGCATGAGCAGACAAAGGGCACAAAGTGCTGGTCCAGTGTAATATCTGCTCAGGAGAGCTGAAATCTCCTTGCTCACCCATTTACACATTTTCAGCTCTCACTGCATCCTGCAGGGACCAGAGACCACTGTAACAATGTCCCTGTCACCTAAAGTCTGGGACAAAGCCTTGTGCTCTCCCTCACAGCATGCCCAGAGGTTATTCTGTGTCTGCCCAGCCCCAGAGACAGGGAAATCAAAGTTCAGCCTCTCAGTCAGTGACAGTGACAAGTGCTGGCAACACCACAGGGTTTTTTTCTGTTCACTCATGTCAAATGAAACAGGATTTCATTTCAATTCTGCTCGCAGCACACCAAAAGTTACAAAACACCATCAATGAGAGCCCACAGTCAGCAATCACAGAGTCCCAGAATCCCACTGCAGTGGGAGAGAGGGAAGGGATGCAGAGAGAAAGAAGATGCATGCAAGTGAAGAACAGGCAAACGAGGAGCAATTCCCCACAGGAGAGCTCTATCCTCACAGAAACCACCACCAAAAACCACTTGGGCACATCTCAGGTGTCCCCAGGTGACTTCCCAAAGGATACAGATGCACAACACGGGCCACCCACAGCTGCTCTGAGCAGTGCCCTCCTCCTCAATTTGAGCCAGGGACAGAGGATTTAGGGGAAGATTTCCCAAGGGCATTCCCACTTTTGGAAGTCTGGTTGAGCAAAACCCACATTTTGCTGCAAACAGGCACCTGGAAGAGGCTCCCCCTACCCCACCTCCTTGCCCTGCTCCCTGCATTTCCCTCTGCACTGCCATTTTCTCCATCCCAGTATCCAAACTGGTCAAACTGGTAACTCGGACACCTGCAGGCCACTGGAATTCCCAATGTGAGAACCCAGCAAGGAGCAGAAAGGGGGGGCTGAGTTGTTCAGGAGAGGGGAGCTGTGATGGGATGAGTCCCTGTGTCCCCTCAGGTGCCAAACTGGGATTCACCTCCCTTTGGACAGCACTCGAGGAGTTCTTGCCCTGCCATGGGGAGCTGCAGGTTGCACCTTCCAGCTGCCCATTTCTTGGCCAAAAAACCCCATAAAATAAAAGAGAGATGGCTCAGAACCTGCAGCAGCCAAAGCCAACAAGCCTCAGCTAAAGCCACCTGAGATCCTCCCAAAAACAGGGGAAATTCCTGTCTTGGAAGCCCCTGGCTTGAGAAAATCTGTTCTTTAACTGAGTATCTGGCATGTCTGAGAGCTCCTGCTGAGGGTGGAGCAGCTGGAGGAAAAGAATTGATTCATCTTGGACCCAAACCAGCTTTGCCACCATGGCTGGGGAGGGGAGGGAGGGTTGGGTGAGACATTGCTCACCCCACACCCCAAATCAATGTCTCAAATACCCACGGGCACCCAGGGGAGCCAGGAACCAGCCAGACACTGGCACAGCCAAGAGGGATTTGATTCTTGAACATTGTCTGGTGTGTTCTCACAATGCCAGAAATGCAGCCAAAAGGTTGAAACTGCAAACAAAATTTATATTAACTTTTTTTCCCTTCAATATTATAAAATAACCTTATACATAAAAATATCTCCATGTGCAGAGGATGAAATTTCAAGTCTTTCCAAGCTACTTTCGAATTTTATCTGTATTTAATTCCTCTCCATTTCTAGAGGATCCATTTAAAAGGAATCCAATTGAAATTGATAACATTTTTCAAACTCAAAATATTCTGCTTGGCCCAAAATTTCTCCTTGAAAAATTCAATCCAGAACTTTTGATTTTGATCCTGCACCAGGCTAGAAGAGAAAACCTCAAGTTTTCTCAAAGACTTAGGGATAAGAACACAAGTTTAAAAAAAATTGAAAAATGTTGTTTAGAGTGTACTGAATTAAAAAAATTAACTTTTCCACCTTTTTTTTTGCTGTTTCTTCTGCCTGAAGTTGTGCTTCAAGGCTGTCTCAGAGCTGTAGCTCATGGTTTGAAACAGGATGAAAAAATTTGAGAGGGAAAGGGAAACAGGAGAAGGAAAAGGAATGAAAGACAAAAGGGAAATGGGGGAAAATGGAAGAAAAGGGAGGAATGAAGGAAAAGGAAAAAGAAAAGGGGAAAAATGAAAAAAGAAAAGGGAAAGGGGGGGAGAAAAAGGAAAAAAAAAAAAAAAGGAAAAGGGGGGAGGAAAAAGGAAAAGGAAGAAAAAAAAGGAAAGGGGGGGGGGAAGAAAAAAGGAAAAAGGGGGGGAAGAAAAAAGGAAAAAGGGGGGAAGAAAAAAGGAAAAGGGGGGAAGAAAAAAGGAAAAGGGGGGAAGAAAAAAGGAAAAGGAGGGGGAAAAAGGAAAAGGGGGAAAAAAAAAAGGAAAAAACAACAACGAATCAAAAAAAATCCCAACAGCAAAAATAATGGAACCAAAACAAACAGAAAAAAACCCAGCTCTAATTTGGATAATTTCCCATCTTTCTGGAGCCCAGAAGGGAATTTTAGGATCCTGCTGCTCCTCCCTCCCTGATAAAGAACGTGCATCACTTGGGAATCGCCAGCCACAACCCAGGGGCTGGATCAGTGCTTGGACGCGATGATCTTGGAGGTCTTCTCCATCCCTAAATGATTCTGTGATTCCATCAATTTTAGTCTTTTCTATCCCATCAGGTGAAAAGGGGGAAGAAAACCTCCTTGCCTTCACTCTGCTCTCTTGGGATTTGCTCACTGTCCCTGCCCATGGCAGAGAGGGAACTGATTGAGCTTTGAGGTCCCTTCCAACCCAAACCATCCCGGGATTCTGTCATTCCTGGGATGATCCAGGGGCGCTCGGATAAATTAATGATGGGAAACAGGAAAACAAAAGGTGGAAAGGGTTCCCAGGAGCCCAGGGAAAGGAATCCCCATCCCCGGGGAGGAGGCGCAGCCGGCAGCAGGTGGAGTCCCCGCTCCGCTCTGGGATCCCTCCCGCAGCCCCCGCGTTTCATTAGGAGGATTCGGAGCTCGTTAAGGCTTCTGCAGGAGAGGGCCCCAGAGGCAGCAGCCGTGCCGGAGTCTCCCGAGTCTGTAATTAACGCTGTGCTGATAACGAGCGGCTGATTAGAGCCGGGTCGGGAGGCAGCGCTCCGTGCGCGGGGTGCGGGCGCGGTCAGGAGGCGGCCCCGGCGCTGTTTAATTGGGAATTAACAAAGGCAGCGCTAACGAGGAACCAAATCTCTGCGACAGGAATAAATTCCCTTCCAGATTTGCTCAGGAGCTGCTTGGACAATGGCCCAAAAGGCAGGGAAAGGGTTGGAGGAATAGGGGGAAAATTCATCCCGGGATCAAAGGTGTATTGCTGGATTCCAGCCTGATCCAGAAAAAATTACTACACCCTAAATCCTCTTCCCTGGCACATTTACCCAGAGACAGCAGGAACAGGAGCACACAGTGCCTGGAAAACTACTGGCACCCCGACAGATTTGAATTATTAAGAGCACCCCATCAGCCCCTGGGACGGGAACTGCTCTGGGAATGATCCCCAGACAGGAATAAATTCGGGACAGTGGAGCGCTGCTGTGGGAAATGAGGTCGAGTTTGGTGAATAAATTATTTGCTATGAATAATTCACCCCGACCTACTTGGAACGGTTCTACTCTGGTTTAATTCTGCTGGCTTTGGAGAAGCTCCCAATGGCTTTCATCCCTCTCACATCATCGCAGGAATCACAAATCCCGGGATGGTTTGGGTTGGAAGGGACCTCAAAGCTCAATCAGTTCCACCCTCTGCCATGGACAGGGACAGTGAGCAAATCCTAAAACAGCAGAGTGAAGGCAAAGAGCTTTTCTTCCCCCTTTTCATCTGATGGGAGAGAAAAGACTAAAATTGATGGTATCGCAGACTCATTTAGGATGGAGAAGACCTCCAAGACCATTGAGTCCAAACACTGATCCAGCACTGCAAGGCCACCTCTGACCTATGTCCCCAAGTGCCACATGCCACATCAGTATGGTTTTAAATCCCTCCAGCAGTGGTGATTCCACCACTGCCCAGGGCAGCCTCTTCCAGGGCTTGAAAACTCTTTCTGTGACAAAATTCCTCCTGACGTCCAGTCTAAACCTCTTCTAGCACAGCCTGAGGCCATTCCCTCTGCTCCTGTCCCTGTTCCCTGGAGCACAGCCCAACCTGTCCCACTGTCCCCTCCTGTCAGGAGCTGTGCAGAGCCACAAGGGCCCCCTGAGCCTCCTTTGCTCCAGGCTGAGCCCCTTCCCAGTCCCCCTCAGCCTCTCCTGGGGCTCCAGGCCCTTCCCAGCTCCCTCAGCCTCTCCTGGGGCTCCAGCCCCTTCCAGCACCTCCATGCCCTTCTCACTGTGGGTGGCCCAGAAGTGAGCACAGGAATTTGGGATTTCCAGCCTCCTCCCCCAGCCCAGTGCAGGATAGAGCTCCCTGGTGCACCTCGGGCAAGCAGCAAAAGTCACACGGAACTGCAGAGGCTGGCCAGGCTGACCAAGGAGAACAGTTGAGAAAGGGGAACCAGAAAACAGCAGAAAGGAAGGACAGCAGCCAAGGAGGCTGCAAAGAAGGGAAAATCCAAACAAAAACCAGTGTGGACGTGCTGAGAAGGCAACGAAGACGTGGGGAGAACACACAAAACCTCTGACGAGGACTGGGGAAAGTAGACACGGAAAGAAAAAGGGGGATGTGTGGGGCAAAAGAGCTTTTGCTGGACAGAACAGTCAGGGGTTTTAAAAACCAGAGGGAGAGGATGAAAACAGGGCAGAGACAAAGCCCTGGCTGCTGCTGGCACTGACTGAGCCACGCCTGCAGGAGCAGGGGGTGATGTCCCTGTGCAGGCTCTGGGGAGGGGTCAGTGCCCAGGGGGATTTCAGAGCCCTCCTGAGTCTCTCAGGGGGATTCAGAGCCCTCCTGAGTCTCTCAGGGGGATTCAGAGCCCTCCTGAGTCCCTCAGGGGGATTTCAGAGCCCTCCTGAGTCTCTCATCCACCTGGGAGTGGATGTCACATGAGTGACACCACGGGGGACACCTGGCAGGGGTAGGGCAGGCGGTCCCACATCCCACCACAGCCATGGGGGAAGGTGCCCAGCACCAACCCATGGATGTGCTCATGGAGAAGAGGAGGAGGGAAGGAGCAAAACCAGTCCTGACCCATGAAGGGTTAATTTTATCAGCATCAACTGGGTGAGAGATCAGCCCCAAGTGCAGCTTTAATCCATGGGGGAAATCCTGATCTTGTTTTAAATCTGTATTTTGTAGTTCAGGGCTCTTTGATAAGGGGGAGATGAATGTGATCATCTCCAAACTCAGAGAAATCCAATGTTCACCCAGACTGGAGCTGTTTGAACCCATCTCTGCCGGTGCTTGTGACACACAGACACAATCCAGAGGATTCTTCTGAGATGGGGAAAAATTAACCATGTCTTTAAAAAATCAGGAGTCTGGGGTATAAAAAGAAGCCATTCCTATGTCCCCAGGTTCTGTGGGTTTGTTCTGCAGACAAATTAAAGGAGATATCAGGAAATTCTCAGGCTGAAGAAATGCCTCTGGGCACAAAGTCTGCTATGAAAACCAGCCCAAAATCTTATTTTAAATGCCAGTTTTAACACATGATCTCTTTATTCCCTTTTGTTTCCTTCCTTTTTGAATTCTACAAGATTTAGGGGAAAAAAGAGTTTTATCCTTCTGGTACAACCCCCAAGCAGATCTGGTTGCCCGCCTGCAAACACCTCATTTCAGCAGGACACATCTCTCCTAAACCAATGGAAGCTCACAGGTGGCAAATCCTTGGATTTCTGTGGATAATTGGTGTCTAAAACAGCTGAGACCTGGCATTTTGCTCTAGTTGGGTTCCTCAAGCACAGTTATGGTGGCCAGAAACAAATAAAATATAGCAAAGTCACCTCACTGGAGAGACTTCAGGTTATGCTTCATTTTCCTTTTATTTTAAATCCTGGCACACTGGGGAAGGATTTTGTAGGAAGATTTATCTGAATTTCTTCCTGCCTGAATAAATCAGCCCCAGATTTGGGTCTGGCTTGAGCTTCTTCACACAAATCTTGGGTTTATTTGGCCTCAGTGAAAAATCCCTCAGTACAGGAGGGGCTGTGGTGGTGTGGATCCCTTGGGTTGAGTTTTGGGGTTTAGGGGTGGCTGGAGTGACACCAGCAGCCAAAAAATCCTGCTGGGTTTGATGGATCACCAACCACACCAGTGATAAACGGCTCTGAGTAACCTCTCCCCTAAACTGTGAGGTTCAGTGGTGAAACTTCCAAGGAATCACCCTGGAAATGGAAGTCTCCAAGCACCCTGAGAGTTGCTGGGAGGGCAGCCTGGCCTTTACTGGGTCTGCTCCATTTCCATCTGAATTTCCAGCCAGGCAGCAGCCTTTGGGATAGAATTCATTCTGGAGGCTCAGTGATTTCTCCACCTCCCTGTCCTAAATGTTTTCTGTTAAAGTCATTTCTTCCACGAGGGTGTTTAAGGAGCCCTTCTGGTGTTGTCTCTGTTTAATTGCTTGCTCACTCCTACAGTACTGCCTACTCTAATTACTCCAGTTTAATTAAGAGGAGGAAAAAACAACATTCTACCGAAGGGTTAGTGAGACAAAGAGCCTCAGGAAGAAAAATGGGGATCTAATGGGGGGTAATTTGCTCATTAGCATGGTCCCTCCCCAAATTAACCTAAATGGGAGCAGAATGAGAGAAAAGAGAGAGAAACACTGACAGAAAGAGAGCAGAGACATACTTGGGAAGACAAACTGATGTGCCAGAGTTTCAAAGACCAGAAAAAAAGTTACCCCAAAAAAATTATATATATAAATATATAAAAATTAAAAAAAAAAAAAATCAGAAGATCCAAAATCTTGCTTGGAAAGCAGAGAAAGCACCAGAAAAGTCCAGAAGAACAACACCAATGCCACAGAAACCCCACTCGAGCCACGGCACAGAAAGCTGGTGGTTGGGCAGGAGTTGCTGGGGTGGTTTTCTACCTTATAGGCAACACGAGCTGGGCATTTCTTCCCAAGGCCTAGAGGTGGGGACATGTGTCTCAGCATCTCATACATGTCTGTGTAACTGATGCGCCCGCTGGCACCACAGGGATGGAGGCAAAAGCACCAGGACACAGAAATCCCATCGGATTGAGGCGGGGGAAAACGGGAGAGGGGTGGGGGAAAAGGCAACACAATGGAGCAAATGAAAAGGGGGAGAGAGAGAAGGGAAAAGCAGACAAGAAAACAGAGATCTGGTTAATCAGATTTCTCCGGGAAACAAAACCAAACTCAAGAGGTGGGGCAGGAGAAAGGAGGCTCCGCTTCCGTTGCTGTTTCGGCACCCCAACGTCTCCTCCTCCTGCAGGGGTGGCCCTGGGAATGATTGATGCCCCTGGGGAATGATTGATGTCCCCTGGGAATGCTTGATGTCCCCTGGGGCAGAAGGGGTGGCAGGGCTGGGTTTGGCTGGCCGTTGGTGGGGTGGGGATGAAGGCTCCCCCATCACCCGCCAAAGCAGCCAGGTCACCATGCCAGGGAGAGCTGGGGGCAGAGTTATGGGACAGGGCTGGGGGAACACAGCCCAGCTTTCCTGCCAGGAAGCAGCAGTTTGGGTTTGGGTGACGGGACAAGGGAGAAGTCAGGCGTGGGCGGTTTGCTGAGGGATGCACTGGGACTGCTCCCACTCCCAGCTGAGGCTGGGATTCTGCAAATCCCTGCTCCAGCAAAAGCAGAGCGCAGCCCTGGCAGGAGGTGGGAGGAGAACCTGATCTTCCCTCACTTTTGGTGAGGCTGGTTTTTCACCAAGCCAACCTCAACTGAGCATTGCAGAGGTTTGGGAAAAGTCCCTCAGAGCAGCCCATTGCTGAGGGCATCTCCATTCAGCACTCAGTGGTGGATAAATCCTGGCCTGAAAAACAAGGGATGCAAAGCAGCAAGAAATTCCTGCTTCACCTTTTTGCGCCTGTTGGAACTGGGAGCAGAACTGTGCCACTCTCTTGTTTTCCCAACTGCTTATACAATGTGCAAATCTCTGCTGCCTGGCATCTGAAGAGACCCAGGGATGTTATTAATTAGAGTTTAACGCCTGGAAAAGCAGCATAATGTCCTCATCTCTATACCAACAAAGAAAACCTCAGCATCCATTTAAACCCCCCTCTCTGCGGAGGAACCTTCCCAGCAGCCCAGTGCCCTGACACAGATCTCAGTTCCCATGTAAAGCTTTGATGGAGGAGGAGGAGGAGGAGGAGAACTCACCCAGCCCAAAACACCTATTCCTGTCCCTGGTTAACTGTGCAGATAAAATCCCAGCCAGCTCTCCCAGCCCAGAGCTGATTTGGAGACACAAATGGGAGCCAATGTCCTCCCCTGGTTCCTTCCTGCTCCTGGGCTGGGGCGTGGGGTCTTCTCTTCCTCTGCAGAGCTTTTGAGCTCTTAATCCTCACTCAGGTGTGGGAAACACCTGGGCTGGAGTGGAGAGGAAAAGGAAGCTCTGGCCTGGCTGCTTCCAGCCTTCTCCTTCATCTTCTGTTTTCCAAGAAATTCCCTGCCTGGAACTGGGTCTGATGCCCATCCCATGCTGATTTCTCAGCAAAATCTGTCCCAAATCCCCCACTTGGGTTCCCAAGCACAAGGAACTCTCCCTGTGCCATGAGCAGGAGCTTTCCCTGGGTGTCCACCACAGCTTAGAGACATCATTTAACCCCCAGGCCATCTCTGGCTGTGGCACCATGGAAAAACTCATCCCTCATCCCTTATTTCTGCCCAGATCCAATGGTTTTCCAGCTCAGGAAGTTGATCACTCAGCAATGCTACAAAGCCAAACCAAAGCTGCTGCTCCCTGGAAACCTTGGGATGCCATTTCTCTCTGGAATATATTGAAGCGCTGGGATAATTTTCCCCAGGACTTCCCAGCTGGAGGTGGCAGGATGGAAGCTGGAGGGTTCCCTGTCCCATAAAACTGCCTGTCCCCAGCCAGCTGGGGTGTGGGAGGAGACAGGGAAGGGATGCATGGAGGAGAAAGGAGGCAGTCAGTCAATCATTCCTTTGTTCAGGCAGGGCATTGGTTACGTTACACTTTCTGTTCTCTACTGGTTGCATTGGCACTCGGGGGAGGGAAGAGGGGAGAAAAAGAAACAGAGCCAGGACTAGAGATGCTGGAGGGATCTCTGAAATTCCAAACCTTGTAGGCCACCCTATGAGGGCACTTCTTTCCTAAGCCCAGGGGTGGAGCAATTACACGTAACAAATTGTACATATCCTTATAATGAATGCGGCAACTGGAAAGGAAACACCAGAGGTTATGACAGCAAAATCCAACAGGAATCAGCTTTTCTGCAGGCAAACAGGGAAAAATCAGCTTTTCCACGAGGAAAATAGGAAAAACCCCGGCTTTTCCACAGGGAAACTGGGAAGAATCAGCTTTTCCACAGGCGAACAGGACAAGTTGGAAGGGCAAAACACACTGAAAAGAAAGGTTAGTCTGGAAAGGAAGGAGCCACTTTAACACACAGAGAGAACTTCCAACTGCTCACCCAACCTGATATCCTTGGATTTTCCTCTGGGAAACCTTCAGTGTTGTGTGGAAGGCTTCCCAAACATTTGGTTTCCTTTCCTACTCATGTTTTAATTCTCTGTCCTGAGCATCAGCCTCCAGACTCTGCTGCCTAACACCCTAAGCCTGCAGGCCATAAAGAGCCTCTTTAATGGATTATTCCTGGGATTTTATTACAGCTCTTCAGTGGATTATTGCCAGGATACAAATTAGCTGCTTTAAAACCTTGGGAACCTTTCCCTGCCACTGTCACCTCCTACATAACCCCAGCAGGGCCATTCCTGGGCAATGAGGAATTTGCTGGGAGAGCAGAGAGTGTCACCTCCAGAGCCTGTGGGGCATTTGCACTGGGAAAATCCCACTTTCAATACCACAAGGAGAAATCAGAAATCAGAAATCCACCTCCTGGAAGCTTTATGGTCAGTCTCATTAACTCCTCACAATAATTTCAGCTAATTGAACAGCAGGATTATATTTCTCAAACTTTTTTGTATAACCAACTTCTAGGTAAGAAGAGCTGAACTTCAAAATTACCTCTGAAGAAAATTGGGATGCTTTGGTGCCTTAGGTTGGAAATGGGGCTGTGTGTTCTATCCCATCTGTCAGAGCTGGGGCAGTTCTCTGCTGTCCATGGGGCAGTTTTTCCTTTCTCTCTCCCACAGCCAACCCTCCCTCCAGGAGATCTCTGCTGTCCATGGCCACTGAATGTCCCTGCAGGGCTGATCCAATCCCAGCATCCCATGGGGAGATGCTCCGCCCAGGGGAGGAGCCAAGCATTCCTACCTGGATAGAATCTTAGATTTCAAACATTCCTACCTGGATACAATCTGAGATTCGGGGACAGCAGAACAGCCTTTCCACTGCATTCCCAGAGGAACAGCTGCCTCTTCCACTGGAGCTGCAGAGGAAAACTCCCCCCTTGTGCAGGAACCCTGCTGCAGCAGAGCCACAGCTGGCACTGCAGGAGGGCTGGGCCCCCATGGCATGGGGCTGTGCCCCCACCCTGACACATCGGAGATCAGCTCCTGGTCTGACTCTGGCAGTGAGGGGCTTTTTTTGTTTATACTATTACATTTGTATTTTCAATTTCCCTAGTAAAGAACTGTTATTCCCATATCTTTGCCTGAGAGTGCCTTAATTTCAAAATTATAATAATTCAGAGGGAGGGAATTTACATTTTCCATTTCAAGGGAGGCTCCTGCCTTCTTTAGCAGACACCTGGCTTTTCAAACCAAGGCATTTGGCCTCCATGTATTTATTTTGGTGCATTCTGTAAAGAAGGCAGGAATGTTTTGGGAAAACTCCTTCAGTGTTTCTGCTTTTTGGGATGTGAAGAATTAAAAGCTTTCCGCAATCAAGTCCAAACTATGAATTTGAGAGCAAATGGAACCGTGCAAGTCGTGGCTCCAGGCCTAATCGTGGGTCTAAAGAGGTTTGGGTTTAACGAGGCACCACGTTTACGCCTTCCTTACAATTTTAGAAGGATTCTGGAAAATCAGGGTGTGGAAAACATGGCTGAACACTTCCATTAGCTCTCCAAGAGTCTGTGTAAGGCTGGAAAAACAACAGATGCTTTGCCTTGGGAGATCATGGCACAAAATCAGGACAAACAGGGATCCTTTTCCAGGTTTAGAGAATTCCAGAATGGTTTGGGGTGGAAGGACCTTAAAGTCCATCCCATCCCATCCCTGCCATAGCAGGGACACCTCCCACCATCCCAGGGTGCTCCAAGCCCCTCCAGCCTGGCCTTGGGCACTGCCAGGGGATGGAGCAGCCACAATCTTTTCTTTAAATCTGATTTTCCTCAGCATCCCTTTATCCCAGAGAGCCCTTGGGAACACCTGCAGCTCCTCCTGAGTGCTCTGGGACAGCTGATGGCAATGGCATGGCCAGAGCAACATCACCACTATCTCCACGGGGTGGGCACTGCAAGAGGAATAAGACAGACAAACAACTCACTTTCTATATGTTGAACAAATAAAAGCTCCTAGAAACCCAATTATATTTTCTTTCCCTGTTCATCCTTAAATCCTGTTTGCCCTCCTTTCTTGATTAACTCCCACCAAACAACCCTGGGCTCCCTATTTCTCTCAGTCTCTCTTTTTTTATTGTGAGCTCAAGGCTTTTTGTCACCCCCAAATCCAGCAGTTTTCCCATACTCACCCCTAGGGAAGGTGGCACAGCTGGAATAACAGCTCCTAACTGCCTTTTTTAACTTCAATTTCAAATTTTTTCCTAGAAAAGTTTCCAGGGAGTTGGATTTTCTAACAAAACCAATGGTGATATCAGAAATAGGAGTAAAATACACATTAAGTTGTCTTTAAAATATTATCTCTATAATAAAAATATAATAATTGTGGAGTATCTTTCATTGGGGGTCTCAAGCTAAGAAAAATGGATAAACACTGTAATTCCATTTTCCTTGGGATAATCAAGGAAGAGACCTTGGGAGAAGTGATCAGCTAGTGACCACATTCATCTTAAATCATGGAAAATCAGTTGGGTTGAAAAAGACCTCTAAGATCAGAAAGGTCCTAAATCAAAGATATTGAAAGCTCAGTTCTGGCTTGAAGTGTGAAAGGATTTCAGATTTGTGCAGATTTTAGTCCCACTTCTGAAAATGTGATTTCAGAGGAACTATTCACACTCAATAACTTCCCACCAGAGTGGAAAGGGAACAGGGTTAGAGGAAAAAAAAAAAAATCAGAATTAGCATCTTAGTATGTGACATTTTCTGCATTAGCAGCTCTGGGAGTGGAAAGTTTGGCCCTTGAGTGACTCAGAGTTAATAGAGCGAGAAATCTTCCTGTAAACTCAGTGCTGGTGCCTCTGCTGGGTGGAAAGTTCCTGAATATAAACATTAAAAATCCACATTGATCCCATTTCCCCCTTGCAGGTGTGTTCCTCCTCCCACGGATGTAGAGCCAAGGCTGTTTTGCTAAGGAGCAACCCTGAGTTTTCAGCCTCATTGAGATTTTCTAGTGGGAAGAGACAGGATTGGATTGGAAAAAGGGAAAAATAAAAGCTCTTTATGCCTGCTAAATCCTCACAAAGGATTTGCTGTGTCACAGACCTCGTGGGGATGAAAATCTGCCTGGAGATTACAAGCTGGTAGTAAGTGTGGAGTAAATATTCAGGTTGGTAGTAAGGGTGGCTTGGAGCAGTTCAAATCCCCCACAGTTCAGAGAAATGCAGGTTTTTGGAACAAGCTTCCATTTAAAGTTAGGCTAAATCATTTGAAGTGAGATTTGAAAGCAGTTTAATTGCATCCTAGCAGGGAGTTTGAGATGTTGATTATCCAAACACTCCCTGCCTCTGTCTCTGCTGAAGGGAAACAAAAAAGAAAGGAAAGATTGGAAGAGCTGGAGGCATCACAAATCCAGAGGAGATTCATGGCACAGGAACTCACAGGGAGGAAAAAAGGGATCCAAAATTAGCAGAGCTTTAAATGAACAAAGAGTCTCCCAACAGGCAAATTCCCAAATAGAATATCAAGGAATTATTGGGACCTGGGACAGAGCATCCAGAAATGAGAATAACCCCATGACCAGGGCTGTGCTGCAGCAACACAGAAAAGCAATTTATTAAATTAGTCCTGCTCTAGAAGTGGTCATTGGGCAGGGCCATACCCTCAGTTTTAAATAATTCCTTAATTTGGGGTCTGTGCTGCTGCTCCACTGCCTAAGCTCAGTGTGCAGGTCCCCTCTGTCTTGGAAAAAAAAAATAAAATTTAAAAATAAACATTGTCCAGTGTGAGAAAACCATCCCCTCCTTTAACCCACTCATAAATCAGGAATATTTTATCAGACAAATATAAGAATTAAACACTTCCAAACTTTGGCCCATTTCATTTTATCCTGATCATTTTGCACATCTTATATCCTCAGCTGCAACTCCAGAGCTAAATATTACTGAAAAGGCCAAAATTCCCACATAGAGTCTGATGTCACTACAAGGTGGCTTCCAGGAGGAAAATGTTGTGTTTAATGAGGAAAGGCTGTTTGAAAAAATCCATTTTTTTTCCGGAAACCACCCTAAGGCAGAGGAGCATCACATCATTCCCTCTGGGAGCGGGTGGGAGGATGGAGCAGAGCCTGCAGGACCTGACTCAGATGCAGCCTGAGGTGTCTGCACAGCATTTGGGAAGCCACCAAGGTGGATCCCAATTAAAACAACGCTGCACAAATGAGGTGTGAACCTCTCCCACTCCCTCAAGTGCTGCCAACAGCCAGAGATTTTCGGATTTGCATCTCTGGATGGGATGCAGGAACCAAAAGCTGCTTTTGGAAGTGCTAAATCGCTTTTCTCCAGGGCCATTTAGGCGGGCTCAGTGGAACTGAGGCTTTAATCTGTTCATTTTTGGATGGGCTTTGCTTGTAGGGCTTGGCTGTGCGGGGAAGGAAACGCCCTTGCAGTGACACCAGGTCTGTTCCTCTCCAGCGCTCAGGGAACTGCAGCATTTAACAGCGGTGGTACCCAAATCCTGGGGCTGGTAAACGGGTCTGAGCCTGCTCAGGCGCAGCTTTACAGCTGCAGTGTCCCCTCTGTCCCACCCAGGTGTCCCTCTGTCCCTATCCTGCTGTCCTGCCCCTCTGTCCCTGCCCTGGTGTCCCTCTGTCCCTATCCTGCTGTCCTGTCCCTCTGTCCCACCCACGTGTCCCTCTGTCCCTATCCTGCTGTCCTGTCCTCTGTCCCACCCCGGTGTCCCTCTGTCCCTATCCTGGTGTCCCTTCTGTCCCAGCTCGGTGTCCCTCTGTCCGTGCCCTGCTGTCCCTCTGTCCCTACCCTGCTGTCTCCCGTCCCTGTCCCGCTGTCCCTCTGTCCCCGCACGTACCAGGCTGCCGGGTCGTATTCCGCCCACACCCGCACGAACTCGTCCAGGTGGTGCGGGCCGAGGATGGAGGAGTCCCGGGTCAGGTACTCGAAATTGTCCATGATCACTGCCACGAACAGGTTCAGCATCTGCGGGGATGGGAGGGGAAGGGAGAAAGGGAAAGGGAAAGGGAGAAAGGGAAAGGGAGAAAGGAAAAGGTAAAGAAGGGAAAGGGGAGCAGAGAAGGGAAAGGGAAAGGAGAAGGGAAAGGAGAAAGGGGAAGGGAGAAAAGGGAAAGGAGAAAGGAAGGAAGAGAGAGGGAAACAGAGAAGGGAGCAGAGAAAGGAGAAAGGAAATGAGAAAGGGGGAAGAGAGGAAAAGGGACAGGAGAAAGGAAGGGAAAGGAGAAGAGAATGGAACAGAGAAGGGAAGGGAGAAAGGAGAAGAGAGAAGGGAGAAAGAAGGAAAGGAGATGGGGAAAGGGGAAGGGAAGGGAAGGGAAGGGAAGGGAAGGGAAGGGAAGGGAAGGGAAGGGAAGGGAGAAGGGAAATGAGAAAGGGGGAAGGGGGAAGAGAGGAAAAGGGAAAGAAGGGAACAGAGAAAGGAAGGGGGAAAGGAGAAGGGAAAGAAGAAGCAGGAAGAGAGGAAAAGGGAAAGGAGAAGAGAGGGAACAGAGAAGGAAAGGGAGAAAGGACAAGAGAGAAGGGAGAAAGAAGGGACAGGAGATGGGGAAAGGAGAAGGAAAAGGGGAAGGGAAGAAAAATGGGAAGGGAAAAAGGGAAGGGAAGGAAAATGGGAAGGGAAGAATGGAAGATAAAAAGGAAGGGGAATGGGAAGAGAATTTTAAAAATTAAGACCTGGAAGGGAAGCATGCAGGATTCCCATTACTGGATGTTTCTACAAGGAGGAGCCTCACCCCAGGGAGAAACTCTTGGGACAGAGCCCTGGATCCCTGGGAATGCCACTGCTGCCTCCTCCTCTCCTGCCCATTTTTCCACATCCCCATCACTGGTGCTGCCTCCAGCACGACCCAGCCTGGATCCCATCTCAGCAGATCCTGGGGTTCTGTGAAATGAGTGTGATGCTCCCAGGAAAGGCTGCTGAACTCAGGCATTGTCCCACTGCCCTTCTTCAAAGGGATGGTACAAATCAAGCCAAACCCCATTAATGCCTAATTCCAAATGTTAGACCCCCTGTGAGAAGAGAGATAAACCCTTTCCCTTTAATGACTAAATGATCTCTTGGGGGATTTTATCAGCAGGATGATAAATGGGGATTAGCAAAGCTGGCCTGGTGGTGTCTAAATTATAATTAGGGATGAGGAGGGGGCACAGGGGTGGGGAGGGGAGGGTTTGGGGGATCCCACAGCAGCACCCCCACTTTGGGGGGTCAGGACTGACTTACCAGGAAGGAGCAGAGGAAAATGAATGACACAAAGTAGAAATAGGCAAAATCACTGCCACATTCCTTTTTGGTGAGGCCAGAGAGGGGGTCACAGGCTCTGTTGCTCAGGCAGGACAACATGATCTCGTGCCAGGCTTCCCCCGTGGCGCTCCTGCAACACCAGAGCAGAGGCTGAGTTTATCCACGCCTCCCCATGACAGCCACCCTGCAATAATACTGCACCCAATTAACCAAATTAATGAGGGGGAAGGTTATGTCCAGGAGCAGAGACTGTATTTACACTGGGAGTTGGAACTACTCATGAAAAAGAAAGGAGAAGGAACATTTCCCTCTGTTACAGGGGGGGGGTAAAAGAAACCAGACAGGCTCAGGTAGGCTAAAAGCTTTATTGCTTCTGTGGAGAATAAAACCAGATTGATTTAAACAAATCTGAGTAAACAGAGTTTAGACTGTTGCCTTTTGAACCTAGTGGTGGCTATAAAGTCAGTGCAGAGGATGGGAAATGAAACCAGGTTTTTCCACTGGAATCTCTTATTTCCTTTATCAGGCAGATAAATTCCAGCATGGGCTGGTTGGACTTGGGTCTCTTTTTCATCACAGTCTCCTGGGTGTTCTTCACCCGTTCCCTCCTCCCACTCTAACTTCTACTATCGAGAGAAAAGAGCCAAAAGGAAAAACTTTGGAGTCCCAGAGAGCTTGTCCTCAAAATAAAGCAGATCCTGTGAAGTGCACCCTTGGTTTGGAAATCAGGGGTTCTCCACATGCACTTACTCTGAATTGCTGCTTCCCTCCATTTTTTGCTTCCCAAAATTCTTTTTCTTTCCCACAACATTGAGGGAAAAAAAAGAATTTTTGCCTTTTATTCCCACAGCCCGCACACAAACTTTGGGAAAACTCAGTGCTCCATCTAACCTGGAATAATTTCTGAATTACAGCAGATTTCCCCCTGGTGCCTGGGTGCTAAAGACCCATCCCTTTGTGGGGCATTGTGCAGAAACCAACTCCCATCCCAATCCTGCTGCCTCTGATCCTCACTCCCACTGCTGTGGGGCTGGTGAGGGACCATGAGGCTGAATAATGACCCAGTTTTATCAAAATTCAGAGTTCTGAGCCCAGGGATTATTCTGAGCTAGAGAGGGCGAATTCCATTTCTGTCTGGCTTCACAGAAACTCCCAGGCAAGGATTCAATACCAAGCACCACCAAGAATCCTTGGAGCTGAGCCTTGGCAGGGCTGGAAGGGGCTGCTGTTCACTGGGGGGGTCTCCACAGCTGGATCAGGAACATCTCCCCAAGCAGGGCCTGTTTTGCCAGGTCTTAAAATGAAAATCTGTTCTTTAAGTGATTAGTTTTCAACTTGAAAATGCTTCATTTCCAGTCAGGATGGACCCAGAGGGAAACACCTGAATTCTGAAGCAGAGGTGTGGTTGGTGTAGGAGCTGGTGACTTCTGATTATGCAAAAATTGCCAATTAAAGCAATTCTCACTTAAAAAAAGAAAAAATTAGCCAAGTTTCAGGAGAGGAAACCCATCCATCAGTTAAACAGCAGGTTTCTGATCTACATTCAGCTTCTGCCTGAGTTGCCATGGCGGGAGTCACAGTTCTGGGTGACACTTTGTGAAGGGGCTGAATCCAATCTGCTGAGGAGGAGGAAGCAGGAATGGATAATTTACACAAATCCTTATTTTAAAGGATGCCCAAGTCTGAGCAGCTCAACTGGCACCTGCACAAAGGTATTTTTGCTGTTCCCACACAAACCAAAGGATGTTTTATCCTCTCCTTACCTGAACAGGAGCATCAGGGCTTGGAGGAAGGTGCGGAAGTTGTTGTGCCGATTAATGGAGGTCTCATCATCTAAGGCAATGTTCCCAAATACCTGCCAGGAAAACAGAAGGGATTCAGCCAGGCACATCAAGTCAAGATGGAAAATAAGGCAGGGAAAGAATTTGTCCTTGTTTAAAGGCTCTCAGAAGCTGGAATAATTTCTCAGCTGAAAAGGGAGATAAAAATGGTTTGGGAGATCAAACATGAGATTAATGTGCTTTGTATTCACAAAGGTCCTTTCCAGCAGCTCAGCTCCATTCCAGGCCAAGAAAAGTTTATTATTTCTTCTCAGGAAGGTGCAGTGCCTGGGCTGCTCCCTCCTCTCAGGCTCTTGATGTGCCCATAGCCAGGGGAATGATGTGTTTTCCCATGGGATTCACAGATGCTCAGTGCTGAAATGTGATCCAGGGTGATGCCCACAAGCTCATGCTGGCTTGTCCAGCTCACTGGGGACACTTCAACACAAAAGGTGACAATTAAAGTGGAAAAAGAGGCCTTTTTTAATTTCTAATTTACCTGATACCAGTCAAGAAGAACTTTTGCCTCATCCCAAATCAATGCTGCTCCTGCTGTGGAGGCAACAACCATCTGCACCCAGAACAAACCCAGGCTGCTTACGGACAGAATGAAAGTATGAAATATTTTACCTGCATGCCAATAATGGCATAGATGAAGAAGAGCATTGCAATGAGGAGACACACATAAGGCAAGGCCTGTGGGAAAGGAAAAAGTGGGATTAATGACAGCAAATGCAAACACTGAATTCCCTGGCAGGACTGAGATTTGTGGCATTTGCCCTTGTCTTAGGTTGCAAATGGGGCTGTGTATTCTATCCCCACCTGTCAGAGCTGGGGCAGCTCTCTGCTGTCCATGGGGCAGTTTTTTCTTTCTCTCTCCCACAGCCAACCCTCCCTCCAGGAGATCTCTGCTGTCCATGGCCACTGAGTGTCCCTGCAGGGCTGATCCAATCCCAGCATCCCATGGGGAGATGCTCCGCCCAGGGGAGGAGCCAAGCATTCCTACCTGGATAGAATCTTAGATTTCAAACATTCCTACCTGGATACAATCTGAGATTCAGGGACAGCAGAACAGCCTTTCCACTGCATTCCCAGAGGAACAGCTGCCTCTTCCACTGGAGCTGCAGAGGAAAACTCCCCCCTTGTGCAGGAACCCTGCTGCAGCAGAGCCACAGCTGGCACTGCAGGAGGGCTGGGCCCCCATGGCATGGGGCTGTGCCCCCACCCTGACACACAGGGGGGACAGGGCATGTTCTGGCTCTGGCAGTGGTTTTTTTCTTTTTTGTTTGCACTATTACATTTGTATTTCTAGTTTTCCTAGTAAAGAACTGTTATTCCTACTCCCATATCTTTGCCTGAGAGTCCCTTAATTTCAAAATTATAACAATTTGAAGGGAGGGGGTTTACATTTTCCATTTCAAGGAAGGCTCCTGCCCTCCTTAGCAGACACCTGTCTGCAAACTAGACTGTCCTCCAGGTGTAGGAACTGGGAAGAGGATATGAAGAATTCTGGCAGCCCTCAGGAGACAAACCCCTGGAGCCAGGTGTTCCTGGATCACACAACAGGCAGGGCTTTCCAAGAGCTCCCTCTGTATTCTTGGAAGCAGCAAGCAGTGAAAACACAATCCGAGGCTCAGCAGCGAACACTGGAGCTACCAGCAGGCACTGACACTTTGTGTGCATCATTGTATGAACATTAGTTGTTAATGACCTTGCTGGAAATTCAGTCTGAGAAAAAAAAAACCAAAAAACTCCATCCCCGAAATGTATTCCTGCTCTGAAACAGGCCCAGTCTGGGATCCCAGGAGGACAAAAAGATTCTGAGTTTTAGCAAGAAATCAGTGAAGGCTGCAATGTAATTATGTCACCCAGGCTGAGAGTGACAGCTATTTTCCACTTGGACTAAATGAATGGGTAATTAATGCCTCTTAATTAGTAATAACTCAAAAATTGAGAAGTCTTGCCCTCAGGCCAGCCCCTGTGGTGCCTGAGGCAGGAGTTTTGCAGGCCAAGGGAGCAGGAATTGTAGAATTATGAAATATCCTGAGTTGGAAAAGATGTCTAAGGATCACCGAATCCCACCCCTGTCCCTGCCCAGACCCCACAGCAACCCCAGCCTGGGCATCCCTGGCAGCGCTGCCCAAAGGCTCCTGGAGCTCTGGCAGCCTCGGGGCCGTGCCCATTCCCTGGGCAGCCTGGGCAGTGCCAGCACCCTCTGGGGGAAGAGCCTTGCCCTGAGCTCCAGCCTGAGCTGCCCTGGCCCAGCCCCAGCCGTGCCCTGGCTGCTGTCCCTGTGCCAGAGCAGAGATGGGAGCTGCCCCTCGGGAGGAGCTGCAGCCCCGGGGAGCTCTGCCCTCACTCTGCTCCAGCTGAACAGCCCCAGAGCCCTCAGCTGCTCCTCACGGCCCCTCCAGACCCTTCCCCATCCCTGTGCCCCTCCTCTGGACACTCTCTCACAGCTTTTTCTTACTGAGGTGCCCAGAACTCCCCCAGCACTGGAGGTGAGGCCCAGCCCAGAGCAGAGGGGACAATCCCATCCCTGGCCCGGCTGTCATCGTTGGGCCTGAGGCACCTCTGGGACAAAACCTGGAGGAAACCTGGAGAGAAGGCATTGCTGGACACCTCTGCTGGACACCTCTGCATGAGGGACATGGCCTGAGAGCTCTCAGCTGGGGGGACAGAGAGACAAACAGCTCCTCATGAAGCCCAGGGATGTCCTGGCTCTGCGTCAGGGCCACACTCTGCACACAGGATTTGGGAAGGGTCGGGATTGTGCTGGAAAAGGCTGAGCCCATTCTCCCAAAATCCATCCACTCTCTCCTGACTGGGAACACCTCACCCCTGCAGACCCCACAGAGGGGCTCTGCACCACAGTTCCCACCTCATGAGTACTGGTGTGTCAGAGCCCAGGATCTCTGCCACAAATCCTGGCTGCCCATTCTGTGTTCTCCTCCCTGCTCTGCAGAACCTGAGCAAGCCCCAGGACCAGAGTTAAAGCATCAAACAAATGAAAAATGGGCTGCAAACCAGCTGAGAGCTGTAAAAATAACCAGCTTTGGGGCATGTGGGCTTTTCTTCAGATCTAGAAAACAGCTAATTCAATGGGCTGAGGATTGGTGGGAGGAAGGGCAGAGGTAAAGGAAGCCAGGCAAAGCAACTGCCTCCACTTCACAACAAAACCTCAACAAAACCTCATTATTTTAATCCTCCAATCATCAAACCCAGGCCAGTGGCTCTACAGCTTCACAGTTTGTGTTACCAAAGCTCCAGGGGCTGGGTTTCACCTCTGCCAGATCCCACCACACCCAAATCCTGGGGCACGTAATTTAACCTTACACTCACTGCAGGTGAAGAACAAGGCACTCATCAGTCAGGCCACTGCTTCTTTTTGCAAATTCCTGAGCATCCAGACTTTGCCAGAGGGATTTTGGGGTCATCTCAAGGGTAACCTGAGCGTTGAGCACTTGCTGGACTCTGCATGAGCAAGCAGCCCTTCATCCTCCACAATGCAGCCTTCAGGGGATGGTCAGTGCTAACCTGCTCTCTTTTCTGTAGAAAATTAATATTCCTGGGGCTGGGCAGTGCTCAACAGCTCACTTTTAGCAGAATTAATATTCCTAGGAGTGGTCAGTGTGAGCCATTTCACTCTTAGCAGACTTAACATCCCTTGTTATGCTAACCAGTTGAATTAATTAATATTCCTGGTGCTAACCAGTTTGATTTTCTGCAGAATTAGTATTCCTGGGGCTGGGCAGCGCTCACCAATCCTCTTTTCTGCAGAATTCCTGAATTCTGAATTCCTGTATTCGCTCTGTAGAGGTGCAGAGAGGCCGTTCCAAGACCAGGGAAGCTCTTGGATCCTCACTGGAAGATGCTCCACGTGCACCAAGCACGACCCTCTCCCCAGAACCTCTCCCCACACTGCCAAGGCTCACCTTGAAGGACTGCACAAATGTCCAGAGCAGGATGCGGATGGTGTAGCCCTGGCGGAGGAGCTTGATGAGCCTGGCTGCCCGGAAGAGCCGCAGGAAGCTGAGGTTGATGAAGTTGTCCTGTGGAAAGTAAAGGTTTTGTGTCCTTCAGAAACGACCGCGATCCGAAACCACAGCCCGCAAAAAAGAAATTAAAATTACCAGCTTCACGATCTAAGCAGCAAATCGGCCACCAGAAAACCTTCCAAAAGAAACATTCGTCAGTGCAGATCACTCCACATGCAGCAAGAATGAGAAAACCCCTCTCCACAAGAGCCCTCCCCTCTGCTACTGGCTCAATGAGAGAAAAGGAAAAGGCCCTGTCACGCTGTCCTTGGAGGGCTGATTTGCTTAGAGCAAGGCAGATTTTCCCCCCTCAAGACTCAGGGAGAGGGGGACGGTGCCAGATTTTCATTTTGAAAAGGAATGAGGTTGGTTGAAAGTCTTGGTCAGCTCAGTTTTGACAAGGAATTGAACTTAAGCCAAGACACTGGCAAGGGACAAAGAAAGGCACTGTCCAGTGAAGATTCAAACATCCTTGGAAGAGTGAGGATGTTTTCCAACCTGGAGGTTTCCAGTGTTTGTACAGCGTGGAACTGGACAGGTTTGCCAAGGAGAAACGGCACCAGAAGATTGTTGGGAAGATGCATCAAGGGCAGCGAGTCAATTGGGGAGGTGGAGCTTTCACCAGCAGGAAGATGCCTTAGGAACCTGCTGGTTTTCCAAATTCTCGTTAAATGTGTCTGCACAAGATCAAAGAACTGCTGGAGGCAGGTTCTGATTTTCATTTGTTTTCTAGGATTTTCCCCACCCCTCACCCCATTTTTTTTTTCTTTCCTTCGGGGAAAAGAGGATTCTTGCCCCCATGAGCTAATCTAGAGAGGGTTCTTTCCAAAACAAAACATGCAAAAGCCAGATCCCTCTTGCCCTCCTATTTTAAGGAGATGAAAAATTATTCCCTCGTTCCATAATTCACTTTTTTGTGGATCTCTGATCACAGCCACTTATTTGACTGAGTGAGCTAAAGAGAGAAAATATCCCACTTTAAGCTATTGAGCAGTGAAGCAGCAAATATAATCATAAAGAGCTCTGCTTGGTAAAGATGAGCAAAAATTT
This sequence comes from Emberiza elegans, assembly GCA_024865655.1. Classification (NCBI taxonomy): domain Eukaryota; kingdom Metazoa; phylum Chordata; class Aves; order Passeriformes; family Fringillidae; genus Emberiza; species Emberiza elegans. The sequence continues at coordinate 69,136,917 of JALJVW010000184.1, read as the reverse complement.
CCCTTGGATTATTGTTTTACCAGAAGTCACTTTGAACTGACCCACATTTCTTGCTCATTTGGCTACAGAGCTCATGCTGAAATTGGGGGGCTTGTTGGATCTATGGATTCTTTCAATGCCAGCTCAGTTTTGGGGCCATTAGCATTGCATTCCACCAATCCCATCAAAGAGTTCCAGAACTCAAGTCTCAGGCATGCACTCGGTTTCTCTCAGGTTAAAAACACAAGCAGCTCAGAGTTAGGCACAGACCGAAAATCAGACTCGATCTTCAAATAAAGAGAAAAGAGAAAAGCACAGGAATGTTCAATGAAGGAGCAGACAACACTGAGCTCATTCAAGCCAGCAACAGAAGCCATCTCTGGCAGGCAAAGCACGAGCGAGGATTCCCCTGGGTTGGGCAGTAGAACAGGCACTGAAAATGTCCAGTTTGTCTCAGCATCAGCTGCAGGTTTGTTTTCACAGCGCTTACCTTCCCTTCACAACAATCCAGCTGCACTCACCTGAGCAGGGCAGGGCCAGGGAAGGGGCCCTGGGACCCAGCTGGGTAATGGGGACCATCACTAATGGGGTTCTTCTTCCCCCTGTGAGCCAGGCCCAGGGCAGGGCAGAGGTTTAACCATGAGCCCTTTTAATCAGGAACATCTCCCCACCAGTGGGAACTGGATCAGCCCTCATGTGTAATGCTGGGCACTTGGGCCTGAAAGTCTGATTTTAACTTCAGAGCAATGCTCAAGCCAGATCTTTGCTGTGCACAATCCCAGGCTCCAAGGAGGAGCAGGGGCACAGGATCCATCTCTGCGGGATCCTGTGGGATCTCCCTCATCCCACATAACTGCAGCCCAGCACCAGGAACGTTGTCCTGCTCAGGCTTTGCTAAAACCTCATCAGCACAGCTGCCAGGATTTGTTTAACACTTGCTTTGGGCTGGGCTCCCTGCAAGCTGAGCTCCCCCAGTGCTACCCATGGAAAAGGGATAGAAATGGGAAAAGGGTTCAAGATGTGCAGTTATGTCTGTGACCCCCTCATTCCCTGGGATTTAGATGAACAAACAGTCCACAGATTTATTTTTTTTTCCCCCCACATTCCCTGTTTAACTCTGGCATTGCCACTTCCTAAAGAGCAGTGAAAGCCTTGGCTGCATGTGGAGCCACTCCCAACCCAGGAAAATCCCCCTCCCACCACCCTGGGATGCTGAAGGGCCGTTCTCAGCACTGCCCGGAGAGAGAGAGGCCAGTTCCCCCCGCTGCTGGGGGCTGCAGGGGCTCCTCGGGTGTGTGTGGCACCCTCAGCACCCCACAAACCCATCCTCCCACACCTCAACTCTCCAGGCAGCAATTGGGATGGCATGCAGCCAAAGGGGAAACTCCACATTGCTCTATTTCCCAGGTAAAACAGTTTTTGGCATCAGTTCTTCTCCCACCGAGCCACCTCTGTGCCATGCACACATCTGATATCTGGGTTATCCAAGTCATCCTTTCCAGATTGTTTTTTTTTTTTTGTTGTTTTCCCATTGCACAGATGCTCACAGTGCTCACAACAGGCACCAGAACTTTAGGATTTTATCAGCCATCTGAGAAATAATAAATTAGGATTGGAAAATCATTTCCCCCTGGCCTGTCAGTATTTTCCTGAAAAAGGAAGGGCTGGTACTGAAGGGAGCCTGGGGCTCTGGGCATGGCCAGGCACTGCCACCACTTCCCACAACAGGAGATGGGCCATGCATCCCTGAAGAAAACTGGGAAGAGTGGGAAACAGGGAGAATAAACATCCCTGATAAAGAGCTGACCTTGAAGGCCGTCCCACCACGGGAGCCTGCTCTGTTATCCTTTTTTAGGTTGCTTTCATAGAATCCCAGAATGTTTTGGGTTGGAAGAGACTTAAAGCCCACCCAGTGCCACCCCTGCCATGGCAGGGACAGCTCCCACTGTCCCAGGCTGCTCCCAGCCCTGCCCAGCCTGGCCTTGGGCACTGCCAGGGATCCAGGGGCAGCCCCAGCTGCTCTGGGCACCCTGTGCCAGGGCCTGCCCACCCTCACAGGGAACAATTCCCAATTCCCAATATCCCATCCAGCCCTGCCCTCTGGCACTGGGAGCCATTCCCTGTGTCCTGTCCCTCCATCCCTTGTCCCCAGTCCCTCTCCAGCTCTCCTGGAGCCCCTTCAGGCCCTGGCAGGGGCTCTGAGCTCTCCCTGGAGCCTTCTCCTCTCCAGGTGAGCACCCCCAGCTCTCCCAGCCTGGCTCCAGAGCTCTCTCCAGCCCTTGGAGCAGCTCCATGGCCTCCTCTGGACTCCAGGATCTCCATGTCCTGCTTCTTTTGGGGGCTCCAGAGTTTTCCACAGTGAAAATCAGGAAAGCCACAAAGATCAGGGCATGGGCACTGCCTGGATCTGTGTCCCAGTGCCTTCAGCAGCAGAGTGGTGTCCTGCCCAGCACAGGAGCTGCTCCCTCTGTCCACAGGGATGCAGAAGGAGCTGCAGGAAAAGGCACCTGACCGAGCCAAGAATGGGATCACTCAGGAAGCATTAGGACTTCTCTTCATCTGGCATTAACAAGAATCACCTTATTAATAAATTAATTAAGGAATTACTGAAGAGGAATTTACTGAGTTCCCATGTAGATGTCCATGGTATTGCCAGCACTGAAGTTTTCCTGAATCTTGCAGAGGTTCCTGCCTTCATCTGGAGCTTGGGAAGCCACAGCTGATTTTAAGAGGATGAAGATTTTTGCCACCCTCATCTGTGTCTTGAGGACTCTGCCTTTGGAGGGACTTTCTATCAGCCCTTCCATCCTGAGTCAGGAATGCTGGAAAAATTATTTTGTGTGTGATGCCCAGAGCTCTCCTCATTCCCTACTTGGCAGAATCTCAGAATACCCTGAGCTGGGATGGACCCACCAGGATCACCCAGCCCAGACCCCCCAATCTTTGACCAGTAGCAGGGACAGCAGCCAAAATTTAGCAAACTGATTTTTCCCTAATATATTTTACACCAAATGCCAGAGCCTTTTTCTGTGCTGCCTGGGCCAAGCGTGCAGCAAAATCTCCAAATTTATCCTGACTGCTCCCACACATCTGGAAGGGATCCAGCATCATGGAGGATTCCCTTCTTGGCTTGCCCTGGGCAAGCTTTGAACTTACACATTGTCTTTTTCTCTGCTGCATGCCAGCAGAAAATTTCTCCCCAGGACCCTCCATGAACACGCATGGAGCTTCTGTGCAGCCTGGAAATAAAAATTCACCCCGACTTCTTTCTTAACAGCAACTGTGCAACAGGAAACGTGGATGCTCACAGATCCAAGAGCTGGTGTCAGGTGGCTGAGCAAGGATTTTTGAGAAGCTTTTGGTCTCATAGCCAAAATAATTAGGAATGGAAATATATATATATAATTCTGATTGCATTTTCCTTTATGGATTCTCTTTTGTTTAATTGGTGATTTTCAAAGATAAATTTCAGTATTTCCGAAGGCATTTTTTGAATAAATTTGCACTTTGGCACTGAATTCCCAGTGGGATCTGGTTCCTGGTACTTTTCAGCTCTGGTCATAACATGATTTATTCATTTTACTTGGGGTTTTGGGTTTGCATCCAGTGGCTCTGTGCCCACCATGGTGGCAAGATGGGTTCTTCTTTGGGTTGGTGTCCCAGAGAATTTTCAAATTTAGGATCTTTCTTTCCCATCATTTTTTATTTGAGGGAAGCAAGTCTGCCATCACCCCAATAATATTTTTGCCTTACAATACATAGGTTAAAACCTCTGTAAGGCTGTCAGGCGCTTCCTTCAGCAGAAAGCTCCATCCTTTCATCCAAAAAAGAAGCCAAACCCACTTACAGAGAGCTGAATTTGGTACCACACCTCCAAACCCCAGCGTTTCCAGGTGCAGAACATCCTTCCCTCGCCATCTCCTCCCGTTCCCCATGGAAATAAAGCAAGTGGCAGCGTCCCCTTTGGCACAGGGGTGGCACAGGGAGCAGGGACGGGCTATTGGCAACTGCTGAGGTCACCAATGAGCCCAGGGAGGGAGGTGCAGGGCAGAAGCCACTTTGGGGCACGCTGCAGTGAGGCTTTTCCACCAGTGCAATCAGAACTCTCATTAAAAAACAAAACAAAACAAAAAAAAACCAAACCAAAAACATATCAAATCAAAGAAAAACGAGAGAAAATCAAAGCAGAGAATTTAAAGAATTGTTTAAATTCAATGAAACCAACCGTGTCCTATATGTGATGTTGTCATGGATGGATATTTGCAAGATTATTTACAAAGTTTTATATTTTTTTTTGAGCAGCAGGTGCACAACATACAGACGGAGACATGGTTTTCGCATTGTATGTTGATTGGATGGCGTGATTCAGCAGGTAGATAAGGAAAATAAGGAACAAAAACAGGAAACAAAAGAGAAAATGAGTAATCAGGACAAGCAAAAAGGAAACTCTGAAAATTTTCACTGGAAAAAAACCGTTGGGCTATCGGGGGAGGTGTTATTTTATGGGAACTCCAGAAATAAAAAAATGCTTCGAACCAAAAGAGATTCGGAGATCCTTGAGGTAACACAGACAGTGCAGTTGTTATTTGCATTTCAGTTCGTAATGCAAATTTGGAGACAATTCACAAACACTTCTCAGGATGGCTTTTTATATTTCCAGGCATAGAAATAGATGTCAGTTTGCTAAACACCCACTCAGCCTCCCAAGGCCGACTGTGTCCACAAGGACACCTTTTCCTTAATCCCACCTCTTTTCCCTCAATTATTGAGGGTAAAAAAACTGACATTCATGCTTTTGCCTGAGGAAATAAAAAAAAAAAGATATTCCACTACAATCACAAAGTAAATTACATATGACATGACCAGGAAAATTAAAACAAAGCAATTAATCCACACATTTCTTTTCCTTTTGTCTTTACTTCTCAGAGGGTTAAAGGTACCAAACAAGGCTGGTGGAAGCCAAGTCTCTCAAGGTGAGGCCACCCAGGATTATTTACCTTTGGAGAACACTTCTGGCTGGAAAATATGGAGGAAAACAGTGCTGTGGCAACAATTTGTGAGCCTGAGCTCAGTGTCCCACCTATGAAACATCTCCAAGGGGACCTGGAGGGTGCTGGGACAGCTGCAGGTGGCAGTCAGGGTCACCTTGTGGCTGTCACCTGCACTTCCCAGCTGAGGAAACTCCGTGGGAATGGCTGCCAGGAGGCCTTGAAGGGGCTGCCCCAAGCTCTGCCCAGCTGAGGAGGGCAGGCTGGAGCTGGGGAAGGCACATGGAGAAAGGGCCATTCCCAGCCGTGGGACTGATCCAAGAGTTCTTCTCCTCTCTGCTCATTCCTGCTCCGGGAGAGTGCCCTGAGGTGAGGAAGGTGAGGTGGGGCTGGTTCAGCAGCAGCTGAATGGATGCTCACCCCCAGCCTTTATTTCCTGCTCTGCCCTACCTGGGATTGCAAAGGGAAAGAGGCTGGGCAGAGGCCACAGCTGGGCTGTGCTCTGTGAGCGAGGCACCTCCTGCTCCTCACCTCCCTCCCTGCACGTTCACATCTCTGCATCGGCTCTTTCAGCCCTTTTTTGCTGCATTTTTCTAAACTTGGTTCTGTTTTGGAACTGTTGGTTCAAAATTGGATCAGACTGGTCCTATTGGCTCGTTTTTCTACATTGGTTCTTGTGGCAGCAGCTCTCTGATCACAGAGAGCAGACACAACTCTCCCAGGCCTTTCTGGGGAAGGCTGTGAGAAGATTAGAGAAAAGAATGAGAAACAAATCTTATCTTAACCTGCTGCACCTGGTGTTGAGCACATGTGGAATGTGCTATGGAGATTTGTGTTACCCACCAAAGGGTGGCTTCTTGATTGGCCAGTGGTGTTTGGATTGAAGGACCAGGTGGGTCCACCAGTGTTGTGACTGTCTGAAAGGGTGATGGGTTTCTTAATTAGTATAAAAAAGTGATTGATCAGATTCTGAGAATCATGGAGTCAATGCTAATTATTACCCAGCTGGGGGCCTGTGGTGACAGGTTCTCAATACCAGAAGTATTTAAATCAGGTGAAACTGCAGTTTAACAAATCATCCCAAAGCTGGCCACATGGGGCAGGAACAGAGGGCTGCATCCTTCTGCTGCTTTTCCATCCTCAGGACTGCAAGGAGAGAATCATAAAATCCTGGAATGGTTTGGGTTGGAAGGGACCTTAAAGCCCATTTTCTTCTACCTCCTGCCACGGGCAGGGACCTTCCACTGTCCCAGGTTGCTCCAAGCCCTGTCCAGCCTGCCTTTGAGGGCAGGAGGGTTTTAGTGGCAGTGGAGAGCCTGGTGCAAGACCACATCCACCACATTCCAGTGGCTGAAGTGGAATGAATTCCATCAGGGGCATCCTGCCAGCTGCCATGACCAATCCTGTTATCAATCTCATTATCAGGGCACCCCTGCCAACACTTAGTGCCAGAACAAAGCAGGGGTGCTCAGGCCTGGCCATCAGTGTCCCCTGCAAGCAAGCTGAGCTGCTCAGGGCACTGTGCAGATGCCCCTGATCCCTGTCCATTGTCCCTGGGGGAGGCTGGCATGGATGTGTGTGGCTTAGGGAAGCGTGTGCTGGTGGCTGTCCCCTGGGGATGGAAGCTCCTGGAGTGAGATCAGGCAGGAGCTGCATCAAAGCAGTGTTGAAAACTAAGTTTAGAATGAAAAATGGCAGGGGATGATGATCATGGGCAGTCTCTGTCTGAAGGGAAAAGCAGAGAAGGAGATCTGGTGGCTCTACAGAAATCAGGGAATTGTTCAAGTTGAAAAAGAGCTCTGAAATCACTGAGATTCCCCCAGCACTGCCAAGGCCACCATTAAACACTGTCCCCAAGTGCCACATCCACACAGCGTTCAAATCCCTCCAGGGATGGGGACTCCACCTGTTCCAGTGCCTGACCACCCCTTCCATGAAGCAATTATTCCTAAAATCCACCCTAAACTTCCTCTGGAGCAACCTGAGGCTGTTTCCCCTTGCCTTCCTGCTTCTTACTTGGGAGAAGAGATCAACCCCTCGGGGTGCTGCAGAAGGGAGAGAATTCGGAGAGAGCAGAGAGACAAAGGACTGAGAGCTCAGGGCTGGAGCGGTCCTGGGGACATGTGGCTTTTATATGAGAGATGTTTGTGATCAGCTCCATGTTGGACACTGCCAGGGGAATCTGGTGACCTCCTTCAGAAAATCCCCTCTTAGTACTGAATGGATCCAGTGCTCATACACCAAAAAACCTTCTCTTCTTTCCCACCTGGGAGGAGAAGGGAAAGGCACTTGGGTCCCTGGCAGCTTAGCCCTGTTGGGGTTTTAGGGGTAATTCCCATGACTCTGCAAAGGTTTTGATGCTGAAATGTCTCCGAGCCCAGCCTGATCCAGTTCCCTGGCTGGGCCATCCTGTGGGAGCTGGAGGGAGAGGCAATGTCCCATTAACTGAGCAGGGAAGGGCAGCACTGTGGCTGCTCCTTGCCTGTGAAATAGCTCCAAATTTGAGGATTTTAGCAGCGTGTGGGCTTGGTGTTGAGAAGTAGAAACCTTCCTGAAGGAGAAGACACCAGTTTGGGAGCGACCAGAGGCTCCCTTACCCTGTGTGAGCTGTCAGTGCTGCTTCCTCCCAGGAAAAGTGACCAAAGTGGGGCTGGAAAAGCTTCAGTCTGTTTATGGCTGACTTGCAAATGTTCTCACAAATTTTCAAACCATGGCAAAGGTTGGGGTGCCCTTGGCAAGACAACACATCCCATGGCAGAGGGAGTGGGGACAAGCACCCTGTGCCTTCCCACAGCACTCAGAGAGGGTGAGCTGAGTAACTTCAGCCTGGCTGCACTGAAAACAAAATCCAAAGCCTACAAGACAGGATTCACCAGCAGATAAATAAACACCGTTTGTATGGGGAGGAAAACCTGGGGGGTTGTGCGTTATTTTGTACCAAGGAGGTTAAATAAAAATGCATTTTGTTAGAAACAGTCACATGGTCTTCACCACCACCTGTAAAGGAACGTGAGGAGCACAGTTCTGAGCACACACAAATCAGATCTACAGGCAAACCCCTGGGACTGAGGAAAAAAGTTATGGTCAAGTTCAAATTGATCACACTCTGATACATCATCAGCTGCAACATGCACTGGGACAGGAGAGGGAGCAGTTTATACATCAGGTAATATCAGACTGTCAGGGATTGAGACAGACATTGGCTGCCCTTAAGGAAAAATCCTTCAGAATTTAATGATGAGTCTGGCCACTTTGTGAGATGTACAAGGCTTGTTAGCGGGGAGACAGCAGCCCTTGTAGGGCTGGCCAGAAATCCTATGTGAGAGCTGTTTGTTTATTCATTGCCCCACAGAGCTTTTGTGACAGGAACGTTCCCCCAGTCCAGACTCTTCACCTCTTCCTTTCCCTGTGTCCCTGTCACTTCCCGTCACCCTCACCCTGCCCCGTGACCCACACTGGGCAGGAACCCCAAGGGCCAGACACATGCCCTGCAAGAAACCTCCCACATTAACACAGCAGAATCCCTTTGGTCTTTTCCCTCTCTAAATTCAGCAGGATTTTTCCATGAGGAGGCAGAAAAAGGCCTGGGGATGGAGTGGTTTGCTGCAGGAGAGAGGGAGCTGCTTCCTGGCAGAGTCACGAGCACTGTGCTTCTCATCAGAGCCTTCCCTCTTTGGGGCAGACAGCTGTGCTCAGCTGAGCTCATGAAACAGGGTCAGCCAAGGCCATCGTGACTCCCAGAGGCAGCTCCAGGGAATAAGGCTGGTAGGGAGAAGGTTCAGTGCCTTGACAGGGCACAGCTTTGTTTGTAAATGAAATAAATTGAGCAAACTGTACTTACCGCAATCTCTGTTACTAAAATATCAGTAATACTTCCCAACACTGTTACAAAATCAAAGACATTCCAGGCATCTCGGAAATAATTCTGCCAAATGAGAACACAAGGGAAATAGAGGGATCCAGGGGTTATTTTTTTTTTTTGCCAGCACAGGTCGGGGAGTTTTTTGTTTGTTTGTTTTTAAATGCGCGTCACAAAATGTGAGCATTTCATGGAGAGAGGAAAGAAATAGAAGGGAAGGAGGAAGGCACCTACCAGCACACCAAAGGCAATGATCTTCAGCACACATTCCATGGAAAACATGGATGTAAACACAATATTCAGGCATTTCAGCATTTCTTCGTATGCTTCTGGAGCATCATAGAACTAAAGCATCATAGAACAGATGGAAAAAAGACTGTTACTGGAAGATCACCGATTCCCCAGCCGATTCCTGCTCATTTTAGTCAGGATTCTGTGCTCACTTTGAGCAGGATTTGGGGTCACAACACAATTATTCCTGTCTGCTCCATCCTGTACTGAGGGGGCAGCAGGAATATCCCCAGCAGTGGAGACTTGCTGAGGTACATCCCCCTGTAAGCACACACGGACCAGGAGGGAGGAAGGGCATTTTCCAACCCAGGGGACACGTGCAGAACTGTTTCTTCCACTAATATGGAGACTCCTTGATTGTGAAGATACTCTAAGATAGGCAAGGGATAGGAGGGGACATCATCCACCTGTGTCTCGTCCCCCACTCTGGATCACATCCCAGGAGCCTGATGCTGTTCCAAAATTGAGTAATTTCACAGAATAATAGAGTGGCTTGAATTGGAAGAGACCTTAAACATCATCCAGTCCCACTGGGCAGGGACACCTCCCACTGTCCCAGGCTGCTCCCAGCCCTGTCCAGCCTGGCCTTGGGCACTGCCAGGGATCCAGGGGCAGCCCCAGCTGCTCTGGGCACCCTGTGCCAGGGCCTGCCCACCCTGCCAGGGAACAATTCCTTCCCAATATCCCATCTAACCCTACTCTGGTTCAGTTTGAATTTCCATTGAATTTTGAGCAGCCCCAAGACCCAGCTCTGCAGGAGAACGCTCAGGCTGGGCTGGACATCAAGACCTGCAGATCCCAGTTCTCATGCCATGGTCACACACCAAAGGCTGAGCCCAACCACCCCTCTGCAGGGAACCCCATGGTGGGATCTCACCCCAGCTAACCCACCTCCCTTGGGGGCTAAAGGAATCCCACCAAGCACACAGGGAGTGGTGGCTGCTCTGCTGAGACCCCCAGCTCTCAAGGTGAGAGTCTCTCCAGCCAACAGCCCAAAATTCCAGGATTCAGGGAGGTCCCACTCACCTTCATCATGAGGACGATGGTGTTGAGAGCAATCATGACCATGATGAAGTACTCAAAGGGAGGGGACACCACGAATTTCCACATCTTGTACTGGAAGGATTGCTTGTTCTGAGGCATGTAGCGGGTCAGGGGCTTGGCACTTATGGCAAAGTCTATGCAGGCCCTCTACAAAACAAAAAGGGGATGAAAAGGTGCCACAAAAAGGGCTGGAAGTCTTTTCCATTGGGATGTGGTTGGGAGAGTGAGCAGAGCATTTATACCAAGTGAGTACTGGCTGTTCCTGTAAAATGCAGCACAGGTTCCCCAAATCCTGATCCATTTTCCTGGAATATTTACCCTGTAACATTCCTATGCCCCTTGCAGTCCTACCACATTCCATTAGAGCCCAGCTCCTCCTAGGTCCTGATCCCTTCCCACTTCTAAAAACATTTCCAATTCCTCCTGATGGGCAATTATAGGAACTAGAGGATTGGTAAAGATGTTATTTGTGGTTTTTAAAAAGTATTGTGGAACTTGGGTGTGTCCTCACACACAGCAACACCCAAACAGCTCAGAATGTTTCATAAAATAAGAACTGAATTTACCAATAAATTATCCGCCAAAATCACTTGGGGGAATAACTCTCAGAGATCCCCTTCACTGGCTATTTCTGTTCACTTTATTATGAATATAAAACTGTGATAAAAATTGCTTTCTACAAGAGGTTTTGATTTTGGAGTGTTTCTCAACTTGAATTTACATAAAAATTGCAAGTCTGAAATCACTTTCTGCTCAGTTGGAAAATAACATGGGTAAAGCTCTCTAAATATTCTGCTTTATTTTGGACTTTTTTTTTTTTTCATTTAGACAAACAAGGAACTAATTAAAATCACTTCAAAATTGTTTCAAAAATGCAGGCCCTCTACAAAACAAAAAGGGATGAAAAGGTGCCACAAAAAGGGAAGTCTTTTCCATTGGGATGTGGTTGGGAGAGTGAGCAGAGCATTTATACCAAGTGAGTACTGGCTGTTCCTGTAAAATGCAGCACAGGTTCCCCAAATCCTGATCCATTTTCCTGGAATATTTACCCTGTAACATTCCTATGCCCCTTGCAGTCCTGCCACATTCCATTAGAGCCCAGAGGTCCTGATCCTTCCCACTTCTAAAAACATTTCCAATTCCTCCTGATGGGCAATTATAGGAACTAGAAAAGATGTTATTTGTGGTTTTTAAAAAGTATTGTGGAACTTGGGTGTGTCCTCACACACAGCAACACCCAAACAGCTCAGAATGTTTCATAAAATGAGAACTGAATTTACCAATAAATTATCCGCCAAAATCACTTGGGGGAACAACTCTCAGAGATCCCCTTCACTGGCTATTTCTGTTCACTTTATTATGAATATAAAACTGTGATAAAAATTGCTTTCTACAAGAGGTTTTGATTCTGGAGTGTTTTCTCAACTTGAATTTACATAAAAATTGCAAGTCTGAAATCACTTTCTGCTCAGTTGGAAAATAACATGGGTAAAGCTCTCTAAATATTCTGCTTTATTTTGGACTTTTTTTTCATTTAGACAAACAAGGAACTAATTAAAAATCACTTCAAAATTCATCTCTTTTCATCAAAAATCAGGTTCCAGTTTCAAAATATATGAAAAGAGATAGTTCTTCCCAAAAGAGGTCATTGAGGCTGTGGGACCCTGGAGGAAGGATGCTGCAGATACTAAAAATCTGCATGGATTAAGAAGGAAACTGGATACACCCATGGCAGGAAGATACACAGATGCCAGTAACTAAAGAAAAACCAGCCCAGGAGGTCCTTGAGTGGAAAACAATGGTGTTTTGGGGGGCTTTAAAGAAAAGCCTCACAGCTTCTTCTACCTTGGTCTTACACTCTTCTCAAGGCATCTCCTTTTGGCTGCTGCCAGGAGGAAAAATCCCAGCCAGGCACAAAACCAGGCTGGAGAGAGGAGTTTTCCTCTGGGCAGCCACAGCAGCTGAACCTCAGTTTGGTTTCTGAGGTCTGCCCTCAAGGTTTGCCTCCTTCTAGCCCTCCACACTTGAGCAAACATAAAATCATGGAACAGTTTGGGCTGGGAGAGACCTTAAAGCCCATCCAGTGCCACCTCTGCCATGGCAGGGACACCTTCCACCATCCCAGGGCTCCAAGCCAGGGCACTGCCAGGGATGGGACAGCTTCTGCCAGGGCCTCACCATCCACGCTGTGGTGTGGTCCAGGGGGATGTGTGACAGTGGTTCCCCACAGGAAGCACCTGGGGGCTCCCCCTGGGGTTTGTTTTATGCAGAAGCCGAAACAGGCACTCATTTCTTTGGTCTCTACACCACACACCCTCCAATAACCACTGCTCTCCAGTCCCCCAGCACAGGGGGAATGGGGAGTATCCACCAGTACCCAGGGGCTCTGAGCCCCTGGAACAGCAACTCTGGAGTCACAAGAGGTGGGTACCTCGTTTTTCTCGAGGCTGCACTCTGACATCACTTTATCTCCTTGCTCCTGGAAGGTGATGATGATTAACGCCACAAAGATGTTGACAAAGAAAAAAGGGAAGACAACAAAATACACCACGTAAAAGATGGACATTTCCATCCTGTAGCCAGGGCTGGGCCCCTGTTCCTCGTAGGTGGCATCCACTGAGTGCTTCAGCACACTGCAAGCAAATGCAAAGAGAGAGGAAAGGTCAACACAATCCCTGGGAAGCACCAGGACCCCCTGAGAATCACTCCCTGGCCTTCACTCACGTGCAGGGTTTTCCACATATGCTCAGGAAAAACTTGCTCCCACCCACGAGGCTGGGAAGAAGTTTTCCTTGAGGATATTTTTAGGGAAACCCTTTGTTCTCACCATTCTGCAAAATGGTGGAGATTTGCTGTGCCCAGATCCATTGATTCCCCCTGACCTCCCAAAGGGGAGAGGATCCAGCTGGATCTGGCTTCTCTTCTCTGGTCAACAGGGATGGAGTAAGAGTGGGAAAAGAGAGGTGTTGATGACATCCAAGTAGGGGAACACAGTGAGGGACTGGAAAAGGGAGGCTGATGCTGTTTTAGTCTTTATTTTATGAAAGAGTTGAACGTGGAAGCAGAGAAGCCCTGGCCACACACTGCACTCCACGTGTGCCAAAATAAAGTCATGTGCTGAACAGGAAATGTCATTTGGGGCCTGTCACGCCCAGCAGACTTTCAGCAGAGCCCACAACATTTTTTCCCCTTAGTTTTCTACCATTTTCCATTATCAGTTTTACCCCTGACAAAGGTGTGTGAGTCCAAAAGCCTGAAGCAAGAACTGAAAACTTTCTGAGAAAACACGGAGCTCTGCCTGCTGGTTCATCCAATAATCACACAAAACTTATCTGATAAAAGATTTTTCTCATTTCCCAGGTCACCTGCTGTCCCTCAGAGCCTTGGGGACCTACTTTACCTGCACCATCAGCCCCTGCCAGTGCCATGTACTCACGTTGGCCACCCTTCCCCTGTGGACACGGTGAAGAGCGTGAGCAGAGCCCAGAGCACGTTGTCGTAGTGGAACTCGTATTTTTTCCATTCCCTGGGCTGTGCCTCCACCTCATTTTTTTCATAATCGAGGTACTGACCCCTAGGAAAAAGAGATTTGGAGCCAATGAGAGAATTAAAGCAGATCAGGCATTCCTTAGCACTCAGGAGCGTTGGAAAGCCCCAGCAGCACAGTGTGGACTGTGCTGTGGGTAAAAGACAAAGGGACTCTCTCGCAAAGTCCACGACAGAAGTAAAAGCCAATTTTTGAGCCAGTTCTAGCCATGGGAACTGGACCTGAGGTCTGAAAATGAAAGAGATTTTAATCAGGGCATTCATTCATTAGACAAAGCCAGCCATTAACACCATGCCTGTCCCTCAATTGTCTGACCCCACAGGAAACTTCTGCTTGATGGGGAAACAGCTCTGCCTCCTATTCCAGGGCTGGATCTAATTCCTAAATGTATCCCACTTTGAGGGGCCTGGCAGGTGGAGAACCCTCTCCAACCTACCCTAGTCTGTAATTTCACATTCCTTTCCGTAATTTAACTGCATTTTTCCAAGGAAGAACTGCAGTGAGAGCCCATAGGACCCCAGCAGGGATGAGCCCTGCAGGTGCCAGGCAGCAGGAGAGGAACGGGCAGAGCAGACAGTGCTGAGGAGGTGCTTTGGGTGCCAAGAAAAAAGCTAATGAGATGCACAACACACCTTGCCAGCCTGCTGGGAAGAACAAAGCATGGCAGGGCTTTTAAGATATTCACATCCTGTCCCTGTCCTCGCTAATTAGTAGCTCTTTAACATCCCACGTTTCTGATTATTTATTCAGTGTGTTTTTCTAATTCATAAGAGCTCTAAGAATGGAGGCAACAGGTGGAAAGAGGAGTCACACTATCGCAATCCCTTCTCAAACATCACACTCAGCTTTCCCAGGAAAGAAGCTGCATCCCCTGTATCCTGAAGATCAGAGCCAGGAATGACAGAGCTGCTAAAGAAAAAGAAGGGAAAATTCACCTCCAGGGTACCTGAGCTGAATTATTGCTCTTATTTACAGGAGACTTTTCCCACTCAGCCAATCCCTGCCTTTAGGCCAGCCTGGGGAGCTGGAGGAAGCTGCTCCCAGCCATTCCCTGCTCCCAGCTGTACCTGCAGTCCTTCTCCAGCTCCTTGGACTCGTCCGTGCAGTAGAAGAAGCGGCCCTTGAAGAGCTGCACGGCGATGACGGCGAAGATGAACATGAAGAGCATGTAAACAATGAGGATGTTGAGGACGTTCTTCAGGGAGTTCACCACGCAGTCAAAGACAGCCTGGGGGTGCAGGGGGACAAGGTCAAGGGGTGGGAAGAAAGGAAAAGTTCATCCAAAATCTTGGCACCACCATTTAACCACACTCAGGGAATCACGGAAGGGTTTGGGCTGGAAGGAATCCTGAAGATTGTCTCATTCCCACCTCCCACTGTCCCAGGCTGCTCCAAGCCCCATCCAGCCTGGCCTTGGGCACCGCCAGGGATCCAGGAACAGCCCCAGCTGCTCTGGGCACCTGTGCCAGGGCCTGCCCACCCTCACAGGGGCAAATTCCTTCCCAATATCCCACCTAAATCTCTCTCATTTGGGACTCATTACCCATCCCATCACCCATGGATGCTTCCATGGATTTTTGCTTCCCAAATACTTCCCAAAGCTGTGAAAATAACTCCAGCTTCCTTCATCTCCTGCTTTATCCACAACTTTGGCTATGCCACTGAATCTTCTGATGCTGCTCATAACATTTATAAAGACAATCACAGCTTGTCAAGACAATATTAGTCCTGAGCAAACATTTCATTCTGAAATGAAAATTGCACTGGTTTTGCTTTTAATTACAGTGATTGGATAAAAACTATTGGAATAATTAGGAAAAAATACCAGAAACAAAACAACCAAATGCTTTGAATAAATATTTTTCTAAAGAGCTGTCTGTCAAAATGAGGTGTGACTAATATAGTCAGCATGTGCATTCCCAAGTTCCCTGCAAAGAACTCCTCAAATCCATTTCCTACGTGGGTATGAGGCCCTGATTCATTACAAGTAATTTGCAGTTTCATTTTAGTCGTAAGTTTGTCATAATACCAGAAACTGAGCAGTCCCTGGTCGAGCACAGGGTTTGTACAATCCTGCTTCTGTTCCTCTGAATGGAAGTGAATCATTCACAGAATTACTCCTGATGCAAATGTCTTAGGCTGCAAATGTGAGACCTGGCAGGAGGTGTCAATTCCATTGTTATTTTCTGCTAATGGGTCTGCGGTAAAAACCAGTTGGGGCAGTTTTCTTTATCTCTTCCAGGACCCATTCTCCCTCCAGGAGGGAGGGGAGGAATCTGTTGTTAATGGCCACTGAGTGTCCCTGCAGGGCTGATCCAATCCCAGCATCCCATGGGGAGATGCTCCGCCCAGGGGAGGAGCCAAGCATTCCTACCTGGATAGAATCTTAGATTTCAAACATTCCTACCTGGATACAATCTGAGATTCGGGGACAGCAAAACAGCCTTTCCACTGCATTCCCAGAGGAACAGCTGCCTCTTCCACAGGAGCTACAGAGGAAAACTCCCCCCTTGTGCAGGGTCCCTGCTGCAGCAGAGCCACAGCTGGCACTGCAGGAGGGCTGGGCCCCCATGGGATGGGGCTGTGCCCCCCCCTGACACACAGGGGGACAGCTCCTGGTCTGACTCTGGCAGTGTTGTTTTGTTGTTGTTTTGGATTACTGCATTTTAATTTTAATTTTCCTACTAAATAACTGTTTATCTTACTCCCATATCTTTACCTGAGAGCCCCTTAATTTCAAAATTATAACAATTCAGGGGGAGGGCATTTACATTTTCCATTTCAAGAGAGGCCACTGCCTTCCTTAGCAGACACCTGTCTTTTCAAACCAAGACAGCCAACCCAGGAATCTTGATGGAAATTCCTCTGATCAACCAGAAAACCTGATGGAAATCTCTGATCAGCTCCAAAATCCTGATGGAAATCCCTCTGATCGGCCCCAAAATTCTGATGGAAATCCCTCTGATCAGCCTAGAAATCCTACATGAAATTTCTACATGATTCAACATTAATGTTCCTTTTTAGATAAATTTAGTGAGCGTAAAACTACAATTATTTAAGCATGAATAGTGGGCTCAGACAAAAGCAAATCTACAGAACAGCTGACCCTTATTTTGATGTGAAAACAGAAATTGTCAAACACATTTTCCCCCTTCCAAATCATTCATTGCTTTTTCCCCAGCTCTCACAGAAAACAGCCCACAAAAGGTATTGAAGAGTCCCTAAACCTCAGAAATTGAGTTTTGTTAACTCCTTCCATTCTCTCTTTGCAGGGCCTGGCTGTACCTCAAATTGTTGGTGCTGGAAGAGTAATCCCAGGCAATTAAATTTATTGTATTTTTTAGATCAGTGCTCTAGGGATAAACCCCTGAACTATGCATTCTTTAATAGAAAGATGAATAAATAAAAGCTTCTCCTATAGCAATGACAAATCTCTTTAGACAGCCTGTGGAAAACCTTGCAATATTCATGTTAAATTCTCTAGGGAAAGCCAAACCATTCCAACCTAATTTTCTCCTTTATCACATTGAAGACCATCCCACTTATGAACTGTAATTTAATTTATTTGCTTTTTTTTTTTTCCTGTTGGTAGAGGTTTTATTTTCATGTGGATTCACAAGAATCCCAAACATTATCCACGATGTTTGCAAAAGCACCCAAGTGCTTGATATTTGCTCAACATCTGCCCAGCTCTTCGCGCTCATCTGGCAAAAAGATTCATTGCAATGAAATAAAAGCAAACAGAAACAACTTGGATTAAGTGGGGTCCACCAGCTTCCACTCAGACCAGCCAGAAACCTCCAGAGATGGAAAAATTTGGGTTATTTTCTAACCTTTAGTTTTGGCAGACGTTTTATGGTCTTCAGAGGCCTGAGCACGCGCAGGACCCGCAGGGACTTGATGGTGTTGATGTCCTTGCCTTTGGTTCCTCTGCAAGGGAGAAAAAGGCACAAGAACAACAGAGGGAATTGTTTGCTCCCCAGGCCGCTCACTGGGGTATTTGTGGGTATCCATGGTGGCTTTGGTGGTGGAACTGGTTGGGTTTGGGGATGTTTTGACAGGTTTTGTGTCCATCCTCACCAGGGCTGCAGGCGGGATGACCCAACCTCACCTGGGATGTCTCCAGCAGCACAGAGGAGAAGGCTGGGGCGGGACAGGGTCCTGGCAGGGCTCAGCCACACGTGCTGGCCAGGCTTTGTCACCTCCCAGCCACTCACCAGAACCTGGGGCCCTTCCTGCCCCAACTCCACACCTGGACAACACTCCCAGCCAGGGCAGCAGCACCGGGACAGGAGGCTCAGCTCCTCCATCCCATTCCCAGCAGGAGAAGGGACAAAGCCACAAGAGGCTCTTCCCTCCCAGCTGGACGAGGCCAGGGGTGTTTCTGGATGAGGCAGGGGCTGTTTCTGGATGAGGTAGGGGGTGTTTCTCCGTGCACTTCTCTGGCAGGAACATGGTGCCAAGAGGGTTTGGGAGCCTTCCTGATGAGGGACAGAGCTCTCCTGAGGGTCAGAGCCTGTTCCCTCATCCCTGAGTCTCCCATGGAGGACATGCCACCGATCCCATGCAGGAACATGTAATATGGCAATATATTACATGCCTGGAACAGTGCTGGGGCAGCTCCCCATTCAGGCATGCAGGTGCTGTCAGTCACATTTGGGGTTTAGTTTTTGTTAAGACCAAGTGCAAGGTTGAGAACGTTCCTCTTGTTAACATTAAGAGGGGTTTTAGGGCAAGGACAGAGCTCCTTTCCTCGTGCACTTCAAAACAAAAAGAAACACAAGAAGACAACAGGAACATCTTCTTCCAACCCCATGGCAAAACAACGACATTGCCTTCATTTCATATGGAGTGGAAAATGGGATGGAAATCTGGAACAGAGTTTTATTCATGGCTGGAGATTTGGGTCTGGGACTGCTGGGGGAACACAGGTGGGAATGAGGAACGTGTGGGACAGATGCTGACACACCTATTCTGGACATTCCTCTTCTCCAAGAGGGAAATAATGGAAGGACAACGAGAGGCACGAGAGACCCTCGGAGGTTTGGGAAGGACTGCAAAGCTTCCCCGACTCTGCTCCACATCCTGTGCTGAGGGAGGGGCACCAAGAGTGGAGGAAACCACCCAGTTTTGTGACTGGCTGAGCCTGCTCAGCCCTGGAAAGGGAATTTTTGGAAATCCATCCACTTGCAAAGGATGAAGAACTCAGGGCTAACTCCATTACTACTCAATAGTGAGGCTGGACCAGAACCTCCAACCCAAACCCACAGCCCTGCCTCAGCTCCACTTCCTTTGTCCCATTCCCAGGCATTGCACGTGTCTGGAAAGGCAGTGAGAGGGACACACAGGAATTCATGGAGGGCTGTGGGTTGTATCCCAGCATGTATAACTTGAGGAGAAATTTCCTTCCCACAAGATGTGGTAGAAGGGGAGGAGAGGGGGAACAGCATGGACAGGTCCTGATCTTCTCCCTCTCTCATCCTTTAGGGCTCTTTTAGGGCCATTTTAATCCATCCCAGCTGGACCCTGAGCATTGACATGGCTCTAAACCCAGGTATCGGATTTACTACCAGAGCTACAGGACCGATTTAAAGCCAAAATAACTATTAAATATTTAAAAGAAATAATATTTAATTATCATTAGAGATCTTTTATCTGCGCCAGATGAAACAGGCACTGCCAGCAGAGTTTCTTCTGCCTTTCTTGTCAGGTTTTAGCAGAGCTGAAGGTCTGGCCTAGGCTTGGCTTTGCAGGTTTGCTTTCAGCTCAGTGTCCCTGCCACGGTCACCTCAGTGTCACCAGAGCCACTGGCTGACCTGCAGCTCCCTGGTGTGACCCTCAGCAGTGCCCCGGCTGCAGAAGAGTTTGTTCAGCCTCTCCAGGAGGATGGGAATGGCAGCAGGGAAGCAAAAGGGGAAAGGGGTCATGGCCAAGGAGATGGCCCAGCAGATCCCACCCCATCCCTGGGCTGTCCCCTCTGCCAGGCCCCAATCCTGCCCTGCTCCAGGGACAGCCAAGGGAGGTGGGAGCTGAGGAGGGCAGGGCTGAGGAGGATTGAAGTGGAGAACCTTTGGCCATGTGGCATCTTGGGGCAGCAGGAAGGGAAGGGTGGGACATGGGACAGTGAGCTCTGCTCCAGCCCCACCAGCCACAGCCACGCTTCTGCTGTGCCCATCAGCACCCCAGCTTTCTAGAGAGAACAGAAACACTCTGCTTTCCTAGAGAGGAACCAAGGCCAAATTTCCTGGACCCCATCAAAGGCCTTTCTGGGCAGGGCTCTCCTGGACCCATCCTTTCTGGGCATCCTTCTCCTGTGGAGCATCCCCTGGAGCTCCTGGAATGTGGGGACAGAGGACACAGCTCAGCACTGACAGCACAACTGCCACTTGCACAGGGTTAAATACAACGTTTGGAACCTCCTTCTCCACAAATCAGCCCTGCAAAAGCTCCTGAGCTCTGTTTTCAGAGACTTTCCCAGTATCAGAGCCTGGATCCCAGCTGGGGCACAGTGCCCACACTGCAAAGCTCAGCTCTGCTCTCCTGGGCTCACTTAGAACCCCAGAATATTCCCAAGTGGTGCTTTCTCCTGACTCCAGGAGACCCCAATTACCACACTGCTAATTGTGCCAATTAACAACTGCACTAACGAGGCCTCGTGCAAATGAGAACAGAGAATTTCCCTGCTCTGCTCTCCCAGGGCGGGTTCCACACCTGAAGCAAGAATTTCTGTGGGTTTAATATTTCCAGGAAGGTCAAAGAGACGTGGGGCAGAGCAAATCCTGGCTCCTGCTTTTCCCTGGAACGGGAGAGGCACGGATGAGTGAGCTCAGAGGTGGAGGGCAGACAGCTCCAGTCGCACAGAATTCCTTCTGCCTCAGCAGAGGACACTAAGAAGGGCTGACTGATTTTTTTTCCATTCAGGCACTTAAGCAAATAAAGAGCGTGAACCAATTAAATCTTAATGGGATTTATGCTCTGAGCCATATAGAGAATCCTGAGGAAAAAAAAAAAAAATCCCATTTCTTGTCACAGTAAGGTCCCTGCTATAGGAAAAGCTTTTCCTGGTGCTCTGACCCAGAGTGATGCAAACTGCATTTTAATTACAAGGATCCTCTGCAACTCTTCTGTCAAATAAAACCCTCAGGGCTGGGTTTGGGTGTTTTTAAAACCCTCTCTGCCAATATTGGGGTTTTTTTCCCTGCTTTCATACAAAGCCAGATGTCCCAGAAAATAAAAGGTCCAGATGGAGCTGGGACTCAGTCAAAAGGTGTATCCAAGCACACATCTGACCTGAATATTCCTCACAACAAAAATAAATTGCCATGGAAGGACAAGGTTTTAATTGACTGCAGAATAACAACTGCAACATTCAGGACAGCTGAATCTTGAATAAGAGCTAAAGAGGAGCACAGGATAAAGGCAGACAGCAAAAAAAAAAAAAAGAAAAAAAAAGAGAATACCACAAAAAAAAAAAAAAAATTGCATTAGATCAATTTTGGGTGCATTAGGCAGTGCTGTTTTGTTGTTGTTTTCTGTGTCAGTTTGTTGCATGTTTATTTAAAACATTAAGAATTTTTAAAAAAGAGCTTTGCAGCGCCTTTTCTCCCTTTAATAAATAAAAGAGCCTTTAAAAATTCAGCGCTTCTTTCAAATGGAAGCTGCTTGTTCCTGCGGGCTGCTGCCAGCAGCTCTGATTTCAGGTGACACGGACCCCTCAGAGTCAGGGCATCAAAAATTCAGGGGTGAGGTGGAGCCTCTGCCTTCTGTGATTGCCTGGAATCCTCCTGGCAGAGCGAATTCTTCCCTGGAAGAGTAAATGAGGTCACCCCACCCTGCCCAAGCACAGAGCCACCATCTTTCTGCCCTAAATCCTCTGCTTTCCTAGAGAGAAGAACGAACAGAGAATTTCCTGGACCCCGTCAAAGGCCTTTCTGGGCATCCTTGGATCCTCTGCAACTCTTCTGTCAAATAAAACCCTCAGGGGCTGGGTTTGGGTGTTTTAAAACCCTCTCTGCCAATATTGGTTTTTCCCTGCTTTCATACAAAGCCAGATGTCCCAGAAAATAAAAAGGTCCAGATGGAGCTGGGACTCCAGTCAAAGGTGTATCCAAGCACACATCTGACCTGAATATTCCTCACAACAAAAATAAATTGCCATGGAAGGACAAGGTTTTAATTGACTGCTGAATAACAACTGCAACATTCAGGACAGCTGAATCTTGAATAAGAGCTAAAGAGGGACACAGGATAAAGGCGAAGACAGTAAAAAAAAAATAAAAAGAAGAAAAAAGAATACCAAAAAAAAAAAAAATTGCATTAGATCAATTTTGGGTGCATAGGGCGATGTACTGTTTCATTGTTGTTTTTCTGTGTCAGTTTGCTGCATGTTTATTTAAAACATTAGAATTTTTAAAAAGAGCTTTGCAGCGCCTTTTCACCCTTTAATAAATAAAAGGCCTTTAAAAATTCAGCGCTTCTCAAATGGAAGCTACTTTGTTCCTGCAGCTGCTGCCAGCAGCTCTGATTTCAGGTGACACCGGACCCCTCAAGTCAGGGCATCAAAAATTCAGGGTGAATTGGGCCCTCTGCCTTCTGTGATTGCCTGGAATCCTCTGGCAAGGCAGATTCTTCCCTGGAAGGTGCGTCGAGGTCACACCCACCCACTGCTGAGCACAGAGCCACCATCTTTCTGCCCTAAAATCCTCTGCTTTCCTAGAAGAAAAAGACTGGCGCCAAATTTCCTGGACCCGTCAAAAGGCCTTTCTGGGCATCCTTCTCCTCGCTGTGGAGCATCCCGTGCAGCTCCTGGAATGTGGGGACAGAGGACACAGCTCAGCACTTTGGTGGCACAACTGCCACTTGCCACTTGCATTCCAGGGTTAAATACAATGTTTGAACCTCCTTCTCCACAAATCAGCCCCGCAAAAAACTCCTTGAGCTCTGTTTTCTCATGCAGAGACTCTTCCCCAGTATCAGGCCTGGATCCCAGCTCTCCTGGCTCAGGGAGACCCCAATTACCACACTGCTAATTGTGCCAATTAACGCTGCACTGAGGGGCCTCGTGCAAGTAGGAACAGAGGAATTTCCCTGCTCTGCTCTCCCGGGGGCGGGTTCCACACCTGAAGCTTAAGAATTTCTGTGGGTTTAATATTTCCAGGAAGGTCAAAGGGACGTGGGGCAGAGCAAATCCTGGCTCCTGCTTTTCCCTGGAACAGGAGAGGCACGGATGAGTGAGCTCAGAGGTGGAGGCAGACAGCTCCAGTCGCACAGAATTCCTTCTGCCTCAGCAGAGGACACTAAGAAGGGGCTGGCCTGATTTTTTTTTTCCATTCAGGCACATAAGCAAATAAAGAGCGTGAACCAATTAAATCTTAATGGGATTTATGCTCTGAGCCATATAGAATCCTGAGGAAAAAAAAAAATCCATTTCTTGTCACAGTAAGGTCCTACTATAGGAAAAGCTTTTCCTGGTGCTCTGACCTCTGTTGATACAAACTGCATTTTAATTAAAAGGATCCTCTGCAACTCTTCTGTCAAAATAAAACCCTCAGGGCTGGGTTTGGGTGTTTTAAAACCCTCTCTGCCAATATTGGGGTTTTCCCTGCTTTCATACAAAGCCAGATGTCCCAGAAAATAAAAGGTCCAGATGGAGCTGGGACTCAGTCAAAAGGTGTATCCAAGCACACATCAGCCTGAATATTCCTCACAAAAAAATAAATTGCCATGGAAGGGACAAGGTTTTAATTGACTGCAGAATAACAACTGCAACATTCAGGACAGCTGGATCTTGAATAAAAACTAAAGAGGAGCACAGGATAAAGGCAGACCTTAAAAAAAAATAAAAAGAAAAAAAAAATACCACAAAAAAAAAAAAAAATTGCATTAGATCAATTTTGGGTGCATTAGGGCAGTGCTGTTTTGTTGTTGTTTTTCTGTGTCAGTTTGCTGCATGTTTGATTTAAAACATTAAAAATTTTAAAAAGAGCTTTGCAGCGCCTTTTCTCCTTAATAAATAAAACCTTTAAAAATTCAGGCGCTTCTTTCAAATGGAAGCTGCTTGTTCCTACGGCTGCTGCCAGCAACTCTGATTTCAAGGTAGCCACGGACCCCTCAAGTCAGGGCATCAAAAATTCAGGGTGAGGTGGAGCCTCTGCCTTCTGTGATTGCCTAGAGATCACTCCTGGCAGAGCGAATTGCCCCTGGAAGAGTATTAGAGTCCTCCCCACCCTGCCCAAGCACAGAGCCCCATCTTTCTGCCCCTAAATCCTCTGCTTTCCTAGAGAGAAGAAGAACCAGCATGGCTCAAATTTCCCTGGACCCATCAAAAGGCCTTTCTACTTTAGACAGCCTGTGGAAAACCTTGCAATATTCATGTTAAATTCTCTAGGAAAGCCAAACCATTCCAACCTAATTTTCTCCTTTATCACATTGAAGACCATCCCACTTATGAACTGTAATTTAATTTATTTGCTTTTTTTTTTTCCTGTTTGTAGAGGTTTTATTTTCATGTGGATTCACAAGAATCCCCAACATTATCCACGATGTGTGCAAAAGCACCCAAGTGCTTGACATTTGCTCAACATCTGCCCAGCTCTTTGCGCTCATCTGGCAAAAAGATTCATTGCAATGAAATAAAAGCAAACAGAAACAACTTGGATTAAGTGGGGTTCACCAGCTTCCACTCAGACCAGCCAGAAACCTCCAGAGATGGAAAAATTTGGGTTATTTTCTAACCTTTAGTTTTGGCAGACGTTTTATGGTCTTCAGAGGCCTGAGCACGCGCAGGACCCGCAGGGACTTGATGGTGTTGATGTCCTTGCCTTTGGTTCCTCTGCAAGGGAGAAAAAGGCACAAGAACAACAGAGGAATTGTTTGCCCCCAGGCCGCTCACTGGGGTATTTGTGGGTATCCATGGTGGCTTTGGTGGTGGAACTGGTTGGGTTTGGGGATGTTTTGACAGGTTTTGTGTCCATCCTCACCAGGGCTGCAGGCAGGATGACCCAACCTCACCTGGGATGTCTCCAGCAGCACAGAGGAGAAGGCTGGGGCGGGACAGGGTCCTGGCAGGGCTCAGCCACACGTGCTGGCCAGGCTTTGTCACCTCCCAGCCACTCACCAGAACCTGGGGCCCTTCCTGCCCCAACTCCACACCTGGACAACACTCCCAGCCAGGGCAGCAGCACCGGGACAGGAGGCTCAGCTCCTCCATCCCATTCCCAGCAGGAGAAGGGACAAAGCCACAAGAGGCTCTTCCCTCCCAGCTGGATGAGGCCAGGGGTGTTTCTGGATGAGGCAGGGGCTGTTTCTGGATGAGGTAGGGGGTGTTTCTCCGTGCACTTCTCTGGCAGGAACATGGTGCCAAGAGGGTTTGGGAGCCTTCCTGATGAGGGACAGAGCTCTCCTGAGGGTCAGAGCCTGTTCCCTCATCCCTGAGTCTCCCATGGAGGACATGCCACCGATCCCATGCAGGAACATGTAATATGGCAATATATTACATGCCTGGAACAGTGCTGGGGCAGCTCCCCATTCAGGCATGCAGGTGCTGTCAGTCACATTTGGGGTTTAGTTTTTGTTAAGACCAAGTGCAAGGTTGAGAACGTTCCTCTTGTTAACATTAAGAGGGGTTTTAGGGCAAGGACAGAGCTCCTTTCCTCGTGCACTTCCAAAACAAAGAAACACAAGAAGACAACAGGAACATCTTCTTCCAACCCCATGGCAAAACAACGACATTGCCTTCATTTCATATGGAGTGGAAAATGGGATGGAAATCTGGAACAGAGTTTTATTCATGGCTGGAGATTTGGGTCTGGGACTGCTGGGGGAACACAGGTGGGAATGAGGAACGTGTGGGACAGATGCTGACACACCTATTCTGGACATTCCTCTTCTCCAAGAGGGAAATAATGGAAGGACAACGAGAGGCACGAGAGACCCTCGGAGGTTTGGGAAGGACTGCAAAGCTTCCCCGACTCTGCTCCACATCCTGTGCTGAGGGAGGGGCACCAAGAGTGGAGGAAACCACCCAGTTTTGTGACTGGCTGAGCCTGCTCAGCCCTGGAAAGGGAATTTTTGGAAATCCATCCACTTGCAAAGGATGAAGAACTCAGGGCTAACTCCGTACTACTCAATAGTGAGGCTGGACCAGAACCTCCAACCCAAACCCACAGCCCTGCCTCAGCTCCACTTCCTTTGTCCCATTCCCAGGCATTGCACGTGTCTGGAAAGGCAGTGAGAGGGACACACAGGAATTCATGGAGGGCTGTGGGTTGTATCCCAGCATGTATAACTTGAGGAGAAATTTCCTTCCCACAAGATGTGGTAGAAGGGGAGGAGAGGGGGAACAGCATGGACAGGTCCTGATCTTCTCCCTCTCTCATCCTTTAGGGCTCTTTTAGGGCCATTTTAATCCATCCCAGCTGGACCCTGAGCATTGACATGGCTCTAAACCCAGGTATCGGATTTACTACCAGAGCTACAGGACCGATTTAAAGCCACAAAATAACTATTAAATATTTAAAAGAAATAATATTTAATTATCATTAGAGATCTTTTATCTGCGCCAGATGAAACAGGCACTGCCAGCAGAGTTTCTTCTGCCTTTCTTGTCAGGTTTTAGCAGAGCTGAAGGTCTGGCCTAGGCTTGGCTTTGCAGGTTTGCTTTCAGCTCAGTGTCCCTGCCACGGTCACCTCAGTGTCACCAGAGCCACTGGCTGACCTGCAGCTCCCTGGTGTGACCCTCAGCAGTGCCCCGGCTGCAGAAGAGTTTGTTCAGCCTCTCCAGGAGGATGGGAATGGCAGCAGGGAAGCAAAAGGGGAAAGGGGTCATGGCCAAGGAGATGGCCCAGCAGATCCCACCCCATCCCCTGGGCTGTCCCCTCTGCCAGGCCAGGCCAATCCTGCCCTGCTCCCAGGGACAGCCAAGGGAGGTGGGAGCTGAGGAGGGCAGGGCTGAGGGAGGATTGAAGTGGAGAACCTTTAGGGCCATGTGGCATCTTGGGGCAGCAGGAAGGGAAGGGGTGGGACATGGGGACAGTGAGCTCTGCTCCAGCCCCACCAGCCACAGCCACGCTTCTGCTGTGCCCATCAGCACCTCCAGCTTTCCTAGAGAGAACAGAAACACTCTGCCTTCCTAGAGAGAAGAACGAACCAAGCGCCAAATTTCCTGGACCCCATCAAAGGCCTTTCTGGGCATCCTTCTCCTCACTGTGGAGCATCCCCCTGGAGCTCCTGGAATGTGGGGACAGAGGACACAGCTCAGCACTGACAGCACAACTGCCACTTGCACAGGGTTAAATACAACGTTTGGAACCTCCTTCTCTGCAAATCAGCCCTGCAAAAAGCTCCCTGAGCTCTGTTTTCATAGCAGAGACTTTCCCCAGTATCAGAGCCTGGATCCCAGCTGGGGCACAGTGCCCACACTGCAAAGCTCAGCTCTGCTCTCCTGGGCTCACTCAGAACCCCAGAATATTCCCAAGTGGTGCTTTCTCCTGACTCCAGGAGACCCCAATTACCGCACTGCTAATTGTGCCAATTAACAACTGCACTAACGAGGCGTCCAGCAGAGAATTTCCCTGCTCTGCTCTCCCAGGGCGGGTTCCACACCTGAAGCAAGAATTTCTGTGGGTTTAATATTTCCAGGAAGGTCGAAGAGACGTGGGGCAGAGCAAATCCTGGCTCCTGCTTTTCCCTGGAACGGGAGAGGCACGGATGAGTGAGCTCAGAGGTGGAGGGCAGACAGCTCCAGTCGCACAGAATTCCTTCTGCCTCAGCAGAGGACACTAAGAAGGGCTGACTGATTTTTTTTCCATTCAGGCACTTAAGCAAATAAAGAGCGTGAACCAATTAAATCTTAATGGGATTTATGCTCTGAGCCATATAGAGAATCCTGAGGAAAAAAAAAAAAATCCCATTTCTTGTCACAGTAAGGTCCCTGCTATAGGAAAAGCTTTTCCTGGTGCTCTGACCCAGAGTGATGCAAACTGCATTTTAATTAAAAGGATCCTCTGCAACTCTTCTGTCAAATAAAACCCTCAGGGCTGGGTTTGGGTGTTTTTAAAACCCTCTCTGCCAATATTGGGGTTTTTTTCCCTGCTTTCATACAAAGCCAGATGTCCCAGAAAATAAAAGGTCCAGATGGAGCTGGGACTCAGTCAAAAGGTGTATCCAAGCACACATCTGACCTGAATATTCCTCACAACAAAAATAAATTGCCATGGAAGGACAAGGTTTTAATTGACTGCTGAATAACAACTGCAACATTCAGGACAGCTGAATCTTGAATAAGAGCTAAAGAGGAGCACAGGATAAAGGCAGACAGCAAAAAAATAAAAAGAAGAAAAAAAAGAGAATACCACAAAAAAAAAAAATTGCATTAGATCAATTTTGGGTGCATTAGGGCAGTGCTGTTTCATTGTTGTTTTCTGTGTCAGTTTGCTGCATGTTTATTTAAAACATTAAGAATTTTTAAAAGAGCTTTGCAGCGCCTTTTCTCCCTTTAATAAATAAAAGAGCCTTTAAAAATTCAGCGCTTCTTTCAAATGGAAGCTGCTTGTTCCTGCGGCTGCTGCCAGCAGCTCTGATTTCAGGTGACACGGACCCCTCAGAGTCAGGGCATCAAAAATTCAGGGTGAGGTGGAGCCTCTGCCTTCTGTGATTGCCTGGAATCCTCCTGGCAGAGCGAATTCTTCCCTGGAAGAGTAAATGAGGTCACCCCACCCTGCCCAAGCACAGAGCCACCATCTTTCTGCCCTAAATCCTCTGCTTTCCTAGAGAGAAGAAAGAACCAAGCGCCAAATTTCCTGGACCCCGTCAAAGGCCTTTCTGGGCATCCTTCTCCTCGCTGTGGAGCATCCCCCTGGAGCTCCTGGAATGTGGGGACAGAGGACACAGCTCAGCACTGATGGCACAACTGCCACTTGCACAGGGTTAAATACAATGTTTGGAACCTCCTTCTCCACAAATCAGCCCTGCAAAAAGCTCCTTGAGCTCTGTTTTCATGGCAGAGACTTTCCCCAGTATCAGAGCCTGGATCCCAGCTGGGGCACAGTGCCCACACTGCACTAAATGAGCCCTGGAGCTTCCTTCCAGCATGGCTGTTTGGAGGTGAAATCCTCCAAAAGAGACTCAAACTGCTTCTTTAAACCTGCTTATTAATATTTTCATGAATTGTACCTCACCCCTCAGTGCCCACTGAGTCAGCCCCTCAAATCTTTTTGGTACAGAGATATCTCCATGTGGTTTTTTTTTGACTCCCTGGCTTGGATTTCTAGTCTGTTCCTATCTCTGCTGAAGGAAAATCAGGATGGATGAGTTAAAATAATACATTTCACTGGATAATGAGCAGTAAAGGGACAGAGGGGTCGATGGGATGGGTGGAACATGGCTGGGTTGTCTCCACAGTGGTAAAGTGTGTGGACACAGGTTGGACAGGCAAAACAGAGCAGCAAGAGACAGGAAGAACATATTACCCCATGAAACTCCTAGAGAGAGATTCCAGCGAGGAGAAGACAAAGAAAGAGCAGAGTCAATGACAAACAGAAACATCAGAGAGATCCCCCAGCCCCTGGCCCACTCCCACCAAGCCCACAGGATAAACCAGCAGGGAAGGGAGGGCTCTGCACAGAAATCCCACATTTGTCACATTCACATCCTCTGAAACAATCCCTTCACCCAGGGTTTTTCTCCTGGGAAGCTGAGAAGCCTCAGAGAAAAGGAAAACAATTCTTATCTCATTTGCTTCTCCTGTGCTGTGCTCATGTGGAATGTGTTTGGAGATTGTTCACCCACAGGTGATTGTTCCATTGCATTCTGCTGGGAGTTGTTTTCACTCTTTGGCCAATCAGGGCCAAGCTGTGTCAGGGCTCTGGAGAGAGCCACGAGTTTTCATTATTATCTTTCTACCATTCAGTAAATATCCTTTCTGTATTCTTTAGTATAGTTAGTATTCTTTAATATAATATAGCATAATAAAGTAATAAATTGGCCTTGTGAGAACATGGAGTCAGATTCATCA
Organism: Emberiza elegans; assembly: GCA_024865655.1. NCBI lineage: Eukaryota > Metazoa > Chordata > Aves > Passeriformes > Fringillidae > Emberiza > Emberiza elegans. Next base: position 69,107,197 of record JALJVW010000184.1, on the reverse strand, counting down.
TTCCTCCCTGTCCCTGCAAATACAATACACATTCCCTGCTGGATCAGCCCTTCCACTGGGAAAAACACCTCCACATCTCTTCTCTCCCATTTTGGGAGGGACAACCTCGATTGTTGGTTTTTTCCAAGAGCATCCCTAAATTCTGGGCATTTCTGTTCCAGTTTTTTCCAGGCCAAATCTTTGCTGCTCTCCCTCAGCTGTTCCTCCCAAGTACATTCTGCACCTGGGGCTGAGAGATTTTGGTGACAAGCTTCCATGGGTTTTTGTTTGTTTCCTTTTCCCTAAGGACTCAAATGTGTCTGGGTGTTTGTGGCATGTTTATCTCCAGAAAAATAAAGGCATTTCTTTTTGAAATGCTTTGCTGAATGGGAGACATTAGTTTATTATTATCAGCATCATATTGTTGTTCCCAGCATCACTCCGGGGGTGTTGTTTGAAATTTATTTTTTTATTTTTCTAACCACAGAGCTGCTTCTAAAGAGCTGCAGGCAGAAAGAAAACCCACAGCTGCTTTGAGAGCTGGATTTTATCAATCTTGTACCAGTGACTGATACCATCTCAATTGCTTAAATTAACACAGGCTGCTGCAGTATTGCAGAGGGGAGCGTTCCAGGCAGCTCTGTTATTCCAAGGTTTTGGGGATAGGTTAATTCAGCAAGAAGTTTGTTCCCATCACCTTCAGTGGACAGCCAGGAGGCCAAAAGCATGAATTAAATCCCACCTTGCACGTGGCAGTCGTGGGTTTTGCAAACAAAGTGGTGACAGCCACATTAAATCCCATTTTTAGTGACACTGAGGAGGGTGACAGGATTTGCTGGAAAAATCCAACTGATTGAACAACAAAGAGACTCCAGGAGCTCCTTTTTGGGATTATCAACATTCAGCTGCCTCTGTGTGTCCACCTGGTTTAACCAAACCAGGAGCTGGGCCTAAGTCACAGCTCTCTACCCTGTCAGGACTCAGAACTGGAGCAGGGAAAAGTCATTTCCTAGGAATGAGTGATTTTCCAGCTTTTGGGCTCCAGCAGGGAGGCTGCAGGCATTCCCTGGATTGGTTGTTACCTACTGGAACAGGGAGGAGGAGGAGGAAGGCTTACAGAAAGCAGAAAAATCACAGAAGAAATTCAAATTTTCCCGAGTCTCACAAATAAGCTTGTCTGACTTTAATCTGGGAGACAGTAACTAGGCAGGGTTTATGCAGTCCCTGGCTGTAAAACCCTGCTCAAGACTCACTCACAGCGGAGAAAATAAAAGCAGCTTGGGGCACCTATTATAAAGCACAGGCAGGGGATGTAGAAGTAATTTATTGGGAGGCTGATGAGGTGCTGTTAGATATTCACGACCCAACATCAGCAACAGAAGAAAACCTGAGCATGAAAAGCCTCAGAAAGATTAAAAATTGTTCATTTTAATCCATAACTCGAGCAAGGAAAATCTCCCTCAAAAGAAGACGGTGTTCAAAGAGAAGACGTTGTAAAGGCAGAGCCTGAGGTTTGTTCTCAGAGCACAGGGAGCTGCTCTGAAGGGCTCCCAAAATGCCCCTTATCCCATCGGTCTTGGGAGTTTAAATTCCCGATGGAAAAGGGAAATTCTCATGGAACCCCAGACGACTTTGGGTTGTGTTGTTTTGTGTGATTATTTTACTTCTCCGCCACTCTTCAGCTCAGAGGAGCTTTGTTAAATTCTAATGTTGCTACATGGCTTTTTAAAGTTAAATTTTTGATTAACTCAGTCTGGCTTAAGTCGGTCTGGTTCTGAAGGATGTTCCACAGATATATTTCATGTGCAGGAAAACAAAACACCACACATCTCTAGTGAAGCTCAAAAAGCAGCTTGGTTTTGGATATTAAATTTTAGGTGAGCAGTACATTCACCAAGATAATTTTGCTTAGGGACAGAGCAGTCAGCTCCTCCAAAAATCTGATTTTTAATCAAGGACAAAACATTTAAAGAGAGGAGAGCAGCACCCCTTTGAAAACATTATGTTGGATATGATTTTCTCCAAGCCCTGACTAATTTGTGGAACGATCAAGCACAGCCCAGCTTTCAATATCCCCAAAAATCACACCTAAAATATCAATCCTGTCCATCCATTTTTAGTCAATTTAACTTAGAGGGTTTATTTGTATTTGTATTTATTTGTATTTGTATTTATTTGTATTTGCACTAAAAAAAAGCAGATCAAAACCACAAACCTCACAACCTGGATGTGACAGCAATTTTGACAGCTCAGAAAACAAAAAACTGCTGAGGAATATTTTACCAGAAAGGCAAAATTTTGTGCATTTTTTTGTGCAGAGCTGAGAGAGGAGCAGGGATTTGGCTCTGCTTTAAAAAATTTCTGCCAGTCTAAAAACCCAGGCACGCTCCGTGGCTCCCTGACAAAGGTGGATGCTTTTCTCATTAGCTGCTAATTCTCTTTAGCAAGTGAAACAATTTCCTCTCCTCTAATCATCGTGTCACAAACCGGGGAGTGCGGGGCTGCTCAACATTCCCCTAATTGCTCGGGGCTAATTTAGCAGAAGATTAAACTGGTCAGGTCCCGCTGCCTGCTTCCAGGGCTCTCCCATTGTTTCTCAGCGAAGGATTTGCAAACAACAATCCGAGTGGAAAATTTCTTCCCATTCTCCAGCTCGGCTCCTGAAGGATGGAAGGGGTTATATTGCTCTTCCTCTGGTTGTTTCCAAGGAAAAAGGTTCGGATGAGAAGTTAATCTTAATTTTTAAGGAGTTATGGCTCTGTGTTTGTTGCTCAAAATCCTCCATGACATGAAAGAAGAATGTGGGGTCTCATTTAAAGGCAAAAATAGAGAGTTGGGTTTGAGGGAGGGAGTGAAATTCAGTGGAAATACAGAGAGAGGAGAGAAAAGGAGAGAAATAGCAAAGGTTTGTGAACCAGAATAAATATCCACAACTGTGGAGAGAAGGGTTTGCCAAGAGTTCACAGAGTTATCAGCTGATTTCTTAAACTGTTTTCTCAAAACACTTCAACATTCTCACCATCGCTGACTGGAGACACACTGGACTGACACAAAGTGTTACAGTGAGTTCCTGAAAAGAATTGGCTGAAGAGCCACAAAAATCTTGGCCTCGTGTTTGAATGAGCAGTGAATGGGCTCAGCCTAAAGCTGGGAGGATTTTTCTCCAGATTCCACAACACAGATTTAGTTGGGTTTATTCTTTCCTTCCCACCCCCTGGAAAAAGGGCAGGAACTGAACATTTCACTGAGAAATGGAGCCACAAACATCACACGGCCACTGCCCCTGTGCCAGCCTCCTGCCCCCCCTGCCACTTATTCTCTGGAATTTGGGAATTTGGAGGAAAATGAACTTACGAGAAGGCAAAAGCCACCAGGGCCCCACTGACCACAATGAAGTCCAGAATGTTCCACAGGTCACGGAAGTAGGAGCCAGGGTGGAGCAGCAGCCCCAAGTCGATCATCTGCGGAGAAAACCCAGCAAAGGAAGAGTTTTAATAAAACATGGCCCAAATCCACCCTGGCAAGGGGCAGGAGAAGGTTCTGGATCAAAGCACCCTTCACAAATTGCTGAGGTACTCAGCCAAGCTGCTCCGCTCTAACAGGCAGGAAAACTCTCCCCAAAAATGAAGCTCAAATCAACAAATCACAACCAAAAGCTGTAGAAATGAGAGCTCTCACTGCTCCCTGGGATTTTTTATACACACATGCATTAATCCTGGTTTTATTCTGCATCTCTCTTGCAACTTGCTCTGACAGAAAAACCCAACTTCTGCCTTACCCCAGCAGTGAACCCTGATTTTATGGAATTGTGCTCACTGGGAAGTTACTGCCCACAGTCCTGGCAAAACCTGTCACCCTACTGAGCAAAAACCATAAATTCTCTGCTTTTTGAAACATGACAAACCAAGAATCAGTTGCTATTAATATTCCTTCCAAAGGGAAGAATCAAGAGTGTCGCAGCAAGGTCTGTCAGCTCCTGGTTCTTCCCAGTTTTTATCCTCTTACACAGCCACAGCTCCTCAAGATACCCTGATTTTCCTCCATAAAAAAATGAGATTGAAGCCAGGAGAGCTGCTGCATCTGATTGTGAGAGCTGTTCCCACCTCTGTCCTGCTCCAGCTTCTCACAAATAAATCTGAAAGAGGAGGTGAATCTTCCTGCTTGGAAAAGTTCTTACCTTGATCACCATCTCAAAGGTGAAGACTCCTGTAAATATATAATCCAGGTATTTCAGAGCCTAAGTGGGAAAGGGAAATGTGTGTTAAGGAAGACCACACACTGAAATAACCTGCACATGAGCAAGGAGTAAAATACCTCATCCAGCAGTGGTCTGTCTGATGGACAAAAATCATCTGGGAGGGTTGCAGATAATGTAGGCACAAACCTGAATAATCTGATTTAAAGCAGCATTTTCCCAGACCTTGTCACACTGCACCCAAGGCTGGCTCCAGTGCACCTGCATTTCTGGCAGGTTTGCCGAGGCAAAAGGGGCATTTCAAAATGAAATGTTTGAACACCCTTTCCCTAAGGATGTTGAAGGTCCTTAGGATCCAGCCTTTCCCCGTGTGGAATGGGGTGCCAGCTTTGCCACATCAGCCACACAATGCCTGATTTCCAAGCCCTCATGCTCAGATGTGGCTGAAGCAGCAGAAAGGGGCAGGAATTTGAGCATTTTGATAGTGAAACAAAGATAACTGGAGTTCTCAAAGGCAGCTCTGATTCTGCATGGCCAGCACCTGTGGAGATGGGAATGGCCATGAGCTGGGAGGAGAAAAACACCTGGATTCTGGGAATTTTGGGAGAAGGAAAGCACCTGAATTTTGGGCATTTTGGGAGGAGAAAAACACCTGGATTCTGGGCATTTTGGGAGGAGAAAAACACCTGGATTCTGGGCATTTGAGGAGGAAAAGAGCACCTGAATTCTGGGCATTTTGGGAGGAGAAAAACACCTGGATTCTGGGCATTTGAGGAGGAAAAACACCTGGATTCTGGGCATTTTGGGAGGAGAAAAACACCTGGATTCTGGGCATTTTGGGAGGAGAAAAGCACCTGAATTCTGGGAGGAGAAGAGCACCTGGATTCTGGGCATTTTGGGAGGAGAAAATCGCCTGGATTCTGGGCATTTTGGGAGGAGAAAAGCACCTGAATTCTGGGAGGAGAAAATCGCCTGGATTCTGGGCATTTTGGGAGGAGAAAATCGCCTGGATTCTGGGCATTTTGGGAGGAAAAGAGCACCTGAATTTTGGGCATTTTGGGAAAAGGAAAGCACCTGGATTCTGGGCATTTTGAGAGGAGAAAAGCACCTGAATTCTGAGAGGAGAAGAACACCTGGATTCCAGGCATTTTGGGAGGAGAAAAGCACCTGAATTCTGGGAGGAGAACACCTGGATTCTGGGCATTTTGGGAGGAGAACAGCACCTGAATTCTGGGCATTTTTAGAGGAGAAAAGCACCTGAATTCTGGGCATTTTGAGACAAGAAAAAGGCACCTGGATTCTGGGCATTTTGGGAGGAGAACAGCACCTGAATTCTGGGCATTTTTAGAGGAGAAAAGCACCTGAATTCTGGGCATTTTGAGACAAGAAAAAGGCACCTGGATTCTGGGCATTTTGGGAGGAGAACAGCACCTGAATTCTGGGCATTTTTAGAGGAGAAAAGCACCTGAATTCTGGGCATTTTGAGACAAGAAAAAGGCACCTGGATTCTGGGCATTTTGGGAGGAGAACAGCACCCAGTTTCTGGTCATTTTGGGAGAAAAAAGCACCTGGATTCTGTGAATTTTTGGGAGAAGAAAAAGCACCTGGATTGTGGGCATTTTGGGAGAAGACTAGCACCTGAATTCTGGGGATTTTGGGTGGCACTCACATCATTCCTGGGAGACTCAGCCTGGACAGGGTCCTCCGCAGCCAGGGCGATGCTGCTGAGGGCGATGACGATCAGGATCACCATCTCGAAGTAGCGCAGGTTGACGATGTAGTGGAACAGGCGGCGGATCCTGCGGGGACAGGAGCACACCAGGGGTCACAGAGGGGGGACAAAGCCACAAACCCAGCAGGGACAGCACCTCTGGCATTCCTGCTGTGATCACGGGGAGAGGAATAGCAGATTTGTGTTTCCAAACAAGCTGCGGGTTGTCGCAGACATCTTTTATGAAAAATCCTTTCCTTAGGATTTTTCCTCCTGAGAAACTGAGAGGCCTCAGGAACAAAATGTAAACAATGGTTATCTGCTGCTGTGGAATGCAACAGGTAGATCTTTGATTGGCCCATGTTAGTTGTTTCTAATTAATGGCCAATCACAGTCAGCTGGCTCAGACAGAGTCCAAGCCACAAACCTTTGTTATCATTCCTTTCTATTCTACTCTTAGCCAGCCTTCTGATGAAAACTTGTCTTCTATTCTTTTAGTATAGTTTTAATGTAATATATATCATAAAATAATAAATCAAGCCTTTTGTAACATAGAGTCAGATCTCCATCTCTTCCCTCATCTGAAAACCCTTGTGAACGCCATCACAGTGGGTCTGCTGGGAGATAAAACCAGCACTGGGAGATAAAAGAAACAATGGGAAGGATTCCACTGATTGGTGAATGCAAAAAGATATTTTGCTTTTACAAATAAAGTTTAGGTTTGATGATAAATGAAATTAGACACTGAAAGATGAAAGAAACAATGGGGAAGAAAAACCCCTAAATTCTGTAAGAATTAAAAATTAAAAGGAGGGTTATACATTGGAGGGAAATCTTTGCTATCAGGTGTTTTGGGAAGTCTGATCCTCTCAAGTACCTCAGCCAGTGGGGAAATAGAGAAGGGAAATGTGGCTGGAAATTGGGATAAAAAGGAGGCTGCATCCTCCAAAAATGTGAGAGATCCCAGGGGAATGCCCCATGGCCTCTCCCTTTATTGGGATAAAGCCAAAAGGACTCCCCTGTCTCCTTTTTGGACAGAAACCTCTGGTGTTTGTGGGTTAATTTTCCTAACAATGGGAAGGAAATTAAAAAACAGGCTTGAAATTCCAGTTTGCAGCAGATCTGTGGTGAGAGACAAATAAGGGAGTTCAATGTCTTTGCACTGATCTCTGCTCCCTCTGCAAGGCAGCAACATCCATTCATCTCCTTATCTCTTTATCTATTTATCTCTTTATCTGGTTATTTCTCTATCTATTTATCTCTCCACCCATCTGTCAAAAGAGCACTGAGAGCTGTCAAGCATCCACACTCAATTCTGCAAATTATGTTTATGGCACTCCCCCACCCTTCTCCCTCTGAACTGCCAGGTTAATGCCCTGTGAGCTCAAAACAAGGTTTGAAATCCTTTTAGTGTCAACTAATCCCTTTAAAATGTTGAGACTCTCAGCTGAATCTGCCTTTGTGGCTCTGAGTGTTCCTCCCACCAATTTCTCTCTGCCTGCACTTTACTCCAACTCTCACTTTACAGCACAAATACTTTATGGGAATAGATTTGATTACTTCCACCTAATCTTTTTATTCACAAATTGTGTCCAAGGAAAATGGTAAATGCTCCCATTTCTAAGCAATCCAAAAGTCTTCACAAATTGCAGCTAATAATTCCTTCTGACCACAATTCCCAAATCCTTAATTGCACACAGAGCTCTGCATTTGCACCATATTTGTCAGCTGAATAAAGGACTTAGCCTGAGAATCAAATTATAGATTTAACTTGCCAACAACTTCGTTATCTGAGAATGTATTTCAGCTCCTCTATCCCATTTGCTCTAAGCAAATATCTGAACAGTGAGAATTAAAGTCTATTTTTCACATCTACTTACATACTCCTTTTCTTTGGCTTGCTAATGGATTCAGAGTGGAAAAGAGTTCCAAATACCAGGGAAGCAAATGTGATAGAAAATAACCGGGAGAAAAGTGCTTTTGTGGACCCCTTAACTGTGGTTTTCAATCTGCCAGGAGAAGATGATCATCTCCATGCCCCAAGAAGCCACAGAAGTGAAAGGCAACATTTCCAATACCATTTGTAGCCATAAATTCTGCATCAAACTCAATTCATCAAAGCAATAACAAGCCCCTATTTTTAGCCCCTCGCTGTTCATAACCAGCAGTGAGATGTGGGAGCATTTGTGAACTGCCAGTGGGGCTTGAGAAATCACTTCACAGCCCTGTGTGCTCTGAGAGGGCGGCGCCGCTTGGGGAAAAAAGGAATTTATTTCTGCTTCCCTGAGCTGCTTTCCCCTCTGGCAGCACCTGGGTCATGGATCCCAGCAGGGCTTGGAAGGGAGGTGGCAGCACTGGAGTGGGGAAAAGCTCCTGACCCCAGAAGGGGCTCTCAGCTCTGTTCCCAACAGCCAGAACCCCTGGGGGGATGCAGCTGGCTCTGCACCTTGCCCAGAGGACAAACAGGCTGCTGACATTCCTGGAGTTTGGGCTTTGGCTCGGTATTCCCCCTTGGCTTGCTTGTAACACATTTTTTCTGCCAGTGAACTTTGTTTTTCCAATCATCTTTCAGCACAGCATTTTTTGGTTTTTTTTTTTTTTCCTGGGGGAAGTGAAAGCTGGAGGAAGCTGAAACAACAAAGCAACAGAAAGAACCCCCAGCTCCTGGAGTCTGAGGCTCAGAAGGTCCTGACTGGGTTGATGGGAGAGACAAGGAGCAGCCATAGGATACAAGGAAATGTTGCTGCTTCTCCGCCTGCCCTCAGCACCTCTCACTCCTCACCCAGCCCTGCTGCCTTGGCACATCTTTTTCAGCTCATTTTTGGTGGTCACTTCACAGCAAAAAACCCAAATATTAGGGAAACACCATTTCCTTGTTGTCTTATATATCAAGAGTTCTATTATCATTATAGTGCAAGGACTCCATACCACCAGAGTTCCATGCCTCCTCAATGTTTTCTGTAAGCAGCTCCTCTAAGCACTGACCCTCTCAGCCCTTGCAGTAGCTATCCTCTGACACCAAATCCCACCAATCCACTCTTTTACACCACTGTTCTTATTGGCTATAGGTGTGGCCTGTTAACATCAGGCCCGCTCTTAATTTTTAGTAATTTGTTCAGCCCCAACCCTTTGGGGGATAAGATTACATTCTATGCCACCTTCATACCGTATCCCCCTACATTTCCTTACCTATCCAGACAGGCCAAGCTCCATAATCCCAATTTGGCTCCCCAGGTCACGGTCCCAGGGCTGCCAGAGCTCCAGGAGCGTTTGGACCATCTGGGATGGCCAGGAGGGGATTGTTGGGGTGTCTGTGCAGGGCCAGGAGCCAGATCAATGATCCAGCTCAGCCAGGAGATTCTGGGATGCTGGGATGCTGTTCAGCCTGCCCAGGGTCTGGGGGTACCACAGGGGCTTTTTGGATGTCAAATCTGAGAACTCAGAGCCTGTTTTGTTCCAGGACTGCAAAGGATGTCACAGCCCTCAGCAGCAGGAGGAGAACTGATCCTTCCCTTAAATCCAGCTGCCAAAGAAGGGCCTGAGCTCCCCTTTGGTATCTGGGCAGAGAGAAATTCTGAGAAGTACAAGTTTACTTGAGCCAGAGAGAAACCTCTGCCCTGAGGGGACCTCCTGAAGTTCCAAACACCCTTCCTTAAAATGCTCAAACTGACTCCCAGCCCTTCATGGCACAATAATTCCAACCCCACAGCCCTGCAGAGGAACAGGCTCAGAATTCCCAGGCTTGGAATCCAAAGCTCCCCAGGAGGCAGCACTGCCTGAAGGGGAAGAAATGCCCCAATCCCAGCAGATCCCACTCCCAGCCCTGGCAAATAAAAAACATCCAGGTTTTCCCAGAAGTTCAAAGTTTGCAGTGATGCAAAGCCATTTTATGGAAAGAACAGGAATTCCAGCTGAGGAACCTGCAGGAATTTGCTGGTATCCAAATATTCCTCAACCTGTTATTCTTGATCAAATTTTTCCCCAACAGTGAGGTAATATTCCTCAACCTGTTGTTCCTGATAAAATATTTTCCCAACAGTGAGAGAATATTCCTCAACCTGTTGTTCCTGATAAAATCTTTTCCCAACAGTACCCGTGCTCTCACTTTTTGGGATCTAAATCAGCAGGGTCTGCCCAAAGCATTTTCTTTTCCCTGTCCTGATAATTTATCCCCCACAGGAAAACTAACAGATCAACAACAGCATCTGACCCACAGAAATAAGCTTTTATTTCACGTCCCAATGTGTTTTCAGAGATGAAAGTCCCACTCGTGTTATTGCTTTGAAGCACCTGGAGCCCATGATTGGTGTTAAAGGAACTTACGGGTTTGTGGGGCTGAGGATGAACATGGAGCTGTAAGGCAGGATTGGTTTAGGCCCATTTTTGGTCAGGTCATCCACATCTTTCTTCTCCTCTGTTTTGCTTTCAAACTCCACGTTGTTCACTGGAAATGGGAATTCAGGGAGGACACAAAGGAGAGGGTTAAAAATGGATTAGCAGCCTTCCTGCTGCCTGGAACAGCTGGAAATGGCAGCAATGCAGCTGGGAGAGCAAACAGCCTTGGGAAGTGCTGATTAAATGGGATGAACAATCCTCGGATCGTTATCACTCCCTGCCCCTCCACTGCTGCTGAGCCACCGAGCAGAACAGCCAGGAAATGAAAGCATGAGCTGATTTATCCCAGAGCTGCCAAACTGGGGCTGGAAAACGCATCCCAAGGAGCACCAATGGTTAGGGAGAGGGATCAGCTCGGGGCCCTTGAAATAAAATCAAAAGGAAGTCTGACCAGCCTCGTAATTCAGTGTTTACTCCCGTGGAGCAGGAGCACAACTGGCTGTGGAACACATAAAAGAGCAGATTCGTGGATGAGGTTTAATAATCTGAAGGCTGAGATTGCTGAACTTCCCAGAAATAGGAAAAGAGATGTGGAAAGCACTTCTTGGACCCCCCAGAGCTGTGCCTCGGTTTGGTCAGAGTTCCCCTCAGGCAAAGGTGAGCAGCTCCATCCTGCAGCAGGTTTTGGGATCTCCTTCTCTGAGATTGCTCCCAACCCCACTCCCAAAGGTTGGGAATTCTTCATTTCTCATCCTGACTTCCCTTGCAGGGGGTTTATGGGATAATTTACTGAAGATAATTTCCCATCTATGAGCTGGGTAACATTTCATGCTGCAAATTCTCTTCTTAGACACGTATAAAGGCTCTTCCATTAATTCCCAGGACCTAAAGTCCAACAATCCCACCCTTTGGAATGCATTCAGTGCAGGCCTGTTATTACTTTTTATTTTATTTTGCAAGAAAATGGCATTTCTTTGTGTTTGAGTGACATGTTCAATAAACTCCTTATTGGATCTCCAGTCGGATCCAGAGGAAATGGCCAAGAAAGGGAGAGGCTGATAATTTGTGATTGACGGGAACTCAGCATTGCAATATAGGAAAATAACCATTGAAGGGGGGGGGAAAAGGAGAAAGAAGAAGGAAAAATAATAAAAAAATAAAAGATAAATCTTGTGGCTGACAACAGAGTGAAAAATCACAGAGACCCTGCCAGATCTTGGAAAGCAGAGTCTTGACAACCAGAGGTTGAATGTGGACCTCTTGGATTTCCCTCTGGGATTCTCCTGAGCTCTCCAGACTTCTCCAGGCTCTTCCCACCCTGCCAGGGATCAGCACCAAGGTGGTGGGAACAGGCTGGTGCTGGCTGGGCACAAGGATCTTGGGACCATCTGTAAATCTGGGCTGACAGACCCAAGGCAGAGAGCTCTGGAGAAGGACAGGGAGGGTGGATCTGCTCCAAGTGAGCATTGGAAAAGGCTCTGGAATGTCACAGGATCCAGCAGCAGGGTCACACATGGATGTTGCTCTCCCTGCTCCCTCACCTCTGGGTGAGCCATCTCCAGGGATCTCAGGTGTTTTCCAGAGCCACCAGGAACCCTTGCTGAGTTCCTGCACTCTGTGTGGCAATCACAGCTCCTCTATCACCAAGTTCCCTGGCTGCCTCTCTTGGATGGCAGTGCCCAGGAGAGCCCCCTCACTCGTTGGAGATTTGGATTTCCTGGCACGTCCACAGCAGGAAAAGCAGAGGAGAAAGGCACTCACTTGGGATGACAGTGGTTTCCCCTGGAGGGGCAGTGATGGTGACAGGGATGTTCACAGTGGTGGTTTTGTCCAGGGGGGGCTGAATCATCCTGGTCACGTTCTTCTGGTTGTCGGCATCCTCCGGCTGCTCAGGCACCTTCTGCAGGTAAGTGCTGGGCAGGGTGTGCACAGGGACACTGCCAGGGCCACTGCCACTGCCACTGGCCTCCAGCTCACACTGGTTCTCCCTAGGAAAGAGCAGGATTTGTTCAATATGGCCCGGGAAAGGTTCAGAGAACACATCCCTGACGCTGCACCTCGTGCTGGGCTTGTTTCCTCCATGGAAATCCTTTGCAGGACTGTGGTGCTCACATTCTCCGAACAGAGAGAGATGTAATTCTCTCTCCCAGGATTCTTCCTGGGGAAGGCAATGAGAACATCAGAGAAGAAGAGAAAACAATTCTTATCTCCATTTGCTGCTCCTGTTGTTTGGCACATGTGGAATATGTTATGGAGATTGTTTACCCAAAGTGATTTGTTAATGGACACTGATGAGGGTTGTTTGGATTCCTTGGCCAATTGGGTCAAAGCTGTGTCCTGGCTGTCTCTGCAGACAGTCAGGGTTTTTTCTTTAGTATCTTTGTAGTATCCTTTTAGTATAGTATAGTATCTCTTTAGTATGTAATATAGTATAGCTCAATAAAGCAATTATTCAGCCTTCTGAATCATGGAGTCAGAGCACATTATTCCTGTGTTGGGGCTCCCTGCATTGATACAGGACAACCTCTGACAGCAAAATTTGGGATCTTTTTCTCTGAGACCTCCCACACCAAACCCCAACCCCAACATTAGGAGGGAACTGAGGCCACTGGACATCCCTGGGGTCAATTTAATGATGCTCCCAAGCCAGGACCACGTAGCAGTGCCACAAGCCACCCCCCAGAGCAGCTGCTGGATGAATCCTGACACACTGCTCCCTAATGCTCTCCCCAGGCCTTATCTAAATGTGCTGATTCTCTTTTCCAGTTTTCGGAATGGGTTTGGAACCGTTCTGGAACGTGGCAATCAGCAGCTAAATGGCTCCTGCTCTCCTCTGCAGCAGCAGCAGCTCTGCTCCAGTGAGGAGGAAAGTGAGCCCATGCACATGAGCACGCTGAGCAGCAGGCAGAGTGTTTGGAAATTCAGCTGAAAGGAAGATAATTTAGACAGGAAAATTATTATCTCAGTGCCACTCACGGCTCTCCACGGTGACATGAACTCTATTCTAAAGAATCCCAGTGCAATTTCTTTTCCATCAGACTAATAAAGCTGAAAAGGCAATCTATCCTTCTTTATTAACTACTCCAAATGCTTCACCAGGGCTGCTTTTCTCACTTGACTTACATAAGAATTAAAGCAAATGGGGGCCATCGTTGCTCTTAATGGAAGAGGCCATGTGCTGGAACAACTGGTGGTGCAGCTGAAGGCTCCCCATTAAAAATGAAAATCAAAGGGCTGTAAGCAAGGCTGGCTGAAATTTAAAGAGATGTCCCTCAGGAGCTTCCTTCAGAAGGAAGGAAATTTCCCTTTAGAAGCTGGGAAATTCTCTGCTCCACTTGGTATCCTACAGGGTCTGTTGGTGTTTACAGCAAGGATATCTCCTGCCTTAAACCTGAGCTGTTTTATGAACCAAAATCATCTTTGGGAGCCTCTGTCACTGCTGACTGAGGCAAAACAGAACTGCAGTGTTGGGGAAGATGAAACAGGAAAGCCTTATAAATATGATTGCCTGGCAAAAGATTTTGAGAATATAGAAACTATAAGTGAGATTGAAATGAGAGCAGCTTTGAGATCCCTCAGTTACTGAACAACTGGAAAACAATGGTGTGGCTGGCTGAAGGTGATCCCCTTTTGATGGAACAACACCCTCTGCTTGCAGACAGGCCCAAGGGTCAGAGCAGACCCTACAGCTTGGCAGAAGGGGCCCAAAGAGGAGTTTTTAGGGTTTAAAATGTAACACAGGATGGTAATGTAGTGATTCTTATAGGCTGTATGTAAATACTGTAGGATTTGTATCTTGTACTAGATTGGTTAGTGAGAATTAGAATATTCAACTCAGAAGATTTATTGTATTGTAATGGGAACCTTGCCCTCTTACCCTTTTACTCTCTCACCCTCTCATCCTCTCTTCTCCTGGGCCTGCTCTGAGCTGTGTTTGGCAGCTCCCAGCAGGGCCCTGCACCCAGGCCCTTTGCAATAAACCCCAAGTTCCAGACCTGGCTCCAGAGATCTCTCGTCTCTGTCCGTCCTGGCCATCCTACCCCCGATGGTCCCACACTGCAAGTTGTGGTGGGAGCTGGTGTGGGCACAGGGACAGCAGGGAATGCCACAGGGAGGGCCATAAGGGATTTTCTGGAACACCTCTGGGGCTCTGTGACCCCTGAACCAACCCAGGCAGGGCCTGGCAGCGCTCACTCACTTGGGCTGGTGATTCCGGTGCTCCTTCTCGCCAGCCTCCCCTTCCTTCTCCCCGCCGTCCTTCTCCACGGACTCGTAGGTGGACAGGGCCCTGTTCCTGAGCCGGTGCCGCCGGTGGGGCTCCTCTCCGCTGTCCCCCTTGGCCCCGGGCTCTCCATCCCTGTTCCCGGAGCGGGACCCTCCGCGGTGCCGGGAGCGCCGCTCGCCGCGGGCGCCGTTGGCGGTGCCGTTGCCCTCCTTGCCCGGCCGGTCGGAGGAGTGCCGGTGGCTGCGGTGCCTGCGGTGCTCCTTCTCACCCCCTTCCTCCACCGAGCCCCGCCGGTGGTGCCTCTTGCCCCCTTCCTGCCCCCTGGTACGGTCGCTTTTCCCTTCCTTGCTGCCCCCTTCCACCTCCTTGCTGCGGCTACGGTGCTGCCGGTGCCGCTCCTCCTTGGTGCCAGTCCCAGCTTCACCGCTCTCCTCCTTGGTCACGTCTCCCTTCTCCTGCTCTCCCAGCTTCTCCTTCTCCCGATGCCGGTGGTGCTTCCTTGGCGCTTCTGCCCCATCAGCGGAGGTGGGTTTGGGGTGCTCCACCACCTCCTGCACATCCACGGGGCTCAGCTTGGTGAGGTTGTTCCTGCCCTCGCTGCGGGGCTCCACGACCAGCGGCCGGTCCAGGTGGGTTTTCATGTCGGGACGGATGTGCAGGGTGGTGGCGTAGCGGACCCGCTCCTCGGGGTCCAGCTCGTTGTACAGCGCCTCGCAGCTGGCTCGGAAGTTGTGCATCCGGATCTGGCTCGTCCTCTGCTCCCAAACCGACTTGGATTTGGAGGAATTCTGCTGCTTGCTAAGGGCAGGAGAAAGGTGAGAAAGTCAGCACCCGACTTTGCGCCAATCCACTAAATGCCAACCAAAAAAAAAGAGGGAATTTTTAGCTGAGGTGGGGAATTAGAGGGTCGAACCAAAGGAGTAACGGGGATGGAGAGAGAACATAAGCAGGGAAAGCCAGCAGGATCATCCGTGTTAGTTTGCCCACACACTATGAGATCAGCCCTCTGGAAAGGAGTTATTCTGCGTTTCGGAAATGTGGAAGCCTCGGGAATAGTCTGAAGGATTAAAACGTCAGCACACAAAAATCACACACCCCAGCCAGAGCTTTGGAACAGCCCGCAAAGCTTCCCAAAATTAGTAGCACTTTTCTCCCCACCTGGAAATATCTGGATGAGGAAATTAGTGGTGAGCAAGAGAAGTTAGATCAGCAGGAGGAGCAGGGAAAATCAAACCTGTCCCTGAGGATCCACCAGCCCCTTCCCCTTCCAGCCAGCCCCAGGGCTTGTTTTCCAGCTGTGCTGCCCTGCTGGCTCAGGAACAGGTTTAAAACTGCTCTAAATCCACAGCATCCTTCCAGGTGAGCATGGGCAAGCCAGCCCACACATCACGGGAGAATGGAAAAGTAAGAGAGGAAAACTGTCCTGTGCACCAGGAAAAGTGGGAGAGTCACACAGAGATCCATGAAAGATCCTGAGCTGGGAAGGATCCATCCGGATCCCCCAGGGCAGCCCCTGTCCCTGCACAGAGCCCCAGCAACCCCAGCCTGGGCATCCCTGGCAGCGCTGCCCAAAGGCTCCTGGAGCTCTGGCAGCCTCGGGGCCGTGCCCATTCCCTGGGCAGCCTGGGCAGTGCCAGCACCCTCTGGGGGAAGAGCCTTGCCCTGAGCTCCAGCCTGAGCTGCCCTGGCCCAGCCCCAGCCGTGCCCTGGCTGCTGTCCCTGGCCCAGAGCAGAGATGGGAGCTGCCCCTCGGGAGAAGCTGCAGCCCCGGGGAGCTCTGCCCTCACTCTGCTCCAGCTGAACAGCCCCAGAGCCCTCAGCTGCTCCTCACGGCCCCTCCTGACCCTTCCCCATCTCAGTATCCCAAGATGAGATGGGAACACCTGGAGACACCTGTTCATCTCTGTCACCTCTTTTGACCAGGACACCTCCTCTGGCATGGCTTGGATGCTTTGATTTTTCAGCACAGCATTTGGGTTCTCACCACTACATTCAAAGTGACCACAAACCCAACCTGGGGGTCTGTGGAGGTCTGTGAAGGCACAACATTTTCTTTTTCTGCTAAAAACCTCAAGCCAAGCTCTGCTTTTCACTGGCTGCTAGGTGAGTTCTAGATTTAACCTCGTGGAGGCTCAGCACCCATTTTTCCTTCATGAAACTTTTTCTAGCAAAACCAGGAAAGGCATTTTCCTCCTCCCAGCCTGCTCTAACACCTCCATTCCCCACGCCTCGGGCTGAGCTGTGCAGCTGGAGGGAGCAGAGCCCACATGGGAGGCAAACACAGCTTCCTTACGCATTTTTGGGCTCCCCTGGCAGTGGGGAAAAGCAGCTTTTGCATGTTCTGGTGCTGATTGGGACTGTCTGGCTCTGTCGCCATGCACAGACCCCGGGGAGGTGACATCCAGCCACGCTCATGTGGCACAGTGGGAGCTGTCAGAAGGGCTTTGTGTCTCTGGGCTCTGCTGGGGAATCGTTTCTTTACCGAGGTTGCTGCTGCCTGGTGCTGCTAAAGAGGAAAAAAAATTCACTAAAAGCCCTCATGAGAGCACCCAGGCAGATGTGAAAAAACCTCATTCAGTCCCAAAATCAGAGCTGATCACCAAAATTAAATATCTACGCCCTGTTGCCAAGTTCTGGACTGATTTTCCAGCAGCTGAGTCCCCCATTTGCACCATGGCAGGAAAAGGAGTGATAAAAATCCCAGTTCTAAATGTAAATCATACCAGAAGGTCCTGGAGACATGGCTTAGAGCCCTGCTCACCCCAAATCCCACACTCAAGGGGGCACAAGCTCCTCCTGAGGCACAGCCCCCTCCAAGCTGGCACAAGGACAAACAGCCCCATCACAGTGGGCACTCACCCCCTTTCTTTAGTTCAAAATTATGAAAAATTAAAATATTCTCACTCATCAGCAGCTTTCCTTGGTTTGAGAAGGAATGAGGAATGTGCAGAGCTTCTGACTGCCCAGCCCTGCTGCCCTGTCCAAGGATTTCCCATGGGAAGCCACAGGAAAAGCTTTGCAGAGCTCTCAGAGATGGAGCTGCCTGGGATGGGCATCCTGGGGTTTTAGCTCTCCCAAACCCAACTGGGCTACAAATTTCTTCAAAGCCAGGCTTAGAGAAAGGTCAGAGATTTTCTGTTCCTGGCTGAGCTCCCTGAATGCTGCCACAAACACCTCTGTTCTCAGGGAATATTCCTCACTCCATAGTGAAAGTACTGGGGTGGGGACCGGCCTCTGTCCTGTGCTTTGGGCAGCACTGAGGTGATAATCAGCCTTAATTATTCATTAGAAAAGTGACTTGGTGCTGAAACTTCCAGTTTATCAAAAACCCAAGAGCAGAGGGAGGAGCACAAGCACCCCCTGCTCCATCCTGTGCTCCATTGCCATGGGACAGGAACCAGCAGGGCTGGGACACAAAGCCTCAGTGTCCCTGCAGTGACTCCCCAAAGCAAAACAGGGAGAAAATCATCAGACAGCTCCCAGAAAATCATCAGACAGCCTGTGCCTGCTGCCTGTGCTGAGCCCATCCCCGCTGTTGGAAATGCAAAATGTGGCTGGGGGTGTGTGTTCTATCCCATCTGTCAGAGCTGGGGCAGCTCTCTGCTGTCCATGGGGCAGTTTTCCTTTCTCTCTCCCACAGCCAACCCTCCCTCCAGGAGATCTCTGCTGTCCATGGCCACTGAGTGTCCCTGCAGGGCTGATCCAATCCCAGCATCCCATGGGGAGATGCTCCGCCCAGGGGAGGAGCCAAGCATTCCTACCTGGATCCAATCTGAGCCTGTCCCAGCACAGCAGCCTTTGCCCCCTGCATTGCCAGAGGAGCAGCTTTCTGCTGCCCTGCATTGCCAGAGGGAGCCCAGGCCCATCTGCAGCAGCCCTGGAGCTGCAGAGGAAAACTCCCCCCTTGTGCAGGAACCCTGCTGCAGCAGAGCCACAGCTGGCACTGCAGGAGGGCTGGGCCCCCATGGCATGGGGCTGTGCCCCCACCCTGACACACGGGGGGCAGCTGCTATTCTGACTCTGGCAGTGGTTTTGTTTGTTTGTTTGTTTTTTACTATTGCATTTTTATTTTTTAATTTTCCTATTGAAGAACTGTTATTCTCTTCCTGTATCTTTGCCTGAGAGTCCCTTAATTTCAAAATCATAATAATTCAGAGGGAGGGGGTTTACATTTTCCATTTCAAGGGAGGCTCCCGCCTTCCTTAGCAGACACCTGTCTGTTCAAACCAAGACACCAGCCAAGAAAGAAAGAAAATCCCCTCAATCAGGCTGGAGGTGGGGAGGAGGAAAGTTGGGATTCAGGGCTGATCCTCAGCTCAGCTCTGACATGAGCTGTGCCAGTGCAGGAGGGGGTTTGCACTTGTGTTTCAGTTCCACCAAGGACATAAATCAGCTTTTAAATGATCTCGGAGCTGTTCCCACTGCCCATCACTCAGGGCTAAGTGAGAGGTGCTGCCAGGGAACTGCACTCCTGAGAACCTGCAGGAAGCAGGCAGTGCACGCATCACCCCAGCTCAGATCCCTGGGTAAATCAGGCACTGACACTCCAAGCTGGAATTTCCCAGCACCTGGAAATGAGCTGCATCCTTAACGCTGACACCAGTCACGCAGGCAAGTGCCAAACCCTCCAGCACAAAGCCACCCGCTGGCTCTGGGCACCAACAGCTCCAGAGCAATGCCTGCACAGCCATTCCTCTTTCCACAGGGAAAACACTCCAAAAAAATTTTTAAAAGGCAAATCAGGATATTTACAAAGTGTGGTAAAAACCCAATCAGGAAAACGCAGTGCCTGTGAGCTCAATTCCATCTCCAGAGTGTCATGGACATATTTTATGAAAAATCCTTTTGCTAGGATCTTTCCTCCTGAGAAGCTGAGAGGCCTCAGGAACAAAATTAAACATTGGTTATCTGCTGCTGTGGAATGCAACAGGTGCATCTGGGATTGGTCTCATGGGGTTGTTTCTAATTAATGGCCAATCACAGTCCAGCTGGCTCAGACTCTGGTCAGTCACAAGATTTTATCATTCCTTTCTATTCCTTTCAAACCTTCTGATGAAATCCTTTCTTCTATTATTTTAGTATAGTTTTAATATATAATTTTCTTTTAATAAAAATATATTATTAAATATTTATTAATAATATAATTATTAATAAATTTTATATAATAATATATTGCTATAATTTTTATATACTATTAATTTATATTTATATATAAAATAATAAATCAGCCTTCTGAAACATGGAGTCAAGATTCTCATCCCTTCCCTCGTCCTGGCACCCCTGCAAACACCACCACACCAGAGCAGTGAGGAGCATCTCAAATCCTGTCTTTCCAAACCGTGTCATCCCAAATCCTGTCATCCCCACTCCTGTCATCCCAAAAACAGCACCCAGGAACCAGAGCCAGGGATGCTGTGGGAATGGGGGCAAAGCACCTGTGCACATGGGCTCCATGGGGACAGTGCTGGGAATTGCAGAGCCAGAGCAGCAGCAGAAGTGGCAGCTGCTTGTCCAGCTGCATTTATTCAGTCCCAGCTCCCTCTGAGTCCCCACAGCCACCGAGCTGGGGATTTGGGGCAGCTCCTCCTCCCCTGGTGCTCCCTGGGCACGGGGACAGCCTGGGAGCTGATTTGTGGCACCCCTTGGAGCAAAGCAGGGCTTCAGCCCAGCTGCCTGCCCGGGAGGAGATCCAGCAATAGGAGGGGTTTAGAGGAGATGGAAAACATCAGTGGGGCAAAAATGAACTCCTCTGCTTCCCCCCTCGTTTGGGGCAGTGAATTCTGCACAAAACAGGGCAGGCTATACAGCAGGAGCAGGGCAGGGCTTGTCTAAACTGATCAAAAAGAGGATTTGTGATAACAAATATTTCACCAAAAAAAAAAAAATCCACAAAAACCCGTAAAATTCCACAAAAAAACCATAAAGCCAATTGCTCATCTGAACCCTGCTCACTGCTGGCTGCTTAAAATGCTCCTGAAGCCATTAAGGAAATTGCCCTGTAAATCACTCCTGACTTGCCAACATCCCACAAACACTGCTGGAAATTCATTTCTTTACTCTCCATCCCTATTTTCAGGAATATTTGGAACTCTTTGAAGGCTCTGCTCCATCCCCAGACCCTCCAGGCTGGAAATGTTGTAGATACCACTGCTGGTACCAGCTCCACTGGCGTTCCTTGGGTTACAACACCAACAAACAACTCCTGCCTGTGGCTGGAAAGAAAACCCATTTGATTCCTGGAGAATCAAATAAAATTCATATTAATGAATCAATGACTAATATTGGTATAAATAAAACCTGCAAGTACTGTGGGGTTTGTTTAAGAAAGGGAAGTGTATTTTTAGTCAGATTCTAATCTTAGTGTGCTCCTTAATGATTCAAGATTTTGTTCCCATAACCTTTGAAATCACTGCTGCACTTCATGGAAATCCTTAACATTTTGCTGCAGTAAATAATGAATGGAAGCAGCCTATGGAAAGATAATAATTTAATGTTAAAAATAACCACACATTACACACTGGCTGTGAAATTCCGTGTTTCAGATAAAAGGGAATTTGTTGTTAAAATACAACAAAACCTTTCTACTCAAATCCTATTTTCTGTTCATGAACTCAGGGTTCATAAACTCCACATTTCCATTTTCCACTTGGAAAACACAATGGGATATTTCACTTTGGGGTTGGTGTGCACAAAGCCCAGTGTTTTATCTCTCTGGAGGTTTTTGGGGAAATGCTCCTTAATACTCACTGAGGAAAAAAGAAAAAGCATATTCAGCTCATCCATCTCTGAACCTTTCCGCCTGTCAAAACTCCCGGGAAATACATTGGAAGAAATGATCCAAAAGATGACTAAATCTAATTTATTCCCCTAATTTTCACTGTCCCAATCCTGTGATCCATCAGACCTGGGCAAAGCCACGTCACACCTACTTTGGGCAGTCACAACAGCTCAACCTTGGTCACAGCAGTTCAATTCCAGGGTCTCTGCTCTGGTGGGGAGTTAGCAACAAACCCTGATGAAAAATGCCTCAAAATGTGTCCAGATCCTCCTTCCAAAAGGATTTTGGTACCTGCACTTTGATTTCATCCTTTTACAAAAGGCAACTCTGCCTCTGGAAGTTTGGAAAAGAAGACAATAATCTGTATTTTTTTTTAAAGGCTAGTTGGGAAAACATTGATTGGGAGCAGTTTGGGGTAACTTCTGCTGGGGGAAATTGGAATTTTGGGTTGGAGGCAGCTCTCGGCACCTCCTTTTCTCCATCCTGGCCCCCCTGTCAGGGTGGGAGGCACCCAAAGTGCAGCTGAGCCCTCTCTGCACCTTTCTGCCTGTCAAAACTCCCAGCAGCCAGGAAATACATTGGAAGAAATGATCCAAAAGATGACTAAACCTCATTTATTCCCCCAATTTTCCCTGTGAGCCATCAGACCTGGGCACAGACAGGTCACACCTACTTTGGGCAGTCACAACACCTCAGTCTTGGTCACAATAAGTTAAACTCACATAAAGCATCAAGATATTTTAAATCCCAACTTGTCCAGCATCCACCAGTGCACATGGAGCCCCCAAACACCCATGGGGATATCAGGGAGGAAAAGCTGCTGGAAAAGCTTCTTGGCTTCACAGTACCTTGGTGCCTGCTGTGGGGCCAGGACAAACCCCCAGGCTGGAATTGCACTTACTTGAGTCTCCAAAAGCATTAAAGAAGAAAGACAAGGTCACACAGTTAAAGGATAACCCAAAGGACACTCGGGGGGGGGTGGGACAGGAGCTGATGAAGAGTTTTGGGGGTTAGTCAGCAGCAGTAATGATGTTTTTACCAACCTGTTGGTGTCAAAGCACACCCTGACCCACAGCACAGCCAGCAGGATTGGATTGGGAGGAAGCACATGGAGTGAGAGAGAGTTTTCCACTGTGTTTGCTCAACTCCAGCTCCAGGGGAGTTGCCAAGAGCCTCATTAGGACAAAATCTGTCGCTTTAAGCTCCAGCTCGAGAAGGTCAGAGAGCAAAGACATAACCAGCTTTTCAAGAGTTTTCCAATTTAGTCTCACTTGGACCCCGTTTCCAGAATTCTTTCGTAAGTTCTCCTCCAGTTTTCCCTCCAAGAGACCTCTCCTGGTTCTCCCACGGAACCCAGAGTGCAAACACTGGTGGAACAATCAAAGCCAACAGCCCAGCACAGAATAAACACAGAGAACAGAAAGAAATACAAGTGAGAACAAGACAAACCATCAAACGAGGGGAGACGGGAGAAGAGAGGAGAATAGTTCAGGAGAAATGATGGAAAGGAATTAAGGGAGAAAAATGGAGGAGGGAAGAGGGGGAAAAGTCACAGTCAATGTATGGAACACAAGAGTTGCTCACAAATCACAAGCATCAAATGACAATGCCACCTTCCAGTCCTTTCCCTGGATGTTGGTCTGGAGGCTTTCCACAATGATGGGAATGATTTTTTGGGGAAAAAGAACACAGGGAGAGTGAAGGCACCAGGAGAAGGGGAAGGTTGACAGAGCTCTAAATGAGAAATCCACTTAGTGAATATCGTAACAGAGAGCAACTCACGGTGAATTTACGCTGGAGACTGACGAGCTGCGAGATACAGTACCTCGAGTTTGCTTTACAAAACTGCACATGCAAAAAAACAAAACAAACAAAGAAAACAAAAAGTGAGAAAAGAAAAAGCCAAAAAACCAAAACAAAAAAATAAACCAAAGGAAAATCAAACCAAACCAAACGGGAAACCATAAAAGACATCGGGAGGAGACTCGTACAGGCCGCGTCCTGTTGGGTGCAGACAGGGAGGAGACTGGGCAAGCTCCAGGGTTGTGGAAACCATGGACACACCACCCTCTGGAGAATGAGGACACAACCAAAGAGTCCAAAAAAGGGAGCCAAAAGGAAGAGGTCACCAAGAGGCCCCGTGGCTCCCTGG
The DNA here is from genome assembly GCA_024865655.1 of Emberiza elegans. NCBI lineage: Eukaryota > Metazoa > Chordata > Aves > Passeriformes > Fringillidae > Emberiza > Emberiza elegans. The sequence continues at coordinate 69,083,822 of JALJVW010000184.1, read as the reverse complement.
TACTCACACTGCCAAAGTCCTGCAGGAGCCACCTCTGCCACCCTGGGGAGGCCTGGCTGCAGCCACAGGGGGATTGTGCGCTGAAATCCTCATTTCCAAGAGGATTCCATTTGCTAATTCCTGCTCCTGGCACCAGGAGGGAGCTTTAACACGGAGCAAGGGCTGGGGAGAGGACGCCAGGCTCCAAAATCCACCTGAGCTCCAGCAGCTGGTGCCACGCAACTTCTCCTCGGTCCCTGCCTCAGATGGGCTCTTTGGAGGCACCTTCCTCTCTCCTCGGACACGGATTGGGATGGGCCTGGCTCAGACTGCCCAGAATTGGGTCACTGGGCCTAAAAACCTCAGGCTCTGCTGCAGCTTCAGTGGGGCAGGGCCCAGGGGTGAAAGGAGCTTCCTGCGGCTCAAGGAATTTTGTAGATTCCCCTTCATCTCCCCCACACCATTTCTGCGGGGGGGTTCTAAATATGGAAATCACCGAATCACACAGAAAAGGCAGGGAGTCCACAGAAAACCAGGATTCTAAATATCCTGATTGATCCCGGCTTGAGGCATTAATTTTTTCTAGCTCTAAGGATCATTTTTATCAATCTACAGCATTCCACAAACCCTCCTCAAGACTGAAAATAAAATCCCTTCACCTCCTGATTTGCCTTTTCAGTTGCAGCAGTTTTCCTCCTGCTTTCACAAGCATTTAAATCTGTTAACAATCAATTCTAGCCAACCAGAAGGCCCAGTTAAAATCTAATATTCTTTGGGTATCATAGAAGTAGAGGTTTAAATATACATTTATTAAAATTAATGGATTGTCCTAAACAGAAATGTTGGCTTAGTTACTGCATATAACACAAAATCCAGAGCTTCAGAAACCTGGAGTGAATATAAGAAAAATTATGGAAGGCATCATGAAAGTTTTGCTTGAAGCAAATAATCTGCTGAGCAGCCAGGTGAAGTATTTTACCTAAACCCCAGGATTTTTGTATTTGTCTGGTGCCAAATGAAACAGGAACAGAGGCAGAGTGGGAGTGGCATGTCCTGCATGCTGGCCAAGGAAATTACAATTTCCAGGTTGTTCAAGCTGGGCACCTTTTTACTCTTTGGCAACAAAATCCTGCAGAGAACAAACCCCTGAGTGCAGGGCATAACCAAGAAATTCCTTTGGGAAAACCTGGGATGGAGGAGAATGCTGCCCTGATTCACCTGGGAGTCAGCACCATGCAGCACGTGTGGAGATTTTGGGTTTAATTGTTGAAAATTGTGGAAAGCAGATGAACATCCCTCAGTGGGAGGCTGGGATGAGCCTCTGTGTGTCTGTGCTGGGCAGGATGAAGGTCATGCTCTGTCCTTGTCACCATGCAGGGGATGTGACACAAGTCCTGCAGCGCTCCAGGCTCACCTGCTCTGCTCCCGTGGCTGGATCTGCCTTTTTCAAACCATAAATTTGCCTGGAACTGCCGTGTGTGAAACCACAGAGCCAGCCCAGCCTCCTTTTCCAGGGCAAAACGACAGCAGGAGTTGATTTTGACCAGATGCTACTTACCAGGAAGGAGGGACAGAGCCCAGAGAGTGGCTGTGGGTGACACCAACGGTGAGGACAGAGAGGAAAAGCCACGGGAGGAATCAGAACCTCACACACTGACACACTCCAGGGGAGGAGCAGAGGGAAGAAACCACAACCAGCAAGAGGAAAAGAACACCTCTTCTAATCTACACCCCCCAGCAGAGCCCAGGGCACGGGGCTGGGTGTTCAGGCAGCTTCTTGCTGGGTCCTGTTGGGTGCCCACAGCCCAACAGAGATGTGGAAATCAGCCACGGTACTCCCGAGACAGAAGGAAAACATGGAACCTCCGAGATGGAAAACCTGGAGAAACAGAGCAGTTCCCCCCTCCCTGCATCCCCAGACCTGTACAAAAGGGCCACAGGGGTCAGGGTGAAGTGACCAAGGTGCCACCTCTGGTGGCTTTTCTGCCTCGCTCACACTGACAGGCACTGTCCCCCTGTGGGACTGCAATTACAGCACCAGTTCTGTGAACAAGCCCAGTGGGACCAGCAGAAACCAGTCCTGGAGACAGCAGGAGGTCCTTGGAGGCTGGGAAGTTGTCCTGGGAAGCACAGATAACTCTGGAAGAGCAGTGGGCAGTGTGACAACTGTGCTTAGGTCTGGTGCCCACCTACAGGAGCTGTCTCTGCCATTGCCCACCATGTTTCATCCACCACCCAGGTTCTCCTCCCACCAAAACTCAGCCCTCACACCTGTGATTAAATGATTCCCTTGGACCTGGCGACAACTCTAATCCATTACCTCATGGAATTAATAAACCCCAAACCTCGTAAATCACAGAGTGCAAAAAGTTCCTCCAAGTGTGGCTGATTACCTGGCAGGCTCCCACAAATTTAGAGGTGCTCAAAAATTGCTATTTTAAGGCTTTCCCCAAGCAAAGGTGAGGAGGGGGCACTGGGGAATGCTGTGGGTGCCAGGTGAGGCCCAGGTGTGCCCTGCCTGGGGCAGGGTGAGCTCGTGGCAGCCCCTTTTGTACGGGCCATTGGTGCAGCTCTGGCTGGGACAGGGGAGGCAGAGGAGGAACCCAAACATGGGGAGTTCAGGCATCAGGCCAGGCAAAAGCAAGAAAAATCCCCAAATTTGCTTTGGGGTCTTTGTGTGACCCACGGGGATGAGCCTGAGGGCTCCTCCTTCCACCGGCAGTGGCACCAAAAAGTGCTTTGGACATCCAGTGCCTTGGAATTGTCCCCTTGTCCCTGGTCTGGCTGCCAAGGAGGCTGCACCAATGGTTTGCCCTAAGGACCCCTGGCTCTGTGAAGTCCCTCAGGTGCAGAGGCTGAGCAGGGCAAACGACACAGAGGGGCTGAACAAAGCCAGAACTCACCTCCAGAAACAACAAAGCAAGGAAAATGCTAAACGGAAAACAAACAAACAAAAAAATAATCACAAAAAAAGAAGAGCGAAACAATGGGCTCGCATCAAACACATCTCCTGCGTTCAGCCAAACATTGCAAACAGTGACAGAACCAACACACCACCCTTGCTTTTCATCCTAAATAAATCCTTCAGGCTAGAGTTCACCAGGTGAAAAACCAACTGTGGTCAGAAAAATCTGCTCTCTGGTGGAGCAGAGAAATGCTGGGGGCTGCATGAAGCAGCAGCTCCACACCAGCCTCACTTTTCATCCAGAGAAACCACAAAATAAATCCTTCAGGCTAGAGTTCACCAGGTGAAAAAGGAACTGTGGTCAGACAAATCCGCTCAGGTCCCTTTGGTGGAGCAGAGAAATGCTGGGGGCTGGATAAGGCAGGAACTCCAGACCAGCCTCACTTTTCATCCAGAGAAACCACAAAATGAATCCTGCAGGACAAAGTTCACCAGGTGAAAAAGGAACTGTGGTCAGACAAATCTGCTCAGGTAATTCCCTTTGGTGGAGGAGGACTGTCACTGTTAGATTTTCTGGAAAAATCTCTTTGTCCAGGATTTTGCTCCCGGGAAGCTGAGAAGCCTCAGAGAAAAAAGAAACCAGTATTATCTGATTTGCTTCTCCTGTGTTTTGCTGCTTTGGAATGTGTTTGGAGATTGTTTATCCAACTGGTCATTGTTTGATTGGTTTAATGTGAATTGTTTTGACTTAATGACCAATCACAGCCAAGCTGTGTCAGGACTCTGGAAGAAGTCACAAGTTTTTCATTATTATCATATAACCTTCTGTAAGTATCCTTCCTCTATTCTTTAGTATAATTTAGTATAGTATATAGTATATTCTTTATATACTATATTCTTTAATATAATATAGAACATAAAATAATAAATTAGCCTTCTAAAAACATGGAGTCAGATCCATCATTTCCTCCCAATGCCAGGGGACCCTGAAAATACCACAGATCATCCCAACCCTCTGAGCCACCATGATAGTATAGGGATAAAATAATAAATTAGCCTTCTAAGAACATGGAGTCAGATTGATCTTTCCTTGCCTTTGTCTGGGTGCCCTGAATACAAGAGAGGACATTTCTGGAGCTCCAAAGCAATGCAGGATGTTGTGAGGCAGATGATGAACGATCCCTCCCCAGCACTGCAATGATGAGCCCGTTATTAAAGGAGGTCCCTGGTGTCCATCAATCACAAAGCAATTCCCAGCTCCCACAGCATCCAGCTCCAGGTGGGAAGGTGAAGGTGCCTCTGCAGAGCCTGGGTAACACTGGATAACAACCAGTTCCTGATGCTTAGGAAATCATGTTCAGTAACCAGCACAATAAATGGAGCTCAGAGCAGAGGAGGGGGGACAAGGGGACAATTCCAAGGCACTGGGTGTGCAAATTTGATGGAGCTCGCTTAGGAGGGGAGGCTGGGGCAGGTGGTTAAATGATTCCCTTGGATCTGGCTGCAACTGTAATCCATTACCTCATGGAATTCCAAAAACCCCAAACCCTGTAAGTCACAGAGCGCAAAAAATTCCTCTTCAGCCACAGCTGACCCTGTATTGGCATGGGAAAAATGCCAGAGGTGGGGGATCCAACCCTGTGGGAAGGGCTGGAAGGAGCTTTAGGGGAGCCACAGTCAGTGCTGGGAGCAGGAATGGCAGGGGCAGGGAGGAAAAGAGCACCTGAGCCCTGAGACAGCACAGCCGGCGTTGAGTCCTGAGCAGGCTCAGCCCAGGGACAGCTCGGTCACCTCTGTGGGGACACCGGGAACGTGAACATCGTGATCAAGAAAATCCAAGTCGTGGTGCTCTCTGCCACCACCTGTTTGGACTGGTGCAGGCAGGGAAAATATCAATGTTTTCAGAACATCCATCCATGCCATCGATGCCTGCTGTTGCAGAAATGCATTTTCACAGGTTGGGAAAACAATGTTAAACTAGAAAACTCAAAAAAAAAATATTCCTTAGGGGAAAGTACAAATAGAAATTGATCAAATAGAGCCACCTTTGCAGGAGCTCAATCCCAGCTTTCCCAGGCCTTGCTCACTGAGTCCTACAGGCATTGGATTCTCAGTACTTTGTACCCAAGTTTTGGGTTCTGGTGATATTTCCATCCACCAAAAATCCCATTTTAAAGAACACCCAGCTCTTCTGGCATGTCCAGCTCTGGATCTGATCTGCCAGGACTCACCATGGGCACAACAACTGCTCCACCATCAGAGCACCATGGGGAATAAGAGCAGGAAGAAATGAAGCGTTGGGGTGGATTTGGGTGCTAGAAGGTCCCTAAATTGGCCCTACTGTGCTGGAGAGAAGGCTCAAGAGATGGTGGCTGCAAAGCACCCCCTGTCCAAGATTTAGGAGCTGCAAACCACCCCCTGTACAATATTTAGGGGCTGCAAGCCACCCTCTATCCAAGATTTAGGGACTGCAAAGCACCCCCTATCCAAGATTTAGGGGCCGCAAACCACACTCTATACAATATTTAGGGGCTGCAGAGCACCCCCTATCCAAGATTTAGGGGCTGCAAACCTCCCCCCATACAATATTTAGGAGCTGAAAACCACCCCTGTCCAAGATTTAGGGGCTGCAAAACACACCCTATACAAGATTTAGGAGCTGCAAACCACCCCTTATACAATATTTAGGGGCTGCAAACCACCCCTTATACAATATTTAGGGGCTGCAAACCATCCCTTGCAATATTTAGGGGCTGCAGTCCACCCCTGTCCAAAATTTAGGGGCTGAAAACCACCCCTGTCCAAAATTTAGGGGCTGCGAACCACCTCCCATCCAAGATTTAGGGGCTGCAAAGCACTCTTATATTTAGGAAGTGCAAACCACCCCTGTCCAAGATTTAGGAGCTGCAAACCACACCCTATACAATATTTAGGGGCTGCAGAGCACCCCCTGCAAGACTTAGGGGCTGCAAACCATCCCCTATACAATATTTAGGGGCTGCAAACCACGCCTGTCCAAAATTTAGGGGCTGCAGAGCACCTCCTATCCAAGATTTAGGGGCTGCAAACCACCCCTGTCCAAAATTTAGGGGCTGCAGAGCACCTCCTATCCAAGATTTAGGGGCTGCAAAGCACTCCTTATACAATATTTAGGGCCTGCAAACCACCCCTGTCCAAGATTTAGGAGCTGCAAACCACACCCTATACAATATTTAGGGGCTGCAGAGCACCCCCTGCAAGATTTAGGGGCTGCAAACCATCCCCTATACAATATTTAGGGGCTGCAAACCACCCCTGTCCAAGATTTAGGAGCTGCAAAACACACCCTATACAAGATTTAGGAGCTGCAAACCACCCCTTATACAATATTTAGGGGCTGCAGAGCACCCCTGTCCAAGATTTAGGGGCTGCAGACCATCCCCTGCAAGATTTAGGGGCTGCAAAGCACCACTTCTACAATATTTAGGGGCTGCAAACCATCCCTTGCAATATTTAGGGGCTGCAGTCCACCCCTGTCCAAAATTTAGGGGCTGAAAACCACCCCTGTCCAAAATTTAGGGGCTGTCCAAGATTTAGGAACCACCTCCCATCCAAACCACCCTGTCCAAAATTTAGGGGCTGCAAACCACACCCTATACAATATTTAGGGGCCCATCCAAGATTTAGGGGCTGCAAACCACCCCTATACAATATTTAGGGGCTGCAAAGCACCCCTGTCCAAAATTTAGGGGCTGCAAACCACCCCCCATACAAGATTTAGGGGCTGCAAACCAAATCCAATATTTAGGGGCTGCAAACCACCCCTGTCCAAGATTTAGGGGCAAAACCACCTCCCATCCAAGATTTAGGAGCTGCAAACCACCCCCCTATACAATATTTATACAAAGCAAACCATTATTTAGGGGCTGCAAACCACCCCTGTCCAAGATTTAGGAGCTGCAAACCAAGATTACAAGATTTGCAAACCATCCCCTGCAAGATTTAGGGGCTGCAAACCATCCCCTGCAATATTTAGGGGCTGCAAACCACCCCTGTGCAAGGTTTAGGGGCTGCCAAGCCCCTCTGGAGCTCCCTGAGGATGGACACTCCATCCTTCCGTGGGTTTTTCACTTGAGAGCTGGATTTGACCCTTGTGGGTCTCTCCCAGCTCAGAATATTCTGGGATTTATGTATAAATTTGCTGTGAGATGGATTCATTAAATCTCATGGGTCACAAGCCACCAATCCATCCAACTCCCTCTCCCCATCTCCCAAAATCTGACTCCTCCCTCAAGCCCTGGACCTAAATGCTGATTTTTTTCCCCCAAAGCAGAGCTCTGTGAGTGGCCATGGAGCAGGGTAAGGAGATGCCACAGGGTGGCACAGGGTCAGGAGATGTGCAAACCATCCCTTCCACTGTGCTTGTGTGAATTCTCACACAGCTGGGGCAGGGCAGACTCAATTTGAGGCAAAATAAGCAAAAAAAAATCCACAATTTTGTCCTCACTTTGAATTGTTGTCACAAAAAATCTCCTTGTGCTTTTGAAAACCTGGTGAAGAATCATGGGAAAAGGCGATTTTTAACAATTTCAACCTTAGGTGCATGGAAGTGAGTTTTTTCTCCTCCTAATTTCTAAGAAATCTTCCCATGCAAAACACAGAAGCAAATAAGCACCATCATCATTTTGCATTTTCAAATACCAGAACCAAGAAATTCATCAAAGAGCAGGAGTAATTATCCTCATTTGACTTCTTTTCAAGGCTGGCCAGAAAATAATTGTAAGGAAAAAATGGTATTTAAAACTATCAAACAGCCAGAGCATAAATAGGAGCTGATTACAGCAGTAATGACAAAATAAAATGGTAAGAAGAATAAAATAGGCAAATTAATAATATTCTTTTCCTTCACATGTAATAAACTGGCTCCACTTGGCCTTTTGTCTTTGCTAAAGTGGATTAAAGTCCCAGTAAAAAGAGATTTCCACCGAAGGAATCCGGCTGCAGTTCAGGTTTTTTCCAGTAAATTGAGCAGGAAATTTCTTTTTTTTTTTAATGCTTGAGCTTCTCCAGCCCTTGGAGGTCTCCCCTGTAAAAGGGGTCTGGAAAACATCAGCAGCTCCCAGTAAAATGCAGGACCAAATGTTTTTGGTGTTGCTGCTGAAATTCCAGAAGAGTTCAAGGAACCTTTTCAGCAAATCCTTGTGAGGAATCCCAGAACAGAGTCACGGAATGGTTTGGGTTGGAAGGACCTTAAATCCCATCCCAGCCTCTGCAGGGACACCCTCCACCATCCCAGGCTGCTCCAAGTCCATCCAACACTTGGATATTTCCAGGGATGTCTCAAACACAGGAACCTGGACCTCAGCTATTTCCACCTGCACTTCATTTCTGCCCCTCCAGGATCCAGGAAAAGCTGGGCCCAAGGCAAAGCTCTCCAAGGGTTTTGGTCTCTCAGAGCCTGTGCTTGTCCTCCTCCGGGCATCTGGGAATCCCAAATGGATCTTCCTGCCTCCAAACCAGAGCATTTTATTCCTCCCAGCTCTTTCAAACAGCAAGGAAAAGGAATTCAAGCACATTTTCCAGCTATTTAAGAGGATGCCTTTGCACTTCAATTCTCAAGATTATTAAAAATATTGATTTCTGTGCACACACAGAAATAACTCATTAAAAATCATTAAACTCATCTCCTCCTTAAAAATCCAAAGTGGGATGTTAACACTTCACCTGGTGAAATCTACCTTAAAAAAACCAAAAAATCCTCCTAAAACACAATTATTCAAAGCTGAGGCCTTACAAAGAGCACCAAACTGAAAGAAATCCTTATTAAACTCCTAATTAAGTGCTCAGCACTGAAGTATTTGGCCAGAGGTGGTGCAGGAGGGCTCCCAGACCATGGGATGCTCCAGCTGGACAGACAGACAGACAGACGGCCACACTGCAAAAGGGAAATGCTCTCCCAAGGAATCAAAGGTGCTTACGCAGCTATGGAGATGTTGGCTGCTGACATGGGGCTCACTTCAGCCACCTCCTTGGCCTTCTGCAGGGCCAGCTTCTGGTTGGTGGCTTCCTCCATCTCCTCCTCGTCCTGGGGCACAAAAACAAGAGAAAACAGGGAATAAATCATGGAATAACAGCAAGCAGAACTCCCCTGGGGCGTGGTGCTGCCACTGCTGCACTGCAAGGACACAGGGATTTCAATTTAGGGTTGCAAAGATACAGGAATTTCAATTTAGGGTTGCAAGAATACAGAAATTTCGATTTAGGGTTGCAAGGGCACAGGAATTTCGATTTAGGGTTGCAAAGACACAGGAATTTTGATTTAGTGTTGCAAGGACACAGGAATTTCAATTTAGGGCTGCAAAAATACAGGAATTTCAATTTAGGGCTGCAAAGACACAGGGATTTCAATTTAGGGTTGCAAGGACACAGGAATTTCAATTTAGGCCTGCAAGGATACAGGAATTTCAATTTAGGGCTGCAAAGACACAGGAATTTCAATTTAGGGTTGCAAAGACAGGGATTTCAATTTAGGGCTGCAAAAATACAGGAATTTCAATTTAGGGCTGCAAAGACACAGGGATTTCAATTTAGCGTTGCAAGGACACAGGAATTTCAATTTAGGCCTGCAAGGATACAGGAATTTCAATTTAGGGCTGCAAAGACACAGGAATTTCAATTTAGGGTTGCAAAGACACAGGAATTTCCATTTAGGGCTGCAAGGACACAGGGATTTCAGTTTAGGGCCACAAGGACACAGGAATTTCCATTTAGGGTTGCAAGGACACAGGAATTTCCATTTAGGGCCGCAAGGATACAGGGATTTCCATTTAGGGTTGCAAGGACACAGGGATTTCAGTTTAGGGTTGCAAGGACACAGGGATTTCAGTTTAGGGCAGATTTTCTTGCAAGAAGCCCCAGGTTTGGGGCAGGCGAGGTTTGGTCAAGAGGGTTTTTTACCCTCACAAACATTCTTGACTCTGCTGGGTCTCCTCTCAGCACACAGCAGTGGGGAAGGAGACTCTGAGGGAGCAGGGATGGACAATTCCAGGTGGAATTCCCCATTTATCCCAGAGCTGTGTGTGGAACAACCCTCTAAAGCCAATGTCCTGCTGGAACACCTGCACAGGCTCCTAAATCCTCCCTGACCTCCTGCCAAGGGGACTTTGCTGAAACAATAATAAAAAATGATGGATTTGGGATGGTTCTGCTCTCATCAACTCTTCACACCCACCTCAGATCCCTGAAGACTCAGGAAACAAAAAAAGAACCATATTAAATATAGTTTAATATATAATAAATGTAGAGCAAAGGGTTCTGCTCCTGCTTCTTGCAGATCCCTGGCTCATGAGGATTTTTAACCTCTGAAGATTGTAACTGGGATTTCCCTCTTCCTACCCAACATGAAAAGCACCACTAAAACCCAAAATTAAGAATCTTAATTTAAAAACATTAATTACAAAAATTTATTTCAAAAATTCAAAATTTTAAAGACCTTAAACGCCGAGGTACGAGCAAAACCCAAAGAAACAGTCTGGTTCCCCTTCAGTGGGCACCAAGGGCAACTTTGCTGGAATTTTCTAACAAATTTTCTTCAAAATAAAGTCAAATCATGGAAGGATCAGCACATTTGTGAGATGCTGGTCCAGGGAAAACCACACTGAGAGCAGTCCCAGGCTCTCGTGTCAAACTTCATGGAATGCACAGGTCTGCCTCTGCTCTCCAGGCTGCTGGAAGGAGTCAGGATTAAAATAATGAGAGCAGACAGATCTCCAGCTTTGGAGTAGGAAATTATAGAGATTTATCCACCCTGAATTCCATCTGCATAAACAGCTCCTCGCTCTGCCTTTGGTGCTATTTGCTTCCACTGAACTCATTTGGAAACTGTTTTATTTTTCTCCTTCAGAAGAAAAAAAAAATGGAGAAAATTGATTTTAAAAATCGTTACCATATAAATTTCTTCTTTTTTTTTCCCTTTTTTTTCGCTTTACAAATATTTGCAAGTCTATAACCAGGCCTGAATAAAAGACCTGCTGAGCAATTATACAAAGTCAATATTTCTCAGCTGCCGAATTCCAGTATTTTATGATTTTTTTTCCATAATTTGCAGTATTTTATTTTTATTTTATGTCAAAATGCAATTTATCAAAGCTTTGGGAGCTCATTGCAAACCAAGGTTTAAGCCTGGCCCCCAGCTCAGCCCCAGTTCCTGTCCTTTCCCCCTGCTGGGGTGGGAAAGCAGCAAAGCACCCATGGACTGGGATAAACTCAGAGTATTTGGGGAAGAAAAAGAGAAAGGAATGAATTCCACATTTCCCACCCTGGGTTTTGCTCCCTCCATGGAGCAGGGCTGGGACAGACAGACGCTGTCACTCTGTCTGGAATGTCCCTGGGCTCAGCTGTCCCAGCTGTGTGTCCCCAGGTCCTTGTCCCCTCCAATTTGCCCCCTGGACTCTGTGGGTTCCCTGCTCAGCAGGAACAAAACATCCCAGAGTGGTCCCAACACAAATTTTCTTTCCCACACAAATCCCACAGCAGCTCCTGTTTTACTTTTTTAATTAAAAAAACAACCAAACTGTGCCCATCCCAATGCAGCAGAAATGTTATCCTCAGGACACAAGTTTTAAAAGGAATAACACCCCAATAAAAAAAAAAATCTTTCAGGTTTTCCTTTCATCCTCCAGGTAAATTCAAATTATTTCTTCCTTTGAGGGATCTCCAGCAGCCTTAAAAACCAAAGGCTGCTGATTTTTCTTTCTGTGCCCCTAAAGCACCAGGTGCAGGTTTTAAAACCTCTTTTAAATGTGTGGTTTCTGCTCCATCGTCCCGGGTGCCTCTGTAATTCTGCTGGATTTCCATCCTGAAGGAGCAGCAAACGCAGCTACTCCTCCCTCACAACGAGCTCAGCCCTCAGCAGATGTTTGCTTTGTAATATCTCTGTGGCTCCTTCCATGCAGATATTGCAGATGACTCCAAAAAATTCATTAATTTTTTTACCTGATATTTAAAATTCCAGCTCAAACTGTCACCCCCATTTCACAGATAAAGCTCTTGCCCATAAGGACATCCCTGGTTCATGTCCTTTCTGTTTTCTAGAGGTCTAAATCTTAATTTAAATCAATTTCTCACAGGGTAAAACCCATTTTTGGTGCTACCCATCATGATGTGCATCATTAAAAGTGAATTTTCTTGAATATATTCAGCCAGTTAAAGCCTTTTCCAAAGGAGGAGGGGGATTTATGGATGATCAGCTCTGGGTTTGGCCACTCCCTTCAGTCCAGAATTTCTGGGCATTCCTCAAGAGTTTTATACAAATTTATATCAAATTCCCACATCCCTCATACATGTGTTTATCCTGCTTTTTCAGGGATCACTGGCAGTGCACAGAGATGAGAAAACAGTTTCTGCTTGGATATTTAGGAGAATAAAGCCTCAGTTGTAGTGGGTTTACACTCCAGTTTAGTGAGGATGAAGCAGGAGCTGCTGGATGTCACCAGAGACATTCTGCATGACCAGCAGAGAGATTTGAAAAGCAAATTTTGGGGGCAATTGTAAATTCTACTCTGAATAAGTGAACGGGAAGAAAAACCTGTCAATATATTAAAAAACCCTAAAGGTGAGGGAACCCAAAGTGATTGAGGAGAGTTCTCAGGAATCACTCAAAAATTTGGTGGCAGAGTTTGAGTCAGGCCAGAACAGGAAGAGCAGGAGAGGGAGCTGGGAGCAGATTTTTATAGTTTAAAAGCAAAGGTGGTGATTCTTTATATTTTTTTCCCCCCAAAATGAGTCATTCCGAAGCACTGGTGAGTTCTGTAACAGCCACAGGGTGATCAAGCTGCAGTTAAATATAGCCCCAGCTCTGAGAGCTCCTCTTACAGGTCACAGAGCCCAGAAATTGGCCCAAATGCCACATTAAAAAAGTCCAAATTAGCATCCAGAATTGGGGAAAGTTGGGATGTTCCAGTCCTGAGGCAGGAAAGTTTTCTGCCTTCCCTAAACAGAGGCAATTTCAATTGCTCCTGGCTCTCCCACATTAAATTCAGCACTGATCTCAATTAATTTCACAGAATAAATGTCAGGAGAGTCTCCTGGGACCAACTGACTCCTGAGTAACTTCCTTGTATCTCTGGGCCATTTTTGGGGCTTGCATGGTCATATTTACTCAGCAGGAAATCCCTCATTCTCCAGGTATGTGTCTAATTGAATTTTAACTTTTTCTTCTTGTTTTGAAAGCCCCAGTGATTTGGAGGGGAGATCATAAATAAAATTAAGCGGAAAAAAAAATCCCAAGAGAGTTTTCGGAGAAGCTTTATGATTTGGCAATGCTGTTGAATCCATCAATATTTAATTAGACTTTATAAACATCCCCAAAGTCAGGTTTCTAACCCTCCCTGTCAGCTGCTGAAATATTCACAGGAAAGCACTTAAAGGATTAAGAAAGAAGGAGGATGAGCTTCATTATCCAAGAATTGTGCTGGGCCTCATCTCTCCTCTTAGCACGTGCAAGGGATGCCCATAAATCTGGGAGGATCTTTGCCTCCAGGCTGGAGATTTCTGTGAGCACAGAAACAGCTGAGCTGCTGAAAGGGGAAAAATTCCTACTAAATAAAAAAAAAAAAAAAAAGGAAAAATTCCCAAAACAACAGAGTAACAGAGGGACATTAAAGACAGCCATGAGCAGCATTTTAAGGGAGGAGGAATGCAGAACACAGAATTGGAACAAAAAATAAAATAATAAAAAATTATAAAATTTTATTTACAATAATAATTACTTATAATAAAATTACTTATAATAAAAATACTTATAATGAACTTATTTATAGTAATAGAAATTATTTATAAAATTTACTTATAATAATATTCATAATAATGAAAAGCTTTATAATAAAATTACTTGTAATAATAAAACTATATATAGAAATTATTTATAATAAAATATTTATTATCAAAATATTTATAATAATAAATAAAAATTCACCCAGGAGCCACCAGGCTGTTTGGAGGGTTTGTTGGGATGTTAGCGTTCAATGACACATAACCACGAGGAATGATTATGTTGGTGCTTTTATTAAGAGCTCTGGGAATCAGGGTATTACAACCCAAATCTGATTCCGACCATACAGTTGAGATGAACATGTTTTTATACTCTATCATTATATAACTTTCATGTTAATTATTAAACTTATATTGTTCTATTGTATACATAGACTTCAGCTAAGTATAGTCCCCCAAATTTCCATCATAGTTGCTCACTATTCTTCTTATGGTTATATAATAATTATATTTAGTTACTAAACAATTACTACATCTAACAATTATATCATTTATCATGTTGCTTACGCAGGTGCAGTGGTCTGGGAAAAGTACAAGGCCTAATATTTCAGAGTCTATTTTAATATTTTCCCAGGCCCCACTATCAGGGAGAAAGCTCCAGAAAAGCTGGAGCCAGTCCTGCAGGAAAAGGGGAGATGGCAAAGAGCAGCTCAGCCACAGCAGGGCTGTGGTTTTTGATGGGAACCTTTGGCCGGTTTGCTCGGCAGCAGCTGGAGGAGGGTGGGAAATGTGGGGAAATCTCCGTGTCCCTGAATGTGGAGCTGCAGTGGAGACCCACAGAACCATAAATGTTGGGAAAGCTCGAGTGCAGCAGCGCCAGATCCACCCCCAGAGCTCAGCACCAACCCTGAGCACCACGTCTCCGTGGATTTGAACAATTCCGTGGGATGGTTTGGGGTGCGAGGCCCTCAAAGCCCATCCAGGACACCTCCCACCAGCCCAGGCTGCTCCAGCTCCATCCAGCCCGGCCTCGGGATCCAGGGGCACGAACTGCTGCGCCTCTCCCCAAAACTACAACCCACCTGTGCCTGCTGCTGCCTCAGCACGTGGGCAGAGAGCTCTGCCACTGGCAGGAGGAAAGAAATTAAAGTTTTAAACATAACCGCCCTCATGGGGACACTGCTGCCTGTGCCCCCAGCAGGTCACTGTGACTGACGGCAGCAGCACAGGAATGGGTGAGAAAAGCTGAAAATGTGCAAAAAAGCCTTTACTTCTCCTCATAAATCCACCAGACTGCACCGAGAAATCAAAATTGTGTAATAACCCGCACACCAAGGGCAACAGTCACAATCCTCCTGCACAACCCTGGGCTGAGCTGTTCTCAGTGTAAACATTCTGCAACAGAAATCTGTGTCCACACCCAGGAAAGTCGCACCAGTGTCACTGCCATCCTGCCAGGACCTGGCTTTGTGCCTCTGACTTCTCTTACACCTGGGGAGAGGCAGGAATATCCCAACATCTCCCCTGAGTGCTCACAACAGCCTCTGCAAATTGTTTTGCCTGGAGCTGACTGGAAAATTTTAATTCTTTAATCCATCACCAACCTTGGTGAGGTAAGGGACACAAAGTGTGAGACCAAACTAAACACAAAATATTCCCTGCAACCTGAAATAAAGAAACCTGTAGGGCAGTAAACCTCTCTGCAGTGCAAGCTGGTCACCAGAGGGGAAAAGGCAGCACCACAACCCCTGAGTTTGCTCCTGTCTGAGCTTCCAATCAGCAAAAAACTCTTAATGGCTTCTCCTCTGCTCTTGGAAACTGAAAATGAGAGATGAGCAATGCTCACTCTGGGATAAAGCAAATACAAAATATTCACTGCAACCTGAAATAAAGAAAGCTGAAGGGGAATAAACATCCAGGTGCCTCTCTGCAGTGCAAACTGGTCACCAGAGGGGCAGCAGGTGATGCCTCAGGTTTTAGCTTTTCTAATTTTCACATTCTGAGCTGCTTTAGTGTGTGGGTCTGAGCTTCACATCAGGGCACTGGTGAGCTCTGTGCACAGAGCAGGGAGACAAAACAATTCCTGCTCCAGCTGGGCACCAAGGACAAATGATCCAAATATCAGCCCCAAGAGCACAAACACCGTGGGCTGGAGAGAGAAAAACAAGCAGGGTGGGACTGCAGGGGCTAAAGCTGGAATGGGACAATGAACTGCAAGACGCAAATGGAGCAGAACTGATAAAAATGTGAGATCTCACAACCAAGCTCCCTTTTGCCCCCATCTTGGAGCCATCTGGGGGCTGCCAGGGTGTGGCCTTTGAAAGCCCTTCAATAAATCTCCACTTCATTCCCCTTAACTCCATCTAGCCTCTGTCCCAGCTCCTTCAGGCACCCCCGGGCTCCAGGGGACAGCTCAGGGTGTCCCCCTTGCCCTGGAGGGCACAGCCATGTCCCACCTACCTTGGTCAGCTCCTGCGCGTTGGCCAGGTTGTCCACAGCGATGGCCAAGAAGACGTTCAGGAGAGTATCTGTGGGAGCAGCTAAGGAAAAGCTCTTCACAGAGCACAGGAGCAATCATTCCCTCCCTGCTGCCCCTCTTCCCCCCTCAGTGTTTCATGGATAGATCTCTGGAAGATTTGCCACCATTCCCAGCTCACCCACCCTGCCCAGAGCTGGCCCTGCAGGGCTGGACACACATTTGTGTCCCCAGCACCTGTCTGCAGAAGGGACAGGACCTGAGGGGTGTCACCCCATCAGAGGGGCAGGGTGGGACCTCCTGCTGTCCCCAGAGGCACCACAACCCCTAGTTTTCCACCCCTCCAGCCCAGAAATGCAGATTTCAGCCTTATTTTCCCCTCACAAAGATTTCAGCCTCTTTTTCCTCTAACACAGATTTCAGCTTCATTTTCCCCTCATGCAGATTTCAGCCTCATCTTCCTCTCATGCAGATTTCAGCTTCATTTTCCCCTCATGCAGATTTCAGCCTCATCTTCCTCTCATGCAGATTTCAGCTTCATTTTCCCCTCACGCAGATTTCAGCTTCATCTTCCTCTCACGCAGATTTCAGCTTCATTTTCCTCTCACGCAGATTTCAGCCTCATTTTCCCCTCACGCAAATTTCAGCTTCATTTTCCCCTCATGCAGATTTCAGCCTCATCTTCCCCTCACGCAGATTTCAGCCTCATTTCCCCCTCTTGTTTAAAAGGACAACCAGTGGAGCTGCAGGAAATGGGTCATTTTAAGCCAACATTTACATTTTTACACACACAGAGCTGTATAAAGTCATGGAGAGCACGGAAAAGTGAATCTCAGGCCATTGCTGCTGGGAGGAAACCATCGTGGCTTACCTTACTGCAGTCAGGGTGGCACTGGGGCACCCCAGCCATGCTGAGCCCCACACAGAGCTCAGCTGCCCCAGAGCAGCACACCCAGCCCCATTCACGAGCTCTGCTGATAAAACAGCCCCTAAGCCCAGCCCAGAGCCCAGCTAAGCCAGGGCAGTGCCCAGGCCAGCCCAGGCCTCTCAGCAGAGCTCTGCATTCCATCCCTGAGACACAACACTGGCCTGGAATTATTTACTCCTCTTTTGCTTTCATTTTTCCACTTCATGATTTCAGCTTTTGCTGAGTTTATTGTTGTTATTCCAGCCTTGTGGCTGCAAAACAGCCCCAGAGCAGCCATAAATCGGCTGCCTTAGCACAGGGAAGGAGGGCAAGCAGAGCAAAACACAGCAAAACCACTCTCCCAAGGAGAAAATGTGTTTGGCTCTTGCACATCACCTGGGGACAGGAGAGTCACTCACTGCAGAGCTCTGTTTGCTCCTCCAGGTAGGAATGTGTGCAGGAATGGTTCATAAACCCACTGAAAGGAGTGTAGGAGATTTAGGAAACTAAGCCAGGTATTTGCAGGAGGCTCCAGGAGAGCTGGAGAAGGACAGGGATGGAGGGACAGGACACAGGGAATGGCTCCCACTGCCAGCGGGTAAAGTTTTATGGGATATTGGGAAGGAATTCCAACAGGCTGGAAACACTTCCAAGCCTCCTATCAGGGAATAAATGTCCCAGCAGTAAAACTGCCTCCCTCCCCCTGCCTCCCACACCCTCTGGAAGCGGCTCATGTAACAAAGGCAACCCCTGGAAATGGAATTAATTTCTTTTTATCAGATCAGCCTGGCCTGATCCATTTCCAAGCAGACAGAGTCTGGCAGACTTGGGTGTTTCTGCCCCAAAAAAGGTCCCTCAGCCCCCTCTGCAGAGCTGGGGGATTCCCAAATTTCTCCCCAAGCTGGGCACCAAGGACAAATGATCCAAATCTCAGCCCAAGAGCACAAACACCGTGGGCTGGAGAGAGAAAAACAAGCAGGGTGGGACTGCAGGGGCTAAAGCTGGAATGGGACAATGAACTGCAAGGTGCAAATGGAGCAGAACTGATCCCAGGGACAGACCCCGTGCCCGGTCGTGCATTTTGGGGCCATTTTGGTTCATCTTGGATGCAGCCCTGGCTGGGCTCTGGTGCTGCCCAAGGTGGGTCCATGGAGGCTTTTAATAAATCCCTGCTTTGTTCTTTAGCTCTGTCCAGCCTCTGTTCTAGGGCAGCCTGCACAAGGCATCACACAGAGCCTGGCACCCATCAGCTCTGGCTCCAGCAGGAGTTGGATTCATCCCTTTGGATGTTTCGCCATCCTCCCTGACTGCCAAGCCCTGCAGGGCATGGACACAGAGCCCTGGGGTCTCTCCAGCCAGGAACCAGCATTCCTCCTGGTTTTATTTTCCTTCGGGAAATGATTCCTCAGGGCCAGGGGAGGTTTGGAATGTGATGCCCATCACCTGCTCCTTCCTCCATCCCAGAGGGACAGTGAGGAGAGGGTGAGAGCACCTCAATCCCAGGGATACTGAACAGGAAAAAACAGTGCTGGAATCATCATCTCTCCCACAAAGAGCCACATTTCTCCTTTACAAAGACATTAATTCCCCCATTTCCTTTGAGGGTGGGGAGCTGAGGGCACCCCTGGGCTGTGCTTGGGTGTTTGGGTTTTTTCCTCTGGGGTGCTTCCAACAGTCTAGAAACACTTCCAAGCCTCCTATCAGGGAATAAATGTCCCAGCAGGACAACTGCCTCCCACACCCTCTGGAAGTGGCTCATGTAACAAAGGCAACCCCTGGAAATAATTTCTTTTTATCAGATCAGCCTGGCCTGATCCATTTCCAAGCAGACACAGTCTGGCAGACTTGGGTGTTTCTACCCCAGAAAAGGTTCCTCAGTCCCCTCTGCAGAGCTGGGGGATTCCCAAATTTCTCCCAAACTCCAGGCTCTGGCTCAGGCTGTGTAACCTGGATGAGGCAGTGCCTGGAGCCAGGATGATTCCTGCCTGGCACTTGAGGGCCAGGGAAGGGCAGCATCCTCCAGACAGTTCCTGCTTTTCTTTCAGGCTCCTCTGCAGTTTTTCTTGGAGTTTTTTTTTTTTTCTTCTTCTTTTTTATTGTCTCAACAGATGCCTCAATTTATCAATTAAGTGGATAACAGTGAACCCAGGCATGGTGTAATTTCCTGGAAAATGGGCCAAATCCTGTTGTTACTTTAATCATAAAACTTTCATTAAACCATTTCTGGTTCCACACAGACTCTCTGGAAATGGAAACGTAACATGAGACACTTCCCACTTAGAAAAGCAAACTTTTCCTTGCCATGATCCATTGAAAAAGCAAATTCTTCCCTGTCTCTTTGTGCTCACATAGCCTCACCTGCAGCAAACTTATCCCAACTTGCAGGACTCAGGGAGGATCAAAGAATCCCACCTGGCACATCCTCCTTCCTTCCTGAACGCCCCAGTGATGTCCTAAGGAGCTCAAGGAGCCACCAACACGGGGCTGTGGGCAAAGGGCCTGGCAGAGGCACTGGAGATGTCTGGAGGAACTCACAAAAAACAGCCCTGGATCACCTCAGCAGCAGAAGGGAAAACAAGAGAGCTGCACCTGCAGGATGATTTAGGGAGAAGGTGGGTGAGGCTCCCGCTCTCCAAATCCCAAATCCATGGCAGGGGCAGCAGATCCCCTCCTCTTGGACATGCCCTGCTCCTTCCCTGGCACTGGAAGCCAAAGGAGCAGCGAGAGGTCCCCTCTGAATTCAAGGTGAGGAAGGGAATTCATGCCCCGTTCCTCAGGAACGCTGGGGCTCAGCAGCTCGGAGGTGAAATGTCCCTCTCTCAGCTGTGCTGTCAAGCCTGATTACAGCTTAATCTCATTTCCAAATGCCAAGCCCAGAGAATTTAGAGCTCTCCCTCCCTCCCTGCTCTCCTCTGACCCAGTTTAGCGGAGCCTGGTGTTTCTGGAAGGGCCGTGCTGGCTGCTGTGAGATGTCTGAGCATCGCTGCCACGAATGGGATAAATCCCACGGGGACACTTGTGTGACAGGCACAGCTCCCACTGCCTGCTCTGCTCTTCCCTGTCCCTGCTCCTCATCCTGGAGGAAAGAATTCCAGCCAAGCCAAAGGGCTGGAGCACTGCTGTGCCACCTGTGGGCACCACTGTCATCGATGGCACCTTCTGTCCCCTCCATCCCAGCTGGAGCACCCCATTTCTGCAGGAACTCTGTCTTGAGCCTCAGCATTTCCCCCAGTTCACCTCTCCCCTTCTCCTACATCTCCAGCCCAAACAAGACTTCAAGGAAAAGAGGTTGTGTTGTGATTTCAGGGTTTACCTCGGAACCTCGGGTTTCTCCCCTGATAATTCCCTCCCAGGTGTGTCAGTCACCTCTCCTTTCCCCTCCCAGCACTGTCTGTCAATCCTGGCATTCCAGAAGGTGTCCAGTGATGGGCAGGTTCACAGGATGCCCTCTAACCCCTGGGGGGCATTGGGCCATCCAGGTGTCCTTTGTCCCTTTGTCCCTCCCCTCCTGTCCCTGGTTGGTGGCTCCCTGCCCCTTCCCTGCCCCTCTCCCTGGGGTTCAAAGGAGCAGCAACCACAGGACAGGGAGTTCTGGTGGAGCTGTGCTGCATTCAGAGGCCTGTGGGCCAGAATAAAGCTCTGGATCCAAACCCTCTGTTGCCTGATTTTTTAAGATTTTCTGAGCCCTCTGATGTTTACATTCTTGTATCAAATTTTCTCACACACTTTCTGTAAATAACTCATTGTTTTGCATTCTTTTATGGAGGAGGAGAAATCTGATGGACTGTTGGTTTGTCCAGTGTCACTGGAGAGGTGGCACTTTCACCCTCCAATCCACTGTCACTTTTAGAAAACTATGAATCTTAAAGTCAGAAAATAAACCTCCCTTTTTCTTCACCTTGAGAGCTGCGGTGTGTGTGCTCGTGTTGTTTCGTGTCCTATAGTGACAACTCTCCATCAGAACAGACTCCTTTCCTTCACCATCACCTCAAAGCTTCTCCAGCAGAGGTAAACCTGAGGAGCAGCCCCCTCTGATGAGAGGAGGCCCCATCCCAGCACCACCAGAGCTCCTGCAGGCCTGGACTTGTCCCCACGGGCCCAGCTGCAGCACCCAGCCAGCCAAAAGTGTCTGTGGGGTGAAACACCACACACCCAGCCAGCCAAAAGTGTCTGTGGGGTGAAACACCACACACCCACAGCCAAAAGTGTCTGTGGGGTGAAACACCACACACCCACCCAGCCAAAAGTGTCTGTGGGGTGAAACACCACACACCCACAGCCAAAAGTGTCTGTGGGGTCAAACACCGCACACCCAGCCAGCCAAAAGGTTCTGTGGGGTGAAACACCACACACCCAGCCAGCCCAAAGTGTCTGTGGGGTGAAACACCACACACCCACAGCCAAAAGTGTCTGTGGGGTGAAACACCACACACCCACAGCCAAAAGTGTCTGTGGGGTGAAACACCACACACCCAGCCAGCCCAAAGTGTCTGTGGGGTGAAACACCACACACCCACAGCCAAAAGTGTCTGTGGGGTGAAACACCATACACCCACAGCCAAAAGTGTCTGTGGGGTGAAACACCACACACCCAGCCGGCCAAAAGTGTCTGTGGGGTGAAACACCACAGTGCTGCTGTTTGGTTCAGCATCGAGGGCCAGCCAAGTTCAGGCACGTCCTGTCCTGCTGTATTGGTAATATTCCAATAGCTATATTCCCCTCTGCCCTCCTTTTTCTTTCTACCCTTTATTTCCTTTTCTGATCCCTCTATTGCATTTGCTGTTGGCCCTCAATAAAGGCGCATTTGTTGTGATTATACTGACAGTCCCCTGCTGTTTGCCTTGTGCACTTTTGGGATCTGGAACGGAACCATCACAACTCACTTGCCCTAGCGTGCCAGTGGGCAGGACTGTGGCACCAAGGATGGAAGGATACAGTTACCAAACAGAGTGAGCACGATGAAGTAGATGGAGGAGAACATTCCGGAATGGACTCCGCCCTGCGACTCTATCCCGTGGTACATCACAGCGTTCCAGTCCTCTCCCGTCAGGATCTGCACAGAGGGACACAGAGGGTCACTCACAGGAAAGGGTCACTCACAGAGAGGGTCACTCACAGAGGGGGTCACCTCTGACGCTGGCAAGGGGGGTTATTTACAGACGCAAACGAGATGGGACTGCTGCTGGAAAGTGCCTTGAGATGTTTATTTTTCAGCATCAGTCTCATTACATGGCTATGACAATGGGAAGATGCCAGCAGCTCGCATTCTAAGCAGCAAACCAAAAAACTTAATGTTACAACTTACTTTATAAGCTTCTTGACCAATTACAAAGCAAAAGCACATTGACAGTATTTCTATCCAATCACCATGAGCACACGTACCTTTGGTTAAAACAGTGCTTGCATATTTCAAATACAATACCTGCTTGTAAGCTTTAAAACACAACACATGCTGGGACTGTAACCAGAGCTCCATTATTAAGCTTTAACCTTCCTAATATCTGGCTAGATAAACTTTCTGCAGCTTAGAGAGATATTCTGACAAGCGTTAATACACAGACCATCGTTCTTCTATTTGCCCTTGCTTTTCTACACTTTAAATATTTCTTCTGCTGACCTATCTCATAGCTGCTGCTTTAGCTCCACTCACAGTTCTGCTGTATCTAAAGCCGACATCTTGCAGCTTTCACAAAACCCTCTAATTTTGTAGATTCCCACAACTTCATCCCTCTGCACAGCTCCTGAAAGGTGGCACCCACAGGCAGGGTGCTCTGACACTGACCCACAGCCAGAGCCTGGCACTGCTGAGGCCAAACCCTGAGCGCTGTGCCCAGCTCTGGCCCCTCAGTTTGGCAAGGACATTGAGGACCTGGAGCGTCGTCCAGAGGGGGCAACGAGGCTGGAGAGGGGCTGGGAACACAAACCCTGTGAGGAACGCTAAATACTCATTGTGCACCGGTCTGAATTGTCTGGTGTCCTTTTCTTCACCAAAATCTGGAATTCTGGGCACATCAGCACATCCTCTGCCTGCCCTGGCAGAGCCAAACAATGACCACTTTTAGTGCATTAAAACATCAGGATGTGAAAATCCAGTTCCTAAACAGGAAGTTGTCTTTAGGTTTAGTAGGTGAAAGAGAAAAAAACCCCCAAACCACAAAAAACAAAAAGCAAAACAAAAACAACAACAAAAAAAGACCAACCAAACAAAAACCACCAAAAAAGACAAAAAAAAACAACAAAAAAAAAAAAAACAAGACAAGAAAAAAAAAAAAAAAAAAGATAAGAAGCCCCAAGCCATATGTATGCTCTAGTAATGGAGTTCCATGTGCACACAGGATGCTTGGAATGACTGCAAATTCCAGCCTGCAAACTCCAGCCTGGCTGGCAGCTGCTGAGAAAGAGGAAATTTCTGGCTGCAGGGATGGTGCTGATGACAGCACTGGGCAAGAGTGAGTCTAGACACAAGGACACCCAGTGCAGACACCATCTCCTCTCCCAAATGCACAATTCAGCCTCAAATAATTCCAAAATCAGGATTCAGACCCAACACTGCTGGAGCTACTCTGGATTTGCACCACAGAATATGGAACAGGGCTTTGGGCTTTCAAATCTGCCACTCAGTTATGCAGAGTATTGTCCACAAATGTGCATTCACAGAATTTCCATGAATTCACAGCTGCTCCTGCTTTCTGGGAATAGCCATAAAGTGATTCCTGATCACACAAATATTCACGGAAAGGGCAACCACTGGGAACTTTTCTATTTCCATGCAGAAGACCAGGATTTGCAGGTATGACTAAGTCCAGCAGGGTGTGGATTCAAAATCCAACTTTTGGATTATTTAGGAGTGGAAGAGTGGGACAAAAAGATCAAGTTTTAAAAAAGAGATGCTTTATGGGGCTTTTGCAGAGAAATAAATAGTGTGAACTGAGCAGCCTGCCTGGAGAAGCTGAGGATGCTCCCTGAGGCCCTGGAAGGAGGAGCTGGTGTCCTTCTCACTGTCACCCATCAGCTGCAGGAATTATTTAAGTAATTAGGGAGCAGCCTGAAGCCTCCAGGATCTGCTGGCTCTGTCCTCAAGCAGTTAATGAAATTCCTTCCCTCTCTCAGGTCTCTTTAGGGATGCTGTAAGGAATTTTTGCTGAGGAGAGGGAAGGACAGCACTGCAGAGGGAGAGGCGCAGGCAATGAGGCTTGGGACCAAGGGCACAGGTACCTAACACAGAACTCTGCTTTGCAGAGGCTCCGTGCTCAGGGATGATGTTTGTGCAGGTATTTGGATTATTTTTGTTATTCCCCAGGCCCCAAACTGCCTTCAGCTGCCCCAAAGGACCATTTGGAGTGCATCTCCCTGTTTAATACTGAGGGGCCAGCAGGTGATGGAATAAAGCAGCTGTCAAGAGCTGCTGTGAAAAGTTCATGGAATAATGAGCAGGTTAAGGGTGGGGCAGGAACAGGATTGTGCTGCTTCCAGGGGCTGCACTGCAAGGGAGGTGCCCGAGGGAAGGCTGAATGCCATCAGCTCCAGGTCATACCCCACAGGCAGGGGGCATTAACATGGACCCACAGCCACACCCTGGCACTGGTGAGGGCAAACCCTGAGCGCTGTGTCCAGCTCTGGCCCCTCAGGTTAGGAAGGACATTGAGATGAGAGCATCCAGAGGGGGCACTGAGGCTGGAGAGGGGCTGGGAACACAAACCCTGTGAGGAAGCCCTGAGGGAGCTGGGGGTGCTCAGCCTGGAGAAAAGGAGGCTCAGGGGTGCCCCCATCGCTCTGCACAGCTCCTGAGAGGTGCCTGTGCTCAGCTGGGGCTGGGCTCTGTCTCCAGCAGCACTGACACAACCAGAGCACACAGCCTCGAGCTGTGCCAAGGGAAATTCAGGCTGGATATCAGGGAAATGTTTTTTACAGAAAGAGTGATAAAGTTCTGGAATGGCTGCCCAGGGAGGTGCTGGAGTCCCCATCCCTGGGTGTGTTTAACAAAGCCTGGATGTGGCACTGGGGGCCAGGGTTGAGTTGAGGGGTTGGGGCTGGGTTGGACTCGATGGTCTTGAAGGTCTCTTCCAACCCAGGGATTCTGTGTGCCAGGGGCAGGCAGAGCTCTCATTTCCAGCTCTCCCCACTGCTCTGCTCTGCCTCAGCAGCCTGTGAGGATTTCCAGAGGAAATCAGGGAGCAGGGCACAGGTACCTAACACAGAACTCTGCTTTCCAGAGGCTCTGTGCCATGGATGTTGTTTGTGTGTGTATTTGGATTATTCACAGCTGGGCATTCAGCTCACAGGGACCTCCTCAGGAGCTGGAGATGAAGGTTGATGCTCCCCTGAGGGAATTTAGGCTGAGCTCAACCAGCTGCCAGGTGGACAAAACCCATCCTGGGTGTCCAGTGACAGCACCGTGACCCAGCCATGGCTGCTGGGACTAAAAATGGGCTAAAGCAGAGGGCAGAAGGGATTGTTTGAGAAGCTTCTTACACAGAGAATCTCCAAAGGTAAAGGGGGGACAGGGTGTATCTAACTTTATTTATTTAGCACACTGAATGCTGTCTCTGACTGAGCCTGGCTGAGGTTAGGGAAGAAAAGCTTGGAAAGGGATCCCAACGCCAGAGTGAAGAAAACTGAGCTGGAGTTTGCAGTTCAGGCAAGGAGTGGGATGGAAGGAGAGCAGGGAGTATCAAAGAGCCTCTGGGAGACCACAGTTAATCCAGGGCTGATGGCTTTTGCTGGGTTTAGCTCCTACCCCTGACATTCCAGGCAAATATCTTAAACCCATGTGCCTTCCTTCCCCCCACACTGCAGGACTGACAGGAAATATTCCAGCTGAGTATTCCACAGGCAGCTCCAGTCCCAAAGCAAAGCAAAACCAACATTCCCATGGCTCATATCCAGAGCTGCTCCCTGGCAATACCTGTCTCTGAGCCCTTCCTTTGATGAGCAGGGAAATCTTATGCAAATCTTATGCAAATCTTAATCCCCCGTGATGGGCAATATCCTGTGAGGTGAGCACTGAACCTGCCTCACATCTGGGCAGTGGCTCCTGCAGAGCTCTCAGGACAGTTTCCCTTGAGATTCTTTTTCTGTCTTAATCCAGAAATTGTCATCACCCCCGTTCCCTTCCTTTTTATCTCCTTCTGGGGCCATGACACTGAAATGCATCAGCCAGGCCTCGCTGAGATCTGGGGAATTCTGGATCAGGGGGAGCCCACACTGTGCAGGACAAGGCTGGAAATGAAATCTGTGAGGGTTACCTGCAGCTGGAGCAGCCCCAACTCTCCTGAGTTGGGAAACACCTGAAAACATTCTTTTAAAATTATTTAAATTATTTAAAACCATTTTAAATTATTGTTTTTTAAAAAAAAGACAGGTAGAAAACAGCTGCAAAATTCAGCTTTAAATCCAAGCATTGCATCTGCCAGAGCTGCAACTCTGTAGGCAGGGGCTGGAGAACACCCTTAAAGGGCACATCCAGATGTGGCACAGCCTGGGCACACACAGATTTTAATTCACAGAAATAGCTGTTTTATCAGCATCTTCCCTCTAGCAATAAATCTTTTGTTCTAGTTTTCCTCAATACCACAGCACTGGTTTTTAATTTGATTTTTAGTGATGCACGTATTGGTCACCAAAGTAACACACATGAGAAGGAAGGACTCCCCTTTCCTAAATTCCACAGGTTTTTGGGGGCTTGTTTGCCCTCCCTAAGCAGGAAAACACCCAGGAATTTCAACTCTGGCACTGCCCCAGGACAAGGAATGGCTTTACCTGGAAGACGGTGAGGATGGCAGCAGGGAAGGTATCGAAATTCGTGGTCGGAGTTTCATCTTGGAAATTGAACCTGGAGAGAAGGGAGAAATAAAAACCAGGGTGGGGAGGGACAGGCAGCTCCAGGCAGCCCAGGAACACCCTTGAACACCCCATTAAAGCAAGTCAGGGAGCAACATTTGTTCCACCTGGCTGTAACACCCCGGGCAAGCTTGGTGGGGAACATCTCAGAAGGTGCTTAACAGAACCATCAGCAAAAACTCAATTTCATTCCCAGAGAAAATACCCATGCTCTGAAATTCATTTTCATCCCCAATTAAAATGAACAATCAAAATCTCCAATGATTTTGCAGAATGAGCCATTCCAAGAAGTTTTCATCCTCAAGCGTAAAAGCTCAAATTGAAATGACTCTCTTAGCAGATAATTTCTTTTTATCATTTTAAAGATAAAATAGGTATTGACTGGGAAAATAAAAGACCAAACAAAACCATTTCATTACTTCAGTTCAGAAGTGAGGCTGGAGTTAAATGGTAACACTGTGATGGTTCTTACTGCAAAATTCACC
Organism: Emberiza elegans; assembly: GCA_024865655.1. Classification (NCBI taxonomy): domain Eukaryota; kingdom Metazoa; phylum Chordata; class Aves; order Passeriformes; family Fringillidae; genus Emberiza; species Emberiza elegans. The sequence continues at coordinate 69,056,481 of JALJVW010000184.1, read as the reverse complement.
ATTACTGGCATTTCTAATGAGAATAATCAGATCCAACCAAACTGTGTTTTCCAGCAGGAAAATATTCCAGATTGCTATTATGTTTTATATTTCCATATTATATTTTATAGTGGATAAATACAATGGCGCTCTGGTTACCAGGGAATGAATGGGTACAGAAAGTGCTGCCCCCAGTCCTGTTTCAGCTCTGGGTGTCCTGGGCACCAGGGGATGCTGGGGGAGCTTTGACCTGGGCACATTCTCCCTTAGGAAAGAATCCAGCTCCAGGGAAAACACCACAACAGGAATTATTTCCCTGTCCCCAGCCCTGAAATCAGGGAAGTGAACCCTTGCAGGCAGAACAAAGATTCCTCAGACTCCCTGTTAGAACCTTAGGTACTAAAAATTTTTAATTTTCTGTACTAACAGACACTAACCCCAAGAGAACTACATTTGACCTAAAGTAATAAAAAAATTGCAAAATGAAATAATAAAACTAAGATTACGAGTGTGTAGTTTAAATAAAAGTGTGTAATATCACAAAGTAAAAAACTTAGAGTTTAAAGTTTTAGAATACATATATATATTATAGAAACCAAATTTTTATATATATTATATAAAACAAAATAAAAGTTTTAAGACAGAAGCTAGTCCTTCTCCTTTACCTTCTTCTTCACCTTCTTCTTCATGAGTTTAAGTAGTATTGTGTCATTAAATAAAAAAATCTACATTACAAAACACAAATAGTTAATTATTGAGATAAAAATAAATTGTCATTTCTTAATTAGACAGTTTATCCTTAAAAGACCTTGTAAAAAAAGAGATACAACTCAATTTTTTAGATTGTTAAAGGAAAGTACTAGAGAACTCACAACTTGAAAACTATAACCTAAATAAATACCAAAAAACATCTAAGTCCAAACAAAAAAATACAGTTTCACAATTTAATTGTGGTTTAAGAAAGAAAAGAAAAAGAAAATCAACAACTTACTGCCCTCCGAAGAGCTGCATCCCCAGCAGAGCAAAGACCACGATGAACAGGAAGAGCAGGAAAAGCAAACTGATGATGGATTTCATTGGAGTTCAGCAAGGAGACCACCAGATTCCTCAGGGAATTCCAGTACCTGTGTTGGATCAGAGCAGCCAGGGGAGAACATGAGTGGGGAAGAGCCTCTGGGGAGAAATTTATTAACAGGAGTTTGTTTCCCAAGTGTCTCAGGCATAGCTGGGTGTGTGTTCTATCCCATCTGTCAGAGCTGGGGCAGTTCTCTGCTGTCCATGGGGCAGTTTTTCCTTTCTCTCTCCCACAGCCAACCCTCCCTCCAGGAGATCTCTGCTGTCCATGGCCACTGAGTGTCCCTGCAGGGCTGATCCAACCCCAGCATCCCATGGGGAGATGCTCCGCCCAGGGGAGGAGCCAAGCATTCCTACCTGGATCCAATCTGAGCCTGGCCCAGCACAGCAGCCTTTGCCCCCTGCATTGCCAGAGGAGCAGCTTTCTGCTGCCCTGCATTGCCAGAGGGAGCCCAGGCCCATCTGCAGCAGCCCTGGAGCTGCAGAGGAAAACTCCCCCCTTGTGCAGGAGCCCTGCTGCAGCAGAGCCACAGCTGGCACTGCAGGAGGGCTGGGCCCCCGTGGCATGGGGCTGTGCCCCCACCCTGACACACAGGGGGACAGGTCAGATTCAGTGGTTTGTTCTCTTTTTTTGTACTATTGCATTTGTATTTTAATTTCCCTGGTAAAGAACTGTTATTCCTGCTCCCATATCTTTGTCTAAGAGCCCCTTAATTTCAAATTTATAATAATTCAGAGGGAGGGGTTTTCATTTTCCATTTCAAGGGAGGCTCCTGCCTTCCTTAGCAGTCACCTGGCTTTTCACTCAGGCGCTGGGATAATGCAGGATTCCCCCTGGGAGTTGCAGGGACCTGGCTCTGGTCACACAATGAACTCAATTCTGTCTTGTGGGGTGAAAAATCCACTCCATTAAGGCAGGGGAACGTCAGCATCAGTGGCTTGAGAGTGTCACTTGCTGTCCTGAGAAGGGGCAGAGCCCTCAGCTTGGTTTGTGAACTTAAATCTCTTCTCCCAAGAGAATGAGCAATAACAAGAGGGAACAACCTCGAATTGTCCCAGACAGGTTTAGGTTGGTTATTGGGAAAAATTTCTTCATTAAAATGTTTGTCAAGCCCTGGCCAGGCTGCCCAGGCAGTGATGGGGTCACCATCCCTGCAGATGTGGCACTTGGGGACATGGGTGAGTGGTGTCCTCAGACAGACTGGTTGGACCCCATAGCCTTGAAGGTCTCTTCCAACCTAAATTATTGCATGTTTCATCCCTTTATCATGCTGACTGCAATCAGTGGTCAGAACCCACAAAAATAGAATTGTAACTTGCAAAAACATCCAAGATATTTACAAAATCAGCAAGAGCAGATCTCAGCGGCTCTGGGTAAAATGAACTGCTGAAAATTGCTCTGATTTGCTGCAAACCCAGGAGTTTCCCCCACATAAATCAGTGAAAAGGTAAACCACAGTGACATTTTTGGTGCAGGTACCCACTTTTTTGCTGGACATTTACAGAACTTAAAATTTTCCACTCTGTTTTTCCCAGAGGACAACAAATGACCCAGTACCACACACAAACCTGGGATCTGCATAATAATAATTAGCAATAAACAATCAGCAGGTACAAATCAGCCCCAGAGAGCTACAAAACTCATTCCTGCTTACTTCAAATGACTGTTTTGCTCAGATTTTCTGTATCTATTTAAGGTGGTTGGGGTATTTTTGGAGGGAGGGGCTGTCCCTGCTCCTGTTACTTCAAGCTGTGAAAAATTCAGGGAATGATGGAAACAAGGGAGTGCTGAAGAGGCAATGGTGTAAAAAATAAGGTGGAAAACAACAGCAGGAGCACCTAAATTTGCCATCAATTTCCACAGCAATCCTGCAGGAATGGCTCTGAATGGGTTTGGAGATGGCACAGGAGCTGTTTGCTAATGCCAGCACGCATTAACTCAAGGCAGGAGCACAAAAACAACAGAAAAGCTATGGGAACCTGAGTGAAAATTCCACCTCAGAGACTCCAGGCTGAAAAACTCCAACATTCCCAGCCCCAGCAGCAGGAATGCATTTCAAATTTGTGCCAGCACAGCAGCTCAGCCCCAGGATTAGCACCCAGCAATCCCCAGGGAAGCTGCTTTTCCAGAACCTGGATAATTAAGGAATTGTCATCAGATCAGTGGGAAGTTGATGGGACTTAAAAAGAAAATAAAACTTGCGATTTTTTACCAATTGAGATTCCTATAAAAATATAAAAAACTTGGGATTTTACCAATTGCATCTTTTTATAGATATAAAAAACTTGGAATTTTTATAAAATACAAGTGATAACACAATATTTTTGTTTTAAACAAGCCTAAAGATAAAGCAAAGAAGAACATTCTACTGTCAGCCCACTGAGGAACCAAGGGCAGACAAACCTGGACGTGAGGCTGAGGAGATAAAGGACTCTTAAAATCCCTTGTGGGTGTAAGTCCAAGCTCAGGAATTCCCAAAATTTCCAACTGCCCAGCCAAGGAAAGGGGAATTCTGCATCTGCAGATTTCATCTGCCCTTGTCCCCCAGTGCAGACCTTGGAGGTTGGAGCAGGCACGGATTTTGTGCCAGCTGCCCCAGGGGGTTGGGGTGTTGGGTTTTTTTTGGATAATTTTTAACTTTTTAGCGATTTAATTATTATTTTATTGTTGATAAACGTGGAAAGCACTCCTCCTGGCCCTGGGGCTGGGCACAGGGCTCTCCTGGGGGGCTCAGAGCCTGCTGTGAGTGCCAAGGGAGCTGCACTTACTTGGTCACTTTGAAGATCCTCAGCAGCCGCAGGGCGCGCAGGACACTGATGCCAAAGGAGGTTCCCGGCTTCACTGCAGCCCAAATCACCTCAAAGATACTGCCCACGATCACCTGCAGGGAGAGACCACCTCAGAGAGGGCATCTCGGGTTTTCTGTGGTTGAGATGGCTCCTGAGCCATTAGAAAGTCTCTTTTTCCCCAGCCCCACGACCAAAGAAGAAGTCGAGATTCGTCGGTTCTGCTTCTCAAGGTTGTTTATTTTTCCTTATCTATTACATTTGACCTGCTGAGATCTGTCCAGCAGGTTGGGTTGTGGCACAGTCCTTGCCCTTGGGCTGCTGTTGGCTTTTCATACTAAGAACTACGTGTGCTTTATTTACAATAATTTCCCAACACCTATCACCTATGTTAGACAGTCTGTCTTTACTCTAAACCAATCCAAAAGTGTCACCATCACAGCAGAAGATGAAGGACAAGAAGAATAAGAAGGACAGGACATGCCCAGATTCCTCCATCTCGCCTCCTGAACCCCCATTCTAAATCCCCAAATTTCTACATTTTCACCCTGTGACAAATTCACCATCATTCTATTCAAACCCTTGTGGCTTGTAACTCCTCACACAAAGTTGGTAATTGTTTCCATGGGCTAAAATCAAAGGCACAGGTGTTTGTGACTCCGTGCCAAGGTCTCTGAGCCCCCTGCCAGGCTCTGGAGTCACCCAGGGAAGCCAGAGCAATGTCTTAGGTTCCAACAAGGGCCCAGCTGCTGCTGAGCTCTCTGGGATGCTCAGGAATCACAGTTCAGGCTGTTCAGGAGAACCCTAAATTAGCCAGGAGAACTGGAAAAACCTCACCCCAGCTTTCTCCATAGCCAGGAGGAGAATACTCTGTGATTTATACAGAGTGGAAATTGTTGCTTTCTTCTCTAGCAATCAAACTACCTTGAAACACTTTTTTTTTTTGAAGGGCACTGTCATTTTTAATTAGATTTTTTTAATGCCGGCTCAACTGCAAATGCCAGCAGTTGATGAGACTCAGAAAGAAAATAAAACGTTTTACCACAAAATACGAGCAATAACCTGAGATTTTTGTTTTAAGCAAGCTTAAAACCAAAGCAAAAAAGGACATTCTCCTGTCAGCCCACTGTCATTCCTTTTCCCACCCCACACAACCTGCAAAGGTGCAGGAGGGCACTGCCCCATCCTCCCCTTCCCATCAGAAGGACTAAAATTCCTCATCTGAAGCAGATCAGCAGCTCTGGCTAACATCTACCAGAAACTTCTGGCAGCTGAGAGTCTTTAGGAGAGCAATCAAAGCAATAATTATTATGACATCCTGCAAAGCCTCTGGCACAGACATCCCATCATCTGCCTGGCCCTCAGCATGGGGGTGCTGAAAAAATTGCCCCAAGTCAAGGTGGGTTTTCCAAATTTTGTTTTTCTGGTTGGTTTAAGGATGGCAGAGAATTCACCTCAAGCAAGGGAAAAATCTTCTCAGAAATCCTTCATTAGGAAAAGGACAAACAGTGATGGGTTCAGCACAGCTGGGAAGGACAATTAAACCCACACAGGTTTCTGCAGAGTTAATAGGATCAAACAGGCATTTCCCTGCCAATTGCTGGTGTAATTCACATTAAACATTTCTGAGCTCCCACTGCCCGTGGGCCCCAGCTGGGCAGAGCACACCATAAACACCAGTTCAGAACTGGTTCTCACCAGAGCCCAGCTGGTTTGGGCTGTGGGAGGGAGGACTATGGGGGCAGCAGCACTGGGAACCCCTTTGTTACAAAAAGTTCAGGAGAATCCTAAATTAGCCAGGAGAAGTGGAAAACCTCACCCCAGCTTTCTCCATAGCCAGGGGAGAACACTCTGTGATTTATACACTGAGAGGAGCTTGTTGCTTTGTTCTCTAGCAATCAAACTACCTTAAAATACGTTTTTTTTGAAGGACACTAATTTTTAATTAGAACTTTTTAATGCTGGCTCAACTGCAAATGCCAACAGTTCCTTTTCCCACCCTTTCATGACAAAAACTTGGATGTCTCTGAAAATTCCATCACTGCTTAAGTGTCCTGCAACACACACTGTGCCCTGAGATTCCAGAAAATACAGAGGGAAAGGGAATCCCACAACAGTTGATAATTCCAGTGTCTGCCATGTGAAGAAGGAACTAAAACTTCTCTCCCACCACTGGGATCCCTCATTGTCTCAGGTGTAGCTGGGTGTGTGTTCTATCCCATCTGTCAGAGCTGGGGCAGTTCTCTGCTGTCCATGGGGCAGTTTTTCCTTTCTCTCTCCCACAGCCAACCCTCCCTCCAGGAGATCTCTGCTGTCCATGGCCACTGAGTGTCCCTGCAGGGCTGATCCAATTCCAGCATCCCATGGGGAGATGCTCCGCCCAGGGGAGGAGCCAAGCATTCCTACCTGGATCCAATCTGAGCCTGGCCCAGCACAGCAGCCTTTGCCCCCTGCATTGCCAGAGGAGCAGCTTTCTGCTGCCCTGCATTGCCAGAGGGAGCCCAGGCCCATCTGCAGCAGCCCTGGAGCTGCAGAGGAAAACTCCCCCCTTGTGCAGGAACCCTGCTGCAGCAGAGCCACAGCTGGCACTGCAGGAGGGCTGGGCCCCCGTGGGATGGGGCTGTGCCCCCACCCTGACACACAGGGGGCAGGGACTGCTCTCACTCTTGTTTTTTTTTTCATTTGTACTATTACATTTGTAATTTTAATTTTCCTAGTAAAGAACTGTTATTCCTACTCCCATATCTTTGCCTGAGAGCCTTTAAGTTTCAAAATCATAATAATTTGGAGTAAAATGTAAATAATTATATTTTTCATTTTCCATTTCAAGGGAGGCTCCTGCAGTTCTTAGCAGATACCTGTCTTTTCAAACCCAGGCACTCATGAATCAGCATAAACCTTTCCTCAGCCCCTGTACATGGCATTGATAATTAATTTTCCTCAGCAGCCCCTCCTGGGAACCTGGTTCCCACTGGACTGCTGCTCCCCAGGCAGATGTTGCTCTGGTTTGTTGTTTCACCCTTTGCGCTCTCACGGTTCCATCTCGATGGTTTGTCAGACAAACTGGGTACAGAGCTCTGTGATGTTCCAGTGCTGAACTTGTTCTGGGGGCTGGAAGGTGGGTGAGGGAGGGAAAAACACAGACAGAAGGAGGATCCCTATGGGTTCTCTGAAGGAGGAGGAATTAGCAACAGATCAACAGCTTTCCCTCCTGGGAAACCCTCAGCAGAACTCCCTGCCAGGGCTGCACAGCCCACAAAGCTCAGACACCTCCTAAGGGCAGCTTTTGCCTTGTGCAAGCTCCTAAATCACCTATCCCTGAAAAGCTTTCATTGTGGAAGGAGCATCCTGGATTTGGGGATCCAAGGAAATTGGCAGCCAGCCTGGGGGACAGCTCAGAGCCCACCCAGTGCAGGACATCGACCCTGGTGCTGCCCAAGGTGGATCCATTGAGGCTTTTAATAAATCCCTACTTTATTCTTTAGCTCTGTCCAATCTCTGTTCTAGGACAACCTTCACAAGGCATCAGTGACACCCCTAAAGACAATTTATGGACAGTCTGGGTCTGGGGACTGTCCTTTGTGCTGTGCAGGACAACCCATCCTGTCACTGTCATATTTTCTGAAAAATCCCCTTGCCCAAGATTCTTCTCCTGGGAAGCTGAGAAGCCTCAGAGAAAAAGGAAAACAATTCCTATCTCATTTGCTTCTCCTGTGTTTTGCTGCTTTGGAATGTGGTTGGAGATTGTTTATCCAACATGTGAATTGTTTTTACTTAATGACCAATCACGGTCAGCCTGTGTCAGGACTCTGGAAGGAGTCACGAGTTTTTCATTATTATCTTGTTAAGCCTTCTGTCTGGATTCTTTCTCTATTCTTTAGTATAGATCAGCATAGCATTCTTTAATATAATATAGAACATAAAATAATAAATTAGCCTTCTAAGAACATGGAGTCAGATTCATCATTTCCTCCCAATGCCAGGGGACCCTGAAAATACCACAGATCATCCCAACCCTCTGAGCTATCATGATAGTATAGGGATAAATGTTTCTAAAATGATGGGATAGTCGGGGGGAGTTGGAAAGAAAGGCCCTGGGAAAATGTTAGGTTTTACTGGATCATGCAAAACTTCACCTGTATAATCATTTAATGGCTATGATAAATGATACGATTGTTATATGATAAATGATATGATTGTTAAATGCAATGATTGTTTGGTAATTGGATATAATAATTATTTAATTGTAACAAGAATAATGAGGAACACTATTTAGAGAGTTTGATGGAAATTACAAAATCCATGCTTGGATGAAATCAATGTGTACAATAGAACAATGTAAATTTAATAATTAATATGTAGTTATATAACGATAAGGGTATAAATACGTGTTCATCCTGGGAAAAATTTGTATTTTATGATTGGCTTTTTGCAAATATTAAAATGAATGTTGTATGTGTTATGTTAGAAAGTTATGCTGCAATAATTTTCTTAAGTAGCGTGTTAAATATAGTTATAGGTTATAACATAATGTTAAAACAGAAACTATGCTATGTAAGATACTTTTTTTTAAGAAAGGACTCACAGTGAGATAGCAGCCACAGGACACCTAAATCTTTCAGAGAAAGAGAATTTATTGCTCCATTATCAGAAGAAACAAACTTCTTCCTGCCTGCTCAGTCCTGAAGAGCCATCAGGATTAAGAGGAAGAAGCTGACTCTGACCAGACAGAATCCTTTGTTTGAATGGAATTTATGCATGATGTATGATCTGTATGAATATGCAACAGGCTGTTGTTTTTAAGGGTTAATCCTCTGTTAACGTGAGTCCTTTTTTGGGCTTATTTTGCCCCAAAAAAGGTACCCGAACATCTGTAACTCTTTGTTTCTATTGTCTCATATTGTCCTAATCCAAATAATCCAAATTTTTATTACTGTAATTATATTACTATTTTTATAACCATTTTATTACTCTTAAACTTTTAAAATTTTAAAAACAAGTGATTGGCATTTTTCACAATCCTGAACCCATGTGGGAGTCAGATTTGGGTCTGTATCCCTGACACCCAGAGCTCTTCAACAAAAGCACCTGCATGTAATCATTCTGTGATTATGTGTTTCTGAACAACTACAGCTGCCAGGACACCCCAAAACCACAGCCCCACATCTGGGACAGCCTCGTGCAACACCTTGGGCTGCTGGACACAGATGAGTGATTGAATCTCACATTCTATTTACTCTGAGCTTTGCTGCTGCCACGGCCAAAAAGAGAATAAATTGGCTCAGCTCAGAGCCTTGGATTTATGAACATCACTCGCTGAAGGTGACAACAGCTCCTCCTCCCTTGTGGGAGCAGGGGAATTTGGCTTCATGGAGGAAGAGTCACTCCCAGCATTTTGGCAGATAAAAGCCAGAAACAGCAGCCTGAATGTCAGGGCAGGGCTGGGTGAGGAGTGCAGTGACCTGAGCTCTTGCAGTGTGATTTCAGGGTTTACTACAGAACAATGGGTTTCTCACCTGATAATTCCCTCCCAGGTGTGTCAGTCACCTCTCCTTTCCCCTCCCAGCACTGTCTGTCAATCCTGGCATTCCAGAAGGTGTCCAGTGATTGGCAGGTTCACAGGATGCCCTCTACCCCTGGGGGGCATTGGGCCATCCAGGTGTCCTTTGTCCCTTTGTCCCTCCCCTCCTGTCCCTGGTTGGTGGCTCCCTGCCCCTTCCCTGCCCCTTCCCCTGGGGTTCAAAGGAGCAGCAACCACAGGACAGGGAGTTCTGTTGGAGCTGCTGCTGCATTCAGAGGCTGTGGGCCAGAATAAAGCTCTGGATCCAAACCCTCCATCAGAACCGACTCCTTTCCTTCACCATCGCCTCAAAACTTCTCCACAGAGGGAAACCTGAGGAGCAGCCCCTGTTATGGGGGGAAGCTCCATCCCAGCCCCACCAGAGCTCCTGCAGGCCTGGACTTGTCCCCACGGGCCCAGCTGCAGCACCCAGCCAGGCAAAAGTGTCTGTGGGGTGAAACACCACACACCCAGCCGGCCCAAAGTGTCTGTGGGGTGAAACACCACACACCCAGCCAGCCAAAAGTGTCTGTGGGGTGAAACACCACACACCCAGCCGGCCAAAAGTGTCTGTGGGGTGAAACACCACACAGCCACAGCCAAAAGTGACTGTGGGGTGAAACACCACACACCCACAGCCAAAAGTGTCTGTGGGGTGAAACACCACAGTGCTGCTGTTTGGTTCAGCACCAAGGGCCAGACAAGCCAAGGCACATCCCATCCTCAATATTGGAATACCAATACTGAGCCCCTCTCCCTGTGCCCATGGCTGGAGCTTGTATCTGGGTTGTTAGACCAGCCTGAGTCCTGCTCAGCCCACTGCAGATAAGAGAGGGGAGTTCTCCTCTGAGCCCAGATTACAGCTAATAGCTTTTAATGAATAAATTAACATCCACAGCCAGGCTCTCTGTCAGGTGGAGCCAAACCCAGCCCTGCTATTCACACCAGAGCTGCAGTTTGAGCCTGGACTTCTGCACGGGAAGAATCTGAATTACTGCCCTGCTGTCACCTCATCACCTCTGCTGCTCCTGGTGATGTCTGCAAAGCTCTGCCCATGTGACTCCGGGTGAAGGCTGCTCAGTGGGTGACACGAGCAGGAACATGTGTGGGTTTTTGGTTTTGGTTTTTTTTGTCATTCAATCAGCTCATTGCAATGGGAGGGACAGAATCCGCCGGCAATCAGAGCACTCCGGGGTGCTGATGCTGCCAACAGCCCGGGGCTGGAGGAAATGAAATCCCCCGGCTGTCACTTCCCTTCCAAAAGGAGGATAACGAGGGAAGCTTAATGCATTTCACTGCTAATTTATACAGGGGCTGCTCCCCCCAGGAGCACTTCCCGTGGATTTCCACACTCAAACACCCAGCACCTGAATGACAGGAGAGACACCTGCTCCTCACACGGAGGGCTTTCAAGGACATGGAGTGACAGGATTGGATGGGATATTGGGAAGGAATTCTTCCCTGTGAGGGTGGGGAGGGGTTGGAATGGAATTCCCAGAGCAGGTGTGGCTCTCCCTGGATCCCTGGCAGTCTCCAAGGCCAGGCTGGACAGGGTTGGGGTAACCTGAGACAGTGGAAGGTGTCCCTGCCATGGCAGGGAGTTGGAATTAGATGATTTTAAGGCCCCTCCCACCCCAAACCATCCCATGATTTATCTACCCAGTGTCACGGACATATTTTTGAAAAATCCTTTCCTTAGGATTTTTCCTCCTGAGAAGCTGAGAGGCCTCAGAAACAAAATGCAAACAATGGTTATCTGCTGCTGTGGGATGCAACAGGTGCATCTGGGACTGGTCTCATGTGGTTGTTTCTAATTAATGGCCAATCACAATCCAGCTGTCTCAGACTCTCTGGTCAGTCACAGGATTTTGTTATCATTCCATTCCTTTCTATTCCTAGCTAGCCTTCTGATGAAATCCTTTCTTCTATTCTTTTAGTGTAGTTTTAATATATCATTTACTTTTAATATAATATATATCATAAAATAATAAATCAGCCTTCTGAAACACGGACTCAAGGTTCTCGTCTCTTCCCTCATCCTGGGACCCCTGTGAACACCACCACAACCCTGCTGGACATTACTCACCCCAAAGTCAAAGCAGTTGAATGAAGAGTGGAAGTAATTCCTTGGCCCCAGCCCATACATCTTCAGAGACATCTCAGTGAGGAACAGCCCCAGGAAAACAAACTCTGCGAAATCTGGGAACAGGAGAAGAGATAAAATTAATCCATGAGCCTTTGGTGGGCAGAGCTCTTCATGCGGGGAATTTTTGTTCCTTTTTTCACAGCACCAAGGGCCTGCTGGCAGAAGGAAATCCCTGTGCAATGGCCAACAGGAGCCAGGCAGAGTCTGGCACAATTTTCTTTCTGTGTGTCCATGAGCTGTGTGAAGGCAATGCTCACCTGTATCCTTGGGTGACAAAATGAGCATTAAATCATATCCTCATTGTCTCTGCAAAGGAATTTCAAAGGAAAGCCCTGGATCTAATATTTTTAAAGGTCAAATTTAATTGCAGAGATGTTTTGGGACTTCTGTACTTGCAAGAGATGGAAACTTTTGGGTGTGGGGTGTAAGTTTCTGTACCATCCTCTGATGATAAAAATACCTTTCTACCCAACAGAAGTGCTGACTCTGAGGGCTCATATTCAGAGGTGTTGTGTCTCCTGTTACCACATTTATTTTTATTATGCCTTTATAGCCCTGTAATTATGGAAGAACCCCTTCTGTTTCCTTTTCCTTCACATATCACAGGCTGGGAAGCTTTTGATGGGAAAATTTATCACCTATGATGAAACAAAGGGCAGAAAGAACAGAGCTGGAGGCTTCAATTTCCACATCAAGTTTTGAGAACTTGAAGCTACAGCAAACACTGCCTTTGGCATTTAAAGTTTGGATCTGGAGGCCAATAAGCAACAGCAAGAGTGAAATGTTAAAAACAGAAAAAAAACCACCAAAAAGAGGCAAAACCCACCTACACTACCAAGAAAAACCAAACAGCAGAAGGCAAAGGTCTCTGTCTGGAGAAAATATGAGGAAAATAATCAAACCTCAAAAGGTGGGGATTAATGACCTTGTTTAGTGCAGCACAGGAGGTTCTCAGAGGCTGCAGCACAACAGATGCTACAAGAAAGTCTCCTGTAATTTCAATTTTATGATTCCAGGAATGATAAAAAGGAGATGGTGCCAAACTTTATGCAGAGGTGCACAGAGACTGAAGAGGGGCAACAGATACAAGGAAAATTTTAGCAGGATGAGCCTGGATTCCAGATGCTTGGCACTCTGGAGCAGCTCCAATCTCTGCTCTGGGACAGGGACAGGAGCCAGGGAAAGGCTGGGGCTGGACCAGGGCAGCTCAGGCTGGAGAATGAGAGGACACAGCCTCAAGCTGCACCAAGGGAAATTCAGGCTGGATATTAGGAAAAAGGTTTTCACAGAAAGGGTGATAAAGTTCTGGAATGGCTGCCCGGGGAGGTGGTGGAATCCCCATCCCTGGGTGTGTTTAACAAAGCCTGGATGTGGCACTGGGTGCCAGGGTTGAGTTGAGGGGTTGGGGCTGGGTTGGAATCAATGATCTTGAAGGTCTCTTCCAACCCAGGGATTCTGTGAATTCTGTGAGCTCAGGGCAAGGCTCTTCCCCCAGAGGGTGCTGGCACTGCCCAGGCTGCCCAGGGAATGGGCACGGCCCCGAGGCTGCCAGAGCTCCAGGAGCCTTTGGGCAGCGCTGCCAGGGATGCCCAGGCTGGGGTTGCTGGACAGGAGCTGCATTTGATGATCCCCATGGTCCCTTCCAGCTCAGGAGATTCCATTATTCCACCATCCCCTGACCTCCTGCAATCTGCAGCTTCAGGCTGAGTGTGGAGAGAAATTCCCATTCTGCCTTGGATTTCCATTCCCAGCCTTGCACATCCATTGGAGTGAGCAGAGCTGGCCCAGGGCCATTCTGGGTGTCTTTGGAAATGCTTTGAAAAACACAGCTTCAATCACTCAAAATAAAAAAGGGGTTTTAAATTTGAAATTTTAAGTGAAAGTCAGTCATGGAACACCACGGGCATAAAGTTCCCTGAAATCCAGGAAGCAATAATGAGATGAGAGAGGCTTTATTAATACCTTAGTGAGGAGCCTGCAAGGACACCTGTGCCAACATTTGCAAAAGGGGAGGAAATTTCAGGAGTATTAATTATCCCACGTGACCTGCTCTCCTTGAAAACAGCAGCAAGATCATCAAAGGAGACTCCAAGGGCAATGTGTTCCCAGCTGAGGAATAAGATGACAAAATCTGAGACCCACAGCCTTTTTCCCAGGAAGAGGCAAATCCTCCCTCTGGGTCTCAGGGCACAGGAGCAGCACAACTCCCTCTCACTTGAGCTTGGAGCTTTTCAGGAGAAGCCTCTTCACACCTGACCAAGCTGCAGCTTTTCACTCCTTTCTCACAGGACGTGCAAGGACTCAGTGAGGAAACTCTGTCTCCAGCACCAAGGACCCCAGAGTAAGGAGATATCCATAATTGTGCTGGGAATCCATCTGACCTTCCAGCTGCTCTGGTGAGGCCCCACCTGCAGGGCTGCCTCCAGTTCTGAGACCAGCAGGAGGACCTGGAGCTGCTGGAACGAGTCACAGAATTCACAGAATTCACAGAATCCCTGGGTTGGAAGAGACCTTAACGACCAAAGATAATCAAGTCCAACCCAGCCCCAACCCCTCAACTCAACCCTGGCACCCAGTGCCACATCCAGGCTTTGTTAAACACACCCAGGGATGGGGACTCCAGCCCCTCCCTGGGCAGCCATTCCAGAACTTTATCACTCTTTCTGTAAAAAACATTTTCCTGATATCCAGCCTGAATTTCCCTTGGTGCAGCTCGAGGCTGTGTGCTCTGGCTGTGTCAGTGCTGCTGGAGAAAGAGCCCAGCCCCAGCTGAGCACAGGCACCTCTCAGGAGCTGTGCAGAGCGATGGGGGCACCCCTGAGTCCAGAGCAAACCTGGAGATGCTCCAGGGCTCTGGAACATCTCTTGGAGAACTGGGGGTGCTCACCTGGAGAGGAGAAGCTTCAGGGAGAGCTCAGAGGCCCTGCCAGGGCCTGAAGGGGCTCCAGGTGAGCAGGAGAGGGACTCTGGTGTCACACTCAGGAGGTGCTGACTGGCACAACTCCCAGGTGCTGGGTCCCTATGCCAAGGGTTGATATCCAGCCAGTGCTGTGACACCTTTGTTAAATCAGCTGATAAAATCACAGGGAGGGGCTGTGGATCCTCCAGGAAGCAACGCACAGCCCCCACATGTGTCGTATCTCTAACGGGGAGATTCTCATTCCCTCATCTCTGCCCCAGCCTCACCTGCGTGAGTCACAGCTCAGGCAACCCCCAGATTCTTCCACAGAACAACAAAAATCCTCAGCAGTGTTTTTTAACCGCAAATTTGCACCAACAGACCTCAGGACACTTTACCAAGACAATTACCGTCATCCCAAAGGAGCACAAAAGGAGGAAGGACCGAGGATTAACGTTCAGTCACTGCTCCAGCAGAGGCTGAACACACCCTGGGTATCACGAGTGCAAAGTGTCACCATCAGGCTGACACATCCTGCAAATCCAGAATATCACCCAAAAACCCTAGAAAGTGGCAAAAGAGAATCAAGAAATATTTGATTATATATATATAAAAAAAACCAGGAAATGTTTAAAACTCAGAGCATCTAAAAACCAACTTCCTTCTGCTGCTCTTGCAGGAGCCACCCTTGGCCTTTCCCAGCTGATGAATTCCAGAGCAGAGCCCAGACCTGGCAGCAAGAGCTGTGTCCCAGCAGGTACCAGATGCTACAAATCAGAGCCCAGTGAGGCTGGGATGGAGGGAAGTGCAATTCAGACCCTGAACTCCCCAGGCAGAGGGAATTGGCTCCATGGAGAGGCTGCTGCATCCAACACACGATTTCTTCTGAGAAGGCCCTGCCTAAATAATTGAAAATGTAATTTTGTTGTTTGGGCCTCCTGATATTCAAACCTCACCTAATTTCATTTGCCTTACTCAAAAGCATTTTGTGATGTGATTTAAGGAGGAAAGGTTTGATACAAACACTCTTATTTCATTTCCAAGTTGTGCTGTTGGCAAAGGCCATGCAAGCATCCCTTCACCCCACACCTTTGAATTAGGTTCCTAATTAGAGTTAGCAGCTCCTTTTTGTCAATCATTTATGGATTAATTCCATTTCTGCCCCATCTCCAAGTCCAATGGCGTAAGAAGCAGGTGCTGAGCCTGACACTTCCCTGTCCTCTCACATTAAACCAAGCAGGAGAACCTCAGCAGGGCAGAACTTCCCCCTTTTTGCCCAAGCAGATGTGAAATGCTCAGCAGACAGAAATCAATATGCTCCAGAAAGCCTTTTCCCTGCAAATGCTGCATATTGATATCCAGAGGGAGCTCGGGCTTGGCCTCCAAAGTAACAACAGCACCATAAAAAGGCCAAATTGCCCCAAACATGAGGTTCAGGAATGGGCCATAATGGCTCAAATGCTGTGCTCAAACACTGGATTTATCAAAAGGAGACAGTGTGGATTTGGGGTTCAGACCTACACAGATTAAGGAGCCAGGAAGGATCCCTGCAGGATGTGCTGGAGAAAGAAGAGAGCTTTGAGAAGGGCAGCCCCTGAATGAAACTTGAGTGACCCAGTGCTGAAACCTCCTCCCCCCAGTCCCTAAAACCCACCCCACAGTCCCTAAAACCCACCCCACAGTCCCTAAAAGCCATCCCACGGTGCCAAAATCCATCCCACAGTGCCCAAACCCATCTCACAGTCCCTAAAACCCATCCCACAGTCCCTAAAATCCATCCTACAGTGCCAAAAACGCATCACGTGGTCCCTAAAAATCCATCCCACAGTGCCAAAAATGCATCCCATGGTCCCTAAAATCCATCCTGCAGTGCCAAAAACCCATCCCACAGTGCCAAAACCCCATCCTACAGTCCCTAAAACCCATCCTACAGTTCCTAAAAGCCATCCCAGAGTGCCTAAAACCCATCCCACAGCCCCTAAAACCCATCCTATAGTCCCTGAAACCCATCCCACAGTCCCTAAAACCCATCCCACAGTCCCTAAAACCCATCCCATAGTCCCAAAAACCTATCCCATAGTCCCTAAAATCTATCCCACAGTCTCTGAAACCCATCCCACAGTGCCAAAACCACATCCTACAGTGCCAAAAACCCATCCCACAGTGCCAAAATCCATCCCACAGTCCCTTAAACCCATCCTGGGGGAGCAGCTGCAGGCACTCCGGGATGGAGTTTTGGCACTGTGGGATGGGTTTAGGCACTGTGGGATGGGTTTCAGGGACTGTGGGATGGGTTTTTGGCACTGTGGGGGGGTTTTTGGCACTCTGGGAAGGGTTTTGGCACTGTGGGAGGGGTTTGGGGACTGTGGGATGGGTTTTGGGAACTGTGGGATGGGTTTTGGGGACTCTGGGATGGGTTTTTGGCATTCTGGGATGGGTTTTTTGGCACTGTGGGATGGGTTTTTTGGCACTGTGGGAGGGGTTTAGGCACTGTGGGAGGGGTTTCAGGGACTGTGGGATGGGTTTCAGGCACTCTGGGATGGGGTTTTTGGCACTGTGGGAGGGGTTTCAGCACTGGGTCACTGCAGTTTCACTCAGGGGCTGCCTTTCCCAAAGGCACAGCCCTGGTCACTCCTGGTGGCCATGGATTTTGTGGGGCCCTCAGTTGAAAATTCGTCTTTGCTGCTACCAGACCTGAGTGCTGCCATTGCAGAGTTGGTTTCTGACAGAAATCTCCTCTTTCTCAGAATATTGGCAGTGGTGGAAAGGAGCGTGAAGAGATGATAATAAAATCATTAAATAGATGCATGAAATATATTCTTTTATAGGCAACTGCAGCTTATTTAACCCAAGTTTTGTGCTTCAGTGAGCAGTGTCCATCTGCAGCATGAGAGAAATCCTATTTGGCCCTGGAGTCCTTTCCACAGAGAAGGAGAATCTCTGATTGAATTTGAGGATAATTACAGGGGCATGAAGTATGGCCTGTTATTAATCATATCACAAGAATTCAAAGAATTCCTCATCAGTGCTTTCAATAAGGCTAAAGAAATCCCAAGCCTCTCTCCAAAGCTCCTGCAGTCCTTTTTCCAAAGCAGTTGTAGAGATATGGAGCATCAAGCAGAGAAAGCTAATCAGAACAATTCAAAACAGAAAAGTTAAAAGAAAAGACCAAGGGAAAAATAAATCAATGCAGAGCCGTAGGCTTTTACCAACTGTTCTTTAAGTAAAATTAATTTGTAATGTAATTAAACTTCTCCCCAGAGGGACAGGTATAATTGAATTAGAGGTGCCTGGGTGGAGTTGCAGGGTTTAGCAGCTCCTTTCCCCTGCTCCTCTCCTGCTGCTGCAGTTCACAAAAAGCCTCCTCAGTCCATTCCTGAGCACCTTCCCTGAAACAGCATCTTTGGAATTTTTGATTTCTGCCTTGCTCTGCATCCCACCAGCCAGGCCCTGCTCCTCTGCAGCGATGTTCCCTCATCATGGATTAACTTTTAAGCCATTTTTAAACTCTGTCACTCTCCCGGTTAAAGGATTTTACCAATATTTCCAGGAGCTGTTTCCAATCCCCTCGTTCTGCTTCTATCTAATGGATTTGTGCTCAAATCTTGGGCAGAATGGGGCTTTCCTGGAGGGCTCAGCCCCACCTGGGCTCCTCCCCAGATGTTTGTGCTGTGACTTTTCCAGGCAGGAGTGAGGGGACACGTCCAGTCTGGCTGTCACCATGATATTTCATGAAAAATCCTTTCACCGGGATTTTTCTCCTGAGAAGCTGAGAAGCCTCAGAAAACAAATGTAAATAATAATTATCTGATTGCTTGGAATGTGGTCTGCAGGTTGCTCACCAACAGGTGCATTTTTGGTTGGTTCCATGTGAATTGTTTTTACTTAATGGCCAATCCCGGTCCAGCTGTGTCAGGCTCTCTGAGTCTGTCACAGGTTTTTATTATCATTCTTGTTTTAGCCTTGTGATGTTTCCTTTCTCTTTCTTTAGTATAGTTTTAGTATATCTGTAATGTATTGCAATATAATATGATATAATATAATATGATATATAATATGATATGATATGATATGATATGATATAATATAATATAATATAATATAATATAATATAATATAATATAATATAATATAATATAATATAATATAATATAATATAATATAATATAATATAATATAATATATAATATAATATAATATATTATATTATAATATAATATAATATAATATATTATAATATAATATAATATATAATATAATATAATATAATATTATATTATATATATAATAATATATAATAATATATAATATAATATATAATAATATATCAGCCTTCTGAGATCTTGGAGTCAAATTCTCATCTCTCACCTCGTCCTGGGGACCCTCACAGCACCACAACAGTCTGGCCATCACTGTGACACCAAAACAACCAGCAAAGTCCTTAAGGCACCAAATATTCCATGCACTCACTATTCAGTCAGGGATTTGTAGAAATCTGAGCCTGTGGAAACTCTGCCATCCCCCAGGAAAGGGTTGGGAAGGTTTGGGTTATCCCCAGTGCACAGCCAGGTGTGAATGCCATTCAGGTCCTCAGCCTGGAATTCAGGAGGGTTTGGAGGTATGGGATACTTGGAATTTAAGAGGTTGAACTTGTAGGGCTTTTCAGGACAGGTCTCCAAAGTTCTTTGTTCAAAATTCACACTAAAATAGGTTTCTGCCTGGGGCAGAGACAAAAATGAGCCCACAGAGCCTCTGCTTCTTCTCTTGGAGAAAACCATCTGAAAAAAAAAAAAACAAACTCCAAACCAAACAAATAAAACCCCCAAAATTGTCTGGTGTACTTCAGGATTTCCATGATGACCATTCATGGAGAGATTTAGTTGGGGTATTGGGAATCAGGAATTGTTCCCTGTGAGGGTGGGCAGGCCCTGGCACAGGGTGCCCAGAGCAGCTGGGGCTGCCCCTGGATCCCTGGCAGTGCCCAAGGCCAGGCTGGGCAGGGCTGGGATCTCTGGGCAGTGGGAGGTGTCCCTGCCCATGGGATTTAAGGTCCCTTCTAACCCAAACCAGGCTGGGATCTCTGGTTTTTATTCTCATTGTCACAGTGACCCATCTTGTACCACCCTGTCTAAAAACCCAATGTGAGCATCCACAAAACCTTTCCCTACTTTTGGATAATCTGTTTTTTTCTGTGACCCACGCTGGGCTGCCTCTCCCCAATGCCAGGGGAGTTTCCAGCAGGGTTTAACATCCCAGAAATACTCAGAGCTCCTGCATGAAGGGTGGCAGAGATGCCGAGGGGACTGCAGCACCTCTCTTGGGAGGACAATGCTGACTGAGCCGGGGCTGCTCAGCCTCCAAAAGAGATGATTGAGAGGAATCTCATCAAAACGCCTGCAGGGAGGCTTAGAGCTCTCCAGGCTCTGCTCCAGCAATGGGACAGCAGGACAGGCAGGAACTGAAGCCAGGAAGTTCCACCTGAACATCAGGAAGAACTTCCCTGTGAGGTGAAGCAGCAGCTCAGGAGGCTGTGGAGTCTCCTCCCTGGGATATTCCAGGGACAATGCTGTGCCCTGTGCCCTGGGATGGCTCTGCAGGCGCAGGGAGGTGGCTCCAGGTGACCCTCTCAGGTGCCTTCCTGCCCCATCCTGGGATCCCTTTCAGGGATGGTTTGTGGAGCCCCTGCCCAGGTGTTCCCCCAGTGACAAAGGGCCCTCAGCAATGGTGCACAGGATGGAAGGATGCTAAGAATTTAATCCCCAAGAAATCCCAATTTTTGGTGGTTTTCTGCCTCTTCCATTAAATGTCAGGCAGTGGGATCCCCACTCCCAGCTCACTGGGACTCTCCACCAAGAAATCCAGACTTGCCCGAGTGCTCCTGACACTAATGGACATTACTGGGTGTTCTGGACAAATGCAGAGCTCCTGAAACATGGATCCATCCCTAATTCCAACCTATTCCCTACTTTTTTATCTTCAGCTGGGATAGATTGGAAGCCTAATTTGTGGCCTCTGTCTCAGGTAAATTTCCCAGCTGGAGGTGAATAATTCCCAGAGAAGAACCAGCCCTTCCAGCCTTCACTGGAACACTGAGGAGTTTCTGGCTCGTGGATTTCTTCATGTTCCCTTAGAAAAGTCACTGCATAAGGTGCTCCCAAAACTGAGTTTTGTAAATCTGTGACCTTTTTTTGAGTTTAAAGACTTCAAGTGTGGGGTTTGTTTCCTAAACATTTAGTCCTAATTCCAGAGGAAATCCTAATCCTCAAACTTTTAATTACTCTGCCAATCTAGCTTATTATTTCCTCTGGTAAATTGAGGGAATGAATAAGCAAGAGCGACTTCTCTGTATGGTTTGTCTCTCTTTTCAGTTGAAATCTTGCCAAAAAAAAAAAAAGACTTGAAAGAAATTTCTGTCCTTATTATACATCTCTCATTAGAGCTCCATTACCAGGTGGCATTAAATATTTCAACAAATATTAATAAGGAGCTTTTGATGTCAGAGCAGTCAGTATTCCTGACCTCTTAGGTCTAGTAAAAAAAAACTTCAAAAGTTTGCCTTCCTTGTAATAAGGTAAGACCTGAGGATCTGAGGCAAGAAATATTTAAGTATCTAATTTAGAGAGAAATCAAGGCAAATTAGGCAGATAAGGATCTTTAAAGATCTAAGCCAACATTGTTAGACTGTTGGAAATATCTGAAGTTTTTTCCAGTCTTCTGTTTGCTTTTTTTTAGAAGTTTTATTTAAATTTTCATCTGGTCAAGTGCTGAATAACAGATTTGCTCCTGGCCATTTTATAGGGTCGTGAATGGCTTTGTCTTCCAGGAACAAACCTCATCCCACCCCCTGAGAGGGAAAAATTTGCATTATCAGCATGAGGAATTTCTAGGAATTTTCCAGCTCCAGGAGTCCCAGCCTCCAAACTTCATTAAAATAAACAAAAAAGCTCCATCCCTCACCTTCCATATTTTTTTAAACCAAGCTTTGTCAGCAAGTCTGTGACCTCAGGGAGACACCATTTCTCATTCATCAGAGCAATTTAAAAACCCAAACCTCCTGTTTCAAAAGCACTTCTGGACTCGCTGAGCTAAACCAGGTGACCACAAGACTCAGCTAAAATAAAATCTTTTTTACAAATACACGATAATCTTCCCTCTGGGATTATTTTTGTCACTTAATGTCACAGGAGGGCACGGTGACACCCATCCCATGTCATCACACCCCATCAGGGAGGGCATGGAACCAGAAAAGAGCTGTGAAATTGAAACCTTTTAAAGGCTCTGGCAGGAATCACAGCACAATTGGGGGATTGGTGCCTGATTCCATAATTTTTACCTCCCAGGCCATTCCAGCTGCTTGAACCCCAGGAATGTCAAAGCTGGCAGAGCTCTGAGTGTGTCCCCAACAGGAATCACCCATGGGTGCAGATCCACTGCAAAGTGACACAAATTTGCATTCTCTGGACAGAGAATCCTGCTTTTCCCAGGCGTCATTCCCCTTCCTTTTGTGCATCCTGCTCCAGGACAATTCCTCCTGCCCTGTTCCAAGACAATTCCTCCTCCTGCCCTATTCCAGAAGAACCCCTGTTCTGTTTCAGAGAATTCCTCCTTCTGCCCCATTCCAGGAGAATTCCTCCTATCCCATTCCAGGACAATTCCTCCTCCTGCCCCATTCCAGGACAATTCCTCCTCCTGCCCCGTTCCAGGCTTTACACCTGATTGAATCTCAACTTTGCAATAACCTTTAAGGTAACATTCCTCTCTCAAACTAACACCCTGGTGGATTTTTTTCTGAATTGTGTGATTCAATAATTTGAAAGAGAATTGGGATTGTTCAGTCTGGAGAAGGGAAGCTTTGAGATGACTTAAATGTGGCCTTCCAGGACCTGAAGGGGCTGACAGGAAGGTAAAGAGAGACAATTTACAAGGGCCTGGAGTGCCAGGACAAGGGGAATGGTTTCAAACTGCCAGAGGGTAGGGTTGGATGGGATATTGGGAAGGAACTCTTCCCTGTGAGGATAGGGAGGGACTGGAATGGAATTCCCAGAGAAGCTGTGGCTGCCCCTGGATCCCTGGAAGAGTCCAAGGCCAGGCTGGACAGGGTCTAGTGGAAGGTATCCCTGCACAGGGGGTAGAATAAGCTGAGCTTTAAGCTCCCTTCCCACCCAAACCATTCAGTGATTCCATGAGTGGTGAGTGAGGAGAACCAAGCCTTGAGGGATGCTGAGATCCAGGACAGGACCGTGGCACTGCGGGATCAGAAACACCAGAGCTGCTGAGGGACCAGGAGTGGCACAGAATGCACAGAATCACAGAATGCACAGAATCACAGAATGACCAGGTTGGAAGAGGCCTTAAAGATCATCGAGTCCAACCCAGCCCCCGTTGCCCTGTTTTTTAAGATTTTCTAAGCCTTCTGATGTTTACATTCTTGTAACAAACATTCTCACACACTTTCTGTAAATAACTCATTGTTTTGTGTTCTTTTATGGAGGAGGAGAAATTTGATGGACTGTTGGTTTGTTCAGTGCCATTGGAGAGGTGACACTTTCACCCTCCAATCCACTGTCACTCTTGGAAATCTATAAATGTTAGAATCAGAAAATAAACTTGCCTTTTTTCACCTTGAGAACAGCGGTGTGTTCGCTTGTGTTGTTGTTGTTGTGTCCTATAGCAACACTCACCGCTTGTAATAGAGATAAGAAATAACAAACACCTAAGCCTGAACAGGAAATATTGTCTCAAAAGTTTCAATCAAGAGGGATTGATAGAGGTAGAAAAAAGGGCAAAAACCAGCAGTGAGGGGAGCTGTAGAGACTGATAAGGCCACCCCTGAGTGTCCTTTTTCTCCAGGCTGAGCACCCCCAGCTCCCTCAGGGGTTCCTCTGTACTGTCCCCTCTGGACACGCTGCAGTGTCCCAAAGTCCTTCCTTGTTGGTAGAATGCTGTAGAACTCACCACTTGTAATATAGATGACAAATAATAAACACCTAAGCCTGAACAGGAAATATTGTCTTGAGAGCTTCAATCCATCTCGACAGAGGTAGAAAAAAGGAGCAAAAAACCAGCAGTGAGGGGAGCTGATAAGGTCATCCCCAAGTCTCCTTTTCTCCAGGATAAACACCCCCAGCTCCCTGCAGTACTCACAGAGAGCAGTGGTCAGCTTCTCGGGCTGGTCATAGTGCACCATGGCCACACAGAGGGTGTTGAGGGCCACCACGCAGAGCACCACCCAGTAGAAGCTCTGAGCCTTCACCATGCGGCGGATGAAGAAGCGGAACATCTTCTCCTTCCTCCTGAAGTAGGACGAGCTCTCGTTCTTCCCACTCTTCAAACTGGCACGGGCAAAGGGAGACCCTGGGACAGAAAGAAGAGTCACCACAGCCCATGCCAGCAGGGAAAAGGCTGCAGGGGGTTCCTGGGCACACAGAGCCTCTCCAAGCACCACCAGAACAGCTCAGCAGGAAGCTGGGGATGTTGAGAATGGGCTGAGCAAGGGCGACTCGCTTGTAATGAGGGATGAAGGCTCGGCTTTTAAAACTTCATGGGTCAATGCCTAGCTCCACCATCTAAACTGGGCTGCCAAACCTTCGCAGCAATCCTGATTGTCCCAGTTAAACTCGTCATTTTTTCCTGATTGACAGGGACAGAACAGCAGACACAGGGTATTTCTGCCCTCCATGGTGTGGAGCGCGTCCTCGTGGAGCTGGGTAGGTGCAACAGGAAACCTGGTCCCTGTTTTTCCTGCTCCAAGGACTGCTTTGTCCCTGTTTTTCCTGCTCCAAGGACCAGTTACTAGGGAATTGAGTGCATTCTCCTTAATTTACTCTCCAGCCTCAGCTATTTCTTTAGCAGAGGGCTTAACCTGCCTCCGTGCATCGGATTTTGGGCTCAGCCATTCATTTGTCTCAATTCTGCCTCTATCAGCTCCATTTCCACTCTGGGCTGAAACCCTGGCCAAGAGTTAAGGGTTTCAACAATAGGAAGCTGACGGAAGAAACGATTCCTGATGCCAGCTCTCCCCCTGGGGTAGAGGCATTGCTCAGATGAAAAGGCAATCTCCAGCTGATGCTGAGGCAGGAGAAATCAGGAATAAGGGAAGAAACACATGGACCCCTTGGGGCTCCTCTGCAGCAGCCAGGGAAGCTGCTGCAAGCAGGGGAAATGGTGATGGTGCCAGGCTGGCCACTCCCTGTGCCAGCGGTTTGTGACAAGATATCATTGCTGCCCATTCCCACCCTGGGATGGAGATCCCAGCAGGATGAGCAGGACATGTCCCAGTCCTGTCCTGGAGCAGGTGGCTCTCCTGGGCTCAGTGACATCAACAAAGAGTTCTGGCTTCAGCAGCCCAATCTTGGAGTGTGATCACCTCCATGTCAACAGTTGGAACGGGTGGGAATCTCACCCAGCCTCATCCCACAACATCAACCACAGCAGCCAGAGAAAGGATGAGGCATCCAGATGTGACAGCAGCAGGTTCTCCAAGCCTCACAGCCCCACACAAGCGTGATGTTCCCAAGTGGAAAGTGAGCTCTCTGCTCCCATTTCACATTTCTGGCCATCCACCAGCACTCCAAAAGCAGAGCTGGCCTTGGCCAGGCTTTGAACAAACTCCGTGCTGAAAAAAATCAGTGTGTTCTTCTGTTGGTTTGAAAATCCTGCCTTTGGTAGTTTGGAAGAGAACAAATCACAGTGCTCCTCCTCTGCTCTGCTTTAAGACAAGAAGAAGAGCCAAAGTTTGGGATTTAGGCTGCTTCATATCACAGCACTCCTTAGCAGGTACAGAGCTCTCAGATAGCCAAGCCCCTCTGTACTGCCAGACTGGCAAAGGAACAATGCTGCCCTCTCATTCCTGTCTGCTGATCTTCCAGAAATGCAAAGCAGTGATATTTAAACTGCTCCAACATGGAAAACATCCCCTTCTCCAGGCTTTGGTGTCTGGGAATCAAAGCAGTGCCCCGTGCCTGGTACAGCACAGAGGGTGTGAAGCCAGTGGGAGTAGAAAGAAAAGAATAAAAGCTAAGAACAACTGCAGAGAACACCCTGGGAAGTGTTTACCACTACAGAGCTTTATACTGCAGCTATAAAGCTCATCAAGGTGCTTGAGTTTGAATTAAAGTGCAGCATTTTCAGCCAATGGCCAGAGACCTGGCAAAGTCTCCCCCACCCTGAGCTGCATCTTCACGTGGCACTCAGGGATTATTTGGTAGTTCTTCCACACTCCTTCTGCTCCCATCTGAACACACTCCAGAAAACCATCCAAAAACCCCTTTTCTCCAAAACAGATCCTTTATGCATAATTGCCCACGTGATCTGATTGTTTATGCTCTGCATTCCAGCCTCTTCACAAGCCTGCAGAAGTAGCTGCTTGATCCATTCCTTCTTTTCTGCCTCGTTCCATGAATCCAAATCAAAGCCACTTTTCCCAAGTGGGTGAAGCACTCACAGAAGGTGGAAAGCACTGCTGTTATTTTCCCTGCCATATGCTCCCGAGACAGTTCCCAGCTCTGCCTCAGATTATTCCCGAGCCCAGATGCTCCATCATCCATTGCCACCTGAAATGCTGAACTCCAAGATCTGTTGGTGTGGCATTGGCTGCCCAGAGCCTGGAGGGACTTGGATTTGGAGGCAAAGATCTCATAATTATTGCAACCGTGAGCAAATATTCCAAAAATGACCATTCCTTGTTATCCATGCAGGGATCCGAGAAAAAACAACAACAAACCAAACCAAAAATGCACACAGGCTGCTGCATTTTTGCCCTTTTTCAGCACCAAACCTCTCCTGGAAGTGGCAGCAGTTTCACCACAAACCCTGCAGCCCAGGGGACTGTGGCAGCTCAGTGCTGGTGTCAGGAACATGCCAAGCCACACTCATTTTCTGCAACCAACTCTTCCTTTAAAGGGGGAGGGGGGAAATAAATTCCAGCAGCAGCTGTCATCCCTGGAAATATCAACACCAACTTTCCAAAGGGCAGTTGAGGCACTCATGCTGTGCAACAGCCACGGACATGGATTCTCAAATGTGCTGTTTGTGCTGCTCCTCCTGTGCATCCAGGATTTGCTGCTTTGTGGGGACTGGGCTGCCAAGACATTTCTTTGGAAGATAATGAGAACATCTGCTGCTTCAGCAGCAAAACGGCCTCCAACAACAGGCACAGGCTGAGCAGAGCGCCCGACTGCAGAGCAGCAGGAGAGGCTCTCCCACGGCTCAGAGGGGTTTGGCTCCAGCAGCTCCCTGAGCTGGGTGCTGGGTGCCCAGAGCCTCCCCTGGCAGCCCAGAGCCGCCTCTGCCTCCCCACCTGGGCAGGTCTCAGCAGGGCATCAGCTGCGGGAGCTGCAGAACGGGCAGCACCTCCTCGGCCTGAGGATGCCAGATTCACCCCAGCAACACCCCACGGTGCAGGATGCCCTGCTCTGCACTGGACCTCCAGATCTGGCCTTAAAATCACTTCAAGATCTTCCTCTAAGACAAGAGTGAGAGAACTGAGGTCATTGCCCAGCACCTCCCAGTGACCATTCCCACAGCAAAGGCTGTGACACCTCAGCTGGGCATTAGCGGACCAAGGACACTGTGGCCACTTCTCTCCTCCCTCCAGCAGTGTTGTTTGGCAGATTTGGGGTTCATTAGCATGGATGAGCACGTTCCAAGCAGAATCCCAGGATGGCCAGCCCAGCAGGGACTGTCCCAAGGCTTTGCAGGGCTCTCCCAAGGGTGCAGCATGCAAGAGCTGAGGCAGGCAGCGCAGGGAGAGGGTGAAGCCACGGAGCTTTTTGCTCTGGGAAGTCGAGTGCTGCTGCTGCAGCAGTGGAAATTCATTCTCCTTCAGGAAACTGCAGCTTCTGGAGCAAAGGAGCCTCTCCAGAGGAGGAAACATGGCATGGACAGGTTCAGGTGGAGATCGAAACCTCAGGGGATGCGAAGCCAGTACTCACCAACGGAGCAAATGTCTGTGAAATGGTCCTCACCTTCTTCTGCATGAATCAGGTCATTTTTGCTCTTCTTTATTGCGGCTCTTTTCAACACTGCGTGCAAATTAAAGAGAAAATGCCCCGTGAGGATGCAGAGTGGATTCTCTCTCCCCCTCCCTTCACTCTCCAGGGCCAGCATTTCCTTCCCGATGCCAGCTCAAAGCTCTCCCACCAGGGTACCCTGGAGCAAACCGGACAACCCACAACCTTGCAGGGCCTCTGCACGCCTCAGTGCCAGGGTGCTTCACTCCTTTGCCCTTCCAGCTCTTGAAGGTTTGCCAGGCACAGCTCTGCACGTTCCACTTCATGCAGCAGATGCAGGAGGGTGGAGGGGTCACTGCAGCTGCACTTCAGCACAGCACAAAGGCTGGGCAGGGACACTGGAGCTTCCTGAGCCCCACGGGGCTGGGAGATGAGTGCTGCCACCCCTGGAACCACCAGTGCTGTTTGCAGCAGGCACTGTGAGGGAGTCAGAGTTTACAGAGCTCGGTTTACCACCCAGCCATGCCTCAAGGAGCAGAAATGCTGCGTGGAAAAAGCGGCCGCACATCAGTGAGCAGCCTCTCAGCAGCACCCGGTGTGCAATCCCTGCCCTCTGGGGATGTCGGAATTCTTTGAAAACACTTTTTTTTTTTTTTCCTCCAAAAGCAGTTTTTAGTGGGGAGGGCAAACATCACTACATTTACTGCAACAGGGAATGACAGCTCTGCACTGTCCACCCACAGCACGGTGGGGGGGTGAGGCAGGAGCACTGAGGACGCTGCTCCCAGGACCACCTACCTGCAGAACCTTGAGAAGTGGCAGAAAAAAAAAAATCACGTTGGTACAGTTTGGTGACAGCTTCGAGACAGACAGTAACTAAAGCAGCACTTTCTATCAGCAGTAAGACACCCCACGGTGTGGTGATACAGACTGGTCCGTGGGCACACACAGCAAAGCCACTCACGCTGCAGAGACTGCCCCGGGGAGGCTCCTCCACAACATCCCCTCACCCTAGTTAGCTACAAAATTCCTTTCCCACACTGCACGGATTGCCCTGCCCTGACAGAGACGTGGATGCGCTTCCTGCTCCTAAGGGCTGTGCTTGAGTCACTTCAGGGGAACACCCAGAGCAGAGGGGAGGATGCTCTGAACCTGCGGTCTGGATCCATTGTTTTGCACTGTTTGTGCTCCTTGCTGTCCCACCCAGCTCTCACTGAATCCTCAGTCCCAGCAATGCCAGCTCGGGGGTCCCTCAGGCTGTGTCTGTCCCAGTTCACTCCAGCATGTCCGGGGCCATCCTTCAGCACTGGAACACAACCAGTACTGGGATTAATTTTTTTCCAACACTCCCTGGCATGAACTGAGCAGCTTTTTATCTTCTGCCCCAGAAAACTCCTCGGTGTGTTTGGCAGTGAGGTTGTGCCTATCTCTCCAGGCACATCCCTGTGTTTTGGGGACTCAGGATTTACCACCATGGGCTGCTCCAAGGCTGGGAACATTCTCGGGCTCCTTTCGCTTTAGGATAAGAGGAACCTGAGTATCTCTGGGTCTTTACTCTGTGCCTTGCACCCACCTCGAGTTTCTCACAGCACTCAGCCTGCTCCTCAGACACAAACTCCAGTGAAGCCTGGCTGTGCCCGGGTGCCAGCCAGGCTTCCCCAGCTCACACACACCCCCAGCACACACAGCAGGACTGGCACTCGCACCTCAGCCCTGACCTCCTCCAGCCCCAGATCCTCCCCAGCGCAGGTCACCGGCCCGGCCGAGGCTGCAGCAGCACCCGCAGCGCTGCACGGCTGGGAGCGAGCCAGGCCAAAAACACCACCTGGGCATGTCACCGGTGACCTGGGCACGGGGCTGCGGGGGGAAAGCTGCCCCTGGGTGCCACCTAAGCCCCTGGTGATTTGCAATCCACTCACTGTTGTAGCTGCTGCCGCTGCCAGTCTCTGCCGGCGCCGTGCCTTGAGGAATCGGCCCTTCCGAGGCGGCCCTCCCTGACAGTGAATGGGAGGAGAAAAAAAAAGAGGGGGGGGAGGGAGGGGAGGGGAAAGGAGGAGACATGGGAGGACGAAAGATGGTCAGAAAAGGGAGAGGGAAGAGTCTTTAACTGAGCTTTGAGTGGCTGGCGCATCCTAAGAGCTGTCGGGGCTGGAGGCCCAGGGGGAGCATCCCCGTGGCCTCGCTGCTCGGCTCCTCCGGCCGTCCTGCCACGCCGGGCTCGCACGTCGGAAGGAAGGATCACCACACCCTGTTATGTCTTACTGCTTACAGCTAACAGGGGGCTCAGTCCCTTGGTCAAATCCGTTCGGAGCCCTGCCTTTCTGTCAGGTCAGCGCATTCGCTCTTCTCCATCCTCCTGGCAGCCTCTACCCCCTGCACACACAGCCAGCCACCCTCGGCAGGGCGTGGGCACCGACCCCGAGGGCACATCCCCTTCCCGGGCCGGTGTGGGGTGTCCCATGACCGCTCCTCAGCCACCTGCAGCCTGCGGAAGGGGCTCTGTGGCCGGATTTGTGCCGGGTGCATGCGGGAGGATCCTCCTGCTCGGGAGGAAGGCGTGGCAGTGACAGCAGTGGAACCTCTCCCGTGGCACAGGAGGAAAATGCCCAGCAAAGGCACCTACCGTCCAGAGGGGACTTCTCTTCGGCGTTCTTGTCCTCCTCGGCCAGCATCACCTCCTCTGGAAAAGGAAAATCAGCCAGGGTCAGCCTCAGGTTCCTCAGAGCCCTGCTCCGACACCGGCTGGAGGGGCAGCAGGAGCCTGTCCCGGTGCCACCAGCCCTCCCCAGGGCCACCCAGCCCATCCCTGACAGAGTCTGCAGAGCGATTCATGGCTCAGGGCTGTATTTCTCACAGGATTCACAGAGTCACTGGGTTGGAAGAGACCTCCAGGATCATCGAGTCCAACCCAGCCCCAACCCCTCAGCTCAGCCCTGGCACCCAGTGCCACATCCAGGCTTTGTTAAACACACCCAGGGATGGGGACTCCACCACCTCCCTGGGCAGCCATTCCAGAACTTTATCACTCTTTCTGTAAATAACTTTTTCCTAATATCCAGCCTGAATTTCCCTTGGCACAGCTCGAGGCTGTGTGCTCTGGTTGTGTCAGTGCTGCTGGAGAAAGAGCCCAGCCCCAGCTGAGCACAGGCCCCTCTCAGGAGCTGTGCAGAGCGATGGGGGCAGCCCTGAGCCTCCTTTTCTCCAGGCTGAGCACCCCCAGCTCCCTCAGGGCTTCCTCACAGGGTTTGTGTTCCCAGCCCCTCTCCAGCCTCGTTGCCCCCTCTGGATGCTCTCATCTCAATGTCCTTCCCGAGGGGCCAGAGCTGGGCACAGCACCCCAGGTGTGCCCTCAGCAGTGCCAAGCACAGGGGCACAATAACAGAATGCCCTCCCTGCTCCTGCTGGCCACACCATTCCTGACCCAGGTGTGGTGAGACACAGTAAGGCGTCTCGGAAGATCTCGCGATGTCATGAAAGACAGCCGAGATTCTCTTCCTCCCCAACCTCTCTCTTGATAAGATCACCCAAGAATGTAGCTCCCCCTAGTTCCAGCAAAGAATTCCACCAACCCCGTTAGTTTTCTACCCTCTTTTGACCATAGATGGTAATGTAAGGCCTCTCTTATCATAGCACTGTCCCCTGACCTATATAACCCCTCTGAACAAGAAATAAACGCCTTTTGACCGTCTGCCATGTTGGTGTTTGCGTTTTTGTCATAGGCCCGAGCGGCCCTGGAATTTGGAGTCGCCGTGCTGCTCTTCTGAGCCAGTCCACCTGCTTGTCTTTGCAATAAAAGCAACACCCAGGCCAGGAACCATTCTCAGCCTGTGTCCCTCTCACACAGGGGGAGGGTTCCAAACCAAGCACTTCCTCCATGAGATCCCTCCTCAGAACCTCCCACTCCAGGTTCTTCACCAGCTCTCATTCCCCAAGGCACCTCTGGAGACCAAGGACCTTCCTCCGGAGCAGGCAGCACCACAAATTCCCACAAGCCCCAGGAAGGTGCCTCATGCCCACCCACGCTGGAGACAGTTTGGGGAAGATGCTCCACACCCATCACTGCTCTTTTGTCTCCAAAAGTTGGGATTCAGCCATGGGGAGCAGAGTGGTGGCACAAGGTGAGAGCAGCAGGGCCACATGGCAGGAGAGCCACTGTCACCACAGAGCCATCACATCAAATCTTTGTCCAAATAAAATCCATAACAAGTTTTCCGTGGGGGAGCTCTGCCTGGCACAGTGATTGCAACACCACCCTTCCATTCCTCTGCAACTCCTCTCCAAAATACAACTTTGCACTGTCCTAAATAAAAAAAAATTTAAAAAAACCAACAGGAAACACTAAAAACCAACCACCCAAACTAGAATAGTTTTCATCTGTGTGAAAGACAACCCAATTTCCTGAGGCTTTCCATGGCACTGCCACCCCCCTGGCCAGTTTGCAGTGCTGTGCCAATATTTGGGACTGCACTCAGAACCACAGACTTTGGGTTTGCTGCTGGGAAACTGATGTGGGGATCTGCTAAAGGACAACCCAAAGCAAAGAAAACATTGAGTAGGCAGCTGGTAAACTCCATACTTCCTTCTATTCTCATAAATGGCAAATTCACACGCCTGTAATTCCATCAATGTGAGCTCTTACTAAAACATCTGACACCATGTTCCAACCAAATTTTGCTTTAAAGTCCATTTAAGCCAGTCTAGATGGAAGAGCAACTTCAGAAAAACAAATGCAAACAAACCAGAGGCCAAACATCAAAGTGTGTAGCTGAGAGCTGTCTAGAAGGATACCAGAGGGATCAGCCTTATATAAGCCTATATAAGCCACACAAGCCTTATATAATCTCTTTATTAATCATCTGGGAGAGAGAGGGAATGATACTTTAATAAGACAGCAAATTGAGAAGGCTGAAAAATAATACCAAGGGCTGAGGAAAGCTGGAAAATTAAGCAGAGGGGAAGGAAATACAGAAGTGCAAAGTAATGCACCAGAGATGTGAAAGAAAGGAGAGCTGAGAGGGGTAAAAATGTCAGATGAGCTCAAAGCTGCACTTTAAAATGTAAAAAGTCCTTCCAAAACCCCACAAGTCGTGCCTGCAATCCCCACCTACAATTCAGGTGGTTTTCAAGTCTTCTTAAGACAGGTCAGAAGAGTGAAATGGGCTTTTTTGGGCAGTTCAAGAGACTTCTCTGACCAGCCAGCACCTCAGACAAAAGGTTCTTCTGCAGTCCTCCCCAGGGAAAGCTGTGCTGATGTTTGGGGACAAAAATATGGAAGGACTGAAATGGCAATTCCCAGTCTGACTGCCCTGAAACACGAGGAAGGGATGGGAGACCCTTCCCAAAGGCTGTGCTGTACTGGATTTCCACCTACAAATTACTCTTACAAGACAATTCTGCAAACCTTTGCCCCAAATTCAGAGTCCTGAGTTGGTGCTCAAACAACCTCCATCCATAAACACAGCTGGGCTCAGTTTTGCTGTTCCTTTAAAATAACCCAACCTTTTTTCACCTCTGAAATTCCCTCAAGCCTCACTCTCCGACTGCAGCATTCCCAGGTTCTCTCCCTTGATCATTATTCCTGTCTGCCTGGTGTCCTCTGGGAATCCAAAGGACCACAGCTACCCCAGGAGGTTTTTAAGGCTAAAAAGAGAGCTCAGCAGGTCACTGAGCACTGCCAGGAGGGGTTTTTCACCAGCCAGCATCCTGAACAGAGGCTCAGGAGCTGCTCTGCCTTTAGTCATCCCTAACAGAGCCTGGAAGGAGATAATTTGGCACCTGGAAAACCCCCAAAAATGGGGTGTCTGCATGAGGAGAAATGTTCAGCAGAGAGATGGGACCGGAGCAGCAATCCTGAGCCTCCAAACAAAGGCTCAGGGGCTTTGGCAGATGTCAGAGGCAGGGGTGTCTCAGCAGCAAGAGGAATTTTTGGTCATTCAGTGCTGGGTGTGACTGGGCTGGAAATAAAGGCAAAGCCTGGTCTGGAGCACCAGGAATACCTGCTTAAGGGTGTGAAGGGTGCTGTTTCAAGGGAAATAAAAGCAGGATTCAATCCTTGCTCTCTCCTTTTTTTCCCTAATGTGTTAATGCTGAATAATGACTGGGGTATAGCAAGAAAGTGATGCCCTTTGTCCTCACATTTTGGTGTGGGGAAAGAGGACATTGGGGGCTCAAAGGAGCAGCAGATGACTGGAAATAACAAAAACTAAATGAGTTTAATTTCTGGCTGGGTAAATAGAAGACTAAATGAGTTTAATTTCTGGCTGGGTAAATAGAAGAAGTTGATAAAAATGCAGCTGCCGCACCCTCCCAGGGAACTCTGCTGTGCCTTTGTGGGAATTACCCTGCCTTGGCATCTCACACGTGTGGTATTTTCGGGCTCACCTGTCGTGAGGAGGAAAGGATGAATCTGACTCCATGTTATCAGAAGGCTAATTTATTATTTTATGATATTATAAATAGATACTAAAACTACGGTAAAGAAGAGAGAAAGGATCCAGACAGAAGGTTTAACAAGGTACTAATGAAAAACTCCTGACTCCTTCCAGAGTCCTGACTGTGATTGGTCATTAAGTAAAAACCATTCACATGTTGGATAAACAACCTCCAACCACATTCCAAAGCAGCAAAACGCAGGAGAAGCAAATGAGATAATTATTGTTTTCATTTTTCTCTGAGGCTTCTCAGCTTCCCAGGAGAAAATTCTGGGCAAGGGATTTTTCTAGAAAATATGACAGTGACACACACAGGGTTCTTTGCTGGAGGTGTCTGTTCCCATCTCTCGCAGGGGCTCAGGGCTCTGTTCATCTAAAGAAAGCTGAAACCTGAAGTTCAGAAAGCTCTGCCATGCCAAGGGATGGCCTTGAAATTACAGAGGGCTGGCGGAGAGAGGTGAAACCATTCCCAAAGCCTGGCACTTCAGGAGAACAGAAGCACTCCAGTTTGGTGTGAAAAAGGTGGATTTGGAAAGAATTAAAATGCAAAAGATGTGAAACTTGATTAGCCCTGAACGGCAAGACTTAGAGTCTCTGAGCAAAGTGTTTTCCAAATGATTCATGTCCTTGTAAGATAAGAGAAACATCTTCAAAAGAATATTTGTGGGCTTATAAACTCTTTACTCTGTGTGGAGAACTTGTAGTTCCCTGTTCTTCAAAAATCCCAGCCTTGGAGTTCCTGCAGTTCTGAGGAGTTCAGTGGAGAAAACAGCAGGAGCAAAATCATTTGCATGGATTGCATCACTTGGCACATTTTAATTCCTCTGGAAAGGACAACTGCCTTCAAAGTGAAAGAGGGGAGGTTTAGGTGGGATATGGGGAAGGAATTGTTCCCTGTGAGGGTGGGCAGGCCCTGGCACAGGGTGCCCAGAACAGCTGGGGCTGCCCCTGGATCCCTGGCAGTGCCCAAGGCCAGGCTGGATGGGGCTTCCACCCCAAACCAGTCTGGGATTCTGTGATAATTCAAATTACTGACATTAATGAGAAACAATAAAGACACTTCAGAGTGGTCAATGAGCAAAAACCACAGTGTTAAATTAAAATTATTGTTGACTGAGGGGTGGTAGGGCACAGGGAAAGGAGTGATTTTAGTCACTCACACTTCCCTTGGTCGTAAAACAACACTTGAGGCAAAAACCTGAGCACTACAAAGGACAAGGGCACCTCCTGTCCAGCTCCAGCAACTACAGAGAATATGTAAAAAACCACAGAGCAAAAGCCATCTAAAGATTAAAACATCATTTTGTGAAGCACTGGAATGCAGCTCTCCACTCTTCCTGCCTTGCATCAGAAATAAACGAGGGGGGAAAATCGAACAGACCAAATGCTCAGGGAGGATATTAGAAATATTGGAAACCTGATGAGGCTTCCAGGGGAAGAGAGAGGATCGGGCTGATTGGTTCTGGGTGCTTAGAGCAGGAAAAAATAAGATGAAACAAGGTAGAGGGAGATTAGAGAAAGAAAAGCAATTAAAAGAACTCCTGGATTCTTCCTCTCGCTGCAGGAAGGCAACAGATTGAAAGTGAGGGCAGGACACAGCTCTGTGGGGTTGTTTGGTTTTTAAAATCAAACTGGGTGATAACACTTGGCATTCTCTGCTCCAAGAGTCAACGAGGTCAAGGCTGGCAGGAGGATTTAAAAACAATTAGATATTCCCAGGAATCATGACCAAATCCTCCGGAGTTCCATTAGAGCAGAATCCCAGGAGCTTTCGCTCTTCCCTTTGTGCAAACAGCTCCTGCCTGGGGCTGCTGCAGGATTTCTGTCCCCTTCTGTCTGTCCTCCCTGGCTGGATCTCCCTGCTCAGAATCCTGGAGAAGGAATTCCAGATCATTTCAGAGCTGAAATCCCCAAACCAGACCTGGGAAATCCCCGTGGACGGCACAGTCCCAATTTTCAGTGCCTCAGTCCCGAAGCCTGGATTCTCTGCTCTGCTTTGCCTTCACGCTGCATTTTCATTCCAAGATTTTATTAACACTGCTAAGCTGATTTTAATTACTGTTATTATTCAGCTGTACTAGGAGGCTCTTTTATATTCCTATTGTATTCTCAACAATGCCTTTCCAGAGTATTTTTAACATTCCCTGATTCAGCTCTTTTGCATGCACTTCCCTGTTCCACAAAGCCTTCTGGCTCGTGTGTTATTAGGCTGAAAAATGTGCATTTTCCAGCAGTTTCACTTGACATTGGCGTGGCATTTATTCAGCCCTGGCAACACAGAAATGGAAGAGCCAGGAATTCCCACAGGGATGGGAATTGGAGCAGAGGTTTACTGTACATTTTGTAATTTCTCCATCCCAAGTTTCTCACAAGTTCAGCTGGTGATGGATTACTCTGTTGGAGTGATGGAGATCAGGACTAACAGACCAAAAATCACCAAGAGCCTTAAAAGCAAGACAGGATGAGAAAGGGAGAAGCCCATAGGACCCTGCTGCAGCCACTGGGCAAGGCAGGAATTAATCTGAGTTTGAGGCTGCACAGAGGCTGTAAAACTAATGAGAAGACAAATTCTCAATGGAAAGGAAAGGGAATTCTTTATTTTCTCATTCCTCCAGAAGCACAGAATGAAGGGTGGCTGCCTGAGTTGCTGCTGAACAGTCACAGTGAATAAAAGTCTGACAACACAAGTGGCCCTCAATTGTCACCCTGTGCAGAGCTAGAAGAAATAATGGGTTTAAAGCACAACATAAACTGCTGATATTTCTATTTTACATTTCAGTTGTAAAGAGCAAAGATGAAGCTCATCTGTCTAAAGTGGCACACAGGAATCCATTTGAGAAATCAGCACTCCTTTTCCTCCCCATCATTGTTTTAAAAGGCCTTTTCACTCAGCTCAGATGCTGAAAAGCAAGCAAGGAGGAAATTACCCCCCATTTTCTTGGTGCTGCATGAAAGAATTGATTGTGGTTATGTCAATATATAAATATCAGCTCCTCCATAAAGCAGGAAGGTTATTGGTAATCGTTGCAGTCTGATAAAAAAGCTATTTTCTGTTAAATTAATGTGTCTGGGTCCTGGTTAAAGTTGCTCACGCCTTGCAATAAAGAGCAACGTTCAGTTCCAGTGGTTATAAATCAATGTTAATATGGGCTGGGGGGAGTTTCATGCAAGTGATCTTTGTAGCTCATAAAATGCCACTTGGGTGGGTTTTACCAGCACAGAGAGAAAGGCTGATAAACCAGCTGGGGCAGGGAGTAAATAAAAGAGAATTACTCGTGGAAGGGAACAGTTCCTCTCTGTGCAGGCTTTGGGCACTCGATCACTGTGGATGCAACAGCCTGATCAAAAAGTGAGAAAGCAAAGCTCATTTTCTGTCTTTCTGACCAGGCTGTTGCACCCACAGATCACTTTTTATATTATCCTGCATTAGGACAATTGCTTTGATCTCAGCAATAAAGCCGGCTCACCTCTTTAGTTCTGCTCAAACCAAACCAAGATATTTTTGCAATTACTTTGGTGCGAACGCTCAGAAAAATTCCAACAAAACCAACGAGTGCTGGCCAGGCCCTCCCCAGGCTTGGCCACACCAAGGACTCATTCTGGAGCCCATCACTGTCGCCAGCCGGGGTCTGTGTACAAATCACAAATGGGACAGGACTGCTGGGGCTGTGCCTTGAGCTGTTTTATTTTCCAGCATCAGTCTCATTCCATGGTTATGACAATGGGAAGATGCCAGCAGCTCACATTCCAGGCAGCAGACCAAGAACTTCATGTTACAACTCACTTTATAAGTTTTTTGACCAATCACACAAAGCAAAAGCACATTGACAGTAGTTCCATCCAACCACTATAAGCACAGGTACCTTTGGTTAAACAATGCCTGGTTATTTCAAATACAATACCTGCTTGTGAGCCTTAAAACACAATGCACAGAGCTCCATTATTAAGCTTCAGACTTCCTAATATCTTGCTAGATAAACTTTTCTGTAGCTTAGGGAGTTATTCTAGACAAGCGTTAATACACAGACCATTGTTCTATTTGTTCTTGCTTTTCTACAGTTTAAATAATTTTTCTGCTGACCAATCTCATGGCTGCTGCTTAGCTCCAATCATAGTTCTACTGCCTCTGGGGCCTGCCTTTTGCAGCTTTCCCAAAACCCTCTGATTCTGTGGATTCCCACACATCACCAGAGCTCCCTTGCCCCAGAACACATCCAGGCAAGCCCAGGAGATGCCTGCCTTACCTGCTTTGAAGATCCACTCCAGGTAGCCGTTGAGCTCACGCTCGATCTGCTGCTGCCTGCGGAGCTTCAGGAACGCCCGGCGGTTCTCCACCCGCTCCCGCTCCTTGGCAAATTCACTGCGGGCACACAAGAGAGGGAAAACCCATCACAGGCAGCCAGGGCAGGCACACAGCCCTCCCCCAGCCTTCCAGGGAGACTGTGCAGCCCAGGATAGGAGGAGGGAGTGGAAAGCACGGCAAGGGACTCATTGCTGTCCTGGTGCTTTGTGAAGGCTGACCTAGAACAGAGACTAGACAGAGCTAAAGAATAAAGTAGGGATTTGGGTTTAAATTTGGGATTTTTGGCTATTAAAAGCCTCCATGGATTCACCTTGGGCAGCACCAGAGCCCAGCCAGGGCTGCACCCAAGATGAACCAAAATGGCCCCAAAATGCACGGCCGGGCACGGGGTCTGTCACTGGGATCAGTTCTGCTCCATTTGCACCTTGCAGTTCATTGTCCCATTCCAGCTTTAGCCCCTGCAGTCCCACCCTGCTTGTTTTTCTCTCTCCAGCCCACGGTGTTTGTGCTCTTGGGCTGAGATTTGGATAATTTGTCCTTGGTGCCCAGCTGGAGCAGGAATTGTTTTGTCTCCCTGCTCTGTGCACAGAGCTCACACTCCCCTGATATGAAGCTCAGACCCACACACTAAAGCAGCACAGAAGAAAATAGAAAAGCTAAACCTGAAGAAAATAGAAAAGCTAAAACCTGAGCCATCAGTCCAACAAATTATTTTTCAGCTGCCTCTCTCATCCTGAAAAAGACCTGAAAAATTCTATGTGCACGCACCACACGCAGTCATGAAACACAAATTATCATCCTCAACGCTAAAAACCATCCTCCAGCGCTCTCCACAGCACAATCGCCTCTAGAAACCAAGACTGTCATAGACATCAGCACTTTTTTAAAGGGATCTGCACTTCCCTGCCAGTCTTTCTTCAAGCTTTCCCAGGCTTTTGGTGATTGTGACAAGCGCAGGTCAAATGAGAACTGAGTGGGATGGGTTGAGGTGAAATAGCCCAGATGTCCTGGGCTGAGGGTAAAAATGATCCTGCTGTTCGCTAAAATGCCATGGAAAGCAAGAGTCTGGATATCATCACTAGAACGGGGCAGGCAGAAAGGAAAGGTCACCCAACCATCACAGAAATCATGTCCAAGTACATCCTGCTGGTCTAGCTTGAAATGAGGGTGAGGAAAAAGTGCAGCCACCAGCCTGGGTCTGGGGCTTTCCCAAGGCAATTCCTGGCACCTCCGGAATTATTCTGATTTTCTGGGCACATGAAGGTGTCCAGCTGCCATTTATGGAGCTCTGACCAGCCCCTGCAACCCCTGTTTTAAGGGGAGAGTTAAGGGACACACTGGAGTGTCTCCCACAAGAACTTTGTATGGATAAACGTGGCATCATGAGGCTTCAGTCCCTCAGCACATCTTAACTCTTCTGTGTCCTCCATACCCTCAATTTACTATTAATTAATCAGCTAACTAATGATTTTTACTAAAATCCCACCCACACATGCTCATCAAAAGACAACAAGGAGCAGGAGCTGGGAGAAGGGTGGAAGAATGGGGGGAAAAATTGGGAAAAGGAGCTCCAAGTGCCAGGGGCAGCTTTGCACTCCCAATCTGCAGCTGCTCCTTCAAAGGTGCCACTTGTGCTTCATTTGCCAGGGATGTGACCCACGGAGAAGGCACAGCTTCCCAAAGAGGAGACAGCAGCAGTGGGAAGTTTCCTGGAGGACCCCCGAGGGCAGGAAGGACAGCAGATGAGCCATGGCACTGCTCCCTCACCCCTCAGGAGCAGCAAAGGGAGAGCTCTCCTCGCAGAGCTTTTCATCTTCTGCCAGGTCCTGTCTGGCCTGAGGACAGTAAAAGTTACCCAGGACTTGTCCCTTTTATCACAACTTTATATTGCAGAGTCACAAAACAGAAAGGACCCACAAGGACCAGAGTCCAAAATCTCAAGTGGAAAGTCTGTTCTTTGAAAGTGGAAGAAAATGAGGGAGAAACTGCTGGACGTTGCAAACCTTCAGCAGTTTCTGTACAGCCCAACACAGATCTCCCAAGGCACCAGTGAGGGACATTGTGAGGTTAAAGCCCCCTGTGCCCTCCTGCTGGAACTGGCAGCTTTGGCCACCACAGAATCCCAGAATGGTTTGGGTTGGAAGAGACCTTAAAGCCCACCCAGTGCCACCCCTGCCATGGCAGGGACAGCTCCCACTGTCCCAGGCTGCTCCCAGCCCTGCCCAGCCTGGCCTTGGGCACTGCCAGGGATCCAGGGGCAGCCCCAGCTGCTCTGGGCACCCTGTGCCAGGGCCTGCCCACCCTGCCAGAGAACAATTCCCAATTCCCAATATCCCATCCAGCCCTGCCCTCTGGCACTGGGAGCCATTCCCTGTGTCCTGGCACTCCAGACCCCTGTAAATTCTCTCCACGTTTCTTGCCAGCCCCTCCAGGCCCTGCAAGGCCACCCTGAGGTCCCCCCAAAGCTTCTCCTGTGCAGGTGCACAATCCCAGCTGTCCCAGCCTCTCCTCCCAGCAGAGCTGCTGCATCCCCTGATCCCCCTGGAGCCTCCTCTGGGTCTCTGCAGCAGCTCCAGCTCCTCCCTGTGCTGGGCCAGGGCTGGGGCAGCTCTGCAGGTGGGCTCTCACCTGGGCACAGGGCACAGGGGCAGGATCCCCCTGCCCTGCTGCCCACGCTGGGCTCAGCCCAGGGCAGGGGCTCAGGGCTGGGGCACCCCCAGGTCCCTCTCAGGGCTGCTCCAGCTGCTCAGCCCAGCCTGGGCTGGTCCTGGGGGTTCTCCTGACCCAGGGGCAGCTCCAGCACTGCTGGAACCCCCTGAGGCTCCTGTGGGTCACTGCTTGAGCTTGTCCACAGCCTTGTCCAGGCATTGCTGTAGAATTAGGGAATGTAACTTCCAGGAGAAGGCAATTCCTCGGGTCCCTGCCCATGAAATTCCTCCTGAGTGCTCCAGAGCTCTGTTCAAGACTGGAGGGTGTTGATTTAGGGTCTTCCTGGTGAAAGGAGCTCCACTTGTTCTTTCTCATTTCAGGAGATGGCAGAGAGGTTTGGTGAAGCTGGGACTTGGTAAAAAGAGGGTTTTCTACACGAAATGAAATAATAATGATGTGTGTCTCTTCCGCTATGTCCATCACCATTCAGGAACTGAAATATTCCCCATTTGCTGCAACTAGAAAACGCCCAGAATTTCCCTTTGAGAGCTCTTCAACAGACTTCAGAACACATTCAAAGAAAAGGGGGGAATGATATCAAAATGCCTTATTTCATCTAAAAATATTTCAACTGAAGTTTCCCTGCCAGCTCCAAATGAAAACACAGAGAGCCCCATGGGAAGGGTTGGGAGCAGTAAATAAGTTTCCTCTTTTATTCAACACTTATGCCATTGAGTTGCAAAAATCTCCCAAATCACCAGAAAGGAAAAACCTGAGCAGGAATTTGCTGCTTCCTGCCCAGTTTTACCTCCAGGATTTTTTTTTTTTTTTTTCAGAGCTGGTTTTCCACCCTTTGACCAGATCTGGAAAATGTCACGATGCTTTTCTGTGAGGGTGGAGAGGCCTTGGCACAGAGCAGCTGTGGCTGCCCCGGATGCCTGGCAGTGCCCAAGGCCAGGATGGCTTGGGAGCAGCCTGGGATGGTGGAAGGTGCCCCTGCCCAGGTTTTACTGATTGCACAGACAGCAGGAACAAGCAGGATTCCAAGGCAGTGCATCCATCATGCAAACCGCATCCAGTCAGGCTCCACGTGTCACATTTTTCTCCCGGAGAGTGGCCGGTGCTTAGTGTCACCAGGAAATGGATGGTTGCTGCTTTCCACCTTGGTGGGTGGAGGAGGGAAATCAATCTCGCTGTGAAATATGCGCTGAGACAGCCACTCCAGGGCAATTCCAGAGCCCCCCCAGCCACACAAGAGACAGAGGCAGCTCCTCAATAACCACCAGGGTCAGTAAACTTAATAAACTAATGAAATTCTGGTAACTGCTTTATCCACGTTGGCCTTAAATTAAAAATCCTGTCACACCAACGAGGGATAAAAATCAACAACCCACAGTCTTCATCCCCTGAGCGTGTGATTAACTTTGCTGTGTGACAGCGGAGAGCTGGGATGGAGCATCCTAAATTCTCCTCCTGCTTTGGCTTGCATGGCACACGCCCAGGGCAGCGGCAGTGCAAGACTGATGGCATCCTCAACCCTCTGCAATTCGGGTTTGCTGCTCAGAAATCAGCCAGAAACGCTTCCCACAGGCGGGGAAGAGGCAGAGAGAGATGAGACAGCACCGCTGTCATCCCTGCGCTAATAGTGCTGGTGATTAGCGACTCGTAATTACAGCACAGGTAATTAGCTCCTCATTGAGAAGGATCCCACGTTCAGATCTCGGGAAATCTCAGACTCTACACAGCAGAGCAGCCGCCATCCACGGAGCTGAAGTGCTGCTGAGAAAGCAGCAGATCTTGGAAGGGCTCTGCCAGCCACTCCTGGAAAGCAGCTGAGAAGAACTTTTGGAATTTCAAGTCTTCAAATTTACATTAAAAAATAAATCCAATGAGTTTTAGGACTGGCTTGGTCTCCAGCCCAAGTACATCCAAGGAATGCATAAAGCTGGGCCTGGATGGCAGTGACACCTCAGGGGCCATGGGAACAGCCAGCCCTGCCTGGAAGTGGGAAATCCAGGATTCCTGGACAACTGACCAATAAATCCAGGACTCCTGAACTTCTGACCAAAAGCAGAAGCCATTTATTGCTTACCTTACACACATATTTATAGATTCTACAAACTACTAAGTACACACTTCTTCACTGGTGCCTTTGTCTTGTTCACTGCTTTTCTGCCTGCATTTCTCAGAATATGTGATTGGTTACAGTCCAGGTGTTTCACAGTCCTCTGCTATCCAGTTCTTGCTGTCTTGGTAGTCAGTTTTTCAGCCTCTTCTTTCTTAATTCGGCACAATTTATGTTCCAGTAGCCTTGATGAATTCCTGAGGCTTTGATAACAACTTAGAAGCAGGCTGGTGCCCACTATGGCCTAACCCTTGCAAATACACTGAAACACCTGGAGGAACAAGGATTGATAAAGCAATGGATGGCAGGTGACACCTGAGGAGCCACGGGGACAACCAGTCCTGCCTGGAGGAACAAGGATTGATAAAGCAATGGATGGCAGTGACACCTCAGGAGCTGTCACCATGATATTTCATGAAAAATCCCTTCACCAATATTTTTTCTCCTGAGAAGCTGAGAAGCCTCAGAAAAGAAATGTAAACAATGATTATCTGATTGCTTGGAATGTGGTCTGGAGGTTGCTTCCCAACAGGTGCATCTTTGATTGGTTCCATGTGGATTGTTTTTACTTGATGACCAATCATGGTTCAGCTGTGTTGGACTCTGAGTCTGTCACAGGTTTTTATTATCATTCTTGTCCGGCCTTCTGATGACTCCTTTCTCTTTCTTTAATATAGTTTTAGTATATAATTTTCTTTTAATATAATATAGTATCATAAAATAATAAATGAGCCTTCTGAGAACTTGGGAGTCAATTCTCATCTCTCACCTCATCCTGAGAACCCTCACAACACCACAACAATTGGTGATCACAAGGAGCCATGGGGACAGCCAGTCCTGCCTGGAATAACAAGGATTGATAAAGCAATGGATGGCAGTGACACCTCAGGAGCCATGGGGACAGCCAGTCCTGCCTGGTGGAACTCAGTCCTGGGCATCAGATGAGGGACCAGGCACCCCAAAGGCGCCAACCTTTGGAGTTTCTCACTGAAACTCCTGAAGGAGAGGAGGAAAGGCAACCACAGCAGAGGCTGAAGTAGCCACAGCAGCAGCAGGACACAAGGGATGGGGGAAAGGAAGGAGGGATTTATTCCCTGTGGCGCACAAAGCTGGGAGGATGTTGGCGAGTTAGAAATACACTGTCGGAAGTTAGAAACTTGGCTTGGGGAAGAAAAATCCGAATAAAAAAGCAGTGCCATTTCCAGCTGCCTGGACATGACCCAGAGCTGGGAAGATGCAAATCCAAGAGGACAAATCTTAGCTGGCACTTTACACCCACAAGGGCTGCAAACAGGAAAGCAGTAAAAACATGGATTTCTTCCCTATAATATCAGAACCACAGCAAGGATCAGGAAAAGTTCAGGATGAGCTGACTTTGATTATTCTCATCCACAGACAAAATCTGCAGGCAAAACTAAAAATAATTTGATGCCTCTGACTTACGGCTCTGAAAACTGGAATAGAGATGAATATGGTGTATTGTTAAGTCACTGGTTTCAAATAGTTCTAAAAATCAGGACCAGGTCACCACTGAACACAGCAAAGCATCTTGATTGGAAAGGCTCCATGGAACAAGAAGGAAAA
The DNA here is from genome assembly GCA_024865655.1 of Emberiza elegans. Classification (NCBI taxonomy): domain Eukaryota; kingdom Metazoa; phylum Chordata; class Aves; order Passeriformes; family Fringillidae; genus Emberiza; species Emberiza elegans. The sequence goes on along the minus strand of JALJVW010000184.1, from coordinate 69,011,994 downwards.
GCATGGAGATGCACCTCATTTGGGCAAGGAAAAACCTGAGGGAGGTGAAAGGAAGCCCATGCATGGGGCACAGGGAGAGCACACTGAAAACTGCTGGAACAAGAGGAAACCAAACAATGGATTCACCTGAAAAGCCAGATTTTTTTTAGGATTCCTTTGTGCTGGTGACAGTTGGCACCTCTGAGATAAGTTTTACTGCAGTTTGCTGAAAAGTCTGAGTTTATTGAAGAAGGAAAGCCCAGAGGCCTGAGCTGACAAAGCTCTGTGGCTCCTCAGCCACCCCAAGAAACACATTTTTGTTTCTGTTTCACCTGGAGCAGCTGCAGCCAGCCAAGGTCCCACTGGGAAAAGCCCAGACTGAGCCCAAAGAGCTGCTTAACCCATCCCAATGTCCAGTGCTGAGGAATAAGCACTGGATCCATCAATCCTGCACAGGGAGAGCTGCTCCTGCTCCCTCCTCATTGCTCCAAAGAGGGGAAATCTCATCTCTCCTCCAGCAGCTGATAAGGGATGGGAGTATCTGGAGAGAATGATCTCTGAGCACCCTGTCAGGCTTCAGAGTCACTTTAATCACTGCAACAAGAGCTTCAAATGCAGGCCAGAGATGGGAAATGTTCTGTATTTCTGGGGAGAGAAGGGGAACAGCACAGAGGTGAAGTCTTCAATCCATGTTCCTCCCTCCTTTCCTTTGTCTGTCCATTCAGCTTGTGCCAATTTGATTTTGATTCCCCCAAAATCTGATTTGAGAACTGCAAGTGCCACAGCTGGGCAAACCTAGCTGGAAGGAGGCACTGACAAAGGGAGAAAAAGGAGTTCAAAAGCCCCATTTATCTCCTCGCCTCAACCTGCTGCAATTGCAGGATGAACCTCTGGTTCTGTTCAAGTCTCCACTCCCAGGACAAAGCAGAGTCCCCATGAAATTCAAATTTAGGTCTCCTCTGTATCATTTTTGTATTCCAGGCTTTGATTTCCATTGTGGCTCAAGAGAAGGGCAAATAAAGGAAGTGCAGCTCTCCTGGACTAACCAAAAGCACAGAAGGAGCAAAGGACCCACATTCAGTAGGATCAGTCACTGCCCCCTCCAGCAAGAAGCCAGGAAAGAAAAATTTCTCCCTCATTTCATGTTTGCAATGATGGCTTTGTTAAAAAGGGTGATGAGCAAAGAAAAAGGGAAAAAAGAATTCTGCTTTTTTTCTTCTCTTTCCCCTCCCTTTTAAGCACAGCCTTGGAACAGACTAAAAGCAAGGAGGAAGCCAGAATCTCATCTCTTTCCATGATGCAGCTCTTCTGCTGCAAATAATTAACACCAGGCAAAGTCAGATCACAGCAGGTACCAGTGCACTGGGAACAAATGAAGGATTGTCTCTGTAATGAGGGGAAGGAGGACACAAGAACACTTTGCCATTGTGACAAATTAATCAGCACCGCTCTCCTCCAGGCTCTGCACGTCTTGCAGGCAGAGGTTTTATGATCTCAATCTGGCAAAAGTCCTCAGGATGGAGAAACTTGTCATGAAATTCAGCAGGGCAAGCAGCTGGGGTCAGGGAGGTGGGGATGGGGCTGTGCTGCCGCCCAAGGAGCTGCTCCAACACCACAAAACCTCGGTGACCCCGGCACAGCAGAGACACAGAGATCCCCAGGGGGGCCTGGAGCACAGCACAGGGAGGGTGTTTGGTGGGATCGAGCATCCAGGCTCCAGACTGCTCAGAAAAGGGTGAGAAAAAGAATTAAATCCCTTTTTTCCCTGCCCCTTGTCCTCTCGAGGTGCCAGCACAGCCGGAGCTGTGTTCCCTGCCAGGCTCTCGCTGGTACCAAGCTGCTGCACCCATTCCAAACATCCCCCCAGAGTCCCTGCGATCCCTCAGGATTTTAGCTTTTATATTTTCCATTTTCCATCCTGCAGTTCTTTAGTGCATCACTCCAAACCCTACACACAGTGTGAGCTGCTGCTCCCCCGTTTTGGGCAGACACAACAATTCCTCTCCAGGCCTGGCAATCAAGGACCCCTCACTGCCTCAGGGCCCAGAGATGGAAACAAAAGTGAGTTTGGGGGGAGCAAACTTGGGGTCAATGACTTCATTATACCTGAAGCTTTAATTGGCAAATTAACCCCCAATATGCAAATGGACCAAACTTATAAAAGTGTGAAACCTGTGACCCATCATCCATTTTGGGAGTAGGTGCTGGAGGGGTTTGTCTGCCCTAAATGTACCTGAAGGCCCTTCAATAAATATCCCTGCTTTTTATTGCCTTAATTTTGTCTGGCCTCAATTTTTAAGTAGCCTGAAAAAGGCGTTACCTGCCCCAGGTGATGCCACAAAGCAGAGGTGTGGCACACCCAGGACAGAGCAGTTCTGGGGAAAGCACAGCCCTGGCCTCACGGAGCGGCTCCAGCTCGGCTCTCACAGCCAGATGAGTAAACCCTGGCAGCAACCATCACTCTGCCCTGCCTGCGCTGGAAATACCTCAGGCTTCACCATAAATACTCGAGGACATGACAAGCAGCATTTTTCACACTCCAGAGGCGCAGACTCCCAGGATCCCAATGCATCACTCTGGGAGCGTGGCCTCTCTGGCCAGAATTCCGGCTGTCTCGCCACCCTCAGCGCTCCCCCCGCCTGGATCTGTGCCAAAAAGCACTTAGCCTTGAAATAAGTTCAATCATCTTCCTCCCAGCATCCCAGGATAACGTTTATCCTCTTTGCATTGTGTAATCCAAAGCATCAAAACAGTTCAGCAATGTATTGTGTGGCATCATGCAGCTCATTAGCAGGCAAAATTAATACCCGAGCTGTAGGAAACCCCATAATCCCAGCAGGCTGTGGGAAATGCTGGGAGGGGAACAGCAGCAGGAGGAGAAAAACAGCATTGAAAGGGCTGCTGAGGGGGGGGAACACTGGCAAGACAAAGTGGAAATGGGATGGGATGGGATGGGATGGGATGGGATGGGATGGGATGGGATGGGATGGGATGGGATGGGATGGGATGGGATGGGATGGGATGGGATGGGATGGGATGGGATGGGATGGGATGGGATGGGATGGGATGGGATGGGATGGGATGGGATGGGATGGGATGGGATGGGATGGGATGGGATGGGATGGGATGGGATGGGATGGGATGGGATGGGATGGGATGGGATGGGATGGGATGGGATGGGATGGGATGGGATGGGGATGGGATGGGATGGGATGGGGATGGGATGGGGATGGGGTTGGGATATTTCAGGGCAATGGGTCCCTGGCCAGGTAATAATTGACATAGAATTAACGTATTTCAGAAGGCTATTAATAATCTTTTTCAAGAAACCCATACTTTTATACCCTTGTTTTTTACAGGTGGACTTAATTGGTCCTTTACTTAAAACACCATCACCATTGGCCAATCAAGAAACCACCCTTTGGGTAAACAAACCTCCATAACACATTCCACATGTGCACAACAAAAGGAGCAGCAGGTTAAGATAAGAATTGTTTCTCTTTCTTTTCTCTGATCTTCTCACAGCCTTTCCCAGAAAGGCCTAGGAAAGTTTGTGTTTCTCTGTGTGGCCAGAGAGCTGCTGCCACAGGGCTTGGGATGGGGTTGAGTTTGGGGTTAGGGATAGAATGGGATGGGATGGGGAAGGGATTTGGGATGAGGTGCCCAGCCCTTGAGGGCACAGGGCAATAAACCAGAATTAAATCAGAAAAAGCTTCACTGTGGGGCAGCACTTCTCAGCTGCATGTGGGGTTTTTTTTTTTCCTCCTTGCTGCAAACCATGGGCAGAGTTGAATAAAAAATTCATGGGGATCATCTCAGGATGTTTTGTGGCCAGAAGGGAAGCTGTGACATCCCAAGCAGCAAATGAGCCTGTGTTTGAGGGACACGGGAGGGCAGCTGGGGTCAGCGCCTCCTGCCATAGTTTGCAGTCAGAACAATCTTGTGGTGCCACCAGAGGCAGCCAATCTTTGTTGTTGTTGTTGTTTTGGGGTTTATTGTTTGTTTCTAGTTTGTTCGTTTTTGTGGAAAAGTTGTATTCCCCTGTATTGCTACCTAGATCACAAACAAAGACTTTACAAAGGATTTAATAACATTAACTTCCCACTGCAGTCAGCACAGAAAGATGTTCCAAGGGAAATACGTTATGGATACAAATTCCTAAATATTTTCACCACTGCAGCTGTTCCACTCTTAGAAAATGCCACCTCAGTTTCTGGGAAGTAAGGTGCCCCAGCTTTTGAAATAGGGATAGCATCACCCAAGGGCCTGGAGAGATGGGCCAGCAAAACTTGAAGTAGGTGTCAAATCTTCTAATTTCACCTAGTTTTCAATTATTTACTTTTATAATTTATATTTCCCCCTTTCTTGTGTGTGTCTGTGACTGGGGAGTCACCCAGCACAATGCCCAGCATGTGGATGGGCAGAACATAGCCATGTTCTGAATTCCAGAATTCCACAGGTCACAAGCGGAAGGAAATGAGCTCCTGGATGTTATTGGTATCAAAAGGGAGAGGAATTTCTCCTCCTGCTCCTGCTCTCCTCCTGTGCAGTCTTGAGCTCCCAAATCAGCTGTGACACTCAGCAAAAGCTCTGCAGAAGGAAATAATCTGTATTTTTCTGCTCTATTGGGTTCTGCAGGGCTGCTGAGTTTCCTTGGTTCATGGAAGAATCAAGCACCAGGGAAGGAAAATGGAAAGGGGGGAGTACAAAGTGAGGAGCAGGGAGGAAAATCCCCCATGAGGGACACAAAACCACTGCTCCAGAGGATGCCGAGTCCTGCTGGAGAGTCACAGATATTCCACAAAAACCAGCCAAACTCCCTGGATTTCAGGAGCTGCTTCAATCACAGCTCCCTTGTGCACCTCTGACCACTGCAGGAAATCTCAATCCCCCTGGAAAACAACACAGAATTCCCTGTATTTCCTGTATTCCTGTGAGACAATTTCTGCATTTTCCAGTGCTATCCAGCCTGGCAAGGAGAAGCTGATCCCAGTTTCTCCAGTCAGAGCCCCACCTTCGGCACTGGGGTGAGCAGGCCCAGCCCAGCATCCACCAGGAATCACTGAGCTTCTTGGATCCCCCCCTAGGGCCCAAGACTGGGGCTCATTTCTGTATTTTGTCTTTTCCAAACTCCCACATCTCCCATCACTCACCTCCCTCTGCTGCTGCTACAGAATCATGGAATCCTTCGGGTTGGAAAAGGCCTCTAAAGTCAGCAAATCCAACCATCAGCCATGGCCTCAAGTGCCATTTCCACACATTTTTCTAACATTTCCAGGAATGCTGACACACTGGGCAGCCCATTCCAATGTTCCCCAAGCCTTTCCACAAAAAACATCTTCTTATATCCAACCCAGGCCTCCCCTGGCACAACTTGAGGCCATTTCCTCTCATCCTGTCCTGTGATTCCAGAAGAATCAGCAGAGAGGGGAGGTTGTTTGCTCTTTATTTCAGCACAGGTTTCATCTCTTGTTGCACATTTTGGGAGGGAGCAGGTGATTCTGGGCATCCCGATGGGGTCAGTTTTCCAAGATTTCCTCAAACAGGCAAACCCAGGAGCCAAACCCATTCATAAGTGGTATCTGCTCAGTGTTAATATGGATTCACAAATAATTCCAGAAAAGCAGAAAGTTCCATCAAGATTTATGCAAAACTCTGCACAATTTAGGAGGAAGCTCAATAATTTGTTGTCAGTTTTGATTTAGGCAGGGTTGGACAGGGCTTGGAGCAGGAGCTGGAGCTGATGCTGTCCCTGGGATGTGACAGCTTCGTGTCCTTGAGTGAAGCTCTATCCTATGGAAGTCAACTTCTCCATGCCTTTCTCCATGCAGAAACCCAGGCAAACAATAACTCCAAATTAAATTTCTCCTTTTTTCCCCTTTATTTCCATTGTCTTTTGGCTGCAGAGCACATTCACAACAGTCTCTGCTTTCTGAGGGGCTTTCCTTTTTTCTGGTGTCTTCTTATCACTCCTCCACTTGGATATAGAATCATATACAGAATCATGGAATGGTCTGGGTTTAAAAGGACTTTAAAGCTCATCCCATCCCACCCCTGCCATGGCAGGGACACCTCCCACTGTCCCAGGGGGCTCCCAGCCCTGTCCAGCCTGGCCTTGGGCACTGCCAAGGGGCAGCCACAGCTTCTCTGGGCCTCCCCACCCTCACTGGGAAGGATTTTTATATATTTTAAACCTTTTTCCTTCCCTGCTCAGCAGCTCCAAGCCCACCAGGAGCCCTGTGCTCCACACCTGTGCTGTGCTGTTTATTTCCTCAGCCTCTCCCCAGGAATTATTCCAGGCAAGGACGTCAAACCACTCTGTGAAACAGAAATTAAAGGCTCCCTTCTGTGAGGAAGATTTTCTCATCCTCACCACTACCAAAGGGAGTCCTGCACAGAGCTGTGTTTTTATGAGGACATACACATTTATATAATATTCATGTTTTGCCCCAAGCAACAAGAGGCTTTCAGGAGAGTCAGACAGAGGTCTCCAGCTCCTGCTCACCAAACCCCTTTGATTCCAGCACAAAGGAACCGCAGCCTGTAGGATTTTGGGTTGGTTTAAATCCCACTGTGAAACAAGGGAGATGAGGCACCTAATGAACCACACTCAGCCCTGCTGGGGTAAGCCCTGAAAATCAGCCATCAGACAAAGCCTCTGATACACCAGGATGGCCTATAAATGGATCTGATAAATTATAAATGGCTTTGGCCAGTTATTGATCAGTTATAAATGGATTTGACCAGTTATCGATCAATTATAAATGGATTTGGTCAGTTGCTGATCAGTTACAAATAGATTTGATCAGTTATTGATCGTGATGATTATTCCTGCACTGAAGGGTGTGACACAGCCTCACCCACAGCCCTCTCCCTTCCTCAAACACCACTGCTCTGCTGCCCGCAGCCTGTGCTTTGAGGAGGAAAATAATAACAAAATAATACAAATCAGCATTGATATGTTCTTTGGAAAACACTTTCCTTTCTCCAGCCACTCAAAAAAAAAAGAGGAAAGGTGCAGCACTGAAGGGCTTTTACCACACAGCAGCAACAACTCATTTTTTCTTTCCCTGCTGCCAAGAGGCAGAAAAAAAATCCAGATTTTAATACATTTCTATGATCTCAATTGCCTGCATGATCTTAGAAGAAACTCAGTGCAGAATGAGGTGCCAAAGTCTGAGAGCTTTATAGTCCTGGGTGTGTTAATTCCAGATCACATCTCCCCAGATGCTGGGAATGTTCCAGCTTCAGACTTGGCACCTTGATTCCTGCAAAGGTCCAAACCCAAACCTCAGCTGCAACAAACACCGAATCCCTGGCTGACCCCTGGAGTTTGAACATTATTTGGGGACAAGCCTGTCCCCAAAATCCAGATATTGGCTCAAGCAGGCAGAGATCAAACAAACAAAACAAGTCAACAAAAAAAAAAATCAAACGCAGGAAAAAAAAAAACACCACCAAAAATAATCCTAAACCTGAGATCTTTTAATTGCCTTGAGTTTGAGCTTCCCCTTTCCCCAGGCTTCATCAGTGGCATTATCCACGTTTCCATGTCCCACTCCAGCATTCCACACCAGCAGGTCCCTGATGGCATTTCAAGGCAGCACAGAAGTGTTGGCTGCACTGCCCCAAATCAGTCTAATTCCACAAATCTGGATTCAGGATCATCTCAGTGCAGGGTTTTTCACCAGCCTGTGTCCCCCCCACCCTAGGGCTGTACAGAAATATCCCCCTGCGAGGAGAGGACAGGGTGGGACGTGTGGGAAGGGGACACAGCAGCATGTGTCACCCATCTCTCTCAGTAATATCCCCCTAAAATCAACACATCTTCCCTTTAATATCCAGGTGGGGAACAGAAATTCAGAGTGCCTTACCCTGACAGGACGCCCAGCACCAAGTTGAGCATGAAGAAAGAGCCAATGATGATGAGAGGGATGAAGTAAAGCCAATTCCAGGTGTTTCCTGCAGCATCGTTTGTCTGCAAACAAAGGAAAAGGGAGAGACAAACACAAGTGTTATTTCACCTCAGAAAGGAAACACCACCCAGAACCTGCAGGGCAGAGGAGATTCCCCTTGGAATTCCACACGAGTGTCCACCACTGATATCCTGGTCAGTCCTGCTGTGCTCACCAGCTGAAATTCCAGCCAAAGAACTGATTGTCCCAACGTCCACACCATGGTTTTTCCTCAGCTCCAGTGGGGAGATCCCTCTGCTGTCTCTGTCAGTGCCCTGGTGAGGGGATGGAGCTCACAGGTGACACCGGGCTGGGTGGGATGTGCATGTGCTGGAGCGCAGCAGGTCCTGCACAAGGGTCGGCCCAGGGCGGATCCATGGGGTCACACCATGGCCTGAGGGTCAGCAAGGGTCCTGTCCTTGGGTCACAGCTCCAGGCTGGGGCTGGAAAGCTGGGAAAGGCCCTGGGGCTCTGTAACAGTGGCTGGACATGAGCACAGGTGTGCCCAGGTGGGCAAGAGGCCAATGGCACCTGGGCTGTCCCAGCCATGGTGCGTCCAGCAGGAGCAGAGCAGTGACCACCCCTGTGCTGGGGCACCTCAAATCCTGTCTCCAGTCCTGGGCTCCTCAAGAAGGACCTTGAGGGGCTGGAATGTGTCCAGGGAAGGGGCTGGAGCCCCAGGAGAGGCTGAGGGAGCTGGGAAGGGGCTCAGCCTGGAGCAAAGGAGGCTCAGGGGGCCCTTGTGGCTCTGCACAGCTCCTGACAGGAGGGGACAGCCGGGGGGAGGGGGGCTGTGCTCCAGGGAACAGGGACAGGAGCAGAGGGAACGGCCTCAGGCTGGGCCAGGGGAGGTTTAGATTGGATATTAGGGGAAATTCCTTCATGGAAATGCTGCCCAGGGCAGTGGTGGAGTCCCATCCCTGAAGGGATTTAAAAAGCAGTGTAGGGGACATGGGTCAGTGCTGGGGGAATGATGACCTTAAAGGCTTTTTCCAACACAAAGAGTTCCACAGCTCCAGGCTGACCCTGCTGCAGCACCAAACCCCATTTTTAGGTGGCCTAACCCTGTGCAGGCTCCCTGCTGCAGCCTCCTCCCTTCCCAGCTGGGCTCTAACTCCCAGTGCCACATTTCCACCTGAACAGAGCCGCTCCAGCAGGGAAGCACAGCCTTCCCTAAAGCTGGGCTGCAGTTCAGCCCAGGATCTGCTCACACCCAGACAAGGAGCCTGCAAGAAACCCAGGACCTCTGGAATGCTGGAATTCCACATCTGCTCACTCAGCACCTCGGGCTCCTGCCAGCCAAACCCACCCTGAGCAGGCAGCAGTGGCAGATGAGCAGGAGGGGAGGGTGGTGCAGTTTATGACAAAGTTTCTGCATTCATCAGCCACGAGGGAGCTCTTTGGGGAAGTGCTGAACAGGAAAACGCCACATGGCCATTGACAGAATCCCAGCGCTGAGGAAAATGCAAATTCCTCTCTTGTGCGGGAAGAATGCAGCAATCTGAGGATCTGATGTTGGGTGGTAGGAAAAGGAGAAGGGGAACAAAAAGGAAAGTAAAGACCTAAACGCATTCTCCTCATCCTTCTCCCTCCTCCTGCAGAGGGTAAAAAAAACCCCAGGAACCCTGAGCTCACCTCCCTGCCCAAAGGCAGAGCCTACAGAAAAGAGCTCAAACACCACCTGGCAAAAACAGCATTAATTCCGATACTGTTGCTTTAACTCATTATCTGTGATGCTTTCTGGTCACTCTTCCCAATTATATTCCCAAGAATAATTTTGCTTGCAGGATTCACAGAAGGAAATGCTCTAAATGTGCTTTACCTCAGCCATGCGTGTACCTGGTGCCAGCTGAAAAGTCTCTGTGTAAGAAGTCACCTGATGAACAGGCAAAACCTACCTCACAGCATTTCTGACAGGTGATAACATTTATTGCACTGATACAAGTAAATTCTTGCATTCTCCTTGTTCTTCTGCAGAGGGTAAAGAAAAACAGGAACCCTGAGGTCAGCTCCCTGCCCAAAGGCAGAGCCCCAAAAAACTGCCCTCAAACACCAACTGGCAAGAACTATGCTCATTCTAACTGATATTGGTGCCTTTTACTTATTATCTGTGCTGCTTTTGGCCAGTGTTCCAAATCATATTTTTAAGAATAATTTTGCTTGCCGGACTCAGAAAAGGAAGCACTTTCAATGTGTTTTACCTCAGCTGTTCATGTACTTGGTGCCACCTCAAAAGTCTCTGTATGAGAAGTCACCCAATGAACAGCAAAGTCCAAACTGCCAGAGTATTTCTCACAGGTGATAACATTTATAATGTTTATAATATTTATATATTGATGCAGGGAGCCCCAGCCAGGGAACAATGTGCTCCCACTCCATGAATTCTGAAGGCTGAACAATTATTTTATTAAGTTATATTATATCACACTACATACTGTACTGTACTCTATATTATACTACTAAACTATACTTATACTATACTAAAGAAAAACCTGTGACCCTTTCCACACAGTCACAACACAGCTTTGACCCAACTGCTCAATCAGTCCAAACAACCATCAGCAGAGTCCAATTAACAAACTCTCATCAGTAAACAATCTCCATGACATATTCCACGTGTGCCAAACAACAAGACTAGCAAATAGAGATAAGAATTATCTTCTCTCTCTGAGCTTCCTCACTGCTGTTCACCCAAAAAATAGCAACCCCCAAACTGTCAGAGTATTTCTCACAGGTGATAACATTTATAACATTTATAATGTTTATACATTGATGCAGGGAGCCCCCAGCCAGGGAATAATGTGCACTGAATCCATGATTCAGAAGGTTGAACAATTGCTTTATTAAGTTTATATCACACTAAATACTCTATACTATACTACTAAACTATACTATACTAAAGAAAAACTCGTGACCCTTTCCAGACAGTCACAACACAGCTTTGACCCAACTGCTCAATCAGTCCAAACAACAGAATCCAATTAACAAATTCTCTTCAGTAAACAATCTCCATAACACATTCCACATGTGCCAAACAACAGGAGCAGCAAGTAGGGATAAGAATTGTTTTCTCTCTCAGACTGCTGTTCACCCAATCTCTGCAAACTTCAGAGTATTTCTCACAGGGAAAAATCATGGAAGAGAGAATTATGTCTCAGGGAATAATGTGCTCTGAATCCATGATTCAGAAGGCTGAACAATTTTTTACCACAATTTATACATAACATTTATTAGCTCTAAACTATACTATGACAAAGAAAAATGACCCCCACACAGTTACAACACAGCTTTGCATGTCTGGTCAATCCTTCCTCAACCATCAGAGATTAACAAACCCTAAATAGCAAACACCTCTCAGGAACACATTCCAGTTGATCAGTGACTCAGAGGAGAGGAATGGGCACTCAGCAACCTCACCACAACCCCCCTGCTCAAGGTGAGGGACAAATGGATCTGAGGAGTACCAGCCCAGAGCAGAAATGCAGGGATGGCTCTGAGCTGCCCAATTAGGGCTTTGAAGGCCTTTGGAATAGCTGACATCCCACCCCAATTCTTCATTCCCTGGCTTGGCTTTCTGTTCTTCTCTCTCTTTGCTTTCAGCTCTCTCCTTGCCCTGTTCTGCCCTGCATCTCTGCAGATGGGCTCAGAGGGAACAGGGAAACTCATCCTCAGTGCTTCCTTCCGGGACCACAAACCCCCCACAATGGGGAAAAGAGCCTTTGAATGATGAGAGGGATGAAGGAAAGCCAATTCCTGGTGTTGCCTCTTTGTGTTTTGCCCTGTTCTGCCCTGCATCTCTGCAGATGGTTAGGGAAACTCATGGTCCCAACATGGGGAAAAAGCCAATGGTGATGAGGCAGCCACGTTGTGGCAGTTTTGCATCATTTGTCTGCAAACAGAGAAAAAGGAGGAGTGGGGAAGTGTCTGGGGCGATTTTATATTTAGGGTTTTATATTTAGGGGCTGTTCTTCAGCTCTCATCTGGTCAATCAAACATCTCTGCTTTGAGCAAGCAGATCCCATCCAGGGAGGGCTCGATGGTCCCTTCCAGCTCAGGACATTCCATGGTTCTGTGAGGCTGGGAATGCTGTCAGCAGCCAAGGGGGGCTGGAGGAGGCAACAGATGGGAGAAGGGAAAAGCACAGAAACATGCAAAGGGAGTGCAGCGGGTTCACTGCTGCCAAATGATCGTTTATCATTTATTTCTCCATTTGAAGCCCAAACTTGGCGACAGATCCACAATTCCATGCCATGATCAAAGCCCTTAAAAACGAAATGTGTTGAAATACAACCAATTACCCACCCTGCCCTGAGCATCTGCTGGGTTACCTCCTGCTCAGGGCAGGGCAGGGCCTGGCTCTGTTTGCTCTGCCTCGCTCAGGAGGATCCAGGACAAATTCCCCTTTGGATACGGTGACAAACACCAGGCAAAAGTGGTGGCAAAGTGCTCCTGAGAAAGCAGAGCCTCCTTGCATGTGCAGCACCTTTCATGCTCCCAAGTGTGACAGATGAGTAATGCCATGGTTGAGGCAAATATCCTGTACATATGTTAGGAGAAGTTTTATAGATTTATAGTTATTGTTTTATAAATTTATTGTTATGTTTTATCACAATTAAAAGGCAAATATTATGTACATATGTTAAGAGAAGTTTTATAGATTTATAGTTATTGTTTTATCATAATTAAAAGGAAAATATCCTGTATATATGTTAGGAGAAGTTTTATAGATTTATATTTATGTTTTATCACAATTAAAAGGCAAATATCCTGTATATATGTTAGGATAAGTTTTATATAGTTATGTTTTATCACAATTAAAAGGCAAATATCATGTATATATGTAGGAGAAGTTTTATAGATTTATACTTATGTTTTATCACAATTAAAAGGCAAATATCCTGTATATATGTTAGGAGAAGTATTATAGATTTATAGTTGTGTTTTACCCCCCTTGTGTTGTTATCAAGGGTTGCATGGGTTTGGGACATTTGGGAGGGTTGGCTCATTACTATGGCAACACCTAACCTCCAAAAAAGCTGTCAGGCAGTGCAGTGAACTCCAGCACTGGACAGTGAAGGAGGAGTCAATGAACAGAACTTTGGCGGGGCTAAAGGGTTAAAAGGTGAAACCTCCATTGTGCGGGTGAGCACATGGTGGGAAAAATCCTCTGCTCCCAGTGCTGTAATATTGTCTCCATTCAGTCTTCTGTTGCATTTTTTTGATAAGGTTTTAATAAACCTTTTAAATGTTTTGGAAGTGAGTCTCATTTCTCACACAAGCGAGCTGGAGCCCAAGCACAGGGTACAGCCCCAGCTCTGCCACAGGGAGAGGTTTTTAATGACTCAAAACCTGTTTGCTGCCAGGAAACCCAGACTCCTTCCCCAGGGAAAGCCCCCAGAGTCTCACAAGCAGCTCTGTCTGCCCTGAGCCCTTCATCCACAGAGCCACTGAGCTCCAGGCTTGCTCATTAAGCAGGAGGAGCCAAGAGATCAAATCAATTTTTATGTTCCAGCTACAACATTTCACTGCTGTAACGTCTGGCAGTCTGTCAGTGCCACTTGTGCCCACAGAGATGTAACAGGAGGGCAAGAGAAATTAAATACTCAACACAACGTGCCAGAATTACAGCCAGAAATTCAGGAGGGGCTCACAGGAGGCTCTCACACTGTTCCTGAGCCTTCTGGTTAAAAACAGCCATGGGGCTCTTCACAAGCAGCCCTGAGCAGTGCCCACACCCAGCCCCAGGAGTGCCCCGGGCATGGAAAGATCCACATCCCCTAAATGTGACAGCACAAGGCTCCCACAGCTGCACAGAGGGAAACTGAGGCAGCTGAGGGGCACTTTCAAGGCCACAATGACACCTCAAACATCTAAAGCCCACACAAAATCTGCACCCCTGGAGTGCTCTCCCTAAAATTCTGAGCTCTGCTCAGCCACAGCTGCTCCCACCCCTGGCACTTGTAGCAGGACACACCCAGCAAGCTGAAATACCCAAATACCCCTGATGCCCTGGGAAGGCTGCCCTAGGACAGAGCTAAAGAATAAAGCAGGGATTTATTAAAATGCCTCAACAGATCCACCTTGGGCAGCACCAGAGCCCAGCCAGGGCTGCACCCAAGATGACCCAAAATGGCCCCAAAATGCACGGCCGGGCACGGGGTCTGTCACTGGGATCAGTTCTGCTCCATTTGCACCTTGCAGTTCATTGTCCCATTCCAGCTTTAGCCCCTGCAGTCCCACCCTGCTTGTTTTTCTCTCTCCAGCCCACGGGGTTTGTGCTCCTGGGCTGAGATTTGGATCATTTGTCCTTGGTGCCCAGCTGGAGCAGGAATTGTTTTGTCTCCCTGCTCTGTGCACAGAGCTCACCATCCTCTGATATGGAGCCCAGACCCACACACTAAAGCAGCACAGAATGTGAAAAACAGAAAAGCTAAACCTGAGGCATCACTCAATCCCTAAATCCCCAAAGCATCTCTCCAGCCTGTTCCAGGTGACTCTGCTCCATCAGCCACCCCGAAGCTGCTGTCCCTGTCCACAGCTGGATGTCACAGGATGGCCTTTCTCTGTTCTCTCCCTGTTGCTGCCTTTTTGGGATATCTAAAAACAGAGGCCAGACAAAATTAAGGCAATAAAAAGCAGATCTATTTATTGAAGGGCCTTCAGGTACATTTAGGGCAGACAAACCCCTCCAGGGCCTACACCCAAAATGGATGATGGTTCACAGGTTTCACACTTTTATAAGTTTGATCCATTTGCGTACTGGGGGCTAATTAATTACAGCTCCAGCTAATGAAGTCATTGACCCCAAGTTTGCTCCCCCCAAACTCACTTTTGTTTCCATCTCTGGGCCCTGAGGCAGTGAGGGGTCCTTGATTGCCAGGCCTGGAGAGGAATTGTTGTGTCTGCCCAAAATGGGAGAGCAGCAGCTCACACTGTGTGTGGGGTTTGGAGTGATCCACTAAAGAACTGCAGGGTTACAAATAGATGGAAAACATAAAAGCTAAAATCCTGAGGGATCACTGTACTGGCTCTGAGCCCCCAGGGGCTCTCTCCTCCCTCTGTGCCCAGTGCTGGTGTCCCCAGGCAGTGACAGCACAGCCACCCCTCAGGGTGAAGGGATCTGGGGGGAATTCTGGCAGCTGTAGTGGACTCAGAAGCCAAAGGCGGCTGTCCTGCAGGGGATTAAAGCCCTGAGCTGCAGAACAGGGCATTCCCCAGCACAGCACACAGCGCTTGCCAGCACCAGGCCTTTGTGAGGTGTCCAAGAGCAGAGCAGGGCCAGGGTTTAATCCTCACTCTGTGACTCAGGCCCACAGAGCTGCTCAGGCCCTGTTTCCCCTGTTAACACTGTGTCTGGTTGTTAATTCATTCCAAATACCCTTTGAAACAATCAGCTTGAAAGCAGCCAACTGCTGCTTGCCCTGTGCAACAGAGCCCAGAAATGCCCTTTTATCACCTCTCATCTCCTGTCCTGCAGCCCTGGCCATCGCCCACCTTGCCAGGGCTGCTCCAAAGGGCCTTTCCTCATCCCTGGAAGTCCCCAAGGCCAGCTTGGATGGGGCTTGGAGCGACCTGGAAGAGTGGGAGGTGTCCCTGCCCATGGTGGAGGGGGAATGAGGTGAGCTTTACCAGCCCAAACCAATCTGGGATTCTCGTTCTTGTTGCTTCTCTCTGCTCCAGCCCCATCCCATCAGCAGGAAATGCCAAAAAGCCTGGCCTGCTCCAGCATCCTTCTCCCAGCCCACCCCCATCCCCTCCCTGCCTCCCCAGGGTCTCTGCCTGCTCTTGGCTCCTTGCTCCCCATCCCCAGGGAGCTCAGGGCTCACCAGGTCACCCCCAGGTCCCACTGCTGATTCCATCAAAGGGAGCAGGAGCTGCTTTGGGAGGGGAAGGAGCATCACCTAAAACAACCTTTAATGTGAAAGACAAACAATTAAGGGGCTGCCACGTAAATGTTTCCTGAGTGGGGGTCAATAATGGGATTTCATTGGACAGATACAGCCAAACACCACAGACCATTTGCTTTTACCATGTTTCCAATCAAAATACAAAATACAGCACAGCTAGATTTACTCACTGAATCTAATCAATAGCACAGCCTGACTTATCCAGGGCAATTAAAGGCTAATATTCCCTTAGTTAAGTGTTTTTGCATTGAGAACTCTCAGCTGTCTTGGAGAGGTGAACTCTCTTCACCCTCTGTCTGATTTTTCACAACTCTCTTCCTCACCATTTCTGATAATTAGCAAAGCTATTTATGGGTGATTTATTTCTATCTGCTCCTATTCTTACATTTAAATGAACACAGAAATTACTAAGAATAAAACCAAAAATATTTCAAGCATGTACAAGAGCACCCGCCTTACGATGAAAGCAAGAGGAAAAAGATTTTTTTTTTAAAGGCTTTAATCTTTTAAACATTCTGTAGCATTTCTGACTCAGAAACAGCACTGAGCCCTGCACTGAGGAGGCCTCTGCTGCAATCCCCACCATCCGAGGAGGTGAAATGGGGTCACAGCCAGGTGAAAGGTGAGCTGCTCCCACATTCCCCAGCAGGGCAGTGAGAGAAATCCCAATTCTCAAATGCTGACCCATGGATGCTGAGAACTGGTCAGAGACAAAAGTCAGATAAACTTTCCCAGGCATTGCTCTGTGAAGTTTTGTGAAAGTTCAGAGATGGAATTAAACCAATTCTTAATCTTTGCAGCTGGTGTTTTCTCCTAAGATGTTTACAAGAAGGTGTTGTGCCTAATTAGCCAATGGCGTGAGAGCTCTTGATTGAGGACCAATCAGGTCCACCTGTATCATAACTGTCTAGAAAAAGTGTGTGGCTTTTAATAAAATGGCATTTAGGCCTTCTGAGACCTTGGAGCCCATGTGTCACTTTATTCACCCATCCTCAACAGAACAGCGACACTGACCCCACGTGCTGCTCCAAACAGAGCACCAGGATCTGCAGAAAGCCTTTCCCCATCCCATTGAAATGCCACCTGGGCTCGAATCCAGCCCAAGTTCTCGGGATTCTGACTCTCAGATGTTCCAGCTCATTTTTGGGAGCATCAGGTGCTCAGCTCTGCAGGGGCTCAGCAGCCGGGGCCGCTGCCGCCAACCCTCCAGAGCCAAATTCAGCTGGTGCAGGAACGTCCCCATGGACACCCCGGGGCTGTGCCACCCATGGGAGGGACATGGCAGAGCCTCGGCTGCTCTGTGGGAAGGATAAAACTGGAATGGGCTTGTCTCAGGTGTAGCTGGGTGTGTGCCCTATCACCATTTGTAGAGCTGGGGCAGTTCTCTGCTGTCCATGGGGCAGTTTTTCCTTTCTCTCTCCCACAGCCAACCCTCCCTCCAGGAGATCTCTGCTGTCCATGGCCACTGAGTGTCCCTGCAGGGCTGATCCAATTCCAGCATCCCATGGGGAGATGCTCCGCCCAGGGGAGGAGCCAAGCATTCCTCCCTGGATCCAATCTGAGCCTGGCCCAGCACAGCAGCCTTTGCCCCCTGCACTGCCAGAGGAGCAGCTTTCTGCTGCCCTGCATTGCCAGAGGGAGCCCAGGCCCATCTGCAGCAGCCCTGGAGCTGCAGAGGAAAACTCCGGCCTTGTGCAGGAGCCCTGCTGCAGCAGAGCCACAGCTGGCACTGCAGGAGGGCTGGGCCCCCGTGGGATGGGGCTGTGCCCCCACCCTGGCACACAGGGGAACGGCATGGTCTGACTCTGGCAGTGGTTTTTTGTTTGTTTCTACTATCACATTTGTATTTTTAATTTCCCTAGTACAGAACTGTTATTCCTACTCCTATATCTTTGCCTGAGAGCCCCTTAATTTCAAAATTTTAATAATTCAGAGGGGAGGGGGTTTACATTTTCCATTTCAGGGTAGGCTCCTGCCTTCCTTAGCAGACACCTGTCTTTCCAAACCCAAACAGGCCTTAATGAAATCAGTGTTTGGTCCAAATGCTGCTCTGAGTACAGCCAGATGGGGTTGGGTTGGGGTTCAGAGCTTTCCCCCATCTGGACTCAGTAGGATCAGGTGGGTCAGAGCAGGTAGGACTGTTCAGAGAGGGAGGGAATTAAAGAGGAAGAGCCCCCAGCAAGCTGCAGGGGACTGGGAGCTAAGCTCAAACCCCATGTCTGAGGATTTTAACCTGCTTATGTCTTCCATGAGGAAAACCCCTCAGCTGGAGGTTTCCATGGCTGGAAGTGGGATGGACAGGATTTCTGGAGCCTCTAAACTTCATGCAAGGTCCAGATGACAATTTGATGCTGGAGACACAGCCTTAAGCTGCACCAGGGGAAGATTAGGCTGGGAATTAGGAAAAAATTCTCCACTGAAAGAGGGATTGAGCCCTGGAATGGAGTCCATTGTCCTCCATGGAGCACTGTCCCTGGAGGTGTTTAAAAAACATTGGATGTGACACTCAGGGCCATGGTTTCATTGACAAGGTGGTGTTAGGTCATAGGTTGAGATCAAGTCCAAAGGTGTTTTCCAACCCAGTTCTGGGGTTCTGTGATCTGATCTCCTCTGAGAGCACATCATAACTGTGCCTTTATGGGGAATTTGGACACCGGGGAAGATCCCATGGCAGAAGAATTGTTTTCTTCGGGGTCTGGAGCCATTTACCTGTGCCTTTGTGGGTCAAGCAAGATCCCACGCAGAGGAAGCGTTTCCTGGGAGCCCTTTGGGGTCTGATCCCCTCCTAGAGCACATTGTACCTGTGCCTTTGTGGAGATTTGCACACCAAGCAAGATCCCATGGCAGAGGAAGCGTTTCCTGGGAGCCCTTTGGGATGGGGTCAGCAGTTGTAGGAAAAGCCCTCAGAGAGTCCCCAGTGGCCTCTGCCCTCCCCTCACACCAAAGCCTGAGCTCTGGGAGGAGACCCCAAACCCCTGAGCATTTACACTCAGATCCATGCTCCTGGGAAAATCCTCTCTCTCTCTGAGGTCTTTGAGCTACTCCACTCCTCCTTTTCACCTTCACACACACCTAGATCACCTCCCCCTTTAGGATTCTCATCTCCCACCTTCCATTTCCTCTGACAGGACTCAGAAAGTGCCAGAGAAGAGTGAAGGGAGATATAATTCCCTCAAATACACCAATCCAGAGCTGGGCTTTCCTCTGAAAGCATCCAAATGCATAAAATCAAAACAAATATGAGAAGACTCTGGGTAAAATCCTCAAAGCTGGCAGCATTTTCATTTTGCACAATAGCAGTAGATGTAGGGACACGTTTTAACTGTAGTTGTTGCAAGCAATATTAATGTTAATTCAGCCAAGTTTAAATAGAAGCAAATCCTCCCCTTTGTTTCTCCCCTTCTGCAGAGCTGGGGAGGCTGAAAAAGCAAAACCACTGCTGTTTTATGCCTTGATCCAAAGGCTTATGGCACCAATATATCAATACATAAATATGCTAACAGGGTTTCTTGATAAAAAATTCATTCTTTCCCCAGCTAGCATGAACTCACTCAGCTGCTTTATTCATGAGCCTGCCTGGCACTGGGAAAGCTCTGCCACCGTCAAAAATAACAGGCTGGCCAAGGGACTCTGCCTCTTTTTAATGTTTTTTTATTTTGATTTCATAGCCTCTCCTCCCTTTCTTTTATTTTTAAACAGCTGTGGGCTTGAATTATGGATGGAAACTCGGCGCAGACTGCTCCTGGTGGGGACAGGTGAGGCACATTCAGGGTGAGGAAGGGCAGTCTCTGCCTGGGGTTCTCCAGAGGAAGTTTTACCCCAGCAAACACCTGGCCAGCCCCTCTCTGAGCCCCACAGGGCACTTATCTGGAAGATAAGGAGGGTTTCAGGCCAGGTTAGATGAGGTTTGGAGCAGCCTGGTCTGGTGGAAGCTGTTGCTGTCCTCAGCAGGGAGGCTGGAACCAGATGATCTCTAAGGTCCCTTCCAACCCAAACC
Source organism: Emberiza elegans (assembly GCA_024865655.1). NCBI lineage: Eukaryota > Metazoa > Chordata > Aves > Passeriformes > Fringillidae > Emberiza > Emberiza elegans. Next base: position 68,992,156 of record JALJVW010000184.1, on the reverse strand, counting down.
ATTCTGTGATTCTCTGAGGATGCATTTCACACATTTTACCACAAATCTAAAAGCCACAGAGCTCATGAGACCAAGTAATTCCAGCAAATGGGACTCAGGCTGAGGTGCTGCAGGGGCAGCAGGTTCATCCAGCAAAACTCCAAATATTCTGATTCCCACCAGCAGTGCCTCAGCCCCACATCTGCAGGGTTCCCTGAGCACACAGGGCTGGCATTTTCTGGGAAGGGGCCCAAGGAGAGCACAGGAGCTCTTGGGTGCTGCAGCTGGAGGGAGCACCTTGAAAAACAAATTCTGCTGCTGAGCTTGGAGTTCTTATCAAGCACAAATCATTCATTGAGAGAACTCCTGCGTGAGTCAAGCTGCACTTGGAGGAAATTCAGCACTCCCTGGACATGCTGTTCTTATCTGCAAAGGCTTCAGGTGTCTGAAGAGCCAAAGCTGTCCCCAAATGTGCTCTGAAAGTCATGAGAAGGGAGAAATATCCCTGGGTGTAAATGTATAAACACGGACACAGATTTAGAGCCCTGCTCTCTCTGGCTGCTCAGGGACACAGGAGATTTTCTGTGTCTGCATCCAGACCCACACAGAGATTTGCTGGTCTAGTGAGTAGATGCAGAATAAACTTTTCCTGCCACTCAGCAGTTCCTGGGCCCTGCAGCCCCTTGGTCAGCAGAGACACAGAGCAATTCCCAGAGCAATCCAATACTCAGCATTTGCTGGCTTTGAGCAGAGGAAACTGTGGGGCAAGGCCCAAAATCATTGCAAATAACAACAGCCCTAAGGATAATGCACAGGCCTCCTCATCATCCCAATGCAGATGCAGATTCTTGCTGATTTTCCCTCTAAACATCATCAGCAAATATTCCCAAGAAGTTTCCAGTAGCAGAAAATTGGTTGAATGAATTAAAGCCTTGATTCCATGGTATGAAATCATAACCAAGGGCTGTTGCACACCTGCATTCTCCAGCAGAGGACTGGCAATGAGCAGAGTATCGATTTATTTCAGTTAGGCCACCTTCTTATTCTTATCTTCTAATGAGACACCTCCAGCAGTTCAGCTTTTCCTTAATTGTGAGCAAAAAATATCCTTGTAAATAAATCTACAGCTCAGGAGCTGGAGCTGAGAGCTCAGTCCCACAGAACTGAGAGCACAGCAAAGCCCCCAGGCCCAAGAGCCCTTTGTCAACTCAATTCCTACTCAGAACAAAATTCCAAAGGTCTTTTATCCCTCTCATTTCCCTGCTTCTGACAAAACAGAACAAAAAATCAGTTGGGCATGATCCTCTCTGCTTCATCTAAAGACATTTCATAAGGTTTTCTGAAGACATTTTAAATAAAAAGGACTCTGGTCTAGGAAAAAAAAAAAAGGTTTTTCCTAACCAAAAGCCTTGCCAAGTTGTTCCAAATTTGAATGAGAACTCCCTGTGAAATTCCAAATTGAAGTGTGAAAATATTTACTACATTGTATATTCATTAAGCCTATAAAAAATGATGAGCACAGCTCAAAGCTGCTCCTCCCTGGATTCCAGGAGGAGGAAACAACCTGGGAACAGGGATGAACAGCAAAAGTTTTGCCACAGACCAGTTAAAGAAACCAACCCCAGAAGGGGCAGGGACACTCGGGGGTTTTTTTGGGATGAACTGCTTCCCACAGCTCCTGGGTGATTTTCCTCCCCTGCAAGGGCTGGATTTTAGAATCATAAAATATTTTGGGTTGGAAGGGACTTTAAAAGCCATCTCATCCCTCCCCCTGCCATGGGCAAGGACACCTTCCACCATCCCAGGCTGCTCCTAGCCCCATCCAACCTGGACTTGGACACTGCCAGGGATGGGGCAGCCACCATCTCTCAGGCAATCTGTTGTTTTTCCTCCAAAAGATGAAGTTCCTGGCACAACAGAGCTTTTAAAAGGAAATTTTAAACCCATTTTTTTTTTATTACAGCAACACTTTTATTATTTCTTGTGTTTTCACACAGCATCCCTGGCAGTGTCCAAGGCCAGGTTGGACACTGGGGCTTGGAGGAACCTGGGATGGTGGAAGGTGCCCCTGCTCATGGCAGGGTGTCTTAGGCTCAGAGATGTGTTTGGGGCCATCTGTCAGAGCTGGGGCAGTTCTCTGCTGTCCATGGGGCAGTTTTTTCTTTCTCTCTCCCACAGCCAACCCTCCCTCCAGGAGATCTCTGCTGTCCATGGCCACTGAGTGTCCCTGCAGGGCTGATCCAATCCCAGCATCCCATGGGGAGATGCTCCGCCCAGGGGAGGAGCCAAGCATTCCTACCTGGATAGAATCTTAGATTTCAAACATTCCTACCTGGATACAATCTGAGATTCGGGGACAGCAGAGCAGCCTTTCCACTGCATTCCCAGAGGAACAGCTGCCTCTTCCACTGGAGCTGCAGAGGAAAACTCCCCCCTTGTGCAGGAACCCTGCTGCAGCAGAGCCACAGCTGGCACTGCAGGAGGGCTGGGCCCCCATGGCATGGGGCTGTGCCACCGCCCTGACACACAGGGGGACAGCTCCTCTTCTGACCCTGACAGTGGTTTGTTTTGTATACTGCATTGTTTATTTTATTTTTAATTTTCTTCCCTAATAAAGAACTGTTATTCCTGCTCCCATATCTTTGCCTGAGAGCCCCTTAATTTCAAAATCATAATATTTCAAAAGTGGGGGGGTTACATTTTCCATTTCAAGGGAGGCTCCTGCCTTCCTCAGCAGACACCTGGTTTTTCAACAGCTACAAAATCAAGTGAAACCTCCACTTTGTGTTTTCTCAGACCCATTGTGTCACTCTGTGCCACTGCAGCCCCTGATGCAGCAGGGATGGCAGAGCACTGGCACGATCTGAAATCACCCAGCTGTCTTTTTCATCCTGGGCAGGAAAGCAATTGCCAGGCATGTTCAGGGCTGTTTGTACCCTCGCTGGTTTCGTGCTGTTGAGCTGCAAGTGGATTTCTTCAGCTGGAGTTTTTTTCTTGGCAAGCCCCCACGGTTATGCTGCTGTTTGGAGAGGTTTCACTGCTTTTCAAAGAGCAATTGCTGCCTTGAAGAGACTCTTGAAGTTTGTCTGATATATGTCACTCTCCTGCTGTATATCTGAAATGTCTCCTATTAAACCTGGAGGTGGCCACCCTGCTGTCATTTGGAATAAATCTTCCTGAGACATTAAATAAACCCCAGAAGATTCAGGGAGGTGCTTCAGCTCCTGCTCAGCCTCACACATTTGCTCAAGGGCTGTTCTGAGCAGGGTGATTTGCTGGAGCAGGGCTGAAACGGCTCAATCCTCTCAGGCTTGTATCACTGGCTGAGTTCTGTGCACAAATCACCAACAGGACAGGACTGCTGGGGCTGTGCCTTGAGCTGTTTTATTTTCCAGCATCAGTCTCATTTCACGGTTATGACAATGGGAAGATGCCACCAGCTCACATCCCAGGCAGCAGACCAAGAACTTCATGTTACAACTCACTTTATATTTTTTTTGACCAATCACACAAAGCAAAAGCACATTGACAGTAGTTCCATCCAACCACTACAAGCACAGGTACCTTTGGTTAAAACAAGCTTGCTTATTTCAAATACAATACCTGCTTGTGAGCCTTAAACACAATGCACAGAGCTCTATTATTAAGCTTAGAACATCCTAATATCTTGCTAGATAAACTTTTCTGTAGCTTAGGGAGTTATTCTAGACAAGCATTAATACACAGACCATTGTTCTATTTGTCTTTGCTTTTCTACATTTTACATAATTTTTCTGCTGACCAATCTAATGGCTCCTGCTTAGCTCCAATCACAGTTCTGCTGTCTCTGAGGTCTGCCTTTTGCAGCTTTCCCAAAACATCTGATTTTGTGGATTCCCACAGCTTGGAGGGAATGCCCTTGTGGCATGGGGTCAGCCAGGCTGTGTTCCCAGATGGATGGAGACCCAGGCGTGGGCACAAACGTGCACCACTCTTGGCATTTAAATATTCCAAATATTCAGCCTTAGGCTTGCTCCACTCATTTCCTATTCCAACATCTTTGGGTTTTTGCAAACCTTTTAGAGGAGGAAGCAGGAAAAGCCTGCATCCCTTAGAAGACCTGGGGATTCAAACAGGGCCTGCAGCCCCCCAGAACCCAGGAGGAAAGCAGCAATAATGGGCAGAATTGGGGCTGGTGTAGGGTTCTTGTGCTGACAGCTCACACAGGACCCATCAGCTGTGCAGATTCCTCCTTTCACCACGTGCTTTCCCCTCACAGAAGCTTGTGCTGCCTGTTCAGTGCTCCACGAGGGATTTTTCCTACAAATCCATGGATGCTCACACCAATTTATCGCACTCCTGGACTGCTACACCCCACCAGATCTCAACAGTAGCAAGTTTGTTACTCCAAAGCCTGGAGTGAGGCTTCTCCCTGGGGAAAAGGGAGTTGAGAAATCCACTCGATCTGCTGCTCAGGGGACGTTGGAGCAGAGCTCCAGGGAGGGTTTTAAGGCACAGAGAAATTTGGATATTTTTACCCACATGGGTGGTAGGTGAGTCTGTTTACACAAGATTTTCTGAAATTTGAGATGCTGAGATGTCTGTCACACACCAGTGATCCACTAAGTGAATGGAGGATGACCTAAAAGACTGATTTTTCTACATAACAATAAATCCGTCTGATACTCAAGAAAACCACAGGTTGTAACAACATAATGGAAGGGAGGAAGCTTAAATCCAGCAGGAAACATGGATGAAATACACATCTCGACTGACAAAATGTTTGTGTGCCAGCAGCAGGGGTGTATGGGGGTCACTGGGGACACACAGGCCACATGTGGGCTCTTGTGACATTCACGTTCTGAAAAAATCCCTTCACCCAGGGTTTTTCTCCTGGGAAGCTGAGAAGCCTCAGAGAAAAGGAAAACAATTCTTATCTCATTTGCTTCTCCTGTGTTGTGCTCATGTGGAATGTGTTTGGAGATTGTTTACCCACAGGTGATTGTTCCATTGGGTTCTGCTGGGAGTTGTTTTCACTCTTTGGCCAATCAGGGCCAAGCTGTGTCAGGACTCTGGAGAGAGTCAGGAGTTTTCTTTATTGTCTTTTTAGCATTGAGTAAGTATCCTTCTTGTATTCTTTAGTATAGTATAGTATTCTTTAATATAATATAGTATAATAAAGTAATAAATTAGCCTTCTGAGAAAATGGAGTCAGACTCATCATTCCTGCCTTTGCTGGGGCATCCCTGCACATACAATAGGCTCTCTCTGTTGGGATGAGTTCCATACACCCAATGCTCCCACTGTGGTTTTGTGCTCAAGTCAATAGTTGAGCTGAGCTGGTTTGGGGTTTTTGTGCAAGGGTTTGCTCGCCCCTACGTGTGTCCCTGCCTTCCAGTACCCCTTCTACAAACCCCCATGCACAGAGAGGTTTTTCCCTCCCTCCCTTCCCCACCAGCCTTTCCCTCACAAACCAGCCCTGCACTCAGAGCTGCTGCCAGGCTCTTGGCTCCTGCTGCAAACTCTGCCTTCACTGCCCTACTTTCCTGCAGATGATTGGTGATACTGAGCCACAAAATCAACAAAATCAACATTAACCCCACAGCTCCAGGCTGCGAATTATCATTTATGTGCTCGCTGAAGGTGGCTGGTTCTTATTAGCAAATTCAAATCACCCTAACTCGATAGCGAGTGCAATTGAGCACTAACAGCATTAGGTGATTTTTCTCTTCTTTATGAAGCTGCAGGGAGAAAGAGAGAGCACAATTACCTCGTGGCAGAGCTCAGGAGCTCAGCTCCCATCTCCATCACAGCTGCACAACACCAGCATGTGACACGTGCCCTGCTGGCTTTGTCCCCAGCAGGTCCCTGGGCATCTCCAGGAGCAAATGCACAGTGACAAGAGAAGTTCAGCACTGGTGAGCATCAAGTCCCAAGGGTAACATCTCCCCAGGTCAGGGCTGGAGGGGATTTTACACCAAATCTGTGGCCCAGCTGTGAGGCAGATGCTGCGTGCTCTGAAAAGCTGAGATCAGAACAGGCTCTGCTGCAGACAAAGCCATGGTGACATTTCTTCACACACCTGTGGGCATTGCATGTTGCAGCTTTCATTTTTCACCTGCTGGCTCCTCCCTTCCCACATGAGTTCTGTTTTGGGATTCCCCCAGAGGGTGCTGGCACTGCCCAGGCTCCCCAGGGAATGGGCACGGCCCTGAGGCTGCCAGAGCATTTGGAAAACACCGCCAGGGATCCCAGGAAGGGATTGTTGGGGTGTCCTGGGCAGTCCTGGACATCCTTTCAGCTGTGATTCCTTGATCTCCACCACCTCTTCAAAGACCCAGCTGAATCCTGAGCTGTGTTCCAGGGGAAGCAGAGCTCCCTTCTTGATCTCAGCTTGCTCTGGTGCAGCTCTCAATGCCAAGCCTGGCCCAGCCCCTGCTCTGCTTTCCCAGTGCTGGTCCCTCCCAGCCCTGGATTCTGACACCCCACATTCACCTGGAGCAAAACTTCATCCTTGGACACGACAGCAACAACAAAGGAACCATGTCAGAAATGTGCTGTGAGGCTCAGAGTGGCAAAACAAAGCCTCTCCTTGTGGTTATTCCCCCTGTTAACGAAAGGAAAACCCTTCAGCAGCTTTTCCTTTGGCTGTCTGCTCACACTGCTGCTGGTTAAACAGCTTTGCTTCTCAACATCTGTTCACGAGGAGAGCTGATTGTGCACAGAGAGTGCTCACAGGAGACTGAACCCACCCTGAACCTCCTCACACCCCTGCTGCCAGCCCCAGGACACACAGACACCGCTGCAAACACAACATTTCTTCTCTCTGTTCTCAGTATTTAGCAATTGTGGGTCTGGGATTCACTGGATTGGCTTCAGGTCACTTCTAAACGAGAGCAGAGAATTGCTCATCAGTTGTATGGGAGAGGAGAGCAATTCCAGTGCCACAGGAACACAGAGCAATGCCAGTGCCACCAGGGACACAGGGACACAGAGCAGTCCCACTGCCACCAGGGACACAGAGCAGTCCCAGTGCCACCTGCAGAGTCCCACAGGCTCTGCTGGAGCAGTCACTGTGCCACCAAATCAGCTGTGACAGTCCCCATGAGCAAAGCCAAGTGCAAACCTCCCCAGTTACATCCCAGCCTTTCATTTCTGTAGCTTAGGAATAAAGAAATTCAAAGATGTTGAGTTTGTGGGGTCCCCAGGATGCCAGATGAGTCCATCCATGTTCTGATGGTGTTATATTATATTATATTATATTATATTATTATATTATATTATATTATATTATATTATATTATATTATATTATATTATATTATATTATATTATATTATATTATATTATATTATATTATATTATATTATATTATATTATATTATATTATATTATATTGGTACATTAATTAAAAGGCTAAACAAGAATGATAATGAAAAAATCAAACATTCACACAGCTAATGGTGATTGGTCATTAATTAAAACAATGAACCAATCAAACATTCCTGTTGGTAAACAATGTCCAAGCCACATTCCAAAGCAGCAAACAGAGAAGCAGCAATCAGATAATTATTGGTTTTATTCCCATTCTCTGAGGCTTCTCAGCTTCCCAGGAGAAAATCCTGGGCAAAGAGGATTTTTCAGAAAATATCCTGGTGACACCCCACCAACAAAACCATCTCTGGGTTGGGCTGGAAATGGAACAATTACATCCCAGCCTTTCATTTCTGTAGCTTAGGAGTAAAGAAATTCAAAGACACAAAAAGGAATGAAAAATACCAAATGAATCATAAGCTATTTTAATGCAGGAAGGGTAAAGTTCCAGTTGGGATCCAATTTAAGGTAGATTTATATCTTGTTTGAACTGTTCATCCCTACTCACGAGCATATTGAGTTAGGCCCAGTCCACAGTCTTGGAAGACCCACTGGACACTAATGTTTGTCAGTAGGAAATGGAAGAAACATGAAAATCTCTTGCCATTAAGATGAAAAGAGAGCAAGGGTGCACTTTGACATTTCTGCTCTCCTGCAAGGAGCTCCTGCTTTGCAAAGCAAATTCCACAGCGGAGCTTTGAACTCCTGCAAAGATGAAAGGTGAAAGCCCAGCTCACTGAAAGTCAGCACCGAGCTTTCTGACAGCTCCAGACGGAGCACGTTTGACCCATGATTTTCTGGGTCCACAAACACCATTCGCAATTCTTTGGAAGTTCCTGGTGCACATCAAAGGCACCTCACAGAGAGAACGCAGCAGAGCAAACCGTGCTGGCTCTGAAGGCCAGCGAGGAGCCCCAACCCCTTCCCAATCCCTGAGGATCCCACAGAAAGCTCTGAGCTCCAAACTCACTGCCAGCTCCACAGCAGCTCCCTCAGGGAGGCTCCCAGCTGGCTCCTCTCTGTAAGGAATGCTCAGGCTCAGCCTAGCAAAAGAATTGTTTTGATTGAGGAACTCATGGGCAGGCCCTGAAGTTTTCAGGCTTTTCTCACTTTGCAAAAGAAGGGGAGCTTCCCATGGCAACCAGAGGAGGGTTTGATGATGGACAATAAGGTTCTTGTGTAGCCACATTTCTGTTCCCAGAGAAAAGCAAGGCACAATTCTCAAGAATATTTCTGGGGTTCACATTCTCTGAACATCAGAGAGAGAAACACGATTCTTATCATTTGCTGTGCCTGTGTTTGTGCCAAAGTAGAATGCAATATGGAGATTGTTTACCCAAAGTGTGTGTGTGTGTTGGGACTGTTGCCTGACAGTCACGAGATTCTGTGCAGCGTGTGCAGAGTAAGTGCTTGGCAGATTCAGTTTAGATGTGTAGAATAATATATTGTAATAAAGTAATTAATTAGCATTCTGATATCCATGGAGTCAGATGCATCATTCTCTCCCCTCATCGGAGCCATCACAGCATTGCAATATTCTTGCATGGGCAAAACTGGGAATTACTGCTCAAAAAAGGAAAGCAGAGTTGTACTATTGCCTCTTGAAAAGGTTTTCCACCTCCACAGAGCCCATATTAGCAATAGATGAATCACTGTCATTCACAAACACCAAGAAAGTAAACAAGAGAATCTAAAATGATCCAAAAATTATCTTGATTTGAAAACTAGATCTGGAGGGAAAACAGGGCTCAGGAGGACTCAGATCCCAAGGCATCGCAGCTTCTCTTGCTGAGCAGTGCCATTGTTTCCTCCCACCCCAGTACCCACAGTGATTTCTTCATCCAGACTCTGCCCTTAGAGTCCATCACTGGAAATATTCTCCCTCAGCAGCACCAACATGCCCCAGCTCCAGCAGCCCCCGGGTACTACCACAGCCCTGCTCAAAGCATGAAAACAAATGCAGCACATCCAGACACATCATGGGGATAATGAAAAAATTCACACAATGTGGAGGGTGTGTATATCTGTCAGAGCTGGGGCAGCTCTCTGCTGTCCATGGGGCAGTTTTTTCTTTCTCTCTCCCACAGCCAACCCTCCCTCCAGAAGATCTCTGCTGTCCATGGCCACTGAGTGTCCCTGCAGGGCTGATCCAATCCCAGCATCCCATGGGGAGATGCTCCGCCCAGGGGAGGAGCCAAGCATTCCTGCCTGGATCCAATCTGAGCCTGGCACAGCCCAGCAGCCTTTGCCCCCTGCATTGCCAGAGGAGCAGCTTTCTGCTGCCCTGCATTGCCAGAGGGAGCCCAGGCCCATCTGCAGCAGCCCTGGAGCTGCAGAGGAAAACTCCCCCCTTGTGCAGGAACCCTGCTGCAGCAGAGCCACAGCTGGCACTGCAGGAGGGCTGGGCCCCCGTGGCATGGGGCTGTGCCCCTACCCTGACACACAGGGGACAGGGACTGCTCTGGCTCTGGCTGTGTTGCTTTGCACTATTGCATTTGTATTTTAATTTTCCTAGCAGAGAACTGTTATTCCCATATCTTTGCCTGAGAGCCCCTTAATTTCAAAATTATAATAGTTCAGAAGGGGGGGTTCAATTTTCCATTTCAAGAGAGGCTCCTGCCTTCCTTAGCAGACACCTGGCTTTGCAAACCAAGACACCAGCCTCAGCAGCAACCTGTGGTGTCCCGTGTCACCCCAAGGCCAGTGGGATGCTCCAGGTGAACACCACAAGCTCAAAGGGTCACCCAGAGCCAGAGAGCCGCAGAGCAGAGACTGCCAGATGCAGATCAGCTGCACCAACCCAATTATTGCTGAATACACAGTGCAGAGAGAGAGACCCAGCTCCTGCCACCAGCCCAGCCTGGCACTGGGCTGGGCCCAGCTGCACAAAGTCAGCTCTAGGGCATGGGGCCCCCAGAGCAGCACTGTCCCCCACAGTGAGCTGCTGCTGCAGCAGATTCTTCCCTAATGTCATGGTCCAGAAAATGCTCTGCCCATGCTCGAGGGGTCTCTGACCTGTCTGCACTGGGCTGGACTGAAACCTGGTCACAGCACTGGGCGCCCACCCTGAGGAAAACAGTTGGGTTGCTCTATTTTAATACATTGCCAGATGATGCTGAAGCTTGGAATTAGCAGGAGGTGCTCCACTTGCTGGAAAAAGTCTTCTTCCCCATCACCAGCTTTCCTAAACCACCTGTTGGTCCTTGGACACTTTTGAGCACAAACAAGCCACAGCTGAGACAAACCTGCAGCTCTCAGAGGAGCTTGGTTGGAGTCATTGTTCCAATGCTTTTGTGCTGCTGAGGCAGGAAGTTCTTTTCCCCAGCTTGTTATCGAAGTGTTTCACCCTGCTGATGATTCAGCCTCTTTGCTTCAAGCATAAATCACCTCCCAGATAAAGCCTTGCTAGAAAGCTTTCATGAGCCCCAATTAAAAGGAAAAGTCTGTGGAAGTATAAATAGTGGATCAGCATGGTAAAAATGGGCTGGGATTTGTGAACTTGCTTTCTTCTTGCTCTCCTAATTCCTCAATTTATCACAGGACAAGAAGTGAATATTTACAAGGTAGGTTTCCAACTGCAAGGCGGTGCTGAAGCCTTTGATGCTGTGACTTTCTTAATCTGTAGGAAAGCTGGATCTGGACCACCTCTAAAGTCACCTCAGTCCTTTGGGAATGATTGAATAATCCTTCACAACAAACCCCTCAGTCTGACAGACCTGAGCCAAGCCATCAAACCCCAATCCCTTTCTCCTGAACACCCTTGGCACCAAACTCCTCAGTTTGCCTGGTGCCATCACAGCCAAACTTTCTCAGCCTCCAATCTGCTTTGAGGACAGAGCAAAACCTCACAGATTTCAATGAGTGCTGAGCTGGTGAAGCACATCCCACCCAGTGACTGCTCCCTGATGTCACATTCACATTCTCTGGAAAAATCCCTTCACCCAGGGTTTTTCTCCTGGGAAGCTGGGAAGCCTCAGAGAAAAGGAAAACAATTCTTATCTCATTTGCTTCTCCTGTGCTGTGCTCATGTGGAATGTGTTTGGAGATTGTTCACCCACAGGTGATTGTTCCATTGGGTTCTGCTGGGAGTTGTTTTCACTCTTTGGCCAGTCAGGGACAAGCTGTGTCAGGACTCTGGGAAGAGTCACGAGTTTTCATTATTGTCTTTTTAGCATTCTGTAAGCATCCCTTCTGTATTCTTTAGTATGGTTTAGTTTAGTATTCTTTAATATAATATAATATATTATTACAAAGTAATAAATCAGCCTTGTGAGAACATGGAGTCAGATTCACCATTCCTCCCTGCCACGAGGGTCCCTGCCAATACAACACCCTGACCTCCCAGTAAAGCCCTGGCTGCCCTGAACAGCCCCAGTGCAGCAGGAGGAGGGGAGTGAGAACAGAGCCCTGCTGATGCAGGACAATCAATCCAGACGTTCTGCAGCAGGAAATGAATGGGCCATTAAGGCAGAAGTTGTAACCTCAGCCTTCCCCTAATGGGTCTCAGTCCCAGACTGCCTGGCAGCACAGGGATTTCAGTCCCAGCAGGGCCGGCTGCTCCAGCAGCACCAAGGGAGGGGTTTGTACAAGCAGGGGGACAAATCCACCCCAACCTGGGCCAGCCTGTGGTGGTGGCACTCATGGGAAGGGTGAAGGAAGGGCTCAGCTGAGCCTCAGGATTAGGAGCATTTATAGAATCACAAATTTGGGTTGAAGGGACCTTAAAGCTCATCTCATCCCACCCCTGCCATGGCAGGGACACCTCCCACTGTCCCAGGCTGCTCCCAGCCCTGCCCAGCCTGGCCTTGGGCACTGCCAGGGATCCAGGGGCAGCCCCAGCTGCTCTGGGCACCCTGTGCCAGGGCCTGCCCACCCTGCCAGGGAACAATTCCCAATTCCCAATATCCCATCCAGCCCTTCCCTCTGGCAGTGGGAGCCATTCCCTGTGTCCTGTCCCTCCATCCCTTGTCCCCAGTCCCTCTCCAGCTCTCCTGGAGCCCCTTCAGGTCCTGCAAGGGGCTCTGAGCTCTCCACACAACCTCTTCTGTGTCCACAGGGGAGGTGCTCTGTTCTCAACTCCGTGGCCTCCTCTGGAGTTGCTCCCACAGTTCCATGTCCTCATTATGTTTGGGCACCAGAACTGTGTGGTTTTCCCTGCTTTCATGAGTTAGCAGCAGAAAAAGCTCCTTTTTTCTTACTAATGCTTAATCACAGTTTACACATCTTGCCTCCCATGGTCCCACAGCCTTTTGCAAATCTTATTTAAGGAAAAGATTAAAAGTAGGTGCACAGCTCAGCTCTGATGAGTATCCTGCATCAGGGGAATGCTGCTCTCCTTGAGGAGACTAGAGCCTGAGGCTGACAGGGAAACTTCTCCTGATAAAATTTTCCTGACAAAAACCATTTGTCTCAGGAGTGGAGAACTGGATTGGTGAATCAGAACTCCCTGAACAAGGAATAACCTCTGACACTCCCCCTTTGTCGAGGGGTTCGCTTACTCTACCAGGTCTGGATTCAAGGGGAAACATCTTCCAGAATCTTCCCAGGCTGGGCCCAGTAGTGTTCAAGCAGCATCCCTGGGCAGTTTCTGCACTGCCTGGAGCAGGGTGCATGGATTCCACCTACAGAGGAGTGGCCAGGATGAGGGAGGTGATTCCCCCCTCTACTCTGCCCTTGTGGGACACCACTTGGGGTTCTGTGTCCAGCTCTGGGGTGCTCAGCATCAGGAGGACCTGGAGCTGCTCCAGGGCTGGAGCCAGGCTGGGAGAGCTGGGGCTGCTCACCTGGAGAGGAGAAGCTCCAGGGAGAGCTCAGAGCCCCTGCCAGGGCCTGGAGGAACTTCTGAAAAGGAGGGAGAGGGACATTGTGTATGGGCAGAGTGACACAACAAGGGGATGTTATTTCAAACTGAGAGAGAACAGAGTTAGATGGGATATTGGGAACTGGGAATTGTTCCCTGGCAGGGTGGGCAGGCCCTGGCACAGGTGCCCAGAGCAGCTGGGGCTGTCCCTGGATCCCTGGCAGTGCTCAAGGCCAGGCTGGGCAGGGCTGGGAGCAGCCTGGGACAGTGGCAGGTGTTGGAATGGGATTATCCCTTCCCACCCAGACCATTCCATAATTCCATGACTTCACTGCTGTTACCTGTGCACAGCCTGACAATGCATCCACAAACACCCCATGGAGGATTTCCAGTCACTGCTGCAACACAATCTGGGCTTTTGTCTCCTTTTTTCAATTTGATGGACTTGGAATAGGCACAGAAGACACCAAACCAAGAAACAAGTGGCCAGAAAGCAGCACCTGAGTGAAGCTGTGAAAAGGCTGAGGGCTGCACAGAGAGGACCTTCCCCACCCTCAGCTTCTCTGTTCCCAACCTGCAATAGCACAGCCAGGTCCTCAGCAAGCAGAGCAGCACAAGGAGGGACTGACAGCCCTTGGGGACACGGGACAGGTGGCAGGGGTGGCTCCTGGCATCACTGACTTCTGCTGAGTGTCCCATGGCACAGCACAAAGCATGTCCCCTCACTGAGGACATCCAGGGCCCCTCAGGTCTGCCACATCCAAGCACCAAACCCTGAGCTGGGGTCTCAGACACAACAAATCCAACTCTGCAGCAGTTCTGTCACAGTCCAAGCACCTGATCCCAGCCAGATCCAAGCACCAAACCCTGAGCTGGGGTCTCAGACACAACAAATCCAACTCTGCAGCAGTTCTGTCACAGTCCAAGCACCTGATCCCAATTCATGGGTATCCAGAATGAAACTACAACAGCTTCAATCAGCCCCCAAAATCAATACCCCCATAGTAAGCTCGGGGTTTTGCATGTGGTACGAGAGGCAGGTTGGGAGAAGATGATCTCATGCACCACATATTGATTAATCAATTGCATCCAGGATGCTAATGGGCTTTTCTTACAACACTTGGCACCAGGAGGAAGGAGCAGGAATGCTGAATGAGAAGGGGAGAAGCTGGTGGTGTGGTGAAGCTTTAGGGTGAGGGGAGAAATCTTCTAGAGATGGCTTTAAGTGGTCAGAGACTGGGAATAAATGGAGGAACTGAGCAAGGAAGGGAGAAGGGAATAAATCACATTTATTGGCTCCAAACACAGCAGAATTGTACCTGGCAATTCGCTGTGGCTGAGGATAATCCTTTCCTGTTGCAACAAAAACAATCCCAGGAAGGACTGAAAGGGCCCAGCAGGGCTCTGGAGTCTGTGTTGGAGAAAACTGAGCACAGCATCATCCCTCCAGCCAGAGAAATGGGCTGAGGGCATCACTGATGCCTGACTTAGGGATTTTTCCACATAAACTACACCCTCAAACGAGAGCCTTGCACTGCCAGGAAGTCAGCAGAGGCTGGGGGAAATCAGCCTGCTCTTTGTAAAATTGGGAAAAGCAAAACTGAACAGCCAAGAGGTTGTGCCAGTTGTGCCAGTGGGAATTCAGCCTGGTGCATCTTCTCTGCAGCCCACAGTGTCATGCCAGGGCTCAAGGTGAGTGATAGGGCTTTGTAAAACTGGACTGGACTAAGCAAAACCTGTCCTGGAGCTCGGTGTTACAAGTTTGATCAACAAGGCCTACACCCAGTCAGGAGAGGAAACCTCCAGGTACGAAATATGAAGGAGTTGCTGCTTTTGCCACCCAATTTTGTACAATTTGGAATTTCTGTGGGGCATTGTGAGAACCTGCTCCTACTCACCCAGCAGAGCACAGGAGCACCTTGGGGTGACACCAGCTCCTGCACTGCCACCACCCAGGTTTCAGTTTTCTGACTGAAACATTCCTGAGAAATTTCTGACTGAAACCATCCTGAAGAGTTCTGGATTGGAGCCATCCTGACAAGTTCCTGACTCAAACCATCCTGAGAACTTCCTGTCTGGTGCTGCTTCATTCTCCTGCTCCTACTCATCCCATAGCTGAGCAGCTCTGCACCCTCAAAGCACCACAGACTCAACCGGAAACAGACCCTCAGGAGAAAAGGAATGGTCCTCAAAAGCAGGGGGTCAGGAGGTGAAAACCACACAAATTAAATCACTTTTTTTCTTCCCAGAACCATCTCTTTCCATCCAACCCCCCCAGCCCCAGCAGAGCACTCACGTTGTAGAGGATGTCAGTCCAGCCCTCCATGGTGATGCACTGGAAGACGGTGAGCACGGCGAAGAGGATGTTGTCAAAGTTGGTGATGCCATAGTTGGGGCCCTGCCAGTACTCCCTGCACGTGGTCCCGCTCTCACACTGCCTGGCAGGAGGCTCCTCTCCGCAGGGAAAATCCCCCACCTCCTCACCTGCAGGGAGGGAAGAGAAGTTACTGATTGGAACCACCCTGAGGAGTTCCTGACTGAAACCATCCTGAGGAGTTCCTGATTGGAACCATCCTGAGGAGTTCCTACTTGGAACCATCCTGAGGAGTTCCTGACTGAAACCATCCTGAGAAGTTCCTACTTGGAACCACCCTGAGGAGTTCCTGACTGAAACCATCCTGAGAAGTTCCTGATTGAAACCATCCTGAGAAGTTCCTGCTTGGAACCATCCTAAAAAGTTCCTGATTGAAACCATCCTGAGGAGTTCCTGACTGAAACCATCCTGAGAAGTTCCTGATTGAAACCATCATAAAAAGTTCCTGATTGGAACCATCCTGAGGAGTTCCTGCTTGGAAGCATCCTGAGGAGTTCCTGCTTGTTGGAACCACCCTGAGAAGTTCCTGCTTAGAACCATCCTGAAAAGTTCCTGATTGGAACAATCCTGAAAAGTTTCTCTTGTTGGAACCATCCTAAAAAGTTCCTGTTTAGGACCATCCTGAAAAGTTCCTGATTGAAACCATCCTGAAAAGTTTCTGTTTGTTGAAACCATCCTAAAAAGTTCCTGCTTGCTGGAACCACCCTGAGAAGTTCCTGTTTAGAACCATCCTGAAAAGTTTCTGTTTGTTGGAACCATCCTAAAAAGTTCCTGCTTGTAGCCATCCTAAAAAGTTCCTGCTTGCTGGAACCAACCTGAGAAGTCCCTGATTGAAACCATCCTGAGAAGTTCCTCCTTGTTGGAACTGTCCTAAAAAGTTCCTGCTTGGAACCAACCTGAGAAGTTCCTGTTTATAACAATCCTAAAATGTTCCTGCTTGGAGCCATCCTGAGAAATTTCTGACTGAAACCATCCTGAGAAGTTTCTGTCTGGTGCTGCTGCATCCTCCTGGCACCACTGCAAGGATTAAATTCACATTTTGGGTTTCTGGGTGCCCCTGTGGACATGGAAAAGTCGTTGTGCCCCTGTAATCATTTCCACACTGCTGGGCTGTGGGAGGTGGCTCAGTGGGAGTGGAGCAGAGCCATCCCTGCAGTGCCCAAAATTCCTATTTTGCCATGTCACACGGCGGAATTGTTTAGGCTGGAAAAGACCTCTAAGATCACCAAGTGCAACCATCAACCCAGAACCACTAACCCATGTCCCCAAGTGCCACATCCACACATTTTTGGGCACTTCCAGGGATGGGGACTCCGCCCTGGGCAGCCCCTTCCAATGTGTGACCACCCCTTCAGTGAGGAAATTCCCCCTAATCTCCAGTTTAAACCTTTCCTGGAGAACTTGAGGCCATTTCCTCTTGTTCTGCCACTTGTTGCCTGGCAGAAGAGGCTTCCAAACTGCAAATAATTTCTGGCTCGTGACAGCCCAGTACATCTGAGAGGCCTGGAAATGGTGTAAGAGCAGCATGAAAGAAACACACACAAAAAAAACCCAAAATAAAGCAACACCACAAAAAATAAAACCAACAGTGAGGTAAAAGCAGGGCTTTGGGAATGGCACACACTTCAAATACCCTCAAAGTGCTAAATATTTGCCCTATAGCATTAAAGCAAAAGGGCACCTTCTGTACTAGTGCCAGTTTGGGGGTGTTAGGAACATGGAGTCAGATTCTCCATTCCTTCCTTTGTCTGGGAACCCCACAAATACAACAAGCAAATATCCCAAACAATATCCCTGTTTAGAGAGCTGGGATTGGGGAAGCATTAAAGGATTTTTAAAGGGACCCCTTATGGTAATGGAGCAGCAAACAGCACAAAGTCCAATTTCACCAGGGGAAAAAGCAGGAGCAGCACTAACAAAAATTAGTAATAATCATTCCACAGAGCAAAGCCTGCAGGAGGAAAGCAAAATTGTCACGGTGGAGCAGGACAGAAGTGCGTGTAGGTATATATAAATATATATGTGACACTTTCCTGTTGACTCAATGCCTCGGTGCAGGGCAAACCTCCAGCTCCCAGATGGGTCACCACAGGCTCTCACAAGGGCTTGGTGAGAGGAGAAAATGCCAAAGCTGGCTCCTGCTGACCCTTTGTGAGTGTGCATTAAAAGAGGATCCAGTTTCATCTTGGTTTGGCCTTTTGCTGCCAGGGAATTCTCTGAAAATGCAATTGCACGTCTACCACAAAGGGCTGGGTGGGGGAATTTTGCTTTTTTAAAACAGTGACCAGAGCTGGACATTACTCCTCATGGCTGGAGGAGACAGAGAAAGGGGGAAATTCGAGGAAAAGTGGGAAATAAATATGGTGCCCTTCTCCCCTGGAGCAGCTTTGGGGCGTTTGGGATGGGTCAGGTGCTTAAAAATAATCCTGTGTCAGCAGAGCAGGACAGCAAGGAGGGTGCAGGGAGAGGGAAACAAGACTGGAACAAAACTGCCACTGAGTTTTACCCATTTTTCATTACAATAATGCCATGTTTCCAGCTCAGAACAGTCAGGCTGAAGGGGAAAGGCCTTGGATAACCCTTTGGCCATATTTTGGTGCCCAGCACCCCTTTGTGCTGCAGTTCATCACTGACCTACCCAGGCTATTGGCTCAGCAGAGCAACGCTCAGTGTTGGCACCTCTGCTTGGTCCCCTCGTGATGCACAGTTGGTTCCTCTGGGTCCTGATTCCAGGAAAAATCCCAGGGGCTTGCTCACTTTGGGGATTTGGAAGAGAAAGAAGCACGAGCAGCTTTCCCTCCTCCCATTCTCCACCCCCTACCAGAGGCAGCTCTTTAATGAGTTCACATTTCCACCCTCAGGCCGGTTTGGAGCCCGTGGTCTCTGCCCAGGCTCCGTAATGCACCTCTGTGAGATCAGGAGCACTTAGGTTTTCAGAAGCTTTGTGGGTTGTTCTGCTGCTCTGCTCCCAGGGGATGCAGTGCCAGGAAACCTCACCCCCCTCTCCTTTCCAGAAGCACCATTTCCTGCCTGGCAGCTGGAAGGGATGCTCAGAACTCACCCAAAGCCACCTCAGCTCCCCCAGAGCCCCTTCCCCTGCCTAGAGAGGGGCTTTAGTATAGTTTAGTTTAGTATTCTTTAACATAATATAGTATTATAAAGTAATAAATTAGCCTTCTAAGAACATGGTGTCAGACTCATCATTCCTTCCTTTGTCTGGGCACCCCACAAATACAATAAGCAAATATCCCAAGCAACGTCCCTGTTTAGAGAGCTGGGATTGGGGAAGCATTAAAGGGTTTTTAAAGGGACACGTTGTTGTCACAGTGCAAGAGGTTTTACAGAGAGAAGTTTGATAAGAGGATCCATGTTTAACTCTGGAAGAATTTTTACCAAGGTCGTTGACACAGAAACCAAGAAAGAAAGAAGGAGAAATAAGAGAAACCTGCAGCTGCCTGTGCCAATGAGCACTTTGTTTCTGTGACCAGTGAGTAAAGTGTAAACTGATGAGTTTATAAGAATGTATAAAAAGCATGCAGGCTAGAATAAAAACAGTTTGCAGCCTTCTGAAAAATGGAGTGTGTTGCTTTGTATTGTCTCCATCTCAACCACAACAAGTCAGAGCTCACAGGGAGCCAGCAGAGCTGAAATGCAGCCCGGGCAGCAGAGATGTGCAGGCGAGGAGCAGCTGCTGAAATGCAGCTCATGCAGCAGAGATGAAATGCAGCACAGGCAGCAGAGATGAAATGCAGTTCATGCAGCAGGAGGTGAAATGCAGTTCATGCAGCAGGTGCTGAAATGCAGCTCATGCAGCAGAGATGAAATGCTGCACAGGCAGCAGAGATGAAATGCAGCTCATGCAGCAGAGATGAAATGCAGTTCGGGCAGCAGATATGAAATGCAGCTCATGCAGCAGAGCTGAAATGCATCTCGGGCAGCAGAGCTCCAGCCATGCTCCCAATTCCAGCTGGAATGCACCCAGCCAGCAAGAGGAGCTTGCACATGACGTTAACCATGACAAAACCCTGTCCTGGGTCCCCACACCTGGCCCAGACTCTCTTGGTCAGTGCTGATGGCAGAGATGAGCGTGCAGGGAGCACACACGGCTCTGGGGGGGATGTTGGCATTTTTGGGAGGGCAGAAAATCCTCCCGCATGAAAATCCTCCCTCATCAGGTGTGAGCCATGAGGGAGAGCCTCGGGCTCCTGCCTGCAGCTGCCTCCTGCTCACAAGGGATGCACAAACATCCCCTGCCTTGTTTGCAGTCTAACAGACCTGAAAATGCTCCTGGCAAGCCCCAACCTGCTCAGGGTTCATCCTCCCCTCCACCTCAGCACGGACTCTGCTGCTCCCTCCACACCCATCCTGTCACTGCTGTCCCTGTCCCCACTGCCACAGCCCCTCACAGGGGCCACACCACCCACAAAGGGACTTCTCCCTCCTACAAATCCAGTCCAAAACCTCCTTTCGTCCAGGAATTGCCAGAATTTTCTCACAAGTCACAACTCCTTTACAACCTGCTTTACGTTATTCCAGCATTCCACAGGAACATGAGCGAGAATTCCCTGTGTGAATCTCTGTACACTGAGTGTATTAAAGTGCTCCCATCAGAAAGCACCGTGAGGGATGCCCAGAGATTTGGCAGGGCTGTTCTTTTATTACCATTGGATTGCACGGAAATAAATCAATATTAAGGCCTATTAGTGATAATGACTGAAAATACAAGGCTGTGTTTTAAAGAAAGTCGATTGCACCTTAAAATGCAATGGTTTGGAGACAAGAACAACATTTTAATGTGTGTTATCAGGTAATAAACATATATTAACACCACTATAAAGGAATGAGGTGGAACAAGATGATCTTTAAGGTCCCTCCCAGATCAAAGCATTCCATGATTCCCTGATTTGACACAGCTGTTCCCAGCCAAGAATCTCTGGGATCAACCTTCTCCACCTCCATCTTCTGGGGTCTATCCCTCACTCACATCATTTATTCTTCAGTGCCCAATCTCCCTTCCCTGAAGGTCATTTTTATCCTTTCTCCATTAAAGGACTCCTTGCCTCCCATCTATTTCCCTTTTATTTTTTGGTTGCTCCCATCCCAGACTTTTCAATCTTTTACTATTCCACACCAAAGTTTCCCCAGAAAGCTCCCCAGGAAACTCAATGGCATAAAGCAAAACCCAAAGAAAATTAGACAGACATCATTCATTAACAAGGAACAACAGGGATTTGGTTCTGTGCTTCTGCTATGAGACTATTCTTTTGGGACAGGAGGCCCCAAGGACTTTCATCTCACTCTTGGGCAGACTGGGAGCAGCACTGTGGCATCAGAGAGAGGAGAATCTGTCCCAGTCTGTGGAGGGTAGGCACAAAATTCTGTGTAATTCTCAGAACATCTGGGTAAAGAGGCAAAAGGAAAAGCAGCACAGAAGCAGGAGGGGAAGGTCCAAGGGGCAGAGCTCACCTGTCTCGTTGGAAAAGCAGGTTTTGTGGAACTTGCCCATGTAAAACTCCAGCCCGATGATGGCAAACATCACGATGGCGAAGAAGAGGAGCAGCCCAATCTGCAGCAAGGGCACCATGGCCTTCATGATGGACTTGAGGACAACCTGCAGGCCTGTGGGGACACAAAAACACCTCAGGGAGGGAAGGAAAATGGGGCCTTGGGAATGAAGGTGGAAGGGAGGGACTGTCCAACTGAGGATTGGCAGTACCAAGCAATGCTGCTCTTCCCAGGGTGCTATAAAATAATTTCTGCCATGAGAGCAGGAGAGACAGCTGGGGGTTCTCCTTTTGTGGTGTCTTTTCTTCAGGTGACAGATCCAGTGGTTTGTGAAGCCTCAGAGGCACTCACAGGGTTTTTCCTGAAGCTGCTGGAGTCCTGAGACTCAGCCTGGAGCTGAACCAGGTCCTTGGGGCAATTGTGCTGCAGCTTTGAACTCTACCTTAGGGCCAAGCAAGGCAGTCTGGGGTAGAGCAGGGAGACAAAAAATTATTCCCTCTTCTCCACATGCTGGATATGTCAGCTTTAGACAGCTGGAAGTGTCCAGACATGGAAGCTTCCAGACAAGCTGGAAGTGTCAGCTTTATCCCACCAAATTCACACTGTGGCTGGACTCAGTGGTAATTAAGAAATTGGTGCTGAATTGTTATTACTGTTATTATCTGACTGCACTGAAATGGAAGTGAGACCATAGCAGGAGATTAAACCTCAGCTAATACAATTATTTAGCTACACCAGGGTCTCCTGCAGATATTTGCCAAAATAAATTCCAATTTGTGTCTCTAGACACGAGGCTGAAGCATTTCCCTGGAAGGAGGATTATGGTGGTGCTTGGAGAAATCAGGGAGGATCTGGGCTGCAGTGGAACCTGTCCTGAGGAGCTCAGAGCGAGGGCAAAGAGAGAACGTCCAGCACCTGATGTTGTCACTGAGTTTGGAAGTGGAGGAGGGAAGCAAAGCCCCAGGGATGGATGTGATCCCTGTGCCAGGGACTGGGGGCTGCTCAGGAGCTGCTCTCCCCCCACTGCTGTCCCTGTCACACCCTGCTCTGCAGAAACATCCAGGGCTGCCCATCCACAGCTGTGTCACCAGCCCTGACACTCGTTTCAGTTAAAGGCAGGGAGATAAGGAGAGGAGGCTGGAGATGGAGGTGGCTGATAACATCCTGCTAAAACTAAAACTATACTAAAGAATTCAGAAAGGATACAGACAGAAGGCTTAACAAGAATGATAATGAAAAATCTCATGACTCCTCAGAGTCTGACACAGCTGGCTTTGATTGGTCATTATTTAAAACAATTCACATGGAACCAATCAAACATTCACCTGTTGGTAAACAATGTCCAAGCCACATTCCAAAGCAGCAAACACAGGAGCCGCAATCAGATAATTCTTGTTTTCATTCACACAAAAACCTGCACACAAAACCCTGCAGCTGCCCTGGTGGCCTGTCCTGAGGGCTGGGGGGTGAAGGATCATCCTTGTCTTGCCACCTTGTACAGCACCAGTGAGATGGAGATGGGCACAGGCATTTAAAAAAGCAGCGAGCAGTTTTCTCTTTGACAGGGAAAAACACTGAGGGAATAAAAGGGAAGAATATTCCATGTTTGTGGGTGGTTGCACATCAAGGTTATGCATTTATTGCAGGGGAAAAAGATGATAAAATATTCAGCTTTCACCACATCACTAAAAACCTGAGAGGAATTATTGTGGGGAGGTGTTGTACTGGTCCAGGACGCATCCCCAGGTGGGAACACGTGTCCCACAGCAGGACAGGGACAGCTCTGAGGGGCCACCTCACTTCTGTGACAACCTCAGGCTGTCATTGCCACACCTTGCACAGGCAAAAGGTCCAGGAAAAAACATCCAGCACCATCTCCGTGTTGGAGATCCTGCTAACAAATGCCACCTTTCCAAGGATCTGTCCTGGCTGGGAATTCAGACTGAAGCCCTGCCAATGAATGGATCCTGATTTCAGGAATTGTTGGTGCTGTCTTGCCCCCAGGTGAATCCAGAGAACACCAGAGCATCCCACAGTGCTGCAGCTCCTTCCAGCAGCTCCTGCTGGAGAGTACAAACCTCTCTATTCCACATCTAGGAATGAAAGAGCTCCTGGAAGTGATCCCTGCTGGGGGCAGAGCAGCTGTGACTGTGACAGAAAAAGGCAGAAAGCCACGGTGTGGGCACTGGGATGGTTTCAGGGCATGATGCAGCTCCCCACTCAGCATTCAGACCCTTCAGGTTCACACATTAAATGCATAAATCAAGCAGGCACGGCCAGATCCCACCTGATCTTTCCCTTTATTTTGTCCCTGTCACTGTCATATTTTCTGGAAAAATCCCTTTGCCCAGGATTTCTTCTCCTGGGAAGCTGAGAAGCCTCAGGGAAAAGGAAAACAATAATTATCTCATGTGCTTCTCCTGTGTTTTGCTGCTTTGGAATGTGGTTGGAGATTGTTTATCCAACATGTGAATTGTTTTGACTTAATGACCAATCAGAGTCAGGCTGTGTCAGGGACTCTGGAGAGAGTCACAAGATTCATTATGATCTTTTAGCCTTCTGTCCATATCCTTTCTCAATTCTTTAGTATAGTTTTAGTACAATATTCTTTTATATACTATAGTAACATAAAGTAATAAATTAGCCTTCCAAGAACATGGAGTCAGGTTCTCAATTCCTCCTTCATCTGAGAGACCCCAAAAATACCACAAATGGTGACCCCATCTGCCCCTTACTGAAAGGGTCAAATGCCCAGCACAGGATGCTCAGCTGATCAAAACCATCAGAAGATCCAAGCTGAAAAGCCTGAAAGCTGCAAAATTCAGCTCTCATGTTTGCTCTCCCCAAAGAATTCCTTCACCCCCAAAGACAAAAGGGTCCTTGGACAAATCCCTGCCCTTCACCTGCAGATTTGGGAGCTGAAATCAGCACAAAATGGGACAAGAAACAACCAGACCCTGCTGAGGGCAGCAGCCACAGACCCCAAAGAGGCAGGGGGAGAAAATATTGCTGAGAAAAGCAGTAACACCCCAAACCTACAGAGCCCTTGGGTTGGGACACAACGTGGGCACGACACTCACTTGGGATTCCTGACACGAGTTTCAGGGGCCGCAGCACCCGCACGGCTCGCAGGGTCCGCAGGTCAAAATCAGTCCCAGCAGTGGCCAGAATCCTGCAGGGAAACAGGAAAAACAATCCAGATTAAATGCAAATTCCTCTTTCCAAAGCATGGCTGAGTGTGGTGTACAACCAGCAAATATTGGAGCTGCTTTAAAAAATAATTCCAGATTAAATGCAAATTCTTCTTTCCAAAGCATGGCTAAGTTTGGTATAGAACCAGCAAATATTGGAGCTGCTTTAAAAAATAATTCCAGATTAAATGCAAATTCCTCTTTCCAAAGCATGGCTAAATGTGGTGTTGTGGGATTCACATTCTCTGAACCTGAGAGAAGCAGTGAGAGCAGCAATTGAGATAAGAATTGTTTTGATCATTCTTTTCTCTGCTTCTCTCAGGTTCAGAGAATATGAATCCCACAAGGTGTAGAACCAGCAAATATTGGAGCTGCTCTAAAAAACAGTTCCAGATTAAATGCAAATTCCTCTTCCCAAAGCATGGCTGAGTGTGGTGTACAACCAGCAAATATTGGAGCTGCTTTAAAAAAAATCCAGGTTAAATGCAAATTCCTCTTTCCAATGCATGGCTAAATGTGGTGGCAAATATTGGAGCTGCTTTAAACTCTGTGATCACATTGTGGATTGAGTTCAGTGAAAGGAATTAATTCCCACAAACTCCAGGGCTGCTGTAGGAAAATCCCAATCTCTGCCTGTTTGTGAGGCCACTGGACATCATCAGGCACTAAAGAGCTGCACCCTGTGCCCCAGGAAAGGACAAAAAGGAGACAGAGTGAGGGAGCTGAATCCCTCAGCTATGCTGGAAATCACATGCCAGAACTTCCTATAATAAATCCACAAATCCCTCAGTTTGATGTCTGGTGTTTCCCAACACCTGAAGCAGTTTCTGCTCAGAGTTTCTTCTCTGTGTGCAAAATAATCCTTGCTCAGAGGAGAACATGCAGAGAGCAGGGGGTGGGTCTGGCACACCATGAAATCCAGCTCCCAGAGCAGAAGGGGTCTTACAAATGTGAGAAAATGAAATGGATTCCCTGGTTTAGTGCCCTGCAAGGGAAGGAATATTGTCCCAGTGTCACAAGGGACAATGATGAGAAGTCACAAAGCCAACAACACAGCCACCTTCACCATTCCTGCAGCACTTGTGGGATGCTCCAGCCAAAACCCTCCTTTATTTGGGCCTGTGCTCATCTAAAGGAGGGGTTTCATGATCCTGGAGGGCTTTTCCAGCCTAAACAACTCTGAATCTAACCCAAGCCAAGCCCAAACCCTCCCACCAGCCTCCATCCTCTGCACCACTCCCAGTGACCGTGAGAATCTGGCTCTTCTTCCTCACTTTCCTGATAACAGGAGCCCTCTTCCCTCAGTTTCCTGATAACAGGAGCCCTCTTCCCTCACTTTCCTGATAACAAGAGCCCTCTTCCCTCACTTTCCTGATAACAAGAGCCCTCTTCCCTCACTTTCCTGCTAACAGGAGCCCTCTTCCCTCACTTTCCTGATAACAGGAGCCCTCTTCCTTCAGTGTCCTGATAACAGGAGTCCTTTTTTTCCCATTTTCTTTACACCAGGAACTCTATTCTTCCCATTTTTTCTCCTCCATTTTTTAAAAATAGGAGCCCTTTTTCCTCAATTGTCCGATAACAGGAGCCCTTTTTCCTCAGTTTTTTTAATAACAGGAGCCCTTTATCCTCAATTTTCCGATAGCAGGAGCCCTTTTTCCTCCATTTCTTGACACCAGGAGCCCTTTCTGCTCAGTTTCTCACTAACAAGAGCCCTTTTGGCTCATTTTTTTTGATAACAACAGCCTTTTCTCCTCCATTTTTTAAAAATAGGAGCCCTTTTTCCTCACTTTCTTGACACCACAAGCCCTTTTTGCTCAGCGTTTTTATAACAGGAACCCTTTCTCCTGAGTTTCCTGATAACAGGAGCCCTCTCCCCTCAGTGTCCTGATAACAGGAGTCCTTTTTTCCCATTTTCTTGACACTAGGAACTCTTTTCTTCCCATTTTCTTGCTAACAAGAGCCCCTTTTCCTCAGTTTCTTGATAACAAGAGCCCTTTCTGCTCAGTTTCCTGATAACAGGAGCCCTTTCTCCTCAGCTTCTTGATAACAAAAACCCTTTTCCCTCAGTTTTTTGATAACAGGAGCCCTTTCTCCTGAGATTTTTTGGTAACAGGAGCCCTTTTTCCTCCAGTTTCTTGACACCAGGAGCCCTTTCTGCTCAGTTTCTCACTAACAAGAGCCCTTTTGGCTCAGTTTTTTGATAACAACAGCCTTTTCCCCTCCATTTCTTAAAAACAGGAGCCCTTTTTCTTCAGTTTCTTGACACCACGAGCCCTTTTTGCTCAGTATTTTTACAACAGGAGCCCTTTTTCCTCACTTTCCCAATAACAGGAGCCCTTTTTCCTCAGTTTCTTACTAACAGGAGCCCTTTATTTCTGAGTTTCCTGGTAACAGGAGCCCTTCTACCTCAGTTTTTTGATAACAGGACCCTTTCCCTCAGTTTCTTGCTGATAGGAGCCCTTTTCCCTGAGTTTCCTAATAACAGGAGCCCTTTTCCCTCGGTTTCTTGACACCACAAGTCCTTTTTGCTCAGTGTTTTTACAACAGGAGCCCTTTTCCCTCAGTGTCCTGATAACAGGAGCCCTTTCTCCTGAGATTTCTGATATCAGGAACCCTTTCCCCTCAGTTTCTTGATAACAGGAGCCCTTTTCCCTGAGTTTCCTGATAACAAGAGCCTTTCCCCCTCACTTTCCTGATAACAGGAGCCCCTTTTCCTGAGTTTCTTGATAACAGGAATTTTTTTTTTTCTCACTTTCCTGATAACAGGAGCCCTTTCTCCTGAGATTTTTGATAACAGGAACCCTTTGACCTCAGTTTCTTGATAACAGGAGCCCTTTTCCTGAGTTTCCTGATAACAAGAGCCTTTCCCCCTCGCTTTCCTGATAACAGGAGCCCTTTTCCTGAGTTTCTTGATAACAGGAATTTTTTTTTCTCACTTTCCTGATAACAGGAGCCCTTTTCCTCAGTTTCTTGCTAACAGGAGCCCTTTTTCTGCAGTTTCTGACAGCAGGCTGCAGAGCATTCAGCAGCAGTCAGCCCCCATGAAGCAGCCCAAGGAAAAGCAGAGTTTCCTGAAGCAGCTGCACAATTGCACTCAGAGCTGTGCAGGACGTGGCTGGGGCAGCGCGGGGAGCACTCCCAGAATAAATCCCTGCCCTTCCCTCAGTGACTGCCTGAGCCTGGCCCAGGGAAGAGCAGGCTCAGCATTGCTGGGCGGAAAGGGCCAGACTCCAGCAGCAGGAGGTGCTGGAGATCAGGAAAAAAACCTGCTGGGATCTTGGATGGCAGGAGGCAGAAGGCAGCCAGGACCTGAGGAGCTGAGTATTTATTCTATAGGACACCTGTTCCCGCATTTTCACGACCTTAAAATTCCCATGACATCAGCCCCATGGATGCGGTTGGAGCACGAGCAACAGGAGACAATTTAAACCAAGCAGCAGCACATGCAGAGCCTTTAATCCAATCTGCTGCACCCAGGCCAGTGATTTCATCCTCTGCTCCCTTCCTCCATCCTCACAGCTTAATTGCTCACTTATGGACCTGTGCAGTGTGGGAAGAACCCAGGGAGGAGATAATCCTGAACTTCCAGCCTGGAGGATGCTCCCAACAGCACAGTCAGTGTCAGCTGAGCCAGGATGGATAAGACATAATATATGGATAATATTCTGGGAATAAGAACTGTATAGGATGGATAGTTTTTGGGAGTAAGAACTGTATAGGATGGATAGTTTTTGGGAATAAGAAATGTATAGGATGGATAGTTTCTGGGAATAAGAAATGTATAGGATGGATAGTTTCTGGGAATAAGAACTGTATAGGATGGATAGCTTCTGGGAATAAGAACTGTATAAGATGTACAGTTTCTGTGAATAAGAAATGTATAGGATGTATAGTTTTTGGGAATAAGAATTGTATAGGATGTACAGTTTCTGGGAATAAGAAATGTATAGGATGTACAGTTTCTGGGAATAAGAACTGTATAGGATGGATAGTTTCTGGGAATAAGAACTGTATAGGATGTACAGTTTCTGGGAATAAGAAATGTATAGGATGTATAGTTTTTGGGAATAAGAACTGTATAGGATGTACAGTTTCTGGGAATAAGAACTGTATAGGATGTACAGTTTCTGGGAATAAGAAATGTATAGGATGTATAGTTTCTGGGAATAAGAAATGTATAGGATGTACAGTTTCTGGGAATGGGAAATGTATAGGATGTATGGTTTCTGTGAATAAGAAATGTATAGGATGTATGGTTTCTGTGAATAAGAATAGGATGGATGGTTTCTGGGAGACCCCAACACAGGAATAATGTGCTCTGACTCCATGATTTAGAAGGTTGAACAATTGTTTTATTAAGCTATATTACACTAATACCATACTATAACGATACTAAAGAGATACTAAAGAAAAACCCTGACTGTCTGCAGAGACAGCCAGGACACAGCTTTGACCCAGTTGGCCAAGGAATCCAAACAACCCTCATCAGTGTCCAATTAACAAATCACTTTGGGTAAACAATCTCCATAACACATTCCACATGTGCCAAACAACAGGAGCAGCAAATAGAGATAAGAATTGTTTTCTCTTCTTCTCAGAGGTTCTCATTGCCTTCCCCAGGAAAAATCCTGGGAGAGACAATTAT
The DNA here is from genome assembly GCA_024865655.1 of Emberiza elegans. Lineage (NCBI taxonomy): Eukaryota > Metazoa > Chordata > Aves > Passeriformes > Fringillidae > Emberiza > Emberiza elegans. The sequence goes on along the minus strand of JALJVW010000184.1, from coordinate 68,963,310 downwards.
ATTTGCAGGGAATGCCCCGATGAAGGCAGGGATGATGCATCTGACTCTGTGTTCTCACAAGAGTAATTTATTACTTTATTATACTATATTATATTAAAGAATATTATACTATACTAAAGAATACAGGAAGGATACTTACAGAATGCTAAAAAGATAATAATGAAAACTCGTGACTCTTCCCAGTCCTGACACAGCTTGGCCCTGATTGGCCAAAGAGTGAAAACAACTCCCAGCAGAACGCAATGGAACAATCACCTGTGGGTGAACAATCTCCAAACACATTCCCCATGAGCAGGAGAATGGGGCAGAGCTGGGAAAGCCCAGGCTGGGCATCCAGCACTGATCTGCATCCTGCAGCCCCCTGGCATCCCATGCCCACCCCCAGCCGGGCTGTGCCAGCACTGGAACCAGGGCACAGGGGGCCCTGAGGCTTTTGAGAAGTGTTGAGGTGTCAGCATCCCTGCCAGGAGCCCTCAGGATGCCAGGAAGGACCCGGGGGCAGCAGCTGGAGCACAACAAAGCAGCTCAGGAGGGGAACTGTGCCAGGGTGGCGATGGTGCCTTTGCCCCTACAGAACCAAAGCTCATTTACATCATTCCTAAAGCACCTGGGAAAGCATCTCAGTGAGGGGGAGACCTTAATTAACATCATCTGGGGCATTTGCCAAAGTGCCACCTTTGTTTTACTTTTTCCCTCTGAAAGCTCATAAAAGCCACTGAGAGTTAGGTCAGGAGGAGTGGGAAATCATCCTCAAAAAGAAGAGGAATGGAGAGATCAAAGGAGCCAGCTGACAGGCACATCCCAAACTCCTGCTGGAGCATCCCTGGCTGCACAGCCAACAGCTGAGAACAAAGCAGAGGTGGTTGGGGACCCGGTGCCAGAAGTGGAATCGGTTGGGAAAAGCAAAAACAAGTAGAAAAAAATCAGATTTTAGGTGATAAATGGCTCGATCTGCTGCCATTTCTGTGGCTCAGTGGGTTGCACAGAAACACAGAGATTGGATATGTTTGGGGTGCTACCTTGGATTGCACTTCCAAGGGTTTAAGTGCAAAAAAATCAATTCCTCCGTGGAAGTTGTCTTTTTTGTGATGGCCAGGCACCAAACCTTTCTCATTCTTGTGCTGCTGAGGAGGAGCTGGCACCCACCCTGCCATCCCTGAGGGCTCAGGACAGTGGCACTCACTCCTCAATTTCACCATCACTTGGTTAAATGCTGCTTTTCTCTCTCTCTCCTCCAGTAAGGGGCCCTGACTGACAGCTCTTCCCAGAGACAGCCCAGCTGTGGGATAAATGCTTGATAACTTTGATTCCAGCAACGCCTGGAATAAATTATGAAAGCAGCTTGTTCCTCTGGGTATAAAAGAAAGCAAAGAATGAAGGGAAAGTTCCTTCCCTGAACGTTCTGATACCATAAATAATTAGCAACCCCTTCCTGTAAGGGGCTGGGAGCTCAGGATTGATTTGTTCTGGTTCAGCAAGACTCTGGCTGCCAGACACAGGATGAACATCCTCAGTGAAGCCCTGAGCAAGGAAAATACCTTGGAATTCCTTCAGGTTTAGCCCCAGTGCTCCAAATCCTGAGGACTGGAGTGAGGAAAAGCAAATCCTGTTCCTCAGGATCATCCCCACCTTGTCTGAGAGCCATGAATGCCTCCCATGGGATCTCACCACTGGATAACACTGGTGCCACTGCTGAGGCGGAGTCACTGCAATAACTTGGGGGTATTTTAATGTAACCTTGCTGATTTTTATAAATTCTAGTCCTGGAAAGAACCCCAAAAGCTCAGAGAGAGAGAAAACTCTGGTAAATCATCCCCATTCCCTAAACCTGACTTTGAGCTCCCCCATTCCCTAAAGCTTACTTGGAGCACCCCCATTCCCTAAAATCCTCACTTGAGCACCAATGGTTAACAAGCCCCAGTGACCCTGGGAATGGAATCCAGTGGGAAACCCAAAATAACTAACTTCATGAAGATTGGCTGAGTAGTTAAAGGTGTTTCCCCATCTGTGGATCACCTGCAGGCTGACTGTCACCTCTGTCCTTCCCAATGTCTCCTCTGCTACCTACAGGCCGGAGAAGGAATTGGGAACAGAAACATTGCACCATTCTGGCCCTGACCTGGAGGTGCCACAACCTCTGGCCCTTTGTGCCACCAGGGCACCCCAGCCTGGTTCCCTGAAGGTTCCCATTGGATCATGAAGGTTTGGAGAGGATGAAGCCCACGGCCAAGGGAGGAATGCCCAGCTGCACCCAGGGAGGGCTGCAGGAGGTGCAGGGAGGGTCCTGGGGGTCTGTGTGCTCAGAGCCCCTCAGCTGCTGATGCCTCAGGTTTTGGCTTTTCTATTTTTCTCATTCTGTGCTGCTTTAGTGTGTGGGTCTGGGCTCCACATCAGGGCATGGTGAGCTCTGTGCACAGAGCAGGGAGACAAAACAATTCCTGCTCCAGCTGGGCACCAAGGACAAATGATCCAAATCTCAGCCCAGGAGCACAAACACCGTGGGCTGGAGAGAGAAAAACAAGCAGGGTGGGACTGCAGGGGCTAAAGCTGGAATGGGACAATGAACTGCAAGGTGCAAATGGAGCAGAACTGATCCCAGTGACAGACCCCGTGCCCGGCCGTGCATTTTGGGGCCATTTTGGTTCATCTTGGGTGCAGCCCTGGCTGGGCTCTGGTGCTGCCCAAGGTGGATCCATGGAGGCTTTTAATAAATCCCTGTTTTCCTAAGAATCTGAGCTACCTTCTTCCTCTCCAGTTGCACATTTCCAGTCCTTGTAGTTTCAGAGGAAGTTTTAATAGGTAATTCCTCCCACAGGCTCAAAGCCAGAAGGCAAATTACCCCAATGCTTTATCCAACTTATTTCCCTGCTTTATTCTTTAGCTCTGTCCAGGCTCTGTCCTAGGGCAGCCTGCACAAGGCATCACTGCAGGGCACAGCAGCCCAGCCGTTGTCACCCTTGTGCCACCCGCATGCAGCCTGGGGACACTGCCCGGTGTCACTGCGGGATGTGGCCTGGCAGGTTGCCCCAGCCAGGACCTGAGGACAGCACGGGCACCCAGCCAAGGTGTGCCTGTGGCCATGCCCAGGGATGTGGCTGTCACTGTGCCCAGCTGGCTGGTGCCAGGCCTGCGGTGGCAGCGCTGGCAGTGCCACAGCCCCGAGCGGGGACACGCGGTGTCAGAGCAGTTGGAAAGGTGCCCTTTTCCACTGAGTTTGGATTTCACAGCTGTGAGCTTCATCTTGACTACCAAAGGCACGGAGGGGAGCCCAGGCCTGGGCTGATAAGTCGATGGGAGGTGCTAATTGCAGCATTTAATTTATGGCAGTGCCAGGTGCAGCTGGTGCTCTGTCACTCAGCGCTGGTGACTCCCCTCCAGCTGTCCTGTCCCTGCCACACAAAGGGCCTGGCTTGGCAGGTCTGCATCCCCTGTGGATCACAGCACCAGGCCTCAGGATCCCAGCAGAGCCTGCATATTCCATCTGATCCTGCTCCTGACCTTGCATGCGCAGCACAAGGGACAGACCCCACCCTTTCCCCAGCAGAGCACCTCAGGCTGGTGCCGTGTCCTGGATCACCAAGCAAATTGTATTCTATTCCCATCTGTATGGCTGTTGGCTTCTGTTCAGTGGGCAGTTTGCCTTATCTCTTCCACACCAGTCCTCTCTCAGACAAGACACCTGCTGATAACAGCTATTAAATGTCCCTGCATGGCTGACAAGAGCAACAGCATCCCATTGGGAGATGTGAGCCCAGAGGGAGGAGCCAAGCATTCCTACCTGGATATAATCTGGAGATTCTGGAACACCAGCACAGCTTCTGCACTGGATTCCCCAGAGGAACAGCTGCTCTCTTCCCCTGGATCTCCAGAGGAAGAGACTGCACCTTTCTACAGGATCCCTGCCACCCCTGACACTGCAGGAGGGCTGCAGCCACATTTCCAATGGGGCTGCCACCAACGCCCTGACCCACAGGGTGTCAGGTTGGGTTCTGACTCTGGCAGTGCTGCTTTGGTTTACTGCATTGTTTATTTTATCTTTTTATTTTCTTCCCTAATAAAAAAACCCCCTGTTATTCCTGCTCCCATATTTTTGCCTGAGAGCCCCTTAATTTCAAAATAATAATAATTCAGAGGGAGAAGGTTTACATTCTCCATTTTGGGGAGGCTCCTGCCTTCCTTAGCACACACCTGTCTTTCCAAACTGAGACATCCCCACACTCAGATAAACGTGTTTGTTCCCAAATGGATTCTATCCATCAAGGGATAAACCTCTCCTTAGCTCCAACGTGAAGGGAACAGAGGGCAAAATAAAATACACCCAGGGAATAACAATATTTGGCAGCAAAGCACTTCAGAGGCACAACCAGCCCACCCAGAGAAGGAGATTCAGAGGGATCCCCTCAATTCTAAAATATCTCCAAGGGGTGTCAGAGGATGGTGCCAGACTCTGTTCAGTGACAGGATGAGGAGCAATGGCTGTAAACTAAAGCACAACAAGTTCCACTTCAACATGAGGAAGAAATTCTTTCCCTGGGGGTGGCAGAGCCCTGGAACAGCTGCCCAGGGATGAGGTGGAGTGTCCCTCCCTGGAGACATCCCAACCCCACCTGGACACGTTCCTGTGTCAGGGGCTTGGCCTGGATGATCTCCAGAGGTTCCTTCCAGCCCCAGCTGTTCTGGGATTCCGTGATTCCCTGGTCTCACCCCAAACAAATGCATTTCTGAGCCAGCATTACATTCACCACCAGCCTCCAGCAGTGCCCAGATGTGAACACAAACTCCCTCCTCCTCCTCCTCCTCTGCATGGCAGAAATGCTCTCAAGTCCTGGGAGGAGACAGAGCAAAACAGGAGCAGAATCCTCTCCCCAGAGCACCTGAAACTCACTTTTGGGAGTGTAATTCCTGAGACAGGCTCCAGGGAGAAACCAGGGAGGGAGAGTGTCTGGAGCCAGCCCCTCCTCTGCTACAGCCAGCCAGGCAGGGAGGGCTGCTCAAATCCACCAAAGGAGGATTTGCAGGGTTTGGATTGTGCCCAGGATGAAGGAAGATGTTCTGATGATGAGGCAGCTGCTCAAAGAAGTCCTTGTTGCTGCTAAGCAGGAGAGACAGGGACATGCAGCACTGCAGAGTGGCAAAGGAGGCTCGTTTGCAATCAGCACTGGCAGCTGGCAGGGAAAAGCACACAGCCAAAACCATCCCAGGGAAAACAGAGTGCAGGGGAGTTAAAAGCACCCTGCACTTCACTGGGGATCAGAATGCAGGTCACACCTTGAGCCTCACCCACTAACAGCACAGAGGAGAGGTGCTGCTGGCTGTCCTTGGGAATCCTTGGCCATCCCAGAATGTCATTGCAGAGGTCCCAAGGGCAGGAGCTGGGAGCAGAAAGCATTTCCTGGAGAGTTCTGGTGCCACCCAGCCCACGGTCAAACATGAAGGGTTTTGTCTCGGTAGCAGACAAGATTCTTCAAGGGGAATTTCAGGATCAGCAAAATGTTTCAAGTATTTTTACTTTAGGGGATGTAAATGAGAGAGCAACAGAACAACATTTGGGGATTGTTTCATTTGTCAAGTTCTAAAATGAAGCATTCCCAGCTTTAAATACATTTTCCTTTTTAGTGGAAGCAATTCCTGTCAAGCCTGCAAATAGTTTTGCCTTGATTTAATGCTGCCATTTTCCCAAAAAACACAAACTCCTGAGCCCTGTATGAGTGAAAAACATCACCCAAACCAAACCCTGCCCTTCAGAGCTGTGCCAGGAATGGAGGAGCAGGGCTGTGCTCTCCACGAGCTGCAAGCACAAAGCAAAGGGCACAGGCCAGCTGGTGGGTGGATGGGGGATGGATTTTCCTGCCAGGTGGGCTAACAGGGCAGCACAGACTGCAGGAGGAGAGAGCTCTGAGTCACCAGAACATATCCCAGCCCTCCTTCCTCCAGGAGCACGGAGGAGAAGCTCCTTGCCAGGCTGCCCTGGGAGCTGTGACGAGGGCTGTGTTATTTGGAGGCACAGCCACCTCACCCTCTGCACCTGGCCAGCCCCCAGGAGGAGCTGCCTCTGAGCTGGGCAGGAAATGTCAGCACTATCACAGCCCATCAGAGCTGGAAAAGCAAAACAAAACGGGTGGGAAGAAGAGCTCAGCCTTCCCCCTGGTGCCAGGAGAGGGAGGGGAGCAGCAGCCAGAGGGGGAAGGAAAACCACAGGCCAGTGCTGGGTGCATCAGCCAGAGAGGGAAAAGAAACACCTGGCAGTGCTGGGTGCATCAGCCAGGAGGGAAAGGAAAACATCTGCCAGTGCTGGGCACATCAGCCAGAGAAGGGAAAGGAAACATCTACCAGTGCTGGGTACGTCAGCCAGGAGGAGAAGGACACCTCATGGTCCCTGACTCTTTTCTGGGCCCCTGTACCATCACAGCAAGCAGCCCTGGCAAGGTAATAATTAGCATAGACTCCCTGTATTTCACAGAAGGGTGATTAATAATCTTTATTAAGAAACCCATTGCTCTTTTACAGACAATATGATACAGGTGGACTTGATTGCTCCTCCAATCCAAACACCATCACCAGTGGCCAATCAAGAAACCACCCTTTGGTGAACAAATCTCCATAACACATTCCACATGTGCACAACACCAGGTGCAGCAGGTTAAGACAAGAATTGTTTCTCTTTTCTCTGATCCTCTCACAGCCTTCCCAGAACAAGGCCTGGGAAAGTTTGTGTTTCTCTCTGTGGCCAGAGAGCTGCTGCCACCCTGCACTGAGGGGCTTTCCCCATCCAGCCACAGCTGAAGCAAGCACTGGATCCAAGAGGGCTGGGGGATATCCCAGTGCAGCACCCCCCACCCCAAATACTGCTGGGGTGGGCAGATAATGAGAAAAGATCGACACTCATGCAGGGTGAGAGCCAAAAACATCCATAAAATAAAGGGGAAAGCAGAGTGGGGCCAGGGAGGTGATTCCTGCTGCCACATTTGCACTGTTTGCTGCTCTCTCCTCAGCCTCAGGGCACAGCCAAAATGGATCATCAGCATCCATCAGCAAAATGGATCATCAGGGCACACCTGTGCCCTTCACCAGCCAGAGCCCCAAACCCACCAGGACTCAGCCAAGGTGGAGAACCTCAGCAGGATGTCAAACATTCCTGGCCTTGCTTTCCTGCAATATCACAAAATATCAGCAAACCAGGGGTTCCTGGTGCCATCAGCACCCCAGCACCTCTTCTCCTGCCTGCACTCGGGGTGCTCACCCTGCACGGGCCTGTGGGGACACATGGGACACCCTGGGACACCCTTGTGACATCCTGGGGCCTGGGACACCCGGGGGACACCCAAGGCCTGTGGGGACAGACAAGGAATGAGATGGGACACCCAGGGAGGGACGTGGGACAGACAGAGAATGACATGGGACATCCAGGGTGGGACATCCAGAAGATGTGGGATACCCAAGGAATGCTGTAGGACACCCAAGGGGACATGGGACATGGGACAGGAACCAGGAAGGGCATGGGACACCCAGGAGATGTGTGACATCCAAGGAGGAACATGGGACAGACAAGGAATGAGATGGGACATCCAGGGAGGGACATGGGACACCCAGGGAGAGACGTGGGACAGACAGAGAAGGACATGGGACACCCAGGAGGGACATGGGACACCCTGGAGATGTGTGACATCCAAGGAGGGATGTGGGGCGTCCAAGGAAGGACATGGGACACCCAGGAAGGACATGGGACACCCAAGGACTGATGTGGGACACCCAAGGACTGATGTGGGACAGACAAGGAATGAGATGGGACACCCAGGGAGGGACGTGGGACAGACAGAGAATGACATGGGACATCCAAGGAAGGACATCCAGAAGATGTGGGATACCCAAGGAATGCTGTAGGACACCCAAGGAGTGACATGGGACACCCAAGGAGGGACACAGGACACCCAGAGAAGGGCATGGGACACCCAGGAGATGTGTGACATCCAAGGAGGGATGTGGAACACCCAAGGAGGGACATGGGATACCCAAGGAGGGACACGGGACACCCAGAGAAGGGCATGGGACACCCAGGAGATGTGTGACATCCAAGGAGGGATGTGGAACACCCAAGGAGAAACATGGATACCCAAGGAGGAACATGGGACATCCAGGGATGACTTCAACCCTGGATAGAAACCAACAGCAGGCTCAGAGGGGCCGGGGCAGGAGCAGGGTTTGTTGCTGTCCCCCTGTGGATGCTGAATGGTTCCGATCCCTCCTCAGGGGCTCTGAGGAACCACCCTGAGGGCATCACCAATGCCATCCTCTGCGGCTGCCCCCTGGGCTTTCCCAGGAACAGCTGGGAGCAGGGGAGGGGAGCTGCAGTGGGGTTCAACAAGAGAAGAGAGCAGCACTGCACCCATTGCTGGCAGGGTCCCCGGAGGAGCCTCCTCTGACAGAGCAGCTCCAGAGAAAGCCAAGCCTGGGATGGCACCAGGCACCTCTCTACGTGCTTGCCCTGGGGAGGGAGCTGCTTCTGAGCCTCTGTCTCCACAGGGAGAGGTCTCTGGGGAGCCTTTCCCAATGAATGCCCTGAGCAGGCACAGGTTTGATATTCCTCCAACACCACGTGTCCCAGCCTGCTGCCCCCGAGATCCCAAATCCCAGCGTTTCTCCGCTTGCCCCTCGCTCAGACATCCTGGGGTGCCAGTGCCCTCATGGGCAGGCAGCCCCTAAATCAACAAGGCTGGGCTAAAACTCAGGAAATCCTTAAAAAATAACATTTAAATTCTCTCTTTGCCTTGTGCCTCTTGCCTCTCCTCAGGTTTTGGAGGCAGCTGGGGTCAGGTTTTCAGGCTTTCTTCACAAGCCACAAAAATACTGATTTTCAAGTAAAATCAGAAATTCTCCTCTTGCCACAAGGATTAAAATAAGGCCTCAGATCTCCTAATCTAACTTGCACTGTAATATTTCTTTTTTTAATACACACCTTATTGCCCCTCAAGGGATATAATTATTCCTCTTTCCCTGTTTTGTTGTTTTATTTTTGGTCAGAACTCTCACACCAAACATGCAGTGTTGTTCTAAGGAAAACACAGTTTGCCAAGACATCTAAAATATTGTGTATTCCCTCCATCTGCTTCTCCTAAATAAACCCAGGGCCTTATCTAATATAATGAGTAGCTGTTGGCAATAATTTCATAGCCATCTGTACTGTGCTTTAAACCTGTTGCAAGCTGGGCTGTGGACAGGGAAAAGTCAGAATTTATTCCTTCAGCATCAAAACCAGAAATTGTAACTCCCCCTTTTGTGTTTTTTAGGATAATTTAGCCATGACAGCTCCCATGCTGGGTGCTTGGGGAGCAGTATTCCATGAATGTGGCAAATAAATCCCTTTTTTTTCCCTCTTTCTTTGTAGATAAAAGTCGAGTTCTGCAGCTGAGAAGGTCAGGGCAGCTCCAGGTGGGTGCTGCCTCCAGGAGCTGGGTCTGCCACCACCACCTGAGACCCTTCACACCCCCACAGCCCTGCTGGGGATCACCAGCCCAGGAAATTTCATTATTTAATTTTAAAAAGTCTCTTCTGGCTGCACTCAGCTGCAAGAACCACAGCCTGCAAGGTTGGAGGGGACCTTAAATCCCATCCAGTTCCACCCCAGCCATGGCAGGGACACCTGCCACTGTCCCAGGCTGCTCCCAGCCCTGCCCAGCCTGGCCTTGGGCACTGCCAGGGATCCAGGGGCAGCCCCAGCTGCTCTGGGCCCCCTGTGCCAGGGAATGCCCACGAAGGCATCAGGAAAGGATTTATTCCCAATATCCCATCTACCCTATACTATTTTATCATTAGGCCAGTCCCCTATGTCTCATACTGTCCATCCTCATGAAAGTCTCTTCCCAACCTTCTAAAAGTCCTCTGAAAAGCACTGGACTCTTTCCAAGATCTCCCAGAGCCTTCTCTTCTCCCAGAGGAATGGAAAACTGCTCCCAGCAGAACCCAAGGGAACAATCCCACTGTCCCAGGGTGCTCCAAGCCATGGCCTTGGGCACTGCCAGGGATCCAGGGGAAGCCAAATGAGATGAATTGGGCACCCTTTGCCTGGGCCTGCCCACCCTCCCAGGGAACGATTCCCTCCTGATCTCTCTCTAAATTTCCCCTCTTTCAGATTTTGTTTGATGACCTCCAGTGGTCCCTTCCAGCTTGAGGCACTTTGTCATTCTGTGCCCAAGGCCAGGCTGGGCAGGGCTGGGACAGTGGGAGGTGTCCCTGCCATGGTAGGGGTGGCACTGGATGAGTTTTCAGGTCCCTTCCAACCTGTAACATTCCATAATCCAGTCCCACCTCCTGCCCAGCAGGGTCCCTGGAGCTGTCACCCAGGACTGTGGCCAAATGGGTTTGGATACCTCCAGGGAAGGGTCTCCAAACCTCCCTGAGCTCCTGTTCCAGCAAATGAAAGGGACAATGCAATGGGCAGGTGGCACCTCAAGGGCCAGAGCGATGCCACTGGCACAGGAAAGTGACATCTTTATAGCAGGAGAGGGGAATGAGCTTCAATTAATTGGCTGTTCAGATAACAGAGGCTCCTGCTCTCCACTGGGCTGTTACCAAGCCTGGAATTGCTGCAGATAAAAGCCTGGCAGCATTTTCATCATAAACTCCACATTTCTGGGCTGTACATCCCAGCCCTTAAAAAATCCATGCTGTGGGCAGAAATCTGCCATCCCAGCTCCCAGTGCAGCAGCAAATGTTTGTGTTTCCCGAATCTCCCGAGCAGTCCCATGGGGCAGAGATGGAAGCTGCAGTTTTCCAAGGTTTCAAAGCCAGGCAGGGAGGTTTTCCCAAGTGCTGCAGCCTCCTGAAACCCAGGAACACAGCAGGGATAACCCCAGCTGTGGGACTGCTGATGTGCTGCAGCCACTTCCCCTCCCATCACAAATTCAAACCTGAATTTATGGAGCAGGGGAGAGAGAGAGAGATCCATGGGGGATTTCTCAGGCAGCTGCAGGAGAGGAGCAGCCCATGGCCCACGGAGCTTTGTGACGGGGAGAACATCGCGCTGAGGCCTTCGGGATGCCGGCCAACAGCATCAGATGCTCGCTGTTGATGCGGCCCATTGCTGTGAAATGGTCCAGAAAACCCCCCCAGCTCTTCTGCAGCCGAGTTAAGCGTTGTGTTCAGAGCTAAACCAGCCCAGGCTTGCCTCTACGGCCGACAGAGGAGAGCAGGGGCAGGGAAAAGAAACCCAGAGTAGGGCTGGCAGTCCCTGGGGTCCTAAACGGGCAGGCTGGGTTCGGCAGGGAGGGCTGCAAGACCTGATGAGCTTAATTGTCTGTGAGACAAGTCACTGTTCCACTCCACACTGCAGGTTCCTCTCTAAAATACACTGCATTTCCCACCCTAAAATTAAAATACACTGCATTTTCCACTCTAAAATTAAAATGCTATTCAAACACACTGCATTTTCCACTCTAAAATTAAAATACTAACCAAATACACTGCAATTTCCACTCTAAAATTAAAATACTAACCAAATACACTGCATTTTCCACTCTAAAATTAAAATGCTATTCAAACACACTGCATTTTCCGCCCTAAAATTAAAATACTCTTCAAATACACTGCATTTTCCACTCTAAAATTAAAATATTATTAGAATTATATAATAATTCTATATTATTAAAAATATTACATTAATTTTATTATTACAATTATTGTAATAATATTATTACAAAATATTACTAAAAAAATATACATTGTATTTTCCATTCTAAATATAAAATACTATTCAAATACACCGCAATTTCCACTCTAAAATTAAAATACACTGCATTTTCCATTCTAAAACACACTGGTCTTGCTTAAACTGGGATTTTTAGGGAGGAGATGCTTTGTGTTTGACTGGGTTTAATTCTCAGTTTAATTGTCTGTGCAACAAGTCACTGTTCCACTCCATGCTACTGTTTCCTCTCTAAAATACACTGCATTTTCCACCCTAAAATTAAAATACTAACCAAATACACTGGATTTTCCACCCTAAAATTAAAATACTATTCAAATACATTGCATTTTCCACTCTAAAATTAAAATACTATTCAAACACACTGCATTTTCCACTCTAAAATTAAAATACTAACCAAATACACTGCATTTTCCATTCTTAAATTAAAATACCATTAAAATACACTACATTTGCCACTCTAGAATTAAAATACACTGCATTGTCCACTCTAAAATTAAAATACTATTAGAATACACTGCATTTTCCATTCTTAAATTAAAATACCATTAAAATACACTGCATTGTCCACTCTAAAATTAAAATACTATTAGAATACACTGCATTTTCCATTCTTAAATTAAAATACCATTAAAATACACTACATTTGCCACTCTAGAATTAAAATACACTGCATTGTCCATTCTAAAATTAAAATACTATTAGAATACACTGCATTTTCCATTCTAAAATTAAAATACCATTAAAATACACTGCATTTTGCACTCTAAAATTAAAATACTATTAGAATACACTGCATTTTCCATTCTAAAATTAAAATACCATTAAAATACACTGTATTTTCCACTCTAAAATTAAAATACCATCAAAATACACTACATTTTCCACTCTAAAATTAAAATACCATCAAAATACACTACATTTTCCACTCTAGAATTAAAATACACTGCATTTTCCACTCTGAAGTTAAAATACTAATAAAATACACTGCATTTTTCATTCTAAAACACACTGGTCTTGCTTAAACCGGGCTTTTTTAGGGAGGCGACGCTTTGTGTTTGACTGGGTTTAAATCTCGGGTGGGGGGCAGTGCCCTGCCCCAGCCTGTGCCCCATCAGTGCCTCGCCACACACGCAGCTGATTCTGCCCTGCGAGCACAAACCTGCCCCAGAGGGGCATCCCCGGGGCCGCAGGGAAGGAGCCGGGAGCGCTTTTCCAGCCGTAATTTCCCAGCCATTAGGATAAATGGGCTTTGCACAGCGTCTAGACAGCGCTGAGCACCGGGAAGGTGCGGGAGGACTCAGCAGAGGGAGCGATTCTGACATTTGCGGAGTCATCGCCTTTCCCTGCGCCCGTAGCCCTGGAAACGGCAGCGGGAGGATGGAGCGGCTCCAGGTGTGCCCTGCACCTGCCAGGGGCACCGGGGGCACCGGCTTTGTACCCCCCGTCCATCAGGGAAAACGTGTCTGGGGAATTCTTTATCTGGGAAATTCTTGGGAATGCTGAGTGGGGCAATTCCCTGTCAAGACCCAGGGCATTCCTCTGGCTGCCCTGAGACCCTGGCAGGGGGCTCAGAGACCTTGGCACGGTGTCACAAACACCTGTGCCTTTGATTTTAGCCCATGGAAACCATCACCAACTTTGTGTGAGGAGTTACAAGCCACAAGGGTTTGAATAGAATGATAGTGAATTTGTCACAGGGTGAAAATGTAGAATTTTGGGGGTTTTAGAATGGGGTTCAGGAGGCAAGATGGAGGAATCTGGGCATGTCCTGTCCTTCTTCTTCTTCTTCTTCTTGTCCTCCATCTTCTGCTGTGATGGTGACCGTCACAAACACATTTTATGAAAAATCTTTTTGTTAGGATCCTTTCTGTTGAGAAGCTGAGAAGCCTCAAGAACAAAATGCGAACAATGGTTATCTGCTGCTGTGGGATGCAACAGGTGCATCTGGGATTGGTCTCATGTGGTTGTTTCTAATTAATGGCCAATCACAGTCAGCTGGCTCAGACTCTGGTCAGTCACAAGATTTTATTATCATTCCATTCCTTTCAAGCTTTCTGATGAAATCCTTTCTTCTATTCTTTTAGTATAGTTTTAATATAATATATCTATAATAAAATAATAAATCAGCCTTCTGAAACATAGAGTCAAAATTCTCATCTCTTCTCTCGTCCTGAAACCCCTGTGAACACCACCACAGGTGGCACTTCTGGATTGGTTTGGAGTAGAGACAGACTGTCTAACACAGGTGATAGGTATTGGAAAATTATTATAAATAAAGTACACTTAGTTTTTAGTATAAAAAGATAGATAAGGTGGTCAGTGTGCCATGAACCAACCTGCTGGACAGATCTCAGCAGGTCAGAGAAAGAATGTTATAGATAAGGAAAAATAAACAACCTTGAAAAGCAGAACCAACACATCCTGACTTCTTCTTCAGTCTCAGGGCTGGGAAAAAGAGACTTTCTAACACCTCGGGGTCATCTCAACACCAGAGACCCCATCAATCCCTGGGACAGAGGAGGGATTGGAGAGGGGTTTCTGTGGGCACAGGGGGCTCCCCTGAACTGCTGCCTTGCAAAGCACAATAAAGACATCAGAGCAGGTGGAAAGAACATCAGGTTGCACAACTGGTAATTCCTGCATCCAGCTGCAGGGCAGGGGGCTGGGATGAGCAGGGAGGGCTGGGGAGACACCAGCACCTAAAACCACCCAAGTCCTACAAAAATTCCACTCCTTCCCTCCAGCTTGTTTGGGGGGGCTTCACAACTCATTCTGCTTTGTGCCTGTCTGATTGTTTTGCCCAGATGCCCTGGAGCAGCTCAGAGCTCGGGCCAGGTGTCTGCAGTGTCCAGTGCCAGCACAGGGACACTGCCACCGTGCCCAGGCTCTGAGGGGGCAGCAGCAAGCAGGGACAGAACACTGCAGCCTCCATCCCAGCGTGAGGAGCTGCCCTGGTAACATGCAAAAGGAAGCACTGAATTCCAGAAGGGTTTGGGTTGGAAGGACTCCCACCCACCTGAGATTTAAACCCAGCCAAACACGAAGCGTCTCCTCCTAAAAATCCCAGTTCAAGCAAGACCAGTGCGTTTTAGAGTGCAAAATGCAGTGTATTTTAATAGTATTTTAATTTTAGAGTGGAAAATGCAGCTGTTCCATGGGCAGGGACACCTCCCACTGTCCCAGGCTGCTCCCAGCCCTGCCCAGCCTGGCCTTGGGCACTGCCAGGGATCCAGGGGCAGCCCCAGCTGCTCTGGGCACCCTGTGCCAGGGCCTGCCCACCCTGCCAGGGAACAATTCCCAATTCCCCACCTAAATTTCCTCTCTTTCATAGATTGCTGTGGGTTGGAAAAGACCTTAAAGCTCATCTCATTGCAACCCCTTCCCAAGGGCAGGAACACCTTCCAGGTCACTCAGGTAAGTGACATTTCTGTGGCAAAAATTCCAGCAAACCAAGAAGGGTTGCTTGTTCTTAGAAAAAGCACTCAAAGAAAAGCAGGAGAAAGCCCTTTTTTTTTCCCCACCAAAAATGTTTGTTTTCAGGGAAACATCAATTTCAGTTTTCCAGTGGGAAATAACAAAACATTTTGGTTTCGCTTTAAGTTCAAATATGACTTTAGATTTTATTTTTATTTGGTTGCTTTTAACTGCAGCAATATTGTAAAGCAGGCTGAAAGCAGCATTTCCACTGAAAATCAGGCTGAAACCTCCCAGGGGAAATCTCTACTTTCTAAACCAAAAATTTTTGGAATGAGGATTATTCTTTCACTATTTCTCAGTAAGGAAAAATGTGGATTTCTGGGTGACCATCCTGCAAAACTGGAGGGAAAAACTGTCACCCTAACCTGTGTCATCACCCCTTCCCATTGGGGTGGGGTTTGAGAGTTTGGGATGAGGAGAGTTTGGTGCTTCCAGCTCACCTTCAGAGCCACAAGGAGAGGAGGGGGCAGCAGGACCCTCCTGAGGAGTCCCCAGCCACCACTGCCACTCCCCTTCTCCTGGCTCAGGGAATCCCAGGCACCTTTCAGCTGTGACAGCTCCGTGACTGATGGCACCGTGATATTTACTGCTTGTCACAGCAGCCTCCAGCACATCACACTTTTGGCAGGAGAGGGAACTCCTTCAGCTCCTTGTAGCTCGTGGAAAAGTGACGGATTTATGGTGGCCCTTCCCTTGTCACATTCCCCCAGGGCCAAGGGGAAAGGGGAAAGGGGAAAGGGGAAGGGAGCTCAGCCAGATACAAACACTGACAAAGGGAAGAGGCTCCAGGGGGACTGGATCAAAGGAAGGTGGGGAATGAATCAATGGGATCAAGCAGGATCCATCCCAAAGGGACTTGGCAAGACACATCCTTCTCCTGGAGCACAGGTCCTGGGGGTGTGCAGGATGCAGAGCTCCAGCAAAGGAGGAAGGCTGTGGAGAGGGAGAAAAGGAAGGAGCAGAGAGGAGGGAGGCTGGGGGGTGCCAAGCACCATCAATGCCACGGCTTTGCCAAGGGCTGGAGGGACAAAGCTGACACCTGGGGTTTGCAGGTGACAAAAGTTACTGGCTGGGATAGAGCCAGGATTTGGATTTTATCTCAGACCTGATCTTTCTTCATGGAAACAAAATTAAAAGAGCTTTTTAGCCTGGAAGTTCCCCAAACCCGCTCTGGAGTTGCTCGGATGGAATGAGCAGGTTTTGAGGGAATCTCCCCCTTTCCTTTAACCCAGCTGCAGTTCCCTGGCAGTGGGACACCCAGTCAGTGCCCATCACCATTGTCCCACCCTGCCATCCTATCCCCTCTTCCACGAGGGATGCTGAATCCTGGAGTATCCTGGACTTTACTGTCCCAGCCCTCAACACCTCCCCTGAGCCAGCAACTCATCCTCCCATCCTTTATTCCAGATAAAATCCCACAAATGGGTCTGCCAGCACGGGTGTCTCCCCATCCCCAGCACAAGCTCTGCAAAGACAAAGCTGAGGAACCCAAACTGAGGGGGAAACTGAAGGCACCAAACTCATTAAAGTAATGAGCGCCCTGGGGCAGGATTTGTCACTGCTCTGCACAGAAAGGAGAGGCTGAATGTGCACACACAGCTACATCAAACCCCTGCAAGCCACAGCTGAGTACAGGAGTTAAACCTGCAGCTTTCCCCTGTCCCAGTTGCAGGAGGGAAGAGTTTTCTCCCTTTCATTTTCCTCTCTTTCCTCTTGTCTCCTTTGTTACACGAATGAGGCAGCAGAATTTTAACAGCTTTAATGTTCTGCAAAAGCTCAGAGCAAACAGGACTGCTCTGACCTTTGCAGTGCTCCGTAATTCCAGCAGCTGTCCAAACCCCTTCCCTCCCCAGGGACAGGGGACAGCCAGGAAAAGCACCTTGTTGCTCAGAGGAAATCAGCCATGGGATTTTCCTGGAGGGAGAAGAAGGAGGAGATGCCTCCCACACCATCAGCATTTACAGGGGTCAGCCAAGAGGGAATAGTGGGAATAACCAAGGGCTGGATGCAGGAGGCTCTCAGCAGTCCCTGCCCAGGTGGGGCCAGGGTGGGAAAAATGAGGGCACAGCACCTCAGGAAGCTCCTAGGGATGGAGTTTCGTGCTTCCAAGGGGATGAAAGCAATGGGAAACACTTCAGTGCTGCTCAAGGGGAGAGGGCTGTCAGCTCTTCCCTCAGCACAGAGAACAGATTCCCTTTGGGAAATGGACATGCACTGAAGTCCTGAGCCTTACACAGAACCCCCCAGCCCAGCCAGGACCCAATCCCAACCCCAGCTTTCCCCTGCAGCTCTGCCTTCTGTTTTCCTCCTCCTTTGCTGCCCCATTCCCATTGAAAGGCACCAGACAAAACCCATCCCTCCCACCTGCTTAAAATCACAAAGGGCTTCTCCCCCTGCTCCTTCCCCCTGCTCAATCCTCCTCTTTCCCTTTAACCTGAAATCCCCTCCAAGCAAAGAGAGAAAACAGCCCTGGCTGCCACAGGCAAGCAATAACCCAGGAAAATTTTAATCCCTGCCTGTGATTGTACAGAGGAACACAGAGTGAGATAAAAGGCTCACCAGCCCTGGCATTATTATATTAGAAAGGTAATTATCTCTTCTGCCACCTGACTTTGGGCTGTCTTCATATAATGAAGTTTCCAGCCACAGGAGCACCAGAGCCTTGCTAGAAACACAAGAGAGAATTGGGAGGAGGAGGAAGGAAGGGGAGAGGAAATCTGAGCTCCTGGCAGCTGCTGGTGCCTGTGTCCCACCCCAGAGCTGGGCTCAGGTTCCAGCCCAGAGCACAGCAGCACACACCCAAATTCACACCTGTGTCAAGGCACCTGCCCCGTGGATCCCAATCTGGGCTCTTCCCAAACCATCAGGAGGGCTGAGGGGATGTTAAAACAAAAAAGTCATTTTGCCTTTTGATGCTACTGAATAAGCAGGAAAGAGAGTTGTGACCGTGTTCACAGGGGTCTCAGGTTGAAGGAAGAGATGAAGATTTGAGTCCATGTTTCAGAAGGCTGATTTATTATTTTATGGATATATATTATATTAAAACTATACTAAAAGAATAGAAGAAAGGATTTCATCAGAAGGGTAGCTAAGAATAGAATAGGAAGGAATGATAACAAAGGCTCTGTGGCTCAGACTCTGTCTGAGAAGCTCCTCCTGAGAAGCTGAGAGGCCTCAGGAACAAAATGCAAACAATGGTTATCTGCTGCTGTGGAATGCAACAGGTGCATCTGGGATTGGTCTCATGTGGTTGTTTCTAATGAATGGCCAATCACAGTCAGCTGGCTCAGGCAGAGAGTCTGAGACACAAACCTTTGTGATCATTCCTTCCTATTCTATTCTTAGCCAGCCTTCTGATGAAATCCTTTCTTCTATTCTTTTAGTATAGTTTTAATATAATATATACCATAAAATAATAAATCAAGTCTTCTGAAATAATGGACTCAAATCCTCGTCTCTTCCCT
This sequence comes from Emberiza elegans, assembly GCA_024865655.1. Taxonomy (NCBI): domain Eukaryota; kingdom Metazoa; phylum Chordata; class Aves; order Passeriformes; family Fringillidae; genus Emberiza; species Emberiza elegans. The sequence continues at coordinate 68,944,668 of JALJVW010000184.1, read as the reverse complement.
CAAGCCTGAGACCCCTGTGAACACTGTCACAGGTGGGTGATTGGTTGATAATTTATGATCATGATTTGTATTTTTGTTTGGTCTTTTTTGGGGGGGGTTAGTTCTGGCATTAATTCTATGTTTGTTTGGGGGTGGTTATGGAGTAATGATGACAGTGGTTATTGGTTTTGACACTAGGAAATATAGAGGAAGGTTAATTGAAAGTGTATTGATGACAAATGATTTGGATAATGTAGAGATATATGGTTTAATTATTTAATTAAAAAATGTCAAGATAAAAAAAATGAATGCGTAAAATGGGATTTAAATATTAGTTCCTAGTAAATGATAAAATAATTAATATATCTGGCAACCATTACACTATCTGTTGTCTAGAGGTAGGTGGGGTGTCTTTCATGAAAGGGGTCAAAGCGCATCAGTGCCAGCAGCTGGGAGCAGCTGGATTCACTCTGGGTCTGTGCCTGACCCACAGAGCAGCTCCAGAGGCTGTGGGAGGGAGCCAGGGGATGCCAGGGCTGTGGCACAGGCTGGGGGATGAGGGCATGCCCACCCTGCCCAGCACCTGGAGCAGAAAGCACTGCCAGGGCTGGGTGACACAAAGGGGACAATTCCTGGCACAGGAAGGAGCTGGAGAGAGCCCAGAGGAGGCACCTGAGGTGGTCCCAGGGCTGGAGCCCCTCTGCTCTGGAGCCTGGCTGGGGGAAGGGAAGGGAAGAGAAGAGAAGAGAAAAGAAAGAGAAGAGGAGAAGGAGAAGAGGAGAAAAGAGAGAAGAGAGGAGAGAGAAGAAAGAGAAAAAGAGAAGGAGAAGGAGAAGGAGGACTCCATAGAGAGCTCAGAGCCCCTGGCAGGGCCTGAAGGGGCTCCAGGAGAGCTGGAGAGGGACTGGGGACAAGGCATGGAGGGACAGGACACAGGGAATGGCTCCCACTGCCAGAGGGCAGGGCTGGATGGGATATTGGGAATTGTGGGATCGTTAGTTTGTCTGAGTGATCCCGAGAATGGTTGGAAAGTCTCTGTTCCCAGCCCGGTGCTTAAAGAAGGAGTCTGAGCTCTTCATTTCGCGGTCTCAAGGTTGTTTATTATTTCTTATCTACAAAATTCTTTCTCCTGCCCTGACGAGGTCAGCTTAGCAGGATCGTCTGAGGCATTCTGCCCCCCCACGGGGCAGCCGTGCCTTCTTATACCACAAACCACGTATAACATATTTACAATCACCTTCCAATGCCCATCACCCATGTTAGACAGTGATCTTCTACTCTAAACCAATCCCCAAGTGCCAACATCACACAGAAAATGGATGACACGAAGAAGGAGAAAGACCACGAGGTTGGGGCCTGAATCCTCCATCTTGTCTCCCAAACCCCCCTGTACCAAAATCCTAAAATCTACATTTTTCACCCTGTGAGTGAACCATTCAAACCCAAGTGATTCCCATGTCCCCACAAACAGGTGGCAGATCCCTAAAAGGGTCAAAGTCAAGCCACCAGGTGCTTTTGGCAACATCCCAGAGGGATGTGCTGAATTCCCACAGGGAATTAGGAATTGTTCCCTGTGAGGGTGGGCAGGCCCTGGCACAGGGTGCCCAGAGCAGCTGGGGCTGCCCCTGGATCCCTGGCAGTGCCCAGGGCCAGGGTGGATGTGGGAGGTTTCCCTGCCCATGGCAGGGGTAGAACATGGTGAGTTTTCGGCTCCTTCCAACCCCAATCAGTTGATAAATGCAAAACCTGCCCAGTGCAGTAAGTGCAGCATCTTTGGAGGTCTGCAGCATTTCTGTGCTGAGTGGATTTCAATTAAAGCCATCACAAAGAGACAGGGCCTCTCTTCCCATGGAAATCACAGCAGCAGGTCAGAAGGAGCAGGAAAATTATTTTTAAACTCTCTACCTCAGATGGTGGAGAGCCCCATCCTCTTCCACTAAGGGGAAAAACAAATTAATTGATACAGGTCAAACCAGGGCAAGACTCTCAATTATTCCCCAGTAATTATCTCCATTAAAATTTAAACACACATAAAACCAACTCAGTAAGGTTTAGCCTCAAGATTTGCAACACAGGAAACTCATCTTCTGGAGAAAGGAATTTAAGAGTCAGCTCCCAATAACATCCAGATGTCCAGACAGGTCTCATTTATATAAAAAATTGTTCAGGGCACTCATAAAAATGAGCTGCCAGTACACACACATGCAAATTCCCAGCTTGTGTGTGAACTTGAGGAAACTAAAATCTCTTTATAATATTTTACAGCATCTTTCCTCCATACACAGAATATCCCTTACAAAAGCACTGGTGTGCAGCCTAAATAACACAAGATTCCCATTCAACACCCTGGGAGGATGAGAAATCTGAGTTTTATTCTCATTCTAAACACTGGGAATGGAAGAAAGCTGAGCAAACTCCTTTTGGAAAATACTTTCTCAAAGGAAAATGCATGTGGAGTGAAACCAAAAGTGCTGGTTAATTTGAGCTGAATGCAGTAAATGGCCTCAGCCAGGAAAAATGAGGAGCTGAAGGAGTAATCAAACACTTCCTTTCAGTGTTTGCTCAATTAGGTGGCTCAAAATGGTGCTTTAACTTGGCTAATTCTCCATGAGTCAGCACAAATGAGCTTTTAAATTTATATATAAAGGCAGAAAAATGGAGCAACAGCTGATTTTCACACCTTGTGAGAAAAAGTCATGAGAGAAGTACCCGGGTGCACCGAGCATGCTGAGCTGCTTTTCCTCAGGTTGTTCAGCAGAAGGGGAAAATATCAGGCCTAGCTGTAAAAACCAGGATCACAGGGATGCCTGGAGTGCTCAGCCCAGCCCTGGAACCTCCCTTGGATGGAAGTCCTGGACTGGGAGCATCCCCAGGCCCAGGCTGCAATCCCTCCCTGCGTCCCCCGTGCCCTGCACCAGGGCTGCCAGCACTGCTCCCGTCCCTCCCAAAGCCAGGGCTGCCCCAAGTCCCTGCTGCTGCTTCTGCTCCTCCTTGTCCCCCCGCTGCCATGGCAGGGACACCTCCCACTGTCCCAGGCTGCTCCCAGCCCTGCCCAGCCTGGCCCTGGGCACTGCCAGGGATCCAGGGGCAGCCCCAGCTGCTCTGGGCACCCTGTGCCAGGGCCTGCCCACCCTCACAGGGAACAATTCTTGCCCAAGGAGAGGAGCTGCTCCCCCAGGCTGCAATCCATCCCTGCATCCCTTCTGCCCTGTGCCAGCACTGCTCCCATCCCTCCCAAAGCCAGGGCTGCCCCATGTCCCTCCTGCTGCTTCTGCTCTTCCCAGGGAAGCTCTGGAACGCTCTGAGAAGTGCAGGAGCTGTTCCAGGAGCTCCCAGGCAGCTCTCACCTCTCCCTTTTCCCTGGTTCTCCACAGAGCTGGTTCCTCTCAGCTGTTCAGCTCATCAGGAGCTTGGTTTGGTGGGAAAATGTGTTCAGAGCAAGGCTGCAGTGATGGGGTGATATTGTAAATCAAAGGCGACTCTGACAAAGGGGAGAGAGAATGGTGTATCTCACTCCATCATCAGAAGGCTAATTAATCACTTTATTATACTGTACTATGTACATTTCATCTAAACTGAATCTGCCCTGCACTCCCCCGTGCTCACCCTGCACTCATCATCTCTGATTCTCTCCTCACTGTCCCGTGACAGTCCCACACACACACCTGGCCCTGACAGGCCAAGGGCACAAAACATCCTCACTGTGGGTAAACCATCTCCATATTGCATTCTACTTGGGCACAACGCAGGCACAGCAAGCGAGAGAAGAATTGTGTTTTCCTTCTTCTCTGCTTGTCTCAGAGCTCCTCTCTGTTCAGAGGCCATGTGAATACCACAGGGTGATGCTTTGGAACACCTTTCCCAGAGGAATGCACCCCCAAGAACCTCCCTGTGTTTGCTGAGCCTCAGCCCTGATATTTTGGGTTGGGATGAGAGGGGCTAAATCCAGAGGAGGGCAAAGCGCTGATGCCCTCCCTGATTCCCAGCATCCCCAGCCTGGCACTGTGGCACAGGAGGGCACAGCTCCCACCCTGGGGAGCACAGCTGGGCTCACTGCTGCCCAAATGGGCTCCTTGTGCTGGGCCAGGGGAGCAGGGAGAAGGGCTCTGCTCCTGAAAGGGCTTCAGGGAGTGCAGAGGGAAAGGAATGGGAGGGAGGTGTCTTCACACACAAACTGAGTCTGCTGGTAGATAAATCCAAATACTGGTGAAAGAAGCAATGGAAGGAACCAGAAATTCCAGAGGAATCCCACTGATTGACACAGAATGTTCCTCATCCAAGGCTCTGCCAAATCCCTGGATTTGGAGAAAAAAAGAGCAGAGACACAGGGGAAAAGAAAATTGGGGGTACATATTAAAAAGGGGATATGTATTAGTATGTACCTCTCAAGTACCTCAGGCAGTGGGGAAAGAGAGAGGGAAATGTGGCTGGGAAATTGGGATAAAAAGGAGGCTGCATCCTCTAACAATTTCAGAGACCCCACAGGAAATGCCCCATGGCCTCTTCCTTTATTTAAATAAAATTACAGGGCTCTACCTTCTTTTTGGACATAAATCTCTGATGTTTGTGGATGAATTTTTCTGACAAGATGAAACTGGGGGGGAGAGGGAGAGGAGGGAGAGGAGCTGCTCCCCCAAAAGGGATTCAAAGCTCCCAGTAGCTGATGAGCAGCTCCTCTTTAAAAATGCAGCACTGCCCTAAAATCCAGCAGAGCTCAGCTCTGAAGTTTGCTCTCCTGACTCCAAAAGCTCTGAGCATGAGCTGCAGGAAGCTCCTGGGGAAGTTGTGCCCCTTCCCCTGGAGCTGTTCCCTCTGACATAAATCCCCTCAAACCATCAGGGGGTTATCAAAGCAGTTACAGCCTCAGCCCTGCAGCAGGACACCCCCACTCCTGGCTGGTTAAACACCAAACCAGGCCAGGAAGAGGCTTCAAACAGGACAAGATGTTCTCATCTTGTTCCTGCAAGAAAAATCCCTCAGCTCTCCAATCTGGCCACCCAAAGCAGGAATGAATCTCCCAGACTGGGGAAAGGTTGTTCTGCTCCATCATCAATTTTTGCACTGGGTCAGTGTCTGTGAAACATTTTGAGGGGTTCCCATATCCCTGTAAGTAATTCCAAGCCAGCCCTGGTGTGACTGCATGTGGCACTTGGGACAGGGTGAAGGACATCCTGCAGCCCCGGCTCACCCTGCAGCTCCCAGAGGCAAAACCAGGATCAAGTTTTCCTGGTTGGTTCAGTTGTGGAGTTCAGGAGTCCCCAGGGACAGGGCAATCAAACACCTCCTCTGTGCCCACTGACGATGGGAAAAGTGATCCCAAAAATCACATTAAAATCCTCCAGCAGCCTCTGCTGCAGCCACCAACTGAGACCAGCCCTGAGATTTACCACAACGTTAAAAAAAAATGCAATGGCTGCTCTAAAAGCAGGAGAAGTTAAAAGAAGGTGGCACAAAACCCACCAGGAACAGGAGGAAAACCAGAAGGGAACCAGCTGGTTCTTGGTTTGACCCCCCTTGGGATAATTGGGTAACCCTGAAGAGTCAGAAGGTGCTGCAACTCACGAGTGGAACACTCCAACATTTCCCAGCTGCAAACTGGTGCCTGAACACCTGCACTGGGATATCCCAGGGGAATGAAGTTAGCACAGCTGTGATTCATGTGGGTTGTGTTTGAAAAAAGACTGGACATGGCACTTGGTGTTATAGTCTAGTTGAGGGCATAGGTTGGACTTGATGACCTTAGAGGTCTCTTCCAACCTCATTGATTCTGTGATTCTGTGTGTATTCCAATAACGTCTGTCAGAGCTGGGGCAGCTCTCTGCTGTTCTTTGGGCAGTTTTTCCTTTCTCTCTCCCACAGCCAACCCTCCCTCCAGGAGATCTCTGCTGTCCATGGCCACTGAGTGTCCCTGCAGGGCTGAGCCAATCCCAGCATCCCATGGGGAGATGCTCCGCCCAGGGGAGGAGCCAAGCATTCCTACCTGGATCCAATCTGAGCCTGGCCCAGCACAGCAGCCTTTGCCCCCTGCATTGCCAGAGGAGCAGCTTTCTGCTGCCCTGCATTGCCAGAGGGAGCCCAGGCCCATCTGCAGCAGCCCTGGAGCTGCAGAGGAAAACTCCCCCCTTGTGCAGGAACCCTGCTGCAGCAGAGCCACAGCTGGCACTGCAGGAGGGCTGAGCCCCCATGGCATGGGGCTGTGCCCCCACCCTGGCACACAGGGGGGCAGGGCATGTTCTCACTCTTGTTTTGGTTTTTTTTTCGTTTGTACTATTAGATTTGTAATTTTAATTTTCCTAGTAAAGAACTGTTATGCCTGCTCCCATATCTTTGCCTGAGAGCCCCTTAATTTCAAAATTATAATAATTCAGAGGGAAGGGGTTCCCATTTTCCATTTCAAGGGAGGCTCCTGCCTTCCTTAGCAGACACCTGGCTTTGCAAACCGTAACAACCCAAGGGATGGATCTCCACACTGGGGGTGCTGCTTTGGGACTGCAGGGTCCTGGGAAAGGCCCTGCCTCTTGGAAGCTCTGATTGTGCTGCCCTTGGCACTGCAGTTCCCCCTGGTGCATCCATTTGCCCCCCTCAGTGCCTGCACGGGAGCTCAGGCCTCTGTTAAGGCCATGGTTAAACCATCAATCCCCCGTGGTTTTCATGTTGTGGAACAATTCCTGAGTTCCTGGTGGCAATGGGTGGGAGCAGCAGGGCTGCTGGGAGAGGGGATGTTTCCTGTTAGACCCTCTGGGAAAACAGAGCAGCTTTCAGGAATTCATTTCCCATTTGGTGATTGCTTGAGGGTAGAAGAAAAAATATTTAAAAAATAAAAATCCTGTGTGTTTTCTTGCAGTTATACCATTTGTCCTACCCCTCCCAAAACACTGCTTAAACAGTCCCCACTGCTCAGCTCCAGCCTTGGAAATTCCTGCTTTTGGCTCAGGAGGTTGCCAGGTTTGGGTTTTGCATTTCAGGCAAAACAGGATAGAAAGAAGTATTTTATCCTTAATCAAAACAGGATTATTAAGGATCAAATAGGAATCCCTCAAAGCTCATCCCCTTTCCAGATCACTTTTACATCCCATCACCACCTCAGCACTCCAGGGAGGCAGAGAACACTGGGGACTTACTCCATTGAATCCCTAAGGTTGGAGAAACCCTCTGAGACCAAGTCCTGCTGCCACAGCACTGCCAAGGCCACCACTGCCCCTGTCCCCAGGTGCCACATCCACACATTTGTTAAATCCCTCCAGGGATGGGGACTCCACCACTGCCCTGGGCAGCTGTGCCAGGCTGATGAGCTTTCCCTTTCCCTGGTACCAACCCTGGTGCAGACTGAGAGCATTTCCTCTCACCTGGGAGAAGAGCCTGATCCCCACCTGGCTCAGGGATTTGCAGAGACATCCAAACATTGCTTGGATGCACAGGGGATTTTGCCCACCCTGCCAGGGAACAATTCCCAATTCCCAATATCCCATCCAGCCCTGCCCTCTGTCAGACTGAAGCCATTCCCTGTGTCCTGTCCCTCCATCCCTTGTCCCCAGTCCCTCTCCAGCTCTCCTGGAGCCCCTTCAGGCCCTGGGAAAACATCACCATGAACCACCACAGGACATCCATTCCCAAGGTTGCTCAGAGCACAAGAAAGGAAAAATATTGATTGGAAGTGGCTGCAGATTTTCTGGAAGAACGGTTTTCTGACAGAAAATGACAATTTGATCATATCAAAACCTCCTGCTGGAAGGGGTCAAACTTAGCAAAAGCTCATTTAGGAAAACAGTCACAATCTGTCTGATTGGGTTAAACACACTTGTTCTTGTTTTGAAAACATGTTTATTTTCATTTTGTCAAGATTCGTGCCAGAAATAAACTCTAAAAACAAAATTAAAATATTTTTATCCCCACCTAAACAAGCCCTTCTCCTTGGAAAATTCTGACTTCAGCTTTCCAAAGAGGGATTTTGACACTGCAAAATATTTTTGGTGTGGTGGAAACTCCAGGTTCTGCCCTGGCTTTGAACCTGTGTGAGTACTTTTTGCCCAAGAAGGTTAGTAGGATGAACAAATTATATAGAATATTTGCAATAATTGTTTTAATTTTTAAACTGAGAGCAGCTGTAATCACACCTCTTAATGAGAATGGTGGAGGCTGAGGGAATTTTTTGTGTGCTTTTGTGGAAATAATATTTTGGTTTTTAGGTTTTTGGTTTTTTTTTTTTTTTTTGGGTGGAGTTTTTTTAAGTTATTGGCTACAAATCAAGGTCCTGGTCTAGGAGACTGGACAAAATGCCTCCATTCTAGCATTACCAGCTGGGATGCAGAGTGTGACCTGTCCCCATGGATGGGTGGCAGTGACAGCCCTGATTTTTCCAGCCTGGAGATCCCTTTGGGGGACACTGGGTGCTCTTTCTTCCTGATCTTGCCAAAACAGAGCAAAAACCTGCAGTGTGAATAGCAATCAAAATTAGGCCAAAAATCTGAGCCCCAGATCCCCAGCAGTGTTTATGTTCTAACTCCTCCTGATTTCAAAGTATCCAGGAGCCAAACCTTTCATGGATGCAGGCTGCAGAAATTATTCCTCTGTTCTTTTCCCTGGTTTTCTCCTCTCCCCTGTCATCACACACTTGATTTCATTCACCAGCGCCTTTGCCTTGTTCCCTCTGGTACTCCGAAGGCATTTCATTTCATTTCCATTTTTTCAGACATTAAAAGCATTTCTTTTGAATTCTGGTGCCTTCAGCACGTGAAATGAGCCTCAGCTGCACTGAACAAACCCCAGCCTGATCTCGTTACACGCCTGTTCTTCAGAGGGAATGAGGAGAAAGGGGGAAGCAGCTGCCTCTCCAATCCCCCCTGCATTAACCACGCTCCAAGTTCAAAGCTGAATGCAGAGGAGCCAGCTCCAGGTGCAAACCCTGCTGCTCCTGCTGCTTCCTGGAATTCAGAGCTGGACACGAGCGCTGGAGCCTGCACTGGGTTTTTAACAGTGTGGTGTGACTGATACAAAATCATGGAATCACAGAATGTCCCGAGCTGGGAGGGACCCCAGGGATCACCCAGTGCCATCCATGTGCCTGCACAGAGCCCTCAGCAGTGCTGCCCAAAGGCTCCTGGAGCTCTGGCAGCCTCGGGGCCGTGCCCATTCCCTGGGCAGCCTGGGCAGTGCCAGCACCCTCTGGGGGAAGAGCCTTGCCCTGAGCTCCAGCCTGAGCTGCCCTGGCCCAGCCCCAGCCGTGCCCTGGCTGCTGTCCCTGTGCCAGAGCAGAGATGGGAGCTGCCCCTCGGGAGGAGCTGCAGCCCCGGGGAGCTCTGCCCTCGCTCTGCTCCAGCTGAACAGCCCCAGAGCCCTCAGCTGCTCCTCACGGCCCCTCCAGACCCTTCACTGTTTTCTTAACTCTCTCAGCTCTAGATTTTTCTTCTAAAGGTAGAGCCAGGGGCATCCAGAGCAGAGGGGACTCTGTGCACCCACAGCTCCAGCAGGTGAAGCACAGCTACCACCTCATCTCCTCAGTACAGACCCCCATTCCAGCAGATCTCTCTGGGACAAGGTAGGAAATTCCTGTCCTGGTTGGAGGCACCTTCCCACCTCAGGGATGTGGCTCCTAATGCAGCTCAGCTCAAGTGATGTTTAGACAGAACTAAGCCAAGCTGCTCCAATTTGCCTGCAGTGAGCCAGGAGCCATCTTTAGATCTGGGCTTGGGTGACCTGATTTTACCTTCTCCTGTTCCCTGGCAGGGTGGGCAGGCCCTGGCACAGGGTGCCCAGAGCAGCTGGGGCTGCCCCTGGATCCCTGGCAGCACCCAGGGCCAGGCTGGGCAGGGCTGGGAGCACCTGGGACAGTGGGAGGTGTCCCTGCCATGGCAGGGGTGGGACAGGAAGAGCTTTAAGGTCCCTTTCAACACAAACCCCTATGTTTCCCCCTTACAGGGGGCGAGCATCTTCCCATGATTTTCTATAACATCACCTCCCTGAGGGAACAGGATCTGTGTCTGCAGCACTTTGCACAGCACAGCCCCCTGCACCCAGGGCAGCCTCAGCATCCCAGCCCTTCTTGCACAACACATCCTGAACATGGCCTGGGGCTGGGCCAGGGCAGCTCAGGCTGGAGCTCAGGGCAAGGCTCTTCCCCCAGAGGGTGCTGGCACTGCCCAGGCTGCCCAGGGAATGGGCACGGCCCCAAGGCTGCCAGAGCTCCAGGAGCCTTTGGGCAGCGCTGCCAGGGATGCCCAGGCTGGGGTTGCTGGGGGGGCTGCCCTGGGGGATCCCTTCAGTCCCTCCAGCTCAGGACAGTCTGTGATGCTCTGATTCCCTCAGTTCACGCAGCACCAGCTGAGTTTCCCATCCCTTTTCAGCAAGTGCAGATCCTGTCCCCCACAGGCAGTGATTTAATCCCAGGCTCTGTTCCAGTTCCTCCCTGCCAGAACTGGGGCACCAGGGTGCGGTTGTTGGGGGCTCTGTGCAGGCACATGGATGGCACTGGGTGATCCTTGGGGTCCCTCCCAGCTCAGGACGTTCTGTGATTCTGTGCCCCAAACACCATGAGCAGTTCATGCCCCACATGGATCCCACAGAGCCCTCCTGGCTTTGTTCCCCATGGCTGAGCAGGAATTCCACGGCGAGGGGAGCAGGGTGTGAGGAGGAGCCGGCCTAGCAGGGCTCCAGGGGAGCAGACAGCTCGTGTGTAACCCACACAACAATGCAGGCAGCTTTTCCCGTGGGGATTGCTCAGCACTGGCGTCTCCCCTGTGTGTGCAGTCACACACAGAAACTGCACAGCCCCTCTGGCCCTCGCTTACCCCAGCAGCTTTACAGGTTCTGTGGGATTTAGGGCCTATTTTAGCCTTTATCCTAAAGTGAAAAAGCACCCGACCAAAGAAAACAACCCCCAAAATCATTAGAGTGAGAACTACCAGCAGTGATTAACAGAGAAAAACAACAAAGGAGCTCCCAAAACACACGAGCTGGGAACAATCTGGGGGAGCTCTTTGAAAGGAAAGCTTTTCATCAGGCTCAGCATGGCACTGAGCCATCCCTCTGATCCATCCTTCCCCTCTCTGCCACACCAAACACCCAGTGCAAGGTTTGAGGGCTCAACCACCAACTTTCCTCACTGGAAATAATCCAGGATCATCTGCTGCTCACACAGGCTGGGGGAGAGCAGCAGATGCTGCCAAGGCCTGGGGGGCAGCCCCTCATGCCCCCAGTACAAAGTACCAGCATCTCCCCCAGCACTTGGCATCCCTGCCAGTGGATCAGATCAGCTCCTCTCCCCCAGCCAGGCAAAGCTGGAGACATGAATTGCCTTGTCCAGGGGTGTGTAAAAAGCCACTGGAAAGCTGGGAGAAAGAGCCCACTTGGTCCCTTCCATGTGTTTCCCAGTGGATCACAGTGCCACAGGAGCCCCAGGAGGGATCTGGGACGGGAGCTCTGCTCTGTAAAACACTTAAACCTGTGCTCAGAGCTCAGCTTGGGCTCCAGGGTTTAGCAGGGAGGTTCTCAAGGTCCTGTTCAAGAGCCACAGCTTCCAGGATGATCAGGAGATGGAGGACAGGGCTGGCAGGGAGCACTGGGGGGCCTGGGAGCTCTCACACTCACACTCACAGCTCCTCATTCCAATATCCCTGCTTGTGGCAGGGTGGTAGAAATGCTGCAACCCTCTTCAAAGTGTCTCCTTCAGGAGCTGCTCAGAGCAAGGCCACCAGAGCAGCCATTTCCAGTCCATGCACACACACATACCATGGATAGCTCAGCAAGAGGGCCAGGAAGGGTCTTTGCATGATGTATTCCAGCAAGCTTTATTCCAAAATACAGCAGAGAAACCAGGGACAAAGATAAAACCATGTGGTGTGCACAGGCTTAAGTGTGGGGTCAGTGACAATGACCTGAGGGCAGGCAAAGGGCAGGGCAAAGGGCAGCAACCTGCAGGGACAGTGAGGGATAAATAATTGGGGTGGGCAGTGTTGGAACCCAGGACGTTCCTCTGGCTGCCCTGGAGGACTTGGGACCCTGGCAGGGGGCTCAGAGGCCTTGGCACGGAGTCACAAACACCTGTGCCTTTGATTTTAGCCCATGGAAACAATTACCAACTTTGTGTGAGGAGTTACAAGGCACAAGGGTTTGAGCAGAATGATGGTGAATTTGTCACAGGGTGAAAATGTAGAATTTTGGGGATTCAGAATGGGGGTTCAGGAGGCAAGATGGAGGGATCAGGGCGTGTCCTGTCCTTCCTCCTGCTTCTTCTTGTCCTCCATCTTCTGCTGTGATGGTGACACTTCTGGATTGGTTTAGAGTAGAGACAGACTGTCTAACATAGGTGATAGGTATTGGAAAATTATTGTAAATAAAGCACACGTAGTTCTTAGTATGAAAAGTTAACACGACCCCAAGGGCAGGGACTGTGCCACAACCCGACCTGCTGGACAGATCTCGGCAGGTCAGACAGACAATGTATTAGATAAGAGCAAATAAAAAACCATGAAAATGAGAGCCAAGGAATCCTGTCTTCTTCTTCGGTCTCCTGGCTGGGAAAAAGAGACTTTCCAACACCTCGGGGTCATGTCCACACCAGAGACCTCATCAGGCAGTGTCAACAAAGCCTGTCACTGTGATATTTTATGAAAAATCCCTTCACCAGGATTCCTCCTCCTGGGAAGCTTCAGCTTCTCCCTGCTTTGCTGCTTTGGAACGTGATTTGGAGAATTGTTTACCCAGCATGTGAATTGGTTTTACTTAATGGCCAATCCCAGTGCAGGTGTGTCGGACTCTCTGGTCAGTCGTGGGTTTTTATTATTCATTCTTTTCTAACCTCCTGTCTGTATCCTTTCTCTACAGTTTAGTATCGTTTTAGTATATCATTTTCTTTTAATATAATATCAAAAAATATTAAATCGGCCTTCTGAGAACATGGAGTCAAATTCTCATCTCTCACCTCATTCTGAATCCTTCATTATGGATGAATCTCTTCATCTGAGCTGAGAGAAGAATGTATTTGTATGTATGTGCTGAAAGTAGAGAAATACAGCTAAATATTTTAGTTATGGGCATTTGCAGCATTTATCCCTTTTGAAAGGAAGGTTGCATGTGGGGCCACAGAGAAGTTGTGTTCCCTTTTATTGCATCACTTAAGGCCTATTAATTTGCCAATATTTTTCTTCTTAAAAGGACTATTTTGTCACACTTTTAGCAACTTTTTTTTTTTTGGTGAAGGAGAGATTATACTTTGACCAAAAAAAAAAAAGGCAATAAACACATGAATGGACATGAATTTAGACCTCACACCACCACAAAAGCCAAGTTTCCTTGGAGCCTTTGCATCCCCAGTGGGCTGCAGCTGTCTCCACATGGAAGTGGCCCAAAAAGGAGGCACAGGCTCCTATTATTGAAGAGCCTAAAGACAGCACAAGGCTTCCCCCAGCTCCACCAGCACCGCCTCGACTGGGGAATGATTCATCTCCATCTCCCGAGGATTTTTCTGGTAACTGCTGCAGATCCACCTTGGGATGACAGAGCAAAACTAGCAGCAAACCAATCTTGTCACTTCTATTTTTTTCTCCCCCCACTGAAAAAGCCATAATTTCAGGACTGAGGTATCAGAATCACAGCTAAGGACGAGCTGGCTCCTTACGCAGAGATTTTTTTTTTTTTATTTTTTTGAAAATCTGTTTTCAGCTGACAACGTTAAAGCTGCCACCCATAAATTTATTGGGGGAATTTATGAGCCAGCGAGGAAAGCCACCAAAAAAGGAGGAAGCAGAATCCATTCCAAATCTGGGGACAAGGAACATGTTTCAGTGGGATTGAAAGGTGTTAGAGTCAGTAAGCCAGAGAGAAAGCAGCACGAAATAAATACAGATACCCTCTAATCCCTAAATACTCTGTCTGGAGGACACGGAGAACTGTGCTGCAAACCCAAAGCAATAACTCCTAAAGGGCAGCCAGACCTGCTTCCCAGACTGATAAGGAATAAGGATGAAAGCAAGGGAGCAGCAGGACCAGTTCAACAAACACAAACACGTGGCATGGCATTTATAAAGGGGAAAAATAAGAATGCCTTTCCTTGACTGGGACTTTATTTCCAGTTGGCCCAAGTGAGGGAGGATGCTGTGCCAGAGCCTGGGGATTTGCTGGATCAACCTCCACGCTCCAGTGTCCAACAGTGCCCACACCTGGAGAGTTCCCTGCCCTAAAAATGCCCACACCAGCATTTGTGGTGCTGTTCTGTGCCCAGCCCCAGGGCAGGAATGATGAGCACGTGAAACATCTCATGGCACATGTGAGGAAAAGGCCAGGGCTTGTCACCACCTCTGCCTAAACCTGTCCCCAACAGGGGCAGCCCCCTGCAGGGGTGACAAGGGACACGCTCAGCCCTGTCCTCCCACAGCCACCTGAGGGACAGAACAAACCTTGGCAGGGCCACAGATCCATGACAAAGAGAAAAGAGAGGTATAATGGGATCACAGACTGGTTTGGGGTGGAAGGGACCTTAAAGCTCATCTCGTTCACCCCTGACGTGGGCAGGGACACCTTTCACTGCCCCAGGCTGCTGAGAATTCCATCAACCCAGCCTTGAGCACTTGCAAGGATGGGGAGGAACAAAATTGTTTTTAAGTAAGTTCAAGAGGCACATTTGCAGTTCATCAGATTTTATATGCATGTGTGCATATATATATATGTATAAATTTTATATATATCACAGACACACCATTTTTTACATTTTTTTTTATTCAGCTCCCGGGCAAACCAGGCAGTTTATTATTTTTATTTCTCTCCCCAGCACACGCAGAAAGCTGAGCAAGAACTGAGCTGCTCAGAGGCAGCACTTCATCTGCAAAGGCATCCCCCTCCCTTAAATCCTATAAAAAATCCCTAAAGGGAATCATTTACTAAAGAAAACAGAGACGTGAGGTCAGAGCGTGGTTGTCAGAAAGGCAGGGGAGGTTCTGCTGGGGAAGTGCTGACAGGAGCTGAGCCCCCAGCTCAGGTTTATCAGAGCCAGCAGGGCAGCCTGGCTGGGATAATCCAAACCATTTCCAGGTCCATGAGAACACAGCACTGATGGGAAGAGCTGGCAGGAGGCAGAGCCAGGGCCAAGGGAGAAATAAGAACCAGAACACCTGGCTGCAGAAATGGTCTAAAACATCCCCGAATAATTAGCTCCTCAGCATTATCCCTTTCAGCAGGAATGGCTGGAAATGAATTGGTATTTAACCAGAGACTCGGAGGCTTTAACACTGCAATATTTTCAAGCTGGGAAGAGGGAAGGGGGGAGTTGCTCTAAATTTCTGCCAAGTTCTCAGGGGCTGGGTTAACAGAGCAATAAAAATGAAATAAATTAAAAAATAAGAAAGGTTGAACTTGGAACATGCAAGCAAGAGAATTTATGGGAACTTATTTAAGGCTGAGCTCAGTTTGGGTTCCAGCAATGGGCAGTGCAGGGGGGCTGGGACAAACACCCCACGAGGTCACAGCAGGGCTGGAGATGGGACAGGGGGCAGTGCCAAGCAAAGGCTGTGCCAGGCTCACTGAGCCCTTGGGGTGTTGGGATCTTTAGCTGCCCAGAGTGACCCCAAGAAAAGTTGGAAAATCTCTTTTCCCTGCCTGGCACTTGAAGAAGGAATCAGAGCTCTTCAGTTCTTGGTCTCAAGGTTGTTTGTTGTTCATTATCTATAAAATATTTTCTCCTGCCCTGCCGGGGTCCATCCAGCAGGACAGTTCCAGGCACTCTGCCTGCCCCCAAGGTGGTGTTATGTCTTTATACTAAAAACTACGTGTAGAATATTTACAATTACTTCCCAACACCTATCACCTATGTTAGACAGTGAGCTTCTACTCTAAACCAATCCAAAAGTGCCAACATCACAGCAGAAGATGGAGGTCAAGAAGAAGAAGAAGGAGAAAGGCTGGACATGCCCAGATCCCTCCATCTTGCCTCCTGAACCCCCATACCAGAAACCCTAAAATCTACTTTTGCACCCCGTGATAAATTCACTATCATTTTACTTAATTTGTCATGGCTTGCAGATCTTCATCTAAGGTTGGTAATTTGTTCCATGGGTCATAATCAAACCCACAGGTGATTTGGGCTCTGTGCCAGGGTCTCTGAGCCCCCTGGCAGGGGTCTGGGCTGCTCAGGACAGACAGAGGGATGTGCTGGGTCCTGACGTTGGGAGGCAGAGACACTAAACCCCAGACCCAGAGGGACTGTGACAGTGAGGGACAGCACAGAGCACAGCTCCCCGTGGGGTTTGCACCTGGCAGCTCAGATTCATTTTGGAAACGCTTCCAGCAGTTCTCCAGCCCAGCCAGGCCTGCAGCCACTCGCCCTTCACGGTGTCTGCCTTTATCAAAAGGAAACCTCCCACAGTTACTCTGCAAACTGTTCTTTAAGTGAGCCCCAGACTCTCCTCTTTCCTAGGAAACAACCTGTGGAAGTGTCCTCCAATAGCCACCATCAAACACAACACACACACGCCAATATCCATCCCACAGCATCCTGAACTTCCCCTGGACAGAGCTGATGGCACAGGAGCACCCCACCTGCTGCTGACCCCAAAACCCCAAACAAAGGAAGGGAAGGCCAGGAGGGGAATTAATAGAGAGGAATTAGTTTCTTTAGCAGCTCTGGCTCCATCAGGCAGGAAAGTTTAGGATGCTCTCGGGGGAGGGAGGATTCTTGTCTCAAGGCAAACTGGCCTACTCACTCTATTTATAGAGGAGAGGCAGCATTTGAGCCCTGCTGCAGCTCAGCAGAGCCCACTGAGATGCTCTGCTCGTTATGCAAGTGCTCCAGTGTGGTTTTTGCTGGGTCTCCAGAACAAAGGAGGAATTGAGAATCTGAGTTCACGTTCTTAGAAGGCTAATTTATTATTTTATGTACTTATATTATATTAAAGAATGCTATACTAAAACTATAGTGTAGAGAAAGGATACAGACAGAAGGTAACAAACAATGATAATAAAAACTTGTGACTGTTTTTAGAGTCCTGAAACAGCTGGACAGTGATTGGTCATTACATCAAAACAATTCACATGAAACCAATCAAAGAATGACCAGTTGGATAAACAATCTCTAACCACATTCCAAAGCAGCAAAACACAGGAGTAGCAATCAGATAATTATTAGTTTTAGTCTTCTCTGAGGCTTCTCAGCTTCCCAGGAGAAGAAATCCTGAGCAAAGGGATTTTTTAAAAAATACGACAGTGACACTGCAGAGCCGGGTTTGTCCCCTGGCCCAGGCCCACAAGGAGCTGCAGGGGCCACGAGATGTCCCATACAGGGCAGGAGTCCTCATCCAGCACATCCATGGGGACAGCAGTGGGGGAACTCAAGCCCAGGACATCCCTCTGCCCACAAAGTGGGCCTGGGAAAGCAAAACAGAGCATCCAGCTTTCCCTCAGCTGGGAAGGAGGTGGAATGCAAGGGGAAAAGGCAGGAAATGGGGTTGTTTGGAGGCTCCTGTGTTGATGGGAATGGCAACACCCTCTGCTCTCTGGTGTCAGTGCCAGGCTGGGAAGGAGTGTCGGAAAGCAAAGGAAACAACACTACCACTCTCAAGGTGAAGAAGAAAGGGGCAGTTTATTTTCTGACTCCAACATTTATAGGGTGACAGTGGTTTGGAGGGTGACAGTGACACCTCTCCAATGACACTGGTTTAACCAACAGTCCATCAACTCTCTCCTCCTCCATAAAGGAATGTAAAACAATGAGTTATTTACAGAAAGTGCGTGAGAAAGTTCACTACAAGAATGTCAACATCAGAAGGCTTAGAAAATATTAAAAAAAACCCTGGAGACACTCCAGTGTCCCCTCATCTGTGGTGGGGGTGAGCAGGGCAGGGGCTGCTGCTGCAAGCAGGACTTTGGCCCTCAAGGTGCTGTCCCTCAAGGTGCTGTCCCTGCTTTTGGGACCAAAACAGCCACTTGAGGACCAAAAGAACCTCTTTGGCCACCTCCAATATCCACAGGAGGCAGATGTCAGGCGGTGACCATGATGCAGCCAAATTAATGAATATCCCCTTTCTTCTCCTTATCTTCCCCAAGCAAATTTAGCCTCCTAAAGAATGCTTTGCCTGCCTCCTATCTCAGCTGGTAATAACAGCAAAGGAGCCATCAATGGGAATTTAATCCTCATCTTTTAGGATAAGGGCACGGGGTATTTCAGGAATTCAGAGTTCTCCTCACAGCAAGAGTAAGAACAGCACATTGAACCACAAAATCCTATAAATCTCATAATTGCGGGAGCCCTCAAAACTGAAAATCTGTAGTTTTATAACCAAACCCCAAATCTAATACAGCCCTAAACAATGAGCCCTTCCTCACATCCCTCAGTCCAACTCTTGGGAGTTTCCCACAGGGATGGGATCAAACTGCAGGGCTGTGAGGGTGAGCAGCAAAGTGGGAATGGGTTTCCTTCCCACAGCATCTGCCACCTTGCCCAGAACAAGGGATTCATTAAATATTTAAATCTCCACGGATAAATTCCCAGCCAGAGCTGACTCCTACAGAGTCAGGGACACAACCATGGAGCAGATCTTGCTAAACACAATGGGTTGTGCTGGTTTTTAGGGATAATTCACCAGGACCCCTGGGATTTTCTGGACACCTCCATCACCCCAATAGCATGCTTTGTTACTTATTCCTCATCTTCAATATTAACCTTTGAGAAACTGTTTAAAACTCCAAATTCAGACACTCCCAGACATGGCCCTGGCTGAATTTCCCCCACAGCACCTTGGAGCATGCAGTGGGGTGGGATGGTGAGAGGGCAGCTCTGCCTGCTGGGGCTGAGCACCACTTCCCTTGGCAGTGCCACACCTTAATATCCAAAATCCCTCCCCTCCCCTTTTCCCTTTCCACCACCAATAATTCCTGGTTGTCACTTGGTGTCACCCCCATTTCAGGACTGATGTCATTGCCGTGATGGAGCCTGAGGCAGTGAACTGTCAAATATTCAAATCTGACCTGGGACTCTGGGTGTCTTTACAGGATCCTCATCTTTTCAGCCTCTGCCTGGTACATCAGGGCTTTCCCAGGCCCTGTCATTGCCATTAGGAGCCTTTGTCTCCAGAAATGTTTTGCTCTCACCCAGTTTTTGTTAAAACCAATGTGGCAAGAACTCGCTAAGATCCCGTGTTCCTCCCTGAAGTGTCAGTCTCAGCCATCTGTGCCCTTCCCACACCAGAGCTGCTGCTCTGCTTTTGTTTTCTTTGGCTCTCCCACCCCAAGGCTGGGGCAAAACCATCCAGGTTCCAGCCAGGCCCCTCAGTGGACCCCACTTTGTGTATGGGCAGTTCCTGGGGTTCTCTTAGAGCCCATTGCACTCCCCACCCTGAGGGCAGGTTTACTCTGGGGATGTACCACTGGGGCTGGTTTACTACAGGTTTACTCAGAGGATGTGCATTGGGGCTGGTTTACTACAGGTTTCCTATATGGATGAGGAGAGGAGAGGAGAGGAGAGGAGAGGAGAGGAGAGGAGAGGGAGGAGGAGAGGAGAGAGGAGAGGAGAGGAGAGGAGAGGGAGGGAGAGGAGAGGAGGAGAGGAGAGGAGAGGGAGGAGAGAGGAGGGAGGAGAGGAGAGGAGGGAGGAGAGGAGAGGAGAGGAGAGGAGAGGAGGAGAGGGAGGAGAGGAGAGGAGAGGAGAGGAGGAGAGGGAGGAGAGGAGAGGAGAGGAGAGGGAGAGAGGGAGGAGGAGGAGAGGAGAGAGGAGAGGAGAGGAGAGGAGAGGAGAGGAGAGATTTCAGTGATTTAGGCCCAGGGGCTCCTAGGTCAGGCTCGTGGAGGCTTTCACACAGTGGCTGCCTGATTTCCCCACAGGCACAAACTGAGATTAGCAACAGCAGCCTCCCAACTTCCAGGGATTTGTGCATGGCTGAGTTCATTTCTTCAGCTGCTCCATAAGGGAAGTTAAAAGCACTTGGCACTGTTCAATTACCCCTGCACACATTTACCGTGTGACTGCAGTGTCCTAAGAGCTGCTTGTAGGGGACAGAGCTGTCCTTGTCCCTGTCTGTGCCTCCCTGGTGGCAGGAGGGTCACAGTGCCAGTGTCTGCCCTCACTCCTCCTTCCTGCACAAGGACAGCAGGTCTGGGCAAGTGACAGAGGCCAGAAGAGAAGAATCTTAGGTGGGAAGAGATGATGGAGTGGCTTTTGCTGGTCTCTTCTTGTATAGCCATGGACAGAACCATGTTTCCTGTGACACAGAGACTGCATCCAGGGGGAGGTGATGGCTCGGAGCCAAGAGGGTTCAATGTTGGTACCCCTCAGCCCCAGGAAGTGAAATTTGGGGGGGACAGGTGTCCCAAAGGTGAGACTGTGCTCTTTTTGGAATGGGACAAAGCATCCTTAAAAGGACAACCCTAGAAGCAGCTCTGGTCCATGGGCCTGATCCCAGGGACTTTATTCACCATCATTTGCTAAATGGAGCCCATGAGGTCCCCATGATACACAAGAAACCCTCTGAACCTCAGGGCTCCCCCAGCCAGGAGCTCAGGAAAGCTTCTGCTCCAACAGTGAAGCTTTCCTTGGACTCCATGTCCCTTCTAACGTGACCCAATAGAGGAATAAAGATCTTTTAGTGCCTTTTCTGCCATGAATTGCACATGCACAGAGAGTACCACCCTCACCCAGCAGAGCCAGGAGCACTCTGTGTTCCCCAAAGGCTCCAGGACAACATCTGAGGTTACCAAGCAGCATCTCCTGGGAACACAGGTCAGCCCCAGGGCCTGTTCCCTTCCAGAAAACACAATTATTCACCTAATGGGCAATTTGCTGCCATCTGGACACTGAGAGCTTGACCTGTGCTGTGCCAGACGTCCCCATGAGCTCAGTGCTTGGCACCAGCAGGGCGCTGCCACTGCCTGGCACTGCTGGAGATGGAGCAAAGGAGCCTCAGAGCTCTCAGATGGATCTCCCCAGTCTGCCCAGCAAGCATTCCAACATGAATCCCTCCTGTACCACACGGGTGTTGGGCAGATTTGTGTGGAAGGGTGGCTGAAATTCCCCTCCTCTCTCTCCAGAGCTGGGAGCAGCTCCTGACCCCCATGAAAAGCCAGTTTATGCTGCCAAACATCCCTTTGCAACCCTCCAGGCTGAGCAGAGCCCACAGCTCTCAGCCCTGAGCAGCTCCCTGGGAGAGCCAGGCCTTGGCACTCGTGCAGGGATTTCAGCAGCAGAGAACACCTCAAGGTTGTTCCAGCAAAGGCTGCTCCAGCATCAGGTGTGAGTCACGGGACAGCAGGGAAAGGAGAGGCTTGGGAGGCACCACTGTCAACAAATCCTCTCCTGCTCGAGCTCCACCTGTAGGATCCCAGCCAGGATTTGTCGGGATCTTTAGCTGCTCAGAGTGACCCTGAGAAGAGTTAGAAAATCTCTTTTCCCTGCCTGGTGCTTGAAGAAGGAGTCAGAGCTCTTCAAGGTTGTTTATTGTTTCTTACCTATAAAAAATTTTCTCCTGCCCTGCCAAGGTCCATCCAGCAGGACAGTTCCAGGCACTCTGCCTGCCCCCAGGGCAGTGTTATGTCTTTATACTAAAAACTATGTGTACAATATTTACAATTACTTCCCAACACCTATCACCTATGTTAGACAGTGAGCTTCTACTCTAAACCAATCCCAAAGTGCCACCATCACAGCAGAAGATGGAGGCCAAGAAGAAGAAGAAGGAGAAAGGCTGGACATGCCCAGATTCCTCCATCTTGCCTCCTGAACCCCCATACCAAAAACCCCAAAATCTACTTTTCCACCCCGTGATAACTTCACTAATATTCTACCTAAACTGTTGTGGCTTGCTGATCTTCATCTGAGGTTGGTAATTTGCTCCACGGGTCATAATCAAACCCACAGGGGCATTTTGGGCTCTGTGCCAGGGTCTCTGAGCCCCCTGGCAGGAGTCCTGGCCATCCTGGACAGCCAGAGGGATGTCCTGGGTTCCCATAAGGATTCACTGCAGAGAACAGGCCCTGAATCCCAATTCCCAAGCTCTGCTCTAATACAGGAGCACAAAGCACACTGTTGGTTTGGTTTTACTGAGAAGCAGAGCCCCAGGAACCTCTCTCCCTTCCACCAGCTGACCAGTGACCACACAGCCGCACAAAGCAGCTCTGACATGAAATAGAGCAGCACAGAAGTTATGGGGATTTAATTCTGCTGCTTTTGGACACCAAGGGGGAGCTGAGGACTTGGCAAAGGAGGGGAATGAGTGCGTGCACGCAGGCTGGGATGACTGAGGCCTGTATCCATGTGGATGAGGAGTACGTCTGAGCAAGTGGGCTGGAGACGTGAGCGCCACGACAGCAGCACGTCCCCAGCAGCTCCCGCTCAGCCCTCGTCCCAAATCCTGCCTCATTTCCACCTCATGAATTGCAAAGGACCCACAATCACACTCGAGCAGGCAATAAAAAAAAAATTTAAAATAAAAAAAAGAGAGGAAAAAGAAGGAATCAGACATGAGAAGGGAGGACCAGGGAACAGGAAGCCAAACACAGAACTATTTCCAGGAGGAATAACAGCCATATGGAAAAAGTTACCAAGATGATGAATTCTGCCTTCAATATGTTCAAGAAAGAAACTGCATCAGACCCAGTCTGGGGGTGGCCAGATCCTTCAGGAGGGGAGGAAAAAAAAAAAGCTGCCACCCCAGCTTGAACTTGAACATTTGGTGTTTCATTTGCATCTTGGAATGAGGCAACAGTTATCAGTCAAACTTTGCATTCCTCGCTTGGATCTCTGCCTTGCCGGGTCACATTTGTGGCTCTCACATAACCAGGGATCCCCCCGCTGCAATATGCTGCTTCTGGCTCGGCCCTGCAGCCGAATTCCAGAGCAGCTGACATGGAAATTTACCATCAAACAACTATTAAAGTTTTACCTCAGGCTGTAAAAGCTGGAGTTGGTGTGCTCTGCATAAGGAATGGAAACGCGCCCTGGGCTCACGTGCTGCGTGGCACCGTGCCACCCTGCCGTCCTCACATCCCAGAATCCAGGCTGGAGAAGTGCAGGGATGGGAATCAACCCCAGCCCAACAAATCTGCACCTCTCTGGAGGATCCTTGGCTGCAGTGCAAACTGCAAAAGTCACCCAAAGGAGCCAAGGCTGTTTCCAAGGATTTGTTCTGCTGGGTTTGTGATCCCATCTCACCCAGGTCTCTCCCTCTGTTTTCACATCCAGTTTTATTTCCTCACTTGAAGGGCTGGGGGAAAAGGAAGCACAAAGGGCCACAGAGGGTTTGGTTTGCACAGTGACACCTCAGGCAGAGCAGCCCAGCAGCTGCCCTTGTGTAATTTCCCAAATTTCTCCTCCTCAATTCACAGAGGTGGCCCTGAGGCAATTCCACCGTGTGGAGACACCTCTCTGATTCCTGATCTTCCAATCAGGTACATCATTCAAGAACTTAAAAATAATTGGGATGAATCCAGGTTTTTCTCCAATTAATGGCAATTTCTTTTTCTACTTTACATCCCAACATCATCTTGTGTCTTTCTTTCTGTGCAAATCACCACCCACTTACCTCCAAGGGTGGACAGCCTTTGCCAATACAAGTATCCAGCAGAGAATTAAAGCTAGAAAAGTATTAACCATCACTGGGTTTTTCCATCACCATAAAGCTCTAAACACTCTTTATTCAAGCTACAAGTGGGCTGCTGTACATCTCCTGCAGATGTCTGTGTTTGAGGGGAGAAAACAGCAGCACTGAAATCCTCTCGTGGCTCGTTAAAAGCGAGGAATTGCAGTTGGGTCTTTGCTGCCAAAGGAGCTGTGGCATTGCCTGAGAGGGGCTGGTTTGTACCTTTAGTTCTACAGCCCCCTCTGAACCCTACCCCAAGCACAACCAGACCTCTCTTGCTCATCCCTTTTGTCCCCAAAACCCAGGTAATGATGGCAAAGATTGCTGCTGCTCTTCCCCAATGCTCACTATATCACACAACACAGTGACATCAAGCTTATTTTCCATAATTCCTACCCAAAACAAGGCCCAGTGAGACATTTTCCAGCACAGAATAATCCCAACAGTGTGCCAGACCATGAGCCCCATGGATGAAATGCAAGGGAAGTTGTTTTGCCCAGGATGCAGATGTGACTCTGCAGGATTAAGGAGCCCAAAGAGATTTTGCCACCAGCAAGGTTAAACAATTGCTTCTTCCTTCCTCCTCTCCAAAGTGGCTGATTAATTCGGGAGCAAGGTAAACAATAAACAGTGATTATGTGCATGGGGGTGATGATTCAGCCAAAGCAGCAGAGCAGCATTTGAGTAACAGGCTCCAAGCATGGGATTTATTCTCCCAGTGACGATTCCCCCGTGAGCAGTGGAACAAAATGTCTCAAAAGCCACCAGGAACCAGCACAGCCCCAGTGTCCAGAGCTCCCCACACCAGCAACCCAAAGGGCAGAAACCAAACTTTAAAAAAAAAAAAAATTCAAAAGGAAACCAGCCCATAGGGGATCACACATTCCAGAAGCATTTTCTTGCATCCAGGCAGCAGCGAACACAAACCAGCTGGGACATTTCAACTGGCATGGCAGTGCCTAGGAGAACATGCTGTGTCAAAAGAGATCTTCTGGAAAAGTGAAAATGTAGCAGGACACCTGCAAAACATCTCCTTTCTGCCTGCATAACCAAGCCCTGAAAAATTTAAATGGGTACTGCAAGAAAAATGTACTGGGGGAAGTTCTGTGAAGCCATAAAACCCTGAGCCACTGAGGGGATGAAAGAAATCATGAAGGCAAGCATTTGTGCTTCTGCTTTATGCCTCATATTTTTGTTTTGCCTCATCACAAGGCTGATTGGATCCTGTCTGTTCCTTGGATAAAGAGAAGATGGAAATGCTTTCTGTTGCATCAACAAAAAGCAGCATGAAAGAACTGCACGGGCAGCGAGCCAGCTCCGAGCAGTGCTGGGGCAGAGCTGCTCTGCAGCACTGCTCCAACTGCCTGGAGCCAGGGGATTTCACCTCCCTGCACCCCTGCTGGGTGATCTGCACCTGCAGCAGCTCACTTTGCAAGCCCAACATATCTTCCATTACCTGGATAGGGATGGGGAAAGAGGGAACAGCCCCTCTCCCTTTGTCCCTTTGAGGGTGGGCAGCTGTGAGTTGTATCAGGACATCACCAAAATCCCAAAAGCCTGGAGAATTCATCCCCTCCTGTTGTGGTGTGAAGCAATATTGTGTTTCACCTATCCCAGTCCCCCAGGTGTGCCAACCTCTCCTTTTCCTCCCCCCCCTTACTAGGTGCTGTCCATCAAGCTTAACATTCCAGCAAGGGCTTAGTCTGGTTGGTGAAGTTCAAAAGATGTCCCTCAGCCCTGGGGTCATTGGCCTGTCCATGTGTCATTGTCCCCTGAGACTCCCCCCCATTCCCACCTGGTTGGTGGCTCACCTATCCCTTCCCTCCCCCTGTCCCCGGCCTTAAAAGACACGGAGACCATGCGGTGGGTATTCTGTTGGAGCTGTTACCAAGATTCAGAGCTCTGCGACCCTGGAATAAAGCTCTGGATAAAACCCTATGGCAGAATCCGTCTCCTTTTCCTCTTCACCTTGCCTAAGGACTTTCACCAGAGGTAAACCTGAGTTCCTGCTTGCCTGGACTTGTTCCAAGTGCCGGATGCAACATCCAGCCAGCCAAAGGTGTCTCTGTGGTGAAATACCACAGCTGCTGCCTTTGGTCCAGCAGCAAGGGCCAGACGAGCCCAGGCACGTTCCATCCAGTAACATTGGGATCATATTCCAATACCCTCCTCTGTGGCTCGTTCCCTCTCCCGGCTCATCCAGCAGCACAGCCCCACCCTGGCTGTCTGAACTCACCTGCCAGGGTGGTGGCACCAGCAGCAAGCAAGAGGTTAACAAACCCAAGGAATAGATCCACTCTGCTTAAGCAGAGCAGAGCAGCAAGGGGGCCCCGTGGTGTTGACAACTCTAACAGCAAATTAAGAAGCTGAAATAAAATGCACCATCAAGCAAGCAGCTGGAGCGAGGCCAAAAATCAGAAATAGATGTAAAGAAAACTAGATCAAGAAATCAGCTCCAAGCAGGCTCATTGAGCTCAATTACTAGAAATTAGAAAAGGAAATGGAAAAATTGATATTGGAAGGGCAGAATGGGTTCTGTGGCATCAGTGATGGCTGCTCTGTTTATTGTCTCCCTCCTGATCATGTTTGCCAGCGTGGGATTGGCGATACCAGCTCAGAGTGCCATCGATATGGGAGGGCAGCCTGACACTTCCAGGCAGCAATTCACAGCTTACGTTTGCAACAGCAAACCTGAAGTGAAATTCAGTGGCTGGGCTGTGTCCCTGTGACCCTGGCGACATTGCCATGTGCTCACAGCTCAGCACAGCCTCCCCTATGCTGTATTTGCAGGGATGCCCCAACAAAGGCAGGAATGATGAATCTGACTCCATGTTCTCACAAGGCTGATTTATTACTTTATCATATTATATTATATTGAAGAATACTATCTATACTATACTAAAGAATACAGAAGGGATACTTACAGAATGCTAAAAAGACAATAATGAAAACTTGTGACTCTTTCCAGAGTCCTGACACAGCTTGGCCCTGATTGGCCAAAGAGTGAAAACAACTCCCAGCAGAACCCAATGGAACAATCACCTGTGGGTGAACAATCTCCAACCACATTCCACATGAGCACAGCATAGGAGAAGCAAATGAGATAAGAATTGTTTTCCTTTTCTCTGAGGCTTCTCAGCTTCCCAGGAGAAAAACCCTGGGTGAAGGAATCTTTTCAAAGAATGTGAATGTGACACCCACCAGGCTGCAGCCAGCCTAGGGAGCACAGAGGGGCTTTCAGGAGCTCCCATCAGGTTTCTTCTTGTACATTTGAAGCTGGTACAGTCCCGGTTTGAAACTCTGCTCTGCAGCCAAGAGCACTGATAGAGAGGAAACACTTATTCTAAAAGCAAAGAATACCAAAAAATCTCATCGGCAGCATGGAATAAAAAAATATTCTGAGTTCAAGAGACCCACGAGGATCATCAAGTCCAACTTTTATGAGAATGGCTCAGAAAAAACAGCAGAAAATAACAGAAAGTTTTAGCCCTCATGGTTACAGGAGCTGGCAGTGCTGCAGCAGAGAGAAGCAGAGCCCACCCTGAAGAGGTTTAGGGTCATTCCCCAGAGCCCTCAGACCCCCAGAACAGCTGAGAACAGCAGCCCCTGCCTCCCCACAACTCTCCTTTCTCAGCCCCTCTCCTGAGCCTGCCCAGCTCCTCCCTCTGCCTTTGCACCTGGGAAAATCAGCCAAATCCTGCTCAGTTTTCTTTAGTGACACACAAACCTGTCACTCCAGGTGTTCCAGAGACAGAGAGGCTGGGGACAGCCCTGAGTGTTTGTGTTCCCAGCACAGGGCAGCACTGCCACGTGTCCCACCCTTCCCAAACACCTCGCAGGAAGGTCTCTGGTTTATCCCTGGGGGCTACAAGAGCTGCAAACCCCAAGTTCATGATGGACATTCCGAACTGCACCTCCTGTCCGAGGAGCCAGGATCTCAGAAAGGCAGAAAGCAGCTGCCTTGACCTGGTAAGTGCCATAAGTTCAGGTAAAACCCACCTGGTTTGGCTCAAGTTCTCCTAAATTTGGGATGATTTGTCCTCAATTCCTCAAATCTTTTGCCCAAAAATCCTTTCTCGGGGCCTTGGTTTGTAACTGCTCACTCAGTTTCCCTTCAGCCCTCCTGCCTCAGCTGCACCTCCACTCCTTGCATCCATTCCCATCCTTATCCCTTGTGCTCAGGGGCTGTTGGTACAGAAATTCATCCCTGCAGGACAAAGGGCTCCTCCTGGAATGGAGCAGGACCACAGAATGTCCCTGGAAGGGGAACAGCTCAGACTTGTCCCCAGGTGTGAGCAATCCCATATTGCAGAGCCTGACGGGGCTCAAACCCAGGTTCCACCTGTGCCCTGGCATGGGGCAGCCCCAGAGACCCCCTGAGCAGGAATCCAGCCTTGCTGTCCCTTTGCCTCCATGGAGTTCCATTCAGCTTTCCCCTTGATCCCTCAGGTTTCAGCTTTTATATTTTTCACATTCTGGGCTGCTTTAGTGTGTGGGTCTCGGTTTCACATCAGGGCATGGTGAGCTCTGTGCACAGAGCAGGGAGACAAAACAATTCCTGCTCCAGCTGGGCACCAAGGACAAATGATCCAAATCTCAGCCCAAGAGCACAAACCCCGTGGGCTGGAGAGAGAAAAACAAGCAGGGTGGGACTGCAGGGGCTAAAGCTGGAATGGGACAATGAACTGCAAGGTGCAAATGGAGCAGAACTGATCCCAGGGACAGACCCCGTGCCCGGCCGTGCATTTTGGGGCCATTTTGGTTCATCTTGGGTGCAGCCCTGGCTGGGCTCTGGTGCTGCCCAAGGTGGATCCATGGAGGCTTTTAATAAATCCCTGCTTTATTCTTTAGCTCTGTCCAGTCTCTGTTCTGGGCCAGCCTTCCCAAAGCATCACTCTGGTAGCGATGGAGATGGATTGGGAGCTGGAGGAAGCATTCTCTCTCCAGTTCACTGCTTAAATTGACTTAATTTCTTCAAAATGTTTTCTGTTATTAGATTTCAGAAGAGGAAAAAACTCCTGTGAAGTTACACAAGCAAAAGTAAAAAGACTGATCCCTGGATTTGCTGATTTAAAGGGCTTGTGGATACAAGCAATGACTTTATTCTTTCAAAGAATTCTGTCCACTGGGGTCAGCTGCATCACTCAAATTTTTAAGTTACCTGGGATGAATCTGGGTTTTTCTCCAATTAATGGCAATTCCTTTTTCTCCTTTGCATCCAGGCTTCACTCCAAAGTGCATTCGTGTGCTCAGCAGCTCTCTAAAACCCAACAAAATAACTCCATCCTCTGAGGACACCTCATCCCACCTCCAGTGAATCTGCTGGGATTGACATTCCCTATCCTTGAGGAAGGGCAAGGCCAACAATGCCCCGATGCCACGTGGCAGCGGCCGTGCTGGGCAGCCCCACACGCAGCACACGCTGCCCAGCACGTGCCCGGCCCACGAGCTGCTGGTCCCAGGCCAGCCCAGCGCAGCAGGAATGCTCAACCACCATCTGATGGCTGCCTGGGGCCTTGTGGGAAGCCAGTGGGATTGATCCAGGTCCTGGCAGGCAGGTATCCATGTGTCTCGGAGCTGCTGCCTGCCAGGACTGGGCTGGGAGGGTGCCAGGCACGAGCGGGACGGGGTCCTCTGAGGTCTGCTGGCACCTCACGGCACCTGCCCCGTGCTCAGACACGGAGCTCCAAGTCTGGCACCTCAGAAAAAGCTTCTCCTGCCCTTTGGGGGCTGCAGCTTTATCCCTTTTCCATGCTCCAGCTCCAAGGGGAGCAGCACAGAGCCCCAAAGTTATCCCAGTTCCCTCACTTGGCTTGGGGCGGTGCTGGAGGGGCTACTTGGCTTGGGGCGGTGCTGGAGGGGCTCTCAAGCAGTGAGATTTCCCTTTTCCTTAAGCAAAGGGAAGTTGCTTTTTTTTCCCAGGA
Organism: Emberiza elegans; assembly: GCA_024865655.1. Taxonomy (NCBI): domain Eukaryota; kingdom Metazoa; phylum Chordata; class Aves; order Passeriformes; family Fringillidae; genus Emberiza; species Emberiza elegans. The sequence goes on along the minus strand of JALJVW010000184.1, from coordinate 68,915,216 downwards.
AGGTCTAGAAAAGCATGGAAAAGCAACCAAGAGGGTGGCGTAGGCCTGAGGCTCCCAGGAAGGCACCAGGGTTCATCAGGAACAGCAGAGAAGCTGTCAGGGAGAAGGGGGCGAGGAAGGACTGCAGAGAGCAGGGCTGGGGGCTGGAGATGCTGGGGAAGCTGCTGAAGGGGTGGAGTGATGGGGAGAGGAAAAAAAAAATAAGGCAAAAAGGGATTCTGGGTGTAAAATTTGAGACTTTGGTAAAGCAGCCCTGATTTGCAGAAGGGAAAATGTGGCCAATAAACAGAAAAATCCTGGTCTGCCCATCTGAGAGCAGCAGAGGAGTGGCAAGCACGGAGCAGAGGTGGGGGCCAAAAATCCAAAGCAGCTCAGCCTGGGGGAGGACCACAGTCCCATGAGACACCCAGAGAACTCGGGGCAGTGGGAATTTGTCCATCCCCAGCTGAAATCCTCAGCAGCTCCCTGCAGAGCTGCTCCCTGAGGGAGGGATGGGAGGGAGCCCTGCTCCTGCAGAGCTCAGGATACGGCACTGCTCCCGAGTGGGCGGCGCAGCCTCATCCTTCATGAATGAAAATTATAAAAAAAATTAAAAAAAAAAAGGCAATACAAGAAAGAATCACACCACCCACCAGCAGGTACTCTATAAATACCATGGCAGGGGGTGTCTGCAGAGGAACTGGAGGCATTGACTTCATGGCGTGCTCAGAGCCACAGATGCAGCTTCATTACCATGTAGAGCTCTTGGCTGAAACCTCAGAGCTGTGCTGAGCTGCTCTGAGCTTGGCCTGGATCTTCTGCCCCATAAAGAGCAGGAAAACTATGAACAAGCCCAATTCCTTCCCCTGGAAAACAGGAAAATTGTTGTATTTATGCCACAGTGGTACCTGCAGGAGCCCAGTCCTGAGAATTTAGGCTATAAACTCTGCTTGAAAGATCCTGGATGAAAACACAACACTCAAAGTCCTTCCTCAAATATTCGAGGTCTAAGTTGGGCTGAAGAAAGTTGGTGCTGACCTTCACTTCAGTATAAACGTGCTGAGTTCTGCAACAGCCAGAGCAGGGCAGAATTAAAATATTTGGCAAGCTCCAGCTGAGCTCACCTGCCTCACGTGCTCACTAGGCAGAGAAAAAGGAGGAATCCCAGCAGAACCTTTCACAGGAATCAGTGTAGGGGACAAAGTCATTGCTCTGGGGCTGAAGCAGTCCTGGTCGGGGCCCAAAGCTAGGCTGAGCTGCACATGAATCACAAAACCACCTCATTTCTGCATCAACATACCCCATTTAACAGTGACCAGACCCCAATCCTTTAATTCCTGCAAGAACCCCTAAAAATCCCCTGTAATGCAGATTGCAGCAGCATTCATTTAGGAAGACAAAAAGATATAAAATCACATAATAGCACAGAGACCTGTCTGCTGAGAAAAGTGTTTGGGTTTAGGGTTGCAGAGAAAGAACATTGTTACCTGGAGAATGAGCCTAGAGGAAGAGCTGGAATGATGGGAGGGAGCACTGGATGGATCACAGAAGGCAAAACAGGCTCAGGCACAGGCAGAAGCTGATTGTGAGGGGCCCTGGAGTCACTTGTACCAAAATCCTCTGCAAATGAGAGAACCTGGAGGGCTCTGCTGTGCTATGACTGTCCCAGCTCTGCCTGCAGCAGCAAAGTCAAGGGAACAGAGAAACCAGGTGCAGCTCCCAGGAGGATTTGAGGTGTTCCTCACGTTGAGCCTGTGGGTGCCCCAAAAGAAGATTTTTGCTCCTCTGGCACAGAAAATGAAAGAACCTCAAGTTGTTACCAAGCAGAACAAGCTCCAACCATGGCAGAGCCAAGGCTGTGCAGGGAGCACAGAGAACCAGGACTGGCTGAGCCCAAACTGTCACCTGGAGCCAGCAGAGAGATTTTGTCCCCATCTGGCTCACTGGGAAGAGCTGGCACTGGGATCCCCATGGATATTGTCCCCTCAGCAGACAGGACTGTCCCTTGGCATCACACAACTCACAGCAGGCTCAGGGGGCTGAAACAGCACAGCCAAGGCTTCAGCAAATCCCGGGGCTGCTTTTAGGGGGGCAATTCCCCAGCTCTAAAGCTACCTGGAGAACCTCTCCTCTGCATTATCCCCAAGAGTTAACTCAGAGGGAAGACACTCACAGATTTCAACTGGCTCTTAAGAGCTAAAAGGGTGGAACTTGGGGTTTAGGCCTCTGTGAGCACAACAACCCACCTCAGCAGCACAGCACAGCTCTCCTGGGTTGGAAGATATTTTGTGTACTTGATTTGCCATCTGTCAGAGCTGGGGCAGTTCTCTGCTGTCCATGGGGCAGTTTTCCTTTCTCTCTCCCACAGCCAACCCTCCCTCCAGGAGATCTCTGCTGTCCATGGCCACTGAGTGTCCCTGCAGGGCTGATCCAATCCCAGCATCCCATGGGGAGATGCTCCGCCCAGGGGAGGAGCCAAGCATTCCTACCTGGATCCAATCTGAGCCTGGCCCAGCACAGCAGCCTTTGCCCCCTGCATTGCCAGAGGAGCAGCTTTCTGCTGCCCTGCATTGCCAGAGGGAGCCCAGGCCCATCTGCAGCAGCCCTGGAGCTGCAGAGGAAAACTCCCCCCTTGTGCAGGAACCCTGCTGCAGCAGAGCCACAGCTGGCACTGCAGGAGGGCTGGGCCCCCATGGCATGGGGCTGTGCCCCCACCCTGACACACAGGGGACAGGGACTGCTCTCACTCTGGCTGTGGTTTTTTGTTTGTTTCTACTATCACATTTGTATTTTTAATTTCCCTAGTAAAGAACTGTTATTCCTACTCCCATATCTTTGCCTGAGAGCCCCTTAATTTCAAAATTTTAATAATTCAGAGGGAGGGGGTTTGAATTTTCCATTTCAGGGGAGGCTCCTGCCTTCCTTAGCAGACACCTGGCTTTTCAAATCCAGACAGCCAGCCTCAGCAGCACAGCTGCTCCATCTCCAGCCAGCCCCAAAGGCAGCCTCATGTCCCCCTTTCCTCAGGGGATGTGGCAGGAAAGGGAAATCAAGCACCTTGCCACAGCAACAGCAGTGCCAAGAGCCAAAGCCCTTCCCTGGTTTCCTTCCCTGTGGAAGTTTGGAACCAAACACACAGCTCCTCCAAAATCTCCCTCCCAAGAGAGGGTTGAGCAGGAAAAACTCATTTAAAAAGAGATGTACTCAAAATTTCCCAAGATTAAGTTTATGTGCCTGAACTCTCACTGGAGCTGTATGAGTGGAGATCTTTATTCTGTTCCTTCACCTCTTTTAGCAAGATTTTAACTTCAGGCAGAACCTCTGCCTGCAGATCTAACAACGACAATGATATTTTGGTGCTCATGAAGGGTGGGTTTTGTACAGTTATTCCTCAGATTAATTCCCACACCAGCTGTCCACATGTCTCATGTCCTGGGACAGGGCACAGTGGATGGTTTAACCCAGCACGGGCTGATTCAGGATGGGACAAATGAGTGAAATGCCACCACCCAACTCACTGGGGTGTGAACCAGGGAGCAGAACAAGAACTCAGTAATTGCTCTGTAATTCACCTCCCCCATGGACCAGGCCCAAAAAGGAACAAACACAACTGGCCAGTTATCAACAGCAACCTTTTGATGATGTCAGACCCACAGCAAAGCATCTCAGCCTCACTCCTCCAACAAAACCCATTGCCTGAAGAGCAACAAGGTGGGGAATGAGGCTTCTCATGGAGACCAAAACAAACCAACTTCCCCTGTAGTCACCGGTCTGGACCAGCTTGAACTGCCTTTCTAGATCCTCTAGAAAAGGAAAGGAAGGAAAAAAAATTGCTTAGCAAGATGATTAAATAAAATGTTAGCTATTCCAGCTACCCACTGGCTCTGCCTTTGACGTCAGAGCTGAATGCATTAACTAAATTTGTCGCTCAACAGCTAAAAATATCTAAGGCATTAAAAAAAAATAGGGCAGTGCTGGGAGAACTGGAGGTCCTCAAGAGGCACAAAACCCCTCCAGGTGGGGTTGGCTGTGCTCTTGGGATTAGGATGTTGTGGAAGAGCTGGTGAACATCCAAAGGAAGGGAATGGGATGCTGCTGCCTGTCTGCTCTTGGAGCTGTTGGACTGCCAAGGGTGCCCAAGGTGTTTGAAGATTTCTCCTCTTCCTCAGCTTCCCAACAGATGACCAGTGGAGCTGGGACGCTAGAATGAATAATCAATACTTTAACAGGTCACTAGAGGAAAGAAAACTCCCTTTAAATGATGGAACAGAAGGGTGTGTTGAGTTTAGGAGCCAGCCTTGCTCTTTCCCAGCCCCTTTCCAAGGTTTTTCATCTCTGAGGGAGCTCTGCCTGCTCTCCAAGGGTGCCGTGGACACACCAGGTGCCATTTCCAAAAGGGAGCAGGCAAAGCACAGCAAACACTGGGGTAAAGCCTAAAGCAGCCATTTGCTTTAGCTCCTTGACAGGGGCAGGGGTAGCACCCCAAGAGTCAAACGTCCTTCACCACAGCTTGCTCTCAGCCAGGCTGCTTCTCACATCCTCAACTCCTGAAGGGGTTGTACAGGGTGGCAAATACCTGAGCAAGGAAACCAGCTGCACAGCCTGGGGTGTCCTGGCCTGCTCCAGGGTGGATGCAGTAGTGTGGAAGAGGTTTTACAGCAATTTCTGAGAGCCAGAGAGAAGTTTGATAAGAGGATCCATGTTTAACCCCTGGAAGAATTTCCTACCAAGGTCGTTGACACAGAAACCAAGAAAGAAAGAAGGAGAAATAAGAGAAACCTGCAGCTGCCTGTGCCAATGAGCACTTTGTTTGTTTCTGTGACCAATGGGTAAAGTGTAAACTGATGAGTTTTGTAGGAATATATAAAAAGCATGCAGGCTAGAATAAAAACAGTTTGAAGCCTGATGAAAATGGAGTGTTGCTTTGTGTTGTCTCCATCTCAACCATGACACAGGAGGACAAAGGAAAAGGGCCAGAGAACTTTGGCTGCGGGACAGAACCAAGAGGAAATAAACCCAGGGCTTGTTTAAACTCATGGAAAGCAAACTTTTATTGTTCATGTTTGTGCAGGGGCTGATCCAAGCATCCAAGGCAAGCATGCATTGAACCCCAGGAGTAAACCCTGCCTTAAGTGTGTCATTAATGTTTCACTGATAGGGACAGAGTCAAGCTGGTGCTTTGGACTTGGAGCACAGGAATTACAATGAAGAGATGCTTGAGCTACCTGAAGTTCCCTCCTGCTGCTGTTCCTGTGGCACTGAAGAGGAGGCTTTGCTTCACTAATATTCTACAACAGGTTTACTTCTTACTCTGCCAGAATTTGCATGGGAAAAGCAGTGGCAGGAAACAAAAATCAGAGGATTTGTGCGTGCACTTGGAGGGATCATTGTAATTGTGTTGCTGGGTACTAAAAGAACTCGCAGAGAGTGATCCTACAAACTCCCATAGCCAAAATCCTGGCGCTACACATCAGACACGAGTCAGTGAAGGAGCAGAAACAGCATTACAAGTGATTAAGTGGCATTAATTGTTGTGAGGGTGGGCAGGCCCTGGCACAGGGTGCCCAGAGCAGCTGGGGCTGCCCCTGGATCCCTGGCAGTGCCCAAGGCCAGGCTGGAGCAGCCTGGGATGATGGAAGGGTCCCTGCCCATGGCAGGGGTGGGACTGGGGACATTTTAAGTTCTATTTCCACCCAAACCTCTCTGTGCTTCCATCAGGCTGCAGTAGCAGAGCCCAAACACAGCTGGGGTGAAATGCCAGCAGGGACAGCAAAACCCATTTCCACAAAAACACGGGCGACTCGAGGTTGCAGGAACCACCCCACACAGAAAGCTTTAACGGAAGACATTTCTACCACCAGCTGGAATCCTTCATTTTGCTCCAGCCCACAAAGTGCTGACTCCCCTCACCTGAGCCCTGCTAGAGCTGTGTCACCTCCCCTCCTCCTGACTCCGCTCCCTCCCCGTGGTGGGACATTAACATATGTCCAATCTGCTGAAGGTTAGGGAAGGAATTTCTCCCCAAGAAAGGTTAATAAACAAAGAAGTCCTGCAGTAACAATACAGCCATTGTGTGAAAACTTAATTAGATCAGCAATGCATCAAATGTGCCAACACAGGGACAAACTTGCAAAGGAGTTGTTTAATCTCAGCCCTAGGTCAGAGTCTAAATGAGTGCCTTGCAACAGAGGCTGCTTCTAATTGCGCTGAGAAGCTACAATATGCTGGAAATAAAAGCTGGGGGTAGCTGGCTCTTGTTTTTAAAGCAAAAAAAATTCTTTAGAGATTCAAACAACTCAGACAAATATCAGCCGTAATATTCCTTAAAACAACGCATTTGGGCAAAGAAAGGCTTTTTTAAAAATCAAAAATATTTATTCAAGACCAGCCTGTTTGTAGTCATATTGGATTGGTGAGTACAGGACTCACTCACCCAATTGTCCACCAACATCCCATGAAATAGGAGGAGCACACTCAACACACAAACTCCAACAAAAAAAAAATTATACTTTTGAAACAGCTGTGAAATTGATGGAGTTGATTTTTCTTGGAAATGTCACAACAAACCAACACACTCCAGGAGAGATGTCAGCACTGGCCAGTGAAGATGCAGTGTTTAACTGGAGAGTGAAACTTCCATCCTCAACTCTCACTTGATGTGAGCAGCCCCTGGGAACTCAATTTACAACAACCCAACCTCACTTTGAAGCAGAATGGAGCCTCCTCATCAAAGCAGCTCGTTTCAACCAAGGGGAACAAACTGCTAAAAAAGGGTTTCTTGGTTCTAATTGGGAGAAAATTAAGACTAAAAAAGAGCTGACACTGACAGCCTGATGAGTACCATGCTCTGTAGGTGCTATATAAAATATTCTATATATACACACTGCTTAATAGATACTATAATATGAGTATTTAGGTAGCAGGTACAATAGATACTATGAGTGTTTAGGTAGCAGGTACAATAGATACTATAATATGAGTGTTTAGGTAGCAGGTACAATAGATACTATGAGTATTTAGGTAGCAGGTACAATAGATACTATAATATGAGTGTTTAGGTAGTAGGTACAATAGATACTATAAGATGAGTATTTAGGTAGCAGGTACAATAGATACTATAATATGAGTGTTTAGGTAGCAGGTACAATAGATACTATGAGTATTTAGGTAGCAGGTACAATAGATACTATAATATGAGTGTTTAGGTAGCAGGTACAATAGATACTATGAGTATTTAGGTAGTAGGGAACTATAATATGAGTGTTTGGAATCAATAGCTATAATATGAGTATTTTGGTAGTCCCAAGGTTGGCACTCCCAAGAGCTCCAGGAGTGTTGTGACAGCGCTCTCAGGGATGCACAGGGTGGGATTGCTGGGCTGGGGGTGGGACTGGATGATCCCTGTGGGTCTCTTCCCACTCTGAGCATCCCGTGACTCTGTGCTGCACAGGATTTACTACAGGGACCAAAATTGTGCAGGTATCTCATCCAAAGGATGGTTTTCTAAGTGACCACAGCAACAAAGCAGCAGGAAAATGCCCATTGTTCCCCATACCTATGGGGGATTATACACTTCACAGTGACTAGGAGGGAGTGTTTCTCTGGCTGCCTCCATCTCTGGGCAGGAAATCCATTTTGATGCAGGATGAGCAAAAAGGCTGCTCCCCCTGGGAGAAGCCATTCACAGTTACAAGCAGCAGGGCAGTGACACTGCCCATGCAGCCGCTCCCGGGAGGGGCAGGAGGAAGGAGCTGCTCTGCTCCCAGAGCCCTCTGCCAGGTGTCCGAGCAGAACGGGCACAGCTCCCTGGAGCCGTGGGCACATCTGGGACCATCAGCACTGATACCCCAGGGCCAGAAACGTGGGCTAGGCATGACCTCTGTGGGGACAGAGAGGTCCTTACAGCACAGCTGGGATGTTTTCTTTGTCCCAAAGCACCATAAAACACCAACGGGAACACAGTCCCTAGACTGACACCCCAAGAACCATCCCACAGCCTCAGAGCCTCTGTCTGTCCATCCTCAGATCCTGTAGCATCACCAGTTTGTCTCTCTCCTGCCCCATCCAGAACCCCCAGTCTGTTTTCCATGTGCTGGATGGATTTCAGCAATGCACACAGGATTCAAGATCCAGGTTTGCTAAAGCTGCAGAAGTTTGGGGCTTTGGAAGCCTGAGGGTGCTCCTGCTTTGGGGCAGGGTTGGGAGCAGACAGACAGATCCCACTGTCCCTGGTGCTCTGTCCCACAGGGGATGACACCACTGTCCCACAGTGTCCCTCTGCTCTGTGGCTCTTCATCATTTAACCCCCTCAAAAGCCTTGTCTGGGCTCCTTCCTGAGCTCTGGTTCAGAGCAAACCCCACTGGGCATGGAAAGGTCCCACCTTGCACAGCCCACACCAGACTGCTGCCATGGGCCTGTCCCCACAGGGTGTCCTAAGTTGGAAGGGACCCACCAGGGTCACTGTGTCCAACCCCTGGCCCTGCACAGACACCCCGAGGGTCACATCACAAACTGGGGTGACCCAGAGTGCTGCAGCATCTCACCCAGTAACCCCATTCCTGGCCAAATGTTCCCCCAGGGTTTGCCCAGCATATTCCTCTTCAGGAACAGACCCTTAGAGACATTCAGGGCACAAACTCCTCAAGTGCAACTGCCTAGGAAGCAACGGGGTCCAAACACAATCCCCATGGGAAAGAAAAGCCAGAGCAGGAGCAGGGGTTGGGTGCAGAAGGGAAAGTGAGGAGGGAAATGCCTGGTCCTGGCTGGGATTTTAGGTCAAGTCAGGGAGGACCAGAGTGGAGGAGAATTCTCTCCCACGTGGGTGTTGTGTGCCCAAACACTGCTGAGCATCACCAGCCCCTGCCTGCACCACCCATCCTCCTGCTGCAGCACATCCCCTCTGTGGGAGCCCGGGAAATTCCTCTGGCTGCCCTGGAGGGCTGGAGACCCTGTCAGGGAGCTCCGAGGCCTTGACACAGAGCCCAGGACCCCTGTGCCTTTGATTTAGCCCTTGGAAAAAACAATTATTGTTTATTTTATATGAAGGATTACAAGCCACGACAGTTTAAGTAGAATGATAGTGAATTTATCACAGGGTGAAAAAGTAGATTTTGGGGTTTTTAGAATGGGGGTTCAGGGGGCAAGATGGAGGAACCTGAGTGTGTCCAGCCTTTCTCCTTCTTGACCTCCATCTTCTGCTGTGATGGTGGCACTTTAGGATTGGTTTAGAGTAGAAGCTCACTGTCTAACATAGGTGATGGATATTGGGAAGTAATTGTAAATATTGTACACGTAGTTTTTAGTATAAAGACATAACACCACCCCAGGGGCAGGCAGAGAATGCCTGGACTGTCCTGCTGGATGGACCTCGGCTGGACAGGAGAAATCTTTTTATAGATAAGGAACAATAAACAACCTTGAGACCAAGAACTGAAGAGTTCTAACTCTTTCTTCGAGCGCTGGGCTGGGAAAAAGAGACTTTCTAACAAATCTCGGGGTCACTCTGAGCAGCAGAGATTCCGAGACCCCTCCATCCTCAGGGGCAAGGAGAGAGTTCAGATTTCTCCAGGTCTCCAGGTCAGCACTGCCCTCTGCGCACCAGGGCACAAACCCCAAAACTCACACCAGAGCCTGATCCTACCCTGCCCCAGCCCATGAGCAGGGTTGTCACCACTCCCCTGGTCCCAGCCCTCAGAGCACTCATCCTCCCCCTTCCATCTTCCAGCCTCAATTATTCATGGGTGGCAGCAGTGGTGCAGAAGTACAGCCAGAGAGGAACTCAGAGACACTTGGGGAGCTGTCACCCCATCCCCAGCTGCAGATCCCCCAGGACTGGGCTCCAGCCACTGTAATGAGCTCTGCAAGAACCTCAGCACCCGGCCCCCAGCCCCAGGGGGACAGGAACCAACACAAGAGCAGCTCTAATGGTGCAGCACACAGGCAGGGATCAAAAACTCCTGCTGAATATGGAGGAGAGGAGATATATATGCTCGCACATAAAACATAAATGCTCTCAGCCATCAATATTGATGTTTCCCTGTTCCCATAGAACCAGACCAAGGATAATTACATGCAATTTTTATGCTGCCTCCAACATACTTCAGTGCCTGCACATCAAAGCCAGGGTAGGTAATGCTACAAGTGCCAGGAGAGCCCTGGATCAAAATGGAGCTGGTGGAGAGAAGCAATGGGTGGTGGGGTGGGGAAGGCAGCAGCCTCTGCACGCTGGCTGCTGCCTGTGGTGACAAAGGGAATAATAACAGAGGTGATCACAGGCTGGGCCCAATTATCCCATGTGCAAGCCCAGTGTTGGAGCCTGGAAGGGCAGGGGGAGCTGGCTGGGAGCCTGGTGGGGCATCAAAGCCATGAGCTATCAAAGCCATGCACAGAAACACCTTCAGCAAACTCCAGGTGCCAGGGAGCAGGAGCAGAATTCCTGGCCTGGCACAGAGCAGGGAGCAGCTGGAGGCAGATCCTTCCCATCCTCTCATCCCCAGCTCGGAGCAAGAGCTGCTGCAGTGCCCCGGGGGAGCCCTGAAAGCTTTTACAGAGCTGGCACATCTCCACCCCACCTCCATCCTGGAGACAGGCTCACCCCCAGCCTCAGACCATAAGTGCCTCTAAATCAGAGCCCAGGAAGCTTTTCCACAGCCTTGGGAGGCAGATGCAGGCTCTCCTCGCAGCTGCAGCTGACAAACAAGGCCTTGCTCTCCTGAGGCCCCGTGAGCACCTTCACTAGGGCTGGATAAAAGCAAGGATCTCACAAAACCCAGCCACACCTCAGCTTTCTAGGGAGCACCAGGGATGGAATCAAACACAGCTTGGACCCCAGGCCCATATCTGACCCCGGCAGAGGGCTATTTACAAATCACAAACGAGACGGGACGACCGTGGACCGTGCCTGGAGCTGTTTTATTTTCCAGCATCAGTCTCATTCATGGTTATGACAATGGGAAGATGCCAGCAGCTCACATCCCAGGCAGCAGACCAAGAATTTAATGTTACAACTCACTTTATAAGTTTTTGACCAATCACACAAAGCAAAAGCACATTGACAGTAATTCTATCTAATCACTATAAGCACAGGTACCTTTTGTTAAAACAAGGCTTGCTTATTTCAAATACAATACCTGCTTGTAAGCCTTAAACACAACACACAGAGCTCCCTTATTAAGCTTCAACCTTCCTAATATCTTGCTAGATAAACTTTTCTGTAGTTTAGGGAGTTATTCTAGACAAGCGTTAATACACAGACCATTGTTCTATTTGTTCTTGCTTTTCTACATTTTACATAATTTTTCTGCTGACCAATCTCATGGCTGCTGCTTAGCTCTAATCACAGTTCTACTGCCTCTGGGGCCTGCCTTTTGCAGCTTTCCCAAAACCCTCTGGTTTTGTAGATTCCCACAATATCTTTCTTCCAAGACAAAGCAAATTGCCAGGCAGCAGCACCCAGATGTCCCCACCCCGTGGGCAGGGGCGACGCGCGGAGTTGTAGCGCGAGTGCGCGATTGAACCTTCACCCGGGGCTGGATAAAAACAAGGATTGCACAAAACCCAGCTCCTGCAGCCACACCTCAGCTTCCCAGGGAGCACCAAGGCATGGAATCAAACACAGCTTGGACCCCAGGCCCATCTCTTTCTTCCAGGACAAAGCAAATTGCTGGGCAGCAGCACCCAGATGTCCCCACCCCGTGGGTAGGAGCGGCGCGGAGTTGTAGCGTGAGCGCGCGATTGAACGTTTTCCCTTGAATGACAGTTTTAATGAAAGACATCTCAGCGCTTGGAAAATCAGCATAAATGATCAGTTGCTAATCTTGTATCTCCCAGTAACTCTGGGAAGGCAAAAATAGAGCAGGCAGAATAAACTGGGGGCTGCGAGCGGGGGTGGGGAGAGAAGTGGGGGTATGTTTTGCTCCTCTTTCTGAGAGCTCACATAGCAATTGCCGCTGATTAAAAAACCCACTTTTCTTACAAAAGGCACGATTTGCTGAGCACCAGTGTTGAACAATAGTGGGGGCTGTCTCCAGGCTCAGCAGAGGGAGCTGGATCAGCCACTTTTCGTGCAGTCTTTAACCTCCTACACCCAGCACGTCCCTGCCATCACTCAGGAGTGCTTTATCCCAACCTGAGGAGCCACAGGTTGGGAACCCCCTGGCCCAGAAACTTTGCAGGATGGGAGCAGACAGGAACAGCAAAAGATGAGTGGGTGATGCAGATTTTCTAAATAAGCATAAAGCCACGAGTTCCCAGTTGAAGACAAACACCAAGAGGATGCCGCTGCATTCACTGGGCAGGTTTTTGTGTGCACAGAATCCCAGACTGGTTTGGGTTGGAAGGGACATTAAAACTCCTCTCCTTCCACCCCCTGCCATGGGCAGGGACACCTTCCACTCTCCCAGGTTGCCCTGGTCATTAAAACTCCAGGCTAAAGCCCAGGGGAAACCAATTCCCCTCCTGTCCCCCAGGCCCTGCTCTGATCCAGGCTGGCATTCCCCACTTCCCAAGGCCAACACAGCATCCTCTGCTTTGCCTTCAACTTTCTCATCTCTTCTGTTCTCCTCAGAGTCTAACCCTGGCCCTGTCACCATGGTACCTGAGCTCCCAGTGGCAAATTATTAATCTTTACAACATAAGGAGGGACAATTTTGACATCAATATATGACTTGTAATAGCTGCTGTCTGTATGATAGCACCATTTTAGTACTTCTTTTCATTTCTGTGCTTTTTTATGAGGCTATTTTCTTTATTAGTGCATTTTTATAGCTTGTGCAACACCTTAAGTGCCTCCAAGAAGGTACTTTATAAATAAAATTTTAATAAGATTAAGGATTTAACTCAAGGAAAAAAAAAACCCACTTGGCCAAGTTATGAATCACATGGTCCCTGTTCCATACCCTTCTTGTTTGTGCATGTCCTCATATAGCCCACAGGTTTTCAGTTTTGGTGCCATACTTCTGGCAAAACAGTTGGAATCTCAGCAGAACTCCATATTTCACATGGAGAGCTAACAGGACTTTTGGAGAGGTTATATTTCTTATTTTCTGCGCATTTTAGAACTGAGTTCCAGAACGGTAACAGTTTCTATCACTTTGTTTGAGGCTTTTTAAAATTTTAATGGCAACAGAGCCACCAATTACCTGCAGCCAACAGGACAGAGCCCAGCAGGCCAAAGGGCTAATATAAACCTGTTCTCATGGCAATTTGATTTTCACTTGCACCACACAAATGGGAAAATTAGGGCTGGACAAGCCTGGCTCACTAAATTATCATTAAAGATGGAGCGACAGAGCAAAGCAAGAAGGACTTGATGTGGGGTTGAGTGTCTCCAAGACACACTCCTAAATTACAAGTGAAACTCTGGTTCTCCAAGGAAATAAAGCTCTTGTTTGGTTTAACTCAGGAGAAAAGGTCTTTAAAAGTCTCAAACTCAGCAGAAAGACCTGGCTGCCTTCCTGGATCCTGGAGCACATGGATTTCACAGCCCACCTTTAAGGATAACAGCAGAGCCTTTTTTTTTTTTTTCCAAAGAAGCCTCAGCAGCTTTCCCTGTCAATGCAGCAATCCCATCTGTGGGAAAACAAGAGCCACTCTCAAAGGGGCACTACAGCATTATTTGAGTTAAAAACTGGGCACTTCCCACAGCACAGCCTGGGACACCACAGCAGCCCCACAAACTCCCCATGGCCCACACCTCACCTCCCCCAAACAGTCTTTTAAATGCAAAGAACATGTAAAAAACCCAAAAACCTCCATTCTCAATAGACACAACAGTGAAAGACTTCAAGCAGATAGCTGCTGGTCCCTGCTTTTCTCAGGGAGGAGAATTCAGGAGCAAACACACCTTCAGCCGCAGAGGTGACGCCAAATTCCAGGTCTCAGCCTCCGTGCCCAGCTCAGCCAGCATCCCTGTCCCAGGATTCCCGGTGTTTTGGGGGGATTTTTGAGCTCCTCAAAACATCAACTCCTTCTTGGAGAAAACTCAAACCTCTCCTCACCCAGCTCAGGCCATTTATTGGACACAGCTGTGGCCTGAGGGCAGGCCTGGGCCATTGGGACAGCTGTCCAAGGATTTCAAACACGTTCTGTCCCCCACACCCCTGGTCCCAGGATTGTTTGAACTCAGTGCCATGGGCCAAAGGTGTCTCAAGGCTTTCAAACACAGCCCCTCCTGCTGAACTCAGTGATCTCTCACTTCTCCATCAGTGCTCCCCACACTCTCAGGCATTATCCAACAAATGGGATCTTTCACCAGGATCCCTGAGGAAATGGGCGGGTGCTGCACTGACAAAATTAATTCAGCCCTGAAACAATTCCTGCATTTGGAGTCTGCTTGCTGAGCTGAAGGGAAGGCTGTCAAAGCACCACGGGGGAAAGATTTGAGGACAAAGAGATCCCTTGGGTCTCACAGGTGGCCAGGGAGGATGTGTGACCAGGAAGCAGCATCCCATGGGTGGTGGCACCCTGGGAATGGCTCAGCACCTGGGTGGAGGCTGCACCTTCCTTCTCCACACACACTTTGAGCTCCTCCTTTCCTTCTCCACACACACTTTGTACCACTCTGCTGCAAAGTCCTCCTCCAGCTCTGAATCCAAAAGCCTCCCAGAGCCTAAAGTTCCTTTTTTTTTCTCCCAATCCACCTCCCAAGCCCCCTGAAATGTGCCTTCAGTGTATCAGCAGCAAAGACCCTTGGCACACAGAGTCCATTTCCAGTGATGGCCCATAACTGCTTGTCAGAAATACCCTCATCAGCCCACTTTGTATTAATCAGAGCTATTCACAAAAGAAAAACAATTTCTCCCTGCTCCCTTCAGGTAATTATATTTTGCCCTGCAGCATGAGATTTTATTATGTTTAGTCCCATTTTATTTCCAGCCTGAAGAGAGACCACAAAGTCTCAGATCGGAGCAATAAAAGGAGATGATGCTCAAGCCCAGTCTTTTGCAAGTCAGCATCTGACCTGAGTTAAAATCATTCAAGCACAATAGAGGGGGGGAAAAGTCCTTGAGATTTGTATCTATTTGAAGAGGGCAGGAATGCTGGCTGAATCATGAACTCTGGGGAATACAAATGCCTCCCGAAGGAGAGAGGCCTTCATTGTCAATGTGCTTTAAAAAGAAAGGAATGTTTCATGTGGGTGTGTGCTGTTGTTTTTTTTCCTTTCCACTGTAGAGCAAGTGTCCCATCTTATTTCTCAAATGGTCTTTGCTTTGTTGAAGCCTCATCTATTAATAATCCTTCACTGGAAGGGGAAAGGAAAAAGCAAGCTTCTGTCAGACATACAAGCTGTTAGTCTGGGGTGGACAAAAATAAACCAAAGCTGCACAATTAGCTGCAGCACAGGTCACTTGTCTGCAGTTCTGACTGGCTGTAACTATAACCCTGCTGAACTTTGCTCTGGGAATGTGGAGTTGGGCAGTGCTCGGGGGCCAGGAGTGTCCTGGAGCCCTGCACTAAACTGAGGAGGTTTCCTGAACTGGCCAACAGCCCCTAATACATCAATATCCTCAACTTGGCTCCAAGGTGGTGTTTTTGTCTTGAAAACATAGAGGAACAAGATCAATGGAATCCCAGAATGGCTTGGGGTGGGAGGGACCTGAAAGCCCATCCAGTGCCACCCCTGCCATGGCAGGGACAGCTCCCACTGTCCCAGGCTGCTCCCAGCCCTGTCCTGATCCCTTGGGCACTGCCAGGGATCCAGGGGCAGACACAGCTGCTCTGGGCACCCTGTGCCAGGGCCTGCCCACCCTCATCCTGCCCATGCTCCTTATGGAAACCGGACATTCAGGCAGCTGTCCTGGGTTCGGGAGCTTCCTCAAGATGTGCTGTGCTTTCTCCTTCATATTCATTCCAAGCTGGCTCTGAGCCCTGCAGAAACAGGGGTGGTTTTCCCTCAACCCCTTCTCAAACCTGAGGCCTGGAGGACCAGGGACCCTTCAATCCCAAATACTGGGGCTGTGCCCTGGGGACCCTGGAATCCCAAATGGTGAATCTGTGTCCTGGGGACCCTGCAATCCCAAAGTCTGGGGCTGTGTGTGCCCTAGGGACCCTGCAATCCCAAATGCTGGGGCTGAGTGTGCCCTGGGGACCCTGCAGTCCCAAATGCTGGGGCCCTGCAGTGCCTGCTGGAGCTGGCAGTGCCAGCAGCCCCTGAGCCACCCCACCCTGGTGATTCTCATGCTCCCAGCTCAGTCTCTGTCACTGTCACCTCTCTGGCACCAGGTCCCCAAGGAGCTGAGGGTTGATCACACGTGGCTGAGCCCTTGCCATGGAGGTGATGCTCCACCCTGAGAGTGTGGGATGCGGGCAGCAGCTCCAGGAGGGCTCTGGGATGAGCTTAAATTTGCAGTTCCCCAAGTGAAACCCTGCCTTGTTTTCACAGGTCTGCTCCAACCCGCGGCCCTTTGCGAGGGAATGGAATGTGCTGGAAGCGTCAGCCCGGAGCTGTGGCGGTGCTGGGGATGCTCAAATGCCACTGCTGAGCTCAGCCGTGCCTGGGAGAGGTGTGAAGGGAGGCAGGGAGGCAGCCAAGGACCTGCGTCACCGTGCGGGAGCCTGCCGGAGCCACCCGCTGCCTGCGCAGGCACAGAGGCTGGGGGAGCCTCACAGGAGCCTCTTCCTCACACACAGCACCCTCCTCTTCCTCACAGGCAGAACCGTCTTCTTCCACACAGGCAGCACCCTCCTCTTCCTCACAGGCAGAACCCTCCTCTTCCTCACAGGCAGCACCCTCCTCTTCCTCACACACACAGCACCCTCCTCTTCCTCACACACGGCACCCTCCTCTTCCTCACACGCACGGCACCCTCCTCTTCCTCACAGGCAGCATCCTCCTCTTCCTCACAGGCAGCACCCCCAGGGTCCCAGGGCCTGCCCGGGATGGGAACCCAGCCCTGGGGCACAGGGGGAGAGGTGACAGTGACACAGACTGAGCTGGGAGCACGAGAATCACCAGGGCGGGGTGGCTCAGGGGCTGCTGGCACTGCCAGCTACACCAGGCACTGCAGGGCCCCAGCATTTGGGATTGCAGGGACCCCAGGGCACAGATTCAGCATTTGGGATTGCAGGGACCCCAGGGCACAACCCCAGAATTTGGGATCACAGGGTCCCCAGGGCACAGATTCAGCATTTGGGATCCCAGGGACCTCAGGGCACACACAGCCCCAGCATTTGGGATTCAGGGTCCCCAGGACACAGATTCAGAATTTGGGATTGAAGGGATCCCCAGTCCCAGGGCACAGCCCCAGCATTTGGGATTGCAGGACCCCAGGGCACAGATTCAGCATTTGGGATCGCAGGTCCCTTTTCCCCAGGGCACACACAGCCCCAGCATTTGGGATTCCAGAGTCCCCAGGACCCAGCCCCAGCATTTGGGACTGCCTGCCCCCTTGCTCCTGCTCAGAACAGCAGCATCACTCTTTGCAATGAGTTCTGCTGCAGTATTCCCAGTCTTTCTCTTCCCCCTCAGCTGCAGAAAAGTATGCCAAATCATTAAAATAATTCACTTTTCAGGTCCTTTCAAAGGCCACAGTCTGGTTTGCTGGGTTGGGGTTCCCATTTTTCTCCCCAGGTTTATTTCTTTTCCCTCTGCAGCAAATACACCAGCACGACTCAGGTGGGAGAACCTCAGCAAACACATCTTGGGGTCTGGCAGGATCAAAGCTCCACACACAGCAAAAGGAGGAGACCCCTCCTGTCACAGCAAAGGGCAGGTTTGGAACCTTGTTTTCTTTGGAGAAGGCTAAAAAAACCATCTGTGTTCCCAAATACCACCCCAGTGAACGCTGAGCTGAGCAGCGGGACTGAGCCTTGCTCTCTGGGGCCTGGGTGATGTACAGGATCCTCAGGGATGTCCCTGGCAGCTCCTGGGGAGGGATGAGCTGCAGCCATGGGAGCCAACAGAGGGGAAGGTGTCCAGCCCCAGGAGCAGCAAGAAGTGAGCCCACATCCCCCATGCACATGAGGAGCCATCCATCATCCCCTTCCCTCAGCAGCGCCCAGAGCCCTCAGGCCTTGGAGAAAGGAGGAGAACTCAGCTGGGGCTGCTTCCAGAGGCCCCCCAGGTGCAGTGGGGATGGGAACTGCAGCAGCTCCTTGGTGGAGGGAAAGGGTGTGAATTACTCACCTGGAGCGCACGCAGCTCCAGCCTGCACACCCCCAGCACAGCCCCTTGCCCACGGCTTCCAGCACCTTCTCTCACACGTTTTCCCTCCCACACCAGGCACTGCATCCCAGCCAAGCCCGAGCTGGCTGTCCCTGAGGTTTCTGCACCAGGGAGCCTGGAGGAGGAGCAGGAGAATTCACATCTCCATGTGCACCCCAGCCTTCCAGCCTCAGGGCAGCAAACAGCCCCAACCAACAACCCAAATATTATTTTATCAGCTAATCCCACCCATTGCCAAATCCAGCGTGAAAAACCTTCCACGCAGAGCCCTTCCAGCTCAGTGGCACCAAGGCTGACTTGTTGCCAGGCCCCAGAGCCCGGGGATTGCAGTGTATCAGCACAGGCTGTTTTATCTGCAGGGAAATAAACCCAGACCTGCTGAGCACAGCTGAGTGCAACATCACCATAGAAACCGGGAGAGGAACTGGGGGAAGCGGCTCTCCCAGTTCCTCCCAACGTGACAGCGAGCAGAGCCCAGCCCCTCTGGGCCAGGTGGGAGCAGCTCTGTCCCACTGGGGACATGCCCCACTCCCCCTGGGCTGTGTTTGTAGCCTCAGGCAGGTTTCCACACCAGCCCTCTCTGGAAGCATCCCAATGACGCTGCCTGGCCCTGCACAGCCCCACAGGCACCCTCAGGCTCTGTGTTGTGGTGTTGGGAGGGTCCCCAGCACGAGGGGAGAGACGAGAATTGTCTCCAAGCTCTCAGAAGGCTGATTTGTTGTTTTATGATACTATATTAAAAGAAAATTCTATACTAAAACCATACTAAAGAAAGAGAAAGGAGGCATCAGAATATTGTAAATCAAAGGTGACTCCAGCGCTGGTGAGGGAGAGAGGATGATGCATCTGACTCCACCATCAGAAGGCTAAATAATCACTTTATTATACTCTACCATGGACATTTCATCTAAACTGAATCTGCCAAGCACTCACTCTGCACACACCTGCTCACACTGCACTGACTCTCCTGACACACAATCACACACCTGGCCCTGATAAGCCAAGGAAACAAAACATCCTCACTTTGGATAAACAATCTCCATATTTCCATATTGCATTCTACTTTGGCACAACAGAGGCACAGCAAGTGATAAGAACTGTGTTATCCCTTTCTCTGAGGTTCAGAGAATGTGAATCTCAGAAATCCTTGGAAATAATTGTACCTTGCTTTTCTCTGTGAAGAGAAATGTGGCAACATCAGAAGGCTAGAGAAGAATGATAACAAAAACCCACGAGTGACCAGAGAGCCTGACACAGCTGGACTGGGATTGGTCATTAATTAAAAACAATTCACAAGAAACCAATCAAATACACACCTGTTGGTGAGCAACCTCCAGACCACATTCCAAGCAATCAGATAATCATTGTTTACATTTCTTTTCTGAGGCTTCTCAGGAGAAAAATCCTGGCAAAGGGATTTTTCATAAAATATCATGGTGACAGCACTGAACACCTTTTCCTTCTCATTCCTTCAGAGGAGGAAGGGAATAACCAGCCTGGGGTGAGACCACAGAGCTCCTGGACCTTCCACCTCCAGCACAAATTGAAACCCATCCCCACTCTGGAGTCAATTTTGTGTGTGACAAGGCATTTTCTGGAGAGAGAGATCCAGTCTGAGGAAATCCATCCTCAACTGTGGTCTTGCCCAAATTCCTTGGAGTAAAGGCAGGAAATCCCAGGAGTGTCCCATTCACCTCCTCCCCTCCCTTCCAGGCCTGCAGGTGCCATGGGACTCAGCCTTGATGGGAGCATGAGAGAGATCCTGGGTTGTGCCAGTGCCATGGAACCCTGGAATCATGGAATGTTCTGGGACAGAAGGGACCTCAAAACTCACCCCATCCCACCCCTGCCATGGCAGGGACTGCTCCCACTGTCCCAGGCTGCTCCCAGCCCTGCCCAGCCTGGCCTTGGGCACTGCCAGGGATCCAGGGGCAGCCCCAGCTGCTCTGGGCACCCTGTGCCAGGGAACAATTCCTGATTCCCAATATCCCATCCATCCCTGCCCTCTGGCAGTGGGAGCCATTCCCTGTGTCCTGGCCCTCCATCCCTTGTTGTCTCTCTCCACCTTTCCTGTTGGCTCCTTCAGGCACTGGAAGGCCACAATTGGGTGTCCACAAAGTTTCTCCTTTCCAGGCTGAAGAACCCCAGTTCTCCCAGCCTTTCCCTATAGGAAGGGTGCTCCACCCTCCCATCGTCCTCAGCTCCTCTGTGAGTTCAAACATTCCACTTTCCACCCATGTGGGGTTGCTTTCTCATTCCTTTTTTCAACAATTACCTGCGATTTCTCCTTGTGCCTCCCTAGAAAGAAAAGGAGCTGCTGATCCACTGGCCCCTTGTCTCTTATTTTTTACATCTCTCATGGTCCTTTTTAGACATCTTTTACATTAACTGACCTTCAAGTTTTCATTAATATTGCTCCAGTGCTACTGGTTCTCATCCTGACAACTTCCATTGCTCTTCCATGAACTCAGGGATCAGTGAGTAGCTCAGGAAAGGATCTTTTGCTCATATATTGACTTTTTTTTATCCCAATGTAATGATAATGGATATATTACTATTTTCACTTATTTTATTACTATTTTCACTATTGCCAGGCATTGAGGAGGTTTCCCACTTGCTCTCCACAGCTTCTCCTGGATCTCTCACCCTTTTCCCACAGTTACCCCTCCCTTAGGGTGCATTTATCACCCAGAAAGTCAAACTATCCCCTCCATGGCATGAGCTGTCCTTCCACGGCTGTCAGCTCTGATTCCTCCTGTTCCCATCCTGTTTGGTCCCCACCTCCCGAAATTCTTGGCTAAGCTCATTAATTCCATGAGATTTTGACCCCTGCATCTTCACAGCCATTCTTCCAGGCCATTAACACATTGTCCATCAGTGCTAATCAATGTTTCCTGCCAGAGGAGATGCAACAATTACAGCCTTACATGGAAGCTTCGTTTCTTCCGAATCCCATTCCCAAAATCGAGATGTGAGGTCATTGTGCTGGAGAAAGGAGTTAGATTGTCTGGCAAGCCAGAGATTAATAACTGTCCCACAGGTTGAAATTGAGCCTCTAATTGGTTTCAGATCCAATTCCTGTTTGTATAGGACTGAGTAAAATACAGGCCGGGATCATCTGCGGGCTCTTTACAAATGGGGATAAATAGGATCATAAAATGAAATGTTAGGTAATAATTTCTTAAATTAAAATATTGTGGATGTGATGATGGAAGGTGAGATTACCCAGGACAGAGCCCTTCTTCTCCTGAAGAACTGAAACAAGAAATTCACTTCAATTCAAAGCCCTTTTCAGATGCTTTGAATTTAGGAACACTGGAAGAAAGCACTCAAAGGCAGTGGGGTGTGCATGGGAAGGGGGATTGTGTGTGCCCAGAGCAGCTGGGGCTGCCGGTGGATCCCTGGCAGTGCCCAAGGCCAGGCTGGACAGGGCTGGGAGCAGCCTGGGACAGTGGGAGCTGTCCCTGCCCATGGCAGGAGGAGTGGAACAAGTCCAACCTAAACCATCTATGATTCTCTGTATAAAAAAAAATACTTTGCCACCCTAACAGCTCTAGAAGTGGGTCCTCTTTGGAATATCCAATGTGAAATGGAAGAAATTCTTGGTTGTGGATGGGGAAAACAACTGATTAAACCCTGGGGGGAAAAAAACCCCAAAAAAACATGGAAAAAATCTCAAATTTCTAACAATATTCAATTAACAGAATTCACAGACTCACTGGGTTGGAAGAGACCTTCAAGACCATTGAGTCCAACCCAGCCCCAACCCCTCAACTCAACCCTGGCCCCCAGTGCCACATCCAGGCTTTGTTAAACACACCCAGGGATGGGGACTCCAGCCCCTCCCTGGGCAGCCATTCCAGAACTTTATCACTCTTTCTGTAAAAAACATTTTCCTGCTATCCAGCCTGAATTTCCCTTGGTGCAGCTCGAGGCTGTGTGCTCTGGTTGTGTCAGTGCTGCTGGAGAAAGAGCCCAGCCCCAGCTGAGCACAGGCACCTCTCAGGAGCTGTGCAGAGCGATGGGGGCACCCCTGAGCCTCCTTTTCTCCAGGCTGAGCACCCCCAGCTCCCTCAGGGGCTCCTCACAGGGTTTGTGTTCCCAGCCCCTCTCCAGCCTCGCTGCCCCCTCTGGACGCGCTCAAGCATCCCAATGTCCTTCCTAACCTGTATTTTAGGTTCCTCCTCCTAAATCAGATTAAACCTGTCCTGGGTGAAATTTGTGGGACAAACACCTGGAGAGAAGAGACCCTGAGAAAGGAGAGGATGAACACATCAAACCTTCCAGCTCAAAATAATAGCAACAAAATCTGCAAATACTGACTGAGCACACATTGAGGGCAGAGGAAATCCCAGGCAGAGATGTGTTGGAAAAGGAGGGACAGCCCAGCTGCTCCTCTCCTGCCTGAGGGCTTCCAGGACTTGCCTACCACTGGTCCAGGGCCATTTTGGGCAGATTGTTCTGTAGAGATATTGGGAAGGATGGAAGTTTGACAAGAAAGTCTCAGAGCTAAGTGTGCTTGGCAGAAAGATCTCTGAATGTAGAACCTGAGAGCGGAATAGAGATGGAAACAAGTTTTGATATAGAAGAACAATGGATGTGTAAATTAAGGATTGCTGAGCCAGTCTTAGTGGACAACTAAAAAAGCAATGGTTAAGTCAGTTGGAAAGAGATTTTATGACTCAGAGCAAAGGATAAGCTGACCACAAGCAAAAGGATGTGTTTACCAAGCAGAAAGATACCACAGGCAAGTAAGACATGTTGATGTGGCAGGTAGAAAAAAGGTCTAAGAATTTTCCACTGCAAGAAAACTGAAAAACAACTTCAAGCTTAAACTGTACCATACTAACTCATGTGGTTGGATATTATTGATTTTATACTATGGTGATGATAGTAGTTATGATAGGCTACAGGTAATAGTATAGATTGGTTGTCATGTTATTAAGATGCTCAGCAAAGAAAAATATTCAAAGCAATATAACCAAAATCAAAGTATCTTTAGGCTTCTCTATAGATGTAGCTGAGAGCTGTGTGTGTGGCTCTGTCTAACTCATGTGGTTGGATATTATTGATTTTATACATGTTATGAAGACTGTCTGTTAAAACCAAAGAAAAATATTCTATACAATAAGCTTTCTATAGATGTAGCTGAGAGCTGTGTGTGTGGCTCTGTCACTCATGACCCAAGACTGCTGTAAAACCTTCTATACAATAAGCAGCATTTTGAAGAGCTGTAATATACAATAAACAGCATTTTGTATACAATAAACAGCATTTTGAAGAGCAACCTGGAGTCCTGCATCTCTTGTCTCAGGCTCTTACTTAGAGGAGTTACAAAAAGTCTCTAAGAGAATCCTGCACAGCTCAGAGCCCAAAAACACCACAGCAAAGGAGAGGGGAATATGGTGCTCAGGGCAGTGATTGGCAGCTGCCACGCTCACTCCAGCCAGGAATTTGTTTGGAAAACTCTGCTCATTCTTCACTCAGCTCCTTTTCCCCCTCAGGGAAAGGCAGAGGGACCTGTGAATCCTTGGTTTGGCAGAGGGGGTGGTTATTGAAAGGTTTTTTTGCCTCCAGTTTTGTTCCTCCCTTTCCTCACCCAAGCCCCATTTTATGAGCCGCAGCTTCTGAAAGAGCATTAAAGCTTCAGAGCATTTGTGAAGGACAAAGTGAAGAGAAGGCAACTTCCTTACAACTTCACTGAAATCCAAGGAAAACTGGGGGAACTTCCATGCCCCTCCAGATCATCAGCACAGAGGCTGAGGAAGATGAAGGAAAACCAAAATGGAATGAAACCTTCAAGCGCCTCGCCAGCAATTCATCTATCCCAGGAGGAACAGGAGGCCTGAGGATAGAAACTGTCCTTTTTCTGAACATCTTAAACTTGAGATAATCAGTGTAGAGCCAGAGTTTTTTTCCTCACATTTTCCTGAGGAAAAAAGAGAAAATAAAAGATCTCTGTGAGGCAAAAGCCACACGTGCTCCCATGCCCTGGGAATTTTGCTTGGAGATGAATCTTCCTGCCTCTTGTCTGCCTTGGGTTCACCCTCTCCTTGGCTGCAGCCCTTTGTGATTCCCTGTGTTTGAAGCTGCTCAAGCTTGTCTTTGTTGCACAAAACCTGCCTGTAGTGCTCTGTGTTTTCCAGGAAAATGCTGGCAGGAGATCCATAACCTTCCAGCATCCCTTTCTTGTTTCCTTCTAAGGCCTGAACTCTCTCAGTGGCCCCTTCAGATGTTTTCAGCTGAATTTAACAGCTGAAACCTGCCACCAGCAATGCCCAAATGCTGCAGTGAGGAATTGGGTTTATTCCAGGTATTTCTGCTGGAATTACAGGCCACAGACACAACAAAGCTCTGCATATAATAATATCCTTCCTATCAATATCCTTCCCAAAAAAAAAGGTTTCAAAAGAGCCCAGATAAGCAGAATAAAAGCTTCTTCTTTCTTACATCATGCTTTTCTTTTCCCCCGAATCCCTTTCAGGGCTTGGTGAGAGGGAGACAAATCATCTCAATTACAAATAATCTCAATTTCCCGATTCTCTGTTTACTTTGCTGGGTTTCCTTGTCAGGTCTAAGGTCTTCCCAAGGCAGATCCCTTCTAATCCAAGAGAAATTAGTTTCAGAGGAGACTGGCAAAGGAAAATCCCAATTGCTGACACTTTCCTGAGGGGGAAAACTGTGTCTCTGAGTGCAGAAACAACAGGAAAAAATAATTATTGCCACCTGCAGCTGGACAAGGGAACTTTTCAGTTGGATCATCCAAATGAACTGGAGAAAATAATTTTATGGAATCACAGAATGGTTTGGGTTGGGAGGGACCTTAAAGCCCATCTCATTCCAACCCCACAGGCAGGGACACCAGTGAAGCCCATTTGCACACATTGTGCTTTCCCAAGGAAAAAGCATCCGAGAAAAGCCACCTCAGGCCAACCAAATATTTCATTTGACCTGAAGGTAACAGATTTATGGCATCTGAGTCACTTAATTAATTTTTATTTACAGTTTAGATCAGTGCTATTTCCAAGCATAAAGTCAAAGGAAGCATTTCAAGTACATAAAAGCAATATATTTCAAAACGAAACACTTTCAATTTTCTTCCTTCTCCATTTTTGGCTTGAAACATCCATATTTCACCAAATGGATTAAGAGATTCAAAAAGAAATCTCATGTTTTCTTCATGGTGTTACTTTTTTCCCTGTGTACACTCTTAATGGGCTCTTTGGCCTTCAGGAGAGCCCTTTGTTCAGCAAGAAGGGCTGGAACAAGTTGCAAAAAGCTCTTAATGAACACATCAGAGCTTAGAAAATGAGGATGAAGGAGACCTGGGGTGGCCCAGCCCCTGGAAAATGTCACAGCCCTGCTGAGAAAACTTTGCTGCCTCTGCCTGGCAAAAGGCCAACAGCTTTAGAGCAACCTGGTGTCAAACTCCCAAACCTGTGAAACATCATCACCTGCAAACGCGGCTCATTTCAAGTTAACTTTTTAAAAAAATTTTGCCAATTAAATGGGCAAAGACAATATTATCTTTCCCCAGATAAGCCCTGTCTTTAGAAGATGCCTGATCTGAGGAAGCTCAGCCTTGCCTGGCACCACAGGACTCAACTGCCACAACCAGAGCTCCTGTTCCCTTCTCACCTGAGTCATCTCCAGCCACCAGGCCCAGCTGAATAATCTGACATCAAAAACAATCCCAAGATCAACTTTCCAGCCCCTCTGGATGAACCAGGTTCCACAGCATTGAGGAAATCACCTGGGCCCAACCATTTTGAGCCCCTCAGAGCAGCCCTGTCCATCTCTCCCTGACAGGACTGGGCTGGAAGTGTCCATCTGTGACCTTTTGCTGTGACCTTCTGCTCTTTCAGGTCAACATTTTCCACTTTGACTCACCAGGATTTTCCTGAGGGTTTCCTGGACAATCCATCTGTTCAAAGGGGCAGAAAGTGCCACCTCAGCTGCTCCCAGAGTAAAATTTAGGTGATGAAGCTTGTAGAGCTCACTTGGAACAATCTCAGGGAGATCTCTGGCTTCCTTTAAAATAAAGGATCATTAACTATTTGGTCCAAAGTTACCAAAATAAATTGGAATGCAGGAAAACCACAGATTCTGCCCCCAGCCAGATGGACAAGTTTCTCTTGATGCCCATGATTTACACTGTGGAACAAGACCAGAGTCACAGCTGATGTTTCTGCCTGACTGGGGCAGGATTCAAGAGAATCCAGGAGGGGACAGGAATCAGCTGATTGTGTAAGAAACAATCCCTTCCAGGAAACAAACTCTGCAGAAGAATACCATGGGTGTCTCATTGCCATGGAGCCATTTTCAATGTGCTTTCTGTGTCCCTCCTCTCTCTTCCCTCTTTACAAGAGGGGAAGGGATCAGCCAGCTCCTTCAGGAGTATCAGAGATGGTTCCTGCAGGGTTTGAGACCCACAGGTAACATTTGTACAAAGACAGGGAAGAAATAAAGCAGTTTTCCATCAGAAATCACACTTCCACTTCTTGACTTCACCTCTCAGATTTCCATATTTCCTTAACAAGAAACTCCCCGTGGCAGTGCTGAGCTTTTTCTAAGAGCCAGGGATTCTTCATCCAGCCTGCAATAGGTCATTTCTCCCAACATTCAATCAGAGAGTCATTGATTTTGTGCAAAACCAAACTGTGCATGTAAAACACCCTGGATTTAACAATCCTGCTCCTGGACATGTTCAGCCCCTCTGTAGGAAATGACCCCAGGGTGTGTTACCAGCTGGAACAGTCGCCTCACACAGCCCATGGGTGGGATGGCAGGGAGCTGTTTCCCAATGTCCCTGGGGCTTTGAGGATCCAGCCAGGAGGAAAACAAGCAATTAAAGGTGCAAGGAAGGCTGAAGGAGGCTGATCCTAAACTGTGCCACTGCTAGGGCTACAAAACCCAGCTGGGCTGGCAGTGCCAAGGGGGCTCCATGGCCCTGCTGGCTCAGGGCCCCACTTGTGTGTCTGCACTGGGGACATCTGCAGAGAACGTCACAGGGAGGGCTGGAGGAGGAAAATTCACCATGCTCTGTACCTGCTCCCCTTCCTGGCCCTAAAACAGCAGGCAGCTGCCCAAACGGAGCACCAAGAGAGCTGTGGTTCTGTTCTGTGCTTTATTACTCTTCTGCTACTCCCTCCTTCATTTCCTCTCCTCAAAGATGGGTAATTGTTCTGTTTCTCTCCCATCTTCCATGAGATATTCAATAACCATCTCTTTCCCAGTTACTTCAAGCTCCCTGATGGATGATACAGGGAAGATGGAAGTGTGTCCATCCTCACCAGGCCTCATGAAGACTCACTCAGGAGATCTTTGTGGAGCGTTTGGATTCAATGCATGGCTCACACAGAGGATTTCAGTCCAGGGAGAAAACTGCTTCTTGTCTTGGCCCATTTTGTGAAAGTTCCTACTAAATATCAGCAGCAGGGCAGCGTTATGGGTCTCCTCATTGATCAGAGAGAGCAGCTCTGCTGGGAGAAAAGGCTGGGACAGCTGGGATTGTTCACCTGGAGAGGAGAAGCTTTGGGTGACCTCAGTGTGGCTTTGCAGGGCCTGAAGGGAGCCCACAAGATGGAGAGGAACTGTTTCCAAAAAATCCTGCAGTGACAGGACAAGAGGGAATGGCTCCACACTGACAGAGGGTGGGTTTAAATGGGATACTGGGGAGAAGTTCTTTATTGTAAGGGGGATAAAACACTGGCACAGGTGCCCAGAGCAGCTGGGGCTGCCCCTGGATCCCTGGCAGTGCCCAAGGCCAGGCTGGACAGGGCTGGGAGCAGCCTGGGACAGTGGGAGCTGTCCCTGCCATGGCAGGGGTGGGACTGGATGGTTTCAAGTCTTCTTCCAACCCATGATCCCATGATTACTTGGGCAGGGGCTGTGAACAGAAAGGTGCTCTCTGCTCTCCAGAGCAAGAAGGTTTCTAAGACAACTTCACCCTGAACTCATGACGCAATAAATTTCCATTTTTACAGATGGAGAAATGGAGGAAATTTGGCCTGGGGTCAGCTGTGATAATGGAGGAGTTCTTGCCTGCAGCACCTCATTCATCCCATTTCATCAGGCACTTAATCATCATCTAATCCAAGGATCCTCATTCATCCTGGTCCTCAGAGCCTGCAGGGAGTCTTTCAGTGCCACCCCGAGATATTTCAAGCTGGGGGCTGGCAAGGACAGCTCTGAGGATGACATCAATTTTCTGCATCCTGTTCCTTGACCCTTTCCTTTGAAGGGCTCCCTTGCTCCAGCAGAAAAAGCAGAAGGGGGTTAAATGGCCCTTATGAAGATGAAATAACTCAACAGCAGCACATTTATTTATTTAGATGGTCAGGGCCATCTAAATGTCATCTTGCTTGTGGTCCTAAGCATGAGAGAAAGGAGTTAAACCTTTTTGAAATCTTCTGTTAGAAGAACTAAGGCAGATTTGCAGCCTCCAGAGATTCAAGAGGAGACAGACACCCGAGAGATTATATTTAAATTTTAAATAGCTCTGGTTGATTGGGTCAGGGCCCGTTTAATGACACAGACTGATGGTCCTTCAGGTTGGGGTGGATTTTTCTTGAGGATTCTGGCACCAAGTAGTCATTACAACATGAGGTAATGATGGAGAAGATTCATTAGCCCACAAACAGGTTCAGGTCACCCCACAGAACTTGTCCATCCCTCTGCATCCTCAGATGCCCTGGTGGGATAAAGGGAACTTGTCTGTTTGACTTTCTGCTCATGATCTTTCTGTATCAAATGGTAAGAAGGTGTAAAAAACCCCATCACAGAGCTCAGACTTGTACAGAACAGGTTGAACAGCCCTGTAAAAATTAAAAAATTGAAAATCTAATGGTGAGAACCACAAAAGGAGAAACAGGGAAAGGTCTGATTGTTAGACAGAGTGAGCATCCTAGAAGTGGGGAGATACTCATGTTGGTTAGGTTTCTCTTAGACACCGGAGCTAGTTCCTCATCTATGGCCAGGAGGGCAATTTTAGAATTCAGCAAGATCAAGCACAAGGCGCTGGTGAAGTGGAAGAAAAGGCTTTTCTGGAAGAGAGCAGACTGAAAATCCCTGATGCTCAGTGCCACCGGTTGTTTCTCCCATGAAACAAGTGGGGTCGGATTTTCCAACTTTGTGCCCAGGGCCCTGAGAAACAGAAGTGAAGCTGGCAGGCAGAAGGACAGGAGTTCCATTAGCCCAGAGCTGGAGTTCTTCCTCTCCCTCCAGCAGCAAAATTCCTGTCCTGAGCTGTTCCTGAGGCACCCACCCCCAGCCATAAGGACAAGGTAGAACATATTTGCAGAAAAGATGACCACAACAATCTGGTTTTTGCTCCAGGAGGGTCAAGAACGGGCTGATTTTGCCAGACTGAGCCTTCAAAAGCAACAGGGCTCTTGCTAATCACTCTGGAGTCCAGGACAAAGTCATCCAGAGATGTGCTCCTGCCACACTCCCAACCTCCAACAGTTCTACAAAACCAATTAAAGGACTAAAAACTTATCAGGACCCACAGTCCTTGTATATTTTTGGTTCATACCAGCTTGAAAGGGACGGTTTAAAGGACTTTGGGGCATGAGGGACTAGAAAGCCTCATCCAGAGGTACAAAGGATTCCTTTATGGGACAGTAATTACTTGGCAGTGAAGGACATTAATTTGAAGTTAGTAGGGTTCAAGATATTCCATTATTCATCGTGCACCCCATCTGCAATGAAATCATTTCAAAGTGATGGATTCAAATTTAGGCAAGTGATGCTGGAATGGGACAGAGGATAGACTTGCTATGTTTTATGGGCATAAAGAGATCCATAAATTTTGAATGTTAAAAAGTCATTACAATGAGAAAAAATATTTTAGCTGTCAATCTGGCTGTCTTTATTGCTGAGGGAGTAATTCTATGGGATACAGGAGCTCTGAGCTGGGAAATCTGTCCTGCAACATGGCCAAAGTATTTTGGGATCTGATCTGAAACCCACTGAAATCAGCAATAAGAGGGTTCAGGATCTGCCACCCCACAGCAAACTGCTAAAATATAAACCCTAAACCTCTGCCCTTCCCACTGGTGAAAGGAAAAGTTTTTTCCAAAGGTGGTGAACCTGAAAAAGCAGCTGAGCAAGGCTTTGGCCAGATTATCATCCCAGAGAGTGCAGGATGGATGGATGTGTCAGAAAACTTCCCGTGCACACCAGGACATTATTGAGATGGGAAAGAGGAGGAGCACTGGGAGCTCCCTCACCTTCCCATCGCACTCTCCATGCAGAATTTGGCACACCAAAACTTGGAGCTGTGGGTGCCAGGAACCCACCCCGAGCCTGCAGGAGCAGCAGCACCACACACCACGGCCCAAACCATTCCAACAGCCCCTGAGGGAACGGATAAAGAGAAGGAAGAATAAACCCCCTGTGTAGATTCGTCCCAGAATTTAATTCCTCTGCCAGTCCCACAAAGTCAGCCCAAATCAGGTGGGATTTGCATCTCCCCCTCGGAGCAATCCAAGCACTACCCCAAAACAGCCGCAGATTGCAGGATCACATGGCTGAGAATGTGCTGCCTCTCCAAAAAAGTGTCTCAAAAGTAGCATTAGACTTGCTATTAAACAATGTAGAGAACATGATCCTACCTCAGCAAGAATAGAAGAAGAGGAGCTATTTCCTCCTAATGATCTCGTTCCAAGAAAACTTGGAATATATGCTTAACGTTGCAGACAGCTTTTCCTATGCCTGCTAAGCACTTCTGCTTGAAACAAATATAAACCTCATTTCATTTTATATATACCAACAAAATGCAAATTACAAGAGCAAGAGTCTGGAGTCTTCATCCTTTAGCTCATCTGTATCCCAGGCTCCCTACTTGCAAATGATGAATGTCTGCTCATGGATTTTCTATTTTTTTTTCAACCAAATAACTTCTGCCACATTGTGTTTCTCTCCTGCAATATAAATAATGTTCACTTAACAGTGAATGCATTAGAGAACTATGTTTCCATTGAGTTGTCATTTCCAGAAATATTCTTCTTTTGGGTAGAAATTTTCCATTCTCAGTCTCAGCTGAAGAACAGTTTTTCACCCCACTTATTTCTATTTTTTTCAGTATATCTTGCTCTTATTTTTAATTTTAAAGTAACAGCAATATCTCCCAGTAAGAAATGCACTGCAAACACAGATCTCTCCCCAGCCTGTAACTTGAGATTTATCTGGGGGCTGTTTAAACCCAGCTGAATTTCTGAAAGCAGGTCAGTAGTTAGGGTGAATTTTCACTGGAACCAGTGGAAAGTATCAGGAATGGACAGGGAAGAAGAGGGAAAGAGGAAGAACCCTCAAAACTCCCAAGATTTCCATATTGTGGCAGCTGGGAAAAGCAAAACTGGAATAACTCCTGAGCAAGTTATAACCCCAGTGTTGAGTGGGGGAAGAGATGGAGACAGGGAGAAAGTCTTCCCTTACTTTATTGACTTTCATCCTTTTCAATGATTTAGACAATTCTCAGTTTGGATAACTGAAATAAAACCAGAGGAGGAAGAGTTTTCATTCAAAGTTCTCTTGATCCCTTTTTTACTTTTTCCCTCCACAACTCAAACAACTCAACATGAAAACCAACTGCTTTTTGTCAGCCCAAATAAACACAAGAAACCCTGCCCAACACACAAAGACTGGCTCAGTTTGTGGCTGTTTTTTGCCCTGCTCCTCCTGGAAGAAGTTCAGGATCTAGGCCAGCAGCTTCATCCACTCCCCAGCCCTAAAAATAGACAGCGTTTGTTCCTTGCCCCTTTTGCTTCACAAGATCTAAGATGTTAAATATTCAAAAAAGCCACATATAGAAACCTGATTCATCTCAATTATTCTTGGACATTTTCCTCCTAAAGCACAGATATACCAGGGGAAGAAATAATGCCACAAAGTTTGTTCCTCCCCAGCACAGCTCCACCAGCAGCAACTTCAGAAACCCCTTTGGACTAACAGATGGCAAAGAGGGCTCAGTGATGGGATGGGTGAGGAAGGTTTCACATTCAGTACAAGTTGCATAAACTGCCAGCTTTAAGCTGAAATGTCCAGTAGGGTGTTCTTTGCCACCATCACCTGCAGGAATTTTATTTCCTGTGTGCATCGTGAGACAAGAAGCATGTGAATTTACCAACAGGCTTAAAGCCATGCGCTCCCACCTCTTTTTATTGTTTATAGCTTTCTACCTTCAGGTGGAGTTTTCTTGGTGCTGTCTGAGCCCTAAATAAAGGAAAACCATAAGAAAACTCTGGTGTAAGTTCATGAGAAGCCCTAGAAATCTTTCCATTTGGATTGCTGCCCTAAAACTTGTCAAGGAATGAGCCCATGCAGGAGAAATGAGCCCATTGCTGTTCCCAAAAACAGGTTTTGAGGGTATTAAGTGAAAATTAACGGTTACTTTTGTCTTTGATATTCCTATACCTCCCTGTGCACCGTAAAATAGGAACCATCAAAGTCTGTCTCACAGGGGTGTTGTGAAATTGAGTTAATGTTGGTGTGAAGCTCTCAGACTGTGGCAATGAGGTCCATAAAAAAGAGGCCTGGAAGGAAATGAAGATTCCCCTGTTCAGCCCACGGTTTGAATAAGCCTGTAAATAAGAGTTAGGGCTGTGCACTGAACAATAAAGATGGAAAATGAGATTAGAGCAATCCCTTCTGCCACTTCAAACAAAGCTGGAGCCCAGTGGAGAATGTGGGGGAGACCAAAAGAGGCAGGCAGGTTAATGCCAACATTGCCCCACTGCCAACAAACTGCTGAGCAGAAAATGGGTTTGGGGCACCCAATCTGATTTACAGCTGGATAAAACACTCTGAGGGTGGAGCAGGTGCCTGGTGGGGTGTCCCTGCTCCAGGATTATCCCCACTGAGCATTTCTGTGCTCCCAGGAAGTCACCTCCTCCCATCCATGCTCAGGATGAGGCAGACCTGGAGCCTTCCTCCCCCATGTACCCCACAGGAGCTGAGCCCTGAGAGCCAACAGAGCTGGGACAGGACCCATCAGGTGTGTGCTGCACGCACAGGTGGTGGAGGCTCAGGGACAGCTGTGTGTGGAGGGGCAGGTTAATGTTTGACAGCGTGAGGAGACCACGAGCACCCTGGGAGCACAGGATGAACCAGACCCATCCCTCCTGAGCTGACCAGCCTCTCACCCTCCCCTCAATGAGCACAACCAAGGGCTTTCCATCATCAGGGATGGGCAGGGCAGTGCAGCCCAGCTCCTCCTTATGGGTTTCCAGCAGGTGGAAACCCATGAAAATCCCCCTGGACTCAGCACTCAGGTGCTGTATCCAGTTTTGGGTTCCTCACTGCAAGAAGGACACTGAGGGGCTGGAGCACATCCAGGGAAGGGTCTGGAGCCCCAGGAGAGGCTGAGGGAGCTGGGAAGGGGCTCAGCCTGGAGCAAAGGAGGCTCAGGGGGCCCTTGTGGCTCTGCACAGCTCCTGACAGGAGGGGACAGTGGGACAGGTCGGGCTGTGCTCCAGGGAACAGGGACAGGAGGACAGGGAACAGCCTCAGGCTGGGCCAGGGCAGGCTCAGGTTGGACATCAGGAGGAATTCCTTCACAGAAGGGAGGATTAGGCATTGGACAGGGCTGTTCAGGGAGGTGGTGGGGTCCCCATCCCTGGAGGTGTCCAAGGAACACCTGGAGGTGGCACTGACTGGGTGACAAGCAGGTGGAGATCAGTCACAGGTTGGATTTGATGATCTCACAGGTGTTTTCCAACCTAAATAACTCCGTGATAGATCCAAAAATCGCCAGTGACCACAACTTTGGGATGCAACCCTAAAATTAACTTAGGTAAGTTCAATTTCACTTTCTGCAGGCTGGGCCATCCCTCCGCATGGGTAAGCACAGAGCAATCAGGAGGAGCTATTAACAGAGAGAACATTTCATCCAAAAATGCATTTTTAAGGATGCTCTGGCTCTCAGCTGGCTCCATCTGCCCAGAGATTGAGCAGCACAACAGCAGGAGAGAAACTTTTTGCTGAATAGTTTTTATTGAATTCCCCCCCACACATTCCCCCTGGATTTTGGTCGACCACAACACTTCAGTAACTCAAGCCAAGTTTGCCAAAACCTTTCCTTGAAGAAAAGCAGCATGGAGAACATTTTGCGTGCCAACATTGTTAAATCAAAACCTTTAGAGTCTGGTCTTTTCTACTTAAAAGGATGTCACAGTTTAATTTCCCAAATAAAATTGAAGTTAAAAAATTAAAATTGAGAACATTAAAAGCTCGAAATCATCATAATCCAGATTAGACAAAAACATTACTCCTCATTTTCCCCAATTTTCTTGCCTTTTTAATCTGCTTTTCCTACAAAACTCAGTTCTTTCAGTGCTTCTGCATGGCGTGAAACAATTCCCTTGATTTTTCACGGAAGCTGAAATCAGGGTTATTTGCACAGAGGAAGCAGTTGCACCACATGCATTTCCATACCTCTCAGACAGCTAAATTTAACGAGTTAATTACGTGAGGAGGAGAGGGGAAGTGTAAGAAAGGCTGCACCTGGCAGCAGCCAACCATCTCTGGAGCCTTTCAGGGAGGAGCCTCCTCATCCTCCCATTCACCTGCTCCATGCTGGAACAGGCTGGCAGATCTCAGCCCGAACATTTTGTCCCCATCTTAAAGCCACATTTGAAAAATTACAATAAATAAAAAAAAAAAAAAAAGCTGAGAGGTTTAATTACTTTTATCCCTGTCTGAGAGGCGCTTTCAAGTATAGCCAGGGTTCCTGGAATTGCAGTCCCAGTGCCAGGGAGAAAATGAACAGCAAGAGACAGGCTAAAAAAATCCCCGGCTCCCGGATATTTGCCTGAAACACAGCTCGTTTCCAAGAACGAGGCACTGCAAAGTCTGGCTGGGGCTGGTCTCCAGCAACGCCCTTCCCATCACTCTGCTCCAAGGTTACTCCAAGCCTGAGCTCAGGGATTTACAGATCCTCCCCACACGCACGGCTCAGGCCGGGTGAGGTGGGAAGTGGCAGGGGATGGATTTGTGTGGTGTTTGTGAGGGTCCCCAGGACGAGGTGAGAGATGAGAATTTGAGTCCATGTTCTCAGAAGGATGATTTATTATTTTATGATATTATGTTAAAAATGGTATACTAAAACTACACTGTAGGAGCACTGGGGGGTAGGACGGTGGGGATGGACAGAGATGAGAGGTCTCTGCAGCCAGGTCAGGAACTTAGGGTTTATTGCAAAGGGCCTGGGTGCAGGGCCCTGCTGGGAGCTGCCAGACACAGCTCAGAGCAGGCCTGAGAGAAGTAGAGAGAGTGGGAAAGAGGATGAGAGAGAGAGAGAGGATAAGAGAGTAAAAGGGTAAGAGAGCGAGGTTCCCATTACAATACAATAAATCTTCTTCTGTGTTGAATATTCTGATTCTCACTAACCAATCTAGTACAAGATACAAATCCTACAGCAGTTACATACAGCCTATAAGAATCACTACATTACCATACTATGTTACATTTTAAACCCTAAAAACTCCTCTTTGGGCCCCTTCTGCCAAGCTGTAGGGTCTGCTCTGACCCTTGGGCCTGTCTGCAGGCAGAGGGTGTTGTTCCATCAAAAGGGGATCACCTTCAGCCAGCCACACCATTGTTTTCCAGTTGTTCAGGAACTGAGGGATCTCAAAGCTGCTTTCATTTCAATCTCACTTATAGTTTCTATATTCTCAAAATCTTTTGCCAGGCAATCATATTTATCAGGCTTTCCTGTTTCATCTTCCCCAACACTATACTAAAGAAAGAGAGACATCAGAAGGCTTAAGAAAAATGAATAATAAAAACCCATGACAGACTCAGAGTCCTGACACAGCTGATGGTGATTGGCCATTAAGTAAAAACAATTCACATGCTGGGTAAACAATCTCCAAATCACATTCCAAAGCAGCAAAACAGGGAGAAGCTGAAGCTTCCCAGGAGAAGAAATTCTGGTGAAGGGATTTTTCAGAAAATATTTGGTTTGGTTCTGCTGGATTTAATGAGAGCTCAGAGGGACAGGCTCTGCTTTGGGCACAGGCTGCACACAGGAGCTGCTTCCCTAATGGATGAACTCTGGGAAAGGCACAGCTCTGCAGCCTCCAACTCCAAACACAACCCAAACATCCCAAGAGTCATTTCATGGAGTCACCTTGGTGGGGTCTGCAGCTCCGGGTGCGCACCCAGCCCTGGCTGCTCCACAGGGAGGGCAGCCGCAGGAGCCGCAGTGCCAGCTGAGATGCCAGCCCTGGGGGGCTCAGGGTGATCAGACCCCGAGTGGAGCCCATGCCTGGGGTACCAGCTCTGCAGTTTGGTGCCTGCTGCCTGTGTCAGTGCCACGGCTCTGGCAGCGGGGATTCCTCAGCTGCTGCTTGAGTCCTTCAGCACCCAGGGGAACCAGGGGGATGCTCACCCCACTTCTACTTTAAATCTTTTAAAGATTTTGTTCATTTTGGTTTTACTTGGACCCCTCGTTTGTAAAGAGGAAAACAAATCTATGTATGAGCTCATGAGTCTGGGGATGATGAGTATTGAGGGAAATCCAGGATTCCTGGACAACTGACCAATATGGTCAAGCAGAAGCCATTTATTGTTTACCTTACACACATATTTATAGATTCTACAAACTACTAAGTACACACTTCCTCATTGGTGCCTTTGTCTTGTTCACTTCTTTTCTGCCTGCATTTCTCAGAATATGTGATTGGTTACAGTCCAGGTGTTTCACAGTCCTCTGCTATCCAGTTCTTGCTGTCTTGGTAGTCAGTTTTTCAGCCTCTTCTTTCTTAATTCAGCACAATTTATGTTCCAGTAGCCTTGATGAATTCCTGAAGCTTTGATAACAACTTAGAAGCAGGCTGGCTGCACACTGTGGTCTAACCCTTGCAAATACATTGCAACAGATGAGCTCTTGTAAATCACAAATTTCTCATGGACAAGAGGCAGCACCCAACACTTGCGGCTTTCCCTGCACCTCACAGACACCCATGCACTGCCTGGCACGTGGATGCAAACACCACAGGGCTCTGCCTCACAGCTCAGTCCCTCCGGCCACTCGCCTGCAGCTGAGCTGCCCACACAACCACAAGGCAGCTGGATTCCACAGATCCCTTTCTACAAACATTCCTGCAAAAAAAATTATCCAAGAGGATCAAAGTACAACGGAAAGTACACAACAGACAACACCAAGGCCTTGTCTCTGTCCCTCTCTTGAGCTTTCTTCACACTGTGGCCACTACAGGCTCCTTCCCAACCCCACCTGAATCCTGAATCCCAATCCATGAGGGTTCAGCTGGAGCTGTCCCAGCATATTCACTGCAACCCCAGCTCCAGTCAGGCTTCCTACACCAGCAGCAGGACCAAAGCAGTGCCACCACTGCCCAACACCAGCTGTGAGCGGTGGGGCACTCATTAAATCCCACCCCAGGGACCTCTCACTGGACAGGAACATCTCAGTGGACAGGGACCTCTCAGTCCCATTTTATACAAGGTCCTGAGCAGTCTCACACCAGGATTCACCTTTCCATGCACACCTCCTGCAAGGACATGCAGTTTCTCTCTGTCACCATCTTCTTTCCATGGCTAAGGATTCTCTTTCACAGCCCACGTTATAATCAGTTTAACAACCCAGCAGCCACGGACAGAAAGTTTTTTCTCTCCATCCTCTCATATCTCCAGGCCCTTTGTCACATGATAAGCTCGTGGACACTCTGCAGCGTCAGCAGCACAGTCCCAGACACCTCTAAGGTGTCAGATCAGGCTCTGCAGTTGGATGAACAAGGCCCAGAGGATCTCCTGGTGCTGCCAGGTGGTTTTATCTGAGCAGTCCAACACCATCTCCACCAGGGTGAGAGAATTACTCCCTCCTAACCCCCTGGCAGTGGCTTTACACCACAGTTCATGACGCTGAGCCCTCGTCCCTGAACAGGCTCAGCTCCTGCAGAGCTGGCAACATCAAAGAGCAGGTTTGGTACACACAGAAACCTGGGAGATGAAGAGGAATAAATGGCTGCAGCACCAAGGACCCTGTTTTGCAAAGTCACTTTCCTTGATCCCATCCATATTTCAGCACAGCTCCAACTGAGCCCCATTAATGTAATTGATTCTTAATGGCATTCTCCAAGAAACCATGTGAAGATTTTAACAGGCTATTAGATGGAAATTAAGCCTCACCCAAACCTTCCTCCTGTGGAACAAAGGTTTCCAAAGATGCAGGGGGGCTATTCCATTCCTGCTAATGGACAAGAAGGTTGTTTTGAGGAAAAAGGACACTAATTCTGCATTTTCCAGCCCTCACAGAAGGACATCAGAGGTTTGTTGTTACAAGGAAAGGGTTTCTCATCCTTCCCACACAAGCCAGACCAGAGGGCAGCCCTAGAGGGATCAGAAGCAGAAGCGGTGTTTGATGAGCTGGAGGACTGCCAGGTTTCAAAAAGGGAAAAATAAATACAAATTTTGTTTGCTTTTGTCCCCTGGGCACCTTCATGGCAGTCAGGCCTCAGCTGATTGCTCAGATGTGGCTTTGAAACCCAAAGAGCTGAACCTGGCCCAGGTCACAGCTGTGTCTTCAGCAGTGCTGGAACCCTGGGGAGGCTTCTGCTGCAGGAAACCTTTACAGCCCCATCCTTCTGTGGAAAGAGGCACCAGGAAAACACCCTCAGCTTCTCCCTGCCATTCATGAACCACAGCTTTTGAAAATCAACCCATGATTCCAGCATTTCGAAGGCGGGACGCCATCCTGAGCAATGACTTTGCCACAGAGGACATTCCCCTCTCTCCGTCCGAGGTGGAGCCCCTCATTTTCACCCAAGTTGGTGACAACACTCGTGGACATTTTGACTCAGAGCACGCCACCTTCCCCCAAAGGTCCAACCCTGCCTGGGGCTGAGCTCTGCCAGACACCCACAGCTGCGGCTCCGCGTGTGCCACGCCGTGGATTTAACACATTCCCCGTGGAACACGAGCGCTGAGCTCCCTGCAAGAGTCTCCCACTCACTGTGACTGAGCAGCTACAAGAGTTCTAGCTGATGATTTCTAGAAGATGATGCTGTTACCATCTCTTCTACTTCTGATTCAAGTTCCCCACACTTCATTTCAACATTTTTAAAGGCTTATTTTTACTTCTTTTGAGACGTTTGAAACTCACTACTTTTCAGTGCTGACAGGCAGCCTCCTTCCCAGTACATTACAGAGTCAGGAACCAGCACTGCCTTCATTTTTAAAGAGGTGGAAATGTGGAAACAAAGGGAAAAGAAACAGCCTAAAATCCCTTATTAGCCAAAGACACGAGCAGAAAAGAAAAACAGAACCCTCAAAATCCCATCCCCTGCCCAGTGTGCTCCAGAAGGGAACCAGAGCTGCATTATCCTGGATCTGCCTCAGACACAGCATTAACTGCTCCCATACTCTCCTGTTCTTTCATGCTTCAAAACAAAACAAGAAATTGGATCATTCCAATCTTCCTTTTCACCCTTGGTGAAAGGCAGAGGTTTCCATCATTTTGTATCTGTTATAAACTGGCTTTAAAGTTGTAACCAGAGAGTGAAAAAATTAGGTGTTTTTTTAAAAATAGGCTTGGGGTGGTCCTGTCTGTACAACTGATAACCAAGTCAAGCATTTCTAAATCTTCCTTTATTCTACCTATCCAATTTTAGTACTTTATTGATTATTACAGAACAAGAAATTTAAAGAAGCTCAGGATTCTTCCAGCCAGTCCAGGAGGTAATTTGGGCCACAGAACTTCAGGAATCTGGAATGCTTCTGCCCAGGAAGCGGGTAAATAAGGCTGAGATTTGGCATCAGAAGACAGGAAAGGTAACATTTTTCATTTCAGCACATTTCTCAGAGCAGAGATAAGCTGCAGAGATCTGTGCTGAGGTTATTCCTGTTATCAGCCAAATGGTTTTGAACACATACAGCATCACTTACTTTGAGCACATGGATATGAACTTCTGAAAATAATGGGATTAAAAAGAAACGTGAGGAGTTTTCTGGAGTTCATTCCTCATCCTGCAGCCAGGATTCAACAGCCCCTGTCTTTATCAAGCCACGACTTCACCTCATCTTTTCTCCAGGCCTGTTTCCAATGACCCTCAGGAAAGGTCTTACCCACCTCCCAGCAGCCAAGAGTGCGGATCCCTTCCCAGTGTGGAAATAACTCCCCGCAGCCTCCCTGTCACAGCCTTTGGCTGCCACCCCTCTCCCAGCGCTGGAGGCCAGAAAAGCAGCAGAGATTTGTCTTTGGCACTGGGAGGGAGGTTTGTTAATGCTCCTCCCCAGCAGGAGAGCTTTCATGCCTGACTGGTGGCAGCTGGACGAGCTCTCAGCTCTGACTGAAGCCTCACTGAGGCCAGGGCCACCCCCCGATCAGATAATTTCACCTGCCAGAATCTTCTCCTGCGTTCCAGATCCCACGAAGTCGGGAGGCCAGGGCTGAGATCCTCCCAAAGCAAGGTCAAGGGGATGTTCCACCATGGGAAGGGAGCAGTGACACCCCTGCAGCACCGGGTCTGAGCCTGCCAGACCTCCCTCCTCACCAACACCAAGCCCCCTTTATCACTGTGATATCCACATTACCAGAAACCACCTGGGATTCATTTTAAATGAGTGCCAATCTTCAGCCCCGGATCTTTTCCCACAGCTGAGGCTCACGGGGTTGGAGGGCACACTCAGCTCTGGAGCATTGAAGTTTCTCTGTGAGCTGCAGCAGGAAGATGTTTGATCTTTAAATCAGACATGAAGGGATGAAACGGCAGCACTGCTATTGATATTGTGTCGTGTCTAAACTGACAAAGTTGTATTCCCAGGTCAGGCTGGAACAGGCTGGATCCTGCTCCCGAGCCGGGGCTCCACAGGATTCAGAGGAAATTACAGGATAAAGGAAAGGACAATTATGAAACAGCCTGTTCACATTTCCACCTAACTTATTCCAGGGAGCACCAGGGAAAGGCCTAATCATCCCCCTTCAAAAAAAAAAACATTTCCCTTCTGGTGGATCTGAAGATGATCTCAAGGCTACTTTGGTCTCAAGACCCAAACCAGCAAATGCTTGTGATGATTTCCATGAGTTAATTACACTTCCATTAGTGAAGAAGTTCTAAAACTTCATTTTCGTCACTGATGTCTTTTGAGTCCTACCAAAATAGACAGGGAAACTTGATTTTCTCTCTGCTTTTCTTTATCTATCTCACCCCTATGAGACTTTGCTCTTAATTTTAACTCTCTGAGCCTTTTCACTTCTCCTTAAATGGACATTTCTTCAACACTTTAATCATTTTCACAGCCTTCATCCTAAGCTCCCATGCCCAAACTTTATTTAAGGATACTGGTTCAGGGTGTTTGAAAGGGGGAAACTGAGCCAAAAGGCTGAAAGACTGAACTGTCTTCCTTTTTTAGTTCTTTTTAATTGGAAAATAAGCTGAGAGCTCCAGTTCAAGTTCTATTAAGTCCTTTTTGAACCAGAAGCAAGCTACATCCAACCAAGTATTTCTGATTATCAGAGTTCTTCACCACAGGAACATTTAATAGCTGGAAAGACAACTCAGTCTTCTCCAAGCAGCTCAATTTTGTCCTTCACTTCTGCACTTCTGCATGGAGCATGAAAGTGCTCCTAAAGCCTCAGTCTGACTCTGGGACCTTCCAGTTGTGCAGAGCCCCACAGGGAATTTGTGTAACGAGGCAAGGGAGGGGAGTCAGCCTTAACCCCTCTTCAGAAACTTCCCTAAGGAGCAACCCTCTGCTCCCAGATTCCTGGCTGAGAGCAGCCCTCCC
The DNA here is from genome assembly GCA_024865655.1 of Emberiza elegans. Classification (NCBI taxonomy): domain Eukaryota; kingdom Metazoa; phylum Chordata; class Aves; order Passeriformes; family Fringillidae; genus Emberiza; species Emberiza elegans. The sequence goes on along the minus strand of JALJVW010000184.1, from coordinate 68,873,322 downwards.
CTCTTTGGAGAGCCCCAGGAACAATTTCTATTCCCAGGGAAGCCCAGCACTGCTCCTGATCCTTTCTTTGCTTAAATCTCACCCAGCCCAGCCTGAACTGACTTGAACCGAGCCAACAGCTAAACCCATTATTGTCTAAAATTGGGTTTAACTCAGGAGTGACCTGAACTTCTTGCTCCAGAGGGAGGCTTTTAAAATGCTGCAGCTGATCACGAGAATCACCTACACAAACACACCCAGCCCTGCAGCCAGCTCGGAAGCCAAGACAACTCCAGCACTGACAGAATAAGAATATCCACCAGAAAAGCCTGACCTGTTCCCTGAATGCTCCAACCCTGACATCACTGAGCAAATGAGTTTGTTTCATTTACCAATCCAAAACCCATGACAGGTGACTTTTCTGGCCACAAAAGTATGGGGAGACGGAGGAGGGAGGAGACACAATTGTGTCAGACACGGATTCAGCTGATGCTGACCATGCCAGGAGGGAAAGGTTTCTCCTGTGTATTGTTTAGGTGGCCTTTGTGAGGATCAGGGAGTTTTCCAAAGCCTCTAAGCTCAGCCCACAGGTTTGGTGTGTGCCACAGGAGGCAGGACTTTCTCAGCCTGAGCTGCTGGGCTTGCCCAGGCTAGGAGAGGGACCTTCCCACAGTCAGGAGCTCATCCAGAGGAGTCATCCTGCAGCCCGACCTCACTCATGGGGGATCCCTTCCTCTGTCCCAGCCCAATCAGACCCTTCAGCACAGAGAAGATGGAAGAGAGCTGAAGTTAAGCCAAAAAATCTTGTGAAATTGTGTGGAAAAGCATCTCCAGGTGCTGATCCCGGACTTGGCTTGACCTGGAATTCACACATCCTCTGGCTCCAGCTTCCAGCATGGAAGCCTGGCCCTGGCCAGAGCATCCTACACACCTCTTTGTTGGTTCAGCAAGAAAAGAATGGAAAATCAGTTTTCCAAATCCAAGTTTTCCAAATCCAAGTTTTCCAAATCCATGTTTTCCAAATCCAAGTTTTCTTGATGTTTTCAGAGAGCCCCAAGGAAGGGAATGGTCTGAGAGCCCCCAAAGCCTTTGGGGTGAGATGTGGATCCAAGGACCCGTGTGCAGACTCACTGCTGGCACTCAGGCTTAGATCACAACTAAAACCAGGCTGGTTTTCCAAATCCTCACCCTTTTCCACAGTCACAGGCAGGTTCTTCTCCCCTGAGATGAGCAGGCACTTTGCCATCCAAAGCTGCTCCCTTGGAACTGGGACACAGCAGCAGCAGCAGCACCATTTGAGAAGCAGGAGTCTGAGGTAACCTGCACCCTCCTCCTCATCTAATTATGGGACAGCACTCAACACCACACACAGCACTTGGGTATTTCGGGCTTGGCGACTTTTTTGCTTGTTTGTTTTTAAACTAGGAAGCATCAAAAATAAGAAATGAAAGCCCTTTGGAGCTGCAGTTTGATTCGCTGGTTTGGGGTTGATTCTCAGTATCCACACCCAGCTCCAAGAGCAGCTACCAATGTTTTCCACCTCTAGGTGCCCACAGGACATGGTTGCCAGGGCAGGATCACCCATTAGGAGCAGATCCCCAGGTTCAGAGTCCTCTTCCCACCTGCAGGCTCCACAATTGCCTGTGCAGCTGCTTCCCTCATAAGAGACAATATTTCCCTGCCACCCACCTGCCTTTGAGAGCCATAAAAAGCTAAAAATACTGTCTGGACTCTGGACTAATGATGCTGCCTGCCTTTGATAAAGCCCTGGCTGCCATGAGAAGTAACCCTTGCTTTCATTTGGGATGGTCACTTCCACTTGACAGCTGCCCAGCTTCAGAGAGAGGTAAACACCCATAAATATTGTCTGGCAGCCCCTCTTTGTGAGCACAAAGCTTCCAGGATGCACAGACAGGCACAAAACGTGGAAATGGATATGAGATGGGAACCTGGATGGTTTTGTTTCCTCTCTCTTTAACAGGAAGGGCTTGGTTTGTGCCTCAACTTCCAGGCTCCTTGTGCTGTTCCATCATTATCACTTCTCATCCCAGGTATTCGATACCTCGCAGTCCCTTTTAATAAAGTAAGAGAGCAGCACATCAATCTCATTATCTGTTTGCCCTTGAGAGGCTCTCTGACCTGAAACGTTTGGTTTGCCACCACCAGAGCAGAGCCAGAGCAGGATAATTTCTGCCAGGGAAGGGCTGTCCCCACCTGCAGGTCCTCTGAGGGGCTGGGACCATCTGCAGCCTTCCTCTAAGCAGAGCCCAGAGTCCTCCTCTGCCCAGGAAAGTCTCCTGATTTAGCAGCCAGCCACACAATTACTCACCCACCCGCTTCTCTCAACCTGCCTCCAGCCACCCCCACCAAAATCGATGCAGAAAAGCCACTACAAGCAACAAAAAAAGACACGAGCCCTAATTAACACAGCAAGAGGCTCAGCACGGCCTGGGGCCCCCTTTGCTCAGAGAAACAAGCCCAGAGAGAAAACAAGCTCCAGTCCCAAGGAAGCTGCTGCCCACTGGGCAAAAAAGGAAATGGGGACGTTTGCCAGATGGGTTTAGAGCCCTCAAACCCTTCTTCCCTGCCCAGTCTTCTCTGAAGGGAATGGCTCCTGCAGCTCCCCAGGAGCCCAGAGAGCCAAGGCACAGAGGATAGGAGAATATCTGCTCAACCTGAGACCTCACACACCCTCCTCCCTCCCAGTTACAAACTCTTTCTGCTTCAAAAATGAAAATTTGGTGTCTTGGCTTCCTCCCTTTCTGCCCTCACCCACCAGCCAGAGCACCAGGTAACACCTTACAGGTAAATTCCCTATGCCTTGTCCACCTTTATCTGATTCAATTTCAGAAGGGGGCCTTTGCTCTTCTGAGCCAGTGAGTGTCCATCCATCACTGGAGCATAAAAGAAATTGAACACAAGGATCAGCTGCATTAAAATCCATAAAAGCTTTGCTCCTTTCATGACTCATGCACGGTGCTGACAGCACTCGCCCCGAGTCCATCACCACCCCAGGCAAACAGCTCCTTTTCCTTGTGACAGCCAACCAGCACTGAGCTTGTTCCTCCTCAAAGTGTCCCTTTTCCCAACTCCTGTTGTTGCCCTGCTTTGCTTTCTAGCACACAAGTGCCAAAATTTCCACATTGGGAAAGCAGAGGGAGACCTGCACTTCCTTGCTCCAACCCCATCGTTCCCCACATCTCCAGTCCCAGAGCTGATAAACAAAGCATTGAGCAACCACCTAAAGGGGTGCTGCAGGGCAGCCAAGGGGGCTGATTTCATTTGAATTTCATTTTTCTAATTAGTTCTGTGGTTATTTGCAGGTGGAATATAGAATCAAAGGATCACAGAAAGGTTTGGGTTGGGAGGGACCTCAAAGCTCATCCAGTGCCACCCCTGCCGTGGCAGGGACACTTCCACTGTCCCAGGATGTTCCAGCCCCATCCAGCCTGGCCTTGGGCACTTCCAGGGATCCAGGGGCAGTCCCAGCTGCTCTGGGCAACCTCTGACAAGGCCTGCTCACCATCACAGGGAAGGATTTTTTTCCTAATATCTCATCTAAACCTTCTTTCTGTTTGAAGCCATTTCATCTCATCACCTTTGTACACAACACACACCGGAGCCAGTCCCAGAGCTCAGATATCTTCATTTAAGGGCTTCTGAAGCACAGGAACGTGCACATGGAGAGAAAAAAATGCTGGAGCCAAAGCTTCTATGAGTATTTGACAGCTCAAAGAAATCCAAGCCCTCACCAAGGCATTTCTTTCTCCAACACTTCTCTGGTCACATCTCCCCCCACACCCTGTCTGGGAGGTACATCCACCTGAAAGGAGCAGATCCAAGGTCCAAACCTGCTGCACAGCCCAGGCTGGGTGGTTCCTGTGCCTCCCACTCTGTCACTCATCCCTGCACCCAAGGCTGCTGCTCCTCAAACACAGCACCAGGAATAGCAGCTCCCACTGCCCACATAGCAGGATGATCCTGGTAACCAGCAACGCTCACATCGAGCATGAGCAGGCCTTTATGCTGTTACTAAATGAGTTGCCTTCCAAATTATTAGCAGCATCAGGAGCTGGGAGCACATTTCTCAGACAATCAAGATAATTCTGGCTTTTGTAATTTGTTCCAGACAGGCTGAGACATCCGTACCCGCGCAGAGACTTTGTGCACATCGTTTGGCAGCTCCGGGGCTGGCACACGCTGTCTCTGCCAGTCCCACCCAGAGATGCCAGGTCCAACTGGCTCAAGAAGCCACCAGGACTCTTCGAGAGTGTTTAATCCAGGCTGATTGGAAGCCAAAAGAAATTAATTCTACTCATAAAGGGCAGAGCACGATCCTGTCAAGCACTCCATTATTTCATAGCGGCCTTTAGCCACTCTTGGTGTTGGGCAAACACCACGTGGTTGTGGTCACTCCATGAGGATGTGGCAGAACTGGGGAAGGACCAAAGCAGCAGCAAAGGCCTGTGGTGCACAGAAAAGCCCTCAGGTCAAGGGAGGTTGGACAGCATAAATCTCTGACTGGGGAAAAGCTGACATTTCATAAAACCATAGACATGCAGAAAAAGGAATTCTTCTTCAAACCTTACTAGAAGGCACCAAGGGGAATCTCAGGTAGCTGGTGGTGAAAAAGGGACAAGCAGCTCCTTTCTTGGGGTATGGAGTTAAACCCTACGGCCCATTATCCATGATACGGGAAACCAAAAGTATAAAAAAGCTCCAAAACACAACTGAGGGCAGATCCTAAAGCCCATTATCCATGATATGGAAACCAAAAGTATAAAAAAGCTCCAAAACACAACTGAGGGCAGATCCTAAAGCCCATTATCCATGATATGGAAACCAAAAGTATAAACAAGCTCCAAAACACAACTGAGGGCAGATCCTAAAGCCCATTATCCATGATATGGAAACCAAAAGTATAAACAAGCTCCAAAACACAACTGAGGGCAGACCCCTTGGACATCCCAGTTTAAAAGCCCTTTTTTTCCCTCTGAAAACCCCTAGACATCTGAATTTTGGGAATCAAAGATGAATATCATTCTGTCCATGCCTTTCTTCCCCTCAGCACACAGCCCTTGACACCAGCTCCACACAAACCCAGCAGTTCTTCAGGCTTTGCATCCAAAACCCGGAGAAAACCTCCCATGAAGTCCAAGAGGAAAAGGTTTGAACCCTCCAGGCCCAGAGCTCATGGCTGCAGCTGAGGAATTTGGGGACAGCACAAATTTGTTCCCAAAACAACTGTGGATTTCTAAAATTCTCAACCCAAAACACGTAGCAGGAACAGAATTAAAAAATCCCTTTGCCTCCACCTTGGAAAAAGTGCATTAAGATCATCCAGTCCCAGGCCAATTGAGAAACTGCATTTTTGTGTGCTTTAGAGCTGCTAATGGGTGATGTCACCACTGGAGCCAGTGCAATCCCACAGAAACTTGGAAATAAAATGAGCAGGAGCTATAAAATGTGTGTTTTTCTCCCCAACAGCAACAGGCCCATCCCAGCAGGGGCAGCTTTCATTGAGACTCACCTACAACCGGCGAGGATCACAATGAATCACTAAAAAATCACAGAGGTAACAATATCTTTCAAGGAGAGCAACCTGTTCTCTTCCCAGGCCTTTGTTAACAGCAGATCCACAGGTTTCCTTGGAAGCAAATGAGAAATAGGCACCACAGCAGTGCTGGGAAAAGAAAGCGAGGGAGTGTTTTCTGGAACAACAAACCAAAGCCATTTTGGGCCACTATCTGTTAGACTCGAGTTTAGCTCAATAAGATATTGATCCTGGCTGCATGGAACACAGCCCTGATGTATTTCCTGATTAACAAGTTCTGCTGTCTGCTTTTGACAAACAAAATCTCCCTCATTGCAGGTAGATAAAAAATATATTTATCAATAATTCCAGGGTGCAGGCATTGAATAACCAAAAACAAAACAAAAAAAAATAAATAAAATAAGGGTTGGAAAAAGCAGGTGGGAAGGATTGCTGCATGATCACTGGAATATTTACACAAGGCTAAGTTCAATCAATGCAGAACCTTCCCCCACAGCCTCCTCCAAAGCACACCCAGACTCTGGCTGGCCTTTTTCCTATGGAAACAGAGAATGAGAGCAGAGCTGCTCTTTGCTTTTCTGGTGCTTAGCTAAAAGCTGAAAATGAGATCGGGTTTTCTGGCATTCACCATTTACCTTAATAAAAACAAGCACTCAGAGGATTAGCAGGTACACAACTCTGTGTGGGGTATCATGCAACATTTTCATGATCTTTCATGCTTACACAGAAATTAAAAAAAATAAAAGAAGAGGACTCAAAATCGCTCCATAATATTGAAGATCAATGTAAAACTGAGCTTGGGAGCTGAGCACTGCCTGGGAAACATGAAGTAACATTTTCAAGTAGAAATCTTGCACATATGGCAAAGGAAAGCTTTTGATAGAGTAGCAAAATGATATTTCAAAAACTGATGTCCTACCTATCTATATTTATAAGAACACATTAAGTACTGGCTTAGCACTGTCCTTTTTTATTATTCCCTAATAAATTACAGCTTGATCATTTTTTGAAACACAGGGATCCAAGTCTGCGTTCCACAGAAATGAGAATGAAGGTCCCACTCGTGTCACCACCTCACAGCCACCCCTGCAGGGTCTGGCAGCAGGAAATTTCTCACTCATCAAGCTGACTTTGAAATCTTGATGAGAAACGAGGAGGATTTTCTCTCAAATAAACAGCCCTGCACAGGTTTCCCCTCTCACCTGAGCTCGTGCAGGCAGTGGGCACATGAAAAGGTTCTGGCCACTGTAGGAAACCCAAGGAAGAGAAACTCCAAATTTCCAGCACAGCCCCATGGCAACACAGGAGTGAACTGAGAACTTAATCGTGATCTGGGCAGTGCAGAGCAAAACACACCAGGCTACAGAGAAAACACTAATTCAGCCCTGTGTGTGAAGCTGCAGAGCTTTCAGTGCTCCCTCCACCTGGGCTAGAAATATTCAGGAAAGCATCAAACCAAGCATGAGTAACTCTGTTATTTTCAGTACCTTCCCCCTAACGCCAAAAATCGGGCACGAGCTCAAGTGCCTTGTTAAATGCAGCCCTCGAATTACAAGGATTAGAGGTCTGGATTTCCTCAGTGGAGATGACTCTTGGGCTTGAAGCTGATGAGTTGAGCCTTTGCCACCCCTGCACTGCTGCCTGGTGGGAAGCCCTTGTTCGAGACAATTTCAGCAGGGCCCAGTTGGTGTCACCATTGGAAACAGCGGCGGTGACGTTAACAGGATGGCACTTCAAAGGAACCCGCGGGGCTGCAGATGGCACCGGGGGTCCTTGTTCCAGCTGTCTCATCAAGCTGATAGCCCACAATTATTTTCCAGGATCAAACAGTGCTGCAAGAAGCAGCTCCCACAGCACCGGGGAGACTCCGCTCGTTCCGGGGGGGGATCCCGTGGCCGCTTGGGCTGCGACGCTTGGAATGTGTCAGTTGTAAAATAAAACCAACAAACTCTGGAGTCTGGTGTTTGTGGATAAAAAAAAATAATAATAATAAAAGGAATTCAAGCCATACCTAAACAATATGGCTGGGATTCAGCTCGTTCCGGGGGGATCCCGCGGCCACTTCAGCTGCGACGCTTGGAATGTGTCAGTTGTAAAATAAAACCAACAAACTCTGGAGTCTTGTGTTTATGGAGAAAATAATAATAATAATAAAAGGAATTCAAGCCATGCCTAAACAATATGGCTGGGATTCAGAAAAGCTTTTCTGTGGAGCCTGGACTTTAAGTAGAGAATCACTGGAGTCAGCTGAATTCCAGCATATAGTGGAATGCTTTGCTGTAGGATAAATTCAGCCAATGCCAAAGTCCTTTCCAGAATCAGGGCCTTGCTTTTATATTTTTTTAAACACAAACAATGATGTGGAGCTAACTAGGAATCAGAACAGAGCGTCAGTGAGAATAATTGCGGCATCTGTGCTAATTCTCTTTCCATCCTGGTACCCCCTGCTTCTAAGTATGGAAATCTGATTCTCCTTGTGCCTCCACTGAAGTTTCTATTGATTAAATACCCAGCCCCAGCAGCAGGAGAATCAAGCCCTGAATATTTATTCTCTTCCTCTTAATACATCAAGAATTCCCTTTGGCCTCTCAAGTGCTGTATCACAGGGTGCCATGAATGCAAATGGAATTACAGTGATCATGTAGCTAATGAGTACATTTGTATATGTATGCAAGCACTTCCCTACTCCACACCACCACCAGGAGCAGGGAATATCCACACACACGGGCAGGCAAGGTGTGGGAAAGGATGGATATGGGAAGCATATCAATAGCAGGAGCCAGGCTGCAGTTTCTGGGGAGAAATGAACTGAAATCCTTCCAAGATGAAGGCTGCAAGCTCAGGACCTCACGCAGACCTTTGGATCGTTTCCTTTGAAGCTTTAAAGCCCAATTTGTAGACTAGAAGTGTTCATGTTTATGTTTTCATTATCCACCAGCATCACCCTCTATTTATATAAATAGACAGAAAGTGCTGCAATGCATAATGTAAAATATTGTCAGCATTTCCAAGGGAGAGATCAGTGATATCATCTCAAAGCAGGGTACAAAATGCACACGTAACCTTTTCACCTCCATCCTTAATAAGACATTTTGAATTCTTTTCAAACACCTTCGAATTCTTTTGAGAAAAGTTATTTTACAGGGGAATAAATTCATTCCTGCAGAAACTTGGCTGATTTCAGAGTTGTAACAGCTTAAAACCAGGATGCATTTAATTTGTTAGCACTCTCCATGTTGACTTCTAAAGTCATCCTGTAACGTCCGAAAATAAATGGATTTAAATCAGGTTCAAGTACCAGTGGCAATTAGAACCTGCAGAGTCACAGAAATGTCAGGAGGTGTCTGGATCAGACACACACTGGAATATCTACAAAGAAATATCCTCAAAACCACTTTTGAGTCGGTTCAAACGCTTGGCAGGTGACTCATTCAGCACAAGAGCCGTTCTTTGGATTTACTACAGACAGAAATGCAGGACTTTAGTGCTACTCCAGTCCAATCCCAGCCCAACCCAGAGCAAACAAACACCACAAATCAGGGTGAGAACCCTTTTAGGCTCAGGGGGAGAGGAGGTCACCTACCCTGTGAGGACCACGACAAAATCCATCACGTTCCAGCCATTGCGCAGGTAAGAGCCTTTGTGAAAAACAAAGCCCAGAGCGATGATTTTGATACCAGCCTCAAAACAAAATATTCCAATAAAGTACGGCTCAGTGTCATCCTGGAAAAGAAGGGAAATGAAAGGAGTCAAGGAGATATCCATATTCCTGCTGTGATAAGCAGTCTCCTAAACAGCTACAGGCAGCAGCTTCACACCTTTTCCATTCTTTGAACAGAGCTGAAATTAAAGGTTTAAGTTTGTTGGGAGTAAGCTCACAGAGGATGAGAGCTTTATTGTTTCTCTGAAATGAATTTTCTTTACAAATTAGCAATCCTATTGGCCTTCATCCTGATAGTTTCGCGCCACACTTTCCACCTTTACGGAATGTTCTGGAGGGAGTTTTGATGTGGAAATTTTGCTCTAAGGATATATTGAAATTAGAGATGACAGGTTTCTGGAGTTATTGGCGTGGAAAATGTTCCACAACTCATGCAGGAGCCTGGAACAAGAGGGTGTCTTGGGGAGCAACAGCCAGCCACAGCAAGCCTGACTGCACTGACAGGAAATTATTTATTTATCATTTATTCCATCAGTTCATTCTTTGCTCCTTCTCCTCCATTTTATCAATTTTCACAGCTGCAGCCTCATTTGTTTTCCTTGCACTGGAGATACGGTTCAGGGAGAAATCCCCAACCCCTCCCATGAACAGCAGGAGCAGCAAGGTCTGTGTCTGGGGTCCATGGTGCAGACTAACACATCCCTTGGGATCGCAGATTCGTGTCCTTGCTCACTACACTGAAAATCAAGCTCGGTCTCTACAGTTTTACTAAACCTTTCATTCCATCTCTGCACCAGATCTCTCAGGATTAGACTTTATTTTACAGACTGGAGTTGCAACACAAATTCAGTGCCAAATAGAAGCATTCACATTTGGAAGGAAGATTTGGGCAAGAAATGAGAACAAAGCAAGATGTAAAAGCAATGGGCATCAATTTCAAGAACCTGTTCATCAGCTTTGGCACCAATAACCAATTTCCAAATGCGTCTTAGATCCTGGTTTGCAGTTGAATTCAGTGGAAGTAAAGCAGCCCTACCCAAATAAGGAGCAAACTTCCACATTAGAAATCTCTTTTCTAGCGGCTTTGGCATTTTTGGCCACCAGAACCAGAAGAGCTGAGCCGCTGTTTGAGGCATAGCTGTTTCTATTTTGCAATTCTCCCTGTGACAATAGGGGATTGTTTGTTCTCTGATGGGAAAAGAGCAGGAATGTCGAGGCTTGTGGCCCCAGAACCAGGGAAGATGCAGGTTTGACACAAGCACAGCAACTCCTGCTCAGCTCTGCACAGACCCACACTTCAGGACAGCACTTGCTCCAGAAATTGAGATTTTTCACCCCTGAAAGTTGGGCCTGTTCAGCCTTGAGAGGTGATGCTGAGAGAGGCCCTCAGCCCTGGGTGTCCCTCTGTGCCTCTGGGTGTCCCTGTCTGTCTGTCCCAGTCTGTCCCTGAGTGTCCCTGGGGATCCATCTGTGTCCCTATCTGTCCCTGTGTCTGCCCCTGTCCATCCCTGTCTGTCCCAGTCTGTCCCTGTCCATACCTGTCTGTCTGTCCCAGTCTGTCCCTGTGTGTCCCTGTCTGTTCCTGGGTATCCCTGGGGGTCCATCTGTGTCCCTAGCTGTCCCTGTGTCTGTCCCTGTCCATCCCTGTCTGTTTGTCCCTGTGTTTGTCCCTGTGTGCAGAGCTCAGAGCAGGCCCAGGCCCTGCCTCAGGCCCAGCCATGGCCCCAGAGGCACGGGCAGGGCCTGAGCCCAGCAATTCCCCTGCCCAGGAGGCAGAACTGCTGCCCTGGGCAGTGCCCAGCCCTGAGCAGAGCCCAGGGGGGCTCTGGGCTCTCCCTGACTGGGAACATTCCAGAACCATCAGCCCTGTGCCCTGGGGTGGCCCTGCCAGGGCAGGGAGGTGGCACCATGACCCCGCTGTGGTCGCCTCCAGCCTGACCCACCCTGGGATCTGGAATGTGAAGCACAGCCCTCCCAGGGAGGCTTGGCTGGACACGACCCAGCTCAGCAAGTCCAGCAGAGAGCTCCAGTCCCTGAGGATGCCTCCAAGCTGCTGGAAAACACAACCCCTGCAGAGGTTTTCCATCAGCTGCTGAATTCAAGTTCTGTTCCCCATGTCCCTACACACCTCAGTGGGAACAGATCTTCCACACGTGCCACCTTGCACCCCCTGTTACCTCTATTCCCCTGCACCTTTCTGACCTCACAGCCCCAGCAGCTCCACCTGCCCTGTCCCTGTGGTGAGGTGACAGCCGCCCGCAGAGACGCTCACAGGGGCTGCCTGGCCAGGCAGCAAAGCAGAGCAGGGGCCTGCTAAGGGGCACTGGGCCCCTGGCTGAAATGGAGAGCAGAAAATGAAAACCCAGCCCCAAACTGGCTTCCCCTCCAGCCAAGGAGGGCTTTGCACAAGCAGCAGCACCTCCAAGCCCTCTGTCCCTCACTGATGCTGCTCAGAGGACACAGCAGCCACCCCTGCCAGACCTCCAGCTGCCCATCTCAGAGCTGTCTACCCACAGAGAATCAGGCACAAAGGCCACCAGAGCTTTTGTGACCTTCAACAGAAATCCTACAATACACATCTTCTTCCAGCAGCTGCTCCACAGTGAGAGCTGGAGGCATCCCAGGGCTCCAACCCAGCACAGAAAAGAGGGAATAAAGGAGAAGGGGTCAGAAAGGGGTCAGAAATCATCCTGATTCTGGGAGAAGTTCCTTACAACTCCTCATGGATACAGGAGCCCTCTGACAGCCCAATCCACCTGTTCCTCAACAGCTGCAGGTAATGTCTGCACACAAAGGCCTCCCAGCCCATCCCAAATCCCCATCCCACAACTACTCGTGTGCCTCTAAAAATAGCTCTTCTAAGAGACACAAAAAAAGCTACCTTTACCCACATCCACTCCTCCACATTACTCCCTCACTTCCTTGAAGCCTGGTATCTACTCCAGGCTCTGCTCAATCTAGGTCAGGTGCCTGGTGATTACAGCTCCCAGCTTTAAAGAGCCAGGCTCCAGGTACTCCAGGGTTTGATGGGATGTGCTCTTCCCAAAGCTAGGGCTACACAGAGCTCTTAGGAAGTGGGTCAGGAGTTTTTGTCAGCTTCTAGGGAAGCAGGAAGGCTCACAGATGGATTTGGGTATTTATTACAAAGAAAAACTCTCATCTGTAGGGTTGGCAGGGAGTAGCTGGGGAAATAAGAGGCGAAAGAAAGAAGGTCTTTTCTAAAGCCTGCCTAAATTTACACTGATTCAGCCCAAAAATCAGGCCAGTGACAACAAGATGAAAAATAAAATTCATGCCCCACTGGGGAGAGGTCCTGCAGCTGACAAAAAAAAAGGATTTTTCTGACTGTGTGTGTTGGAAGGAGGGGAGGACGTGGCTGAATGCCCTGTGCAGCACTGAAATGGCCCTGCCTCAGCCCAGAGTCCCTGCTGGGACACCTTGAAGCCCCTTCAGACCAAAGGCTGTGGCCCTGCTCGGGTTCCAGAGGGGCAGAGCAGGTGATGATGAGGATCCCTGAGCGTACTTGGAAGGAGGGCAGAGAATCTGGGCAGCAGCCAGAGCTGTGCCAGCAAGTTGTTTGCTGTGGACACAGCAGAGCTTGAGGCTGGGCCAAACACACATTTAATCAATATGTTTCTGATCAGAAACAACTTCTGAGTCTGGAAAGTCATTACCATTCCTACTTCATGTCCTAGTGTCTTTCCTTGGCCTTCAGATGTGACAGCCTGGAGAGGTTTGGGTGTGAAAGGCTTTGTTCATGCAAAGGTTAATATGAGCAGCTCACACATTACTGCTCTAAGTGCCTGTGGATGGGAGAAAGCATTCAATCCATTAGTAAATTGCCAGAGCTGTCACAGAGCTGAAAATGTGGGAAAAGTGATGTTCTGTCCTCACCTCCAAAACACCCAGGGGAGCCAAACACACCGAGCCTGCAGTGAACATCCCACAGCCCCTCTGGTGTGGAAGAGGTTTTACAACAATTTCTGAGAGCCAGAGAGAAGTTTGATAAGAGGATCCACATTCGCCCCTGGAAGAATTTCCTACCAAGGTCATTGACACAGAAACCAAGAAAGAAAGAAGGAGAAATAAGAGAAACCTGCAGCTGCCTGTTCCAATGAGCACTTTGTTTGTCTTTCCTGACCAATGAGTAAAGTGTAAACTTATGAGATTTGTAAGAATGTAAAAAAAGCATGCAGGCTAGAATAAAAACAGTTTGAAGCCTTCTGAAAATGGAGTGTGTTGCTTTGTATTGTCTCCATCTCAACTACAACACTGGTGCCTTCCAACAGGGTCTGGGCAGGGCAGGGCAGAAAAGAGATTTCCTGTCCTGCAAGTTCTGGAATCATCACTGTCCTTCTGGGAGAGATCTCCTGAGCTCCTCATGGGAAATCAGGAAGGAGACAGGGAGGGAAGGAGGTCTTGGTGTGGACAGCCAAGAGCCTCGTGAGCAAGGTACCCATGAGGCCACTGGGGGCTGGGATGGGAAGTTCCCATTCCCACATTTGGAGCTCTCCCCACCAGTGGGGCTCTGGGCTGCTCAGAACAGCTCCCTCAGCATCTCTGCAGCTGCATCACCCCTGTGTGTACAAACAATGGAATATTCTTTGGGGAAGAGGGAGGCTGACTGGGTGGGGATGGACAGGGGCAAAGCTGTTCCACTGGACAGTTCCTGGTGGAGATGGACAGGGCAAAGCTGTTCTACTGGACAGTTCCTGGTGGAGATGGACAGGAGCAAAGCTGCTCCACTGGACAATTCCTGGTGGAGATGGACAGGGGCAAAGCTGTTCTACTGGACAGTTCCTGGTGGAGATGGACAGGGGCAAAGCTGTTCCACTGGACAGTTCCTGGTGGAGATGGACAGGGGCAAAGCTGTTCTACTGGACAGTTCCTGGTGGAGATGGACAGGGGCAAAGCTGTTCCACTGGACAGTTCCTGGTGGAGATGGACAGTTCCTGGTGGAGATGGACAGGGCAAAGCTGTTCCACTGGACAATTCCTGGTGGAGATGGACAGGGGCAAAGCTGTTCCACTGGACAGTTCCTGGTGGGAGGGGAACATTCCCAGCATCCAGAGCATGTGAGACTTCAGGCTCAGAGCAGGAAAGAGCCTCAGGGTAGGTCAGTCTGCTGCTGGTGGGAGAATGAGTTTTTTCCTCGTTTGATGGTCGAGGACCTGAGCCAATCCTCCAGTTCACCTCTAAATACTCTGATCACCAGGTTGGGGCTTTCTCAGAGCTCTGATTTTGACCAGAATTTCCAGCCCAGAGCCAAGTAATGCTTTTCTGTGCATTCTGAGAATTCTCCTAACTCAGACAATCCAAATCTCGGAGTACTGCATGTACTGAGACCTGTGGTCAGTTAACCCTATTTGGCAATAACGGGAGCACAGAAAACAGCCCAGTGAGATTGCACTGCAGGATCATATCCTGGGTCTTGGGGAGATAAATAGAGGAGAATTTTGATTAGAAGACAAAAGTAATTAAAATGTTTGCATGGGCTCCTCCCATTTTTCTTCAACTTTAACAAACAATCTTTTTTTCTCCTTTGTTTCTCTGGAACAAATTACCTGGGCAACTTCCGTTTTCCTTCAACTACTCTGCCAACATCTCCCAGTCACAAAAGGCTTGTGATGTGTTCCTTATATCCTTAATATCTGATTCACTCTTCACTGATGATCTCCAATTTGGAGATTTTAATGAAACCAGGAGGAAAAAAAAGCCATATCCATCAACCATTGCCCCAAAAAAGACAAATTCCATTCCTGCTAAAGACAGCAATAAAGCACCTGCTGTTCTGCATGGATTTTGAATTTGGCTGAACAGACCTGAAAATGTATGGGAAATGTATGGGAAATGTATGGGAACGTTTCCCCACTGTGGTTTAACGCAGATTTGTAACATTTTCAATGAAACAGCTTCCAGTTTATAGAAGTAACAGGAGAATTCTTAAGAGGCTTCACTTTGAAAACTAGAAGACAGTTTTTCTTGCTCATGATGCTTATTGTTTCCAGCTTATGTTGAAAATAAAAAGTATTTCACGACTTGTAAAGATTCTCAGCGCTACTCTATGAAAAATCACTTTATACTTCAGAGTTACAAACGTGCTGTAGTTAAAATGGCTTCAGGATATCTGGATCAAATATAACAGGGCTTGGGACAAAAATGAGGGGTTAATTCTTCCTTTCTCTCTGAGGCAGAGCCAACAGGGCAGAGATTGTGCATTTACCTCACTCAGCTCTCTCACACCGCTCGGTGGCAATGCCCGTGCCCCACTTTGGAATGATTTAGGCAGGATCTGAAGATGTGTGTGCTGTAAAATGGAATTAATATACTGGGAAAAGGACAATAAAATGCCTCCAGGATGCCCTCATAAATCGAGGGATGCAGAGAAACATAAAACCAACATGAACCAAAGGATTGCCAAGCCAGAACGTCCCTGAAACTGCTTTTCCTTATGTTTATAGCCATGGAAGGCACTTCCCCAGCTCAGTCCTGGCTCTAAACCTGTGCTTTGCTCACACCCACAGGCTGGCCTTGCCAACCAACCCCAAGCACACAAAGACAGGTTTAATGGCAGCAAGATCTACATACAATCATTGATTTATTTTATCCTAGTGTCTTCTTAATTAGAAATAATTCCAACAGAGAGAGAAAGCAAGCCCTGTGCAGGAGGGCAGCCAGCAGGAGTGGATCCATTTCCAAACCAGCACCAAACTCTGACCCTGACTCTCCAGATTCCTCACTAACACACTTTTTCCTGCTTCTGGAGAATGAGATTCTGAGAGTTGCCCACTGGGCATGGGCCATCCTTGGGAACTGCAGCAAGCACTATTCAGAGGCTCTCGTTTCTGGCAGCAAGCCTAATGTTATCTTTGTTTGCATAATATAGCATCTACATGGAAAACACATATGGATCCCTATTTCCCCATCCTTTGAGCATGCAGGATGAATGCATTTAGGCATGCAAGACGTTCCAGATCATTAAAAGTAGAGGAGAGTAAAAGGAGAAAAATCAAACCAAGAATTACACAGTTTTCCTACAGTGATGATAAATGGGAGAATTATTTTGAAGCTATTCTTCTATTTTCTTTTGAAATAAGGTAATTGGACTCATTACCATAAAGCCTGCGGGTAAATTATTTTTCTCTGTAAGCTGGTCACATTTTTTTTTGGAAAGGAAGTGTAATCATCTAAACACAAAGTTTTCTTTGAAGGATCTGTGCTGTGGCAGGAAACACACACAAATCCTAAAAGGTTACTCTGTTCTACCACTCCCTGGGAAAATTAAAATTACACAGAAGTTCATTTTATTCCAAAGATAATTCTAAGCATTTCTCAGCTCCTTCCTGTCCTGGTTTAGAGGCAACCTAAGTTTGAAGCCCTTGTGATCATAAGACAAGGTCCAGCTCTCTCCATGGCTGGGCAGGGCTGGCTGGAGTGATGAAGCATTCTTGTGCAGATGGGATTGGGAGGGGACAGTTATCCTTGCTGTGACAGATTTTTTCTGACTACCAGATCAGTGCCTGTCTGTTTACGTGTGGATCTTTAAAATAGATCCAAACACTAGATCCAAACACTTCCAACACCCAGTGGCTGACTGCTTTTTGTATTAGACCAGGAAAATAAAAAAAGATAATGAATGAATGCAACTCACCAATCTCTCTGACATTGGTGTCTTGTCTCCATCCGGCAAATGTTGTTCCAGAGCCAGCACAATACAATTGGCTATGATTGTAGCTAAAATCATGTATTCAAATGGAGTGGGGACCAGAAGTTAAAGAAGACACTGGACAATACAAGAAGAACCCCATCCAAATCCTGTCTCTACCCACAGAGTTGCATTAATTGACCATTCTAAGGTTTCTTTTTTTTTTTTTTTTAAGCCATTTGGTCTCCTTGACTTTCTCAGTTCTTTCTGGGGTGTGCTTGGAAGAGAAGTAGGAAATTGGCACTTCTCTTCTGTAAGAGAGTTAGAGACTCACACACAATCTGAGCTGCTCAAGGAATCTGGGAGCAAGAAAGGAAAAGGTCCAAAGGAAATAAAAAACTATTAATACGTATTGATTTTCAATGAGATTGATAAGCTAAATTGCCTCCAAATAGATTATACAACTAAACACCATCTGCCAAATTTTTCTTCAGAAACATTTATCTTCAGCACATGGTGCAAATAAGTGATGGGCACAAAAAGTTCAATTTAGAGTACCTACCCAGGTCTAAAACATGAATTACTGCTCAATTGCAATGCCCGCTCTCAGTGAGAATAAAACCCTCAGCACCCTTTGGGGATGTAGGAGGGAAGTGGGAAAGGAAAAGAATCCAAATCCAGCACCAGGTCCCCCCTGGATTTTTACCACCATCTCCCACCCTGAGCTGTGCTGAGCCCCAGTTCTCCCAGGGTGGAGCTGTGCCATGGGTGGCAGCAGGGCCGAGGGTGGTGATGGCTCCGCTCAGCACCGCGGGGAGATGGAACCAGCACCGTGGAGAGACAGAGAGATGGGCTCAGCACCGCGGGGAGATGGACACAGACCATGGAGAGATGGACCCAGACCATGGAGAGATGGAACAGGCACCATGGAGAAATGGACCCAGAGCATGGAGAGATGGAACCAGCACCACGGGGAGATGGGCTCAGCACCATGGAGAGATGGAACCAGCACCACAGAGAGATGGGCTCAGCACCACGGGGAAATGGACCCAGACCATGGAACCAGCACCAGAGGGAGACCATGGGCTCAGCACCACTGAGAAAATGGAACCAGCACCATGGAAAGAATGATGGGGAGATGGACTGAGGGAAAGATGGACTCACCACGGGAGAGGGGAGATGGAACCAGCACCCGGGGGGAGATGGGGACTGTGGGGAGATGAAAGGACTGGGCTCAGGACCATGGAGAGACGGACCCAGCTCTGCAGAGAGATGGACTCAGCACCATGGAGAGATGGGATCAGCGCCGCGGGGAGATGGACCAAACACAGTGGGGAGATGGACCCAGCACCGCGGAGAGCTCAGCTCAACACCACGGGGAGCTCCTCTGAGCGCAGCGGAGAGCTCAGCTCAGCACCAGGGACAGCGCCGAGCCGCGCCGCAGACACAACACCCTGGAGGGCTCCGCTCAGCGCCCAAAGAGCTCGATTTGGCAGCATGGAGAGATTGCTTCAGCATCGCGGGAGCTCAGCTCAGCGCTGTGGCCAGCCCGGCTTCAGAACCGTGGTCAGCACAGCTCAACACCGCGATAAGCTCATCCTAGCACCGTGGTCAGCTCAGCTCAGCTCAGCCCTGTGACCAGCCTGGCTTCAGAACCACGGCCAGCGTAGCTCGACACCACGGTCAGCTCAGCTTAGCACCACGGTCAACCCAGCTTCAGCGCCGTGGTCAGCTCAGCTCAACACCGTGGTAAGCTCATCCCAGCACCACCATCAGCTCAGCTCAGCACCACCATCAGCTCAGCTCAAGCACTATGGTCAGCCCGGATACAGAACCGTGGTCAGCTCGGCTCAGCACCATGGTCAGCTTGGCTCAGCATCATGGTCAGCCTGGTTTCATCACCGTGGCCAGCCCAGTTTCAGCACCGTGGCCAGCCCGGTTTCAGCCTAGTTTCAGTACCGTGGCCAGCCTGGTTTCAGCACTGTGGCCAGCCTGGTTTCAGCCCGGTTTCAGCACCGTGGCCAGCCCGGTTTCAGCACCGTGGCCAACCCGGTTTCAGCACCGTGGCCAGCCCGGTTTCAGTCCGGTTTCAGCACCATGGCCAGCCTGGTTTCAGCACCGTGGCCAGCCCGGTTTCAGCACCGTGGCCAGCCCGGTTTCAGCCCGGTTTCAGCACCGTGGCCAGCTCAAGCCAACCCCGCGGACAGCGCCCGGCCCCGCCCGGCCCCGCCGGCCCCGCCGCTCCGGCGCGGGGAAGCGCCGGTGGCTCCGCCGGTCCCGGCGGCTCCGCAGCACTGGGGGTCCCTTCCCCACATCCCCCGGAAAATGCAGCCGAATCGCCCAAGAGGCAGGGGAGGGAAAGGCTGAGCCTACCCGCGCAGTCAAGGCAATGCTCTGCCTGCCACCGGGGGTTTGGGGCTTGTTTATCCAGACTTAAATGCAGGGAAGGAGAAATGGATGAGGAAATGCAGCAATCGCTGGGATTGTATAATATGGACAGGAAGATCAATACGCGTTTGTGTGTGTTCGGAGAGAAGGGAAGTGCATTGACTCCGCTGGTGTATTTTTCCTGTTAGCCCCTCAGGAAGTGGAAACTGGGGAAGTCTAAGCAGGAGCTGGCCTGTGTGGCAACTGAAAGTGTTGCTAGGAGGCTGGGAGGAGGCCGTGCTGCTGTTAGCTGAGGATTAATAGGGGTGTGATATGAAATGAAAACAACCGGCTCCCCTGAGACCCCCAGGGTAAAGCACTCCTGTACACACACACACAAAATCTGCTCCCTGGGAGCCTCAGCCTGCTCCCAGCCTACAACCATCATTCCGAGCAAAGCCCCCTTCTCACTGCAGCTCACTTGGCCTGGGAGCTGGGTCTCAGACAGAAAGCATCTGCCCCTTTCACAATACAGCAGATGATCCCTCTCCCCACTTACTGCCTCCTTCTGCCACAAGGCTTTGCTAATTTTAATTTTTTTTTTTTTTTTTTTTTTTTTTTTTTTTGGGCAGCCTAAGCTTAGGCTATGCACCCAATCGAAGTGCCATGATTCATGTTGATTCAAATGGATTCCGGAGGGGATGTGCTAAAACTGAGCTGCAATGATTGCATTCCTGGGATTTACCTGGGCTCTCAACGTCCCCTACTATCAATGCAGCTTCAATGCTAAGGTGTCACCATTTTTATCCCACATCCCTTCTTCTATTCACAGGAAGACAGAAGAGTTGAAAGGCTCCAAGATGGAAATAAAAATCAGGATTCACGGGCACGAATCTCACAGAACCTGACTTGAATTGTAGGAAATGTCAATCCATGCACCTGTACATCTCACCCCTAAAGACACCCTGACACGGCTTACACACACCCCTGGCATCAAGCACACCAAAAGGACCCTCGGTGCTCCCACAGAAGCAATTCCCTGATTATTCCCATATTCCCACTGCCACGGCCGTGCATCATGTCAGGCACACAGCTCCCGGCACACACACCCATGGCACAGCCCGATCCCACCGTCTGCAGCAGCAGCAGACACTCGCCCTGCGCTGCCTGGAGGGGTCTCTGCCCCTCAGCCTCCCTCTCCCCCTCCCCACCTTCCCCCCGTGCCCACACAGCCTCCCTGAAAGGATATGGCCACTCTGTTATTCGCTTGGCGTATTTCCGTATAACATTATCTTCACTGAAGATGAAGAGGGATCTGTTGACTGTGAAGCAGTTCTGTTTGACAGGGATGGGGTTGTAGAGAGCCATAGTCCTGGCTCTCTGAGCCATCGACTGTTTATACATCCTTTGGCCGGCTTGGGGGCCACCTTGCCGGCTGCTCCCTCTTCCAGCCCCGGCCGGCCCTCCACCTCCATAGCGGGTTGGCAGATCATCCCCAAACCGAGCCATCCTCGCAGTGCACGGAGCCGGGCGCTACAATCCAAACTGGCAGCCGAGGCGAGAGGAAGACGCATCACAGCGCGCAGCACTTCTCCCTCCGGGGGCTTCAGTTGCGGGATCGGGATCGATCGAGGCAAAAAATAGATCGATATATAATAAAACAAAAAAAGATCCTTTTCCTTCCTCCACCCCCTGCGCTTCCCCGCCGCTGTGGCTGCCCGGGGGTGTGAGGAAGGCTCCGGGGCTCCGCTCACCTCCCCGCACAGGTGGCGTCTCTCCGGCCCGACCTCATGGCCGGGGCGGCGCGGGGTGGCCGCGGTGGCCGCGGTCCCTTCGGCCACGGGGCGCTGGGCTGGGAAGGGGCTGCGCTGCTGCCGTGCCCGCCGCGGGAGCGCTCCGCCGTGCCCAGCCCAGCCCGGCACGGCTCCGGCACGGCCCGGCCCCGCCGCATGTGATGCCCGGAGCCAATCGGCCGCCGCGGCTCCGCCCGCTCCAGTCACCGGCACCGGGGGGCGGGCGGGGAGGGAGGGAGGAGGGAGGATGGAGCCGGCCCGGCCCGGCCGCCGCCGCCCACCCCGGTAAATACGGCGGAGCCGCGGCCACTCCCCGGGGAAGGAGGGCTCGATCCCCCCCGCTCCCGCCCCTGCGCAGCGCTCCGCGGGCGCTGCTGCTGCTCCCATGGGTGGGGGGCACAGGCGAGGCAGCCCCCGCGCCTGCGCGCCGCCGCCCAGATGTGCGCTGCCCAGATGAGCACTGCCCAGATGTGCACTGCCCAGATGTGCTCTGCCCAGCTGCTGCCCCCACGGGTGCCCCGAGGCGCGGTGCGGGCAGCGCAGCTCCCGTCACCCGCCGGGGCCCCCAGAACCCCTCAGAACCCCGCGGGCGGGGGAGTCACAGTAAAAATCGGGGCTCGGGGCTCGGGGGGTGCCCAGCTGGCAGCCCCCGGGGGCTCGGGGCCGGCACGGGCGGGCGCGGGGCCGGGGATGCGGTGCCCGCAGCGCTCACGGCGCCGGCACGGGCGGGGATGTGCGGCACGGGCTGGCTGCGAGCAGGGCTGCGCCCTTGTGCACAACTTACTTTGTTTCTCCTTGGTTTGAATGACTCCTGCGGAGCGCTGGATACCTTTAATCCTGTATTTATGGATGAAATCCTTTAATCCTGTTTATTCCAACACCCTCTGTTGCTCCCCTCCAGCACAAGTCAGAGAGATAACTCCTCCTTGTTCCTGGAGCGCCGCACGGCAACAGACACTGCAGTAGCTGGCGAGGAAATGCTTTTGCATTTTAGGCTAAATTTGGGGTAGAAACTATTAACTTTGTGAAGAGACCCCTCGGAGAAGTCAGGGCTGTCAACAGGGGGACATTTTCACTTCCTCCCCAGCAAGGAAAGCCTGGACTCTGCCGCTAATGTGTTTTTTGCCTTAGTCATCCAAGCTCGGTGCAAAACCAGCCCACCGACCAGGCAAGCCTGGAGCAGTAGCATCTGCTGGCTTCAGGAGCCAGTCAGAGGGCTGGCAGCAGCCACAAGTGACACAAATAAGGTCTGGCAAGACGCAAGGGGTGACTCTCCGGAAGGAGCTGGCTCCTTACGCCGGGGCTCGCCGTCTGAAGGGCTCTCGCACACTGCAGCACAGGCAGGAGACGCTCCCGGAGGCGGCACCGGCAGCCGAGGGGAGCCGGCAGCGGCTCGGAGGCACGGAAAGCAGCGAGGGAAGGAGGTGAATCACATCCTGCTGCCTCCAGGGTCGCACGCAGCAGGAACCGGCAGCCCCCGACACCGACAGGGGTCTGCGAGCCCTGCAGAACAGGGCAGAGGGAGCAGCTCCGCTCTGGAGGTTGCCTTCCCCTGCACTTGCTGGCAATGCAATAAAAGACCTTTTCCCCCCCCCAGGTTTGGGTAATTTACAGATTAAGCTCAGCGCAGGAGTCTTTGGGGAAAACTTTGCCCGGAGACAGATGCTGGAGTGGTTCAGCATCCCTGCTCCACTCAGACAGACCCTGGGCAGAGATTCAAACCAGAGTTTCCTCCGAGGATCTCCACCCCTGAGCACTGCTGAGCTGATCCACACAAATAGGAGAGTTCCCTTATTTTGTGGATGGAGAAGGAGGGTGCAGGGAGCTCTTCTTTCTTTAAAATTTTCCCCTAAAAAACACTTTGATCCTCACTGCATTGTATCCTATGATGGATTTATCTTTCCACCTGAAAGTCAAATTTCCCCCAGCTGACTTATTTACTCATTTCATTTTTATTAAACTAACTTACTTACTTAGTGGTTTAATATTTCACTTTTGTGCTTCTGGTCACTACATCTGCTACATCGTTTTTCAGTGGAAAAACCTGACTTTTTCTCAGTGACTACTAGAAGAGGAAATGCCATTTTCAATAACCCCTCACCTCTCCAGATGGAAATCAGTACATGGAGAAAAAAAAATGCATTGGTTTCCAAAATCTTCATCCTCCTGTGCTTACAGAATCAGGGGGATGGGTGACACAACAGCTCTGAAAAGGAAAAAAAAATTAAAAAGGAAAAAAATAAAAAAGGAAAAAAATAAAAGCTGTCTTTTGCATCAGGTGTTATTGAGAATCAGGGAAAATCCTGACCTCCACATCCCTTTCTCTCCTCCTACAGCCACCAAACCACTCTGCCTCTCCCAGAACAAACTCCCCACCACAGCACGGCAGTGAAATCAGCAGCCAGGGCAGTGGGGGTGTTCGTGACAGTGAGAAAATGATGTGAGCGTGTCGTGAGGATGCTCTGTTAAACCAGTTTGCCCTTTCCTCAATCTGCATGCTCAGGGCTTTTTTCCTGGATTGTTTTTTTTTTTCACACCCTAAGGAAGATCACACAGACCTTAAGCATTGAAAGCCTTAAAGAAGAGAAGGAGATTGCAATTGCAAGGATTATTTGGCTTTGAGAGGGGAAGCGCCAGGATTTAGTTGGGCTTTTTAAGATTAGGAGAAAAGCAGGGGAGTTAAGAGAAAGCAAAAAATTTGGAGCACTGAAACAGGTCAGACATCCATAATCTCCCATTACGGGAGGGCAAAGAGCATTCCATGGAAAATTCTAAAAGTGGATTCGGCCATGAGCGACTCCTCCTCACCAGCCCTGAAGACAGAGGTGAGTAAATCACTCTGCTCTCCAGCACAGCTTAGCAAGGAGCCTTCCTCCTCCCTGAGCAGCTTTGCCAGGCAACCAAGCGTTCCCCTGGACTTCCACTCCCAGCCCAAGCCTGAGGCAGGTGACTGGGCTTAATGGAGCAGCACTTCCATCTGCCAAGGCACAGTCAGGGCAGAGGAAACGGCCCAGAGGGGCAGCGGTGCTCCTGCCAGGTGCCTGGGACACCGGGGCCATGGAGAGCACCCCTGGTCTGTCTGTTTGCCCCATCAGGACAGCTCCCAGGAGCTGCTGGGACAGTCTGGATCCATCTCTGCCTCCACCTCTGGAGGCGATTCTGGGGAAATCACAAAGTGGATTTCCAGCTTGCTGTGCTCCAGATGCTTCTCTCATTTTAGCATGAGAGACTAAAATCTAGGGACACAGCCCCAGCATCCCCCTCTGAGCAGGATAGAGTGGGGACATTTGCAGAAACAGCAGCAGGAAAGAAGATTTCTTCCTTTAAGAGAGGAAAGGACTCCCACCACACCCTGACTTCCCTGGATGCTGCCTTACACCTGGAGTAGCTCAGAGGGAAGGTCAAAGCTCTCCAGAATCCCTTTTGTCCAGGTGAGCTCAGAATTTACTTATTTACTCAGAATTTGCAAGGCTGAGGAACAGAGGAGCCTTTTCAATCCCATCTTGAGGCTCTGGATCCAGGATATTGCCAAGCAGAGCAGCTCCCAGGAGCACATTTCCTTTAAAAATAAACAAACAACACAGACTGCACATCTCCTTCCAGCCCACAGGAAGGTTCAGAGCTTCAGGCCAAGAAAAGCAACTTCCCAAGGTGCTCCTGGCCAGGGATTCCTGCTCTCCTCACTCCCATTTTGCACCGGCTGTGCTGGAGGAGAATCCTGCTGCCACGCAGGCAGAGGAAAATGTTAAAGCTGGCACTCAGGTCTGCCAGAGGATGTAGAATGGCTTTATGTAAAATCCATGAGGAAGATGCTCTGATACTCTTTCTTGAGAATAAGAGAGTGAACAAAGGGGAGAGAGGCCTTTTGAAGATACAGCTCCTCCTATGCAAGTCCTGATCATGGCATTGTTTAGCGTCCCAAACCCCCAGGGCCAATTTGTGGCAATTCACATTCCCTGAAAAATCCCTTTGCCCAGGACTTCTCTCCTGGGAAGCTGAGAAGCCTCAGAGAAAAAGTAAAACAATATTATCTCATTTGCTTCTCCTGTGCTTTGCTGCTTTGGAATGTGGTTGGAGATTGCTTATCCAACATGTGAATGGTTTTGACTTAATGACCAATCACAGTCAGGCTGCGTCAGGACTCTGGAAGGAGTTCACATTCTCTGAAAAATCCCTTCGCCCAGGGTTTTTCTCCTGGGAAGCTGAGAAGCCTCAGAGAAAAGGAAAACAATTCTTATCTCATTTGCTTCTCCTGTGTTGTGCTCATGTGGAATGTGTTTGGAGATTGTTCACCCACAGGTGATTGTTCCATTGGGTTCTGCTGGGAGTTGTTTTCACTCTTTGGCCAATCAGGGCCAAGCTGTGTCAGGACTCTGGAAAGAGTCACGAGTTTTCATTATTATCTTTTTAGCATTTTGTAAGCATCCTTTCTGTATTTAGTTAGTTAGTTTAGTATTATTTAATATAATATAGTATAATAAAATAATAAATTAGCCTTCTGAGAACATGGAGTCATCACTCCTCCCTTCATCGGGGCACCCCACAAATACAACACCAATTACCCTCAGCTGCTGCACAAACGTGGAGGAAGAGAGACCCTGAGCTCATTGCTTGGGGTGGGGGCACAGCAATCCCACCTCAGCATGAGGGGCTGCACGGCCCCCCACGCTGGAACCATCCCCACCCCACAGCTCCACACAGCTCTGCCAGCCCACCTCAGACCGAGGGCAGCGTTTAAAGGATCAGCTGAGATGGATTTGAGGGAAGGGGAATGCAGGTAGAGTGCTTGGAACCCAGAGCAGGGCGGGGAGAGAAAGCAGGAGCTGGCAGCCCCTGCTCAGCACCTTCCCCACCTTCCCTGGTGAGCCCCAGGGGAGCAGGAGCTGCTCCTGCTGCTCCTCTTGAGCTGAATTCCTTCGTAGGTGGATCACGACTCCAAACCCAGCTGCTGGCTGTGGCGGGAGCCAGCTGAGTTCAGTCCCAGGTAGCTCCAAAATGAGGGTTTCAGCTCAGAAAATACTTCAGCAAGCAGGACCAATGTCCTGACAACACCACGCAGGAAAATTCACAGCAAATAAGCAGGAAATCACAGGACACGGGGACACAAAGCTGCCCGTGGGTTGAAGAGGGACAAGACACCTCAGTGGTGCTCAGAGATCCCTTCTGAGCTCCAGCACCACCAGAACAGGGTTTGCACTGTGGGGAAGCAATGTGTTTGCACACAGACAGTGCCTGTGGCAGGGAACTGTGAGAAGATGAGAGATAAAAGGGACTTAAAAGTTTATCAGGCCTCATATTTTCATTTTCCACAGCATTTCTAAGATCATTTCTACCCCGTTGGTCTCCAAGGGAAAGACAACTTCACAGCTTCTCTTCCATTATTTGGACCTCAATTTAAGTGAAGACTTGATCACCAGGAGAGGGAGATTTGGGGAGTCTTTGCCTGTCTTTCAGTACATATCTGTCTGTGGTAAATGATTAGACATCTAATCCTCCTTAAGATTCAGGTCTCTCCTCTCCTTAGGCTCTTCTGAACATTTGCCTGGATGCTTCTCAGCATCTCGATGTCAAAACAGCTTTTCAAATCCGACTTTATCTGAGCTTGAGTCGTGTACAGGCTCAGCTCTGCATGAGCTTCACTCTGGGAATCCAAGGGGCAGAAGCATCCTAAGAACTGACAGAGCACCAGGTCCAGATCTGTGGCACTCACATTCCCTGGACATGATTTCTTCACCCAGGATTTTTCTCCTGGGAAGCTGAGAAGCCTCAGGGAAAAGGAAAACAATTCTTATCTCATTTGCTTCCCCTGTGTTGTGCTCCTGTGGAATGTGTTTGGAGATTGTTCACCCAGAGGTGATTGTTCCATTGGGTTCTGCTGGGAGTTGTTTTCACTCTTTGGCCAATCAGGGCCAAGCTGTGTCAGGACACTGGAGAGGGTCACGAGTTTTCATTATTATCTTTTTAGCATTCTGTAAGTATCCTTTCTGTATTCCTTAGTATAGTATAATATTCTTTAATATAATATAGCATAATAAATTGATAAATAAGCCTTGTGAGAACATGGAGTCATTCCTCCCTTCATCGGGGCACCCCACAAATACAACACCAATTACCTTCAGCTGCTGCACAAACGTGGAGGAAGAGAGACCCTGAGCTCATTGCTTGGGGTGGGGGCACAGCAATCCCACCTCAGCATGAGGGGCTGCACGGCCCCCCACGCTGGAACCATCCCCACCCCACAGCTCCACACAGCTCTGCCAGCCCACCTCAGACCGAGGGCAGCGTTTAAAGGATCAGCTGAGATGGATTTGAGGGAAGGGGAATGCAGGTAGAGTGCTTGGAACCCAGAGCAGGGCGGGGAGAGAAAGCAGGAGCTGGCAGCCCTGCTCAGCACCTTTCCCCACCTTCCCTGGTGAGCCCCAGGGGAGCCGGAGCTGCTCCTGCTGCTCCTCTTGAGCTGAATTCCTTCGTAGGTGGATCACGACTCCAAACCCAGCTGCTGGCTGTGGCGGGAGCCAGCTGAGCTCAGTCCCAGGTAGCTCCAAAATGAGGGTTTCAGCTCAGAAAATACTTCAGCAAGCAGGACCAATGTCCTGACAACACCACGCAGGAAAATTCACAGCAAATAAGCAGGAAATCACAGGACACGGGGACACAAAGCTGCCCATGGGTTGAAGAGGGACAAGACACCTTGGTGGTGCTCAGAGATCCCTTCTGAGCTCCAGCACCACCAGAACAGGGTTTGCACTGTGGGGAAGCAATGTGTTTGCACACAGACAGTGCCTGTGGCAGGGAACTGTGAGAAGATGAGAGATAAAAGGGACTTAAAAGTTTATCAGGCCTCATATTTTCATTTTCCACAGCATTTCTAAGATCATTTCTACCCCATTGGTCTCCAAGGGAAAGACAGCTTCACAGCTTCTCTTCCATTATTTGGACCTCAATTTAAGTGAAGACTTGATCACCAGGAGAGGGAGATTTGGGGAGTCTTTGCCTGTCTTTCAGTACATATCTGTCTGTGGTAAATGATTAGACATCTAATCCTCCTTAAGATTCAGGTCTCTCCTCTCCTTAGGCTCTTCTGAACATTTGCCTGGATGCTTCTCAGCATCTCGATGTCAAAACAGCTTTTCAAATCCGACTTTATCTGAGCTTGAGTCGTGTACAGGCTCAGCTCTGCATGAGCTTCACTCCGGGAATCCAAGGGGCAGAAGCATCCTAAGAACTGACAGAGCACCAGGTCCAGATCTGTGGCATTCACATTCCCTGGACATGATTTCTTCACCCAGGGTTTTTCTCCTGGGAAGCTGAGAAGCCTCAGGGAAAAGGAAAACAATTCTTATCTCATTTGCTTCTCCTGTGCTGTGCTCATGTGGAATGTGTTTGGAGATTGTTCACCCACAGGCGATTGTTCCATTGCATTCTGCTGGGAGTTGTTTTCACTCTTTGGCCAATCAGGGCCAAGCTGTGTCAGGACTCTGGGAAGAGTCACAAGTTTTCATTTTATCTTTTTAGCATTCTGTAAGAATCCTTTCTGTATTATTTAGTATAGTTCGTATAGTATTCTTTAATATAATATAGCATAATAAAGTAATAAATTAGCCTTGTGAGAACATGGAGTCAGATTCATCATTCTTCCCTGCCACAGGGCTCACCGTGAATTTACAATACAAATCTGGAACCAGATGGGCAAAAAAAGCCAGAGAAATTCAGGCATTTCACCAGTCACCTGTTAATGCAAGCTGAAGACAAAAACCCAGCTCCTCTGTGCTTGTCCCCCACAGGAGTTTGCTGGACAAAGCTCCCAATGACAATGAGGTGTCAAATCCCACTGCAGCAGGAGTCACACCCTGCCTGGGTTATTTTCAGCGTTGTCATTGATTAAACACCGAGAGATTTTCGTCCTCTCAGCGATGGGCAAGAGAAATTTTCAGGCATAGATGAGAAATGACCAGCCAGGAAAACAGCTCCATGCTCACAGCTGCCACATTTTGGGATTAAATGCCCAAAGTGCCGGAGAGCCCAGATTCCCAAAGGTCTCTGAAGGTTTGAAGGACCTGGGGACTGAAGACCACGCAAGGAGAGCACCACATTTCAAAACCTTCTCCTACCTCTGCTGGAGGAGCTGTTGCTGTGGAATTGAGGGAGAAAATAGAGCCCTGCAGCTGCCATGCAGGTTCCAGCTGCAAAACTGTGGCCAAAATGCATTTGCAGCATCAGTGATCAGGCTCTGGCTTGTGCCACACAGCTGAGGGCATGGAGGGGGAACAGAGAACCTCTACGGTGTTTTCTCGTACTAAAAGAAAAGAGCCTTTGCTGTGGAGCTGCTGAAACCAGCTGGCTGAGCAAGCCCAGCTCAGGAGGCGTCACCATGGAGCAGGAACAACCTGGAGCAGTGACAGCAGTGATTTCTGCAGCTGCAGCCACTGAGAGTTCACCTTCACCCTTTGGAAACACCGGCGCAGCTCAAGCCAGGGTGGTGGCACCCACCTCACACAGGAAAGCACCACAGGGAAATGTTCCCAGGTCTAGCTCTGAAACCATCCCAAATATTCCCATTTTCGAGTTGGTTTGGGCCTTTTTAACCACGAAAGGGAGTGGGGTTTAGTGCCACGTGGTCAGATGGCAGAAAACAAGGATCAGTTTCCCATACGGGGTCTTCAGTTCATTGTGGCGCAACCAAAATGGATCATGCATACAAAAATATGGGCAAGATGCCTCAAAAATTGGGTATTTAATTAACTTTTCCTGAATGAGGTTGCAAATACCTTCACTCACATGTGACATAGAAGCAAAGCCAGAGCAGTGGTAACTCCTGCCCTTTTCTGCAGGAGCAGGAGTTGTTGTGGCCAGTGTGTTGCTGTTTGTGCTCTTACAGAGCTGAGGTTTGCTGGCCAAGTGCTGAAACCAGAGCCAGGACACCTGAGGGTCCCCCCAAGGCTTTGCCACAAGCACTTTTAACACCCCCGGGCACACAGCCACACCTCCAGCCTTTAAATCACCATTTCCCCCATCTCAAAACAGGCATCAAGATTCCTTTGCTCGCGGTTTCCCTGTTTCAGCTGCTCCATGATCCTGTGATGTTCTCTCCTCCTCTGCAGAGTGCCCTGCTCAGCGAGGCTTCAAACCCTCTCGGGACCTCCAGTCCACCTAAGACACCAGTTCAGGGTCTGATGTGTTGTCTTTATTGTAAAGACAAGCAGGTGGCCTGGCTCAGAAGAGCAGCACGGCGACCCCAAATTCCAGGGTCGCTCGGGCCTATGACAAAAACGCAAACACCAACATGGCAGACGGTCAAAAGGCGTTTATTTCTTGTTCAGAGGGGTTATATAGGTCAGGGGACAGTGCTATGATAAGAGGGGCCTTATATTACCATCTATGGTCAAAAGAGGGTAGAAAACTAACGGGGTTGGTGGAATTCTTTGCTGGAACTAGGGGGAGCTACATTCTTGGGTGATCTTATCAAGAGAGAGGTTGGGGAGGAAAGGAATCTCGGCTCTCTTCGCGTGACATCCCGAGATCTTCCGAGACGCCTTACTGTGTCTCACCACACTGATGAAGTGCTCAATGAGCTGCACTTAATGGGGGAATGCTGTCACTCTGTCTGGGACTGGCTCAGGAGCCATGCAGCACGCACAGATAATAGGAATCTTTTTTTTTTAAAAAAAGCAATGCCCACTGCACAGCCTGCTAAATCTGGAAGGTTAATGCACACGGAAAGGGAGAAACACAATAAAAAGCTCTGCAGCTACAGATTAACCCTCACTTCCTAGAATCTGCTATTGTTGTAAAGGAAGACACTGAGAGGCAGGGGAAGGAGCTGGCTGCCCTACTTCCACTGCCTCGCACTGGGAGTTGGGGTTTGGGTTTGCTTTTACGCCTTTCAGCCTCTCCCCCATTGGTGTTTTTTTCCAAACCTGCAGTGAAATGCAAACGACAACGACTTTGAGGAGCAGCCTGAAATCTGAATAACATTGACAGGCAGGGGATCCCCTTGGGGCAGGTTCGTGCTTTAGAAAGCGGCTCCCCCTACCCAAAACCAGGCAGAAGGAGGCGGAGGGAGCCCAAGGCTGCTCCGCTGGAAGCCCCACATCCATCAGTTTGGCTCGGGTGCTCCTTGTTTGTTCAGCTAATGGTGAAAGTTATGTCCGCACTCCCGCCTAAATTAAGTATTCAGCTATTTTACAGACACAGTAAGTCGGTCAGCCTTAGCCTCAGTAATTAGGGCTTACTGTTTAATTAATCTCTTGTGGTCACACAGACTCTCTATCACTCTCTCTGTTGGCTCACACGGCACCGGGAGCAGAGGCTGAGGAACAGGAGGAGTTAATCCCTTAAGCTGATCCCCACTGCACAGGAGGGAAGGAAAGGGGGAAGGGGAGCTGCTCTCTCTCGCTGCTGGCAGAAGATCGGGATTCCGAGGCAGTGAAACCGCTCAGGGTGCCCGGAAGCCGTGTCACACCCGGCCGGGCACCGGGCACAGGGCACCGGGCACAGCCCCGGGGCTGCGGCGGGGAACGAGGGACCTGCCCCAGGCTTCCCCCTGCCCGCAGCCTCCCAGGCTGTGTCCGGCAGCTGCAGCCCCAGGGACACCTGAGGAATGCCACCCTGGCAGTGCCACGCCTGGAGGTGCCACCCCTGGCGGTGCCACCCTTGGCGGTGCCAGCCTTGGCGGTGCCGCGCCTGGCAGTGCCACCCTGGCGGTGCCACCCCTGGCGGTGCCATGGAACCAGAGCCAGCTGCAGCCCGGGGCTCAGGCAGGAGCCCCGTTTACACTCGCTGCCAACGGGAGCGTGTGGAGGAGTCAGAGCTCCTCGGCAAATAGAGTCACGGAATTTTTAGGTTGCAAAACGCCTCTAAAGTCACCGAGTCCGCCCAGGACTGCCAAGGCCACCATGTCCCCAAGTGCCACATCCACGGGACTTTTAAATGGTGCCTTCACCACCCTCCTGGGCAGCCTATTCCAGCCCTTGACACCCTTCGAGAGAAGCAATTTTCTCTCATATCCAACCTAAACTTCCCCTGGAGCAACTTCAGACCATTTCCTACCGTCTTACCAAGATACCGGGGGTAAGCGGAGCACAGCCAAACACAAACGTGAGAAAGCCCCCAAATCAGCTCCCAGAGTGCCGGAACAGGGAGGAAAGTGTCAATGGGCCAAGATAAATAACCGCATTGAAGTGTTAAATTAACGATGTGAGGAATTGATAGGAGTTAGAGAGCCAGCAGGGAGGGGCTACGAGGGTGCTAATTAGTGGCGATCCCAAATACAGAAGCAGGTGATCACCCGCATTTGAAGGCGCTTTTCCCTTTCAGGATGCCAAGGAAAAGGTTCTGGAAGCCCAGGAGGTCCCGTGGAGGGGCAGTAGCTCACGCTGCCCTGAGCTGGTGGCCGAGGGACAGAAAGGGACAGAAACCCAGCGAGGCTCCGGCTCCTCTCACTGCGCGGAGCTGCTGGGAGCGGACGGGAAAATACCTCGGAAATCATCACCCACAACCTCCGAGACGGGCACCCCTGGGACAGGCACCGCCCTGAGAGCCAGCCCTGGCCGGGGGAGAGCGCTGCCCATCCCTGGCCAAGCTCAAGGAGCGCCTGCATCCCGCAGCATCCTCCCCGCAGCGCCGGGAACGGCGGGACCCGCCGGCTCTGGAGCCGCTCTGGAGCCGCATCCTCGGGAGTTTTCTGGGGCTCCAGCGCCCTCTGCTCCGGCACGGGCAGAACTGAAACTCCGCTCACCCCATGCGGGGCAGTGGGGCAGGGGCTGGGGGTGCCACCCTCCCGCAGCCGCGGCCGGGGGTGGCTGCCCTCGGTGCCACCCTGAGTGCCACCTGCGGCTCTGCCCGCGCTCACCCTGGCACCCAGCGGGGCGGCCCTCGACGAGGAGGAGGGTTTCTGTCTCAGACTTTGAAAGCGCAACTATTTGCGAGGGAAATCGCCAGTGGAGGTGTCCCCCCAGGCGGGCACCGGGGGCATCTCCGCTGCCAGCGCGGCTCCGGCTCCATCGGGAGCGGGACACGGCCCCGGCAGCGGCTCTGGAGGGAGGGAGGAGCTGCCAGCTCTGCCACCCTGGGCACGGCTCCTGTGGGTGTCCATAGCGGGATTTGTTCCCTTTCTTCCCATTCACCCTGGCTGGGCACGGCTCCTCCGGGTGTCCATAGCAGGATTTGCTCCCTTTCTGCCCATTCACCCTGGGCACGGCTCCTCCGGGTGTCCATAGCGGGATTTGCTCCCTTTCTTCCCATTCACCCTGGCTGGGCACGGCTCCTCTGGGTGTCCATAGCGGGATTTGCTCCCTTTCTGCCCATTCACTCTGGGCACGGCCACACGCGGCTCCTCCGGGTGTCCATAGCGGGATTTGTTCCCTTTCTGCCCATTCACTCTGGGCACGGCTCCTCCGGGTGTCCATAGCGGGATTTGCTCCCTTTCTGCCCATTCACCCTGGGCACGGCTCCTCCGGGTGTCCATAGCGGGATTTGCTCCCTTTCTGCCCATTCACCCTGGGCACGGGACGGGCAGGAGCAGGAGCAGGGCACCCACTGCCAGCCCCGAGCTCCTCCTCCAGGGAGGGAAACTTCTGGGGGAAGCTTTGTGCCTTCAAGTCTTGAGAGAAGCCCAGTTTTAGGCAGCAGCTGGGCGGGGGGGGGACAGGTGAACATCCCCACCCAAATCTGTACACCAAGTTTCCAGCAGAATTTTTTCCTCCACCGTTAAACCCCCTCGTCTATTGATGCCTGGGCCCCCCAAGCCTTCCCCAGGCCAGGAGAATGGGTCACAGGGACACTCAGGAATGGGGCATTTCCCTTCCACCGGGTGCACCCTGCCAGCAGCTCCTGGTGCTCCGAAACAGAGGCACCGTCACCTCCTCTGACCCCAAAAACCTGAGAACAACCCCCAGCACAGAGCAAATAAATTAAGATTCAATAAATAAGCACTGTGAGAACAGTTCAGAATGCACAGCTATGCCCTGCTGGGTGGTAAAGTTTCACCTTTCTTCATATTTCCCTCCGTTTTCCCCAAATAATCTCTTTGTTAGGCACTTATCTCTTCCTTTATACCCAGTACATGCTCAGACTGGGCTCCCAAAGTGCAAACAACAAGAAAACTGAGGAAAAAACCTGAAATATTGCTATTTACACACACACATACATAAAATAGATAATATTATATATATTAAGGTTATAAATAAATAAATATTTATTTATATATATTTATATAATATATAACATAACTTATATTATATTATATTACATTATATTACATTATATTATATTACATTACATTATATTACATTACATTATATTATATTATATTATATTATATTACATTATATTACATTATATTATATTACATTACATTATATATTATATATTATATATTATATATTATATATTATATATTATATATTACATATTATATATTACATATTATATATTACATATAATATATTATATATTATATATTATAATATACATTACATTACATTATATTATATTATATATTTATATAATATTTATTTTTATATATTACATATATTATATATTATACATCTATAGTATCGATACTATATATTATCCAACTATAGTATATATTACATATATACACTATATATATGTAAATGTGTATTTATGTGTTCATAGCCTGGATTCTGCCAGGCCAGGCCAGGTTTCCCCTCAGAGCTGAGGGAGGGCAAATCCCCAAATGCCCACGAACAGCTTCCATAAAACCCTGCTGGGTGCCAAGCAGGCCCTGGGGACGCTGGGGCACCAGCAGAGCCCTCAGGCAGGGCCATCACAGGTGGCACTGGGGGCCAGCAGGTGAGCAGAGCCCGCTGCCACCCCCCGGCACAGGGACACGGGGAGGTGGCGCCTCAGGAGCACGGCTGCTGATCTATGATGCACTCAGGACTCTCCAAAGGCATTATTTATCTGCATTACTGAGAGGGCTTAATTATTCCTCCTCACATCAGAGGAGACACTGAGAGCTTCAATTGCTGAGAAAATCATTTTAATCAGCAAACAGAGCACACGCCACCACCAAACAGTTATTTCTTCAGATGGCTGAAGAGCTGATGTTTCCAACCTCGCTGGGGACAGCTGCCTGTGCCTCAACTGCACAGGCTGGCCCCAAAAGGAGGGGAAAACTGCCCAAATGCAGCAGAGCTGAGCAAGCTTTTTGCAGGGAGTGCTGCAGGAGAGGCCCAGCAATGCCGGAAAATGGGAAATTAGAGGAAGAAACCACAGCTGACAATTTCACAGCACGAGAGCTGGCAAGAAGAGGGGTTAAAAACAACAAATAAAGTGAAGGGGAGCAGATTTAGGACCAGGAGAGCCATTTTCTTGTCTCAGCTTTGGCAGCGAGTGGAGCCCAGTGGTCAGAGAGGGGCCTCGAAGGGATCTGGCAGCTTTTCACAAGCACCAAACCCACTGCCAGCTTCTGGAGCACAAACACGCCGTCAAGGGCCCTAAAGCATTTCCACCTCTAAAAACTGAGGCAAAGCTTTAGGAGTGTTTGCAGCCCTGTGGGATTCCCACAAGCACCTCAGCAAGAGGCACCCAAGTCCTGGAGCTCCAAGACTTTTTACATCTGACCGCAGTTTCTGCGAGACAAAAATGAATGTAATTCAGAAAACCTGTGGGATTCCAAAGGGAGGCCACATGCATTTTTAAAGGTTCAATTCAAGCCCATGCTTGCATTATTGTTTCCATTACAAAGCAAATTCCATTAGATTATTTCTCTTGTGCTATCTCTTGGTTTTCTGTAATTGCAGAAATTCTCCATGGTTGTAAAATAACAAAAAAACTCTATTATGATCTAAACTAAAAAATTCCAAACCCCACATATTGAAAAACAAGGTGATCCCAACACCTGGGAAATTATTGCCATCTGATTCTATTGATTTAGAATATTGAACACTTGTTTTATTAAAATGATACTATATTACATTATAACTATATTAAAGAGAGATGTATTATATTATATTATATATTATATTATATTATATTATATTATATTATATTATATTATATTATATTATATTATATTATATTTATTATATTATATTATATTTATTATATTATATTATATTATATTATATTATTATATTATATTATTATTATTATATTATTATTATATTACATTATATTATATTATATTATATTATATTATATTATATTATATTATATTATATTATATTATATTATATTATATTATATTATATTATATTATATTATATTATATTATATTATATTATATTATATTATATTATATTATATTATATTATATTATATTATATTATATTAACTACTAACTGAAAAACTTGTGACTGTAGACTGACAGTCCACACAGTTTGGACTTGATAGGTTAATTAACATAAATAATTTCTACTAGAATTTAATTACCAAATTTTTTAAGTAAACAATTTTTTTAACACATTTTACATGTGTAAAACACTAGGAGTAGCAAGCAGAGATAAAAATTGTTTCTCTCTGTGCTTCTCTAGGAAAAAACTTGACAGAGAGAATTATGTCTCTCTCTGTTCGGAGAATGTGAATGCTACACCCACAGCCTCTGTCTCTCTCCTTGGCAGTTTCCCCAACTCAATCTCCTGGACTTGGACTTTTCCTGGAGGAAGAAACCTGGAAAATGCAGGGAGAGCTGGTGCTGCTGGCCCAGTTAGGCAGGAGCCCATCCAGCACGGGCACTTTCACTCTGCCTTTCATGCCCAGTGTCTGATGTTTTGTTCCAGATTGCAATGCAAGATGTTTTCCATCACCGTCTGTATGGCAGATTACCTTTGTCAGGTGGGCAGTTTGCCTTATCTCTCTCTCTCTGAGTGGCCACAATCACTCCTCCCTCGGGAGGGGACATTGCTGATAACAGCTGTTGAATGTCACTGCATGGCTGATAAGAACTACAGCATCCCATTGGGAGATGCTCCGCCCAGAGGGAGGAGCCAAGCATTGCTACCCAGATACAATCCAGAGGTTCTGAGACACCAGCACGGCTTTCTCCATGGGATTCCCCAGAGGAACAGCAGCTGCCTCTCCTTCCACTGGATCTTCAGAGGAAGAATCCATCCTTCTCTACAGATCCCCCCTGCTCCAACAGAACCACCCCTGACACTGCAGGAGGGCTGCAGCCACAATTCCAATGGCACTGCCACCAACACCCTGACCCACAGGGTGTCAGGTTGGGTTCTGACTCTGTCAGTGTTGTTCTAGTGCACTGCATTGTTTATTTTACCCTTTTTTTTTTTTTTCTTCCCTATTAATGAACTGATTTTCCTGCTCCCATATTTTTGCCTGAGAGCCCCTTAATTTAAAATTTATATCAATTCAGAGGGGTGGGGAGGGTTTACATTCTCCATTTCAGGGTGGGCTCCTGCCTTCCTTAGCAGACTCCTGTCTTTCCAAACCAAGACATGTTTTCTTGAAGATCCAAGAAGCCTCTGTGATCCTCAGATCAAATATTCCTTCAGTGAGCTTTGGATGCAGCCAGGACTGCTCCTCTCCCCAGGTTGGATTTTTGCCTCTCCCTCCTGTCGAGTGATGGTGTTTGCTGTTCCTTGGAGAAATCCAGATGTACAGCCAGGATCTGCAGCCCTGGCATCTCTGCCGGTTAAACACAGTAATTACAACTCCCAATTCTTCAGGGGATGGACAGCTTCCCTGCCAGGGGATGGGGATTTCAGAATGCACTTGACATCCTCTCCTGGAATGGGAGCATTAGAGGGATGGAATGGAAATGAGAATTGCTCAGCTCCCAGCACTGCCACCACCCCGTGGGTCGTTTGTCCGGTGAGGAATGAAGGCCAAAACCACCAGGGGCAGGGGCCAGTCGATCACCAGAAGGGTTTGGTGGCAGCAGAGTGAGTTCTTTACAATGTAGAGCAGCAAGGACAGAGTTCAGAGCCACAGGAGCTCCTGCTGGAGCAGGATTTGGGGAGCTGAGCAAAGGTGGTTGCAGCAAGGTCGTGGCAGTGTCCTCAAACAGCCCTGACAAGTCCCCGCTGGTTTTGGGGGCTGAACTGAGAGGGAACAAAGGGGAATGGGGCCATCCTTGTGCTCCCAAAGCTGCCAGGATCTTCCCTGCTCCCAAAGAGTCCCTTAGGGAGGATTTGGGGGGACACAGCCCAGATGAACCCCGCTGGACACTGCAAGGGGAGGGCAGGAGCAGCGTGGAACAGGCAGCCAGGGCCACACAGGCTGATTCTGCTGTCCAGGGAGCAGCTCACCTTGCAGGAAAGGTGGTTCCCAAAAGCAGGGAGAGCTGGGAGCAGCATGAATTGAATCCCAGCAGCAGCAAAGGGCTCAAAGTGGGGCAGTCGCCTGTGAAACAAATCCCATATAAACAGCAAACATCCCTGAGACTGATTTACCCTGCCTGGGAAGAGGAAATCTGAGAGGAACGTGACCATTTTACCCACACTGAGGTGCCACCTCCCTGCTGGGATGGGGGACAGCCCTGCGGGATATTGTGAACAGCTCTGCTCTTCCATTTACTGCCAGCTCCAGCAGCCTCCCCTGCAAACAGCAGGTCCAGCCCATGCTCACACTGCCTGTGGTCCTCATCCCTCCAGTTCTGAACGTTTCCAAGGGCCTTGTTCATTTTATAGGTGACCAGAACAGCAATAACAACAACAACACATCAGCATTGTAATCAGAAATTGGTTGCTTGCTCTAGTCCTGAAACATTCAGTAACATCCAATATCTGAGCAGCCCAGTCACTGTTTAGAATATTTCTCTTTAGTGGGTCTGTACTGTTCCTATTTCAGGAGTTTATGAAAGGATTAGTTCTTGGGAACAGCTGCATTTCTCACTTCACTGAGAAGTAAACACATCAGGCTGGCTCTGCAAGAGGCACGAGAGCAAAAGAGCTCTGTCCTTCCCAGGGGCTGTTCCCTCTCATCCCACCTTGGCTCTACAAGTCCCTACTCAGGAAGGGATTGGGGTTTGGGGCTGATCCCAAATATCATGGGGTCATGGAATCACAGAGTGCTGTGGGATAGAAAGGACCTAAAATTCATCCCACCCCTGCCATGGCAGGGACACCTCCCACTGTCCCAGGTGCTCCCAGCCCTGTCCAGCCTGGCCTTGGGCACTGCCAGGGATCCAGGGGCAGCCCCAGCTGCTCTGGGCACCCTGTGCCAGGGCCTGCCCACCCTCACAGGGAAGGATTTTTCCCATATCCAGCTGAATTTACTCTGTCTCAATTTGAAGCCATTGGGCTGCATCCTCATTTCTTCCCTTGTTGCCTTCTCCTCTTGTTATTTCCTGAAGGAACAGCCAGAAATAACCTTTGCCAAGCCCCTTGTGCAGTCAGGGACCTGCAGGACACAGCCCATGTGAGGCTGCAATCCAGCAAGTGTTTGGCACTTCTGATCTGGGGAGTGGGGGGGGATTTTTCCTGGGCTGTGAATAAAAACAGCTTCTTAATTAAGCCCTGGATATTGATTTCATTTTCATCCTATTAACTGCCTTGCCCTACATGGGTTTGCAACACTCTGTAGGATTCCCCTTGCCCCCACTCTGTGTAGACACAAATTGCCAAGATAAAAAAGCTTCATTAGTCCCATCTACTCTTCAAGCACACATTTCTTTATATTTTTTTTTGCTTTCAAGTGCTCATAAAAGAGGCTCCTTGACAGCTTCCAGACCTGCATCTCTCCAGCAGAGTGAAGATTCATGAACCAACATCAAGAGCTCAGCTACTTTGCAAAGAGAAGGAGGGAAAAAATCCTCTGCAGAACCCTAAAAAAACCAATTCTGGGTTCCCTCACACGTGGGGAGCTGGAGGCCCCAAAACAGCAAAACGCCCCCAGCCAATGGCACTTGAGGATCTTTGTTTGCTGTTGA
This sequence comes from Emberiza elegans, assembly GCA_024865655.1. Lineage (NCBI taxonomy): Eukaryota > Metazoa > Chordata > Aves > Passeriformes > Fringillidae > Emberiza > Emberiza elegans. The sequence goes on along the minus strand of JALJVW010000184.1, from coordinate 68,833,467 downwards.
ACAGCAGCAACAATTTGTTTTTAAGCCCTGAGCCCCGGCAGAGCCTGAGCAGCTCCAGGCTGGGTCACCCTGGGTGGGAGCTGCCTTTGCTGATCAGAGAAAATCCAAGATTTTTGTGTTTCCCCCCACAGACCCAGAGAGGGGAGAAGCCTCAGAGGGGAGAGAGAAATATCAAATTAGAGAATGAAAACACAGAAGAATAGGAAAGAGGAGAAAATGATAAATCGAGCAGAAAAGCAGTGTTTTCCACGATGCTCAAAAACAAAGGCACCAAAAGATTTGGGAGCTTTCTCTCAGAGGTTTTTGAATCAGTGGCCATAAACCTCATGAACTTACACAAACAAAGGGGCTGTGAGCCTAAAAATTCATAATCAAAATTAAGATTTTCAACCAGGAAGAAAAACAAGAGGGAAGATGTTTTCAGACAAGAGGCATGGGGAGCTATTAAAACATTTGGGGGAGAGAGAAAAGAAAAAACAAACACACAAAAATTTTTGAGTCTTCGTTGTCACTTTTTTGGGATGTCACAGGAGGGGACTGAAGGAATGAGAATGGTTTAGAAGCTCAGGGAAGATGTTTTCTGCAGGAACAGGGATGGATTTGTGGGGCTGCCCTGTGCAGGGCCAGGAGCTGCCCTTTGGGGATCCTTGTGGGTCCCTTCCAGCTCAGGACATTCTGTGATTCTGGCAGAGATCTGGGGAGGGTGAAACCCAGACAGGCTGGTCAGAGCTGCAAAGCACTTCCCAAACCTCCACGTGCTTGAGCTTCCTTTGATTTTGAGCTGAAATCTCAGGAATTTTTAGCATTCAGTGATGAATAAATATTCCTGTGCTCCAAATCTGGGCATGGCCCTGAAATGCAGCTGGAGCCTGGCACTTGTTGGTCTCAATACCAGGGGCAACTACTTAGGGAGTCAAAGAAGCATAATCAATAACCTGAACAGTGAAATTAAGTTTCTCTACCACAAATGTCTGGCTTTGAAGCACAGGGCTGATTTCCAGCCTTCTGGTGAAGCTTCACTTTGGGATCTGTGTTGTTTTTCCACAGCAGAGCTGAGCTGGATCATTTGCCCCATTCCAGGCACTGCTTTGATGTTTACACTGATTTAGGAATTGGCCTGGAAATCATTTTATGTGCCAAGAGAAGCGGCTGCAGGAGAGGTACCCGAGCTCTGCTTCACAGTCCAGATTCTTCCTTCTCTGTTCTGTTTCAAGAAGTAAAGCTCAATCACATCAAACCAGGCTCTCCTCAGGTCCAGTCCAGCCCTCAGCATCCCAGACATTCCCCGGAGCTGTGGGAGGATCTCAGCCCTGCAGATCCCTACACCAGGCAACACTTACTCCAACTGAATTAGCCAGAAAGGTCTGGAATGGTTAATTGGAATTATTCAGCCATAATGTTTTGCCCATCTCCTCCTCCTCTGCCTGGCGTGGTGTTCTCCAAATTGAATTCCTTTAACAGAATCCAATACCCAGTGAAACTGTTGGTCCAGAGAAATGTTTCATTCGGGGTGGGGCAGGGGGGCTCCCAGGGACCCCTTTTGTGTCCCTGTGCTCTGCCAGCACCAGCAGGAGCCAGGAATGGCAGGGGGAGATTCCTTCAGTGCAGGGCTGTGGGGTGAGATGGGATCAGCCAGGGAACCCAGCTGGGGGAGGATCAGCACAGGAGCTCCTGGGCAGCTGCACTGTCGGGGTGTCAGGGGCTGGGATGGTGGGGATGGATGGAAATGAGAGATCCCTGCAGCCAGGGCTGGAACTTGGGGTTTATTGCAAAGGGCCTGGGTGCAGGGCCCTGCTGGGAGCTGCCAAACACAGCTCAGAGCAGGCCCGAGAGAAGAGAGGGGGAGAGAGGATGAGAGGGAAAAAGAGTAAAAGAGATAAGAGGGCAAGGTTCCCATTCCAATACAATAAATCTTCTTCTGTGTTGAATATTCTGATTCTCACTAACCAATCTAGCACAAGATACAAATCCTATAACATTTCCATACAGCCAATCAGAATCACTACATCACTGTACTGTGTTCCATTTTAAACCCTAAAAACTCCTCTGTGGGCCCTTCTGCCAAGCTGTAGGGTCTGCTCTGACCCTTGGGCCTGTCTGCAGGCAGAGGGTGTTGTTCCATCAAAAGGGGATCACCTTCAGCCAGCCACACCATTGTTTTCCAGTTGTTCAGTAACTGAAGGATCTCAAAGCTTGCTTTCATTTCAATCTCGCTTATATTTTCTATATTCTCAAAATCTTTTACCAGGCAATCATATTTATAAGGCTTTCCTGTTTCATCCTCCCCAACAATGCACCTCCTTTCCCGCTGCACATCCAGGAACATCTGAGCTGGCAGAACCACGGAATACCCTGAGCTGGGAGGGACCCATCAGGATGTAGCCACATTTCTCCTCACCGAGAAAAGCAACAATTCCAAAGAATATTTCTGAGACTCACGTTCTCTAAAATATTCTTGGGAAGTCGTGCCTTGCTTTTCTCTGTGGAAGAGAAACGTGGCTACACCAGGATCATCAAATCCCACCCCTGTCCCTGCCCAGAGCCCCCTCAGCATCCCACCCTGGGCATCCCTGGCAGCGCTGCCCAAAGGCTCCTGGAGCTCTGGCAGCCTCGGGGCCGTGCCCATTCCCTGGGCAGCCTGGGCAGTGCCAGCACCCTCTGGGGGAAGAGCCTTGCCCTGAGCTCCGGCCTGAGCTGCCCAAAGTTTAACCAACCCATACAGCCCTTGTGTGGTTTTTTTTGTGCACAGTATTCGTGAAGAATTATGGAAGCCCTGCAAATAACTGGCTCCTGCTCCTTCCCCGCCCCGGGCGGCTCCTGACCGCTCCTGCTGCCCCAGAGCTCCGGGGGTTTGTGCTGTAAGGAAAACCAATCCACAAACACCAGAGGTTTCTGTCCAAAAAGGAGACAGAGGAGTCCTTTTGCTTTATCCCAATAAAGGGAGAGGCCATGGGGCATTGCCCTGGGATCTCTCACATTTTTGGAGGATGCAGCCTCCTTTCTATCCCAATTTCCCAGCCCCATTTCCCTTCTCTATTTCCCCATTGGCTGAGGTACTTTGAGAGGTTCAGACTTCCCAAAACACCTGATACCAAAGATTTCCCTCCAATGTATAACCCTCCTTTTAATTTTTAATTCTTACAGAATTTAGGCATTTTCCCCCATTGTTTCTTTCATCTTTCAATGTCCAATTTAATTTTTCAGCAAACCTAAAGTTTATTTGTAAAAGCAAAATACCTTTTTCCATTCATCAATCAGTGGAATCCTCCCCATTGTTTCTTTTATCTCCCAATGCTGTTTTTTTCCACCAGCAGACCCACAGCTTGTGTGGAAAGACAAACCCTTCATTCCTCTCAATCCCAGGGCAGAAAAGCAGCTCCCTGCAGCAGGAGGGAAGCTCAGGCATCAGGAGAACAAAATGCCACAGAAGTTCCTCAACTTCTTCCAGCTCAAGCCTGTGTTCAAGGGATTTTCACAATCTAAATGAGAATATTCTCCCCATTCCCCTTTTATTCATTTATAAAGTCACTTTGCTAATGGTGCAGACCATGTTTGCTGCTCACAAACTCCCCAAGCAATTTATTCCAGCTATTTTCCCCCAACAGCTGCACAACCAGAGAGAAATTCTCTTCCCAGCAGAGGCAAGAGAAAAGGATATTTGTCTTATTATGTCTGGGTAAAGCTTATCTGCTTATTTGCTGCTCAGAATTGTATTTACAGAGCACAACAAAGGCAAAGCCAAGTGCACTAATTGCTGCTGCTCAGGTAGAATATTTTCTGCTCACCCTGAGCCCTGCATCAGTGGGGCTTTATACTTTATCTAGCACCAGTGAGCTCCACTGAGGGGTTTTATTATTCACCCATCACTGCTGTTTCATTGCCTCTGTGTCTTCTGAAAGGATGGAGAAAAACCTCAATGATTTCTTGCTTTTCAAACCAGGGTTGCTGAGTTTTTTTTTTTTTTTTCCCGAGCTTATTGCACGTTGCAGACAAATAAATCACCATTTAAATCAGCTTCATTCTGAGCACACAGATGGAGGCTCCTCCAGAGGGGAAGCTCTCCACATCCAGGTGCTTTCCATCCTCCTCACACTGGGCTCCACATTCCCAGCCTCCCAAGGGATGGGCACAGAGCAAAAAGCAAACCTGCAGAAGGGAAAAATTCCAGCCCCAAAATAATTGTATTTTCTATCTGATCAGCGCCAAAAATCCTCATTTTACCTCTGCTCCAGCTTTTTTGGTTACAGAGCATCTCCCAAGCCTTTGTGCACACAGCAGAGGTCAGGTCAGGCCCCAGCCCCCAGCACTGGGGATTTATGGCCCGGAGGGGGATTGGAAATGGGGTAAATTGTCATTATAGGACACAAAATAACACAATGTGGGCACGCTGCTCTTTCAAGGTTTAAAGAGACCTTTTAATTTCTGACTCCAACATTTATAGATTTCCAAGAGTGGATTGGAGGGTGACAGTGCCACCTCTCCAATGACACTGGACAAACCAACAGTCTATCAAATTTCTCTTCTTCCATAAAAGAATGCAAAACAATGAGTTATTTACAGAAAGTGTGTGAGAATGCTCGTTACAAAAATGCAAACATCAGAAGGCTTAGAAAACTTTAAAAATCAAGGTGACAGTAAATTGGCCTGGAAAGAGGATCAGGGGGTGACACTGCCCCTGTCCCCACTTTCCTTGGTGTCCTGGGGTCACGTTCTGATGCTTGTACCCCCATCCGTGTGCTCTGTTTATGCTGGATATCTGTTCTGTGCCTTCCAGACTGGCTCTGAAGAGCAAATGTTTTGTTTTGGTTTTGTCATCAGCCATTCCCCCACGGCTGGTGGGACAGAGATGGGGCAGTACCTGGTGCTGCTTTTGCTTTTTGCTTTGCTCTTGCTTCTGCTCATTAGTCAGTTTAGCTAAGCAGTCCAAATTTTCCCTGGACTGTTTCTCCTTTCCCTTTTTTGGACCTACTCGAACCTGCTCTGGATTGGGACCTGGGCACACCGAGAGTTTGCACCTGTGGCTGCAGCAGCTGCCCCAGCACTGGAGGGACTGAGAACAGAGCGAGCAGCCCCAGGAGAGACTTTCTGAATTTGTCATCTTTTCCAGAGCGGTGACAGAGTGGTGTCACCTGGTATTGTTCATTCTGTGTGCTGGGGGTGCTGTGCCTGTTAAACAAACAGGTTCTTTCCACTTCTCTCTGAGGAATCCTTCCCAACCCAGGTCGGGGGAGAAGCCATGTGGGTTTGCTTTCTAGAGGGGCTCCCTTTGGAGATTCTCTCCCAAATTTGCCCTAAACCAGGACACTTGGGGAAGAGAAAACATCCCAAATGCAGAGTGCAACCTTTGCCATGCCCACAGCTCCCCGCCACCTCCCGGACCTTAACTCATCCCAAAGGCTCTGCGGAATTCTGTGGCTTTTGCCAGCCCCTGTGGGAGGATCCACATGTGCAGCACTGTCTGTTCCTGCAGAGTCACAGACCTGCAGCAGCAAACGGCAAATGGCTCCTGTTCCACACCAGCCCTTCCTAATGGCATCTCCTGTCATCCTGGGCACAGTGCAGAGCTCCAAGGGTTTAAACAAAGCCTGGCTTTGCCAAGGCCCAGCTCCCAGCTCAGCTGGGACACTTTGTCATGGGGAATTTAATCCCAGCTCAACACCAGGCTTGGGTGGCTTCACTGGTGTAAGAGCTGAATGAGGGATGTGGGACTCCAGGGGCTCTCCAAAATGCAGTTTATTGTATCCAAAATGCAGTTTATTGTATCCAAAATGCAGTTTATTGTGTCCAAAATGCAGTTTATTGTACCCAAGAGGTTACAGCAGTCCATGGTGGTGGGTGACAGAGCTGTGCCCACAGCTGTCAGCTCCAGCTGCAGGCAGGCCTGGGGACCCTTTGGTTTTGGTTACAGTGCATTCTATACTTTTCTTTGCTGAGCATCTGAATACAGCAGAACCAATCTATACCTTAACTATTATCTACAGCCTATCATAACTACTATAATTGACATATTTATGTTACTGTTCTCCACTAACAGTCAGTACATTACAGTTTAAGCTAGAAGTTGTTTTTCAGTTTTCTTGCAGTGGAAAATTCTGAGACCTTTTTTCTACTTGCACTTTGCTGCCTTGTTTGCCTGTGCTCTCTTTCTGCTTGGTAAAAACATCTTCTTGTTTGGGGTGGGTTTATCCTTTCTCTGAGCCATACAAACCCCTTCTAACTAACACAGCCTTTGCCTCCTTGGTTATCCAGTGAGACTGGCTCAGCAATTCTTTTCTTCTCTATCAAAACTTGCTTGCATTTCTATTCATTCTTCAGATTCTACATTTAAAAATCTTTCTGCTAAGCACACATATCTGTGAGACTTTCTTGTCAAACATTCATCCTTGCCAACACACTGGCAACCCCCAGGGCAGGTCTGGGACCTTGATGCCCCAGGAGCGAGGAGGGAGAGGAGCTGCCTCACAAACCCCACCTTTGCTGGTGCTGGTCAGGGTGTGATGTGCTGGGGACACCCCTCACGCCTGAACTTCCTTCCTTGCACTCCCTCACCCATCCCAGAGGGCTGGAGAGCCCCGGTGGATTAAAAACCTCCTGGGCGTGGGAGCATTTCCATGCTGGGTCCTGTCACTGACATCTTTTATGAAAAATCCTTTCTTTAGGATTTTTCCTCCTGAGAAGCTGAGAGGCCTCAGGAACAAAATGCAAACAATGGTTATCTGCTGCTGTGGAATGCAACAGGTGCATCTGGGATTGGTCTCATGTGGTTGTTTCTAATTAATGGCCAATCACAGCCCAGCTGGCTCAGACTCTCTGGTCCGTCACAAGATTTTGTTATCATTCCATTCTTTTCCTTTCCTTTCAAGCCTTCTGATGAAATCCTTTCTTCTATTCTTTTAGTATAGTTTTAATATATCGTTCTCATTTAATATAATACATATCATAAAATAATAAATCAGCCTTCTGAAACATGGAGTCAAGGTTCTCATCTCTTCCCTCGTCCTGGGACCCCTGTGAGCCCCACAGGGTCCCTCTGATGCTGAGAGGTGACCCAGGTGTCCCTCCCTGGCCGGGTGCTGTCCCCTCCCGTGGCACACAGGGACCTCCAGCAAGACCTTGTGTCTGTCCCCAGTGCCAGCAGCAAAGAGGGAGCCCCAGCAGATCCCGAACCCAGTCCTGAGGGGCTGAGCCCTCCTTAGTGACTCTCACATTGGTTAAACAGAGGCTAAAAAGAGAAAGGAGCCAAAACCCAAGTGTGGGGCTGAGCTTGTCCAACCTCCCCTTCCCAGGTGAAGCACCAATATTTGCTTTTCCTGGGCATTGAGGCCATTTCTGGCCTGAGGAAGGGACAGGGAGGCTGAGCCTGCCCTCCCCTGGCACCAGCTCCTGTCCCCTCGTCAGTGCCACCCCTCCTGCAGCCTTAAACTTGAACCTCAGGCTGGTTCTGTCCCTCACAGCCAGGACATGGAGGCCTTGCCCTTCCTGCAGTGACAGCAGCAGAGGCTCTTCATCCTGCTTGGAGCAGCAGAAAGGAAATTAAAAGGGTGATAAGGGAGCTCCTTCAGCAGACAAGGGAATATTCTGTGCTAGCAGGGAGATAAAGCAAGATTTCTTCCAGCTCTGGCAAAGGCTCAGAAATGAGATGTGGGGTGAAATTCCACATTTATAGGGATTTTGTAACTCTTACCTGGGCTGCAGGATAACCATCAGCCTCGCTCATATTTCCTCCTCAGAGGAGGTCACAGCAGCACAAAGAGAGGGAAGGAGTCTATAAAGAGAAGCCAGATTAGCTCCAGTATCCAGGATAATTTTGTGGCTTTGCTCACCCAGGTCAGCCCAGGTGCTGCCTTTGGGTGCTTTTCCAACCCCCCCAGCCCAGCATGAGCCAGGACAGCTGCTCAGCTCGGGGTGCAGAGGGTTTGCAGTGCCCTGAGACCCCCCTGAGCCGGGTCTGAGCCCTCCATGTCCCCTCCCTGGGAGCCCTGGCGCAGGGACAGCCCCGTGTGCTGCTCCCCTGGCCCGAGCCCAGCAGGGCCCCCCAGACCATCCGCTGCCTCCCCCGCAGTGAGGGACCCCATGCCCAGTGCCCCCCGAGCTGTGAGCGGGGGCAGAACCCCAAAAAGGGCCCTCACACCCCGTCCTGCAGCTCAGAGCAGACCCACGGGGGCTCCTCCTTGGGCTGGGGGTCCCTGAGCTTCACCGGGGGGCTTGGTGGGAGAAGGAAGGAGGGGGAAGGAAGGGAGCAGGGGAAGGAAGGGAGCAGGGATGTCCCATGAAGAAAAGGAGCAGGGATGTCCAGGGGAAGGAAGGGAGCAGGGATGCTTCATGGAGAAGGAAAGGAGCAGGGATGTCCCACAGAGAAGGGAGCAGGGATGTCCATGGAGAAGGAAGGAGAACAGGGATGCTCCATGCACGAAACGAGAGCAAAAATGTCCCACAGAGAAGGGAGCAGGGATGTTTCATGAAGAAGGAAAGGAGCAGGAATGTCATTTGGGGAAGGAAGGGAGCAGGGATGTCCTATGGAGAAGGAAAGGAGGAAGGGCATCCCATGGAGAAGGAAAGGACCAGGGATGCCCATGGAGAAGGAAGGGAAGCAGGGATTTTTCATGGAGAAGGAAGAGGAGCAGGGATGATGCTCCATGCATGGAAGGAGTGGCTTCTCCTCCAGCCCTCTGGAATGAGGGCTTTGCCCTGGAACCCTCCCTGCAGCCCCAGGGATGAGTGGGGGATGCTGTGGATCCCACCCAGATCCAGCATCCAGCCATGGTGCCACTCCCTGGGACAGCTGCAGGACCATGGGGACACCCCAAAGATGCCAAAATGCCCAGGAAAAAGCCAAGGAGGGATGGGAGGATCTTTGCATCTTCAGCAGAGCCGAGGGGAGGCGGCTCCAAAGGAAAAGCAAAGTCTGGAGCCAGGAGCAAAGGGAGCCCTGCTGCCCCAGAGCCTGCAGCAGCTGCTGCCAATGTGGTAAAAATTTTACTTTTCCTTCAAGCAAAAGTAAAATCGGGGCTGCAGCCAGGCTGAGCACGGAGCACCCAGGGCAAAATATTCACATTAAATCAATGTTGCTTCAGGGTAAAATATTCACGTTAAAATTGGTGCATCCTTCACATGAGGTGTCCCAACAAGCCACTGCCAGCAGTGATGGGGTCAGCAGAGTGGCTGAGGTGGCTTTGCCCACATTTCCTGGCTCCTGACCCCTCAAATCCACTGCAGATTTTTTTTTGGGGGGGGACTTTTGGCCTCCCCTGTCCCTGAGCTGGCATTGCAAAAACGCCTGTGAAAACAAACACCCCTTTGCCAGCTGATCATCAATGCTGGAAAAGTGCTGGGATACAAACTGTGTTTATTTAATTATTTGCAATTATTTGCACAGAAAAGTGAAGGAATCCCCCAAAAGTGCTGGGGGTCACTGGGGCTGTGTGTGACTTCTACCTGGGACCCCAAAACCTTCCCGCCCCCCCCACCTCAGGGAAATGCTGACTTTGGGGAAATCAGGCCCAAAAATCAGATTTCTCTGGGCTTTTTCCACTTCTCCCCTTCAATTAAAGCCCATTCTTTTAACGACAATGTTCAATGATGCAATATTGCGCTGTTTATTGTAATTAACCCGCGGTTAATCGGGCTGGAGCTGTGAGGGGCCGGGGGGGCCTTTGGGGCCCTCGGGTGCCTTTGGGGCCCTCATGTCCCCCCAGCTCTGGGGGGGAAAATCTTCCACAATTCCCGCAGCAAAATCCATCCCTGCTCACCCACCAACCCAGCCCACCCCACAGACACCACAGACACCACGAGTTATGATTTATGATTTATGATTTATGATTTATGATTTATGATTTATGATTTATGATTTATGATTTATGATTTATGGTTTATGATTTATGATTTATTCACCACCCGCCCAGTCTGGGATGGGGACAAGGCCCCTCCGTGTCCCCAAACCCCAGCTGGCACCGGGCAGGGCCCTCAGGAATATTTTAAACCTTTAGGAATATTTAAACCCCTTAGAAATATTTAAAACCCTTTAGGAGTATCTTAACTCTTTAGGAATATTTTAAACCCTTCAGGAATATCTTAACTCTCCAGGAATATTTTAACCCTTTAGGAATATCTTAACCCTTTAGGAATATTTTAACCCTTTAGGAAGATTTAAAACCCTTTAGGAATATTTAAAAACCTTTAGCAATATTTTAACCCTTTAGGAATATTTTAAAACCTTCAGGAATATTTAAAACCCTTTAGCAATATTTTAACCCTTTAGGAATATTTAAAAACCTTTAGAAGTATCTTAACTCTTTAGGAATATCTTAACCCTTTAGGAAGATTTTAACCCCTTAGGAATATTTAAAACCCCTTAGGAGTATCTTAACTCTTTAGAAATATTTTAACCCTTTAGGAATATTTTAATCCTTTAGGAATATTTAAAACCCTTCAGGAATGTCTTGACCCTCTAGGAAGATTTAAAACCCTTTAGGAATATTTTAACCCTTTAGGAATATTTAAAACCCTTCAGGAAGATTTTAACCCTTTAAGAATATCTTAACCCTTTAGGAATATTTAAAAACCTTTAGAAATATTTTAACCCTTTAGGAATATTTAAACCCCTTAGGAATATTTAAAACCCTTTAGGAATATTTTAACCCTTTAGGAAGATTTAAAACCCTTTAGGAAGATTTAAAACCCTTTAAGAATATTTTAAAACCTTCAGGAATATTTAAAACCCTTTAGGAAGTTTTTAACCCTTTAAGAATATCTTAACCCTTTAAGAATATTTTAAAACCTTTAGAAGTATCTTAACTGTTTAGGAATATTTTTACCCTTCAGGAATACTTAAAACCCTTTAGGAATATTTTAACCCTTTAGGAATATTTAAAACCCTTCGGGAATATCTTGACTCTCTAGGAATATCTTAACCCTTTAGGAATATTTTAAAACCTTTAGGAATATTTTTACCCTTTAGGAATATCTGAACCTTTTAGGAATATTTAAAGCCTTTCAGGAATATTTTAATCCTTTAGGAATATTTAAAACCCTTTAGAAAATATCTTAAATCTTCAGGAATATCTTAACCCTTTAGGAATATTTTAACCCTTTAGGAAAAAAATCTTAACCCTTCAGGAATTTTTAAAATCCTTTAGAAATATTTAAAACCCTTCAGGAATATTTTAACCCTTTAGGGATATTTAAAACCCTTCAGGAATATTTAAAACCCTTCAGGAATGTCTTGACTCTCTAGGAATATTTTAACCCTTTAGGAACTTTAAAAACCTTTAGGAATATTTTTACCCTTTAGGAATATCTTAACCCTTTAGGAATATTTAAAGCCTTTCAGGAATATTTTAACCCTTTAGGAATATTTTAACCTTTTAGGAATATTTAAAACCTTTCAGGAATATTTTAAAACCTTTAGAAAATATTTTAATCCTTTAGAAATATTTAAAACCCTTTAGAAAATATCTTAACTCTTCAGGAATATCTTAACCCTTTAGGAAAAAATCTTAACGCTTTAGGAATATTTAAAATCCTTTTTTGTTGCTTTCTTCATTTTCAAGCCATCAAGAAGCAGCTCAGCCCCACTGTGGGCCATCCCTTCCCCAAAGCAGACAAAAAAAGCCAAACTCCTTTTAAAGCACTTTTTTTTCCTTTTTTTTATTGATTTCATTGAAAACAGAACAAGAAAATGATCAGAGCCAAAAGGCTGCCCCTTTAAAACTGTCAAAAACATTAACAGAAAAAAAATAATAATAATAAACATGATGGCATTATGAATGTTCTAGAAGAGATGAACAAAAAAAAAAAAAAAAAACTTGTTACTGCACTAATTACAGTATTTAAAGATATATGCAAAAAAAAAATTAAGATAATGACCTGCCCAGCCACCACACAAAAGGTGATGGCAAATTTATTCACACTACAATACTAACAATTTAAAAAAAGTTTTGTTTTTTTCCTGCATTTTTATACTAAAATCACTTTGTTCTTTTTATACAATTGATAAGTTTATATTCACGTGGTGAGCAAAAATCACACCAGAATCAGCACCGTTTTGTTTTGTGGTTTCTTTTTGTTGTCGTTTTGGTTTTTTTGGTTTTTTTTGTGGGTTTTGTTGTTTTTTGTGGGTTTTTTTTTTTAAGCTTTTTTTTTCTCTTTTTTTTTCTTCCATGTTTTTAATGCTTGTCCCCGATGTTTCAATAATGGTAAAAAATAAATCAGTTTATTGAAACCTCATAGCATGTGGCTTAAAAATCAATCCAAGGTGCCCAGCGTGGAGCAAAGGGATGGGAACAGACGAGCTGGTGGCAGCTGGGATCTTCTCACCATGACACGTCTGTCCACCCCAGCCAGTCCAGGTCCTCTATAATATATATATCATTCACTTTATCTTTAAAAAAAGGGGAGGGAAAACTGATTTTCTTCAGGAATTAGTGTCTTGTAAAATCCTCTTCAGCCTTCTCTCTCTAAAACCACTGGTGGGATGGGGAATTCCTTCACGGAGGAACCCAACACTGAGACAGGAGCAGGGCGTGGAGCAGAGCTGGTCTGAGCGGAGAAAATCCAGGAGGGAGAGAGCCTGGGATCACAGGGAAAGATTCTGGGATTCTTCTCATCAGATGAGCAAAAAGCCGTGGGGTTTGGAGAGAATTGAGGGTATTTGTGGGGCCCCACCACAATGTCCTGCGAGATGGGGGAGGAATTATTCATTCGTGTGTTAAAAAACAAAAACAAACAAAAAACCAACCAACCAACCAAAAAACCAACCAAACCAACAGAAAACCAACCAGCACATCCTGCCCCGGGGCTGTGCCAAGCAAACCCAGAGGCGGCTCCCTCCCAAAACCAAGTCCCATCAAGTATCCGGAGTTTGCTGTGGCTGGGCTGGAGGAGAGGGGCGGCAGGGCTCCGGGACGCTCCGAGGACGGGCGGCTCCCCTGCCCCGGACAGCACTCAGCACATCCACAGGGGAGGCCAGGACAGCTCGGGTGGCCAAAAAACCGCAACGGCCACCCCTGCACACAGAGCTGTGAGACCCAGCAGCTTTCCAGGAGCAGGGAGGGGAGAACAACATCACGGAGGTGGGATTTGCTTTCACTCCTTCCTCAAGTAACAGTCGGTGGCACAGCCCTAAGTGTCACAAACCCTTGGCTTTCCTTGAGCAGGGTTTTTTTTTTTTTTTTTTTTTTTTTTTTTTTTTTTTTTTAAATTTTTCCGTGTGGTTTTGTGTCCTTTTTTTTTTTCTCTCTCTCTCTCTTCTTTTTCTTTCAATTGCGACAGTGTGTGAGTGTCTGGGGGTTGAGGCTCGGGCATCAGAAGGGGCCGGCGGCGGTGCTGGCGGAGCTGGTGTCGGGCAGCCCGTTCTCCTGCGTGTCCTGGGCAGAGGTGCTCGCCTGCCGCTGGGCCAGCGCCGAGCTCGAGTGTTTGCACTTGGGTGAACCGCACTGACAGCTGAAGAATTTGCCTTTGATGTCCCAGAACCGGTCCCCGTAGTCGAAGCTGCAAGAGAGAGAGAGAGACAGGAGGGGTCAGCGAGCTAAAGAGAACCTGGGGTGGTTTGGGTTGGAGCAGCCTCAGAGATCATCCTGTTCCATGGGCAGGGACAGCGTCCATCAGAGCCCCATCCAGCCTGGCCCTGGACAGCTCCAGGGATGCAGGGGCAGCCCCAGCTGCTCTGGGCACCCTGTGCCAGGGCCTGCCCACCCTCATTGTGGAAGACTTCTGTAGCAGAGTGTGGCTACAGTGACCGATTGTGTCCAGCAACCCTACAGACTTCTTCCTTTAATACAATCCAGCCCTGCCCTCTGGCACTGGGAGCCATTCCCTGTGTCCTGTCCCTCCATCCCCTGTCCCCAGCCCCTCTCCAGCTCTCCTGGAGCCCCTTCAGGCCCTGGCAGGGCTCTGAGCTCTGCCTGGAGCTTCTCCTCTCCAGGTGGACACCCCCATCCCTCCCAGCCTGGCTCCAGCCCTGGAGCAGCTCCGTGGCCCCCTCTGGATCTCTGCAGCAGCTCCAGCTCCTCCCAGGGACGCTCTGCAGGTGGGGTCTCACCTGAGCACAGGGGCACAATCCCCCTGCCCTGCTGCCCACGCTGGGCTCAGCCCAGGGTGCTCAGGGCTATGAGTGGACACGGCCAGGCCCATCCTGGAGCTCTGCAAACCTCAGGAGGATCCCGAGGGACCCCGGGCCCAAGCCCTGGAGCACGGGGATGCAGTGAGGCGGCTGGGGAGCAGCGGAGCTCTCGGAGCCCCCAGCAGTGGCAGGGGTGGCACGTACCCGATCTCCTCTCCAGCCTCTATGTGCCGGGTGCTGAAGAAGGCGATGCGGGGGAAGCGCAGGTCCTGGTGGGACATGAACACCCGCACGGGGATGAGGTTGGGCTCGCACAGGTGGTTGATGAAGCGGCTGATGTTGCCATAGAAACGGGCGTCGATGCAGTAAACCTCTCCATCCTGGGGAGAAACGGGGCAGCGCTCGTCAGGGCACGCTGGGCTGGGGTTCATTGGCTTAAATAAACGAGCAGGCTCTGCATTAATGCTGCACTCAGCTCCAGGAGCTCTCATGTGGGTTTGAGTGGACTGGAAACACACACACACGGACTTTTATACTCAACAGCACCCTGAAAGCAGAGTTTACTGCACACCCCATGAGCTGGATTTTAACACCTTGGCACATCAGTTCTCCCAGTCCAAGCACCAGTCTGGCACAAGGGGATTGATGCTCAGTGCAGACACCTTACGGGCAGCAGCCCCTGGACAGGGGAACAGGCATCTGCTCTGTCCTCTAATTGAACATGACAGCTTGGAAACACAAAGCCGGAGCCTTGAGAAAACACAGGGTTGTGCAGATAAGAGTGAAAGTGAGAACACAAAAATTCCCTTTCCAGAGCGCCCAGAGAGCTGTAATACTTTGTTTTCCTTGAAAATAAAAGAACCCCCCTCAGGGCTTTTTATTCCAGCAGAGAATGACTGTGCAAAGCAGAGGCTTTAATTACAGAAGCTAATTTCAGTTGCAAAGAGGCCAAAAGCAAAAGGATCCATTAGTGGTGCTTTGGACAAGCACCTGGGATCGTTAATGGATGAGCAGAGCCACGTCACACTCGGGGTGCAGGAGCCCAGGAAAACATCCCCAGAACTGGGGGAGGCACCACCCCAGCAGGCCTGGGGCACACACAGCGTCACCAGCTCTGGTTTCATCCATCAGAGATTTCACTCCCTCAATTTCATGCACAGAAATGCCATGGTGGAGCAGGATGACACATCCACATCCACAGCAGGACCTGGGACACTCCAGGATCACCTCACAGGGGGCTGTGAGCAACAGCTCAAGGGACAGGGACAACAGAAAACAAAACCCAGACAACAGAAATGACAACCTAGGTAACAGAAATGACAGCCCAGGTAAGAGAAATGACAATCCAGATAACAAAATGACAACCCAGGTAAGAGAAAGGACAATCCAGATAACAGAAATGACAGCCCAGGTATCAGAAATGACAGCCCAACCACTCTCCCCACAGCACAAATCCATTCCAGCCCTTCCTTTGATTTACAGCAGGACCTCGAGGCCCCCCAGGGTTGGGATTCACACCCTGGCAGTGCCCCATCGCTCTGGAGGACACAGAACCTGCTGGCTCTGCCCTGCCCTCCTCTGCCCAGCCTGAAGGGCAGCTTTAGCCATCCCCCAGTGATGTGGTGCTTGGTTTTCTCCAGATGTTCCACCTTGGGGTCCCTTCCTGCTTCCCTGAAGGATTCCCAGGAGCCAGCACAGAGGTTCTCCCTCAGGGCTAAGCAAGAGGCAGGGCAGGGCCCAGCTGGGCTCTGGCTCATAAACCAGCCAAAAGTCCTTTTCAACTTCTAACTACAATTACCCCTTGTTTGCACACCAGACTCATTATTTATCTCTTCTCAGCTCCTGAAATGTGTGTTGCTTTAAAGAAACGAGGGGAAAAAATAAAGCAAAGCTTCTTTGTCACAAGCTGATGACAGAAACAAGGCACAGAGTGTTTTACAGCCTTCCTTGGAAGCCTCCCCACTCCTGGGAGTCCCCAGCTCACCTTTCCTCACTTCTCCTTTCCCAGGGGGGGTCTGAAGTTATGCCTTGCTTGAAACTTCCAGATTGTACTTTGCAAATGAAAATTTCTGCCCTGAGAGCCCTCCCAGAGCAGTGCAGGGGAACAAACAGCAGCACAAGGTGCCTGATGGATCCTTTCTGAGTGAACAGGGGTTTTGGGGTTTTTTTTACAAATCTTTCAGCTCATCATCACTTCATGAAGAACTCACAGAGCTGCCAATCACACAGGTGCCAGGCTGGGAGTACCAAAACCTGGACAGTGGAGCTCAGGATGCTCCAAGGGGTTTGACAGAAGAGCATCTTGCTCAGAAGTGGTGTGGGCAGCACGTGTTGGTTCTGCTGCCCTTCTAACCAGCCCTAGCTCTCACCTCAACCACCCTTCCCCTAAAGCACAGCAATCGTGCTCTCTGCAGGATTTCACTGCACATCAAGATGGAGACAAGGATTCTCTGGGCTCTTTTGAGGAGTCACGAGCTGGGGTTTGCGTGGTTGCACCCTGCAGACACAGTACCTTGTTGTCCAGGTCGAAGAGGTAGGAGTCCTCCTCACGGACATCGGCCTCGGAGTCAGAGATCAGCTCCCCAACGTACCTGCGGGCACAGGGACAGGCAGGGATGAGACCACAGGCTCGAACACCTCCTTTTGGGAGAGGGAAACACCCCAAACTGCAGCCCAGCCACAGACGGGCGACCACAGCACAGCGCTGGCCAGCTCCAAGCCACCAAACTCTGATTGTTAACTTCCAGCAGGGAAAATCTGGCTCCAAACTCCACCTCTTCAGAGCAACGCTTAAATAATAAAAATTACATTCATGATGTTCAAACCACTTTAATATTAAATTAAATTTCTTTTTCCTTGAGGACTAAGTTTCCTTTTGCAAATCTCTCTGTTGGCCAAGATTAACACATGAATCCAAGTCTCCTGAAGTTCCTCAGACTCAGTTTGTCCCACAACCACTGCACAGCGCTTGTGCTGCTCACACCTGAAAAAAAACCCATTTCTGTCTGCCCCTCATGTATTTCCCAGGATATTTTGATCAATTACAGCTCAAACAACTTCAAAAGTTTTGGTTTAAAAGTCTTAGGTTTGGTTTGAAAGTCTAACCTAACCTGGCAGGATCCCTGGATCCCTTCTCAATCCCTCCCGAACCAGGATAAATGTGAGCTGTGGTCCCAGGTGCAGCCACCCTGCTGTAAAGCCAGGTGCCAGGCAGGTGCCAGGCAGGTGCCAGGCAGGTGACAGGCAGGTGCCAGGCAGGTGCCAGGCAGGTGACAGGCAGGTGCCAGGCAGGTGCCAGGCAGGTGCCAGGCAGCTTCTCCAAGGAGAATGAAGCAGGTGCTGCTTGGCCTGGGCTTGCTGAGGACCACACAGCCAGAGAGCTCTGGGTTTGATGCAAGCCCCCCTTGTTGCAAGGAGTCCCCACAGCACTGGTGGTCCCACCTCTGTGTCCTCATCTCCATTTTAAACAGTTTTGGACTGTCAAGGTTCAACACTTCCTGCCCTGAGCTGCTTCGGTCAAAGGAGGAGACACAGAGAGGAGGGACTGAGGGAGGCTGTGAGGAAGAGCAGCAGCACAGCAGCTTTTCAAGCATTTCAAGTGTCCCAGGCCAGGGTTTGGAGCAATCTGGGGTAGTGGAAGTGTCCCTGCCCATGGCAGAGATGGGATTTAAGGTCCCTCCCAACCACCCCAGTCTGTGTTTCTGTGATTTTGGGTGTAAGTGATGCCAGCCTGCAATGAAGCAGTGATTATTTCAAGGGAAGGATTCACCACATGAATAAATATTCTTTGCAGCACTAACAGAACTTCCATGGCCATGCTCTCACAGCATTCCTGCAGCCCTCAGGCACATTCCAAGTGTTAAACAACTGCTTCCAATCCCCCAGGGCTCAAGGCAGCATTTAACTCCCAGGCTGGGGAGGAGGAGAGCCAGGAAACATGAACCTGGAGAGCATCCTGAGCTCTGTGACCAGGGATTTCTGGCTGTAGTTCCCAACTGGGAGCCTCCTGTTTGCCCTCACTGCTCCACTACTGGAAATCACCCACTCCTTGGAGGCCTGAAGCACAGAAAGGTGGCCAGAGAGGGAGAGAAACTGCTCTGGAAAGGCCCAGCAGGCAGCAGCAGCTGAGAACAGCTGAATAATTCTGCTCAGAGAGGCCCCGTGCCCAGGGACAGCCACTGCAGGTTTATAATTCCATGAAATAAAATACCACAACCAAATTAAAAATCATTGGTTTAATGGTCCTTTAAAGCTTATTCCTGTAACTCATTTCCTTTCCAGGGCTGTTCAAAGATATTAACAGGTCCCTGATTTTCCAGGCCCAAAGTTAGGGAAGGATGTGCAAGGGGTGCGTGCTCCTCCCAAAAACCAGCAGGAACCCCTTCATTTCAGAACTCCTGTGGCCAAGGCAGTTTCTTTCTCCCCAGCAGATGTTCAGCACACTGATGGCAAATAACTCCATGCCAGAGCTTCCCAGGGCTGCCCATCACTGCTCAGACAGCCTGGGCTCGAGTGAGCTTGGAACAGATGATCCTGGGGGCCTTTTCCAACCTCAATGATTCTGTGATCAGAGGGGACTCCATGCAAAAACCAAGAGCAACGAGCAGTGCCTAGCACAGGCTCCAGGGTTTCCCACAGGATGTGGGAGACAGGAGGCCTGGCTGGAGCTTCTCTGCCTGGAGGTGAGGCTGAAACACCTGCCTTGATGCAGCTGGTACCTTCCTAAAGCACCACTGGAACACAAAGCAAATATTCAAAGCCATAAATGGAGGCAAAAGGAACAGACCAGATCCTCTGGTTCCTGCATCCCACTAACTCCCAGCCTCCCCAACAAAAGGCAGCAGCAGCTGTGCTGTTTCCAGAAGGAGCAGCTCCAGCACCTACCAACCAAGCATGAACAGAACAGATCCAACACAACCCACAGCAGCAGCTTCTGAACAGCAGCAGATTCCAGGGCCAGGGAGAAAGCTGCCCATGAGCACAGCCCTGATGGCTGCAGAGCCTGCAGGCTCCATGGAGCCCTGTGGGACACGAGGGTGACACTGCCACACCTCCCCTTGGTGCCTTGTGCAGGCTGGCCTAGAACAGAGGCTGGACAGAGCTAAAGAACAAAGCAGGGATTTATTAAAAGCCTCGATGGGCAGCACCAGAGCCCAGCCAGGGCTGCACCCAAGATGAACCAAAATGGCCCCAAAATGCACGGCCAGGCACGGGGTCTGTCCCTGGGATCAGTTCTGCTCCATTTGCACCTTGCAGTTCATTGTCCCATTCCAGCTTTAGCCCCTGCAGTCCCACCCTGCTTGTTTTTCTCTCTCCAGCCCACGGTGTTTGTGCTCCTGGGGCTGAGATTTGGATCATTTGTCCTTGGTGCCCAGCTGGAGCAGGAATTGTTTTGTCTCCCTGCTCTGCACAGAGCTCACCATCCCCTGATGTGAAGCTCAGACCCCACACACTAAAGCAGCACAGAATGTGAAAAATAGAAAAGCTTAAACCTGAGGCATCACCCTTGCCAAGCTGCTGCTCCCAGGGCTGTGCAGAAGGGACAGGAGGCAGTTACAGAGCCACAGAACCACCAAGGTTGGGAGAGACCTTCAGGACCACTGAGTCCAGCCACGAACCCAGCAGCAGCATCACCCCAGCCCACGTCCCCAGCTGCCACATCCAGATGCCTTTTGAGCACTTCCAGAAGTGGTGACCCCAACACCTCCCTGGGTCGCTCACTCCAATGCCTGAGCACTCCTTCAGCAGAAAGCCATTTCCACAGCTCTGATCTGAAGCTCCCCTGGTGCAATGTGAGGCCATTTTTCCTTGTCCTGTCCCTGTTCCCTGGAGCACAGCCTGACCCCTCTCAGCCCTCCCCACCTGTCAGGAGCTGTGCAGAGCCACAAGGTCCCCCCTGAGCCTCCTTTGCTCCAGGCTGAGCCCCTTCCCAGCTCCCTCAGCCTCTCATGGTGCCTGTGAAGAGCTCCAGGATAAAGGCCACACCAGTAAAGGTCACACCAGTACAATCACCCTTCCAAAGCAGAGCAATAACCACTGCACAGAGCAACTGCCCACCCAGGGCTCTAATGCAGGTGTTTAACACAAAATGCTCTTCCGGAGGAGCTGCTCCTGGGATCTGCTGTGTCCTGGCAGCCCTGAGCACTGCCAGCACTGGGGCTGCTCTCCAGAGAGGAGAAAAAGCAGGAATCAGGTCTGTGGGGTGCTCATAGAGAATCCCAGGAAGGACTCGTGGAGCTGAGGGCTTGGATTTGGTGAGTGAGAAAATGAGTGTGCGCCACAGGAGGAATGTGCATGGGCACGACATTAATTAGCTCAGCTGGTTAGTAAGCAGCTCATTCAGCTAATGAAGATAGCACCCAGCAGTGGAACAGTGCCAGCAGCTCCTGGCATGGCTGGGGGCAGTCAGGCCATGGGATCTGCACCCCATCAGCCCCAGTGCTCTGCAAGGTCTGTGTTCATCACCCCTTCCCTGGGCTGTCCCCTCTCTGCCTGCTCCTCCTGTGCAGGGTTTGCTGAAGTCTCTGCCTTTTGTCCTTGGAGCAGTTTCCTCCCAGCTCTGGCCTGTTCTGGGCACTGCACCACGACCCTGGGACCTTTGGTACTTATGGACAGCCCTGCACAAGGACAGGCCTGAGACACTCCCACAAACAGCAGCCTTTGGCTTTATCTCTAAAAAAATATTTTAGCAGCTGGCAGCTCCTGACACAGAAGAAACACTTGGCCAGTTCACTGCAGAATTATCTTTTCCTTTATTTTTTCTTTTAGATACTGCAATAATCTTCCTCAATCCCTCACCCAATTCCATAACACATCAATAACTAGTTCTAAAAACAACCAGCAACTATTTCCACAATGGACATGAGTCCAGCCTTATTTAGAAGATCCTCAGTCACTGTAGCATTTCAATGAAGAAAACACTTTCCAAACTATTTAATAAAGTACATATACCACTTTAAAGCCTCAAGCTGTGGGGTCTGATGACAGGTTTTCCACTTGACATAAGTCTGAACATTTCTGTGCCTAAGTACTTTATTGAGTCAGGGCCAAAACATGTGCTTAACCCCAAGTGCTTCCTTGTTTTGCTGAATCAGACTAAAGCCAGAGCTGTGACACTGGAAAACCTCTGGAGAAGTCAGGATTGAAGCAGAGAAAGCTGTTCCCCACTGCCCTGGCCTGCTAAAGTGCCCCATATCTGTGGCAAACAGAGGAGTTGAGCACATCTTGCAGCACAACCCAAATGTGCTTTTCCCCCATAATTTGTGTTTCAAAGGGGGAAGAGCTGAGCACAGATCCCAGCAAGACAGAGGGAAGCAGAGAAAGCTCCACACTACGTGAAGAAGGACAGACAGAGCAGGGAATGGAGTCAGCAAACCTCTGGCTGAGGGCAGGCAGCTGGGCTCAGTGCCAGCTTGATCTGCATGAAAACCTCTCCTTGAAGGGGAGCAAACCATGTGTGCCCTGGGGAACTGCTGGGGCTGCTGGAAGCTGCACAGCTCACTCCTGGATTTGGGAATGGATGGGGTTTTGGGGATGGTGAAAGCTGCACAAGTCACTCAGTGCTGGATTTCGGAAATGTTGGGTTGCTGGGATGTGAAAGGTGCACAACTCACTCCTGGATTTGGGAATGGATGAGATTTGCTGGGCTGAACAACTCAGCTGGATTTGGGAAGTGCCGGGGTTGTTGGGATGGTGAAATCTGCACAGTTCACTCAGTGCTGGATTGGGAAGTGCTGGGGCTTGGGGATGGTGAAAGCTGCAGAATTCACTCCGGTATTTGGGAGTGCATGATGGATGGAAGCTGCACAACTCACTCAGTACTGGATTTGGGCAGTGCTGGGGTTTTGGGGCTGGTGAAAGCTGTACAACTCACTCCTGGATTTGGACTGGATGGGATTTGCTGGGCTGCACAACTCATTCCTGAATTTGGGAAGTGCTGGGGTTTTGGGGCTGGTGAAAGCTGCACAACTCATTCAGTGCTGGATTGGGAAGTTTGGGCTTTTGGGATGATGAAAGCTGCACAACTCATTCAGTGCTGGATTGGGAAGTTTGGGCTTTTGGGATGGTGAAAGCTGCACAGCTCACTCCTCGACTTGGACTGGATGGGATTTGCTGGGCTGCACAACTCATTCCTGAATTTGGGAAGTGCTGGGGTTGTTGGGATGGCGAAAGCTGCACAACTTACTCCTGGATTTGGGAATGGATGGGATTTGCAGGGTTGATGGAAGCTGCACAACTCAGTCAGTGCTGGATTTAGGAAGGGCTGGGGTTTTGGGGCTGGTGGAAGCTGCACAGCTCACTCAGTGCTGGATTTGGGCAGTGCTGGGGTTTTGGGCATGATGAAAGCTGCACAACTCACTCGCACACGAAGGTTCCCAGAGGAATGTCCTGCATCGTCCGCACTCCCCAGCCCATCTTTTGTGTCCGGTAAAGCTGCAACCGAGTCCTGGAAAAGAGGAAAGGAGGAAATGAAGCCACACTGATGGCAGCACTCCATGGAAAGGATGAATTTTCATGGCGAGATGAGCAAAAAGCCAGCACCTTCCATCAGCACACACTCCCAGAGGATTTTAATATTCACCCTCCCGTTCTCACCCTGCAGGGATGCTGCACTCCCACAGCTCCCAGCTGTGGGCAGATGCTGGCACGGAAACAGCCCAGGGACAAGGGACAGGTGCCAGTCAGCCCCTTCTGCCTGCCCAGGTGCACACCAAGGGGCTGGGGAAGAGGGGACAGGGCTGGATGCTCCGTGTGATGATGATTTACAGAGGATATCAGAACCCCACCAGCAGCATTTCCTTCCCCTCCACGCAGCCCTGGGGGAGGCAGGGATCTCCAAAAGACTAAAGAACACCTTGAGCCAAGTGCTCTGACCCCTCTGCCCTCTGCCAAAGCCAGGGCATTCAGCAATTCCATCATATCCAGCTGCCTGGCTGAAAGACAAGAAAGAAAAGCTGCAACTTGAGACTTCTTGGTGTAATAGCCGCTCTGTGGAATTTTACTGATGGGGTTTATAGGCAGAGAAACAATCCTGTAAGTCATTCTGCCTCCTGCTCAGCCAGAACCTGAGTTAAGTGCAGGATGAACAGTCTCCAGGGCTAGGAAAAGCTTGTTCTATCCCTGAGGGAACCAAAACCCACTCTCAGCAACGCTGTTATCGGAATTAAGTGAAATCTGATGCTCACCTTAACTTCCCCCTGTTGCTTTTCCCAGTACTTCTCTTCCCCCCACCCACTCCCTCCTGCACAGTCAGCTCAAACCAGGGGATGTGAACTTCATCCTGCCTGCCCACAGCTTCAGCAGGACAAACCCCAGGGGAGTCATTGCTCTCACAGAAGCACGGTCTAACACTGGCTTTGGGGCTTGGGGAAGCTCCCCCAGCTTTTGGCTTGTCCATCAGAGCAGAGCCCAGCTCAGCTCAGCTCTGGGCTCTGCTCTGGAGCCAGCACCGATGGCAGCAGGGCCGTGGCTCTGAGCTGAGCCTGCCAGCTGAGCTGGGCCAGGCTGCCAGCTGGATACGTGTGCTCTGCCAGGCAGAGCTAATCTGGAGCCAATCTGATAAAGGAAGCACTGAACACAGAGCAGCAGCACCCCTGTGCCAGCTGCAGCCCCAAGGCAGGAGCCTTCCCCACCGCCTGTGCCCAGCACCTGACCCTCCTTCCCAGCAGAGCTGCTCTCCCTGGCTTGTGTTGGGTTCCCAACCCTTCCCATCTTTCAGAAAAAACACTTCAGCAAGGCAAAAAAAAAAAAAATGCAAAAGCAACAGCTCTAGCTGTACAGCTCCTGAAGAAACACCCACGGAGGCACCGGAGCTTGGCAGGGAAAACCAGAGAGAGGTAAAGTTCTGAGGAAACACATCGAGTTCCTTCCTTGCTTATTTTTAACAGTGCAAAATGTCATTGAAACTACAAAGCTTGCAAAAAAGAGTGTTGTCAGCACTACCAAGAAGTTCTAAAAAGTTTTGGGGTTTTTTTCTCCAGTGGGATGCCTTTGAACTTAGTGCAGTGACAAACTCCTCCACAGCTGAGGTCCAAACCAAAACATTGGCATTTTTAGCCAGGCACCAAAATCCCAGTGGTCTAACCTGGAGCAGAGAGGCCAACAGGCATTCAGGTATCCAATTCAGGGGGAATCATGCCAAGAACTTGTGAATTTTAGGCAGCCAAGTCTGGGCATGCTGGCCTGTATTTCTGATCTAGACTGCTGGCTTACAAGATCTGAATTCAGACTCTGCAGCTCTGTTGCTGTCATGTCCTTCTCAGCTCTCCCCCTGTGACACCACACTTGGGCGGTGCCTGCAAACCCACAAGCCATTTGTATGTTCTGTGGTCAGCTGATGAAAGAACACTGCAGTTCCCACCTGATGGTGCCAAGAGCAGGGTGCAAATATTAACTGAGATGTTAATTGAGCTCATCAACCCACTGCTGCTCCACTCCCACTGGCAGCATGCAGGATCCCACTTCCATCCCACCGGCCCCAGCTTCCCTGCCGGGTTTCGTGGGATTATGGGTGAGCTGAGAGCCACAGGGCTGATGGCTTTGGGGCTGGTCCTGCCCAGAGCAGCTGTGTTTGCCCCTCCTGCCCACCTGAGGCCGTTCTGCACCAC
Source organism: Emberiza elegans (assembly GCA_024865655.1). Lineage (NCBI taxonomy): Eukaryota > Metazoa > Chordata > Aves > Passeriformes > Fringillidae > Emberiza > Emberiza elegans. Next base: position 68,808,801 of record JALJVW010000184.1, on the reverse strand, counting down.
CCGGTTCCTGCAGGTTCTCCAGCACGAGCACGCGTGGTTGCACTCGAAGATCAGGGGGGGCTCAGCCATGTTGAACTCAGGCAGGAGTCGGCCATCCTGAAGGAGAGAACCACCCCAGACTGGGTTATTTATCCCCAAAACCACAGGCAGAAATTCCCCCCAAGGTTAAAAACAGGCCAGAGAACCCCATGGTGAAGTTGTGCCCCAAGCTCCCCAAAGCCAGCGTCAGAGCTCAGGTTCTGCAGTGGTTTTGCTCTACCCCGACAAGCAGCACAGTCACCACTGTCACCCACAGCTGACAAACAGCCAGAGAATTTAGATTTTTGCTGCCTGCTATCACCCTACACAGCATTAAAAAAAGCCCTCCCAGTGCTGTGCAGAAAACTGGTGTGCCTCATCACCATCATTGCCATTTGCTGTGCTGGAGGGCAGAAATGGATGCTTAGTCTGCCTCTGGAATAAAGCCTGAACTTGCAGAGTCCAAGGCCAGTGCACCCAAGTTCTGTGAATCACACTACATTCCCAAATAACACTCCCAAAAAAACCTACAATTCAATTATTTACCAGCATACAGGATTAAGGAAGTGATGGATGTAATTTATCATATTTAACAAATTTGGCTTTTAAGGCTTTAGAGGTGTAATCACCTATTAATGTGTAAATAAAATGGCTACAAAGCCAAGAAAGATGCCAACACTCCCCCTGGGAGAAACCTGCAGAGATTCACAGAACTTCTGATCTTTGTAGCACCTGCCCAAAGATGAATCTCAAAACCTCCCTGGAGGGTTGAAGCATTTACTCAAAACAAACCTGACTTCTGGCAATGTGACTGTGAAAACATCTTTACTCTGCCTTCATCCAGAAGAATCACAATAAATAAAAGCAGATTTTAAAAAATTCTTTCTACTCCCCTCCCTTTGTTTACATCTTACAGCACTTTCCACGTTGCTCTGAAATGGAAGCTGATTTCACACTTGGATTGTTAAATGCTCCCTATCACATGGGTGTAATTAATGGCTCAGTTGGCACGAGAGGAACACAATAAATAACACAAGGAAAGCTGCCCTGAGCAGGCAGTTTGGATTATCACATGTCTCAGAGCTGAGACTATAACTTGAGGCATTTTAAGTCCAGAAGAAAGGAGTTGGAATCACAGAAGCAGGAATGGTTTAGGGTGGAAGGGGCCCAAAGCTCAGCTCATCCCAACCCCTTCCATGGGCATGGACATCTCCCACTAGACCAGGGTTGCTCCAAGCCCTGTCCAACCTGGCTTTGAGCTGTGCAAGGAACTGAATTAGGCAGAATTCAGCTGCCAGGGCCTGGTGTGAGCCAGGAGGGGGCTGTGTGTCCTCACCTTGTCGTACCAGCAGCGCATGCTGAGCTGGCCACACATGCAGTTACTGGAGGAGCAGTCGTCTATACAGACACAATACTGCAAGAGAAGCAGAGGGTTAATTCCACACCACTCACACAACTGAGCCTGCAACTGGTGGCTGGGTCAGGAAACCACATCTCCTCCTCTTGCTGCAGCTCCTCACCAGAAGGATCGCCAGCTTCACCATTCAGGGGCAGCTCTGCTCCACTGTGTATTTCTGTGTGCAGTGAGCACCAAAGGACTCTGCCTTGCAAGGAAGATCTCATTCTGAGCCAGCCCCACTGCTCAGGAGAGGATGTTCCCCTGCTGTAACCCTCCCCCATGCCCTGTGAGCTGCTCTCCACACCTGAGGACAAGGAAAGCTCCAAGGAGGGACCAGAGCTGGGAGCTGATGCAGCTGTGCTGTCTCAGGCCTCCCCTGCTGCTTCCCCAGCATGCCCAGGCCAGCACAGCCCTGCCACCGGGCTGCTGCACAACAGGGACTGGCCCTGGCAAGGTCACTTCAGCCACCTCAGAGCTGTGCCCAGCGAGGTCTCACCCTCACCCTGAACCTCCCCATCTCTGTTTCCCCACCCAGGCCTTCCAGGGCTGCGATCACAGCCAAGACCTCGGCCTGGCTGCTGCAGTCCATGGGAAAGCAGCATGGAGAAGGTATCCCAACAAATCCCTGCCTCTGCAGCCTCAGAAGAGAGGACAAGGATAAATGGGAGCCACATCAGCCAGCACCAGATGGCCAATGCTACAGCTGAACACAGAGCTCAGCTTAAGCCTCAAAACTGAAGAAAATCAAAATCCCATCTCCTACAACAAGAGCTGGAGGTGAGGCACTCAACCTTAGCTGGAATTTGATGACAATATCAGGACAACATTCCCATGTGGAATGCCAAATCTGTCCTGAGGAGCACTGCAGAGCCCAGAAGAGGAACACAGCAGGATCCCTCACCTGTAAATGGGTGATGTTCCTGTCAATGTCCATCGGGGAGGTGACACAGTTCTGTGACACGTATTTGTAGTTGCTGGGGCAGGGCTCACTGTCCACGGAATTGACGCAGGGGATGGGGATCCGCTCGTAGCCCCGGGCAATGTCTCTGTCGTGGAGAAAGAACTGTCACAGAGGAAAGTCCCCCAGACAAGGGGCCATTCAAATGCCATCCTGGGCACAGTCACTGGGCACTCAAAGCCATTCAGACCAGAGCAGAGCTCATGTTTTCCCACCCTGCCTCACAGATGGTTCTTTGTGCTCGTGAGTGTTTCCATTTGGAGGATGAATTTGCAAACCATGGCCTGAATCAGCATGGGCTTAGTTCTTGCTAAGCTCACACTGACCTTCACACCAGCTTAAGAAGGCACACAATTCTTTCTTAAACCAGGCCCCCAGCTTTCCCTGTGCAAGGGCTCAATTTCATGACCCACAAGCAAAGCCAGCCCTATTCTCACCTGCTCACCACCTTCTCTATCTGGGCAGGCTTCTCAGAAGATGATTCTTTGAGAGTCTTGTTCATCTGTAGGGCCACCCAGACCTGAGAGTTAAGGCTGGAGCACTGCAGCGGGGTCTCACCCTCCTTGTTCTTTAAAGTGACATCCGAGCCACGGGAAAGAAAGAGACTGCAAAACAGCAAGGAAGGATAAGGAATCCCCAGGAGAAAGCAGGCAAGGGGAAAACAAGCTGAATCACATCCTCCAGCCAGCCCTTAAGGGACTGTAGTAGTGAATAATCACCTGAGTTTTCTTTATTAAGCATGGTTCAGTGAATCCTTCTGACAGAAGCTCTGGGCACCCATGAGAGCTCTGGGCAAACCATGCCTTGCTTCAGGTACCTTGCTGGTACCAGCCTAACTTCAGACAGGCTTGAAACTCTCTCTGGCAGGGAAAGATATGGGGTGGGAAGAGTAGGCTGCAAATGGAAGAGCCCCACAGGAAACTGGTGGTGGACTCGGCCCTCGTTTATACTCACCAGCTTTTGGTGAGAGCATGATGGCTTTATTCAGAGCAGGGATGAGACAAAGGAACAAAGGTAACAGGGCACCTTTTTACCATGCTAGTGGTGGGGGAAAAAAAGCTTTAATCAAGGAAGCCTGACACCTTCCTGCTGGGAAGCCCAGGCTGAGCACAGCCCCTCAGACTCAAACACGCCACGTTTTCTGAGCAGCTGCTGGTACCTCACACCCCCATCCCAGGAGAAAAACAAGCCCTCCATAGCAATCCTGGGCTGTGTGTAAAGACCAAAGGCATCTCAGAGGCTCTCCTGAGGCTGGCAGGCACCAGCAGGGGGGCAGAGAGGGGTGGGCACTGCACTTACACCACACACTCCCTGACCATGGCAGCACTGCTCACCACACACACTTGTAGGGGGCAGGGGAGGATGGGGCACTGCACTTACACCACACACTCACGGCAGTTCAGGGGCAGGGAGGGGGGGCACTGCACTTACACCACACACTCACAGCAGTTCAGGGGGCAGGGAGGATGGGGCACTGCACTTACACCACACACTCACAGCAGTTCAGGGGGCAGGGAGGGCTGGGCACTGCACTTACACCACACACTCACAGCAGCTCAGGGGGCAGGGAGGGGTGGGCACTGCACTTACACCACACACTCACAGCAGTTCAGGGGGCAGGGAGGATGGGGCACTGCACTTACACCACCACTCACAGTGGTTCACTCATGGGGGCAGGGGAGGGGATGGGGGGCACTGCACTGGGGCACTACACCACCACACACTCACAGGGGTTCAGGGGGCAGGGAGGATGGGGCACTGCACTTACACCACACACTCATGGCAGTTCAGGGGGCAGGGAGGGTTGGGCACTGCACTTACACCACACACTCGTAGCGGTTCTCTCGCGCCGCGATGTGCAGGGGCGAGTCCCCGTGGATGTTCACGGCGTGCAGGTCACACTTTGCTGCCAGCAGGATCTCAGCTATGTCAACACAGCCAGAAAAAGCAGCCCAGTGCAAACAAATGTTTTCCTCCTGGAGGGAAAGAGAACAGAGAGGAGGATGTTTAAAACCCCGTGGCTTTGGGGGGTTCCTTCCTCAGCTCTGCACCTGCAGCGTTCAGCGTGTGGCTGCCATCCCCACCCTGCTCTGGCTGGGACTGCCAGGGTGGACAGGCAAATCTCAGAGCAGCCAGACAGGGAGCCCTCACTCCATCCACCTCTGCACACCAAGGATGGGGAGGCTGCACACAAGGCAATCCATCACCTTCCCTCCACACACACAGACAGCTCGTCAGTCTCCGAGCCACAAACCAATCTAGATCAATCCAGGAAAGAGGTGACAGACATGAGCAAACATGCTGGAAAAGGCTGGATGATGAGTTTCCCCAGCCCCAAGAGCCAGGAAAGCTACTGTGCCTCCCAGGGCTGCAAAATTAAGGAGAAAAAGAGCACAGCACGAAACTAAGGAGAAAAAGAGCACACAGGGTACGTGAAGGTGCCAAAAAGAGAACCAGGAGCCATGGGGTAAGCAATCAATCTGACTCCAGGCATCTCTTAAATACTGTATGTACTCATCTCTCACTAGCAGCACTGGAAATAGCTGAACACTCATCTTTCTGATGGAGATATTTTAAGGGATGATCCTGTTTTCTGTTACACTGCAATTTGCAGCACACGTCGATCCCTTCCCCATGACAGGCTCTAAAGACATCGATGACAACAGTGAAATGATAGTAATGATCACCCAGCTATTCCCCTTTCTTTTCTTCTTTTTAAAGTAAAAACAAAGCTGCTGCTGGAGTGTTTGAGCTGTTACCATGTAACTTAAGGTCCTGCCTTAAATAGGGAGCTATTGCCACACTTCAGGGAGAGGGAGACACTTTCCTACCCAGCTCCTGCTTCCCTTTACAGTGTCATCTAGAAAAACCCCACACAATCCACAGAAAACATCCATCCTGTGGGTTGCACCCGCATGCTGCAGCTCAGACAGGTCACAGACCCCTGGACTGGTGCTCTGCCTTGCACTGCTCCTGCCTAAAAAGCAGCATCACCACAAGGAAAGCATTCCTCCCAAAGCAGGAGGATTCCCAGTGACATTTGTCCTGAACCACATCCAGCAGGACACCCCAGCTGCAGGTCCAGCAGAGATGTGTCACACACACAGCTGTTAAGGGCACAGTTTTCTTTCAAGTTAATTGTTGACTGAGTTGATTTGATGTTCATCATTAATGTGTGATAGATCAAAGAGTCTGTTTTGTTCAGAGTCAGCAAGCAGATGTAACAGCCCAAAAAGCTCCCTCTCACCTTGACTTTTGTTTTTAGGAACAGGATTGGATCCAGACCTGCTGGGAACTGGGAACCATCTAAGTGTGCTGTGTTTGGCTGGGACAGAGTTAATGTTTCTCCCTGTGGCTGGTGTGGGGACACAGAGATGTCACCTGCTGAGCAGGGCTGACACAGAGCCTGCTCTGTCCTCTGCTGCCTCACTGGGGAGGAGACTGGGGCACAAGGAAAGCTGGGAGGACACAGCAGGACAGGTGACTCTGACCAAAGGGACATTCCAGACCCCCTGATGTCAGTTCAGGATATAAAGTGGGGAAAGGAGGAGGAAAGGGGATGTTTGGAGTGATGGTTTTTGTCTTCCCAGGTCACTGTTCCATGGGTGGGGCTCTCCTGCAGGTGCTGAACACCTGCCCAGCCATGGGAAGCAGGGAAAGAATTCCCTGTTTGCTTTTCCATTAAACTGCATCTCACTAAACTGTCCCCATTAAACTGCATCTTTTCACTTTTTTTTAAACTATCCCCATTAAACTGTCCACGAGTCTTTTTCTACCTTTTTCTCTTAAACCCCTCCCAGAAACTGCTGGGAGGGTTTGGTTTAGTTTGGCTGGAGGGGTTTGGTTTGGATTGGTTTGGATTTTTGGTTTGGTTTCACAGAAACACAGAGGGGTTTGTTTGGTTTGGTTTGGTTTAGATTGGTTTGGTTTGGTTTGGTTTGGATAGGTTTGGTTTGGTTTGGATTGGTTTGGATTGGTTTGGATTGGTTTGGTTTGGTTTGGATTGGTTTGGTTTGTGTGGTTTGGATTGGTTTGGTTTGGTTTGGATTGGTTTGGATTGGTTTGGTTTGGTTTGGATTGGTTTGGTTTGGTTTGGTTTGGTGTGGTTTGGTGTGGTTTGGTGTGGTTTGGATTGGTTTGGATTGGTTTGGTTTAGATTGGTTTGGATTGGTTTGGTTTGGTTTGGAAGAGACCTCAAAAGCTCATCCAGTGCCACCCCTGCCATGGACAGGGACACCTCCCACTATTCCCAGGTGGCTCCAAACCTTGTCCAACCAGGCCCTGGACACTTCCATGGATGGGGTGAGACACCACACTTCAATATCCTTAGAGACTCCAAGAAAAGAATGCGAAACATAGTATAAGGAAAATAGTGCTGATACCATGACTCGCCTGAAGAAGGCTGGGAAAAGCAGACAGTATCTGTGACAGTATCTCTTTGTATCTTCTCCATTCCCCTGGAAATCCCTGGGAAAGCAGCTGGCACAGCCCCGCAGGCAGAGCTGGGCATCCCACGGAGTTCCCAGGGGCTCAAGCACTGAGTGCATCCCACTGGAGCAGGATTTAGGGAGGTGAGGGGCAGCTCCAGCTTTGGACACATCAGAGCTTCGTGCCAGGGATGCCCAGGCATAGCCAGGCTTTGATAGCTGCTGGCACAGTGCCCAGCCCATCCAGAAACACACAGAGGAGCTCATTCCCCTCAGAAGGGACACAGGGTGCCCCAACCCACACCCAGAGTCCCTGGCCTGGGACAAGCTTGGAGCTGGTAAGTCTGGAGTGAAGGGGCTCTGCCTGGTGCAGTGTGCAGGGGCAGCACAGAGGTTCAGAGCTGAGGACTCCACACAGCATCCTGACAGAGCAGCTGCAGGGACAGCACATCCCACAAGCTGCCAAACTTCTGCCCAGAACCCAGGAAAACTCTCACCAGACACTTCTCACTTGCACTGAGTGGGACTGAGCCCAAAATCTGTCCCCTGGGGGATGCCTGGGGTTTAAGCAGAGGCTGCAATCTCTGCAGGAGGTGCCAGGGGAGCCTTACATTGTCGCGGATGTTGATGTCCGAGCCCTTGGCCAGCAGCAGCTTCACCAGCTCGATGTGTTTGTACTCCGTGGCCCAGATCATCGGGGTCCAGCCACCATCATCCTGGGAGGGGACAGCAGGGTGACACAGAGCACTCCCACAGCCCTGCCTCCCCTGCCCTGCTGCAGGTCCCCCAGAGCCCAGCCTGGCTGGCAGCAGCACTGCTGGGGTTTGCTCCAGCTCAGCAGGCTGGCACTGCACCTCCAGCTTGTCCAAAAGGCACAAGGAGCACCCAGGGTGTGTAAAAGATCTCACAGAAACTCCCTGAAAAGCCTGGGGGACCTGTCCTTGCCCCAGGTTCATTACCTCTGTCCCTACCCCCAGCTAATTACCTCTGTGTCACCCCACAGCAATGGATAAACACCAAGGGCAATGACAAACCCCACGGTGACAAGTGCCAGGCTCAGCCCATCCCACACCATTGTCCATGATGCCCCCCCTAGGAAAAGCTCAGGGACACCCTGGAGCAGCAGGATCCCCAGCAAACTGAAGGAGAAACTGCAAATCAAGGGGAGTTCCCTGAGGTCAGTGAGGGATCACCCACCCTGGCAGACAGGAGGGGCACAGAAGTGTCACCCTGGGGTGACCTGGAGGTGTCCCCCAGCAGCAGCACTGTACCTGAGTGAGCACTCAAGCACTGAGGGAGTCCCTGAGCTGGGCAAAGCAGCTCCTGCCCCGGGGAAGCCTCACCTGGCAGTTGACATCCATGTTCCCATTGGAGAGCAGGTACTGCACCACGTCATAGTGCCCCTTCTTGGCGGCCAGGTGCAGACACGTGGAGCCCTCAGCATCCTGCACACAAGCACAGAACACCCCCTCAGCCATGCCCAGAACAGCAGGGCAGCTCCCACATGGAGCAGAGAGCCCCAAAAGGCTCCACCCCACTGCCAGGAGGGCAGAGAGCAGAACCAGAGCCCTAAGCAGAGCTTGGGAGCTTTACAGCAAAGAGGTGCCACCCTGCAGAGAAGGAAAGGGCTTTGCAAGGCCTGGGGAAAGCACCAGCCCCAAACCTTGGCAGTGATGCCCCTCCTTCTCCAAGAGCCCCTTTCCCACTTCCCTCCATGTGCTGGAGAGCCAAAGGGAAGCAAAAATCCCTTACACAGGCAAACTTTGCACTTCACATCAGAAAAATCCCTTTGTCTCAAGTTGAAATGCTCCATTTCTCCAGGGTTTTTGCTGGGTTTAGTTAAACCAAGGCCTTATCCCAGCACCTGGCAGCATGTCCAGGGCTGTCAGAGAGACCAGGCCCCCAGCCTGCCCACAGCCATCTGCACAGACTGGAGACAAAAAACAACCCCAAAGGTTGAGAGGCAGAATGCCTTTGGGAGCTGGGAGTGCAAGGCCTGGAGGAGATGGACAGGCTGTGAGTCACGATGGAGATGCTCCCACCCTCCCGCCAAGGATCGCTCTGGCAGCAGCCTGACTTTTATCAGGCATTTATATCCCAAGAGCTTAGCACAGAGCAAGGCCCACAGAGCAGGAAATCAGGAGGAGGAAATGAAAGACCGAAAAAAACCAAATGACTCCTTCCAGCTAAATCCCTGGGAGCAACACTGGAGGTGAGAGCTTTGGGATGGAGCTGATGCGATGCAGGATGAGGGAGCAACTCTCTGAGCAAGGAGGGGACATCTCAGGTCAGGGATTGCACCAGGAGGGCTCCTTGGGACACTGAAAGAGTTTCTACACCCCCACATGTGCCTGCTCCAGCTGAATAATTCCACAGCTTTCCCCTCGGATGGGCAAGAACCAAGTGCAGCTCCCCAGCCCTGGGAGAGCAGGCAGATTTTATTGTAAAGGCTCTTCAGGTTTTGAGTGGGGCTTTTCCATGCTGGGAACAGGACCAAGAGCTTCACCCTGGGGGCTGGGGAGCCCCCACCCAGCTCCCTGCAGGCCCAGGGCTCTGCACACACCTGCCCCAGGTAGGGGCTGGGGCTGCTTCCAAACCAGTGCTGATGCTATCAAACAGGGGCCTGAGCTAATTAAGAAACTAATTAACATCATCAACTAGCCTAGACCTCAGATGTGATCTGAGGCTTCTCATTTGCTTTTGCAAGCTCAGGATTTATCTCCTTGCCTCGACCTTCAGAAACACAAACTCCCCTTTTTCCTCTTCCACAGGAATGAATCAGGTGAGAGATGCTCCAAGGCACTTGGGACAGTGGCCAGCACCAACCCACAGGTGCCTGTCCTGTCCTTTCCCCCTCCCAGCTCAGAACCAGCCTCCCAAGGATCCATTTAGGGCCTGGATTGGGCAGCACCTGGTACCTTGTGCACTGCTGCCTTCCCAAACCAGCCAAGAGCAGCAGGTTGTGACAATAAGTTTGCATGGGGAGGGTTCCTGTGCTCCAAACAGCATCTGATTTATGGGACTAATAAATGGTCTGCGTATTTTCCAAGATTGCAAAGCATCCAGAGCATGCTAAAGGCAAAGAGACAGCTGCATTTTATTGTTTTGGTTTAAATTAAGGGGTAGAGTTTAAAGATGGGGTTCAATTTTGCCACTGCAGCATGACTGCAAGAATCCACACATCAGTTCTTTGGAAAGGAAAGCTTCCTCTGTCATTTTTCCTGGCTTGGCAAGCACCTAATTACCAGCCTATTTTAAAACATCACCCCAAAACTCTCATTATTAGAGCCTACAGAGAAGGGAACTCTGAAATCCAACTCGACTGCAGTGGATTTGTGACACTAAGACCAATGAAATCAAAGCCCCCTGACATTTGGTGCCACCAACTAAAGGGACAAGTGGCAACACTTGCCCCAAACAGCTCATGGCCAGCAGAAAAATGAGATTATGACACCTCCAGCCTCCACTCCAAGACAAACCAGTCCATTTCTCCTCCAGCCTGGGCACTTCCACCCAAAACTTAAAGGAAGAAATGTTGGACAGAGGCTTCCTCAGGAGAAAAGGGGAAGGAATAAACTCCTACCTTGGGATCTACCAGTGCTCCAGCCTTGATCAGGTACTTCACAGTTTCCAGGTGGTTGTTTTCTGCTGCTTCCATCAGGGGGGTCCTCTGGTCCTCAGAGCAGGTGTCAATGTTAGCACCAGCCTGTTGGGAGGCAGGGCAAGGACAAGCACAGTTAGCAGGGGAAGGAGGTGGGAGTAGAGATTTAATAACAAGAATTTCTCCTGAAATTTAGCCATATTAAACAGGAAAAAAAAAAAAAAAAAGAAAAAAGAAGAAATAGAATGAGGAAAGAAGGCAGCGCAAGTCCACCTGCTCTGGAAACAGCACACACTGCCTGCCCCCTCTCCTGCCTTCCCAGCCAGGAAGGAGCTGTAAGGAAGCCAACAGCTGGTATTAAATAACTCCTGTTATTACCAGATTTTGTACTCCTACTTTCTAGATATTGTTTGTGTAACAATTTGGAAAAGTCAGCCTCCTCCTTTTTCCAGCAGCTTTGTTTTCCCTGGTCTACGATTTAGCCTCCAACAACCAGCTCTTCTCAGTGTCACAAGCAGTAGGAACAACTTGCTGATGGCAACAGAGGCAGGAGCTGTAAAAAATATCCTGGGGATTGGCTAAATATTCCTGTGGAAGTCAATGGCACTTCCACAGAGGTCTCTGAGCACCTGCTCAGCTCAGCCCTCAGTGCCTCCAACAGCACCTAAATCCTTCCAAACCATGGCTCTGTCAGGTTATCCTGCCTGCTTTAGCCCCTTGGGCTGAGCTCAGGAACCACCCAAAACTTAAATCTAAAAGGTCTCAGGCACGCAGCTCTTGGCAGGGGGTGTGTGAGGCTCAGACCTGTTCACAGCAGCTGACTCAGGTTCACCTGGCACAAGGAGCTGTTCTCAGGTGCCTCCCACTGAATTCCTTTGTTTTGACTCTTTTCCCCAGCCAGAGCTATTTAAACCAGGGCAGAGGAGAAGCATTTCAAGTGGAACAAGCTGGGGCCATTCCCAGCCAAACACTGGGCTGCTGCAGCAGCCAGACCTCAGGGAGAGACAAGATGAAGCACTCTGGAAACAAACCAACCCTACTGATAATTAAATTGTTTGTGATATCTCACAAATTTTGCTCCTTTTCCTCATTCCACTGTCTTCACATGCAGTAATTTCAGTCAGAGCAGCCAGGGAGGTCCAATGCTGGCTTCAAACAGTACCTGAAAGTCTCCAATTCCAGGTGCTGGACTGCAGCAGCCCAGCAGGATCATTTCCAAGGGCCAGTCACTGCTGCCTTCTCAACAGCCCTTTAAGATTTCCCAATCCCACAGCATAAACAAAACACACTTCCAGTCACCCCAGACCAGGTACACCAGTACAAAACAGAAAAACTAAAAAACTGCAACTTTTTAAATGCTTCTTTTTCTGCTTCACATTGTTTTGGAGCAGGCTCAACAACATCCCTACAGCTTTAACCATCTTCCCTCAGTTAGAATCCAAATCTCAGCCAAGAAACCAAACTTGCATCTTCCCTTCACTCCTTTCCACATGTGAGACATTTATGCTGCAGAGGAAAATCCTGCTGGGGCTCCTCAGCTTTTGACAGAAGGGAAGGCAGGGCCTGGCAGCTTCCAGGCCTTCATCACCAAGAGCAACCTGGCTTGGAGATCAAAACCAAGAGCTTGGAGATCTCCTGCAGCCTGGCAGCACATCTGGCAGTGCACCAGGCTGTGCTGCCACATCTGGCTGTGCTTAGGCACAGATCCCCACAGTGCCCTGCACCAAACCTTCCCCTGCTCCTTGCCTGGAGAACAGGGCAATTCCCAGACAATTCCAGTGCCCTCCCATTACTCTGCTCCATCCCTCCCTCAGCAAACCCTGGGATCGAGGAGGTTTTTTACAGGAGGGATTTTCCCCTGCTGATTTCCATGTGGGGCAGACCAAAGCCCACAGAAAATGGTTTGTGCAGAGGGCTGGAAGTGCAGACAGACCTGAATGAGCATGTGGCAGATGTCCACGTGGCCGGACTCGGCAGCAGCATGGAGAGGGGTTCTCTTACTCTGATGCTCCATTTTAAAATTAGGGTCAATCCCATCCACTGCAAAACAGAGCAGAGACACTTTGAAGCACAGTTCAGAGGCTGAAGTGTAACAGGGGAATCATGTCTCAGCTGAAGGCTGTTAAAGGATGCATTCCCAGCCCATCCTCAGCCCTGCTCACGTCTCACTGCACATTTCACCAGCGAGCTCTCAGGGCAGGCCCCTGCACATTCAATATGCAACAGCCCTCAAACCCAGAGCTTAGAAACACCATGGAATTCAATACCTTTTTAAGGCATTGCTATCTCTCCAAAGGCTTCACCTCAAAACCAACAAACACCACACGAGGATAAAAAAAGAAAAAACACTGCTTGGTTTAAAGCAACCCAGAAATTGGGAACAACAAAGAGTTGGTACCACCTGGGCACTGTCTCACCACTATTAACTGGGATTAATATTAGTGATCCTTTATGTACCTCTGCAAATACAGAGCTGCAACAGGGATGGAATTTGTCCACACAGGCTCAGGATCTGGCCAGAGATTCTCACAGCTGTGCAGAGACTGACAGATGATGCTGACAGCCAGACAAAGATGTCTGGGCATGATAACATGTTGTGTATGATGAGGCTGTAGTTAAATATCAATGAATAACATTTCTGTGCTATTGAAAACAGGAACAATGGAGCAAACACTTGCTAGACAAAAAAAAAAAAAAAAAAGAAGGAACTAATAAAGGGCAAGAACAGAAAGCATCCAAAAATGTACAGCAAAGTACTGGAGTGGAAAGGAAGCATCCTTGTGAAACACTGTGTCCTTCAGAGGGGGAAGTTCCTGGGGAATATTGGATGCTAGAAACAAGCTCAGCAGCTCAAAGGCATCTGCTGAGAGGCACCTCTGTACCCCAAAACAGACCCCACGGATTGAAGGCTCTTCCTTTCTGCTTTCTTGCTGATGGGTCTTGGTTTAAAATGACTCCATCCATTCCCTCTCTACTGGATGCAAACATGTACCCCAGGCATGGAGAGGGGATGGGAAAAACCTCATGGAGGCCATTGTGGGGACACAACCAGCATGGATAAACCATGCTCAAAGCAGGCACAAGCGGGGATCAGTGCCCATTTCCCAGAGAGATGAAGCCTTCCCAATGGCACATCACCCACAGGAGTCTCTGCTCCCCGGGGCACTGGGGAGATGACGTGCTGCCCTGCTGGGAAGCGGCTGCTGGCACTGCCTGGCAGGAGCTGGGAGTGCTGCCAGCCAGGCCCTGGCCCGGGCAGGAGGCACCTACCCAACATCAGCAGCACCTTCTGCAGCTCCCCTTGCCTGGCAGAGAAGTAGAGCTGCTTCGGGTGGAACCGCAGCTTCTTGGGCCTGCGGGAGAGGGAGAGAGGAGGAATTAGTGCCCAGGGAAGGACAGGAATGTCACCCCTCACTCACTGCCAGCCCTCACTGCCACCCCTGGGCCTGACCAAGTTCTGGGCTCGTCCCCCAGCATGGGCAGCAGGGAAGGGGGAGCTCTGTCCCTCTGCCCCCATGCTCAGGTGAGGCCCCACCTGCAGAGCTGCCTCCAAATCTGGGATCCCCAACACGAGGAGGACCTGGAGCTCTGGAGTGAATCCAGAGAGGCCCCTGAGATGCTCCAAGGGCTGGGGCCCCTCTGCTCTGCAGCCAGGCTGGGAGAGCTGGGGGTGCTCACCCAGAGGAAAGAAGGCTCCAGGGAGAGCTCAGAGCCCCTGCCAGGGCCTGAAGGGGCTCCAGGAGAGCTGGAGAGGGACTGGGGACAAGGCATGGAGGGACAGGGAATGGCTTCAAACTGAAAGACAGGAAATTTAGGATTAAATATATTAAATAAATCCTACCCTGTGAGGGTGGGCAGGCCCTGGCACAGGGTGCCCAGAGCAGCTGGGGCTGCCCCTGGATCCCTGGCAGTGCCCAAGGCCAGGCTGGGCAGGGCTGGGAGCAGCCTGGGACAGTGGGAGGTGTCCCTGCCATGGCAGGGGTGGGACTGGATGAGTTTTAAGATCCCTTCCAGCCCAAACCTTCTGTAATTCTCTGATACAAAACAACAAATCCCCAGAAGGAGGCTTTAAAACTTCCAGCTCCAGCCCCGGGCAGTCCTGTTCCAGTGAGGGCTGGATCTGTTCAGCACTGCAACAGATTCTGGGTCTCACTACTGTGAACAGGAGCTCCCAGAAGCTACAGCTGCAGCTGAAGAGCCAGTGAAGAACTAAATCCTCCAGAGAAATCAATAAGCCATTTAGAGCTGTTACAGTTCTCCCAAATCTGTTGGGGATGACTAATGAGTGAAGTGAACAAAAAAAGCTCAGAGCTGGACCAAAATCCAGAAAAGCCAAATCTCCTTTTCTCTAGGCTAAGCAACTTTGCTGGGAACTGGAGTGACCCAATGGTCTTTTTCTTACTTTTCAGAGTCCAGGGCAATCAGGGCACTTTCCAGAGTTTCTTTCACTGGTCCCTGGGTCAAGCTAGTAGTAGGCTTTGGAAAAACTGAAGACCCAGGGATGTCAAACCCTTCAGCGGCCGAACTTTCTGGCTTGTCTTCCTCTGACAACCTCGTGCCAGTGCCACTGAGGAGGAAAAATGAGAGACAGCCAAAGCACAACCATTAAAAATACACAACAATGTTTCTCTCGTGCCAAAAAAGAAAAGCAAATGCATTTTAAATACAGATAAGTGTAACTGAAATTGAAACCCAAACCAATAAATTTTACAGCTTTTTCGGTAAGAACTTGCCCCAGAAAGGAATTGCACTGCCCTCTGACTACATCTTGATGTACTCTGTGCTATAGGAGACCCAGGCACATGGGGCAAGTCTTAGAGCCAGCTAAACAAGGCCAGATGGGATGGGAAGTCAGAGCACAGTTCAACACGGGGCTGGTTTGATTTGTGTTTTCCTCCTCTCATGGGTGCGAGTTGGGAGCTGCAGATGGGAATGGCTGTCACTGAGCAAACCTGACAACATCAACTAATTCCACTCTTATTCCATTCCTAACAATAATAGGAAGGAATGGCTGAACCCTCCCAGCCTCCAGAGCCTGTGCCTCAGCTCTGCTGCTGAGTGACCCAAAACTCCCCAGCAGATCCCTGCAGCCCCCAGCCCATCAGGAGGAGCCCAACCACTCCCAGCAAAGCCTGGCCTGGCAGGAGGTGTGAGATGCCCCCCATGCCCCTGTGCTCACCTCCCCGTGGTGGTGTCGGCCCTGCCCTCCACAGCTGCAGGTTTCTGCTGCTCGTAGCTCAGGGACACCGTGGAGGTGGTGTCAGCCTTGGCTATTGTCACCTCCTTGGCCTTGGAGGCGTCCTCCCCGCAGTGAGGGCAGTAGCTGGTGTCGTTCACCTGCGAGGCACAGCTCTTGTGGAAGCGGTGGGAGATGCTGCTCTCGGGCTGACACTCCATGAAAGTGCCCTTAAAAAACCACAGAGAAGGAAATTCAGCCCCTGCTGGGCCCGTGCCTGGCCCCTTCACACGCTCCATGCCACTCCTCTCACCACCTCTCTCGGCCCTGCTGCGTCCAGTACAGTAAAGCGAGCACTGCCACTTCTTTAGAAGAGAACAAAACCAAGGTAAAGGGGGAAAAACTCACTTGGTTAAAGACTGCAAAGCAAGATTTTGAATTGTGTTTGGGAAACAGAACAAAGAAGTCCCAATTTCCAGCTCTTCCCTCTAAGGCTTGAAGTTCTCGCTTGTGTCTCTAGAAGTGCCAGTGCACTGTAAGGACGCCCCCAAAACTGGAAAAGAAACCTTCAGACCTGTGCTGAGCCAGCATTAAAACTACCTGAAACACAGCTGTACACAAACCATGCAAGAACGTGCATCAATCTGTCATTGACCCCACTGTAACCCAAATCATGCCACTCTTTTGCCTGGACCAGCCTAATTAACCCAAACAAGCTCACTGCTCATTCAACAAACTGGGCAATTCCTCTTAAAATTATTTTCCCTTTCTAGCAAAGTCCCTGCAACTGCTGTGCAGGAGCCCAGAGCTCCGTGCCTGTGGTGTCAGTGCTGCCTGAAGCCCTGCTGTGCTCTGGGTTGGTGATGGTGGCACAGACAAACGCTCCAGGTTCACCTCTGTGCACCAGCACACAGCACTGAGAGATGGAAGAGAGTGCAAGGAAAGGCCAGCCAAACCCCCTCTTCTCCTGAATCCAGTCCTCCCAAGCAATCTAATTAACTCTATTTCAGCTTTGCAAATGCCTTCAAGGGTTTTGAGGGTTTTATCTCCTAAATGATCTTTGACTCAGCAAGAAAACCCAGGATGGTTCCACTTACTACAATAATGCTTGAGACAACTGCAGCATCTTTCCTTGAGTCATCTTGAAGAATACCAGCATCACACAATTAAGCCTCATCATCACTCCATGAGGCCTCAGTTGGTGCCTTTCAGCTTTATCCACAGGCAAAGCAGGACACTGGCCACCAAAGGACTGCAGCAAGTCCCTTAAAAGCCTCGGTGGCACAGGTGGAAGAAGCAGCAGGAGATCACAGAGTGGTTTGAGTTGGAAGGAACCTTGAATCTCATCTGGTTCCACCCTCCTGCCATGGCAGGGACACCTTCCAGTGTCCCAGGCTGCTCCCAGCCCTGTCCAGCCTGGCCTTGGGCACTGCCAGGGATCCAGGGGCAGCCCCAGCTGCTCTGGGCACCCTGTGCCAGGGCCTGCCCACCCTCACAGGGGAGAACTCCTTCCTAATATTTAATCTTCCTAATATCTAACCTAACTGAGATCTCCAACACTGCCTTGGTCCAGTGCCATCACTCAGGGTCCCCATCCTCAGGGGACACAGACGTGGGAGCACAGCTTCATTTGCAAACCAACCTAAGACTTTTTTTTTGGATGTGATTGATCTGTACACAAAGAAAAACAACAAACCCTTGTTCCAAAGAAATTCCAAAGACAAGACTTCCAGCATGTGGAATCCCTTTGGTAACACCCCTTGGGGGTCTCCAGGAAGATCAAGGTGATGATTTCAGCTGCCCTCACACACATTCCTATTGAAAACACCTCCTGACGTGCTGTGGAACGAGGTGGGGCTGATGCCAGGAAGTCAGGACACCCCTTTAGGGACCATCTCCACCTTCAGCTTCCAGCTGTTGCAACAGGTACCCCCTTCCCTAGATTGAGAGCACGAACTTACTGCAGTGCAAAAGTATCCACAGCCAGGGCAACACTGGTGTTTCACCATCCTCCCTCTATGGTCCTCACACAGCACCAAAAGCTGGACTTTGTTAGACGGGCGCATCAGTTCATACTTAACCACACTGTTTGTGCATCGGCCCAGCTGGAACAGGAGAAATTAAAGGCAATGAAATTACTGCAGACCACACCACTCCCTGTGCTTGTGCACAGGAAGATTTTTGCACACTGCCTCGAGGAGCCCTGGCTTTTTCACAGGAATTCAGCTGTGTGCCAGAGAGCATTAGCAGTGCAGCAGGAAGCTGTGAAAGCTGCTCTCAGGAAGGAATGCATCATTTACTAACTAACATGCATGTGCACCCCGAGTCATTTGTTCCTTGCAACAACAACAACAACAACAAAATGATAACTGGAAATAGGCAACAGCCAAGCAGCAGAAGGGGCAGTCCCAGGGGCCTGACTCACACAACACACACTCTCCTCTTGCCAGGAAGAGCGGGTGTCAGTGACCAAGAGAAGGAGACCATACACACTAAATCTTGTTACTGCTCAGCATGTGGAATCCTTTGGTAACAATTTTGGGGGGTCTCCAGGAAGATCAAGGTGATGATTTCAGCTGCCCTCACACACATTCCTATTGAAAACACCTCCTGACGTGCTGTGGAACGAGGTGGGGCTGATGCCAGGAAGTCAGGACACCCCTTTAGGGACCATCTCCACCTTCAGCTTCCAGCTGTTGCAACAGGTACCCCCTTCCCTAGATTGAGAGCACGAACTTACTGCAGTGCAAAAGTATCCACAGCCAGGGCAACACTGGTGTTTCACCATCCTCCCTCTATGGTCCTCACACAGCACCAAAAGCTGGACTTTGTTAGACGGGCGCATCAGTTCATACTTAACCACACTGTTTGTGCATCGGCCCAGCTGGAACAGGAGAAATTAAAGGCAATGAAATTACTGCAGACCACACCACTCCCTGTGCTTGTGCACAGGAAGATTTTTGCACACTGCCTCGAGGAGCCCTGGCTTTTTCACAGGAATTCAGCTGTGTGCCAGAGAGCATTAGCAGTGCAGCAGGAAGCTGTGAAAGCTGCTCTCAGGAAGGAATGCATCATTTACTAACTAACATGCATGTGCACCCCGAGTCATTTGTTCCTTGCAACAACAACAACAACAACAACAAAATGATAACTGGAAATAGGCAACAGCCAAGCAGCAGAAGGGGCAGTCCCAGGGGCCTGACTCACACAACACACACTCTCCTCTTGCCAGGAAGAGCGGGTGTCAGTGACCAAGAGAAGGAGACCATACACACTAAATCTTGTTACTGCTCAGAACTCCCAGGCACAGGAAGATAGAGGGGAAAATAATTGCTCCTCATTGCCAGTGAAGTTATCGTCTGTACTGGTTCCAGCGCTGGCCCCTGCCCAGACCACAGGGATGAAGAGCCAGGCTTTCATGAGAGCTCAGCTAAAGTCACGTTTGGAGCGGGTTTTCCAAAGGATTTCACAAATCTACGGCTCTGGGCTTAAAAATCAGAGGATCACAGAATCATGGCATGGTTTGGGTTGGAAGGGACCTTAAAGCTCATCCACTTCCACCCCTTCCACACCTCCCACTGTCCCAGGCTGCTCCCAGCCCTGCCCAGCCTGGCCTTGGGCACTGCCAGGGATGCAGGGGCAGCCCCAGCTGCTCTGGGCACCTGTGCCAGGGCCTCAGCAGCCTCACAATTCCTTCCCAATCTTCACCTGTCCTCCTTCAGCTTGAAGCCATCCCCTTTTCCTATCACTCCAAGCCTTCTCCTGCCCCACCTTGTCCTGCTGCTGGCAGCAGGTTCCAGAACTGGGGTTCCCTGTCCCCAGCCAGTGTTCCTTGCTCTGCTGCACCAAGAGGGAGCAGCACCTCCTGCAGCCACCACTGTCCCAGCTGTCACTGCCAGCAAGACAGGACACTCTTTGTGCCCGTTTCAAGCTCTCCTTGATAATAATCTTGCTTTCTCCAAATGCCTAGCAAAGGAGATTTATAAACTAGGATGTCAAGGTGAAAGGCTGCTCCAAGGAAGGGTCCCTTGGAGGGAAGGTGGAGAATTTATTGAGCTCGTGACAGAGTCAGTCAGGGACTCAATGCCACACACTGTCCCTCTGCTCCAGCCAAGGATTTGCTGCTTTTTCTCAACAAAACTAAACTTTCTCTCTGATTTTTTAAATTCCACTGCCGCAGACAAAACACCCCTATGGGAAAAGAGAATGGATTTTAACCTAGGCTCATCGTTCACCCCAGCATCTCCTGTGCAGCTTTCCCAAATTCCAGCTGCAAAGACTTCCTGTGGGTGGGACACCTTGGCCAGACTGATCCCTGTCCCCACCCCGAGCCCAGGGGCTGCAGGGTGGCACAAGGGGACCATGGATCTTTTCCTGAGGAGGAATTTTACTGAGCTGAGGAAATTCCACTGACTTGTGGAAAGCTGCATTACCCATGTGAGGAAGACCCTGAGCTGTTATGCCACACTTTATTATTTGTTAGAAACTCTAGAACAAGTTCAACGTGATTAATTGCTATTTTCCAACCATTAGAGAGTGCAGCAGGGTGCTCATAACTATTTATAACACTCTCCAAGGACATGACAGTCTGGAGAAGCCACTATTCACACATATAATATTCCTCTAACATCTCTGAGTCACTTATTCCATTATCAAAAAGAATCTAACATGAAGCATTCCTCCCTGTGATTTATCCAGGGACACAACTGTCAACTCACCATAGCCAGGAGCAGGAATTCTTTCACACACCTTGTGTTTGTTTAGAAACCCAGGGGTCCCCCCTCTCTCTGATGAGTCTCCCAGGACATTTTCTCTTTAATGAATCAATTTTGCCATTCTTTGGAAATTCCTCTCTCTGCAGGTACCAGCACGTACTAACAGAAGCAGAGCTGGTCTACAAACCTGATGATCCCTTTGTCCCTCCATCCCCCTTCTCCTGGGATCCTAGAGGAGAACTAGGGATATTCTCACTCCTTGTGCTACCACTGGTGAGTGTGAGAGTGCTGCAGTGAGGCTGAAGCTGAAAAGAAACCCAGTAAAAGGAGAATCCATCAAGAGCATTCCTGTCCTGCAGTTCTCCCTTTCCAGATTTTGGAATGGAGTCACTTCTGCCACTTCCTGCCACACTTCAGGACCCAGCAGAGCCCAAGCAGCCTGGCTGTGACCCAAAGGCATGGAGTGCAATCCCTGCCAGGCCTGGGGCTGCACAGCTGCCAGGACATGGAAGCTTTGGGACAGAAAGAGAGGAGGACAGAGAAAGGCTGGGGCAGCAGAGGCCATGCCAAGCTCCTGAACTCAACACCTGGCCACAGAAAGCTTTGCAGCGGATCCTTCACAGTCAAGGGAAAGCAGCTCCAATCCTTGAGTGGATTTTCTCCCTCTGCTGCAGGTTCCTGTATCTGAGCCCATCTGGCCTGAGGTGTGAATGTTACATCAACCACATCCAGCCACACAGGCCGGGACAAGCCCAGGAGAGGCACCCAGAGCCTCACCCAGTGCTGGGCCAGGCACAGAGTGCTGGGGGACACGGACCCTGCCCCTCCTCACACCTGCCCCAGCCTAGCAGGCCCAGGGCCCCTGAGAGACCCCACGCGTGCTCCTGGCACAGCCTGCCACTCTTTCTGGCCTTGTCCTCAGCAGGAAAGGCTGTGGGGAGCTAAAGGACAGGCTCCTACCTCGTTGTCCACGCTCTCTGTGGCCATGCACTGGTTGTTGGCTAAGGTGGTGATCTCTCTGCTTTTGGGGGTTTCCATTCGACAGCTACACAGGGGCACCTCCTGCAGACCATCCACTTCCATGGCTTCAGGGCCATTGGAGAGACCTGGGGCACAGAAAACCAGTGAATTAACTCCAGGAGAAAGGATTCAGTCCATCAACACCAGCCGTGCCCTGCGACATCCTCCCATTCCATGTCCTGAAATGCTCTCCAGGCTTTAGCAGCGCCCTGTAAAAGAGACCCTTTCACACCAGCTGGAGTTTGCAAAAGCCTCCTGCACTTTTCCAAGTCCGGCCACACTCAGCTGACTGTGCTGAAATCCAGAGTGATAAGTTAAGATCAGTTTATTCTGAGAAAGCCTCAAAAAAGCCAAGCAATGAGGTGCAGGTTTTTATCAGCCTCTCCCTCCTCCCCACAACACTGGGCTCTGGCACCAGGAAATTTGCAGGAAACCACCCAGAGCTGGAAATTTGAATAGGCAGTGGAGTGATAAATAGAGATGATCAGGAAAGCACTAACTCCTATTTGCAAAGGCTTATTACACAGATGGGAAAACAAAATTCCTGGGACTGTTTGGTGTCAGCCAACCACAAATTATTTATTTTGGAAAGAGAACAAACCAGGGAAAAGAAAGCAGCAAGATGCTCCAATGTTCTTGCCTTTTCCTCATCTCCTCTCAGATGTTGAACATTTACAAACCTGTGGAAAGGTGGATGAGTGCTTTGGAGGGGGTCACTCTGGGAATATTCCTGTGGTTCCTCTGGATTGAAATCAACCACTGGGTTACTCAGGATTGCCAAACTGGCCTAGTGACAAGGGGTTGATTCCAGTCCTACCCTCCCCCACCAGCACCAAACCATCTCTGCAATGTTTGCAGCCCAGAATCCTTTGGGCTGCTTCACCCTGAAGCTTTCATCCCAAGCTTTCATCCCAAGCTTTCCCTGCCCACTGCTATGGATTGACTCACACCGAGAAAGAAGCTTGTGCTATTTTTCAAGCTTTTGAATGGGAATGGAGAGCTCTCTTGCTGTGAGGTTTTGCAGATTTAACTTCATCCCCTGGGGGAAGATTCCTCCTCAGCTGCCCTGGCAGTGGCAGAGCCTTGCCCCAGAGCACCCTGCCCATGCCCCTTCCATCCCATCAGGAATTCCCGGAGCCAACAAGTTGCAAGCCCAAGCCTAGCAAAGGGATATTTCAAGACAGACGAGGCCAGGGAAAGTCCTTGCTGTCTTCATGTAAAATCCTGTCAAGATCTTAAAGGTTTAAGAGTTTTCTGTGGGAGCACAAATCACAAAGCTCATTCCTCCTTGCGAGCTGTCACTTCCCTAATCTGTGTGACATCCAGAGGCTGTGGTGAAAGCATCCCTCATCCCTCCTGACCCCCCTGGGTGGGGAAGGCTCCCACCCTCTCTTTGAAGTGCCTCTATCAAAGGAGCCAGACAAGCTTTGAGGGAGCAGTGGGGACAGACAGGCAGATCCAGCCAGGGGATGCTGGATCTGAGGAGAGTTCAGCACTGGGAGCAGCAGCTGGGGCTCAGCACCCAGGGCCCGGCACCAGCCCCTCCCCTTCCCAGGGCTGAACGAGCCATTCCTGAGGGAATCCAGTGGCAGCAATTCTAGGGGGATGCTGGATCAGCATATTTCAGGGAATGGAGGGAGCTGCTGAGTGGGACAGGAGGGCTGGGGCAGTACCTGGGACTATTGGTGAGAGTATTCCTGAGCTAACGTGACTCACTGGAACTGGGATCCCATCTACAGCCTCATTCCACCCCAGCACCCTCCCTGTCCTCACCCACATCCCCAGCCTCACCCCCATTTCAAATCCATCCCTATTGCTATCCCAGCCCCCTCCCTACTCTCATCCCAGCCCCATCCCTGTCCCCCTGCTCATCCCCAGCCCAGCCCCATTCCCATCTCCTCCTCATTCTCATCCCAGCTGCATTCCTACCTCGGCCCCATCCCTGCCCTCATCCTCATCCCCAACCCAGCCCCATATCTATCTTCATCCTCACCCCCAACCCAGCCCCATATCTATCCTCATCCCTATCCTCATCCCCATCCCTATCCCAACACTCATCCCAACACTCCAGCCCTATCCTCCCCCTCATCCCGATCCCTAATGCCCAATCCCTAATCCCCATCCCATCCCGCCCCAATCCCTAATTCCCATCCCATCCCGATCTAATCCCCATCCCACCCCGATCCCTAATTCCCATCCCAATCTCTAATCCCCATCCCATCCCGATCCCTAACCCCCATCCCATTCCCATCCCTAATCCCATCCCGATCCCGTTGCTCTGCGCGCTCTGTGGCCGCCAGGGGGCAGCCGGGACCCCGCACGGCGACACCCTCGGAACAAAGGGACCCCAAACCCGACCCCAAACCCGACCCCAAATACAAACCCGACCCCAAACCTGACCCCCAAACACAGTCCCAACCCCAAACCTGGTCCCACATTCAAATTCAAACCGGACCCCAAACCCAGTCCTGACCCCATACCCAAACCCAGACATAAAACCAGCCCTGACCAGAAACCCAGCCCCAACCTCGACCCCAACCCATCCCCACCCCCAAACCCAATCCAAGCCCAGCCCAGCCCCAGCACTCACCTCCCGCAGGCGAGGAGAGGATCCCCTTCACCCGGAGGTCCAGGGAATCCAGGGACACCTCCATGTACTCCATGCTGTTCTCCTGGCTGGGGCCCTCCCTGCTGCCCAGCGAGGCTTTATAGGCTTCAGCACCTGCATGGGAACAGGGGACTCACACAGACCCCACAGGGCTGTGCAGGGTCCCTGTGGGAACCACGAGGGCAGAGCACAGGGAATGGTGCCACCACCACCACATGTGGGCATGGCTGGGCACTGCTGCGCTCACACTGAGCTGCCACCTCCACCCAGGCAGGGAACAAGAACAGGGAATAAATGAGATGGGTTCAGGCTCTGCAAGGGCACAAGGAAGGGATGACCCATGGCTGGAGCACGCTCCTGCCCCCAGCCTGGTACACACTGGCCAGGCCCAGCCACCTGCACCTCAGGAGGAGGGTGAGACAGGTGACACCCAGCTGAGTGGGAGGGGAAACACAAAAAAGTCAAACTCTGCCTCCAAGTGAGCAGAGCTCTGCTGGGGAAAGACTGTGGGAGAGGGAACTGAGCATCCCTGCACTCCCCTGGCTTCACTTTCTCTCCTGCTTTGCTCCTGCCACTCCAGCTTGGCCAAGAGCGTTTGTTTACCCTTCCAGACCAGCTCCCACCTTTACTGACGGGGCACAAAACCAGCCTGCATGTGAAAATGCAGATTTAGGTATTTGCTGTGACAGGGATCAAGGGTCCCTGTGGCATCCTGAGAGGAAGAGGAGCGAGCCAGGTGAGTGACAAAGCCCAGGCAAAGAGCAGGGGCTGAAAAATGGTCAATTCACTCAGAAGCCCCAAAAAGCTGTGATACAAAAATGACCTTTTAGCACTGAATTAGCAAACCCAGAAGAATAAAATAAACCCTTTGGTGGCAGTGGATATATGACACCTTGGAATGAGGCTGAAGGCACAGTTGCATTTCCACTTTATCTCTCCCATGTTGTTACCTTTCCCAAAGAAGAAACACCACATCCTGCCTCTCCTCACCTCTCCCCTCTCAGCAGAGCTCACTGAGATATTTTTTGGTGCTCAGTGACTCAGGACAAACAAGAGGGACCTTGAACAACGCCCACCCATGGGATGGGCCCGAGGCAGCTCCTTCCAAACACTGTGGCTCTTCCACAAGGAGCAAAGCCAAGCTGCACAAGCACCACACAAAAGCAATGCAGCACCACTCCAGGGTGGTTCTTTCTTCCTTCTGCATCTAAACATCCTCCCTGGAGCTCACGGGTCAGGAGCCCACGTGGACACATCACACAACCCCAGACTGCTTTGGGTGGGAAGGGACCTTAAATCCCATCCCATTCCAACCCCTGCCATGGGCAGGGACACCTCCCACTGTCCCAGGCTGCTCCCAGCCCTGCCCAGCCTGGCCTTGGGCACTGCCAGAGCTGCTCTGGGCACCCTGTGCCAGGGCCTCAGCACCCTCACAGGGAACAATTTCTCCTGTATAGATAACACCAACTTCCTGTCTTTCAGTCTGAAGCCATTCCCCCTTATCCTGTCACTATCTCCCCATATAAAATCCCTCTTCCTCCTTTTTGTAAGCCCCACGAGGCCTTTTGATACTCCAAAATAAAGGGATCGGTGAACAAAATAAAACTCCTGCAGCATTCCAAGGACAAAGCCACAAGTTCTGCTGTGACAGTGACACCAGCAGCCCCTGCCAGTGAGGGGCAACTCCACAGCCTGGCCCATCACACGGTCAGCCTTGGGAAGGAAGGGTGAGCCCAGGCCTCAGGTCCTTCCCCCTGCACCTGCAAGGCTCCCTGGGGTGGAATTTAGGAACAAACCCCCATCCATTACCTAGCACACCTCCTTGTTTCTTTTTATTCCTCCGCCTCCTCTTGCGGGTGGGTTTCAGCCATGGGCTGTCTGTCTTCCCTTTCCTCTTCAGCAGCTTCTTCTTGACACTGGACTCGGAGCTCTGGGGAAGCAGAGAGGCCACGTGCACGTCAGGCATGGTGGCACCAGGGTCCCTCTGTGGAACAGCCCTCACCCAGCTCGAGCAGGGCTCTGAAACCAAGGGCTGCTAAGATGCCTTTATAGCACTGAAAAGGAAACCCAGGCACACGTGGGGGTGGATTTCCTGTCAGTTCAGCAGGCCAGGCTGAACTTTCTCTTCCATGGAGGCCCTCGCACCACGCTCATGAGCAGCACTGCAGGTGGGCAGGCACATGCACACTTCTAGCTTCTCCCAAAATTTAATTGTAGAATCACTGAATAGCCTGAGCGGTAAGGGAGGCACAAAGAGCACCAAGTCCAGCTCCTGGTGCTGCACAAACACCTCACCCTGTCCCTCAGAGGGTTGCCCCAGCGCTTCTTGAGCTTTTGGGTTTTCAAACTCAAATATTCATGTTTATCCACAAAAAAAAAACCACTTTGCACTTGAAGGGGCCACCTGGCAGGGCTGGAGCGGACCCAGGGGAACTGAGCTCCCCCACCCTGAGCCAGGCACAGCACAGACCAGTCATGCAGCAAACACTCAGCCACACGCATGAATCTCAACAGACTTTGAGTTTTGGTTTCAAAAAATTCAGTTGTCTGGGGTGGGGTTTCAAAGTCAACATCAGAACAGGAATCAGGCACCCCAACCCTGCCAGGGTTTAATGCATCAATTATAAAATTCATGTTCATACTGCAACTGTCAGCTCCTGATGCTTATCCAGCTGCCAGCAAAGCCTTGGAAAACCTCCTGGTACCACTACCAGCAGCTGGATCGGGCTCTGCCTCCACAGGCAGCTGTGCCAGGCCCTGCTGTCCCAGCGAGGGAGCACCTGGAGCTGAGCCCTGGCTCTCCAGGGTGTCTGTGCCGCCCCAAAATCCCTGAGTGTGGGCCCAGCACGTGGCTTTACCCCAGCTGCATCACTCTGCTCGTGGGGGAGAGGTTTGTGTGTGAGGCAGCCCTGCCTGGGAGCTGAGTGACTCAGCAGAGCTCCAACCTCTGTCCAGGACGTGGAGATCCCACCTGGGGGTGTGGATGTGAGTCCCAGCCCAAGCCTTGGACAACAGAGTGGCCTGAGCCCCCCAAAGCAGAGCCAGGCTGCCCAGCCAGCCCCTGCTGCTCCTGGGCTGCTGCAGGGTCAGAACAGGGGGAACACCACCCTGAAGAGCTTCAGGGATTCCCTCGATGTGTTTTGTGAGCATGATTCCACCTTCAGCTCAACACATCAAGAATTTCCTCCACTCTTTCTGAAGAGTTGGGTGTCTGAAATGCTGGCTCCTCAGCCTGAGAGGCTGTGGAAGGAGAGTTTTCAAGGAAAAGGGGAAGGAGGCAGGCAGAGACATTCAACGAACAACCTACATTTAAAAATCACCCAGGTTCTCTTCACCAACCGTCTAAAAATAAAAGTAGAAATCCCCAGCAGCTGCTGAAAGTCCTGACCTGGTGCTGTACAGCCAAGGTCCCAGGGAGAGTGTCTGTCAGTCTGTCTGTCTGTCTGTCTGTCTGTGGGCTGGGCCAGTGGATGTGGGAACAACCCCACCCCAGGAGAAGCTGGGGTTGGTGAGAAAGCTTTGCTGGCTCCTACCAGGTGCCAACCTCGCATCTGAGGAACTCAGGCACCCTTAAACACCTCTGCTAACATTCAAATGATTCAAAGCAGTCAACACCTCATTGAAAACAACAAAAGCCCATTAGTTAGCATCAGAATGTAATTAATTGTGCCACGGATCAGGGTTAAGCACCTTGTGGAAAACAATACTCTGTGTGTGGGTGGTTTCAGAGAATGAGTTTTGTCAAGGAGACTTGAAACTGCACCGCTTTGGCTTTGCTCTCTCTCTCTCTTTCTGGCAGCCGTGCAAAGGGGAAAAATTATTATCAACAGGCCACGGGCTGAAAAACACATTTAGCAGCCCAGCTTACCAAGTCAGACTCGTCTCCATCCTCCTCCTCCTCCCCTGATTCTACAGACTCTTGCTCTTCCTCAGACTCGCCATCATCGATCTGCAGCCACCATTTGCCCAGGAATAGAATGGGTCAGTCAGGTCGGGTCTCCCAACACAGAGCATCCCCCACACCCCTGGTGATCCCAGCAGAGCATCCCCCACCATCCTGCTGTGCCCACACACATCAGAGCACCCCAGCCCCAAGCCGCACATGCACTGAGCCCAGTGAGCTCCAACCACATCATGGAACATCCATGGGGATGATGATAGAGGGAGGAAAAAAAATCCACTCCAGAATAAAGTTTTCCAACTAAATTTCAACTTATTTGATAATCCCAAACCAGCCTCATGCCTGTACTGTGTATCAAAATTTGGGGGGGAAAAAAGCTATTAGATTATTTTAGTGCTTTCCCAAGCAAGATTGGGAAGATGCCTCTTATTGGTTCAGGGAATCCCAGAACTACCCATGGTGGGGGTTCTGCAGAGTGGATCCCAGAACTGTGTAGGGCTGGAACTGGAGGGGAGGTGGGGAGACCCTCATAGGTGCAATGGGAAATGGTCACAAAGGGCCTCTCTACCATTGCTGTCATCTTGCAGGTGAAAAAACCCCTAGAAATTGCCTCAATCCGTGCCCCTCCTGTCCCTGCCACCCCATGCTGCTCCTCAGCCTCACTGAGGGCACAGGAATCACCTTCCTGGCGGTGTCTGCGTCGGATGCGCTGTCCTTGGAGGTCCTGTTGTCATCCCCAGGGAACATGGCTGCCTGATCTGCTCCATGATCATCCTCCTCTTCCAACTCATCCGAGTCCTCCTCCTCAGAGTCCACATCTATGCTCTCCCCGTTCACGTGGGGGCTGCCATCCCCCAGCTCCTTGTCACTCTGCAAGTCACCCAAGCACACGAGACACAAAGACAACATCAATTCCTGGACACAGCAGCTGGATCCATCCCAGATTCCCCTCTAAATTTGGAGCTTGGACCTCTAAAGCTGGCTCTGTGTCCCTCCAGAGCTCCTGCCATTGTCACCTCAGCCTGTTGGACCTGGGGACCACGAGGACTCATTCCAGACTCACAAGGTTAGGGGAGGAGAACCCCATTCCAGCAAGGAGGGATGCAGGAAGGTTTCTAGGGAATGGAAAGGGAAGTTACATCATATTGGGATTTTCCTATCACTCCTTGGAATCCTAGCACTGGTCTCCTTGAATTCTAAGCCCACAACTTCAGGGCACAGGTTGCAGCAAAAGCAGAATTAATCAGGAGTGAGTCCATGTCTAAACTTTTATAGGTAACCAAGTGCTTTTCTGTACAGCCTCAGGCAGCAACACGAGACCTTGAGGACCAAAACAAAAACAGACATGCTTGAAATCTCTCCAGTAGCCCAGGATTCACAGGACAGAAGGGGAACATTCATTGGAAAAGGTTTGTTTAGCAGCTGGTACCTGAACAGCCCCTCTGGAACAGTCATTCCCAAAGCAGCAGGGCTGCTCTGGGCAGGAAGCTGCTGCCAGAGGGAAGAGGAGATTCAGAAGGGAAGATGTTGATCCCAACAAGCCAGGACATCCCTGCACCTCCACATGGGTTTGGTGTCCAAAAAAAGGGACATGGAAGTGACAGCAAACACGTGCAGTGGGCTCAGTGCTGCCCTTACCTTGGCACCCACAGAGGAATGAGTTATGCTCTTGAACATCTCTATCATTGTTCTCTGTTTTAACACTTTGGTCTTTTTCTTGGGAACCAGGCTATAGGTTCCCATTCTCCGCTTTTTCTTCCGAGACACTGCAGCAGCTGCAAGAGAGGAGCAGAAGGAGCCCAAGGTTTGCTCAGGAATGAAAAGAAGGGACAGAGAGCAGGGGCTGCACTGGAGAGGGACTGGGGACAAGGGATGGAGGGACAGGACACAGGGAATGGCTCCCACTGCCAGAGGGCAGGGATGGATGGGATATTGGGAATTGGGAATTGTTCCCTGGCAGGGTGGGCAGGCCCTGGCACAGGGTGCCCAGAGCAGCTGGGGCTGCCCCTGGATCCCTGGCAGTGCCCAAGGCCAGGCTGGGCAGGGCTGGGAGCAGCCTGGGACAGTGGGAGGTGTCCCTGCCATGGCAGGGGTGGGATGGGATGGGATTTAAGGTCCCTCCCACCCCAAACCTTCTGTGATTCCATGAAATCACACCTGAGGGCACGACCTGGGAAAAGTTCCCAGTCCAACAGATTTATTCACAAGTGAAGCAGAAGATGACACATGGATGTGCAGACACACAGACACTTCCTGCCAGGGCTGCCCAAACTCTCAGTGCCCTCTGCACACTCCTTCTGGCCCCTCCACCAGCACACACAGCATCAAATCCTTAAATTATCCTGCATTTGGAAGTGCTGCTGGTGTTGTAGGAGGCTGAATGGAATCCAATTGCTCAAATTGAGACTGCAAGGCCAACAATACCAACTGACAATGGAAGCAATCTGACAGTAACTGAAGAACACACAGGGAAAAGACACCTTACATAAAGAGCTGTTTGCCATTTAACCTCATTTCACACCTACTATGGAAGTCTGTTTGATTCCTTTCACTCCTTTGATTGGGTCTTAATTTGTTAAGTCTCCCTCTTGGCCTTCTAATCAAAGCAGACATCGCAGCTCCCTGCCTGCTGCTGACTTAGGTGAGTGCACAGCACAAGGATGCTGGGTGCAGGCTCTTTTAGGAACTGCCAGCTTCAGCACCACTGTTATTGCTCGCACTTGCACAGCCTGTTCCTTAGAAGCATTTTTTCATCTTCCATGGTAATGAAATTTCACCAGAATTTATGAAGAGACCGCTAAAAAATTCTGTGAACCCAATTAATTTTATTTATAAGGCTGCAATTCTTGGTAAGCAGCTGTGGAGATATTCAAAGCCCTACAGAAGTGATAGAAACCTCTCAGAACATCCCAGAGGAAAAGAGATCAAAGTGTCTCCTCTAAGAAAAGCTTTTAGTAGAAAAAAGGGAAGGGAACCCTGGAGGAGACTGAGTGGCAAAAAGGTACCAGCAGACTTTTAACCTCCTCATCTCCCCCTCAGCCCCACACACAGGTTTGGGAGCTGCTCAGGACTCCAACATCCCAGCCCTTCCCTTTTCACCTGTCTGTGCCTTGGTGGTGGCCACATAGCTCTGGTTCTGAGGTAGTGACTGGTGAAGGCCTGGGAGAGAGGGCAACGCCAACGGCTTCACAAAGTCCAGCATGTTCTCAAACTCCTTGGATTCCTTCTGATCTCTGCTGTCTCTCCCATCTTTGGGGTCTTTACTTGCATGCTGGAAAACAAAAGGCAGTTAAGTTGAGTTTTTGCATGGAGTAAGTAATTTTAAAAAATTAGGAAATTTATTGAATTCCTTTCCCTAGACCAAAATCTCTTTTATCTGAAGGCAGGAGCACATTCCCAGCAGGAGCACACAGATCAGGGGGCTGTGCCCAAACCCTGCCAGCCTGGCTGAGTGGCTCCCCAGGCTGAAGGCTGTGCAGGTGACAGGTAATGACAGAGGCAGTGACAAGGAGCAGGCTCTGTTGGCACAGCTCTGGGTGCCTCTGGAGAAGAGGAACCAACTCTACCACAGCACTTGTTCCCTGTCACACCCAGCATGCTCAGCAACACTCCTGCAGAGATGTTCTAGAGGAGCAGGCAGCAAAGGAAAGGGATTTTCCTCTTGGACAGCACCTGGCACCACTGAGCCTCAGCAAAGGCTCCCCCTCTAGCCCAGCACACAACCACAGCCAAAGTTTGTGACACTGAGGTGCATCTGCAGAGAGCTGTCCAAGCTCCCCTTAACCTCCTGTTCCCACTCCAGCTGCTGCTATTCCAGGCCCCAGGCAGGCTCCAGGCTCCTACTGCAAACCAAGGGGATTTTATAGTTGTTCCTGCAGCTCCTCCCAGGCACCACAGCCACTCACATCTGCTCTGATCTGAGCAAGTCAAATCCTGCACCTCTGGTTATGAAAGAAGGGTCTCTACAGCTCCACAGAGAATCATTTAGGTTGGACAAGACCTTTAAGGTCACCAAGTCCAACCATTAACCCAGCAGTGCCAAGTCCACCACTCAGCCATGTCCCTGAGTGCCATTTCTCAGCTTTTGATGTTACTTCAATGTTTTCCTCCTCTAATTTAGGAAACAATCCCCTTCCTGTGTGTCTAACTCCATTTTATGTACCCTAAGAGCCTCAGACAGAGAGCTCCAGACTGTGTTTGTGTTTCCTTTTTCCATCTGTGTTTATTCTTTAAACAGCCATGGCTTGGTTTGATGGTGCTTTAATTCCCGTGCCTTTTGTGTCAAGTGTGCCAAAGGGAAGCCAAGGTCAGGGCAAGGCCCCTCAGTCCAGTTCATTGAAACATTTTCCTGTCCCAGCCCAGCAAGGAGGTACCTGGTGAGACAAGGAAACACATGGAGGAACACAAACAAAGTCCCTGCTGGTCCTTCTCTGCCACTGGGGTGGCAGCTGCCTCTGCTGGGCCATTTTACACTGGATCTGCCCTCTGGTTTATCCCACTGCATCCAGCTGGGCAGCAGGCAGGTCTGGCAGAGCTGCTCCAGCAAAACAAGAGAACAAGCAGCAGAACACAAGGAAAGACTGGGAGAATTGGGATTGCTCAGCCTGGAAAAGAGAAGGCTCTGGGGAGACCCCATTGTGGCCTAACAGGACCTGCAGGAGCTACAAGGAAGAGAGAGACTCTTCACAAGGGCACAGAGTGCCAGGACAAGGGAATGGCTTCACACTGAAAAAGAGTGGGGTTAGATGGGATATTGGGAATGAGGAATTGTTCCCTGGCAGGGTGGGCAGGCCCTGGCACAGGGTGCCCAGAGCAGCTGGGGCTGCCCCTGGATCCCTGGCAGTGCCCAAGGCCAGGCTGGGCAGGGCTGGGAGCAGCCTGGGACAGTGGGAGGTGTCCCTGCCATGGCAGGGATGGGATGGGATGGGCTTTAAGGTCCTTTCCAACCCAAACCATTCCATGATTGTAAGGTTTAAGTGCTGCCCCACTTGCAGAGAACTCTTCTTTACAGGACTTGTGAAGCAAGAGCTGAAAACCCCAAGCAGAAAGAGGAACGTGGGCAGAAGCAAGGCTGGAATAAAAAGCAGGAAGCAATAAAAGCACTCAGGTTCAGGCAGGCAGCCCCAGCCACTGCTCTCCAGCAATGTGACCTTGGGAACAAACAGGGAAGAGGCTGATTCCCCTAATTAGGCTGTGCCACGTGTGTGGCGCTGGCAGAGGCAGGCCCAGCAAAGCCCTAATGATAATCAGAAATGACCCACAGCAAAAGGCCATCAAAGTGCCAACGATTCCTGCATCAAGCCCATAACTTATGGCTCAATTGCCACAGCTTTTCTAAAAGGGCAGCAAGTCTTGGATTAAGGGTTTCAAAGATGACAAATCCACCACAGCCTTTGACATGTTGTTCCAATGCTTAATTGCTCTCACTGTCAAATAATTAAATGCATTATGTTTTTGCAACTAAATTAAAAACCTCTCACTCCCAGGAGACACTTACGGAGTATGACCAACTTCTTCTTTTTTTTCTTTTTAAACTTTTCTCTTCAATAATTTTAATAAAATGAGCAAATTAATTTGCCATAGGATAATTTTCTGGATCATTCCTGAGTCTGCTCCCAGTTGTTCTACCCCTTAAAAAATGCACGTCAGGAGTGCAGGGCACAGGATGCCAAGAATAGTCTCAACAATACTATTTATACCTCTTAAAAG
Source organism: Emberiza elegans (assembly GCA_024865655.1). NCBI lineage: Eukaryota > Metazoa > Chordata > Aves > Passeriformes > Fringillidae > Emberiza > Emberiza elegans. Next base: position 68,775,269 of record JALJVW010000184.1, on the reverse strand, counting down.
TCCTGAGTTTATAGATCTAAAGGTTAACAGTAACTCTTGGCTACACAATTATTCTGAGAATTCCCAAGTCCCCTGCTATATCCAATGCTTTCCATTTCTAACTTAAAACTAGAAAATTGAGCTTGGGACAGGCAAATCTGGCACAAGGGTGAACAAGAGCTGCATTTTGTGTCCTTTAAGTGCAGGTTTTTGCAACTGGTCTCTAACAAAAGGTGCTGTTACTCCCAAACACCAGGAATTCACACTCAGGCCATGCCAGAGTGCTTGGAAGAATACAATCCAACTTTTAAATTTGAAAGCATTATGTTATTAGCTTGGGGTTTTTCTCCGCCTCTGTAATTACAATACAGAAATAAATTCAAAATCTTCAACAGGCTGCATAACAACTGCTAAATGTGACTTTTTCATGGCAATTCTGCTGAAAAGTTTTTTTTAACTCAAATTAAGTCTCATGGAATAAAGATTTATTTAGAGGCACATGCAGTAATGGTAAAAAACACCCAAGAATTCCCAGAAAGGGTGAAGAGATGTCTTGTGTTAATAACAATATTACATCTAAGGATTGTAATAAAAAGAATCAGCACAAATTTTTCAGTCAGTTTTCTCACCACCTTTCCTGGTTCTCAGCTACACAAAACAATCACATCTTTGCTATTCTTATTAAACAGGTTTCACCCACAGTTTGAGAGAAGCACCGAGAGCAGAGTGCCATGCAAAGGAAACTCCAGGATGCAGTTGGAGCTCCCTGTGCTCACATGTGGGCCACTGGAGGCCAAGAAAGGGCCGTAAATGAGACAGAAAAAGAAACTGCAACACCAACATCTTCATTTCTTGCAGCTTCTCATGTGGTACCAGCCCATCCTATGCAAAGGACTGGGAAGTCACAACTTTGTGTAGGGAATGGGGAAGAAGGTGGGCAGATATTCCAACATTTCTAGCAATGGTTGTGGCTGGAAACAGCAAAAATGGGACCACCACTATGTCTAACCTCACTGTGAGAAGTACAGCCAAGAAAACTGCTTAGGCTGGGGCAAGAACAGGATATTTGATGTGTTTACAACAATTAAACTTAAGTGCTGTCTACATTTTAATGGGATCAACCACATTTCTAATATTGGCGCAGAAGTCCCCGGCAGCAGCAGGGGGAAGTTATTAAAATGGCAAAAGACAGAATATCCTCAGTTGTTTTGGGTTTTTCCCTGAAAGCAAAACTACAGAACAAACCAACCTCAGTAATGGACCCTTGTGTTGGCTCTATGAACTCCACAGGACATTTTTCCCCCTGCCCAGCATTTAAAGGGTCTTTCCATCACTAAAACCAGCAAGATGGCAGAGAAACCAGAATGTTGATGGCAGGACACAGGCACGGGTCCTGCCTGGGAGCAGGACAGCTCTAAGCACTGCAGAAAGGCTCCTGATGCCTGAAACCACCTCAGGCTGAGATTATGGGCTCCCTTGGTTCTGTGCTCCGCAGGACTCTCATTTCCAGCACACAGAGCAGAGCCAACAGGGCAGGAGGAGTGAGCTGGGCAGCCCTGGCACAGGGCAGCTGCCAGGGAGCAGCTCTGCCTCCCCATCCATCAGCATCGGGGCCGGGAGATTTGTACCAAGGCACTGCCTTTGAAGAGCACAAAGCAGCAGCTCCCAGGGGGATCTGTCTCTAACAACTGGTGAGCGGTGGTTAAGCAAGAAATATCAGTCTGCTATAAAAAATTGATCACAAGCAGATGATAGTGCCTGTAGGAGCTGGAGTGGTGCTGCTCTGCCTTTTCTCTGCTGCTGCAGGATTGTGGTTTTCACTGCAGAATTTCAGCAGCCTGATCAAGCCTCACCTTGGAGCAACAAGCCTGCAAGGCTTTGGTCTTAGTCTAGATCAGATTAATGATCTGCTGATTAATATGTGCCCATTAGAGGGGGGATTCCATGGTGACTTGATTACAATTGCACCGATCCGAGTGCAGTCACATTCCTACATAAAACCATGACTTAGGCAGCCAGGTAGACTGAGCTGAAGTGAAGATGTGGCCCCAAACCTGCACTCAAGGTGTTTCCAAACAGAGCACTCAGGGGTGTGGATCTCATCCCTGTCCCCTCCTGCACCAAACTGCCCCAAGGCACGGGAGTGTCACACATCAGCCAAAACGAAACAGGGAGCCCAGGGCAGAGGTGCCACCAGGGCTCCTGACCCTACCAAACCCCTCAGCTGGGGCCAGGGCCGTTATTTCTGTGGGCTGTGGTCAGAGCTGGGGCAGCCCCTGCAGCCAGCAGCAGCAGTGAAATATCAGGTTAAAGTAGTGCACAACAGCCTTCACTCCCACTTCCCTCTGCAGCAACCCCTCTGTTGAAGGAGCCCAACGGCAGCACTGTCACTCCTGAAGGAGGTTCCCCATCAGGGGAGGGTCTGGAGGGGCAGCTGAGGGCTCTGGGGCTGTTCAGCTGGAGCAGAGTGAGGGCAGAGCTCCCCGGGGCTGCAGCTCCTCCCGAGGGGCAGCTCCCATCTCTGCTCTGGCACAGGGACAGCAGCCAGGGCACAGCTGGGGCTGGGCCAGGGCAGCTCAGGCTGGAGCTCAGGGCAAGGCTCTTCCCCCAGAGGGTGCTGGCACTGCCCAGGCTGCCCAGGGAATGGGCACGGCCCCGAGGCTGCCAGAGCTCCAGGAGCCTTTGGGCAGCGCTGCCAGGGATGCCCGGGGTGGGGTTGCTGGGCTGGGCAGGGACAGGGGTGGCACCAGGTCATTCTGGTGAGCCCCTTCCAGCTCAGGATATTCTGTGAGTCCTTAATATTTAATTCTGCCCAAGCTCACACACACGGACTTCACTCTGTCAGTCCAGTGGAGCACACCTGGATATCCCACTGGAGAGGGTCCTGGATGGACCTTCTGAGTCCTCCCCAAGGACACAATACCCCCATTATCACCACCCCCATTAGGCCCTGCCCTTTTGCTTTATGTTTCCTGTGCATGGGAGGTTCAGAGCTTGCTGAGCAATCCCAGAGCCCTGCAATCCCCTGGCTGCCACCTGCCTGCCCCAAGAGATGGCCACAGGGTGTTCTCCAGGCCAGAGGCTCCTGCAGAGCAGCCCCAGCCCAGCAGCACCACAAAGGAGGCATTTAAAAGCTCTGGGATCAGGTATTTAATGGCAATGCTAATTAAGGGAATAGTTTGATGAACATTGGTAGAAAGACCTACATAAGCAAAGCATCCCCTGCTCCAAGCTCTTCCTCCCTGCCCACATTGTCTCCCCCAGTTAAACTGGCACCTGGCATTTTGGGGACACACTGTGAATCAGGCCAAAACACTCATTTAAAGGATTTTTGCACTATTTCCTGACCCAGTCCTCTGCACAGCATAAAAAAATGCCACCAGAGACACACACCCCAAACTCCAGCCTTGTGGTCACCAAGGAAAGGAAACACAACTTGGGGTTCCCAATTCATCCATCTGCTCCTCCTGTCTCCAAGGTAACTCTGGGATGCTCTCACTACCTTCCCCATCCTCTATCCCTTGTGTTTTACTGAAGTTCAGCTCAGCAGCTGGTTCCCAAGCAGGAGGAGCCTTCTCCAAGCACAGCACACACACACAGACACACACTTGCCTTTCAGTGTGGCCCTGCAAACTTTTGGGTTCTTAACAGGGCTGTAAAACGGATTAGCAGTGAAAGAAAGATTTTTCCAAAAGGGCAGTGCTTGTGTTACTGCTCTCTTCAGAAGGGGAGCAGGAATGATGCTCTCTGCTCAAAAACCACCTTAACATGCGACAACATCAATTAAAATTGTCACCTGTTTCAGATTCAGCTTCGATCCCAATTCAGGAAGCAACTCCTAAACAGAGAAAAAGCTGGTTAAATTGGTGAGAAAATTCTCTTCTTCCTTTCAGAGACCAATTCACATGTGCAGGAAAAGGTTACCAAGGTCCCCTGACACCTATTGGATTACACAAAACAATTTCTTGGCCCCAGTGGGTTTCTGCAAGAGCCAGGGGGAACAAATGTTCACACTTTGCAGGCAGCAAAACACCTTCCTCCCCTCCTCCTCCCGGGCAGAACAGTTCTGCAAGAACAGTTTCACCAAGAAAACAACAATTCCCTAAAAAATACTAACCAAGCAAAATACTGGGTCCTGTAATAGCAGTTCCTGGGTGATTTCCACAATTTATTTCCCAGGATACAGCACCTGATTGCATGGAGGTTTTGAAGGGGAGAAGGTGTGTGAAGGTCGGTACAGGAAAAGCTCCTGAGCTGAGGAGCCTCCTCTAAGCAGCTCAACAAAGAAATAATTGGGACAGAAAAATGACAGCTTAGCAAGGACTCTGCTGCTCCAAAGAAAATAGCATGTAAATTCCAGAGACAATGGGGAAAATGAGGTAGTAATTATCAGGAAGGCTGAACACACAGATGTTTTATTGTCTTGCAGAACTGAGATCAGATCTTGGGTTCCCATTCAGCTGCAGAGGCTCGAGCAGAGAACATGGGAACAGCCTCTTCTCACCACCCTTCCTGGGAATGGTGCTTCTCTCCCTATTTTAAGCCCAAGGCAAATGCCCAGAGGAGCTGAGGACAGGCTATGCACTTTCTAGAGCAGCCCAACAAGTGCAGGCTTTGGCTTTTTGAAGCTGCTTTTGTCGTGTGAGCAAAGAAGGACCAGCAGCCCCATCCCAGTGAGCTGTCCCAGCACTCCCAGAGCTCCCCAACACTTCCCAGACACAAACCTTGGAGCCCAAGGGCTTGAATAGAAATATTCTTCTGATGTATCATAAGATATGAATGAGGGAAACACTCCCTCCCAACCCAGCAGTCACCTTTAGGAGGGAATGGCCTCTCTCAATTGCTCAGCCCCACGGGATCTCTCACTGCTGAATTCCACCAGGGTCTGGGGTTTTGTCTGGCCTAATTCCAGTGCAGAACAAGGGGCTGGAGGCTGCGAAGCCTTCCTTGGGTAGGAGACACCCAGATGGGAGCTGGATGGCAGCTGGGCTTCCCTGGGCAAGCCAGGAGCACAGGCAGGGTGAGAGCAGAGGATTCAACCACAGCCAGGGCAAGGCAGAGGGAAATGAGTGCCCAGGGGGCTGGCAGGAAACGCTGGCAGGCAGCTGTGCCTTCTGCCCCTCTCCCGAGCCTGGTGCCCACAGGTTTGGGATGCTGCTCTGCCCTTTGGGCTCCCAGCTGCTCCCAGAGGCACAGGTGGTGCCACAGCCACGGGACCTTTCCCCATCTGGGGCTGGCGAGGTGCCACCCTCTCTTTTCCCTTTTTCCTCTCTCTTTCCCTGCTCCAGACCACAGAGACTCCCGGCTTTGAGCCCTGCACACCTCACACTGCTGTGCTGAGATGAGGGGGGCATCTGAGGGCCCTGTGGATCTGCAGGACCACAGCACCAATGCATTGCACCGACCTTGACAAGGCTGCAGCAGGTTCCATGCATTTCTGGGAATGAACCCATGGCTCACCCTTCCCTGAGCTAAAGGCCAGGCTCCCTCCACCCTCAGACACAGCACAATGAGAGGATCCAGCTCACTGTACTCCTACAAAGCATCACAGGGATGAAAACCAACTGCTGATAGTGGAGCTCTGCCTGTTGCAGGATCTATTCCCTACCCCTGGCAAAGAACCAAAAAATAACCAAACTTGTCAATAACCAACACAAAGAGAGGCCCATTTCTGTCCTCCCCACTATGACATGAATGCACCAAATGACATTTCCTTATGCCTCCAAAAATAAAAACAGCGCTCTGCTTTATTAAATGATGGTAAATCCACCCTAAGGATTCTGGAGAGAACATTTCCCAATGACATGGAGAGAAAACTTCATCTGCTTTAGCCCTATAATGATTCCTACAGCAAAGCAATCAAGGGCCGCACAGATCAGCTCCTTGACAGCTTCTGAGCTTGGGAGGAGCCTCAAGGAGCCTCAAGTTTACATGCTATGCTGAATTTCCTTTGGGTTGACCTCAGAAAAAATCTAATTTGTTTCACAAGCAGCTCTGGATGTCAGCAGAGGCTGATGAGCAATAGGGCCGTGAGAGAAAGGCCATTTAGTGTCTCACACAGATCTGTTGGAGGAGGCAATTGATCAATTATATATTTAGAAACGCAATGGGGACGGGAGCTGGTGGTGGCCATGTGACCAACTACTTTAACATTTCTGTCTGGAGGAAGAGAAAAAAACAAAATAAAAATAACTAACTAACTAAATAAATAAATATAGATATAGCTATAAAAATATCTATATAAAATATAGATAAAATCTCTGTATAAATATAGATTTATATATCTACATGAAATATATAAATGAATATACATATGTCTATTTATATAATATAAAATTATGTATTTTATATATTATATAAATTATATATATTAAATATAATATTGTATTTTTATTTTATAAAATAAGATAAATATATAAAAATTTAAGATAAAATATAAAGAAGAAATGTCTATATAAATATATATTTATATATCTATATAAAAATTTAGATATAATATCTTTATTAAAAAAAAAAAATAAATTAAAAGTAAAAATAAAATAAAATAAAAATAAATTAAAAGTAAAAATAAAAATAAAATAAAAGTAAAAATAAAAATAAAATATTAAAATAAAAATATAAATAAAAATAAAAATGAAAAAATAAAAATAAAAAAATAAAAACTAAAAATAAAATGAAATAAAAATAAAAATAAAAATAAAAATAAAAATAAAAATAAAAATAAAACAAAAATAAAAATAATAAAACCACCAATCCACTTAGCAGGCAAGCTCTGAACACCACATGTTGCCATGCAGCCAGGTATCCCCCAGACCCCCACAGAAAGCCAAGAGCAAGCCCAGCAGCAGCAGCCCTGTGCTGGGCAGGTACTTTACCAGGCTGGGGGTGGGTTTAGGCATTGTCTTCCGTGCTCTGTGCACCTTGACTTCAGCATTAGCAGCAGGGCCTTTTTTAGCATCCGTGTCCTTGCTGCCCTCCCCGAGCTTGCTTGGCATGGTGGCTTGGAGCTGGGCAAAGGACCCCACAGTCCTGCCTTTGCCTGCTCCTCCAGGCAGGGTTTTTGCAGCATGGCCAGTGAGAGAAGCAAAGCTGGTAGTCCTTAGGGGCTGCTCCTGTGCCATCTGCTTGGTTAGGATATATCCATTGCTCCCTGTGACAGAAGTCTGTGTGAAGTCATTTGCTTTCAGATGGTTTTGCTTCCCAGGCTCGCTGTCCGAAATGCCATTTTCTGCTATCCTATTTAATTTAGTAGAAGAGTCCTGCTGGCTCACTTTCGTGTTGTCCTGAGTGTTTTTCGCTGGGTTTGGGTGGCCCCCACCCTCGCTGTGCTCACAGGAACCGTTGGTTTCACCATCTACTGCCATTTTTGGTTCCCCCACTTGCTTTTCTGTAGCGCTTTCATCTGCAGCCATGGCATTAAACCCTGCAGGGAGAGGGAGGAAGAGAGGAGAAAAGGGTCACAAGTGGTGTTGAGACTCCCAAGCTGTACTCCAAGCACAGCTACTGAAGAGCCACCCTGTCCTCCAGAGCCCTACCTGATGTAAATCACAGAATCCCAGAATATCCAGGGTTGGGAAAGACCTCCAAGATCATCCAGCCATGGATCAACCACCACCACATCAACTAAAGCACAGTTTTAGTTGTCAGGCTGTTCCCTCACCCACCTGCCCAGCCCTGCTGGCTCCTCACACGGTGACATTTGGGGTGGGTGGCCCAGGTGACAGCTGTGCAGCTGCAGATGTGGCCATTCATGCCCAACAATGGATTTTCAAGGTAAATATTATCTCTGGCTTTTCCAATAACTGCATTTATTGCACCATATGTCAACAGCTCACCTGGCAAACAAAACTCTGCCCCATCCTGCATCCGGATTTCTGGCAAAGCCCTTCCCAAAGCCAGTCTGACATGGAAAAGCTTTGCTGGCAGGGCTGTCCCAGGAGCTTTTATGGCTCACACACAGCCCAGCAGCCAAATGTCATCCCTAAATGTAAACCCCATCAGGCTCTGCTGCTACAGGAACATCCCAAGGAATAACTCTCCTGGGAATGTTCTTCAGTGGGAATTGGCTCTTTCAGCACAACAGGACCAGGATTCATGGTGTCATTTCAGAGGGAACAGCAGGAGTAAACACAGGAGTGAAGCGTGGTAAATGCATTTTAGACTAAAATCATTCCATGATTCAAATGCAGCAAGGTTTTTGCAGCCTGACAAAGCTCACAAACAACAATGCCCACATAAAACAAACATTTCCAACATTTCCCTGCTCCTCCATCCATGACTTTGTCCCACCAAAGATTTCAAATCCAAGCTGAAAAATCCAACTAGGAACGTCACATATTTGCAGAAAAATTTTCTGACATGACAACCCAGCAGCTCCCCAGGCAACCAGGAGTGATAACAATTCACTGGCACACTCAGAGCAATGATTACATCAACCTGCTGTTAGGGATTCCTTGGCTTGTTTTCCTTCCAGAGAGCAGACAGTTATGAAAAGCAACACGAGAAGTACAGGGAGAGCTCTGTCAGAGCAGGGGGGATTGGTTCAAACCAGCTCCCATCAACGCAATTTTCACCTACAGGATCCAAAGAGCCTGGAGTCACGCTGGAGGAACAGCCAGAGCACTGGGTACCAGCACCTCATTTCACACTGCCCTCAGAGCACAAACAGGCAAGGAGAACATTCTGAACAACATTCTGAACAACATTCTGAACAACATTCTGATTCTGAACATTCTGAACCCCAGAACCAAGGCTGGAAAAACTCCCAAGACCATCAAGTCCAACCTGTGCCTGATCCCCACCTGCTCACCCAGCCCAGAGCCCCGAGTGCCACCTCCGGGTGTTCCTTGGACATCTCCAGGGATGGGGACTCCAAACCTCCCTAAACAGCCCCTTCCAATGAAGAAATTCCAACCTGAGCCTCCCCTGGCACCCTGAGCCTGCCCTGGCCCAGCCTGAGGCCGTTCCCTCTGCTCCTGTCCCTGTTCCCTGGAGCACAGCCCGACCCCCCAGCTGTCCCCTCCTGTCAGGAGCTGTGCAGAGCCACAAGGGCCCCCTGAGCCTCCTTTGCTCCAGGCTGAGCCCCTGCCCAGCTCCCTCGGCTGCCTCACAAATGTCCCTTCTGACCTGGCAAGAACCTGGTGCCAGGCTAACTCAGGAAGGACCACCAGGACCCTGCAGTGACAAGTCCAGTGTGCCTGGAGCAGCTCCAAGCACAGGCAGCTCCCTGCAAAGGCCAGCAGGGAGGAGACCCAGCACCACGCAGCTCACCAGAACAGCTCTTCCCAAAACCCACCCAAATTCTCTTTCCATTTTCATTGGGAAAATAAAAATATCCCATTTTTTCTACCCTTTTTTTAATGCATTTGTTTAGTCCACCTTAATCATGGAATCACAGAATGTCCTGAGCTGGAAGGGATCATCAATCCAGCCCAGCCCCTGCACAGATCCTCCAACCCCAGCCTGGGCATCCCTGGCGCTGCCCAAAGGCTCCTGGAGCTCTGGCAGCCTCGGGGCCGTGCCCATTCCCTGGGCAGCCTGGGCAGTGCCAGCACCCTCTGGGGGAAGAGCCTTTCCTGATATTTGATATCTCCTTCCCACTGTGTTCACCTGAGGGATTTGGGTACAGCTCCTGCCCAAACAGCACTGGCAACTCTAGATTCTGAAAGTGATGCATTCCAGTATCTCAAACAACTTTATTATTCCCTAAACTTCCTGGGTTTTGGTGCCCATCTGAGATTTAAAGACATTTCCAGCAAACTGAAAGCCTTCTTAGGCCTGGTCAGTACATGTGAAGCATCCGATCCAACCCAGGCTCTGGCTGGATACCTGATCAATTAAGAGGGGGACAGTCCCTCTGATGCTCCTGATTTCCAGCTGAGTTGGGCACACAGCATCTTTGCAGGTGTATCTGGAAGTCTCTCCAAACCCTGAGTGGTCTCTCTGCCCTGGGGATGAGCTCTGGCCATTTTCCTGCTGAGACACTGCACTAAGAGATCCATCCCCCCTCATTCCAGGAAACCCAGCCTGGGATTGCCTCCCACGTGGGCTCTGCTGGCTCACAGCCTCCAGAGAGAGCCCCAGACATCCAAAAATTGCTCCCCAGGGCTCTCTGGAGCACACAGAGACACAAACGTCACCTGCAGGAGCAATGACCGAGGGTTCTCCAAACAGGACTCAAAGTTATCACCTCCACCTGCTCCCTCTCACACCACCCAGCCCTCCCTGAGCACAGAGAGAGGCACAAGGGTTTGTTTTTGATAGCAAAAACTCTGGGAGAAGATAAAGTGCTCCTTCTTCCGCTGTTTTATTTAACTATTTGAAAAGCTGTGGGCAGAGGGAGCCACAACTATGCCTTTATTCTTTCAATTCTTGTTTCTCTTTCTGCATTCAGGGTCTTTAAAAGGCCATTTAAGCAATTATTGCAGCAAAGTCAGTGCCAGGGAAAAAAATGCAAAGCAACAAAAAATAAGCTCTCTAACCACAGCTGGAGGTTTCTAGAGCTCAGCTTTAGGCACCTGGCTGAATGAAGCCTTCAAGATTTGTTGATTTAAACACTGTGCTCTTCCACCAGAGCAGTCAAATACCTTCAGTGGCTGCCTATGAGATAAACTGAACAAGCAGAGGGCAAGAATTGCTCTACCTGCCATGAAAGCAACCAAAACAATGTGAATTAGAGCACTGCCCTAGGGAAAAAGGAACTGCATTACTCCAGAAAGCAGCACGGGCTTTATGAAAAATCCATGAGGCTGAAATTAAAATCACACACACACACACACACACACACACACACTTATTTCCCTTATTGTGAAATGCAATCTGATTGACTGTGGAAGTGGCACCAGCCTTCCAAACCTGTGTGAGCAGAGGTTTGAAGAAACAGAGATATGGAACTCCACAGCAGAGACTGAGAGAAAACACAATTCCCTCCAGCCTGAGACACTGCAAGCAGGATCCTCCCTTTCTTTGGGGTAAAACCCCTCCATTCTGCCATTCCCTCTTCTGGCAGCACCAAACCAAACCCACGAGCAGTTGGGAATGGCATTTCTCCCTGCACACTGAGCTCTGGCCTCCTGCAAGCAGCACCAGCCCAACATCCCCACCTCAAACCCAAACTGAAGATTTGCCCTTGGAGCATCCGTTTATGTCAAGAGCTGCCTCCCAGCTTGTACGGCAGCTCAAGTGAGCTGGCTGGGTTTTCCCAACCAGGACACCTGATCTGGTGACAGGAAAACAGGAATTGCCACCCCAGGTTCACCAAGGGCACCTGCACAGCACTGCTGAGCGGGCACAACTCAAAATATTTCACACCTTTGCTGAGCTCTGCCACAGACAGGGATGGCAGCAGGAGGCTCCCTGCATTGTCACTCCCCAGTGCCAATACTGAATCAAACAGCCCCCAGGAGCTCTTCCACAGCTCCAGACACCTGAAGAAACACTTCCTCCCGACGTGACCTTCTCATGCCCCCTTTTTCATCCCCCAAAAAAAAGCTTCACTGAAAACCTGCTGAAATCCTCATTTCAGATGCACCTCGTGGCAGTGAGTTCTCCCCTTGACAATGCTGTTCAGCAGCAGCTTTTCTGCTCCTGTGCTGCAAGTGCAAGGGAATTAGAAACACAAAGTTTTTATCTCTCTAAAACTTGGTGACTTTACAGCATTCATCCCTTCTAAGTAGGCCAAAACAAGGTTTTCTCCACATTCAGTTTTCTCTCCAACTCACTTACAGCTATTTAATCTACAACCATCCTTTCTTTAATTAAAGAGAAATAAAAGGTATTAGGAAGTTCTAGCCTGCATCCATGAAGTGTAACCTCATTAATCAGAAGCATTCCAGTTTTTCAAAGCTTTTTTAGGCATCTCCCATGCCAGATGCAGCAGGAAAAGCTTCTCCCATGGACCCCAACACTGCCTGAATGCCCATCTGAGCTTGGATTCATTTAAAACCCAGGTAATTTAAAACCCAAGAGATTTACTGGTGATTCTGAAGTTGATACCAAGTAAATACAGATTATTTAGGGGCTGGGTGCATTTTAGTAACACCAGGAATTGAAGACTCAGAAGTTAGGCCATTCCACTATCCCAGTGACTCCACGTGGCAAAGAACACCCAATAAGAAATTTAAATCCCTGCTCTGATTTAACTCCCTGAGAGCACAGCAGAGCTCCCTGCCCTCCTCAGGCTCAGGCAGAAGGGTCAGGCTCAAGTTTTCATCTCAGAACATCACAGTTGTCCAAAATGATAATTAAAATTCCCCCAAAGAAAACAGCAGGAGGTGATGAAAGTAAGAGAAAACAGACTCTGATGAAAGCAGGGGAGAAGCTAAGGCAGGGTGAGACCACCTCATCTAATTTTAGGTGTCTAAAAGGCATCTCAGACTCTGGGGGCCCCTAAGCCACTGCTGCAACCAACAGAGAGAACCCACAAAAAAGCAACACACAACCCACAAAAGCAGCACAGACTGACTTTAAACACCTCAGGACAAACTCACCCCAGCCTGGACCATGTCTGACCTGCCTGCTACCATGTCTAAGCAGAAATGAACTGGATTAATTCAGAATTAGAATGAAAACTTCAAAAAAACTCTCCAAAATTAGGCAAAATTTAAGCCCCCTCTGCTCTCCCAGCTCAGACACTGGTTCCTCTTTGCCTGCTGGGGTTTCCAGCCTTTTCAGCAGAGCCAGACCTGGCTCTGGAGCTTGCCAGAGCTGGGCCCAGCCTGCCAAAGCTTAGCTGTGGGCAGAGGCTGTCTAACAGATGTGTTGGTGTCCCCAGCAGCCACGCTGGGCACAGCCTGAGGGGACACAATCACCCCTGTGGGGACCCAGAGGAACTCCCCATCTGAGGGAGGCCAGCCATCAGCTCAAAGCTCAGCGTTACCTGGACAATGCTCTGAAACAAATAAAGGCTTAAATGTATTTTTAAAGCTTGGAGTAGTGAAACAAAATAAGAAAAGTATGCAAATGAGCCCTTGTACTCCGGGCCAAAGTGCAGCCACCAGGTCTGAGGGAAAAGAGGGGAAAAGAAAAGAAACAGAAATAAAAATATATTCTGCAAGAAATGCACTACTATCCTATCTGGAACTTTTACACATTTTTCTGAGCATCTTGGTGCTGAGAAATCTCTGCCTGTGGGATTTTCCATGCATTTCCAGGGCGCTCAGCACAGCCAAGAGGCTTCAGCTGCTGCAAGAGAAACGTTTAATCAAAGACAGGGCTTAAATGAACTTAGCTTAAATGAACTAAGCAAAGACAGAGCTTAAAGGAAAAGCTCAGGATTTGGAAGTGCAGACTAAGAAGTGCATACAGCTGTATTTATACACAGTCACATCTCACAGATGTTCTACCTTAACCACCCTTAAACCACCACAGATCCCACAGCCTTTGATTCAATACCCAACTGTCCTGGTGGATAAAAGTGAGAAAAGCACCTGCTTTTAATCTTTGTGTTACAGCAGTTCCCTGCCCTCTTCCTCCTCTAACTCCAACAAAAAGGAAAAAAGGAAAACTGCCAAGCAGAGAGGAGCCCAAGCAGGAAGACGTTGGGGCTGAAATGACACAGATGAGGGAGAGGGGGCAGCTGGAGACCCTGAATCCATTGGGAAGGAAAGCATCCCCTCCATCAACAGAGGCTGGAAGCAACCTGACCCAGTGATGGCATCTCTGCCCATGGCACTGGGTTAGAACTGGATCATCTTTAAGGTCCCTTCCAGCCCAAACCAGTCTGGGATTCTGGGATTGAAGCCAAAAAGCAGAACATTTTGAAGCCAAGAAATGAAACAAATGTGTTTTCAGGTAAAAGTTCCTCTCTGGGGTGAGTTATTGATGGTCTCTTCTTCCCAAGCCCTTGTGGAGATGGATTGGTGTCCAGGTATTTCCAGACTCAATGTCACTCCTCCCTGAGCACTGTGACCCTGCACACCAAGATGCAAAACAGGAAAAGTAAACCAGAAAACAGGAGGAATCATCTTCTGCTGGGAGTGCTCAGCATTGAGGTTCCACAGGCTGGGATACTGGGATTCAACACCTGGCAGTGGGCTGGGGATGCTGCTGGGGACTCAGAAGGGACCTCTGGAAACCACCCAGTGCAAGTGCCCTGCAACAGGGGACACAGGAACATGTCCAGGTGGCTTTGGAATGTCTCCAGAGAGGGAGACTCCACACCCTCCCCGGGCACCTGATCCAGAGCTCTTTTCCCCTTCCTCATGTTGAGGTGGAACTTCCTGTGCTTTAGTTTATGGCCATTGCCCCCTGTCCTGTCCCTGGCACCATCCCCTGACACCCCCTGGGGATATTTATGTGCACCAATCAGATCCCCTCTGAGACCACCCTGCTCCAGACTAACCAGACCCAGCTCCTGCAGTCTCTCCTCAGATGAGAGATGCTCCAGACCCCTCATCACCTTTGGAGCCTCCCCAGCAGCTCCTTGTCCTTCAGACCAAAACTCTAGATGTGGCTGAGCAGAAGGGAAGGATCCTCTCCCCTGACCTGCTGGCCACACCAAAATGCCCTCCAGCCTTCCCTTGGCCCCCAGGGCACAGTTTGACCATTAACAGTTAAACTGGCTCAACAGCTGAACGACTCAGAGCAGGATAACAGCCTCAGGAAACTCCTTCATCCCTCTGCCATGGTTTGGGGTCACAGCCCAGCTCCTGCTCCAGGGCTGCCCCAGGCACAGCAAGGCTCCCTGGTGCACAGCTGGGTGAGCATGTAAAATCCTGAAGCATCACTTTGCTCTGCCTGGCCTCCTGCTGGCAGCCTCAGCGGGGATCCCAGTGCCAAGTACCTGAGGAGAGCAGATCAGTCCTTCCCTCCTTTCAAGCTGCCATCCCTGCACCTGGGAATGCAAAGGCTGCAGCTGCTCAGTGGAAAGCAGCACTTCCTGTGCTCACAGCAGCTTCCTACCTGCAATAAGAGGAGAAAAAGGAGAAAAAACCCCTGACAGTCTCTCAAAGCAGGCTGAAGTTTATCTGAGAGCAGTGACTGTGCAGGTCTCACCAGCACTGTGGCTCTTGTAAAGGAGCTGCCTTGGGTGAAGGCTCAGAAACACTGGAGCAAATGGAGAATTTCATTCCCAACACCCATTCCTGCTCCTTTGTGCTGCTGCTTTGCTGGAACTTTCCAGCCCTGGGCTTGGGCAATCAGAAAGGAGTGGTTTGCCTTGAAAGGTCAAGGGAGACGCAGAGCTGGGAGTGAAGCACACGAGGAGCTGAATTCACTTGCAATCCTTGCAACGAAACCACTTTTTAATAGTTTCTCTCTGAGTCAGACTAAAGACAATATGGCCTAATAAAAGCTTTTTTCCACTCATCTCCCATCTCCCTGCCCTCTTCCCCACCCTGTCAAACGGAAGCATGGACCTAAGCTTACACCCACATGTGAAACTGAACTGGAACATTTCCCATGGACCACAGAACAGCCTCATCCACAGCTTTTTTCTATCTGTGTTGAGCAATTTTACACAGACAGGGACACTGAGCCTAGTGAACAACTTCCACAGGCTGGGACTCACCCCAAGAACTGGAAATGAAAGTGCTGGAACGTGCAAAGAGCTTGTTCCTACAAATACATGTTCCATTTAGAGCTCAATTATTTCTCTCTATCAGGATGAAGGCAGAAGAGGACAGCCCAGGTGGGAACCACAGGGCATTTCTGCAACACCTCCCTGTTGAGGAACAGAGAACAGAACCCCACAGCTGCCCACCCAAGGGCCTCCCACCCTCAGGATGCTCCCTGAGAGCACCCACCCCATCCCAAACACCAACAACCCACCCCCAGCTGCTGAGATGTCCCAAATGAAGGCTGAGGACCACCAGGAAAGGTCCCCTGCCTCAAAGCAGCACATCAATGAGGGCCAGGATGGATGGGAGCACCTTGGAGCACCCTGGTCCATGGAAGGTGTCCCTGCCCATGGCAGGGGGTGGAATGAGATGAGCTTTGAGGTCTCTTCCAGCCCAGACCAGTCTGTGATTCTGTGATTATCAACTGGGGCAGCTCAGCTATTGCCCCACCAGAGCAGGAGCCTTCCCTGCAAGATTTACCATGGAGATCTCCACCAGGATGATGTTCTCCACTGCTCACAGGCACCACTGCAGCTGACAGGCCTTGCCTGGGGTCAGAGCCCTGAATATCAGCCAAGGCTTCAAGCCACCTGAATTTCCTGTCTCGTCCTGGACTCAGGAAAAGCTCAAGTTTGTGCAGAGGTGGAACTGGTGCAAGGCCATTCAGTGGAGCTATGGGATGTGCTAACACAATTCCAACTGGGACCTGCCCTGCCCTCAGCATCAGCACCTTTCTGAGGCAGGAGGGACTGAAAAGAGGGGGAAACAGAGCAATTCACAGTAAGCTTTTAGCCCAGCCAGCACCTTTAGTCAGCCTTTGGATCTGCAGCTTCAAGGTTTGGAAGTTTGGATGCCAGGTTAATATTGTCAGGTCACCTGCCAGGGGGTTTTCCCAAAGGGAACACGGTCCAGAGCAGCTTCAGTCTCACACTGCAGGCCATGGCTCCACCAAACACACCCAACCCAACCCAGTCTGTGCCGCTGACAAAGATATTCAGCAGCACCACCCTCCTCACTAAAGGGAAATGACTGACCAAGAGAACCTGACGAGAGGAAGCCGAGACTTCAGGGTGCTTTTCCAGTCCACACATTCCTGAGGCAGGAAACTGGGCTCAAAGGAACTATTCCATGCCATCCTGCAAGGCTGCTGGAATGATTTCATGTTCATGCAACAGTCAAAAATGTGCATTCTGTGCCAGCACTAAACACTGTTATTAACAGGCTTTTGGGCTGTGAACCAAGGTTCTGGTGGTGATGATCCTCCCAGCATCCCAGCTGGGGAGCCAGGGGCAGCAGGGACAATGTCCCAGCACAGCAGCACACACACCACGGTCTGTGACACTCCTGGGGTGTCTGGGGAGGCAAGGACACCTGCAGAACATTCCAGAAGAACTCACATTTAGGATCCTCCTCTCCCTGGGAATAGAGGCTGGAGTGGCTGGAATTTCAGCCCCTTGTGAAGCCTTGAGACTGTCCCTGCACAGGGAGGGCTCTCAGCTTCCTTCTGACACAGCATTTGCTCCAAGTCAAAGCCAGTCAAGAGGCACAAAAATGTCTCTTCCCAGCCTCCTTTTGGATTTTTCACCTCCACAGATTCTTGACACCTTAACATCAACCAAGAGTTCCACAAACAAGCTTTATAATCCTAAAGGGATCAAAGTGAGTTTCCTCCAAAGCAATACAACCTCACACTAACATCTCCTGACACCTCAGACTTTGGCTTTGCTCTGCCCAGACCAGAGGTCCCTGTGCCACCATTGCTGGCAGCAGGATTCCTGTGCTCCCAGTTAATATCCAAACACCTGACACAGAATTCAGTATTTCTGCCTGTTCTGAGCTTTACTTTCTAACCAGAGCAACTTGACAAAACATTATGCTGGACAGAAAAGAAAGAAAAAGCAATGCTGTACTCACACACATCTGAATTAAGTCCAAAATTTTGCTTCTAGATAAGAGTAGGGATTTGGATGGGGCCAGTTCAGTGCTTTCATAATGCTCTATTATGGAAAGGAGAACAAAAATACACCAAATCCCTGAAGAGCTGTGAGAAGTAACTAGTCCAGGAATAATAAAAAATGGAAAGAAAGGAGGGAGTTGGGGGAAAGATAAAGGGTGGTGGGTTTTTTTTCCCTAATCCCACTGACACATTTATTAAGCCCTTAGGTTTGTGTGCATGTAACTCACAGACAACCCTGCAGGAAAAGACTTTGTCAATTGAACATGTGCTTGCATCCTGCACAGTAAGAGCTGCAGAACCCCCCCAGGAGCCACGAGGTGTGGGGTGTCTGAGCCCTCCAGCCATTGGAACTGCTCTGCAACAACAGAGAAACCCAGAGCAAAACAGAAAGTCAACATTCCTAGAGGGAGGAAAAGGTCATGGTGGGCAGGGATCAGAGTTCAGCTCCAACCAGTCACACACAGGAAGTTCAAAGTAACTCCTGTGCACTTCACACCAATGCAGAAGTGAAAATCAGATCTCCTCCTTCAGGGGAGCAGTGAGGGATGGACAGAAAAGCAAATCTGCATCTCCAGTGGAAGAGCCCTGCTGAGAATAAACACAGGAGAAGGGAGCCTGTGTCTGTGGGAGCACACCTGAGCTGCCGGGGGCACTGAGCACATCTCCAAGGCTCCAGTTCTGTCCCCATCAATGCCCACCTCTCCAGCCAGCTCTGACCCTCAGCCAGGGCAGGTGCTCACCTTCCTCTTTGTTGTTGGTGATGTCTTTCAGCAGCTCAGTCTTCATGCAGCCGTCTTTCCTTGGCTCTCCCTTACTCAGCACTGCTCGCTACGGTGGGGGAGAAGAAAAAACAGAAATATCAGGGTTGAGCTCAGTGCTCAGACACACGGTGCATTCAAAAGAAGAGACAATCATGGACACATCCTGTTTACAGCACAGCCAAACCTCCCTCTGCAAAATAAAGGCTGCCAGGAAGCTGCCACCAAGGCACAGGTCACAGATAAAACACGGCAAGGCTGGCCCAGGCTGACAGCCCGAGGAGCACAGGGGCTCCAGGCTGTGCCCAGGGCTGGGGTTGGATGCAGCCAGACAGATTTTCCCAGTGCAACGTGCCTGGGAACTCAGCTGAGTCCATCTGTGTGAAAGGCATCTCGAGGAGGTGACTCTGACTCCCCCAAAACTTTTCAGCCTTTGGATGGGGGAGGCAGATCTATCACACTCCTCACTACGACCTCATTTATCAACAATTCCAGCCCATGTGCTTTTGGTGGCTTGGTTGGGTTTTTTTTGCAGCTCATTCAAATGAACATCCAAAATTGCAAACCACCAGTCAGCCACAGCTACCTCCTCATTCATAACATCCATGTTTATTAAAGTTAATGAGCTCTATTTTTAATTCTATAGAAAGCAATTTTTCTTTTTTTTCCTCTTTAAAAAAAAAAATTACGTAAAAAAGGGAACACCTGCTCATCTCCTCTGCCTTTCACACGCCTGGCACCACGCTGTCAGCTCAGGTTTGCAGCCTTCATACCTTCTCATTCTCTATTTTGAAGCAGCAAGACCGAACCAAAAAAAAAACAAAACCAAAAACCTACTACCAGAATAAACCAGAAGGAAAATGGTATTTTTAAAAAATGAACTAGAAGGGGTCTTTGCCACAGCTGTGTTTAGGGAGAGAACTGGGAGTGCCCTGCAGAGCTGGAGGTCGGAGCCGGGTTCAGCGCGCGCTGCCGGCGCCACAGCACAAGAATAAGCCCAGGTCAAGCCAACTGTTGTAGGCCAGCACGGGGAGCAGATGGTGCCTGCAGCCATGCAAATCACAGGGTTTAAAGCTCACTGGGTGATAAAGAAAGAAAAACAACCTGCCCACCTCCCTTAGAGCAAGTGAGGGGGATGAGACGCGCGTGGAGCTGGTGTGGCAGCTCCCAGCCCTTCCCAGCAGCTCTCCCATGCCCGCGTGGCACTGCCCAGAGCTGCCAGGGGAGATGGGCTCTGGTGCTCTGTCCCCAGCCACCCTGCCAGGCTGGGCAGCTCAGAGCAATGCCCTGTGCTGGCAGGTGCTGCAGAGCAGCCCCCAGCCCCAGGCAGGGCTCGCCCAGCCCCAAATCCCTGCAGGATCGCCCTGTCCTGCCCCCAGATCCACCATGGCAGACACACACCAAGGGAAGGAGGGAGACACATTCCTGGGAAAGCCTCCACCACCTGCCAGGCCCAGAGCTAAGGGCACTTCAAGGATGACTCCTGCAGCACAGGACAGAGGCTGTGGGTGGCTGCCTGTCCCTGCCTGTCCCCAGCCTGCCCAGAGCACAGTGACACACAAACCCAGCCACATCCCAGTGCTCTCAGCACCGGGAACTTGTGCTCCGAGCACAGCACCTTCAGATCTCCAGGCACACACCAAAAAGCTGCTGTGAGCACTGGAAGGCTCAGTCAGCCCAGTCTGACACAGAACCTACCTTCAGCAGACACTGGCCAACAGCTTCCATTGAGAAATGACCATAAAACACAGCCCAAGCTCTGAACATAGAGCGGCTGTTTTATTTATTCATTTGCTGAGCCAGTAATTCATATCCTTGCTGCAAACATGAGCTTGTAAACCCCACCTCTCCTGTAGTCAGACCTCTTGTAAACTGGGAATAACCTCAGTTTTTCTCATGGATTATCCTGCAGCAAGACCTGAGCAAAGAGAGCTCCGAGTGCTCGAGGGCACCCCTGGCTCCCACCACAGCCAGGGGCACCCAGGCCCTGGCCACAGGCCCCAGCAGCAAATAAAGAGCCTCAGTCAGTCTAACAGGGACCAGTTTGTTTTCCCAACCTTTGTTGCAACAAGGAGAGGTCTTGATATTCCTGCTCCTCCACTGACTCATACAAGAAGCCCCAGGATTTCCAGGGGCCATTCTTTGCCATCTGAGCATGATTTTTTCTGTGTTTCCTAAGCAGTAACCTCACTCCACACACTGCCCACGCTCTCCCTTCCACAGAGGCGTTGCTGCTGCTCGCCCATGAGGAAAAGCCACTGCAGGAACCCTGGGGTCAATGAGACCTTGACCACCCTCCCTGCTCACTGCAGTCACCAACAGCTCGGAGCTGCCTGCCCAGCTCTCAAAGCAGAACTCCCAACTCCAAGAGAGAAACCATCACTCCTGTCCTTTGAGAGTACAAAAGCTGGGTGCCAAGGCAAGGCTGGCTGAGGTGGCATCTCCCAGGCTCTCCTTCCTACCTCAGAGACAAACCCCTCACTAGCAGAGGCGACAACGTTACAACCTCCCAACAAAAACTCAGCATCGAGGCAGAAAATAAAAGAATCATCAAAAACAAAAATAAAATACAAAGCCAACTGTGAATTTTGAAGCATTTGGATGAGAAGGAAGCTACAGGAAATCCCTGCAAAGCGCTCGAAGCCTCGTCCCCCCAGGCCAGCGCTCTCCCGTCCTTGCTCCATCAGCACCCAGCACCGAGGGGCACCCATGGGGCGCCCATGGGGCACCCAGCACCATCCATCCCACCCAGCTCCACCCAGCCAACTTAGCACCAACTTCACCGCAAGTGTCAATACCTCCAGCTTTTGTGTGTGTGTGTGTGTGTGTGTGTGTGTGTGTTGGGTTTTTTTGCCCTCCCCTCCCTTAAATCCAGAGCAAACTTCCCTTTCTGCTCACCCTCCCCATGCCCCATCCGTCCGCTCCCGATTGGCAGGGAAATCCTATACCCACCCTCCCCGCCGAGAAATGTCTGCTCTTGCAGCAGTCCCAACAAAGCCAACTGCCAAGCACACGCTGCTTCACAATAAAAGTCTCACTCGCTCCATTTATTTTTTTCCTCCTTTCCCCCTTTCCCGCAGCCGTCTGCCTCCATTCCCTCGCCCACCCCAGACTGATTATTAACCATCCGTGGCTGGAGAACCTCCATAAAGAGCACACACAACCAGCCACGAAGCGTTCTTGCCCCCCCCCAACCCTTAATTTTTAGGTTTCAAAGGGTAGAAAAAATTAGTGCATCTGAAGAAAGACTGATTGGGTCTTTGAAAGGGCTTTAAGAGCCATGAGGAGCCAAGCAGAGGAGCTACTGCTGGTTTAGTTTTTTCCTCTCTGCCTCTGTTTATAAGAAAACAATCTTCCTCTCCTCCATGAGGTCTTTGGAGGGGATGGAAGACAGGTCAGACCGGCCAAGGAAAGGCTCTGCAGCATTTCCAAACAGATGATGACTACAAACTACAGTGGTGCCTTTAAAACAAACCAAAAAAAAACCCAAAAACAACCAAAAACCCAAAAAGCAGAAAAATAAAAAAAAAAAAAAAAAAAAAGAAAAAGGGAAAAGAAAGAAAAGAAAAAGAACAAAGCTGGGAAACACAGAAAGAGCTTTCTCAGCCTCCTCTCCTTGGTATTTTCATCAGCCATCCGGGTGCCCTTCGCAAAGGTCCAAACAGGTTTTATAGGCACAGACAACACATGCACAGCAAAACTCCAACATATTGCAGCTTACCGAGCCCAAGGGAGCAGAGTTACATCATGAGCCCAGCTCTCTGCTCTCCCGGCAGCCCGGGAAGGAGCGCAGGCTGAGGTGCCAAGATGTCTACCTTCACCAGGGTCTTTTTTTTTTTTTTTTTTTTTTTTTTTTTTTTTATGTCTTAAAAATCAACGGTCTGGGAACCCGAGGCTCGCAGCAGCGTTGCTGTGAGCAGAGCTGTGCACACGCAGCAGGTCCATCTGGAAGAGGGCTGGGAGCAGGAGACCCCTCAAAGTGCCCGCTCCCGCACCGACGCCTCTGCGGGATGGACAGCACTGATCCTGCCTGGACCTGCTGGTCACCAACCCCTCCGAGGGGACACCACACCCCACCCAGGACACAGCCCCACGGAAAGATCCCACCAGGCAGGAAAACGAAGGCTGCAGCAACGCTGGAGCAAGGCAGAGGCAAATCTCTCAACAAATGATGCAACCCCAGCAACGGCAGATTCTTATTCACTCATTTTTTTTCTTCCTTCTCCTAAAAAAAAATATAAATTTAAATAATACAACCAAAACCAGCCTGCTCATAATAACCTTTGCCTTGAAGAGAAGACAAACATTTTGTAGTTAATTATAAAGGAAGTAATGATTAAGAGAATGTTTGTAAAAAGAGAGTGTTTCTTTTGTAGGCACGGGGAGGCTGCTCATTTCAGATCTCAGCACTGTGCTTGGGCAAGGCCTGGGCTCAAGGCTCATGGGGACGCTGACCACGGGCCTGTCATTAGAAACAACAGAAGCATTTGATCTGCAGAAGGAAGGAAACACAACCACCAGCATACCTGGCCTACAAAGCAGTCACCAGTCTCAAAGCTCCTTCTTTTCAGGCTAAGGCCACTTCCTTATAAGCCTCATGCAATCATGTGAACGTGGAATTTTATCTGCAGCTCACAACAAGCACTGCCCTCAGCCTGAAGTTTGCTCCCAAATCAAATTCTTTGCAATTCTTTTGTCTCCCGAAATCCTTTCATCCAGACTGTCCTCCATAGAAAAGAAACATTTCCTTCTCAACCCCCATGTGCTCTCTCTCCTCTTCCAGCACACACTCCCTGAGAAGGGGGTGAGCACAGAAAGAGGTGCAAGTCCCTGCATGCAAGAGCTGGGAACACGGAGACACGTGCGTGAAGCACAACAGGGCTGAAAGTGACTTCTCCCAAGACAAGGCATTCCACGACGGCGTGCAGGCTCCAGGCAAGGGGGGTCTGCAGAGCCCAGCGCCCTCTTGGAAAGGGGAGATCGATTTACACTTCCTCACTGCTTCCAGGCCCATCTAGCTGCATCCCAGTAGAGTTAAAGCCAGTGCAACTTGTGTGTGCAGGCAAATGTAAATCCAGAGCAGACAAAGGCGTCCCCTCCTTCCACAGGCTGAGGGTAGCAAGGAGTCCAGCTGCTGCCTGCCTTCTCCTAGCCCCCGGGAGGGGAGGAGGGGAAGAAAACCCTAAAATGGAGACCAAGATTCATCACTATCTCTAACAACAGCAAACCAGGCATTTCAGAAACAGCCAGTCCCCAGGAACTGGCTGAGCCAGGACAAAACCAGAGCACCAAGAGGAGCCTGGAGCAAGCAGACTCCAGCAGCCCAGGGCAGGGGAGCTGGGAGGCAGCTCACCCCCATCAACGGGGCTCAGGTACCTCTTCAGCCTCCACACTCCTCCCACCCCAAAGCACTGCAGCCAGCAGAGCAGGTCCCTGTCCCCCTGCCCATGGTGCCCAGCCAAAGGGCACACGGGGCAGCAGAGGAGGGAAAGCCCCTCATGGCTTCCCCCGGGACCACGAGGGCCTGGCTGAGCTGCCCACAGCACCTCCACCTGGGTCACCTCCAGCCATGGAGTGGCCAAGCAGCGAGACAGCGGTGCCTGTGAGCCGGGAAAGCGGACGGGGAGAAGGAGGGGGGAAAAAAAAGACAAAATAATAATGAAAATAATCATAATCATAAAACTTGCACCCTCGGGCCTGTCCCTCTAATAACTACAGCAAAACCTCACCAAGGCCTTACTCTGCTGGAGGGCGAGAAAGCGACACAGCGCTGCCCAGCACCCGAAGTCCTGGAGGTGGGAGATCCTCACACCCTCTCCTCCATGGCCTACGGGCTTCGTCCCCGGCGTGGGGCCTGGTTTTTCTGCTCTGTCATTAAGAGTGGAGCCTGGTCTTTTCCTTCAATCCCAAGAATTGCACGGAATTAGATCATCTTTCTGGCTCGCCTCCCCCTACAGGCAGCTCCCGAGCATGCTCAGCGCGGCCGCGCTGCCATTTCATAACCGCATTGTTTACGGACACACGGACCTGCCATCTTTTGACAGGGACACAGGGCCCGTGTCCCTGCCCAGAGCCCCGGCCCCCGCCACAAACACCCCCCTGGGGGCAGGCAAACGGCGAAAGCATGGCAAAGCAGAAGCCTGGGGGGTGATGGTGATGGGTTTGTTGTTTTTTCTGATGGTTTTTGTTTCTTTTTTCTCCTTTTTTGCTCCTTGATTTAGGTGAAAATCCACGTGCTTTGGAGGGAGAGGTTAACCCCTGTGGGGGCTGTGGGGAGGAGGAACTCGCAGGGCTGGATGCAAAATGCCAGCCATGATTTTTAGCTTCTTCAAATCACAACTGTGCTTCGATGACACCTAAAAATATAATCCCCAGCCCAGTCTGCCATCCTCTGCCGAGCCTTCCTCTGTGAAAGAATATGGTATTTCCCTTAAATAAACAAGTTGGCTTAGTCCCAGCACATACAGTTTTCTCCTTTAAATGCAAACCAGAGTATTTTTGCAGGCACACAGGAAAACGAGGAGAGGAGGAGGGGAAATGTTCTTCATTTAACACCAAGAACTCCATGAAAAGCCTTGCAAGGTTGCTCAGAGCCCCGCTCCGTTCCAGCCCTCTCCCTGTCTGTGCTGATCATACTTCACAGGTGAAAGCAAATCTGACTTATGACAGAGAGAAAATGCCAGAAGAGCTGGAGGTTTCCTCATCCTTGGAACAAGGACAAGTTGTGAAAAGCTTCCTTTGCAAGAGGCACTGTGCTGCCCAGCACAGTATGGCAGTGTTGCAGGGAGGACACTTGCACGTCAGACCTTCTTAACCCCCACTGCCGCTTCCCCCTCCTGATGGGGACTGAAGGAAAAACATAAATAAACCACATGGGTTTGGAGGATGCAAGTTGTTGTGTTGGAGTCCAGGATATTTTGTAAGAGCTTGCTCACCGTTTTCTCCTCTTCTGTATTTTCTTTTTCTTTTTTCTAATGGAGGCTTTCCAATTAGCTTGTACAGTTTGAGAGCTTCGCTCCTGCTGCTTTCCTGACTAGTGTAGATCCTGGCAGGCTGCCCTCCTCCTCTGCCCCCCTCCAGGACCAACACCACCCCACAGAAAAGCCAGACGCGTATCCTCCACCCAAGAGACCAAGGAGCCCACAGGGGCACAGGAGGGACAAATCCCACTGGAAACATGAGGGGCCATAAGGGTCTGCAAAGAGGGGTTGGCGTCAAAACCCTGAATTCGGTGGAGTCAGAAAAAATAACTGGCTGAAAATGGGAGTTGAGGATTATAAACTCAGGGACTTGTTTCCAAATCACTGACATTCCATGTCACTGCAGGAACATATGGTCCTCCAAGGCTGGCAAGCAGGGAGCACACGCCATCAGTGCCCCGAGCCTTTGGGCTGACCCCAACACGCGGCCACTCTCCTGCTGCAGTCATTCCTCGACCGCTCTCAGCTCCAGGAGCGGGAAGGTGAGAAGGGAAAACTTCAGGGGAAAGCAGCAAAAGGAAAACAAAGAGGAGCAGCAGGAGCAAAGCCAGCCCTCCCCCAAACCAGCTGGCCAGGAGAGTGAAGCTCCTTAAAACTCCTTGTTTACCTGAATAAAACAATTCACTGCCATTGCAGGAGGTGCACACAATCCTCTTTCCTTAGGAGATGGCATCACAAGGGAGAGCTCCCAGGAGCCAGGTCATGGAGCTGCCTCTGCCCCCTGCCCAGGGCTGGTCTCACAGAGGCTGAGCTGCAGGAATATGCCCCATGTGTGCCACAGAGCCTGCTTCTACCCAAACATGTTCTGGGACGAGGGCGAGAGCTCGTGCTGGCACCGCACAGTCAGGTAAGTACATGAAACGGAACAAAACCACGACCCAAAGGCTCCTCCTTGGGCTCTTAACCCTTGCTGAGCAGCAGTGCCAAGCCCAGGCCTCGGCAGCTCTCTTCCCTCCAAAGTAGGTCAGGCTTTTCTGTGTCCCTGCAGACGCTGCCCAAGGGCCCCAGCCGGCAGGGACAGAGCGTTTCGGCCGGTGCCACACCGGTGTCACCGGTGTCACCACCACACAGGAGCACGCCTCCCACACCTCAGAGGCTTTTTGGTTGTCTCCTCAGCCTTCATCAAGCCCAAAGCCCATTTTCTCCCTGGGTGGAGCTGCTCAGACAGCAGGTCAAGGCCTGAGCTCTTCACTGTTAAAGAGAAATCTCTGCTCTCTCCTCGTGACTTCTGATGCCTTTTCCTTTTCTTCTGGATGATGAACAATGAGCACATTTATAGTCCAGTGGAGACTGATAGATATTTAGACTGGGTATCACAGATTGTCCTGTGTAAGCTCTCCAATCTTTTAAATGCCATCTTCACATCTTGCTCCTTGATTGGAAATTCAATATTGTGTCTGCATTGCAGCTTTGAGGGTCTCCCCGGAGCACAGCAAGCTCAGGCCAGTGTTCTGCAGGGGTGTCTGTGCCTGCCAGGGCTCTGTGACCTTCTGTGTCCATCCCAAATCTCACCGAGGTCTGCGGCAGCCGACAGAGTTCTTTGCATGTAACATGAATCAGGGAGAAAAAAATAATTCCCAAGGGCAGAACCAGGGGGCTGAGCTTTATAATATGTTGCAAACATGGACCTCCTGCCATGAAATCAACCAGGGATGTTTCCTTTTACTCAGATGTTTCCTTGGATTGCTACTATGAAAAACAAAAAAGAAGCAGAAGAGAGAGGGGAGGAAGTCGCCCCGAAATAAAAAGGATTTCTTCTTCCTGGTGAAATACTGCTGGCTCTGGCCTCCACCCAAGTCAGCCATAGGCAGAGGCTGTCAAAAGAGACCCACTGAGGAGGTGCCATGTGGCCACAGGCCCTCTCCTCCCCTTCAGAAGTTCAGTCTTCATGCAGCTCGGGCACCCCAGGCTTTGTGCCTTTTTCTTCTAAGAGCTACAGGCAGGGAGGGCTCCTTGGAGAATTTTCCAGAAACTTCACACTTAAAAGTCACAAACAAATCCTGAAACGCCCCCCCGCCAAAGAAAAAAAAAAAAAACAAAACGAAACCAAACCCAAGTGAGCCTCCCCACCCCAGGAGCCAAAGGAAAGGCACAAGGGAACAAAGCTCCAGGTTTGCCAGCAGTGCCCGAGGCTCCCCATGGGGCAGCCACCCCAGCAGGATGGGGCACCCCGGCAGGATGGGGCAGCCATCCCAGCATGATGGGGCACCCCGGCAGGATGGGTACCCTGGCAGGATGGGCACCCCAGCAGGATGGGGCACCCCAGCAGGATGGGCACCCCGGCAGGATGGAGCAGCCATCCCAGCAGGATGGGCACCCCGGCAGGATGGGCACCCCAGCAGGATGGGCACCCCAGCAGGATGGGTACCCTGGCAGGATGGGCACCCCGGCAGGATGGGTACCCTGGCAGGATGGGCACCCCGGCAGGATGGAGCAGCCATCCCAGCAGGCTGGGTACCCTGGCAGGATGGGGCAGTCATCCCAGCAGGATGGGCACCCCGGCAGGATGGGGTACCCTGGCAGGATGGGCACCCCGGCAGGATGGGGCACCCCGGCAGGATGGAGCAGCCATCCGAGCAGGATGGGCACCCCAGCAGGATGGGCACCCCGGCAGGATGGGCACCCTGGCAGGATGGGGCACCCCAGCAGGATGGGCACCCCAGCAGGATGGGGCACCCCGGCAGGATGGGCACCCCTGCAGGATGGAGCAGTCATCCCAGCAGGATGGGCACCCCGGCAGGATGGGGCACCCTGGCAGGATGGAGCAGTCATCCCAGCAGGATGGGCACCCCTGCAGGATGGAGCAGTCATCCCAGCAGGATGGGCACCCCGGCAGGATGGGGCACCCTGGCAGGATGGGCACCCCGGCAGGATGGGGCACCCTGGCAGGATGGGCACCCCGGCAGGATGGGTGATGCCAGCCCGCCTGCACGGGCTGGCCACGCGCAGGAATATCCAAAGAAATGAACAAACAACCCCGGCCATGCTTCCCCGGCTTCTCCTCTCCTGTCCTGTCCTCTCCAAGGCCTCTCCTTGCCCAGCCTGCCCTGCCAGGGCCTCGCCAGGCACGGGAGGTGGACGGACCCTGCGGTACCTGCGGGCAGCTGTTGTCTTCTTCTGGTGAAGACTCCAAGAGTTGCATATTCCAGATCCTCATGAGCAGTGATTCAGTTTCTGCTCATGTGATAAAGCTCCCTCTACAGAGTGAGCATGCCCAGAAGAGCCCATTTCACTGCTCCCTCCACTGCAGCCATTTCACAGAGAACCTGCCGGCTCCAGGGCGTCCATTGGAGCGCGATTATCCCGGGCATCCCGGGGACGCACCGGTAATGCAGATCATCTGTCAACTTTCTGACAGGGCGCCAGGCCTCAAAACTGATCACTCGCCTGAAAAAAAGAGAAAGCTTTTTAAACCACAGTGCTGTCTCGTGGCCTTCAAGAGTAGCACTTGCCCGTGGGAAAAGGAGAGGCAGGAGGGACAGGGAGGGATGCCAGTGGCTTGGGGATGTCCTCGGGCTGATTTTGTTGTGCTTAACGAAGTGCCCGACCTCTGAGAGCTGGGATGAAGGCACATGGGTTAAAGTGATGCAGTGAGCAGTGTCCAAGACAGTGTCTTCGAGATCTGAACTGCTGATCTGAAGGGGAGATCATTTTCACTTTGGGGATTAATAACCTGACCTGGTACAACTGACTTTGAAAGGGTATCACAAACACAGTCATGGAAAAGCAGGGGGGCAATGGAATGAAGGGACATCCTCATGGATCCATCCTTATCCTTACCCTAATGAAGGGATAGTTCACTACGAGGCACAGGAGCTCTAAGCTCAGCCTATGTCAGACCCTACAATACTGCTGGCCTCAGCCAGCAAGACAACACAAGAAATTTTAGCTTCAAAATAAAAGTAGTTTGTCTCTGTTCCACTTCACAATTAAGCATAAACTCTTGGCAACCTTCATATCTGCTCAGGCTCCCAGTAAAACTGCCAGAGCAGCTCGCAGGAACATCTGTAAGCAGAGCTCGGCTGGAAGGGATTCAAGGAAGACTGGCATTTATGGGAGGCAGGAGCAGGAGGCTGCTGGAGCCGGTGTCAGGCTGGAGAACCTCCCCCCGAGCAGGGGGAGGGCGGCCAACAACCTCGGGAAGAGGCCAGAAGGAAGAGGAAACTCCGACACGGCCCCGTGGCACCACCCGTGTGCTCCTGGCCAAAGGAAAACCAGCTTTGCCGAGGAGGAGAGCACCAGAGAGAGTCCTCCTTAAGAGAGAGTTCTCTTTAAGAGTAGGAACTACCGTGAAGATGAGTGGAGTGAAATGTGTGACAGTGAGCTGGGGAGGGCAGCGAGCAGCCTGCACTGTAGGGAGGAACAAGCCGTCCAAACCTGTGGGGAGCTCTGCAGGAGCCTGGGGATGATGTGTGCCCTGCCCCAGCACCAGGCCAGCGCAGGCCTCGGCACGGCACAGCAGCCACGGCTCTGCCAGGCTGGGAGCATCCACAATCCACGTTTCCTCCAGCCCCAGCAGCTCTTTCACCACCGTGGCCAGGCACGTTTGCAGAGCTGCAATAATTAAAGCAGCAAAGAGCTGCTACAGACCTCCCTTGGCTATGAGGATGTTGTTTTCCTCTCCACACTCTGGAGAAGTTTCACTACTAAACAGTTAAAACACACAAGGCTAAATCGAGATGATTGAAATTCACAGGCAAGGAGTATTTGAGGTGACAGCATAAAGAAAGGATCGATCTTTCACCCGCCGGGTTTTCATTTGATGTGAATCTTAAGTTTTAATATACACAAAATGAGATTTTCCTGGCCTTTCTCTCAGTTGCTGAGAGGTGTAGAGGTAACTTATTTAAAGACAAACTCAAAAATCCCCAAACAAAAGCAACAAACCCCAGCCATACAGACAGAAGTTGCATTATCCACCGCATCAAAAGATTACTGTACTTCAAACCAAAGATGGCTTTAAAACAGTTGATGTGCTGCCCTTCCTTGCAGCATGAAATTACCAAGCTTTCATTAAAAGCCCAGAAATAGAAATGAAGATGTTAACAAAGGCAGTGTCAACGATCCAGCACAGTCAACATTCCCTTTCTGAGATAAAATAATGCCGGAGAATGGCGGCACAGCCTCAGCCTCCCCACTGCATCTCCACACCAGACATGTTTTCACTGCTGAGGTTAAATATCCACCGAGAGCAGATGCTACCAGAGACGCTTTTCACATCTCATGGCCATCCTTGAAAGCACTAAACACTGTTTAGAAACAAAAAGGAGAAAGCAGAACTCATCAGGGCACTGCAGACGCTTCAACAACCAACTTGAGTAAAGCATCGATCGATCGTAGCAGCATCTCTGCCACGGGGAATGCCTGGGTGTCACTCAGTGAACCCTTACATTCCTGCCATCCAAAAGGAGCGAGAAGCTCTCCACTGGCAGTGGGAGAGGTGTCTCCTGCCTGGGACCCCCCTGTCCCCCCTTGGCAGGGGTGGGATCTGCACACCAGCAGTCACAGTGCCCTTTGCAGGCTGGCTGTGGCAGAGGTTTTGCTGATGATGCAGGATGAGAGCAGGCCCAAGCCCCTTTATCAAACCCAAGTACCCCCCAGCAGCCTTCCCACCACAGCCAACACCCCCCTTTCCAAACATTCCTGCCAGGGCCCACAGATTACAGGGCATTTTCACCCCATGGCTCTCCAGCCTCCCTTCTCTGACTGAAGGCTCAAACAGCCCCTTCAGAAATCCCACATTTTCAGGAGGAAGGAGCAGCACAAACACCTTCCTTCACAAAGGACACCAGGTTCCTCAGGGCTCTTGCTTAATGACACCATTAAGTCCAGCATTTTCACAGCTCCCTTGCAGGGGAAGCCCAAGTGGGAGGAAAGGAGAGGTTTTTCTTTTTATAGGAAGAACAATATTTAGCTCTGCAAAATACAGAGGGTTTTCCTTATTTCCTTTCTTCCATCAGGCTCCTCTTCTTGCAGACCCTCCAGCTGATCAAATCTGCTGCTCCCTTTCAGCCTCCTCAGAAGCAATCCCAAAAGCTGAAGGGACTTTGGGTACAAAAAGAGCATTTCTGCTGGGATCCTGATTGTTTCTGCACTGCTATAAACCATTCTCCAGCTCCACCACAAGCTATTCAAACATTCCTTCTGCTCTTCAACTGTTATAGACAACATTTCTTAATCAGAATGTCCCAGGACATACTGGGTATCCATCCCCAGCACCCTCCAATGTCCGCCTCCAGGCTCAGGTAACAGCTTTGAAAGAACAGGCAGTCATTAATGCATCTTTTGGAACCAGAGCTTTCCCCATCTTTCAAAACCTGGTTTATTATGTCCCTAAAGCTTTCAAGCCATCTCCCTTCCTCCCCCTTTTCCCCAGCAGAGCTGAAAACTGTTTTTACTTAATAGGAAACAATAAATGTTCCCTCGGATGCTGCGTTGAGTAAATCATACATGCTAAGAAGGAAAAAAAAAAAGGAAAAAAAAAAAGATCCTCTTGGACAGCAATTGAGATGTGAGCTCTCTGGGAGATGGTGCTGTTTTGATAAGAATATGCATTGAATATTTCATTTACAGGGCAATCCTAGAACTTTATTTAGCAGCATATTGGCCAGACAGCTGTAATTTAGAACATACTGTATTCCTAACAGCTCCCAATTATAAATTCCTTCAGCTTTAACTTACAGTAACCACGGCTCCTTCTATTTTGGAGCTCTAAATCCACCATTTCTCCCCTTCATTCAGCTATGGCATATCAAGAGCTCCTACAGTACAAACACAGCCTTGCTGGAGAAGGATCCTAAATCCAGCATTCTCTACCCCCAGCAGAGCGAGCAGGCTTCCAGCACCCTCACTGCTCCACAGACCAACGTTTTGTTGGTTTATTTGGGGACAGTGGCCCCATTTGTCAGCGCAAAGCCATCCTGCAGCGCCCTGCCAGCAGCAGGCTGGGAAAATGGCTGTGCACATTCCATCCTCCTCCTGCTGCAACAAGAGCTGGAGATCCTGCCAGCAAGCCTCACGTGTTCAGCGTGGCCCTGTTCTTTGACCTCACACCTATTTTTTTTAAGGATTAAGGCACTGACATGAAAATAAGCAAGCTCTTCACTGGAGGAGAATCAGTGCTCCACGAAGCCTTTGTGGCACTCCCCAGATCATGAGCTCCTGTGGAACAGCGCCTGTTGACGGCTCTCCCAGCCATCCCGCTGACTTTATCAAATTTCTGCAAGGAACAGAAGGAGCAGATGAACTCTGTACAAACAAAGCTCCTGCCTCCATGCAAATATCCCTGGTTAAGAGGAGCAGAGAAATAGAGCGAGCATGATGTGTGTACGGAATTGGCTCCAGAGCCGCTGCTTCTCAGCAACTGCCATAAGGTGGCAGTGGGTCTTTAAGGCTACCTTACACCTTCCCACAGCACAATAGGAACGAGCACACCAAGTGGGTTTCCAGCAGCTGAAACTCATTAAGTCAAATTTCCTCATCAAGGGAACCAGGCCCTACATGAAAACTTGGGGCTGAGATCACCTCCACTGCCCGAGTCACACAAGGAGGAAAAGCCACGGGGGTGAATTCTGCAAAGCCATAAAGGCAGCCCCCATCTGAGCCAAAGAAAATCAACCCCTTTTCCCTCTGGCTGTACAATCACAATGCTGTTTGTTTTACAGAAACGCTTCTCTTTGTGCATTCATCCAGCCATAAACAAGCCAGTGACCATTAAAGAGTAGGAGAAGTTCTGCCTGGCCAGCAAGCTGGGCTCCAGCAGGATTTTATGCAGGGAACATAAAAGCCAGCCCAGTAAGCAAGCTGGTCACCAGCTCAGCACTGGGCTGATGTAGCAAAACAGGCCCAGAAAGCACCGAGGAAGAGTTGGGTTCACAAGAAAGATGGAACCAGGCAATAAACAGGCAAATTACTTTAGGTAACGAAGTGACTCATCATGCAGAACGCCCATCACCAGGGACACAGCAATAAAATCAAATCTATGCCAGTCACCCCCTGAACCGTGCTGTGAAAAGTGGCCAGAGGTGCCCTGAAGGAAGAGCTGATCTACCTTACAGCACAGAGCTGTGATCCCAGAAATTTCTGCTCAGAAAGTCAAGCACAATAACTCTGTACCACCCACGGATCCCCAGAGCAAACCCCTCACCTTACCTGTACCTACAGCCAGGCTGGAACACGGGTGGGTCCCCCACGTGTGAGGGGACAGGTCAGACAGAGCTGACATCCCCCTGCTCCACACCAACCCAGAGCTCCCCTACACCTCTCTCACACAAACATCCAGAGCCAATGTAAATGTTTTATTGGCACCTCACCACGCAGCGTGCTTGTACAACAACTGGAGTCAATCGGCTCATGCAGCACATACCTGCTGGTGCTTACACATTCCTTGTAAAAAGCTGGCAACTACGGGTGAAACCCAAGAGCCCAAGCGAGCACAACTCACACTGCCTTCCCCCAAACCCACTCACCAACACATTAAACCCCTGCAAGAAGCACAGAAAAATCTCTCAGCCGAAGGAATAAACGTGCATATTCCCTCCTCTCCATGCCACTTTGGAGGACCTGAGGTGGCAAGGTTTCTTTGCCATCACTGGAATGCAAAATAAGTCTGAAAGAGGGGAGTTGGAGTTTAACATTCTTCCACCCTCCCACAATCCCAGAGGGATCTGGAGCAGGTCCCCATTAATAGCAATTAGTGCCCGAGCCCACGATGAGATGAGACGCAATCACGTGCCTGCCACTATGGAGGCTCAGCCCTGGCTGCAGCCCCTGCCTGCTGTCACCTCATGTCACCACCCTGACATTGCACAGGTCCCTTCTCCACGCCGGCCAGCAAAGGTCAGGATTGCAAACCCCTCCCCGCGGATCCGCAGGAAGCGTTTGAAGCCATCTCGTGTCAGTGGTTTAACTGCGCTGCTTTTGAATCAATTCCAACAGTTTGCACTCCAGCCGCTCTCCAGGCTGCCCCAGCCCAGGGCCACGGCAAGGAACCCATGGATTTGCCCTACCTCCATCCTGGCTGCGGGTCCCTCCTGGTCCTGACTCCAGGCCTATCCCTCCTCCAGCCACAAATCCATCTCACTCCATGGGTGCAGCCTCCACCCCGGAGCATGCTCAGTGCGGGCTGATCTTCAGCCATTTCAGAGCTTTAATGAAATGTAAGCATAAGGAAGTGTCATTAGGAAAAAAAAAAAAAAAGGGGGAAAAAAAAAAAAAGGTGCGGGATTCATCCTGATCTGGCCAACCTTCCTCTTCCCATCCTCTTGTCAAGGAGGCAAAGCTCTCACTGCGAGGATCGCAGGCATTTTTAGGCAGCAAGCATCTCGTTTTAGAACAAAAGCAAGGAAAATCCTGTCTCAGGCAAGCCTTGTGCAAAAGGAGCATTTCCCAGTGACATTCAAACCAGCCAATTTGTCACTCTGGGCCTTCCACAAATTACAATATTTTCATGAAATACCATTAATATTATTTTTTCCCTCAACAGGCTTCAAGGAAGGCTTTTAGCTGGCAATGTAAACAGTGCTTCCCAGCCATCTTAAAGCTAAACCTACCCCAGTCTATCCTGAACTCCTTGAAGGTTATTTTAACTCCATTTGCAAGGAAGTTAAACAGCAGGATGAAAGAGAAGGAAAGAGACTGCAGTGTAACACACTTCATTCTATGCTCTCCTAAGGACCTGAATTTTAAGAGAGGTTTGTTTTTCACTTATCAGCCCTGAAATTCTTCCATCATTGCCTTGTCCCCTCAACACAGAAAGGTTTGTTTCAATGAAGAATTAGTACAAGATTTTTTTAAATCCTTCCTAGGTTTACAAACAACAAAATATGAAAGACACACATTGTTGGAGCACACTTGGGGAATAAAGCCCTGCATGCCCTGAATTATATGCACGTGGAGCTTGACTATTCCTTAAAAACTTGTATTTCCCGACATATTCTTTGCATATCCCCTATAGATCCCTACCAGCTCACTGAACTACCCCAGAAAGCAAAGACAGTAGGTAAAAGTAAAGCTTTGCCAGGGCAAAAATTGGTTATTCAATCCCAACAAAGTTGGAACATATATATCCTGTTCCTCTTGTTGGGCCCAGGCCAAAACCAACTCTGGATGCTGAAATCCGTGAATTGTGTGTGCTCTGCCGAGCGATGCTCGCTTCCCGTGGAGCACGAGCACTGTCTGCTCCAGAGCTGGAGTTGGAGGAAAATGCAAAAATAAAACCAGTGACTTTATCAACGCAGCACTTCAGGAAACACCAGGGTGGCAGCTGAGCACCAAACCAGCTTTTTTCCCGAACAGAACTTCCAAGGGAATCTCAACAACGCCGCAGCCGTTCTGTACAACGCCACAAGCCAAGACTTTCATCAGGCCCCAGCACATCTGTGCCAGATGCACTACACAAACAACTCATGATGCTGTTCCCTCATCCCTTCTCTGATAAATTCAGCCCAGTCCTCAACACCAAGCCACAGCTTTTCAGCAAATTCTCTGGGCCCTCGGGAGCGCCAGGCAGCCGGGCACACCAAGCGCTGCCAAGCTGCTTTTTACTAAAATATTTTTAGAGCAAAAACATTTGGTAAAGTGACCCAGGATAAACCACACACTACTTCAGTGTGCTGAGCTCTGCTCAGACCTCTCCTCCTGCTGAAGGATGTCACCAAAGGCCGTTTGGCCCCAGGCTGTCCCCTCCATGGGGGCCCACAGCAATTCCCTCCGCGCCACACTGGGCAATCCCAGACACCGCCCAGTGCCTTCATTAAGCACAGATTGATTAAACCCTGCCAACAAATTCTATTCCCATCCTCTGCCTTGCCTGGAAATTGGAGGTAGTTTAAAAATAATATTCAGACCATAAAATCCCGAGGCATGTCTGCTGAATCGAGCGGTGTTTGCATCTCGCACAGCTCAAGCATGTCAAATTTGTTTCCTTGGAAACAAAGACCAATTTGCAAGCATTGCTTTCTTCCCCTTTTTTTATTTTATGTAACGAAGACATCCATACCTGCAGCTCTTGCTGATACAAAGGAATTAAAGCAGATTCACCTACCAACAGGGTTCATAAGAGAATTATTAATGTATTTCACTAATGAACCATTGGTTTGTTGCGCTAAGGGAAAACCAGAGCATGTTACTATTTAAAAATCCCCTTTTCCCTCAATGGATGCACACTTGAGGCAGAAAATTGATATTGTTTCCTTGGGGACAGGTAGAAAAAAACCAGCAAAACCCAGAGTGATGTCCTTACCCTGGGCCTAGGGATGGTGGGTCCAGTGGAGGAGCAGGAAATCCTGTCCTGCTCCTGCCACACCACTGCGAAGCACACACAGCCCAAACACACCTGCCTCCAACACGGGCTGAAAAGTCAACACAAGCTTCACAAAAAACAAAAGTGATAACATCTTGTAGATATGTTTTGGCAGTTTCAAGCCCAACTTTTCCCCAAAACACACGGTAGGGAAGTTGGGAAGCCAGACCTTCTTTGCAGCCATAACTCTTCTCCCAGACCCACTCCCACCTCCCAGGGAAGGCAGTAAATCCTAAAGCAGTGACACACAACCTCT
Source organism: Emberiza elegans (assembly GCA_024865655.1). NCBI lineage: Eukaryota > Metazoa > Chordata > Aves > Passeriformes > Fringillidae > Emberiza > Emberiza elegans. The sequence continues at coordinate 68,738,480 of JALJVW010000184.1, read as the reverse complement.
CTGTGAGGGCATAAAACAGGAGGGAGGGCAAAAGTGTCAGAGCTGGGTTATCCACAGGCTCATTTACAAAGGGAGTCAGAGCCCCCAGCCTCCAGAGCTTCTGTCAGGAGCTCAGCACCCTCACAAATCCATCAGGCCTGGCGAAAAACCGACATGTGAGAACAGCAACGAAAATGATGGCTCCTCAAACACTCCCTCCCCAAGGCCTGCTCAGCACAGAGGTCATTCCCAGATCATTCCCTGGGTCACTTTACAATCTCTATCTGAGAAGGTCGCCCCCACATCCAAGGGAACAGAGCTCCAAACTTCTCCTGCTCCTGTGAGGATCACTGCATTGAAAAAGCCACGGGAGCTGCACAAACAGGAGGTGACAGGAGCAAGAAACTCCTCCTTCCTCCACACAAGGGACAAAGCTTCACCATTCCCTGTCCCTGGAGAGTCCCAGGGCTGTTACTGGAGCCAATGGCCAGCACTAAATCTGATATAACTGTGGATGCTTCACGCTCAGGCCTTGGACTCCAACATTCCAGGTATTCCAAAGGGGCACCAAGCTTGGCAAGGCCACTTTCCTGCCAGAGCAACCTTGCTCTGCTCTTCAACAAGCCCACAGCAGCACCAATCACCTGGAGGGCAATCTGTAAACAAAAAGCACCCATAAAAACCCTAAACCCTGCAAAAGTCCAGCAGAACTCCCACAGGGTCTCACCCTCGAGCTTGAAAAATTAATTTTTTTTCAGTACATTCACTTGGAGAGCTCTCAGCACCACCAGCTCAAGGTTCCAACCTTGCTGCTGTCAAGGAATCCTGCAAACAAATCCCCCAGACTGCCAACAATGCGCACCCTTCCCCAAGGACTGTAATTGCTAAATTTTATTCCAACCAGTGCCACAGTCTGAAGGAGTTTTGGAGACTGTTGAATGAATTCTGGGGGAAGACCATGAAAAGGCATCTAGTTCTTCCTGATCAAAAGCAGAGCAAATACTGAAAAAACATCTAAACATCACCAGGTAAAAAAGAACCTGATAGATACATGGTGATTTACTTAGAGATACTGTAACAATAATTAGGACTTTAAAAAGCAATTTATAATAAAAGATGGGAATGGCAGGCAAATGTATCCACTTTTGCAGTTGGGAAAATCAAGGTTTGGAGAATTAAGTGCCAAAAATTTCTGGAGCAGCCCCCCACAAATGTATGGAGCAGAGGAACAGGGTACAGGAGAACTCGACGTGGAGTCATGCTCAGCTGCTGATTTACTGAGTCACCTCAACTGAACAAGCTGGGCCAGCAAGGAATGTGTTTGGACAGCCCATAAGAGCTGAGTCAAATTTAAATTCCACTGACGTCTGAGCACCTCAAGCTCCCTTCAATAAAACCCTCCATTATTTAAAAGCAACCAGAAAACCCCAAACCACATAATGGACATAACAAACACATCAGTATTTTCTCCCTCTCCTGATATTCCCTTAACCAACATGTTTTTGGAGGGGAGGGGAAATATTTATGCAGAACAGTGACCATGCAATCACTAAGGAGCTCTTTATGCCCATTGCCAAGTTTGAAAGTGGGTGGATGCCATGTGGGTGAATCTGTGACACCAGGACACAGGCCAGACTCATAAAAGGAGTCAGACACGCTGGAATCAACCAACAGGAGCAATAAATTCTGAGAAGTTCCTTAGAAATGTTCTGTCAGATAACTGGGCTGCAAGTCAAAGCCCCTGGGGCAAGGGCATGAGCTCCGTTATGGGGTTTTAATGCAGATTCCTGAAACACCTGGCAAAGGCTTGGGTGAAAAGCTGGGATCGCACAAAAGGGAACGTGGAAATAGAGGGAGATGACATCACTTCCTATCAAATTTAACTATTGCAGGTGTGGGAGGGACAATGAGCTGATGGATGCTGAGAGCCCCAGGTGTGTCTGGAGACCTCTGAACTCAGGTTTGAATTTGGGGTGGCATTCACGGGATTTATTTTAATATCCAAAGCATTAAACCATCCTATTTGCTTGGGTTCCCAGAGGCACAACACCACAGCCTTGCTGTACTCTGGAGAACAGAGACAAGGACAGTCTGTGGAGCTCCAGGCTAAGACTGACGAGCTCATTGTGATGCTTCCCCACAGGAAAGCCCTGTAGAATAAAAAATCATTTTAAAGAGTCACATACTGATTTTGGGTGGCCGGTTCAGGTTAAGTTTTTTCAAACCTTTTTAGAATGACAGAATATCCTGAGTTGAAGGGACCCACGAGGATCATCAATCCCACTCCTGGCCCATTCCCTGGGCAGCCTGGGCAGTGCCAGCACCCTCGGGGGAAGAGCCTTGCCCTGAGCTCAGCCTGAGCCACTCCTGACACAGCTCCACACCATTGTTCTTCGAGAAGAACATCTCCTCCCCACGCACAGACATTACAGCAAGAGGCAATGGTCAGTACACTTTAAAATTAGGCAGTGGTTTCACAACAAAAATTAAACCACGATTTCAAAAATAACTTCCCTTCAATTCTCCCCCCTTCCCACCCCCCTCTATGAAACCCATTCATTTGCCTCACAAGGAGGCACAGAGCTTCATTTTGTTAACATTTTAAACCGAAGGACTCAAAATACAGTGAAACACTAGGAAGAGAAAAACCAAATAAACCACAAAATGCTGCAATAACAAGCAGCCCTCAGAGCTGTGACCCAGAGATTGGGAAAGATGAACTTTGCAGAACGTCTGCCCAGCATCCCCTCTCCTCCTCTGCCCGCTCTTGGTCACAGGAACCAAAATCTGTTTGGGAAGCAAAGCAAGGGAAGGTAGGATTCTGCCAGGGAGTTCTGCACACTGAGAAAAAGACCATTTGCACTATATTTGTTATACAAGAAATGGGAAAGGGCTGTACAGGGCCCAGACTCTCCCTCCCAATGCTGCTCTGCTGAACTCAAATGTGCATCAAAAGTATGATGGAAGTTTCTCCTCCACTCTCATACAGCCTCACTCCAGAGGAAAAACACGCAGAAGTCATTGGTTCTGATTCAGTGATAATACATAAAATAAAATAAAATAACAAAATAAAATAAAATAAAATAAAATAAAATAAAATAAAATAAAATAATAAAATAAAATAATAAAATAAAATAATAAAATAAAATAAAATAAAAAATAAAATAAAATAAAATAAAATAAAATAAAATAAAAAAATAAAATAAAATAAAATAAAATAAAATAAAATAAAATAAAATAAAATATAAAATAAAATAATAAAATAAGGATAAAATAAAATAAAATAAAATAAAATAAAATAAAATAAAATAAAATAAAATAAAATAAGGATAAAAAATAGATCCAAGTATTTCTCTTCTGCAGCAGGAAGCCAAACACCAGCCTTGATGACTCCTGAGCTCCAGTTAAACAAACTCAGGGAATGCTGGAGTCAGCTCCCCTTCCTCCAGCAGTTTTGTAAGACATTAACTTGGTAGCTGAAAGCTCTGGAGTTTCACATGGAACTTTTCAGCAGCTGGATCACAGCCTCAGAGCCAGGCCCAGAGCAGCGCACCAAGGCAGCTTCAGTCACGACTCTGCTGCACTCGGGCAATGGAGCTGCAGCAGGGTTTTCATGTAAAAGCCAAGAAAAACCAGCCAGGGGGCAGAACATGGCTGTCCAAAGAATTCCTCCAGGATTCCCTGCCCATGAGCAGCTGAGGGGGGATCTCCATGGGATCAGCACAGCGCATTCCCTCTCCAGCCTCCGAGAGGGGAGCCCAGAGCTGCAGCATCCCCTGGCAAGCACCACCCAGCTTTTAGTGCCTCCCTGGTGTGTTCAGCTCCCAGCACAGAGCCCACGGGAGCTGTGCTCTGCACTGGGAGGGCACTGGGAGCCACAGGCACGGACAGGGCTTGCTCAGGCCCCTCCAGAACAATCTCACCCATGGGAAAGCTTCCAAACAAAAGTGCCCATTTAGGCTCAGTGTTTCACTGTTTGATGCAGTGTTTCAAAGCAAAAACCCCCGAGGAACTCAAATCCTTCATGATCCTTTCCCTCCATGTGCACCCTGCCCCTTTCTCCCACCCACAAGGCACTGGCAGCCCCAAGGGGACAGAGGGGATCTACCAGCAAGGCCTGGGACAGCTCTCCTGTCCCCTCCTGTCCCCTCCTGTCCTGTCCCCTCCTTCCTGGGACAGCCCTCCTGTCCCCTCCTGTCCCCTCCTGTCCCCTCCTGTCCCCTCCTGTCCCCTCCTTCCTGTCCCCTCCTCCTGTCCCCTCCTTCCTGGGACAGCTCTCTTGTCCCCTCCTGTCCCCTCCTGTCCCCTCCCTCCTGGGTCAGCTCTGACACAAACGCTTCTAAGCCTTGAGCACAGTATTCCCATCCTAGCAGCAGAATTGCCCCATGGCACTTTTCCATTTTTCCTTTAAGGAAGGAGGAGGGAAAGCCCCACTCAGATCATGGTAACAACCTCGGCCAGGTGGATATAAAGGGAATATCAGGTCCTGCCACCACCGCTGCACTCTGATATTCCCCTTTCCTGACATGGGGAAAACCTGCAAGGCTGGATATGTACAGGTCAATATTCTGTGACCTGCCTGGAGCACCAATTTTTTTTTTTTCCCTAAGTCCTTTTTAGAAGGAACAGAGTTAAGGATCAACTCTAAAGCAGCCCAAAGTGCCTGTCACTTCAAACTGCATCTCTGCACACAGAAAGAAGCATTGCAGAAGCTCCTGTGTAGCCCTGTATATCCCTCTATGAATCCAAACATGCCCCATTCCCAAGGGGAACAAAAGGATACCATAAATCAAACTTGGGAGGCTGCATCCACTGCAATGCACAAGCCAAAAAACCACAAGTACACACAAATCTTCCTGCAACAGCATCATCTGTACACAGCAGCCTAAATAACTGCCAGGTGTTTATGCAGCAGGACTAACTCTGCAGGGAGGGAAGGAACCCACCCCAGTGATTCAAGGGATTCCTATCCGTTTGTTTTCCCAGGTTCTTACACCTCATTTCAACCCCAGCAATGCTGCCTTGCACTCAGCAGTGGACTTCACCTTCAGTCAGCCTGCTTGGGAAGAAGGAAGGTTGTTGCCATCATTTTGTTTTAAAGAGCTACTTCCCCGTGGATCCAGCTGTGCTGATTTGCACAGCTGCATTGCTAAAAGATCCTTCCACAATTAAGGTCAACTCAGCCTGTATCTCATTGAAAAATTCATCAAATATTTTGTCATGTGTTTTTCTAGAGGTGAAAGCCAAATTCTGTGGGAAGAATGAAACTCCACCAAGCTTGGGCCTTCCAGACTTACCATGACACGAAATCTACCCAAGCACAACTCATTTCTTTCTTGCCACATAATTGAGAATTAAATGGAGGCTCTGTCTTCATTGCAAAAGCCACATCTGTACTGAAAGGGCCACCTGAAGATGGGTTACAGGAAGTTGAAATGATATTACCTTGATTTGCTAGGAAGGATCAAATTGGAAATTAACTTGAATTGGCTCTCAAGGTGAAAGCATCCTTTGTTTTGTCTGCACTGTGCTGCAGTGCTGGAATGGCCACTGAACACAATACTTTTGGCACTGGGGACAGTGCAAGACTGTGACAAAACCATGACACAAGTGTGGGACACCAACTTACACAGGTTCTTCACCCAGGCAGTTGTGCTTCATTTCCTCTCCCTTCAACCATTCAGGGTTGGTGGGACACCCTCAAACCCAGGTTTCTCAGCCTGGTAGAGCCCTGTCCTCCCCAGCCTCTCTGAGATGCTCCCCATGGGGAAAGGAAGGGCTCAGGGAACTCATTGGATCACTTTTTAGTCCTGGGCCTGGAGGACAATTAAAGGAAATCTGCAGCCACTGCAGCCACAACCAGCAGCATTTGCCTCCCAGCCCTCTGCCATCCCCACCAGTTTCCCACCTCCATCCCCAAGTACCTCCCTTGAACAGCTTTTGGGGAAGTTTTTCCTGTTTGCAGTTGTTCATTGCACTGATGCCCAGTCCCTCAGAGTTCAAAGTTTCCTCTTTCCTGTTTCAAAACTCTCTTCCCATATTTTTACTCCTGTATTTCCTCACACTTCTTATTTATTCTCTCCATCCCCCTTCTTTCTCTCTAATTCTTTCATACTCTCCTGTTGGGGCAGGTTTAAGAACAAGGACCCTGCTGCTGCTTACCTTGAGGTACAGGCAGCAACAAGGCTTAAATGCCTTCATTTCAGACTTAAATTTTTTTCTGCAAGCTTGGCCTAACATGTCCTGCCCAGCTAATGATGCTTCTCTATCAAGCACATACTGCATCCTGTCAGGAAGTACAGTTTTGAAGCAGTTGCCCCTGTCCCACATGGAGAATGAACTGTTAAGCCTTAAGTATTAGTGCAGCAAAACCAGGAACCCAACCTAAAGATGAAGAGAAAGATCCCTTTGCAGCAAATAATAAAAATAAAGCTGGTGGGTAAAACAGGGGGTGGCACTGACACCTGCCCTTGCTCCCCACAGCCCAGTGAGTGCCCCAGCTGCCCTCAGGCTTTACAGCTTCCTCAAACCCCCCAAAGTTCAAAGAATCATTAAGGTCAGAAAAGTCCTCCAAGACCATCCAGTCCCAGCATTCCCCCAGCCCTGTAAGGCCACCACTAACCCACATCCCAAAGTTTTTGGGGACAAATGTTTTCGAACACTTCCAGTGCAGCCTGTTCCAATGCTTGGTGAAACATTTCCATGAGGAAATTCCTTCTGATGTCCACCCTGAGCCTCCCTGGCCCAGCCTGAGCTGTTCCCTGTCCTCCTGTCCCTGTTCCCTGGGAGCAGAGCCCAACCTGTCCCACTGTCCCCTCCTGTCAGGAGCTGTGCAGAGCCACAAGGGCCCCCTGAGCCTCCTTTGCTCCAGGCTGAGCCCCTTCCCAGCTCCCTCAGCCTCTCCTGGGGCTCCAGCCCCTTCCCAGCTCCCTCAGCCTCTCCTGGGGCTCCAGCCCCTTCCCCAGCTCCATTCCCTGCCCTCTCCATCCCTCAGTGTTGGTGGAACCCTCCAGTGGTGAATTCCACAAATCCCAGCCAAAACTGGGATTGCTGCTGGTTCCCTCCCCGCTCTGGAGCTCTGCCTGCCCTCCCCAGTGCTCCCATTTGCTTTTGCAGAAAGAGACATTTTCAGCAATGACCCCATTCCACTGTGCCTCCTACTTTCTCTTGCCTTCCTCCATCATGAATCATTAACCATCCCAATTTATCATCAGATAGTTTTATATATATACAGCTTGACTTTATATATATATATATATATAACTTAGCATATGCTTGAAATTAAAAGAGTAAAGAAAATTGCACTGAACTTCAAGGTTTGGAAGGTTTTTCTTAAAAAAAACAACAAAAACAAAGCTGCAAAACTATCCCACAGAACTTTATACTAAAAAGGGCAAGTCAAACCTGGTTGAATTTTGAGCCTACCAACCTTCTCCCCTTTTGATGTCTGACAACAAAGAGGTGTGAATGCTATCAAATCACACCCAGGTACAGGCAGAACCATCCTGCTCTGCGCTCGTGGTGATGCAGCACCAGCTGCCATGCAATCCAAAAAGCCCCAAAACCAGAGACTTCAGAAAACCTGCCCATACACCCCAGTCCCCTCATTTTTAACTTTAAATGAGGGTTACAAAGCACCAGTGTAGAATTGCTTTGGCAATGTGTCAGATTTCAAATCAAACAGCTCCTCCTGCCCCATTAGAAACCCTCCCACAGGGATATTTCCTAGATCCCATGTATTATGAACGTGTCCCAGGGCACAGGCAGAGTTTCATGGCTCTCTGTGCCACCCACTCCCACATTCCCAACTGCAAATTCCCTCCTTGGCAGGGCTGCATTAAAGCAGGGAGAAGGACCCGCCTTACCATGGGACAACTAGCAACTGGGGGGGAAATAAATAGGAAATCGATAGGAAATTTAAATTTAAATATAATTAAAATTAAATTTTTAAAATTAAAATATAATTAAATTTTAAAATAAATAATAAATAAAATAAATAGGAAATAAATAAAATAAATAGGAAATAAATAGGAAATAGGCCATGCAATCCATGGTCTTCCCTGCTGGGAAGGAGCCCTCCTGCCACTTTTAGAGCACAGAGGCTCCATCCTGCCAGAGCCACCAGCACAGGGATAAACCAACCAGCAGCCAGGCAACTTCAGAGGTGTTCTGTCCCAGGAAATCCTCAGAAAACCCCAACCGAGCAAAGCGTCAGCAGGAAAAACCTCTCAGGCAAGTGTGGGGTGAGAAACCCCTGTGGCCAGGCTGGGGTTTTTACATCCCCAGCGAGGATTTTGGAGGCCTGCAGGGGTGGCTCCATAAGCTCCAGAGCATGGAAGGGGTGAGGAGGATGCTCAGAGGGAGCACAAACCCATCCCATAAATAGGAAATCGATAGGAAATTTAAATTTAAATATAATTAAAATTAAATTTTTAAAATTAAAATATAATTAAATTTTAAAATAAATAATAAATAAAATAAATAGGAAATAAATAATAAATAAATAGGAAATAAATAGGAAATAGGCCATGCAATCCATGGTCTTCCCTGCTGGGAAGGAGCCCTCCTGCCACTTTTAGAGCACAGAGGCTCCATCCTGCCAGAGCCACCAGCACAGGGATAAACCAACCAGCAGTCAGGCAACTTCAGAGGTGTTCTGTCCCAGGAAATCCTCAGGAAACCCCAACCGAGCAAAGCGTCAGCAGGAAAAACCTCTCAGGGCAAGTGTGGGGTGAGAAACCCTGTGGCCAGGCTGGGTTTTTACATCCCCAACAAGGATTTTGGAGGCCTGCAGGGGTGGCTCCTTAAGCTCCAGAGCATGGAAGGGGTGAGGAGGATGCTCAGAGGGAGCACAAACCCATCCCCATGCCATGGTGGGATGGAGGAGCCAGGATGCTCACAGGCCTGGCAGGGGCAAAGGAAGCAGCTTGAGAAGAGCAGGGACAGTTTTTAAGCACTCTTGATCATTCCTTGGAATAAAATATATTTTTTAAAAAAAATTGTTCATCGAGCGATTAAAATGTGCAAACATTTCGCTTGGTGTTCCGACTGCCACATTTAATATTTCAAACAACATCCAGGCCAATATTGTTGCTTAATTTAACATAACTGGATCCTGAATGCATTTCTAACAGATTAAACCACAGAAATATCCACATGTTTTAATGAGGATTTGGCACTACTCGGAGCCAAACACATTTTAGCAATATTTTTGGACTCCAAATTCTTTCATAAGAAAAGAAAGCCCACTGGTAATGGAGCTGCATTCCCTACATTTCAAGCCTCTTTGGATTTATGTAAATGGAAAAACTGAAATATTTAGTGCCATTATAATTCAAGCAACATCTGGACAATTTTCTTTGCCTCGTAAAAGATTTCAGTCAGCTTTGCAGAGGCTCAGGCCATGTTGCTCAGCAGAATGGCTCCTTTTACATTTGCATGCTTCACTTCCATTCTGCAGTTTCTATGCCAACAAGCATTTGTAACTCTTTAAACAGCACATTTGGAACTGGGGGGAGATGGAAGATTGGAAATGTGATAAAGATTTGTTTGTTTTGGGGGGTTTTGTTGATGGTGTTTCCCTAAACCTAAATAATCTTTTTTTTTTTTTTTGGTTTTTTCCCCTTTTTGAGCCCTGAAAACCTCAAAAAGGCCCAATAACCATCACTGCAGCCATGGCAACTCTTCCACCAGCTTCAAAATGCAGCAGTGACTTGGTAAGAGGGGTTTGTTCAGTCAATTTGATGTATAAAATGTATATACAAAATATATATATATATAAAAATATATATTATAAATCTATATGAAATGTATATATAAATCTATATGAAATGTATATATAAATATATATTATCTCTCTCTAAAGAAAGACTCAATAGCAAACACCACAAATTTAGGTGTCCATCTCCTGCTGTAGAATCCAGGCCCTGTGGGAGTTTCCAAATCCCAAGGGAAAGTAAACAGAGAGAAGCAGCTATGACTGAACTGTAACTCAAACCCCAGCAGTTTGATTTTTAACCAGATTTTTGGGAAGTAACTCCTCCCCACCCCCAGTCCCAGACCTCCCAGATGGCTCAAATTTGATATTTAAAGCTCATGCTCAGCACTGTGACATTACAGGTGCAAGGACACAAAGGAAACCTCAACCATGAAGAGGCACAATACAGCATTCAGAGCAAACAACAGTGATGATCTTGCAAAACTTGGAGAAAAAAATTATATTTTTTAATGCAGATGCAGCCTAGATTGTGAATTCCTCTCCTCCTGAAGTTCCCCGTAGGGCCAGGATGGAGCTGCCACCATGAGAGACCAGCAAAGGAGCCCAAAAAACCCCAGCCAGAGCAGGCCATGGCATGGACAGGGGGGAGAAGCTGTGCCCACCCAAAGGCAGGACTGGGAGGGGTTTCCTGAGGAGCTGCATGAGCCCACCAACACCTGGTCCTCATCATTTTAATTATTTAGTGACAGGACAAGGGGGAATTGCCTCAAACCAAAAAGATTGGGGTTAGATGGGATATTGGCAATGAGGAATTGTTCCCTGGCAGGGTGGGCACAGGGTGCCCTGAGCAGCTGGGGCTGCCCCTGCATCCCTGGCAGTGCCCAAGGCCAGGCTGGGCAGGGCTGGGAGCAGCCTGGGACAGTGGGAGGTGTCCCTGCCATGACACTGGATGGGCTTTAAGGTCCCTTTTAATCCAAACCAGTCAGGGATTCTGTGATTTTCTTGTCCATGAGCTGCAGAGGATGGAAAGCAGACCCCACAGTGATCCTGCCAGTGCTGAACGCTCATTTCCAGGCTCGTGGGATGGGATCTCTGAGCCCCTTCACTCCTCCTCCTGTGCAGATGTGCCACTGCCCTGATGTGCTGGGAGGGGACAGGATGATGGAAATGCTGTGCAACAATCAATCCTAACCACAGGACAAGGAGAAAATCACACAATCATTAAGGCTGGGAAACACCTCCAAGATCATCAGGTCCAACCACCCCCATGTTCACCACCAATCAGTGTCCCCAGGTGCCACATCCACGTGGGTTCTGAACACTTACAGGGATGGTGACTCCACCACTGCCCTGGCAGCCCCTTCCAGTGCCCAAATATGATCAACTCATGTTCTTTCAGCTACACAGGGCACACAGAAAGGCAGCCTGGGTGCCCCTGGCCAAAGCAAAATGTTGAACACGAGCCAGCTCCTCCCTGCCCTGCACAACCACAGGCAGTGCAGCACATCAGACCCCATTTCAGCACCAGTCCAGGGTTTACTTTTGCAAGAAGGGATCAGGATGAGATCCACTAAAGGCAAAAAGCCATTCAGGGAGGAGCAGGAGACAAAAGGACAAGATCATCAGTACCACGGTGGGGACTAGAAAAGTTATTAATTTTCAAAAGCTGTTTTGTCTCCTGGGAGGGGTAACAGCCCCCAGGTCCCAACCACAGCTCCTGCTGCACAGAGCCATCCACGAGCAGAGCAAAGGCTAATCTGTGAAACTCCTGCCATTTGAAAGAAGCCTACAGGCCTCTGCCTGGCACATGGCATGCCTGCAGCACAAGGAGGGGCCCCTGTAAAAACAAAGCCATGAATATTCACTTTTCCAGTCCTGGTCGTGCTCTAGGAAGGGGCAGCTCCTGCTCTGGTTCAGCTCTGGTCTCTGGTGCTTCCTGCCATGATTTCCCAACCTTTAACATTTCAAAAGTCCTTCTGGCAGCCACAGCAGTGAGCATGGAGATGTTTTATAGCAGTGCATGGAGCTCTTTGACAGCAGTGCATGGAGCTGTTTCACAGGAGTGCATGGAGCTGTTTTCCAGGAGTGCATGGAGTTACTTCACAGAGTGCATGGAGCTTTTCACAGAGTGCATGGAGCTTTTTCACAGAGTGCATGGAGCTCTTTTCCAGGAGTGCATGGAGCTCTTTTCCAGCAGTGCATGGAGCTATTTCACAGAGTGCATGGAGCTATTTCACAGCAGAGCATGGAGCTCTTTTCCAGCAGTGCATGGAGCTCTTTTCCAGCAGTGCATGGAGCTATTTCACAGAGTGCATGGAGCCCTTTCCCAGCAGTGCATGGAGCTCTTTCCCAGGAGTGCATGGAGCTCTTTCACAGGAGTGCATGGAGCTCTTTTCCAGGAGTGCATGGAGCTCTTTTCCAGGAGTGCATGGAGCTCTTTTCCAGCAGTGCATGGAGCTCTTTTCCAGCAGTGCATGGAGCTTTTTTCCAGCAGTGCATGGAGCTATTTCACAGAGTGCATGGAGCTCTTTTCCAGCAGTGCATGGAGCTATTTCACAGCAGTGCATGGAGTTATTTCACAGAGTGCGTGACTGATCCATCCAGGCTCCCTTCCCCACGTCATGCACAGGGAGCTGCCACTGCCCACGGATCAGGGCCCTGAGTGCTGTAAATTGGAGCATTTTCACCTCCCTCAATGAACTGTATGGGTGTGTACTAGCTGGAAATACAGCTCCATCTGGGATTGAAGAGACTGAGCCTAAAATACTGAAATCAACAGCAGCTTTTGACAGACAGGAGCTGGCCACAGGGGTGTTCTCTGTCTGGGATAACGCCTTCCACACCATGCACGAGCCAAAGGCACCGACAGCAAGAAAAAGCAATCCCTATCAGCTACAGAATGAACAAATCTGGGCAGGTTTCTGCTGCAGCCCACTCCCACACCCTCCCAAGATGTCTGAACAGGGAGAGGAGAGAGATCTCACCTCTTAAGAGGAGGGAGAGTGACTTGAAATCAATGTTTGGCAAAACCAAAGCCTGTGGGGACTCGTGTTAATTAATTCCCCTGCTGGGTTTGGGATGTTTAAAGGAAAACAAAAGATTGCTGCATGCAGGGCAGAGCAGGTGAGACCTGGGGAGGTTGTTCACACACCTGGTTTTCTATTCCCCAAGCTCCCCCTAGGCAGGAGAGGCTCCCTGCCCTGTGCTCAGGGACACTCAGGGGACAGCCACAGTGCTGGGTGGTGTTGAGATGCCCCTGCTGTGCTCCTGCTTGGGATGGCAGCTCAGAAGTGGCTGGAAATGCAGCAGATGATCTCATGTGCTCCTCAGCTAACGTCAGTGCCCAGGGGCCACGGGTCCTTCCTGCCCAGCCTTCCCCCAGGGGTCCCTTATGAGATTAGGCAGCGGCCAGGTGAGCAACAGGCCCAGGTGTGGGTGGTGCCAGCAGCTCCTCCTGCACCCACAGGGGATGAGCTCCACCTCCACCGCCCCTGGGAGCCCCACCTGGACACGCCTGTGGGGACATGAGTGGCTGGGCAACAGGCCCTGGTCACTGCACAAGGCTCTGGGGGGGCACACTGGGGTTTTCTCCTCACCCATCCCCAGGGTAAACCCCACTGGAAGCACAACCATCCCAGCTCCAGGGTTTTACCTATTTCCCAAAGCTTGCTGGGATAAAACAGGAAAGCAAAGAGGAGATCCGGCACTGCCCTGATGCTGACCTGGAGCTGCAGCTCTGTCAGTGCTCCCACACCACCTTCCCCAGAGCAGCCCTGGGATGAAAAATAAATGTGTTGGGTGATAAAACACAGAACTCCCTTCCCCACCCAATGCACCCACCAAGGCACTCATTTAGCTCTGAGATTCATCACTGAATATTGCCCTTTGGAGCCCCACCTGGAAACACAGCATTTGGGGACATTAATCAGGTAACTGGGCAACAGGCCCTGGTCACTGTCAGTGAAAGGCTCGGGGGAAAACCTGTGGAAGGGGTTTCTCCTCACCCATCCCAGGAAAACCCCACTGGAAGGAACAACCATCCCAGCTCCAGGAAGGAAGGAAGGATTTCCCAAAGCTTGCTGGGATAAAACAGGAAAGCAAGGAGGAGATCCAGCACTGCCCTGATGCTGACCTGGAGGCTCTGTCAGGAAGGAACCACCTTCCCAGAGCAACCCTGGGATGAAAATAAATGTGTTGGGTGAAAACACAGAACTCCCTTCCCCAGGAAGGAAGGAAGGAAGGCACTCATTTAGCTCTGAGATTCATCACTGAATATTGAAGGAAGGAAGGAAGGAAGGGGGAAGGAAGGAAACATTCCAGCATTTTCCCACATTAATCAGGTAACTTTTTTTTTCAGCCAGACAGAGGAAAAAATAAGGAAGATCCAGGAAGGTGTCAGTGAAAAGGAAGGAAGGAGGGAGGGAGGAAGGGGAGGAAGGAAGGAAGGAAGGAAGGAAGGAAGGGAGGGAGGAAGGAGGGGAGGAAGGAAGGAGGAGGGAAGGAAGGAAGGAAGGAAGGAAGGAAGGAAGGAAGGAAGGAAGGAAGGAAGGAAGGAAGGAAGGAAGGAAGGAAGGAAGGAAGGAAGGAAGGAAGGAAGGAAGGAAGGAAGGAAGGAAGGAAGTCCTTGCCCATCTCCAGGCACCGTCCCTGCAGACAAACACAGCCAAGCCCAATGACAACTCTCCCCATTAATGCTGGATCATTTTAGGGTCTCAGCCACAGGCAGTCCATCTCTCTAGCAAAATCCTGCCTAAGACTTGCACTATCTACCACAGCAGGCTTGACCCCGTTTTCATATGCAGAAGCAAAAAAAAAAATCCAAAAAAAACAAAAAACACCCTCCTAATCCTACAGAACCCAGAGCAAATAACACTCTGGGACTGTGTGATACCACCCTATTAAATACAAACATGTTCCTGCAGTAGCTCAATGATTTTAAGCATTCAACATCTTTTCAGTTCAGTTTTAAGCACTTTGCCTGGCAACTGTCTGAAGGGCAAACCATTATGGAAATAGGAAGACAATTAATTTTCCTTTATTCTGGAAGAGAGGATTATTGGAATAAATAAAATAATCAGCTTAAACAAGAGCATAATTCACAACTTCTGAAAAACAGAGGACAGGTTTCTTTCATTTTCCTTTCCAGAGAAATGATTTCCTGGAATGGAGGTTGCAAGGCAAGTGCAGAAGTTTTGGAGTTAACCTTGGACTGCTGACTCACAAATCACTGCCTCCATGCCTTCAGCAGGAGGAAGGCTGGCATTTCACTCTTAGAGCCACTTTATATATTTATTTAATATAGCAAATCGGAACAGCCCCCCAAAAAGATGCAGAGGCCACTTCCCAATCTCATTTGGACCAGAGGTAAATCTGAAGCAGCCACTATTGGACACCAGCCTTTGGCAGCACCACAATTAGTGTGGTTAAAGGGGGATCTGACACCCTGTGACATACATGTACACCTACATATATGAATTAAGTTAAAGGTATTTCACCCCCAAACCCCAGAAGGAGAAGGGGACAAATGGAAGAGAAGAGCATTCAAATTCATATTAGCAAGAGATGAAATTATTTCCTGAGTAAAAATTTGGGGTATCTTGGTAAGAACTGTAGAGTTCTTTCTTGCAGGACTCCTCTAATAAGCAGAAGGAGTTATAAAAATAGGATGGAAACTGTGGTTCAAGGTTGCTACAGCCTCAAAAAGAAACAGAGATAATAGATGGAGGCACAGATTCCCAGGAACACTAAGGACTGCAGAAATACTGAGAAATCAAATTGATGATCTGGAAAATAACACAAGATTGAGAATGATCAGCTTACTGGGGGCTCCTGAAGGAGCAGAAGCAGGAGAAGGCAGCTCCAGTTTGCAGTGGATTATGAGGAGGTGAATAATTCCCACACTCCAGGGCTGTGGGTGAGCCATGTCCCCACACAGGACAGTTCCCAGTGCTCCACATCCCCAAGGGAAGGATCTCTGCACCCAGGAGCCCATCCAGGAGTGCTTGTGGCAGCTCACAGACCTGAGCCTGGCTCCAGGAGCCAGCACTGCCTCCCTCCAGCAGGAATGGCTCAAACCCTCCCTGTCCTTCCTCCAGTCACAGACTCCTGGTGCCCTGGCACAGCCACATGCCAGCAGCTGGATGGAGAGCTCCTGCACGTCCCAGCCTGTGCTTCCCACAGGGAACAGCCATTTCCCATTTCCTCTGCTTCTCCTCCAGCTGCAGAGCACTGTGGCACCAAGTAGGTCACAGACCAGACAGTTCCTGAAGAAACACCTGCACTTTGTTTGCTCTCCCTTCTTCTGCCTTCTTGGGTTTCTAGGAGCCATCAAATCACTTCACCACCACCTTCAAACCCCATCCATCCATCCATCCATCCATCCATCCATCCATCCATCCATCCATCCATCCATCCATCCATCCATCCATCCATCCCTCCATCCATCCCTCCCTCCATCCATCCCTCCACCCATCCCTCCATCCATCCATGCACCATCCATCCATCCATCCATCCATCCCTCCATCCATCCATCCATCCATCCATCCATCCATCCATCCATCCATCCATCCATCCATCCATCCATCCATCCATCCATCCATCCATCCATCCATCCATCCATCCATCCATCCATCCATCCATCCATCCATCCATCCATCCATCCATCCATCCCTCCATCCATCCATCCATCCATCCATCCATCCATCCATCCATCCATCCATCCATCCATCCATCCATCCATCCATCCATCCATCCATCCATCCATCCATCCATCCATCCATCCATCCATCCATCCATCCATCCATCCATCCATCCATCCATCCATCCATCCATCCATCCATCCATCCATCCATCCATCCATCCATCATCCATCCATCCATCCATCCATCCATCCATCCATCCATCCATCCATCCATCCATCCATCCATCCATCCCTCCATCCACCCATCCATCCATCCATCCATCCATCCCTCCATCCATCCATCCATCCCTCCATCCATCCCACACCTCTCCCTACAGCCCTGCCTCCTGCCTTTCTGCTCTCTCCCAGCTGTTCCACTCCATCTCTCCCCTGCAGGTCCTTAGAGCAGGATTTTCCTTCCATCTTCCCCTTCCCACCACCATATTTTTCCCAGCATGATGAGCCCCTTGCACTGCTTCTCCCACCCTCAGAACCCTGGATGTCCTCTGTGCTGGCCAATGCATTAAACCCCATCCACCGTGGGAATGGAGCTCTTCTTTAATTCCACATCTGGGTTAAAAACCACAGCTCCTTCCCCTGTGTCTGTAACTTCACCCACTAATCCTCAGGAAAAAGAGGGGTAAGGAGTGTCCTATGCCAGCTGCTGCTTTCAGGCTTCCTCGGGTCCTCTCTCCATGCAGGGCTCCATCAGCTCCAAGGGGCACAGGATGCCCCAAGACCCTTCCCTTCTCCACTCAGGAGCCTTTGGGCAGGGACAGCACTGCCAAAGGACACAAAACAAGGATGTAGCAGCAAGGGCAGAGCCCAGGGTGTTAAGGAAGCCAAAATTCAGCCATAAATTGGATTTCAAAATGGCCGGGAAGGCAGGAGAGCAGGAGGTAAAACTCCTCTGAAGCTGGAGAAATGCTGTGCGTGACAGCAAGCTCTCCCACACAGCATCACCACAGAGAGGATTCACCCAGCAAATAATTACAGGGCTCCTGCCATAATATCTGCTCTTAAAGGCACTGCCAGTTGAGTCCAGGCTGGCTGAAGCAGTTGGAAGGGAGAGAAGCAAAGCCACCAGGCTTTGACGTGGTCACCATTTGGTTATTAAAGGCTGGGACCTGCATGCTGTGTCCATCCAGCAGTTACCTTTCCTCCCTGGGATTGCCAAGGCTGCAGGAAGGTTTTTCAGATACACCTGTAGGATTCAGTTCCATCTTGTTCTTTCTGGTTTGAATACAGTCCTGGCCTGATGTGATCCCAAAAAGGTGAGCAAGTCCCAAATTCAAGTTTCAGTTCCCCCATTGAACAAAGCTGTGCTGGTGGAAAAAGAGACAAAACTGGCCACACAGGCAGAATTTTTCATACAAATCTAAAGACAGGAATGTGCAAATCCAAGCAATGAATCCTCCTTCAAAGTCCAAGTCACTCATCTCAAGGAAAGCATCCAGGAGTCCCTGCCCTGCATGCCCTGCCAATCCAACACCCTGCACAGGACACAGCTCTCCATGGGATGAAGGATCTCCCCCAGCTCAGCCACACCAGAGTGCCCAGGGTGTGCAAGGGGAGGGAGGTGCCCCCTCCATGGGAACCCCCAGCAGGGACCTGCAGAACCCCTCTGGCAGAGCCCGAGAACAAACCCACAAACTGAAATCAGATTTGGTTGTAGCTACTTTTTCCTTCCAGACTGATCAGTTCCAGGGCCTGCTGGAAAGGAGCTGAATGCCTCCCTGGGAGACAGGAGCCCTGCACAGCAGGGTGTCCCAAAAGCTGCTCTGATCCAGAGGCACCAAGTCCCCAGGCCACCAAAGGCTCGGTAAGGCTGAAGAACAGTGCTGGGGACTCTCTTCAGCCACTGAAAATAGCTCATTTCTCCCATTTTACCCTAAAACAAGAAGAGGGGAGGGCTTTATCCTCTAGCTTGGAGCCAAACCCCACGGCACTAAGGAAAGTGTGACTTTTGTCCCTTTGCTGAGCCTTTCCACCATTCTGGGATTGGAAACAGGAGGAAAAGGTTTAAAGCTGGTCCAAACCATTTCAGGGATGAACCTGATTACTCTTCCCAATGAGGGTGAAATAAAGACTGAGGTGATGGATCCAGGCTCCCTAAAGTCACCCTGTGGAAAGGGAAGGACAGCAATGACCTGCACTGGGGGACAGCCAGGGCCTAGCACCTCGTTCCAGACCAAGGGCCAGTCCTGGTGTCACAGGACCTGATGAAGCACCCCCACCTCAGCCTGAAGATGAATTTTTGTTACACCCTGATCACAGATTTTTACAGTTTCCTTTAACTTCCTTGCTTTCAACTTGGCTTCTCCAAAAAACTATTTCCCAGCTCTTCCACCAAACGTGCTTTTAAATAGAACTTGATCATTTTTCTCTGAACTAAAGCCCCTTGTCATGGTGACAAGATACATCGCTGGCATCAGTTAAAAACGTGAAAGAGAAAATGCTCATCCACCACTGAGAAACAAGCAGCACCACTGAATCCTGACACAACCGTGGTCCTCCACAACACGAGTCTTTGTTCTCACAATCATCTCCAAAACAATATTCTGACAACATTCTTCCCTATATAGATTTATATTGCTATATCGCTATCATTTCCCTCATGCCCATCAAAATGAAGTTATAATTAACCCATCATCAATAGAAATTACAATGATTTTGAAACAGCAAGAAACAATCTATTTGCATTTGGTAGCTAATTATTCCCCCTACGCACACAGCCACCAATGTTCCCTAAAACCATCCATAGAACAGACAGTCTGTGCTAGCCAGTGCTTCTGGAAAGGAGGGGAAAAGGAGGGACTAAGCAAAAAAAACTCAACGTTGGGGCGGCAAAATTTTCTTCAAATCCGCAGCATCTCGAGCTCAGCCAAGTCTGTAATAGAACTGCCCTTGTGAACTCATCCAGCAGTGTTAGAATCCACCTGGGTATCACATGGAAGCTGACAGCAACCTCAGGACGAACCCGGTGGGAGCCACTGACATTTGCTAAATTATTGAATTATTATTCCCTTCTTCACACCACTCCAAGGAAACACAAAGCCATTTTCCAATAAAAGCTGTTGGACATAAATTTCACACCAGGAGTGCTCCCTGGATCTGCAGTCGCACCCAGGACTATCCCCTCCTCAAGGAGGGAGGGTGTGCCCTCCTTGTGGCCACACCAGTCCCGGGGGATGCCCAGGGGTGACCTCCAGCCCCTCCAGCTCCCACTGATCCCAGTCAGGTCCAGAACAGAACAATGCCCTGCCCCACCCCCGCCCCCACGGCAGGCAGGCTTTGCTGACACATCACCTCCATTTCCTCACCATCCCCAAGGATTACAGCGATGTTTGCGAGAGGTAAAGACACCAGCCATGGTCAGGGACAGCAGCTCCAGCAGCCTGACAAAAATCAAGCCAGCCAGGCATTTCTGCTCGATGTCCTGGGAGCCCCAGGTTGGCCCTCCATGGCTTGTGCTGCGTTCAGAGGAAGCTGACAAAAGCTCCAGGGATGGTAAATCACATCCTCCTTCACCCACGCCTCTGGAGGCGAGTAGAGAAAACACTCTTCGCTCAGGAGGAACCATCCGAGGTTTCCCTTCCTCTGGGATGCCCCCACAAAGCAGGGATTGGGGAGGAAGGGGCTCGGTTTCACCTTGACACAATCCCTGTGCCTGCAAACACTTACCTGGCTGCCAAGGCATCCCTCCTCAACACGCCGAGAGTCATCAGCCTTCAAAGCAAAGCCAAAATAGCTCAAGGATTGTTTCCTTCCCCCATCTGACACGGGATTGCAGCTCCTCAGGCATGGGGAGGAGGGGGAGCAAAATAATAGTAATAATCAAAAGCAAAAGACTAGTCTTCTGTAGGCAAAGCTAATCCTGTCACACATTTTCTTCCCAACAGAAGCATGATAGATCGAGTCCCACTGGGTTCTGCTCACAACTAAACAGGACGAGGTGTTTGCAGCTCCCTTCTGCCAACACAGCTCAACGAGCAGCAAGGCCTCACCTCCTCTAATCATTTCACTCAACACGAAGCCACCCTGGTGCTCTACCCCAGCTCTAGAAAGCCAGCCCGAGCCTCAGGATGGCCTTGCACGGAAATAGGATTACTTTGGCCTGGAGGAAAAAAAGAAACCACAACATGAAGGTCACCCATAAAATCATTACACAGCTCCCTCTTCCCCGGCTCATAGAGAAAAAACCTTTCTCAAACCCTCAACCTGAAAGGAGAAACACAAAAAGATATGTACATTAATGCCATATACCTCCGTCAATTTTTTTCCTCGTGTCTTTAGAGCAGTTGTTTACTGCAGCCAACTGCAGAGAAATTACAGTAGCTTAACTCTCCAACTCCCTCTAAAGGATTAATCTTCCAGTGAGCATGCTCACGCGGGAGCTTTTTCAGCACTTGCATCCATTTCATGAGTGAGGGCTGCTGCACACATGAGGAAATGCCATTTCAGGGCTCCAGGCAGAGCGAGCAGCCCCCAAACCAAGGGCTAAAGCCCTTCCCAGGGCTCCACAAAGGAGCTCTGCCCAAGCCTCCAGCTCCAAGGAGGTTGAAAGATTTCAGGTCCATGGCCCCTTTCAGGAAGGAGGGGGGCGGTGGTTTCCCTGCGACACTGTTTGAAATGTCTGACCTTGGCTTTTCTCTACAGCCTGGTGGACAGTTCACCCACTGAAGCTGGAGTCAAAAATAGCTTCTTCTCACTGGCACATTTTTCCTTTTGCATCACTTGTTGGCTCATCTTTGCTTTTCAGAAAAAATCAGGAAGATAATTTGGGGTGCAGGGAGGGGGAGGGGAAACATCCTAATAAAAAGGAACAGCTTTAAAAATCTAGTTCTCAACTCTGCACCACAGTTGGTAACAGATCCTGAGACACATTTAACTCCACAGATTAAGGACCCATGCAAATGAGGATTTGCTGGTAGACAACAAATCCAGTATCTAAACAAGGCTGTTCAAGTAATCTTGTCCATTCTCTCCTAGACCACTGTAGATTAAACTGCTCTATTTGAGATATTTCTCCCTCACTTCAAAGGATGACCCTCAATTCAAAGCCTTCCTGGTGAAAATAAAGCTCCAACATTAAGGACAAATACAGTGCAGAAATAGTTCTTCCATTTTCATCTTCTCATATTCCAGGGTTCTGCCCTTCCCCTTCCCATTTATCTATTTTATGTCCTGTTGCTTAATTGCTCTTTGTAGCTGAAAGAGATCCAAGCCTCCCCCTCCCCCCAAAGGCTCTTATTTCAAGTTTTAAACCCAGCTTGAGTCTAGGACATGCAGAAACCAGACTGCAACCTCTGAGTCCAGGGAAAATCACAACCTCTGAGCCCAAGGAGAAAAAACCCAGAGGGGGCTGCAGCCCAAGGTCTGAGCTCATTTCCCAGACCCAGCTCCAGGCTTCACCCCAGCCATTACAGCCACCTAAACACGTACTTATTTTTCTAAAAATCTTGAGTGTCTTTGATGCCATGAAGCCCCTTTAGTGTTTTAAGCCCTACAAGTGAATCCACAAAAAGGCAGGATGCCAGGAGAGTGTTAAAGAAGGGCCATGGCTGCGTTTGACAATGCTCGCTCACCATAGCGACCATCCCTGCAAGAAATTATAAAACCTATGGTGACACTGGATATTTTGCTCTGTTGCCACCTAAATAGAACTACCCCCAGAAAGGGAATCTCTGTTACCATGCATTAAAATAGAGGCTTTGTTTTATTTATAAAGCATCCAAACTGGTTGGTTTGGATGTGTCAGAGCACAGGCTGCTCAGCCACCCCTCCCTGTTCCATCCTTCGGGGACTTAATGACTGATGGCTGCACTTCATCCTCCCCTCGCCTCCCACGGATCTCAGGTGCTGCTGAGCCTGCCCCAGCTCCTCCAGGGAAGGTCTGGAACCAAGTGGGCTCTGACCCTGAAAACCCCAGCAAAGAAAACCCCAGACTTTGGAGAAGGCAGAGGTGAAAAAGCCTCGATGGAGGAAGATCATGTCCCGCTCCTCCTCCTCCACGGCAGGATTACACCCACACGTGAAGGTGGGATAGCAGCTATGGAGTTATCCTGACCTGTCATTCCTCATTTGGAAACCAGTCATACTCCCTGAGAGTTTAGACTTTGAAGATTGACTACTATTGATTCTTCTGCAAGCAAACAGCCCAAGCTGGCAATCAGTCAATAATAAGCAATTACTCGACAGCCTCTTATCTGCAGATGCCAGCCCAGACAGCTCGATTTGTGGAGGCAGCAGGTCAATAAATCAAAGCTGTTCTCAAATTTTAAAATATCATCATTTAAAAACCCACCCAGCCTTCAAACTGGCTGGAAGAGCAGCCAGGTCAGGGGGATTCCTGCAGAACAGTGTGGTGGCTATCACTAATTTACAGCTCGGGAGATAGAAGGTGATGTGCTGAAATCCACCCCTGACACTCCTCACCTCTCAGGAGTAGCATGAGTGGCAGCTGGATGAAGACCATGAGAGGGTGAGAATGAAGCAAAACCCTTCTCCTTCGAACAATGACTTGTAGGGGAAAAGCAGCCTTCCCAAAACACTCCCCAATCCCTGGGACACACCTTGCTGCTCACCAGGAGCCTCAAACCCCAACAAAAACGTGTTGAACACCCCCAAGACAGCAAATTAACAGCACCTCTCTTATCCCCCTGCTGTGACCTCTGTGCCCTGGGTGTACAATTAATCATTTCATCCCAGGAAATGCACTTCCTCGCTTTTTCATGGCCTAAACATGAGACAAGCACAGGAGCCAAAGGCTCCTCATGAGCATTTCAGTGTGACCCAGAGGCAACACTTTCAACCCAGCAGTGCCAACAGCGCAACAAAGAAAACCAGCTGAAAACTCAGGGAGGCATTTCATGCTCTCAGTGCAGACTGCCTTTACAGGCTCATCTATATGAAAAGAGATAAAAATTGCCCATTTCATTTGCAGAAGACTGAGCATGCAGCTGGAATGCCAGTCCAGTGCAAATGGCAATATCTATCTATCATCTATCTATCTATCTATCTATCTATCTATCTATCTATCTATCTATCTATCTATCTATCTATCTATCTATCATCTATCTATCTATCTATCACTGCAAACACAACCTCCTATCTAGTTCTGTAGACTCTAGAAACTTCCCTGTTTGTCCAGCTCTTGCACAAGTCATGGAAACAGCCCAAAAGTACCAAAAGAACAGCAACACTTCAATAATCCTGCTGGTGCTGCTGAGGAGGGTGGTGGCCTGCAGGATGCTCTGTGCTCCACACCAGGGGCACAGGAGGATATAACCAAGACACCCATAAGCTGCCCTAGCACTGTAAATCCAAGCCCCTTGGAGCCTGTGAGGCTTTCAGTGCTGTAGAAATGTCCCAGATCCATCAGATTTGGGGCAGGTCCACCACCACACCACAGTGATCCCACCTAGGCTGGCTGCCAGGGGCCCAAAAAGTGCAAAGTGCCCAAGAGAGGAAAAGGAATGGCTTGGGAATATCCTACCATTGGTCCCAGGAACAGAAGTGTTTCTATAATGATGACCAAATCTTGCAGACTGAGTACCTGCAGTCATACCAGCTTGAAAAAACAAGATTTTGAGCCTAATATCTGAAATAAAAAGGGATGACCCAGTGGAAACAAGATCAATCCCATAGCTGCTACTCACTCTTCACATTCCACTTGCCACAAAATTCAGGTATCTGAGGATACATTCTCAATATCCTGTCTTCAACACTTTTCAGTGGTCTGGGAGGGAAGATTGGGTGAAAGGCAGCAGATAATGGATTATTTCAACTTTACTTGGCAGCTGGAACAGACTTCTTGAGGAGCCTACTGAGGTTTTCACTTCCACCTAGACAGGGTGCATTTGGGTCCTTGCAGCAGTGGCTGGGCCAGCAGGAAGCTGTGGGAAGCTGTGCCCAAAATCTCAAAGAGATTTCTTCTCTTCCTACCCACAGAGCACCTACAGGTGGCTTTTGCACTGCCAGCCTTGTCTGCAGCACAGTGGCAAAGCATGGGAGAGCACTCAGGAGGAAAAAAAAAGGTGTTAAATGCATCTTCCTGTATCATTCTCACCATATATAGAGAAGCTACAAAATGCCAGAGCAGCTGACAGGATCCCACAAACCGCAGTGCAGAGCACCAGAGGCTCCTGAGTTTTGCAGGAAAGGTTTTCACACAATAGCTGCAGTTTTCTGACATAAATATGGACCCTTTTCCTTCCCCCTCCAGAAGTGCAATGGCCAGCAGGGCAGTGGATCCATGCTCTAAGGGCAGTCCAGTGGCAGCCCAGCTCTGGGGAGGAGCCTGCAAAGCTGCTGGAGTTGCTGGGCATGGAAAATATTCTTTATTTGCCCAGGAAGGAGCTGCCTGCCATGGGCCTGGCTCCCACAGCCCCACTCCAACCAGTGCTGACCTACCCCACACAAGGAAAATAATCCAGCAACTTTACAAACCACAGCTGTGGCAGGAGCACAAAACTATTTCCCACCTTTTATGACAAAAGCAATGCCAGTTGCAAGACAATAAGACATCACAACCTGCCATTCATCCTCCCATCTCAAGGCACAGCCATTCCATACAAAAGCTGGAGATCACCTGTCGTGCTCTGCTTCCTTCTTTCAAATGCAGCATTGTGTTAGCACCAGGATCCCGCTGCTTTGGGGCTGCAAGTGTTGCTAGAGCAACAAAAATGCTGGAAAGTAGAGCAGAGAACAAAAGGACTCCACAGCCCCACGGAGGATGTGATCAAGGAGACAGTAACAATGTAAAATGGGACCAGGAGACCTCCCTCAGAGCAGGGAACCGCCATCTCCCATCCTCTGCTGGGCAGAATGATCATTTAGCAAGTACATCATCCCAGTAAGAAACTCCAGCAGCTCAGCCCCATGTCTGCTTCTCATCAGGAGCCCCATGACTGACCAGAGCCCTGCTCCCCTCCATGATCCATCCTTTCATGCCCAGAATAAGGCTGCCATTCCCAGCTGACTTTGTAGGAATTAGGGACATGTTTTTCTGTAAAGGCAGAGCAAATCCCTGCCTGCATGTCCAGCAGGTCATCCTTGCAGCAGGAGATGTGGTCAGAATTCCCCTCACTGGACAAATCCAAGTTAGGTGACATTCCAGAAGCTCACTGAGACCGGGGGATCCCACTGCAGCTTGCAGGGCTTAGCAGAGGGGCCCTTGCTGTAAGGAACATGGATGCTTTAGGAAATAATCCTCAAAGCAGCCTGATTCAGGGATCCCCTTTGTCCCTTCAGGCATGTTCAGCACAGGGACACTGCACCCAAGATGTGTGGAGAGTGTCCTGGCTGGAACTGTCCCCCTGGAGCTGGGCAGGGACAGACAGCAAGCACCAGGCTGCTGTGTGATGGAACCCACTGCCAAAATCCATCCTTGGAGGGTTGTGTGTGCTGTCTGCAGCCCAATCCTAACCCTGGAGAACTTTGCAAGAGCTCAGAAGATCCTCCACACACACTTGGATTCCTTTGCACCACACTGGTCACAAGGACCTGGCTAACTCTGATGTGCAGCTCATGATAAAAAACACAGTTTAAAGGTAACCTTTGTTATGTAACAAACACTGTCCCTCTGTGCCTGGTCTTCCTGTCACCTGGCTTTAACCCTGGCTCTGCCAACAGCTTCCAGAAGGTTCTGAGAGGAAAGGGAGCCCCTTGCAGGAGTCACATTTGCTACATGGGATTACAAACCACTCACACAAACTAAGCAGCAGCAGCAGGAGAAGTCCTGGAGGTGTCTGGCTTGAAGTGTAAAAGCAAAAAAAATTTTTTTTCAAAGCTTAAGTAAATCCTTCATCAGTGAAGCTGATGAAGACACAAAAATCCTCAGGGTGGATTATGAAAATGAGCAAAGGCAGGACCAACTCCAGGGAAGTGAGGCTCAAAGCTGGCCTCAGCTCCTTGTGACCACCTGCACAGGTTACAGAACAAGCAGCAAAGAGGATAAACAGTATTTATTCCCCACTCTGGATTAAAATTCAGAGGTGGAGAAGTCCCATGAACTGTGAGGACCCCAGCAGCAGAGCCTGCCTGTTCCTGGAGGACAGGGCCAAGGTTGCTCAGGGATCCTCCACACCTGAGGAAACCTGAAGGTTTTGCCACAACCTGACCCCAGGCCCTGCTGTCCACGGCTGTGCTGTGACCTTCCAAACCAGCCCAGTGCCAATGCCCAGGTGCCTCCTTGTGCCTGCTCACAGCTCTGGGGAATCTCTGTCCCCTCTGAGCTCTGCTCAGCAATGCACCTTGCCCATGGCACACAGAGCAGAGCACTGGGATGTGCTCCAGCCTCACCTCAGCTGGCACCTCCAGCCCAGCTTCCCAATTCCAAAATAGCTTCTTCCCCATTTGACCCGTTACAACAGAAACCACAGAAAAATACAAAAATTCAAACAGACAGAATGACAAATGCTGGAACTATATCATGTAAAAAAAGAAGTAAATTAATCCAAGGACCTGAAGACTGGTCCAACCACAGTTTTGGCATCTTTTTAGCCATTCCATAAAAGCACCTCTATACATGACAGTTCTGTTGAGACAGGTCAAAGTTAGACCAACAGAAATGCTCTCCTGCCTGAATGTGCTGACACCAACATGGCTGCGCCCCAAAACTGCCCAAAAAGAGCTTCAACCTGAGTATCATCATTATACAAACACAATTCATTAATAGTCATTGCTTTCAGCATGCAAAGGAGCTGCCATGATCATCCTGTCAATTATTTCTACAAATCCAATGGATAAAACCTGCAACTGAGGGGGAAACACGTCACATCTGCTCCTTCCTGCTCTGCTGAGGAGGGCTGGGAGGGCCCAGGAGCCCATCCAAACTGATCTTTTGCCATGGAAGCAGCTCACCTCACTCAGGAAGGCTAATTTTGCCAGCAAAAGCTGCAGCCACGTTCAAGCCATCCAAGACACCCACACAGCATTCCTGGATGGAGGCAAGGCTCACACCTGCCCACACAGCCAGGGCCTGGACCTGCAGCCTGCCTCTGTGTCTGTGCCCCTGTGTCACCACAAACAGCTCTCCCTGCAGTGCTGAATGCTCTGGAATAGTATTACTGGCATAATTAGTAATTACTGCTCTGATGCATTCATGTTTGCAAGTCCCAAACCCCCCAGCCTGGCCTCGTTGGGTAATTCCAGAGCAGAGCCCTCAGCAGCACTGCCCAGCTCCTCTCCCTCCTGCCTTGGGTCTGCCCTGCACCACGGGCTATTCCCCCATGGACCTGTGTTCATATAAACAACCCATGCCACAGGGAGATCCCTCATCACACCCCACGGGGCTGTCAGGGCAAGGGAAGGGGTTTTAATCTGATTTTGGGCACCATATCCCTGGAGAAGCTGCTGCTGTCACATCAGCAGCTCAGAGGATGCGCTAGAAAAGATAGAGATGTTAACTGCTCCTCGCAGAAGCTGCCCAGCCCAGCAGGCAGGGAGGTGATACAGCCTCCTGTGGGGAGGGGCAGATGTGCCCAGTGCCACAGCACAGCTGGGGAGCTCAGGGGAAGGGACACAGCACCCAGGTAACGGCAGTGGCTACAGGGGATTAGCTCTGAAACCCAGCTTGGGAAAACTCAGTGCTCAACTCACATGGAGATTAACAATCGTTTCGATTCGAGAATTCCCACAGAAAGAAATGGGCTTGGTGAGCCACTTCCAGCCTGATTGATCCAGTGATTCTGTGGTTGCCCATTTTCCTGGGAATGCCCCTGCAGTGGTGGCCTGTTTCTCTCAGTCCCCAGGCAGCAAGGGAAGAACAATCTCTTGGGACACCCAGGAGCAGAGACAGGAAACCCTCTCCTTCCTCCTCCTTTCCTCCCTGGGTGATGTGACACACAGGGATATTTCCAGTTAGCACAACCCTCCATTGGCCAAACCTTCACACAGTTCTGATAATGCAGTGAGAAAACAACCCTGGCTGATTTTCCTTCCATGCAATTTAACTTCTAGTACTGAATCTAACACACTCCTTCCCACTCCTGTGCCCAGAGCCAAACAAAGCTGATCTGCTGGAGAGGGAGGTTTAAGTAGGATTTAAGATCTGCCTTGAACTCCTGGTGGCAGCCCACGATGGAGTGGATCCTACCCAGGCTGAGAAACCACATCAGTTTGTCACATGTGGAATAAAAGAAAGCATTGAGCATTTGTGCCAAAACATTCAGGGCTTTTTTCTCAAAAAAAAAAAAAAAAAAATTAAAAAGTAAAACAGTTGAACCAACCAAGAGAGCAGAGTTTTTCCCAGGGTTTCTGCAAGGCCAGATGCAGGCTGTGGCTTGGGAGGATCCTGCACTGGGACACAGCAGGGCAGGGGATGCTGGTGGGAGGATCCAGCCCTTGGGATCCCCTCCCTGCTTTCCTGCACTCCCCTGCCCTCTGAAACCAGGCCTGAACCTCCAGCTGCAGCTGCTGTGCTCTCACAAGAACACATAAAAAACCCAAACACAACAGAAAAGAAAAGAAAGGTCACTGAGGTGACTCTTTCAATTTTGCTTTAGAAAAGTCCTTGACAGGTTGTCAAGGTGGATTTGTTTATTAAAAGTGTCTTTTTTCTTAGCAAGGAGCACAGAATGTCTGTACAATAGATGTCATAATTGCCCAGGTTTGTTAATAATTGCATCAGTTGGAGCAGGATGCATTAGCCTAATTTAAGAACAAAATAAGAACATATGAAAGATCACAGGTCCCATTTTCAAGGTGAACCCAAGGCTGCAATCACAAGTCCAGAGATGAGGAGCTGGACCTTCAGAGTCCCACTGGCTTTGATCACAAATAGTTCATACTTTACAAAGTGCTTCTGGAAGTTTTCTATTCCCTTCATCAGGCCTGGCCATGATGTCAAGGAATAAAGTCAAAAACCAGAGCATATAAAATAGTGACTGTTATGTAATTCGCCATCTCTTACCTAATGAAGATAATCTCTACATTTAAAAATTAACATTCAGCATTTCTTCAACAATTCCAGTTAAAGACTTTCAACACCAAGTCAGGCCTTTGAACTTTGGGGGAAAATTACCTCTGTTTTACAGCTGGGAAAAGCATCACAGGCAGCAAAACCTCAACCAGCCTTGCCTGGACACTTCTTTAACTTCTTTTGTTTCAGCGGCTGCGTGCCCCATCGCCTGGGTACACTGCAGGGAGGCTGCTGATGGCAAATCCCTCCCTGACTTCTGTAGGTTTGGATCAGGTCCCAAAACTCTTTTTAATATAATACTCCAGTCTGGGTAATCTTCTGTCTTATGGAGGGTCAATGCTGCAAACTCTGCTTGTACTTAAGTCCTTTGTCTGTCTGCACTAATTCTGCACAGACAGCATTTCCTCGGGCCTCTGCTCAGACAGCAGCACGCTCACCAGCCCCAGACATGAAGCCAGGCAGCTGCTAAGAGAGAAAAAAGAAAGCCAGACCCATAGATTTACCTTTCCTCAACACTCAACCACACAGTCCAAGCCTCATTTCACACATGGGACCACGCTGCAGGAACCTTGGGACACAAACTCTGTGCTTGCAAAGCACCCTCCACACTTCCAGGGCAATAAAAATTAGCTTAATTAATAATCCATCGGCAAGGAAATGTTAACGAGCACCCAGCAGGGGGGCAGGGAGTGCTGTCTAATCTCCTTGTGAGGACTGCTTGCTTTGGCAGGGATCAGCAACTGCATCAGCATCACCATGGGGCAGGGAGGGCTCTGAGTCACCGGGACACACCAGCAAACATTCACATCTCTCTTTAGAGCAGACACTGTTGCATCAGGAGTTACTCTTGGCAGCCCCACGCCAAGTTCTGCTTGAGGAGTTTGGGTCATTTAGAGAAGAGTTTTGGCTATCCCTGGCCATGCAGAGTATAAACACACACAGACACGGGGCCTCCTCCTCCTGCAGCTCTTTGGCCACGTCTGCAAATTCTGCAGCTCTGCCCACGCCAGCCTCGAGCTGCTGGGTCACGAGTGAGGGGGAACAGACCAAACCTCCCTGTTCTTGGGGAATATCCAAGCCATGTCCTTAGGGACTGCCCACCCTAAAGAGGCACAGGGTGCTGGGGCAGACAATGGAAATCCCCCCTCCCAGCTGGCTCTCCTCCCTGTCACAGGAGGCAGCTTGGGCACCCCACAAGTGCCCAAGGCAGCCCTGGGGCTCATCCCCTGCAGGGCTGTGCAGTGTGGGGAGGAGGTTCCCTGCAGCCAATGGAGCAGCTCTGCCTTTCATGGGAAGCGTGGCTGGGAACAAAGGCCCAGTGGAGAAAGGCAAACTGGCTGGGGAAACTGGCCAAGGCCCAGACCTGACAGATGAGCCTCATCCCTCATCACCTCCTGCCCTTCTCCTCCTCTTGCACAGCCCTGGGGTCACACTGGGTCTGTACCTGAGCCACTGGGGATGGGATGGGGTGGGGATGGGATGGGATGGGATGGGATGGGATGGGATGGGATGGGATGGGGATGGGGATGGGATGGGATGGGATGGGATGGGATGGGATGGGATGGGATGGGATGGGATGGGATGGATGGGATGGGATGGGATGGGATGGGATGGGATGGGGATGGGATGGGATGGGGATGGGATGGGATGGGATGGGGATGGGATGGGGATGGGATGGGGATGGGATGGGATGGGGATGGGATGGGATGGGGATGGGATGGGGATGGGGATGGGATGGGGATGGGATGGGGATGGGATGGGATGGGATGGGGATGGGATGGGGATGGGATGGGATGGGATGGGGATGGGATGGGGATGGGATGGGATGGGGATGGGATGGGATGGGATGGGGATGGGATGGGGATGGGGATGGGATGGGGATGGGATGGGGATGGGATGGGATGGGATGGGGATGGGATGGGGATGGGATGGGATGGGGATGGGATGGGATGGGATGGGGATGGGATGGGGATGGGATGGGATGGGGATGGGATGGGATGGGGATGGGATGGGATGGGGATGGGATGGGGATGGGGATGGGATGGGGATGGGATGGGGATGGGATGGGGATGGGGATGGGGATGGGGATGGGGATGGGATGGGATGGGATGGGATGGGATGGGGATGGGATAGGGATGGGGATGGGATGGGGATGGGATGGGAATGAGGATGGGATGGGGAAGGGATGGGGAAGGGATGGGGATGGGATGGGATGGGATGGGATGGGATGGGATGGGATGGGATGGGATGGGATGGGATGGGATGGGATGGGATGGGATGGGATGGGATGGGATGGGATGGGATGGGATGGGATGGGATGGGATGGGATGGGATGGGATGGGATGGGAATGAGGATGGGATGGGGAAGGGATGGGGATGGGATGGGGACGGGGTGGGGATGGGGATGGGGATGGGGATGGGGATGGGGATGGGGATGGGGATGGGGATGGGGATGGGATGGGGTAGGGATGGGATGGGATGGGATGGGATGGGGATGGGGATGGGGATGGGGATGGGGATGGGGATGGGGATGGAGATGGAGATGGAGATGAGGATGAGGATGGGATGGGGACAATCTGTGTGTCCCATGTCACTGACACAGCCTCATGGCCAATTCCAGCCCACACACAAGTCACAATCCCAGCAGCAACAGCCACACAACGTGCACGTCCTCCCTGCACAAAGCACCAGCATCTGCAGGAGGAGGGAAAATTTGGGGCTGCTGTCAGCCAGGGGCAGGAGATAAATGATGTCTATAAAGCAGCCTCTGTGAGGGCAGTCTGGAAGGCTGAGAAAACATCAAACCAGTAAGGTTTTAATAAAAGCCATAAATGATTAATACCAACGTGCTCTTATCAAAGGCAAACTCCTAGAAACACAAGAACATAACCAGATCACCAGCACAAAGGGCACATTATACAGGGAAGGAAACAACAAAACTCACAATAAAAACCCACAAGAAGTGCGAGATAGGCATGGAGCTCACTGTGTGTGGCAGAAATCTTTAAAAAATCTTGAAAAAAACCCATGAGAAATACAACTTGCAGCTCCTAGAAACCAGAGTGGAAATAAAAGACAGAATATGATCCCCCCTCGCTGGCCTTTCCCAACGCTGCACGCCGGCAGCTCCTGGCGCTGTGAATTGCCAGATTCAAAGCAGACAGAGCTGCAGTTTGTCTGTCTGCTCACTCGTGGCACCTCCCTGCTGCAGGGGGATGTCATTAAAGGACAGGCAGGACCTTCACCTCACCTCTCCACACATGCTCCTGGAGCTACAGGAGCTGGCACTACAGCAAGAGGAAATATTCCAGCTCATCCAGGGCCATCTTTAAAGGAACAGTCCTTGTTTGTCCTCAGAGTGTGGCAAAAAGAATTAAATATTCTAGATGTCACCTCCAGGCCCGACAGGACACCTTACAAACAATCACCTTTGCATATTAAGAAGGCATTAAAGCACCAATCTGAATCCAGCCCAGCAAAACTAAAGAACACCCTTCCTAATCCACAGAACAAAAGGATTTCAAATGTATGGGATTCACAGACCCTTAATACTTAAAACACAGAGCCGACAAAAGCCATTACAAAGTTTGCAATTAAAAGCACCTCATGTCTTGGTTACCAGTTGAGCAGTGGTGCTTTTTGCAGAGCCTTCTGGGTGTTGATTTAAGCCATCAAATATTAATAATACTCTTCAATTAATAAAATATTCAGACTCATGTTTTAGATTCTCATAATCTGGAGGTTTATGTGCAAACTGGCAGGATCCTACATGGAGCCACACAAACCAGCTCCCAGCCCATTGTTAATGCTTTCATCTCCCAAATACAAATGTTCTCTACTTTACACCTCCAAACCCACACTTGACAGGCTGTAAATTTGCTGCCAACCTCAGTGGACATATGAAGATAATTTCCCATGTCCCAAAAATGCAAGTGACTTAAACACCCATCTCCTATTTAGTGCAGGTCCCAGTGACCTCCAGGCTGGAGGTGCTGCCCCAAATCAGATCCCAAATCCTCCTCACAAGGCAGGAGGAGCCAAGAGGAGCCTCCAGCACCCTCCATGTGCCTCAAGCAAAACTCACACACAGGGAATGAACTTCAGTCAAAGCAGCCTAAAAACGTGCCTTGGGTGACACCCCAGGAGCTGAGACAATCAAGAGAGGACAAATTAAACTACAGGGAAGACAAAAAAAATATACAGAGGGTTTTTCCACCCAGCTGCTCCCACCTGGGCTGAGCTAACCCAGCATCAAACCCGGAGTCAGTCTGGCAATTGGGCAAGGCTTTGGAATCACAGATTTGGGATATTTGCATTCACTGGATGCTGAGGAACACCACGTTTCAGTACCTCCCTCCCAATTCTGCAACAGGCATACTTTCAATTCCCAAATCAGCAGCTGGATGAAGCATGTAATTTTGAAACCCATTAATCCTTTCTAAGTCTTCTACCATGTGCATGTTTAATTTCCCACTTCTTGAAACAATATTATGATTTTTGAGAGAAGCAGAGCTTCTGAATGCTCTGGGTCAGCAGTATGAAACATCCCCAATTCCCAGTGAAGTTGGATAAAGCATTGGGGTAATTTGCCTTCTGGCTTTGAGCCTGTGGGAGAAATTACCTATTAAAACTTCCTCTGAAACTGCAAGGATTGGAAATGTGCAACTGGAGAGGAAGAAGGTAGCTCAGATTCTTAGGAAAACAGGAGCCGATGCCTAAAAATGAAAAGAAGGAGGGAAATATGTATTTCATTGCTCTCAGGGCTGTACTCAAATGCACCTGCAGGTCATGGCCAAGAACCTGGGGAGACCAGGACTCCCTTTTGCAAGGCAACATGCTCAAATCCTTCTGGCCACATCTGCACTTGAGTTCCAAATTAATTAAAAGCCTGAAGCGGCACTCTGAACAACTCTTACCCTAGTCAAGGCCCCAGCACAGCCTATTGCAGCTCAGACACCTGGACTGCCTTTCCCTCTGCACAGAGGTGCCCTCATGCCCTGCTCCCTTCTCCAGGGATGGCTCAGCCCATCAGGATCCTCCTGGCTGCCCCCAGAAGCAATAAACACCTCATTCCTCCAATTTCCACCACCTGAGGGCAGCAGGGGCAGGCAGTGCTGCTGCAGCATCCCAGGGCTCCTGGACTGGCTCTGCCCCCAGCACAGGGAATGGATCTGTGCCATCTTTGGGCACCTCTGATCCCCACCCAGCTCAGCTCCCCAGTCCTGCTGCTGCTGCTGCTGTAAATGCTGCACTGAGCTCACAGCACCTTCTAGAGCAGGTTCTGGCCCAGCTGACCCCAGGATTTATAATCACTGTCATTATTTTTATCCCTGCTCACAGAATTTCACATTTCCCTGGAACGCTCAGTCACTTACCTGGCTTTATTTTGGGTTTATCCATGTCAGCCTGGTTATCCTGCTCCATATTTACTTCCTCCCCAGCTGCACCACCTGCAAATTTCCTCCCTGTCCATGTGCTGGCTCTGCAGGATGATCAGCCTTATGCAAACAGAAGTGGACCTGAATTTTCTGCTCTGCCACTCAGCATCTCCCTGTCCTGAACTGACACTGCCTCAGAGAGCTCTCCTGCCAGAAGGAGACATTAAAAAGGATGGATTAATATGGAATAGCCCATCCCCACCCCCAAGCCAGCCCCTGGTACACCCAGACAGCTCAGGTGGGCTCAGGATTTGCCTGTGCCATCAGTCAGGCAGCAGCTCTGAACCATCCCAGATGGAAACCCGGGCTGAGACAGAAGCAAATGGCAAAACAATGGTGGGGATTGTGCAGGGCATTAAGGAAACAGGAATCCTCTTGTAGCAACATTTCCTACTTGAAAAGAGGATGTGCTGGATGTGCTTGATACTTTCTATGCTACAAAGTTTTACTTAAAGGCAGGAAAGTTTTGAAAAGCTTTTCTATTTTAGACACAGCAATACCACACTGAAAGTTCTTCCAAGCATGGTTTATTCTGGGTTTAGGAACTGCCCAGAGCTAGGAGGGCCACACCAAACTCTTCATTCCCTGTAGGATTCACTTCACCACTTCAAGCAGACTCAGCCATCAGCAAGGGGCTGTCCCTGCCCACACAGCCCCACATCAAGGGAGCACAGACTCACAGGACTGCTCCCTGTTCCTCCTGATCCACACACAGCTGGCTGAGCTCCAGGGCCACCTTTGGCTGCCACAACAGCCAGGAAGAGAGAACTCTCCAAAATGTGTCTTGAAGCACCAAACAGACTCCTTGAATCCCTCACAAAACACAATTCCCTCTCACCTCCTCCTTCTCTGGGGTGCAGTGGCCCAAACCAGCACTTGGCCAGGGAAAAGTAAGATGGGAAGTGTGGGAAATGGATTTACAGCAAATCTCAGCATTTCTTATCTTAAGGTTTGCATACTATGTGAGCCCTCTGTCAGGTTTTGAGAATTTTCCATGAATCCATTTCCCCCAGGGAAAAGCACTTCTGGGGTGGAGAGGGGAAGGGACAGAGCCCAGGCAAGCTGACAAAGAGCCAGGCTCAGGCTGGCACTGCAGATCAGCCCCTGAGCACCCCGGTCCCAGCTTCCCCGGGTGCACGCTGGAAATGGGACACCCAGGGCCCAGCAGCAGCCCAGGGATGCTCGTGCCCTCCTCACTCAGCTGCTCCCAGGGCAGGGATCGGCTCCAGAGACTCCAGAGGGCTCCCCCATGGAGGAGCTGCTGCTTCTCCTCACTGCTGTTGGGCTTTTTGCTGGTAATTGCATCTCTCCCAGGGCTTCTGCTGACACAGCAGTGGGAGAGCAATTCCTTTGTATTCATGGACAGAGAACTGTGTGGGCACAACTCCTCCAATGGAGACCAAGGCTCTGCTTTGAAAAGCAAAAAGTAAGCCACCTTGGTCTGGGATCACCTCTAAACTAATAAAGCTGCATCCACAGCAAGGACTTTTATTACAATTTCAGCAAGAAGAAATGAAAAATCATTCTCTCCAGCCAGCATAATTATATTGGAAGAGTTTATTTAAAGTATAACCCAGGCCTTTGATTCTGCCTTGACTGACAAAATGTTCTTCAGATGCTCTCTTCAGTCACATTGGCTCAGTCACATCAGCTTAGCACAGCTGAAGGGCACTTCTAAGGCTTTCTTAAAGCTTCACAAGTCCTATTTGCTCATTCTGTTATTATTTAAAGTTTCTCTAGATGGAAGAAAAGGATGAGTTCCCCACGGGCCTTTGCCAGACCACAACATGTGAGAATTCATGGAAAAAATAAAAGTTATCACCTATTTGACACCGGATACGACTTCACCGGGGCCTGGGCTGTGTGTAATTACAATCTTGTTAACAAAGTAACCTCCCTACTTCAGAAAAGTTCTAAAACCTCCTTAGGAGTATCAGAGAGGAAAAAAAGAAAAAAAAACAACCAAACTTCTTTTTCTGCCCAAAGACAAAGTTAAAATGTATTAACCTGGTGGCCCAGGAGAAATGTAACACAAGTGAAACACAGGTGTGCCGTGTGCGCTCAGGGTGGTGTGAACACACCTCAGGGACGCCGGGGAAGCAGCTGCCCTGCAGGACACAGCCCTGGAGTGCTGGGGTTTAAAACACACCAGCTCTTCCTGAGGTAAGTGACTGAAATGGGATGCGAATTAAAAACCACAGAGGCCTCTCCTGGCTGGCAGGAGGGAATGAGGGAGGGCAGGCCTGGAAGCAGAGCTGGATGGTGCGACGCCTGGCAGACACAGAGGGGCAATGTGCAGCTCCCTGCTCCTGGCTGCTCCAGGGCTCCCTCCTGCACTCAGCACCTGCTGCAGGAGCCTCTCTCCAGGCAGAGCTGGGAAACGCTGGCCCCTGATGCATGGGGA
The DNA here is from genome assembly GCA_024865655.1 of Emberiza elegans. NCBI lineage: Eukaryota > Metazoa > Chordata > Aves > Passeriformes > Fringillidae > Emberiza > Emberiza elegans. Next base: position 68,701,337 of record JALJVW010000184.1, on the reverse strand, counting down.
GGTGACTGAGCTGGCAGGGGCTCAGGGAGCTCCCAGCACCGGCTGCAGGGGATGAGAGGCAGGATCAAAGCCAGGGAGAAGCCTCAGCATCACCACTGACCAGAGAACTGGGGAGCTGCTGGGTGCTGAGCCCATCCCAGAATCCCAGATCCAGCCTGGGGAGCTGCTGGTGCTGAGCCCATCCCAGATCCAGCCTGGGGAGCTGCTGGGTGCTGAGCCCATCCCAGAATCCCAGATCCAGCCTGGGGAGCTGCTGGGTGCTGAGCCCATCCCAGGTCCCCAGCCAGGAATTCTGCCTGCTCTGCTCTCTCGTCGCTTTAGAGATCAAAGCTGCACCTCCAGAAGAGAGATTTTACAGATCCGAACAGACAGAAGGGAAAAAAAAAGATGAAAAATGCAGCGTGACTTCTAAGGGAACCACTTCACTCAAAGCCACACACACACACTCGCTTCCTGCACCAGCCTCCCCAGGTCACCACGAGCCCCAGGAAAAACATCACGGCCTGAACTTCAGACTTGCACCAAACAAGTATTCTGGGAAGCACACAAACACAAGGGCAGCTCTCCAGCAAACTGATGCAAACTGGAGGAGCAGCAGCAAATCTGATGAACGTGCACCTCACACATGCTGGCTGAGAGAGCTTCAATTCCTCAAATCTCAGTTCCTTAAAGTTTAAACTTTAGTGCAGTAGGTCTGAAGCACGTAACAACCCCAAACTGGACTGGATATATAAGACACCTGCTAAAGAAATCCAACAGCAAAATCAGATTTTTCTGCAGCCTCGTGGTTACTTCACCTAAGGACTGCAGCACAGCCATTCCCCAACACAGAGATCACCTGGGACAGGTAACAGAGGAGAACAACAACTGAAGTTCACAGGATTTAGCAAGAACTTGGTGTTCAAAGAGATCCTCCCTCAGCCACCAACACTAAGATCTGGCAAGAAGCTGTTCTACACTGGGAGTTTTTGTCTGGAGTTCAGTGGCTGCCAGCAGAGTTGGCTGGGCACTCCCTGCAGACACACACACATCACCTTCCCAACCTGCCCACTCCCTCCCAGCTCTTTGCTGGGAGCAAGGATCTCCTCCCAAAAACACACCTCTGCACCTCTCTGAACCAAGTGAAACAACTCCATCTTGCACTTGGCAGGACACTGTGGATGTGGGATGTTTTTCCTTGCTCTCCCACACCAGCACTGAGGAAGCAAAGAGCTGCTCCTCCAGTCCCCACATTCCAGCCTGACTTACACCAACTTCCTCCCCTCTGGCCTCAGAGGGGTACAAGCAAGATCTGGCCTCAGACAGAAGTGAGTTCATGGGGGAAGGGAGGAATTAAACTCCAAATGAGTCACCATTCCCTCCCCATAATCCACAGCAACATCTGGGGATACTGTGCCTGACTGAGAGCAGTGGTTCTTAATGCTCTGCTCACAGGGCAGACCCAGCCAGGGCCCCTGGAGATGCTTCCCAAAATAAAACCTGTGTGTCTGCAGGGTTAGGACTGACCTGTGCGGTAGGAGTTGATGAGCTATGAGCCAGCTCCTGGCCCAGTTACAGCCCTGCCACTCTCCTGGAAGCAAAACTGGACCACGGAGTCACAGAGGCACTCAAGGGCTGATTCCTCTGTCACAGGGAAAAATGAACTCTCATCCTCTGCAAAACACCAGGGAAAGGCAGCAGGATCAGGCCAGTTGGGATGGAACAGAAAACATGAAGGAAGCCTTGGACAATCTTCCAACAATGATGGGAATCCTGCCTGAGGAATAAATCCAAGCTGTCTGCAGCAGTTCCAAAGCACTGCTGGTGTCACCTGAGTGGCCGTGCCACAAACCTCAGCCCACACGGGGCAGAGCACAGCCCTGCCAACGAGGCACTGCAGAGAGAGAGCTGGGAAAGGCAGAGCCAGCCTGGCACACCTGGGGGGCCCAGACAGTGACCACACCTGGCTGTGGGCACAAGCTCCAGTGGGTCTGTACATGAGCATGCACCTGGATCACAGTCTGTGTATGATGCACAGCTAGATCACAGCCTGTGTACACTGCACACCTGAATGACAGCCTGACAATGATGCACACCCGTATGACAGCCCTGGACATATGTGCACACCTGTATTACAGCCTATGTACAACTGCACACCTGTATTAGTCTGTGCACAATGCACACCTGTATGACAGTTTGTGTACAGTGCACACCTGTATGACAGTCTCTGTACAACTGCACACCTGTATGACAGTCTGTGTATGATGCACACCTGTGTGACAGCCTCTGAGCAACTACACACCTGTATGACAGTCCACACACAAGTGTACATCTGTATTAGTCTGTGTATGATGCACACCTGCATGACAGCCTCTGTACAGCTGTACACCTGTATTACAGTCCATACACAAACGCACATCTGCATGATGGTCTGAGAATGATGCACACCTGTATGACAGCCTCTGAACAACTGTCCACCTGTATGACAGTGTACAGTGCACACCTGTATGACAGTCTGTGTACAGTGCACACCTGTATGACAGTCTGTGTATAAATGTACACCTGTGTTATAACCTGTGCACAATGCACACCTGTATGTCAGCCTCTGTACAGCTGTACACCTGTATTACACTCCATACCCCAGTGTACACCTGTATTAGTCTGACAATGATGCACACCTGTGTGACAGTCTCTGTACAGCTGCACACCTGTATGACAGTCTGTGTATGATGCATACCTGTGTGACAGTCTCTGTACAGCTGCACACCTGTATGACAGTCTGTGTACAGTGCATACCTGTGTGACAGTCTCTGTACAGCTGCACACCTGTATTACAGTCTGTGTATGATGCACACCCGTGTGACAGTCTGTGTACAGCTGCACACCTGTGTCACAGCCCGAGTACGATGCACACCTGTGTCATTTCCTGGTCGCTCTCTCAGTGCACGCAGGCTCAGCAGGCAGCCCAGCCCAGCTGCTCTGCAGCGTTCACCTGAGGGCACAGACTGTGACAAGTTTATACTCTGTGCACAGCCGGGGCTGGGCCGCACACGGAGCGGGGCTGCCGCCCCGTGTGCCCTCACACCCCGGGCACGGTCACAGCCCCGGCTGCCGCCGCCCACGGCAGTGCCCGCTCTCCGCCGAGCCCGGCGGGTGACGGGGGCCCGGCTGGCACAGGGATGCTGCGGCTGCCCCGGGATCCCTGCAGTGTCCCGGGCCAGGCTGGACGGGCTTGGAGCAGCCGGGGATAGCGGGAGGTGTCCCTGTCACGGCAGGGGTGCCGCTGGATCCTCGGGTCCCTTCCAGCCCGAACTGTTCCATGGCTGATTGCACATGCCCGGCGCGGCTCCGTGTCACCGCAGCGGCAGCGCCGGCAGCACCAACTCCGGGCCGGGCTCCCCCGGGACGCGCAGCCCCGGCTCCCTCAGGGGCTCCTCCCGCCCGCGGCCCCGGACCCTGCATGGCTCCCGCCCGCCGCGGCCCCGGACCCTGCATGGCTCATAGCACCGGCCCGCCCGCCGCCGCCGCCGCCGCGCCCGGCCGGGCCCCGGACTCTGGATGGAGCCGCGCCAGCGCCGCCCCGCCGCATGGGGCGGCCCCGGAACATGCATGGCGGCCCCGCCGCTCCCCCCTCCCGCCTCCGCCACACGCACTCGCTCCCATTGGGGGGAGCCCCGGAATCTGTATGGCACATACCACTGACTCACCGTGGAGGGGTGTAACTTATACAGAGTCCCGGGCCCCCCTACACACAATGGCAGCAGCTCCCACATTCTTCCCCTCAGAGGAGTTGGACTGAACCATGGGGCGGCGGGGGCACGGCCCCCCTCCCGGCCTCCGACAGAACCCGCCTGGCCCTGGGCGATACCACTCCACGCTCCCCCATCTTCCTTCCCCCCGCCCGGGTAGATGGACGCCGCCGCTCTCACTCACCTCGGCATCCACTGTGGCCATGGCCGGAGCCCCGGAGCGCAGCCCCGCCCCCCCGGCGGCTCCTCGCGCCTTGGCTCCGCCCCTTGCCCCTCATTCTTCTCAATGGAGACTCTCGGCCGTGCACGGCGCATGCGCGCGGCAGCATGGCGGCCCCCAGGGGCCCTGCTGTCCGTACGGCGTCATGGCGGCGCCCGTCGGGAGGTGCCGTACGGGCGGATGCGGTGACACGGGGACAGCGCTGGGCTGGGACGGAGCCCGCGCTCCCCGCACCGCTCCCACAAACCGCGGCTCCTCACTGATCCCGCCGAGACCCCCGAGTCTCCCGCACACCCCCAGAGCGGCCCCGTTCCCAGCTGAGCGCACCATGAGCTTCCCAAACTTTCAGCAGCGCCCGGCAGCAAAGCTTGCCCAAAAACCTACATAAAATACAATCCCTGAAAAAAACGCCAGAAAGCGTCAAAAAGTCCCTCTGTCTTTCCTGCCAAAATGTCAAAAATCACCTCCTTTTTTAGCTTCTCCCACTTTTGGGTCATCTCAGCCCAGATTGTGCAAGGTTTTTGGTGTCTGTGTCACCTGAAGACAGGGATGGGGCAGAGGGAGCAGCTCGCCCTGGCTCTGCCCCACAGAGGGGTCCCTTCAGCCTCCTCACCCCCTTTCCCACACCTCAAGCACCCACAACAGCTCCAACCCTCCCAAACCCCTCAGGGCCCCTTCCAACACCCAGGCCCTAAACTCGTGATTGTAAAACAATTATCCCTTTTACAGCTCTCCAGCAAAGCGGAAAATAGCACAAGAGGGGAGATAAACACCTGCAAGGGTTCCTTGGCCCCACAGCTGCATCAGAAGCCACCCTGAGGAAATGACACCTGCCCCAGGGAGACACAGGGATGGGCAGGTACTGCTGCACCAGCCTCCTGGACAGGGCAATCCGTGTTCCCTGGGGGAAACAGGAGCCTTTGAGTGCTCTGAAGTCAATTTACACATTTCTTACCTGCTCTCTGGAGGGACAGACCCCATCCCTTGGTGCCCAGGCCGCTCTCCTGCGGCCTCAGCTGACACCACGCTCCTCTGAGTGGACAAATGGACATTTCTGTTCTGCTTCTCCCAAGGGGCAGCTCCCATCTCTGCTCTGGGCCAGGGACAGCCCCCAGAGCATGGCTGGGGCTGGGCCAGGGCAGCTCAGGCTGGAGCTCAGGGCAAGGCTCTTCCCTGGGCTGCCCTGGGGGATCCTGTGGGTCCCTTCCCCCTGTGCTTCCCAGGGAATCTCTCGCCCCGCGGCTCCGCGGGGAGCCCTGGCCGGGTGCGGGGCCCAGCCGGGATTATCCCGCTCCCATCCCACACCTGCAGCCCCCGGGCACTCCTGGCACAGCTGTGCCAGCTCCGGGGCTGTCGCTGTCGCGATGCACCGGCTGCCCCGGGGTGGGGGGGGGTTCCGCTGCCCTCACAGCGCGGTGCCCCGGGCTGGGGGACAGGCTGCGACAGCTGAGCTCCACCGGAGCGTCCTCAACGGGGCCCTCCCGAGCTGTGCGAACCTCCGGCCACCCTGAGCGTCCCTCCGGCCACCAAGGGCTGTGTGTCCTTCCTGGCCACCCTGTGTGTCCCTCGCTGTCACCCCGAGCTTTGTGTCCCTCCTGGTCACCCTGAATGTCCCTCAGTGTCACTCAGGGCTGTGTGCTCTGTGTGTCCCTCCCGGTCACCCTGGGCCGGACCCCGCGGGTGCCGGGGCAGGAGTGTGTGAGGGACCCCGAGAGGTTCCCGGAGCCGCTCAGAGCCTCAGGCGAGCCCCAGGACACCGTGAGCAGCCCCCGGGGAGTCCCCAGGACACCGTGAGCGGCCCCCGGGACACCGTGAGCGGCCCCCGGGACCGCCGCGGGCGCTCCGGCCCAGCCGGGGAAGGAGGCGGCGGCCCCGGAGCGCGGCCCGGCAGCGGCGGCAGCGCCCGCCCGGCAGCGCCGCGGTCAAAATAAAAGTCCCCGGGCCTGGGGACCCGCCCCCGGCCCGCCCCATCCCCTCCGAGCAGCCTCTGCCTCAGTTTGGCAGCAGCAGCTCATTAATTAATTAATTAATTAATTAACCAGCCCCCAGAGAACCCCCTGCGCACCGGCAGGGCCGTGGCAGCGTCCCCGCGGAGCCCCCGGCGCGGCCCCTGCGGTGCCTCCGCTCGGTGGGGACACGGAGGGGCCCCGGGGGTCCCAGCGCTCCCGGGGGATGGGATGGGCTGAGGAGGAGGAGGAGGAGGAGGAGGAGGAGGGTGGTGGCGGGGCGGGTGTCCCTCCCCTGGGATCCCCCCGGCATGGGGAGACTGCTCCCCACACAAAGAGCCACCTCTGGAAACCTCTGCTCCGGCAGGGGCCGGGGCAGCCTGGACATCGTCCACCCCACACTGGGGGTGCCCAGCATCGCCCCATCCTGTACTGGGGATGCCAACATTGCCCCATCCTGTACTGGGGGTGCCAGCATCGCCCCATCCTGTACTGGGGGTGCCAGCATCGCCCCATCCTGTACTGGGGATGCCCCGTGTGGGATGTTGGGAATCACCCGCCTTCATCCGTGCTCCTACAAAGCAGACCCGGCCCGCCGGGGTGGCCCCGGGGCAGGGATGAGGCCGGACGCGCATCGGGTCGGGCTCTGGGGGCTCCTCTCCAGCCTTTGCTGCAGCTCTGTCTTCCCCAGATGGACACAGGGACGCAGCGGCCGCTGGGACTAACCTCCCCAAGCCATCAGGGAGGGGAGAGGTTTCCAAAAGAAGCCGAAATAACCAGGAACACACAGTTTTTGCAGCCCATTACCACCAGCCACGGCTCTTGTCCACCTCAACCCCATCCTGTGCAAAGGCAGCGGGGCAAGGCCAGGCTGTGCTGTGCCAGCGCTCCCTGCTTTCGGGAGCAGCTGCTGGGAGCCAGGGCAGGGCCCGGGGCAGGGCCGGGGCAGGGCTGGGGCAGGGCCGGGGCAGGGCTGGACTCGGGGCATGGCAGAGCTGGGGCAGGGCCGGGGAAGGGCCGGGTTGGGGGCTCGGCCGGGGCAGGGCTCGGGGCTTTGCCCGGGGCAGGGCCGGGCAGGGCCGGGGAAGGGCCGGGGCAGGGCCGGGGCAGGGCAGGGCAGGGCCGGGGCAGGGGCAGGGCCGGGGCAGGGTTGGGGGCTCGGCCGGGGCAGGGCTGGGGCAGGGCCGGGGCAGGGCAGGGGCAGGGGCAGGGGCAGGGCGGGGGAAGGGCAGGGCCGGAGAAGGGCCGGGGCAGGGCTGGGGCAGGGCTGGGGGCTCGGCCGGAGCAGGGCCGGGGCAGGACTCGGGGCAGGGCCGGGCAGGGTTGGGGGCTCGGCCGGAGCAGGGCCGGGACAGGACTCGGGGCTTTGCCCGGGGCAGGGCCGGGACAGGGCCGGGCAGGGTTGGGGGCTCGGCCGGGGCAGGGCCGGGGCTTTGCCCGGGGCAGGGCCGGGGAAGGGCCGGGCAGGGTTGGGGGCTCGGCCGGGGCTTTGCCCGGGGCAGGGCCGGGGAAGGGCCGGGGCAGGGCCGGGGCAGGGCTGGGGGCTCGGCCGGGGCAGGGCCGGGGCAGGGCCGGGCAGCCGGAGCAGCCTCGCCGAGCTCCAGCCGGGCGGACATCGCCCTCTCCCGCCCGAGCCGGGCGAGCGGAGCCGCCGCTGCACATCCTGGGATTCCGGGCAGCAGGAAGAGCTCAGCCCCAGCGCCCGGAGCTTCCTCCGGCCGCGGCCGCGTCCTTCCAGCGGCACCTGCCCACGGAGCTGCGGCGAGGGGGATTGTAGGGTGGAGCTCCGGGCAAGGCTCTTCCCCCAGAGGGTGCTGGCACTGCCCAGGCTGCCCAGGGAATGGGCACGGCCCCGAGGCTGCCAGAGCTCCAGGAGCCTTTGGGCAGCGCTGCCAGGGATGCCCAGGGTGGGGTTGCTGGGGGGCTGGGCAGGGCAGGGATGGATGATCTTTGTGGGTCCGTTCCAGCTCAGGATATTCTGTGATTCTGTGATTCACCATGGAGCCCAGCAGGGCCTTCCCACCCTGGCCATTCCCCTGCCGAGCTGCAGGAGCCGTGCCTTCGCTTTAACCTCAGCTCTAAACCAGGTTCCAAGCTCCAGCTCCAGCAGGATCCTCCACTGACAGCCCTGAACCACTTCCCACCATCAGGTCTCAGCTGAGGTATCATTTATGACCATCACATACCCAGAGCAAAACACCCTTGGTCTTAAAAAAGATCATCTTTATTTACATTTTTCCAGTTCTTTACATTTGGGGGGTTAAAACCCAGGACAAAAATACTCCCCAGAAGCTGTGGTAAACATGGAAAACTGCGAGTTTACATTTCAAAACCCAGTTATAAATTGCACAGAAGTCTTAGGTTGTACAGAGCCATCACAAATTGTTGTATAAAACCCCAAAATCTGTAAAGAGAACCACAGGAATAAAGAATTACAGCCACGAGTAGTGGTACAAGAAAGGGCACAAGTTTTGTGGGTTTTACCCTGCCAGTCTCTCTTGGGGAGGACAGATGGGACATTCCTGTTGCAGATAGTTGCAAATATTTTAAAATATAGAATAAAACCCAAATAGAGCCTAGAACACCCTGTATCTCCTGTCTTGTGCTGGCTCAACAGGAAAACGTCCTAGCAGAAAATATTTTTACAAAACTCCTGGAAGTTCAGTGGAAAGCTAAAAAAGAATCATTGTCAAAAAGAAAGAAGAGCCTTTGCATCCCCCAACTCCCCTTTCCCCATCTCCTGCAGGCAGTGGGACAGCAGATGCCAAGCAGAGTTTAGTTTAGGACTCAAACAACACTGAAAAAGCTAAAGGTATGGAGGTGGAACATGTGGAGAGTAGGAAAAGAACAAAACCATGAAGGACATAAAAGCAGCAGGGAAAAAAAAAAAAGAACTGATGATATTTTTGGTGTTTTCCATTGGACACCGAGTTTGGAAACAATTAACTCACAAGCTTCTCTTGTGCCCCACTGCTCCCCCTTCCCATTTCAAACAAACTCAAAAACAATTGCTTCAAAGATCTGAGCCAGGAATTAGAATGAATCCCCACCTGCTGAAGTTCTTTCCCCAGAGCTGTGATCAGAAAAATGGGCTTGTCCTCTTTATTTGTGTTCAGCAAGAGGAGGGAGGGACGATCAAGGGCCTAAAGGAGCTCCCCAAGAGGTGGAAGCCAGCGAGGCTGTGGATGGAGGACAGAGGGGTTGATCCTCTCTGGAGAGGGTGAGTCCAAACTCAACTCCAAATCCAAACCAAATACTGGGTTTGCCCCACACCCAAAGCCCTCCCCAAGGACCTGCTGACAGTGCCCTGGGGCCACCCCTGCGCAGGGGATCAAGGAGAGCTGGACCAACCCCTCCATCCTGCAGTGCTGGCCCATTTCAAAGGGCTCCATAGAACATCAGCCACGCTCTTTGTGTCCGGCTTCCCTTCCCTGCACAGCCAAGGCAGGGCAGGAGGGGTGCAAAGCACTGATTGTCACTTGTTATGTCAATTCTCCTGCACAATGAGGCTGCTCAGAGACAGCCCTGGCTGATGGCTGCTGCACCCTGGCCAGAGCCATGTCCCAGGGCTCAGAGCGGCCCCTGCACAGCAGCTGGGCTGGGGAGCAGCCCTGGCCTCCAGAAGGATGAAGACTTCCCTGAGGTGTAGCTCCAGCCCATTCCTGGTGGTGATGGACACTCCTCACCAGACAAGAGTGTCCCCATTTGCTCCCTGCTTTGCAAAGTGTACAGCAGGAGGTCCCAAAGACCAGTTTGTAGGAGATGTAATTTGGGAGAGGGAGTTTAGGTGCAGAGGAGCACTGCAGAGCCAGGGCACAGCACGGGCTGCGTGGGGGCTCCCTCCTGCACAGCCTCCACCATGGATGGGACATTCCCAAACAAAGGTGGAACAAGGACATTCCCATAACAAAGGTGGAACAAGGATATTCCCATAACAAAGGTGGAACATTCCCAAACAAAAGTGGAACAAGGAGGACAGCTGCTGGCTGGGAGTCTGGAAAAACAGCCCAGTGGCTCTGGCCACAGCAATCAAACAGCAATCTCATTTTCTAGCCAAGGAGCATGGGCTGGACACATCAGCAGCAGCTCAGCCCCAGGGATGGAGAAGGAGCTGGGAGACCAGTGCTGCTCCCAGCACTGCCTGCCTCTCCCAGAGCCTGCCTGGGCCAGGAGCCTGCAGCCCAGCCCAGCAGGTCCAGAAGCATTGACAGCTCAGAGGAATTTTTCCAGGGGTGTGGAAGGGATTTGGGTTCAAGGATTTGCACAGCCAACAGCAAGGAAGGCCATGGAGCTGCAGACTGAGCCAGGCAAGGCAGGTTCAGCCAAGTGGGAGGAAGAGGAAGAGCACTGGGGAAGAGCTGTACCTGCCTTTGGCCCATTGTGGAAGAAGAATGCTGCTCATGGCAGGCTGGACCACCCAACAAAGGAGAGTCTGAACCACGGAAGCTGGGCAGAAGCATAAGCTGAGAAGAGAATGAAGAAGGATCTTTGTGTCTGAGACACAGATCACACCCCAGGCTACCTGCAGTGACAACATTGAGGCAACACCTGCATGCTTCAGACATGGGATGACCAAAGTGGGTTGTGGGGAGGAGCCTTCTTCCACTTTCAGTAAGTTTATTCCAAATGGCTCTTTAGGAGCTGGGGCTGGTGGTCTCCAGCCCTTCCAGCCAGACCCTGGCTATGCCATCTCCATCCTCCTAAAGGCAGAGTCTGCTCTCCCCCTGCTCCCCTGCCAGCAGGGAGCACTGCCCAGGACTCCTGGGCCACTTGGACAAATCCTGGCTTTGGGACACAGGGCCTGGGAAGCAGCAGTGCAGTGACTGCTCTCTCCAGAGCCAACCCACATGGTGCCAGATTCCCTCCAGCCATGGGGAATTTTGAGCCTGGCACTGTGGTCAGGTCACACCGTGTTTGTTTTCCCCAAGCTGCCTTGGCAGAGTTCACCACCCTTCCTGATGAGAGCAAAAAAACTTCATTTTTTAAGAAATCAGCAAGGTGCATTCCTGATTTGGCATGAACAGGCACATGGATCAGCATCAGAAATGGATGAAAAAGCACAGCATTTCTCATATAATAATTTATTAAATACAGCATTAAAATTTGTATTTCTGAATTCAATCATTAAAAACAACTTCATCTCATATATATATATATATATTTTATATATATTCAGGGACAATGACAGTCACTCTATCATCATTGGTGCATGTTGTGCCAGCACTGCTCAGAATGGCACCTTTGCTACACTACCCTTAAAGCAGTTCAATGCTTAAAAAAAAATAAAATAAAAAGCATTTGCAAAGAAAGAGTGCAAAGCAGGGCCTGTCCCAGCTGCCTGAAGGGTGTGCAGAGGTGGCTGAGCAAGGAGGCAGCAGCTGGAAATGCTCCTAAAGGTCTGTCGGGTATTGCCTGCCCAGCCTGGGGCCGTGTGGGGACCAGCTCTGAGGTGCCAAAGATCTGGAGGCCACAACCCCAGCCTGGTTGGGCACCTGTGGCTCTGAGGGATGTGGCTTGTGGTTCCCTCAGCTTGGGCAGTCAATGCTAAACAAGGTATGGTGGGGGCAAAAAGCACAAAAAGAAAAATTGCAAGAAAACCCAGCTTGTTCCCCCAGCTGCCAGGGGCAGCAGAGGCTGCAGCTCCCCACGGGTTGTGTTCATTGTCACATTCTGCTCAAGCCCAGGGGACACACAGCAAACCAGTGCCACCACAGCCCCCTGGCCCAGGCAGGGACAGCCACTCCCAGGGACAGCCCCACAGAGAGGGGGGGATGCCACAGGCAGACTCAGAGGTAGCATCAGACCGACTTTTGTGATTGATGGTCACTTAACTGCAGCCTGGGAGGAGAGGGCACCCTGCAGGGACATGGAGTGCGGTCCTCCTGCTCCAGAGTGAGCAGCGCTGCTGTCCTGTGTGCCAGGGCCCAGCAGTGAGCAAGGGTGGGCTGTGTCCCACAGGGCGCTGTGGGGAGAAGGACACCCCATCCCACACCAGGACCTTCCCCAGAGCTCACCAGGGCTTATCAGCAAGTGTGCCCACGAGCCCCCCTGTGCCCACGGCCACTGACACTGCCATCACTCCCCCCACAGCTCAGGTACAGCGAGGGCTTGTGCTTTTGGCTTTTTTAAAGTCCCTGACCTTCCAAACCTGCTTACTCCAAAAAATCTCCTGCTACCCTTAGGACCTCTGAGGACAAGGAGGAAGGGCTGTCAAAACCATTCGTGGAGACCACACAGCCCCTAAAAGAGGAGAGCAAGTCCACAGAGGCCAGCCTTCCCTTAGAGTGGGGCTGTGCCAAGTCAGGAGTGTTTCAGATAAGGCATCGCAGGTGCTTTTATCTGAGGATGTGGCTTGGGTTCCCTCAGCTTGGGCACTCAATGCTAAACAAGCTATGTGGGGGGGAAAAGCACAAAAAGAAAAATTGCAAGAAAACCCAGCTTGTTCCCCCAGCTGTCAGGGGCAGCAGAGGCTGCAGCTCCCCACGGGCTGTGTTCATTGTCACATTCTGCTCAGGCCCAGGGGACACACAGCAAACCAGTGCCACCACAGCCCCCTGGCCCGGGCAGGGACAGCCACTCCCAGGGACAGCCCCACAGAGAGGGGGGGATGCCACAGGCAGACTCAGAGGTAGCATCAGACAGACTTTTGTGATTGATGGTCACTTAACTGCAGCCTGGGAGGAGAGGGCACCCTGCAGGGACATGGAGTGCGGTCCTCCTGCTCCAGAGTGAGCAGCGCTGCTGTCCTGTGTGCCAGGGCCCAGCAGTGAGCAAGGGTGGGCTGTGTCCCACAGGGCGCTGTGGGGAGAAGGACACCCCATCCCACACCAGGACCTTCCCCAGAGCTCACCAGGGCTTATCAGCAAGTGTGCCCACGAGCCCCCCTGTGCCCACGGCCACTGACACTGCCATCACTCCCCCCACAGCTCAGGTACAGCGAGGGCTTGTGCTTTTGGCTTTTTTAAAGTCCCTGACCTTCCAAACCTGCTTACTCCAAAAAATCTCCTGCTACCCTTAGGACCTCTGAGGACAAGGAGGAAGGGCTGTCAAAACCATTCGTGGAGACCACACAGCCCCTAAAAGAGGAGAGCAAGTCCACAGAGGCCAGCCTTCCCTTAGAGTGGGGCTGTGCCAAGTCAGGAGTGTTTCAGATAAGGCATCGCAGGTGCTTTGATAGTAAAGCAGTTAGTGTTGACTACAGTACTGGAACGGGCTGCTCCCAGGGCACAGGGCCACATCCAGCTCTCCAGCACTGGCTGCAGCAGCAGGAGACTGTTCAGTTTCCCTGACCTCTCCTACACGCATGCAGGCTGCTCTGGCTGCCCTTTTTGGGTTTTTTACCCCCTCCCTAGAAAGAGACTTCAAAAGCCCAGGCTGGGATGTGGCAGTTCCCCCCCAAAGCAGCCAGAGAGACAAGAAGACGCCTTGTGCTGTACCAGACTGTGCCACAGGCAGGTGCCCCGTGGTGCCAGGGTGGGCAGTGCCAGCGGGGTCGGAGCAGGGGAGGGCTAATTGCCATTGCTGATGCTGGAGTTGGCACTGCTGCAGCTCTGCTCGTAGGATGGAGGTGCCTCTGTGGGGGAAAGGAAGAATGAGAGAGGTTATGGTGAGTTTGGGAGGTTCCCTTCACCCCAGTCTGTGTAACCAACCCACCAACACACACTCCCTGCCAGGGCCCCACAGCCTGCCCAGCTGAGGTACAGAGGCTTTGTAGGGTTGGAGCCAGCCAGTCCCATCCCTGCCCTGATGCCCATGGAGGTTAAAATCACCACCTCACAGTTCTGTTCTGTTCCTCCCTTTCTTTCCCAAGCATCCTCCTTGGTCTTCCAGCACCTCCAGATCACTCGTGCTCCGTGTGCCCCAACCCAGGGATGAAGTAACACACGGAGTGTTCTGTTACCCCAGTGCAAAGAGAGGGGCTGATTTGGGTACAGCTGTGCTAACACACACTGCTGGCCCTGCCACCCCAGCACAGCTCCAGGAGTCCAGCACAGCTCCAGGAGTCCAGCACAGCTCCAGGAGTCCAGCACAGCTCCAGGAACCCAGCACAGCTCCAGGAGTCTAGCACACACTGCTGGCCCTGCCACCCCAGCACAGCCCCAGGAACCCAGCCCTCACTGCTGGCCCTGCCAGCCCAGCATGGCTGCAGGATTCCAGCACACTGGGATTTCCCCGAGCTGCTCCACCCTGGACACTTTCTCAGCTCCCACCCCCACAGCTTCAGACCAGCTGCAGGCCCACTCCAAGTCAGACAGAAGATTTCAGTGACATCATTTTCCTGGCTATGCTCCCACCAGCCTCACCACAAGCCAAGAAGTTTTTCTATCAGTGGGAGGCTGAAAGCTCTTTTAAGAACAGGGAGATCCTCTCACAACGAGCCCAGGGCAGGCCTGGGCATGGATGTGGGAAGGACAGCTGGCTTTTACAGCTGGAAGAGGGGACTCCTCCAGAGGCTAAAGCAGACAGAGAGATGTCACAACCCCTCTGACAGCAGCCTGCAGCAGACTGACTGAATCCCCAGATTCCCAGCAGTTCACAGCCTGCAGAGACTGCTGATAGCAGCTGTTTCCCCCCAGCTGCAGATCCCAGGAGTGCTGCTCACCATAGGGGTATCCCCACGTGCTGTACTCTGGGGGCAGGATGAGTGAGCTGGCTGTGGGGACAGGCACCACGTTCCCCTCAGCATAGTAGGGGACAGTGGCCCCTGTGGACAGGCAGAGTGTGGGGTGGTTTGGGGAGCCCGTCTGCTCCGAGTCCGCCCGAATCTCCTGGAAGCTCAGTCCTGGGGCATAGCTAAAGGGCTGCTGCTGGGAATGGCTTTTGGTGGGGATGGAGACATTGTCCATGGGGTGATAGCCACTGGCAGCCTCCTCTTCCTCTGGGGGGGCACTGGGGACCACCACAGATGGGATGTGCTGGATGGAGCGGGAGGGGCTCAGTGGGACCCTGTTCACAGCAATGTTTCCAATGTAGATGGGGAGAGTGACAGAAACCTCTGGAGACTTGAGGGAAACCTGGAAGAGAAGAGAAAACAGTGGCATCCTCATGATACATGGCAGTGGGAAGGTTCACCTGATGCCTGGAGCACCCAGACCACAGTGCTCAGCCTGGGAGGGGGCACAGAGCCATGGCCCAGCCCAGGGATACTCCAAATCAACTCACCTGGATGTAGTAGTCAATGTGGATGAGGCTGCAGCCCTGCAGAATGGACTGGGGCAGTGCTGGAACCAGGATCTGCTCCTTCCATTCTGCATGTTTCCAGGCTTTCACCCCTGAGCCTTCCACCTCGGCGATGGTCCTCAGGTCGTAGATCCAGCGCTTGGATTTGTAGGCCACTTTCTGCACAGACAGGAGGAAACACAGCTGGCTCAGAGGCTGCAGGTGGTCTTCTGTCTCCCACAAATGTAAACCAGGACACAAACCCACCCAACTGCTTTGTCAAACAGGCACAAGCACAGATATAAGAGGCATGTTCCAGACTGGAATACCCTTGTTGTGTGACAGTCTGAGCAGGGACAAGCAAGACAAGTTCTAGGTCCTCTTTCCCCAGGAAGGTAGAGAGGACCAGAGGTGGAGATTTGGCTGCCCCGGTTTCACAGAGGCCTCCATGCTGGGAGCAGCAGCACAGGGCAGAGGATGGCCCCACTGGGCACCCACCTGGAGCAGACTGGCCACCACAGCGCCGGTGTCGCGGCCGGACTTGTTCTCAATGTCCGTGCGGAGCTGGATGGCCTGGCCCACGATGTAGCCCTTCAGGTCAGACGTGGCTGTCAGGATGATGTTGCCACTTTTCACAAGCTTGTAGTTGAACTTCTTGGTGATGGACATGGTGTTGGGCTGCTGCAGGACGGCAGAGAAGGAGGTGTTGGCTCAAGAGAGTCAGAGAGCCTCCAAGAAAACACTCAAGAGATTCAAAATAAACAAGCAGAAATATTTGTTTCTAAGAGGATGCAAAGAACCAGCAACATGGCAATACCACAGACAACAGGTCTCACTTCTCCAGCCCCACAGATCTACTGTCCTATTAGTTGCTTTTTCCTCCAAAGTAAGTTCCCCAAACCCAAGTATCTCCAAGCACCTGAAGCTGTTGGCCAACATGTTTCTCTGCATGCTGAAAATTCAGATAAACCTTTCAAAGTAACACACACAAGGGTCAGAAATCACCTGGAGTAGGTACTGACAGCAAGGCAGGAGAGATGGGGAGCCCTTGTCCTGCTCTTGCATAGTCACAGCACGCAGTCAGAGCTGTCCAGCCACTCAGTGACTCCTCAGACAGCAGGACAAGGACAAGTGCTGAAGTGTTGGCATTTCCAGCCATGCCCCTCCTCGTTCTTACCTCGATGTCAGGGATGTCATTCAGGTTGAGAGGGCAGAGAACGTAGAAGATCTTGTTGCATTTGTAGTCCTTGGAGAAGCGAGGTGTGTCTATCACAGCTTTCACCTGATGCAGGACCTTGCCAAAAGGGCCTTCAAATGATGTAGGAGCAGAAGCTGGAGTTGAGAGAGAAAGAAGAGGTCATAAGGCTGAGCCAGGCCAGTTTCTGAACTGGATGCAAAATCCAAGGCTTACAGGGAAGGGCCTTCAGCCACTTTTCTGCATCTTACCTGGCAGCAGGAACTGGAAGGGAAAGTTGTGCTCTCCAGCTGTCAGGACCCCTGTGGAAACAAGAGTGAAGTGTACATGGGACAGGACCTTGGAATGTGTGATCTTCTGGGAGAGAGAGGCCACCACCCAGGGAATCACACACCACCTGCTCTGCTGCCTACAGCCACTGGACAGCTCCAGATCCCATGGGCAGTGCTTGAGCCAACAGCAGCACCTGCTGCCACCCACCCCTCCTTGGCACAGGAGAGGTTCTGTAGGAAGATATCCTGTAAATTAGGACATTTGGGGCAGGCTCTAAGGGATCCCAGTGCCACAGCATGTGGTTATCCCAGGCTGTTGACACAGGACACAGAACAGGGCTGCTGTGGGTTTATTTTCCCTCAAGTCTTCCCCCTGCCAGAAAGTCAGGGGGAATGTGAGAAATCACAGGCAGTGTCTGAGGGCGGTAGGGAGTTCTGGTGGACATCAAGCCACTCCACCCTCAGCCACCAAGGGCCATCAAGCCTCATACCAAGCTCTTCACAGACTGCACAGGGTTCAGGAGCTGGAACCAGAGGTCCACCACCGCTGGACCCCAGAAGGAACCTGCAATACCTCAGCCTGGCTGCTGAGACAACAGGAACTCAGAAAAACATTGCCACAACATTAACCTTGGCACTTATTTCCTTCAACCACTGCTCTGCAACAGCCTCGAGGGCCCAGGGCAGAGCCAAGATCCAGTGCATGGCTAAAACAACAGATCCCTACTCCCCAACTCCATCCATCCTCCAACACTGCCAGATTCCCTCCAGGGCAGTGTGACAGCTGAACTGAACCCACAGTGTGATCCAGCAGCTCCTAAAGTTGCCTTCAGTAAGAAAACCACCGAGGTTTATCCATATTTGTTAAATCCATGCATACACAAGAGGTTTTGTTTTTAAAGTGGCAGAGCTGAGAGGGAGACCTGGATGCCCGGTAAATCGAGCTGTGTTTGTTCTGCTTTGCAGGATCATTGCTGGAGGTACCAGAGCCCAGCTCTGGCTGGTGCTTTTGTTGTTGCAAGACAGAGGAGGCAGCTTGCCCGTTAGCAACGCTGGCTCTGCAGAGCTGACAGAAATCGAGTCCTGTCGTCAGGGGATTAAATGGATTACATGGAAGGGGGAGGTGGGAAGGAGAAGAGTAAATCCCCCCCCACTGACACAGCAGCCCAGGCAGGACTTGGTGCATCATTCATGCTATGAAAAGTGAGATCTCTGCCTCTCTGCTCGCTCTGCCACCCCATGGGGATGGGGCACAGTGAGTGTGTCCTGCCCACAGTGCAGGGACAGAGGGATAAACAGTCCAACACGGATCCAATCATGGATCCCTGCAAAGGGACAACAGCAGAGATGGCTATTTGTACTCTTTGGCCTCACAGAGAGGAGCAGGATTTGCCCACTGCCATCACCTCCCTGCAGATTCCCCTCCTGTTCCCCAAGCAAACCCGAGCTATGTAGGCTAAAATGCAGCACCCGGCGCTGTCACCAGGTGGAGGCACCAAGCCAGGCTGTGCCCTCGCTGCCAGGGCTGGTGCTCAGAGCTGGGCAGGCCTCGAGGCAGCTGTGGGACACCTCTCCTGCTCCCTCCTGGGCAGCCTGGCTCAGTAAAGGTGCCAGGTGAGGTGCAGGAGGTGCCTTGGCTGCTTGGGTCCGGGATAAAGCCTGGTTAATGGGAATGACTCGACGAACCCAGCCCTTGTTTGCTGCCCTGAGGGTTTCTGTCTTTTAACAGGCACCATTCAGCATTGATCTTACACCCATTATCCCTATTTTAGAAAGCAAATGGGTAACTGGAATACATCGACTGTCCTGTGCAGCTTCTGCATTGCAGTACAGCAACTCTGCACCTGACAAGGAGTGGGAGCAAGTGCTGTTCCTGCCCTGCACAAGGGAGGGAGGTGGGAACTCCAGAGGGCAGTGGTCACTGAGAATTTCCACCAGAATTCCCAGCTGTGACAGGCAGAGCCGCACATGAAGGTGCAGGCAGCAATTCTGGGTCTCCTACTGGGAGCATGAAAGTTCACAGCCTTTCCAGGACCCTTAGGATGAGCCCACAGACTCCACCAAGTAAAAGTCCCTACTCTACAGGGGATAGGGACTGCCTATAACAGGCAGCACCATCCAAGAAGTCATTTCTCTCCAAGTCCTGCCCAGCTCAGGTGCACCAACAGAAAGTTGGGCTGGAAGTGAACCTGTGAGCACTTTCACAGTTTCTAACCCCACAGCATCACTGAGCATGGCCATGAACTCTCCCAGGAACACGTGTGGGCAGCATCACCCTCAGAGGAGGTGGTTTGGCTCTCAGAGCCACCATGTGGCTCACTGGCAGTTTCTGCACAGGTAGCCCAAGCTCTGAGCAGGGCCCCAGATGGGAACTGCCCACAGGTCAGCCTAGAGCAGCCTGATGGTCCTGACCAAGCCCAAGTGCCCAGTGTTCTGTTGGCTGTGACCCCCTGAACAGCCTGCAAACCCCTCCTGCAGCTCCTGCCTGCAGCAAGCTGCCCACAAGGGCTGGAAAAGGCCCTTCCTGCTCTGTGCAGCCAGACAGGAGTTCCCAGAGCAGCCACCCCAGACTGCAGCTGTTCCTGCCACAGTTCACACAGACCAAGGGCGCCACAGAGCCCTGAGCCAGGCCTGAGCTGAGCAGGGGAGCACAGTGAGCCCTGCTCTCCACTCCATGGAGCAGGGACATGCTGCAGGTGACCAAGAACAACTCTTGTTTGCAGACCACTCTCCTTCCCCCAAGAGGGAGAAGCATCTTTAGGCATCCTCAGTATCCCAGAGTGGACATTCCAAGGCACCCACTGGTGCAGAAAGGAGCTCAGTGCCAGGGCTATTTCACAGACAAGGGTTAACAAAATTAAGATGAAGGAAAGCCAGTGGTCCTGACTGAGATAGGAGACTCCTGTGAAAGAACAGGCATGATCCAGAGTGCCTGGCATAGTGACAAGGTGACAAGGTAGCAGAGCCCACAGGTGAGCTCGGGTCCTGCCTGCCCCCACTGCAGGAGGGAAGGCAGATATTCAGCAGCAATCTGGGCTCCTTCTTGCTTCTCCTGGCAGAGGCTCCTCCAGCACGGGCACAGCAAAGGCTCCATCTGCAGCTTGGAATTACACGACCATTTCTGTCTTCTGCCTGGTGGAAAGTTGGCAAATCCCAAACCAAGCACCCTTACAATGGGAAGGGAGGTGGCAACTGCCTCTAAACTCTCCAGCTGGGAACTTTGCTCCAAAAGGCTGAGCTTCCATTTCCAAATGCTGACTAATCTTGCTATAATAGGGGAAATCTGCAACTTCCCTTGTCCCAGCTTCCCTGTGAGCATGGGCAGGGCACAGACTGACCTTGAACCAACACCCAGGTACTTCTGCCATGGAAAACAGGAGCAAACTCAGCTCCCTGCAAGGGACACCTGCAGTGTCAGACCAGCACAGCCACCGTGCTGGTGACACAGGGCAATGTGTGTCTCACCAGACCTTGAACAAATCCCCAGATCACAGCAGGGGAGATGCAGCACCAGGCAGAGTGTCCAGAGCCATCCCAAAGCTGCATCCCCTGTGCAATTCCAGCATCCCAGCAGCGAGGGGAACACACAGACCATGGGGAGCCACTCATCACCCCTGTCCCTCCAGCCCAGACAGCTTCAAGCACTCAGGAGATTTAATGTGCTAATTCCATCTGCAAGTGGACCTTGCAACAGAGCCTGTTGCTGGCAGCAGGCAGGGGTGAGCTGGTTTCCAACCATGGTGGGGGCCCGTGGCCATCCCCACACCTGGGAAGAGCTGCCCTTTCCATGCTCCTCCAGAACCAGAGGCCTTGCCAAAGCACTCCCCAGCCTGGGCAGGGCACAGCAGGGCAGCAGGGGCTCAGCACTGCTCCAGGGGGCATTGAGACCCCTCAAACAGGGGCAGCTCACAGACCCTGTGAGGGGACAGGGCTGTGCCAGCCACACCAAGCCAGCACCTCCCCATTCCCAGAAGCCAGAACAAAGGCCACAGTGTCCTCGGATGCAAAAAAGCTTTTCCTGAAGTTTATGTGCAGCTAAAAATACCTTGAGAAAGTCATCAGGCAGCAGAGGCAGCAGGCTTAGCAGGGTTCTGCTGTGGGGCCATACCTGCAGCATCCTGTCCCCCTGATAGGAGTGAAGCCAGCAGAGATTGGCCACCCCCGCACAGCCTTGGGGAACTTCCTCCAGAAAACTCCTGCAGGGAAAGAAGCTGCAGCCCCAGACAGCCTGGAGAAAAACTCACATGCAGATTGCAGGAGCAGTAACAGCACACTCCTAGTGCAGAAGAACCTTGGAGATGTCCCTGACTCCAGCAGAGTTAGGGCTGGTGTCTCTCATTCATGGCTCAGCTGCTCCACACTGGGACTGGGGTTATTCACTTGTACCACTGGATGTGGAGGAGTCCTGGAACATTTCATTTACAGAAAAGAAATGCCTCGATCCAGGGGGCTGATGCCAAGTCTTCTGGATCCCCTGGAGACACTGGGTTCCACCCAGAGAGACCCTGCCAGGCTGAAGGGGCTGGGCCTGGGAGAGCCTTGGGAAGTTTGACAAGGCCAAGTGCAAGGTCCTGCACCTGGGCCAGAGCAGTCCCAAGCACGAACACAGGCTGGGCAGAGAACGGATGGAGGAAAGGCCTGAGGAGAAGGGCTTGGGAATGGTGGTGGATGAGAAGCTCAGTGTGCCCCAGCCCTGTGTGCTGGCCCCAGAAACCCTCCTGCCCCGGGCTAATCCCAGCATGGGCAGCAGGAAAGGGGGGACTCAGCCCCTCTGCCCTGCTCAGACCCCACCTGCAGAGCTGCCTCAGCCTTGGGGCCCAGCACAGGGAGGAGCTGGAGCTGCTGCAGAGATCCAGAGGAGGCCATGGAGGTGCTGCAGGGCTGGAGCCAGGCTGGGAGAGCTGGGGGTGCTCACCTGGAGAGGAGAAGCTCCAGAGAGAGCTCAGAGCCCCTGCCAGGGCCTGGAGGGGCTCCAGGAGAGCTGGAGAGGGACTGGGGACAAGGGATGGAGGGACAGGACACAGGGAATGGCTCCCACTGCCAGAGGGCAGGGATGGATGGGATATTGGGAATCAGGAATTGTTCCCTGGCAGGGTGGGCAGGCCCTGTGGCTGTCCCTGGATCCCTGGCAGTGCCCAAGGCCAGGTTGGATGGGTATTGGAGCAGCCTGGAACAGTGGGACATGTCCCTGCCCACAGCATGGAGTGGAACAAGGTGATCTTTAAGGTCCCTTCCCACCCAAAGGTCTCCCTGCGCTCACTGCAAACCAGCACAGCGCTGCACCACTGCATGGCAAAGCTGCCACCATCTCACCCACGGGGGCTGAAATGACCCCATGTCTGCATTTACTCTGTGAAACAAATGATCCAAGTCCACTTCACTCCTCCACAGCTGCTGAAAGTGCCTGGGCTCTGCTCTGAGCAGTGACCCTGCCCAGGCAGAGGTGGCAGCCACAGAAATCCCCAGCCCTCCAAAGCCATCATCCCTCCAGACCGAGGGGAAGCTCCCTGCCCACACCCTGCCCTGCCTGCAGCTGGCCAAGGGCTGGGAAATGCCCTCCAGCAGCCTCTGCCTGGCACAAGAGCAGGGCTGGGGCTCAGGGGGAGCCAGCCCCACAGGAACGAGGACCCAGCCCTACCTACCGTGTCCCACCCACCTTCCCAGGGCTGTCTGGCAGCTTTCTGTGCAAACAGTCTGGTCTGGTGGGGCCTGCTCTGCTGGGCTGCACGTTCCAGCCAGTGCCACTGTGGGGACACTTGCCAAATCCTCCTCCCAGGCTGGCTGCCCCAGGGTCCCTGTCTGGAAGTCACAGGTGGTCACAGCCACCATGACAAAACAGGAGCTCCAGGGGAGCAGAAGGGAGGCAGGAGATGCTTTGGTCACACAATAGGCTCAGGTGAGGCTCATTCCCCTCCTGTGAAGGCTCACACTGAGGGGTGCTGGGACAGCCAGCCCAGATGTGACACCCAGCAGGCTGCAGGACAGGAACCAGAGTGTGGCACAGCACACACCTCTGCCTCACCAGGCTCCACCCACAGCTACACACAGCAAAAGAGGTGAATAATCCTGTTTATTCTCCCTCTAACCCCCAAAGAGAAGGGTGATATCAGCTCTGTAGCCGCCTCTAGGAGCCTGGAAAGTGTCCACACACCCCAGGCACAGGAGACAGGAGTGGCTGAAATGGGGCTCCTGCCCCAAGCCCTGTCCCTCCCCACCAGTCCCTGCCAGGCTCTGCTCCCTCCTGGATGCTGGAATGGGAGCAGGCTGCACCTTTGGAGCACACAGATTTTTTGGTTCCTCTAGCAGAGAACAGCAGGCCAGACCATATGGCAGTTTCTCCCTGGCTATTTAACAAGTGATGCATTGGCTGTGTTGGCCAATTCAAGGAGTACAGAACGGTACCTGGTGCCTGTGGCCCCTGTAGCAATGTGGCTCTTTCCTCCTGCTGCCTAAAGTCAGCCCTGGGGAAGGCAAGCTCCCCCAAAGGTGCTGAGTTAGACTGATTCTGATGTTGCTGATGCACAGCTTGAGTACTCTCCTCTCCAGGCTGTCCAGACAGAGAGCAGGAAAGCAGAAGGTTTGTGTTTTCCACTCTGGGGAGAAGAAATGAGCAGCCCTAGCTCAGCACTGTGCCCAAGTGCCCAGCTACAGGCAGAGATGTCAGGGTCACTGCAGTCCCAGCACCCTGCTCAGCCCTGTCCTGCCCCCTCCCCTCATCCACCTTTGCAGCCAGAAAACTGAATATTAGATATAAGCAAGGGGCCAGAGCTCTTTAGCTCTCAGGAGGCTCTATCAGCATTAATTCTGTGCCAGGGCACTTGAGGTGACGCTGAGCCACTGCAGCTTTAGCACAGGACTCAACTCAGCCTCTGGTGAATGGAGTTAATACAGGGGATTACAAACTGCAACAAAGGAGGGGAAATGCACACATTTGCTCGTGCCATCAGCAGGCACAGGTGCCACAGAGGGAGCAGCCAAGAGCCAGAAGAGCAACCTGCCAGCAAGCACAGGCAAAGCCAGGAAAGCCTCGGTGCGCAGCTCCAAGCAGCTCTCCTGCTCTGTGTGGCAGTGATGGAGCACAGCCCCAGCAGGCTCCACACTCCCTTTCAAGGCAGCAACTCTCATGCTCCAGCTCTGCAAACACACAAACACACAGCAGGAACAACCCCCCATGGGTAATGATGCTGAGATCAACCTTTCTGTAACACAGGAGGTGCTGCAGAGCACTCAGCACTGAGGTGAGGGCTCCACTGCTCACAAACCCCTGTGTCAGCAGCTTCCAGAGACATTCTCAATGAATTAGCAGGATCTGGCAGTGTGGCAATGCTGCAAAAACCCCAGAGGATTAACTGGTCTATTGAGGCAAGAAATTGGGAAGTGCTGAGGAAGCTGCTGTGACCCAAGGCAACTGCAGAGCCCTCAGCGTGGCTTTCCTGGGCTGAACCTGCAGCTGCTGCTCCCGAACCCAGCAGCACAGAGTGGCCAGGAGCTGGCACCAGAACATCCTTAGTGCCTCACCAGTGCCCATGCCCTCACCCTGCTGCTCTCACCTGGGCAGGGGCTGTCCAGGAGCATCACCTGCTGCTCTGAGACCTCCTGCTCACACACAACAAGCTGTACAACTCTCACAGTTCTGTTTAGTCAGGTCACCAAGATTTTGAAATTCAGCTGGGAGCCAGGATTGTTACCCTGTGCCAGCTGCTGGCCATGAAGGTGTTGTGCCAGGCCGGCAGAGAACCACCCCAGGGAAGAGGTGATGCACAGCTGCCCCTTTTTAGCTCTGTGCAAGAAATCTGCCAGCAGAGGAAGCATGTGGAGCTGCCAGGAAATCCCTGCAGTGCCTTCAAGCTAACTAACAAGCTGCCAAAAGAAAGGTCAGCTGGAAATTACAGCCAGCTCCCTGCATGAGTTCAACTCAGGTACAAGGAGGGAATGAAAAAAACCAAAACTCTACTTTTGCATGCACAAACCCTTGCACGGGGCAAGAGCTGTGTGTGCAGCTGGAGATGCAGGGAAGGGACAGCCCCACGGGGGTACAGGCGCATGATGGACCTGCTCCTCTCTGCCTGAACAAGGGCACAGGCACAGCAGGGAGGGGGAGAGGAGCAGGAGGCTCTGCAGAGTGAATCACTCCATTATATTGGAGCAAGAGAAGCAGCTCTGTGTCCCAGAGCTGGGTACAAGCGGTGCCATTCTGTGCTCGCTGCCACTTGATCCCTGCACTGCTGACACCTACAGAAAACCCTGCAGCCCCCACCCCTCTTTGCCTTTCTTTGCAAAAGGAAAAATCAACACCAGCAAGCAATCAAAGTCCAAGTGGGAAAAGTAAATACCCTCTTAGCCTCCCCTGCAGGAGGCAAGTAACAACCCCCCCTGGGAGCCCTTGGTGGCTGAGTGACCTCTGTGGCACAGCAGCAAACAGAGCAGTGAGAGGCTCTGCAGCAGCTGGCACACTCCACACTTCCCAGCAGCTTTGATGTAAAGAGCCTGAGTTCATTAAACCGTTGGCCTGTGTGTGATTGCCAAGGCTACAGCACAATCCCCCGGGGCTGCCTGCAGCTCCTGCCCAGCCCCACCAGAGGCTTGCCTGGGGCACAGTGGGGACAAGCCCTGAGGGGAGCAGGGTCCTCTGCAGCAGCACGTATCACCAACCTGCTCCAGTGGCACAGCCAGGTCCTGCACACCCTGTTCCAAGGTGGGGAGAGAATGGAAAGTGCCTTAAATAAGTGCCAAAGTGGGCATCTGGGTTATTTCAGGGCCTGCCTCCTTTTTCACGCAATGAAAAAACCCCAGAGCAGTGTGTAATACAAAAAGCAGTGTGTAATACAAGCAGCAGCTGATGCCAGAGGACGAGCTGCCCCCTCACTCATTTCAATGCAAAGGTGTGTGGGAGGAGAAGTGTGGAGTCACTCTTGGAGGCTTACAGAGGCAATCTGAGCCTCGACAGTTTTGCAAACCTCCTCTCCCCTTCCCCCCACGTGTCCTCAAAGAGCACAGATCGGTGTTTTTGAAAGTTACTGCTCAGGATGTGGGAAGGCATAGAGTGAGGCAGGCTGTTTGTCAGGCTGAGCCTGCCTCCCTGCACCACCTCCTGATGCCAGCACAGCAGTGGCACCACTGGAGCTGAGCCACTCACCAGCAATGGGCAAGACAGAGCCCCGTTCTCTGTGTGGCCTTGGGGACATCTGGGATCCTTCCTCAATCCAGTCCAATGCCATCAGACTGCATGAGTCCCTTTCAAGAGAGCTGGGGATGGTGTCAGAGGACAGCCTGGGCACACCCTCTGCCCCAGGGCACAGCCTGGCAGCCAGTTTCCCCCCAGCAGGGACTTGCTGCTCCTCCTTACCTTCTTTTTAAATGCACTTGTTCAAAAGGAAGAGGTAACAGCATTGCTGTAGTGGTGGCAAGGCAAGAACAGAAGAGTCCTCTGGGGCAGAAGCAAATTCCTCCCTTCCTCGACTCATTTTCAGCAGGGGCATCCCCAGTGTGGCTAAGGCCTCTGGGGACATGGCAGGAAAGCCCCTCCACCTGACACCGGGGCCTCCCACAGTCCCACCGTGCCTGCTGCTGTTGGCTTTGTGGTGGGAAAAGGTGGGCACAGCCAAGCCACACCTGGAGTGACAGGCAGGGATCCACCCTGGGGGTTTTTATGGTTTTTATTCCTCTGCAGGACCATACCAGATGCCACCACAGTAACCTTTGCTTGTGGTGCTGTGTCACAGGTGGCTGCTGGTGCTGGCCAGGGAAGGAGCTGTGTGCTGGTGCTCCTTTAGGAGCCCTTGCTTGGAAATGCTTCCAACTCACCCAGCTCACCCTGGGCTCCTGCCATCACCACCAGTGACCTCCCCACCCCACAGCCCAAAAGCCAGCAAGCCAGCCTGCCTCAGTTTCCCCTGCCAGCCGGGTCAGCCCTGCAGGGAGGCACCCAGGAACACCCACATGGGACATTCCATCTGTCTGGAGCTCCTTCATGCTTTTTTCAGGAAAGGCCAGGGCAGCTGAGAGCTATTCCTGGAAAGCCTAAAAATGCCACGGCTGAGTCAGCGCCGAGGCTCTGCCTGCACCAGGCCATGGAGGGCTCCCCCAGCACAGCCCTGCAGGGCTGAGCTGTGCCAGGACACTGCTGCCAGCAGCCCCTCAGAGGAGGCAGACAGACAGACAGGCAGGCAGACAGACACAGAGGCAGGGAGGTGGAGGAGCAACCCAGACACGCATCAATGTCACAGGGAGGGCTGTGACAGCAGACAGCTCTCTCTGTCCCTGCGCTGCAGGCTGGAGCAGTGCCAGCCCCCAGGGCTTTTGTTCCACATCCCTGCAAGCCAGCACAGCAAATGGCAGGGTCAGCTTCAAAGCCATCTCTGCTGGTGGACTCGGGTCTAAAGCCAGCATTGACATTGTCCCTTCCATCTCCACCCCACTGCTCCCCTTCCACCCTCCCAGGGGCCCAGCTGTCCTGTCTGGGTGCAGACATGGGGCAAACCTGCAAGTCCAGGGCAATAATTCCTGAGCATGAAGGGCAAATCCCCCATGGCTGCAATCCCCACACACACAGGGACTGCCCACCCTCTCCCCCTCTGCTTCCCTGCAGCTGGGAATCACGCTGAGAGCTCCCAGCAGTTGGGGCCACACAACTTTTTGGACACAAAAAGCTGAAGAGCAGAGGTCAGTGACTGTGAGCACCGAGCACACTGCTCCAGACCAGCTGCTGATACCTGGGCTGGGCTTTCCTCATGGTCTCACTGCAGCTCTGCAAGGCAGGACAGGAACAACACCACAACACACCTCAGTGCCCAATCCCACAACGCCACAGGGACAGATTTTCCCTTCAATTCCCTACACCTAAGGTAAATCATGCACTGCTGTTTCTTACCTCACCTGCCTGCAGCTGTGGCAGCTCTGGAGACATCAGCTGCCCCCTTCAGTCCCACTCACAGCCCAGGCTCGGGGCCCTGTGAGCAGCTCCAGTGCAGAGCCACACCCCAGCCCTGCTGCCAGCCCCAGGCACCCGCTCAAGGGTGGCAGAGCCTGTGATGCCAGTGGGTGACAGAGAACAGCACTGCCCTGGGAGGTGTACAGGGGTCTGGGTCTCAGAAAACCAACAGCCAAAAGATCAGGGTTTCCACAAACACTTTAAGAACTGGGGCTACCAAATTTTGGCCACATTTGGATGTCAGGCCTCCAAAGGGCACACTTCAGCACAAGGTTTTTCTTTCCATCCTTCCCAATTCGCTCTAGTCCTAGTTATCAAGGGGATGGCTCCCAAGGGCAACCTCACAAGAACTGACTGCCAAAGCAGCTATCAAAGTTTTCCAGAGGCTGCAAGCCCAACAAACAGCACACCCACCTCTTCCCACTCCACCTTCCTGCCTGGCTTTTGCCACTGCCCAGCTTGCCCAGCACACAGATCTGACCACAAGGTCACAGCTCTCCCTTGAATCATTAAATATTGGAAACAAAAGTTGGAAGGAGCATTTTTCAGTGCAGTTGCAGGTTCAAACCTCTCCACAAGTCCACGCTCACTCACAACCTTCAACTCCCAACTCATCTAAGCCCAATGGTCTGCAGCACCTTACAGACTCCCTGTGGCTGTGCCCCCACCCCAACACCCACAGCTGGGCTCTCTGTGCTCAGCACATCCAGAATCAGGCAGGAATGTTTCCCATTGCCCTCCCAGACAGTTTATCTCTGACTGCAGCCCCCAGGCTCTGAGCCAAGAGCCAGCCAGCCAACTGTCTCCCCTGGCAGGGACCTGAGAGCAAGCAGCCCTCTCGCCAGTTGCTGCAAGAATGAGCTCAGTCTCCCCTCAATGCTAAAAGCTCTGCTTGGAGATTTGCTGAGCTAGCAGAAAGTGCCATTTCGGTTTTACCCATTTCCTGTTACTTGACAAAACAGTATCAGAGGGCTGAGCTCCTGCTACCCTGGGCTTTTGCCATGTTCCTGTTACAGCCACTGCCTTCAGCAGGTGAACACTGGCACATCTTGATTTCAACAGGAGCCAGGGCACAGCATGAATTATTTGTGGTGAGGCTGACCTGTTTAACAGCAGAAAGACAGCATTCATTCAGGCCCACATCCCCCAGAGGCTCTGGTGTCACTTTACCCACAGGACAATACAACCCCATCACTATCTCTGTCCATCTCACTGGGAGCAGGGGTAACTGCCCTAGGCTGATCCTGCCACACTCCCAGAGCTTCTCCTGGAGTACAAATGACACATCCACACCCCTCTCACAGCAAACCACTGGCTTCTGCTGACCAGCTTGGACCAGCGTTTTGTGACCACCATAAACACATGTGGGAAGCAGAGCAGGGCGAATGTAGAAAACATATTTTTTGAAAAATCCTTTTTTAGGATTTTTCCTCCTGAGAAGCTGAGAGGACTCAGGAACAAAATGTAAACAATGATTTTCTGCTGCTGTGGAATGCAACAGGTAGATCTGTGATTGGCCCATGTTAGTTGTTTCTAATTAATGGCCAGTCACAGCCCAGCAGGCTCGGACAGAGAGTCCAAAGCACAAACCTTTGTTATCATTCCTTCCTATTCTATTTTTAGCTAGCC
Source organism: Emberiza elegans (assembly GCA_024865655.1). Classification (NCBI taxonomy): domain Eukaryota; kingdom Metazoa; phylum Chordata; class Aves; order Passeriformes; family Fringillidae; genus Emberiza; species Emberiza elegans. The sequence goes on along the minus strand of JALJVW010000184.1, from coordinate 68,672,258 downwards.
TTCTGATGAAATCCTTTCTTCTATTCTTTTAGTATAGTTTTAATGTAATACATATAATAAAATAATAAATCAGCCTTCTGAAACATGGAGTCAGATCCTCGTCTCTTCCCTCATCCTGAGACCCCTGTGAACACGGTCTCAGGTGAATTCACAGAGTATTGAGATGGGGAGCAGTCCCTGTGACAGCTCTGCTTCAGGCAGACCAGGCCAGATGATGCCAGCAGTGTTTGCAGGGTGGCTGCCAAGTTCTGCTCAGGATCCTTCCCTGCACAGCTCCTGCTAAGCTCTTGTAGTCTCTAACCCTGGCTCCCATCCTCTGTGCACAGGCCAAGGCAGCCTGTGAGGGGTATTTCACACCGAGGGGATGCTGAGGTCTTGGTGAAATGTTTCTGTAAAGTTTCTGTGAACACAGATCTGCACCAGGCCTTTGTGGACCATACCTTTGTCTGCCAGGGACAGTGTGCTGTTGAAGTACTGCTCCTCCACAGTCCATGCAGTGTCATTGATCTTGTTGGACACCCCACAGGATCCAATGCAGCTCACCTTGATGGCTGTGGAGAGACAGGACACACGTCAGCACTGGGAGAAAGCAAAAGCTCAGGTTCAAACCTGCCTCAGGTACTGCGCTGTGCAGGAACAGCGCTCATGAAAACACACACAGGGTGGGAAAATGGAGCAGAGGAATCAGGTCACACTTTCCTTCCAAAAGTGGGTTTTCCAGCACTCCCAGCACAACTGAGCATTCCCTGCTACCCCAGTACTTTTTCTAGGTACTATCACCTTTGAAACCCTCCAGCTGGTGTCCTTGCACTGTGGAGGCCCTTACCAGCAGTGACTGCAGCTCCCTGACAGGCAAACCTCTCTCCCAAATGAAGCAGTGTTCCCTCCCAAAACATGCACCAGCCTTGGCACTCTGGCTGAGAGCAGACGCCTTGGGTGTCACTGTCCAGACAGGATGAGCAGCCAAGGACTCTGCTGCTCCCACCCCACGAGGAGCCAGGCATCCCAGCGAGTGTCTCACCATCCCTGGGAGGAGAGACATGTTTGGCACAAGCCCATTACCAGCTGAACAAGGGGTTCAAACAGACCTGTCTGAAGCAGCAGCAGAGAGCTGGACCCCCCAGTGCAGCCTGGACAAGCTCTGCTGCTTGAATTCACAGCCCTGTTACCCTCAGAGGACATTCTCAGCCCCTGGAAGCCTGCTCATGGGCTCAGTCTCAGCTTTAATGTCTTGCAGCAAAAACACTTTGCCATTAACACTTGTCCTGCATCAGGACCTCCAAAATGTCCATCCACACATCACTTCCCAGCCAGGCAGCAGTTCCAAGGGAGTGGTTTCCTCCTCTGTCAGAGACACGGCGCTCAGCAAAGCCACACAGCAAGGTCTGGAAGCATCAGAGGTGCCATCTGACCCTCCCAAAAGCAAGGACAGTAATTTGAGCTATGTTTGTGCCTTGCCTGGAGAGAGTCACCCCAAGAGCTCAGCCTGCAGCCTGGCTCTCAGAGGAGCTCCCCACAGACATCTTCAGTTAGTCTTGGCCAATACTCAGCAGGTTGAAATTAGATTCTGATGTCGACACTGGACTACAGGGACAGAGAAACGTGACAGACCGGCCTTGCTGCACAGCAAGAGATGATCTGCACTGCTACCCCCACACAGGGAGGACACAGGCAGACCTATCGTGGCACAAACAGAGCCTTCAGGGCTGTCCCAGCCTCAACATCTCGCACCTGAATCCCATCAGGTTTTGCAGGAGCTGGAGCTCACAGAACTCCCTTACCCCAGTGGCCAGGTGAATAGTTCTGCTGGCAGAAAGGTGACAGGATCCACCAGACAGACTCTTTGCCTGTTTAACCCATCTGCTCCCCTGTATTCCAGCTGCATCCACAGGAAGCATCTCCCTGGGAAGCAGGAGGCCAGTTTGCCTTGGCTTAGGAGCTCTCCCCTCCCCTCTCCCCAAGTGTCCTCAGCCCTGCTGATATCAACACCTCCATCCGCTACCCAAACACCGAGGGCTGCATTTATTGCTGCTTGCAAGCCTCAAACAGCTCTGCAGAGCACCTGCCTCGAGTGACTGACTCAGGACAGGGTGGAAAGAGCCCAAATACAGCACTCTCTGCAGGGGCAACACACAGCTCACACCCCAGTCACAGCCAGAGGGGTCATGCAGACAGGTGGAATGAGCTCCCCAGGGCTCAGAGTCTGTAATCCCACAAGGAAGAACAGCCTCCCCCACCAGATCTCCTGCCATACCCCCACAGCTGACCATGACTGTGAGATGAGGAGCCCCTTGCAGTCCAAGTGTTGTTCTACACTCAAGGACAAAGGATAAGCAGCTCCAGATGCCAACTCTCATTATCCAAACATCAATACAGCAGCAAGGCTGACACATCACTGCCTTCTGTCTGTGATGTGCTTCAGCATTTGCAAGGCAGAGAGAGATCAGGATAGCATGGCCTGGGGTGGGAGCTCCCCCACCACAGCACAGAGCACACCTGAGCTGATACAGGTGCCCTCCCGAGGTGAAACATCACAATGAGCCCTCCCCACATCCCCAGGTGACATCCAAGCCTCTCTTTTGCCAGGTGGCAGAGCCAAAGCCACAGAGGGGCCTCAGCATCAGCAGCAGGAAAGGGTTTTAGCAGGGTGGTGTCCTGTGTATCTACACATGGGTGCCAAGCTCCCACCTCGGACATACTGGCACATCTCTGGGCTCACAACAAGCCTGTCCCACTCTGAATGAGCCCACAGAACACAGATGGATCCAGTCAAATCAAGCCCAGACTCACCCACTCCATTCCCTCATTTTTGCACAGGAGATGTGAGCAAGAAAAGCCCAACCGAAAACTGGAGAACATTCACATCCCTCAGGAGCAGCAGCCCCTGAGCAGGCTCCCCTCAGCCTCCCTGCACAGCAGGAGTTTATAGATCACCACCATCTGTTCAATGCCCAGATAAGGGGCCCACAGGCTCTGATTGCAGCCCGGTGCTGCCCTGTGGTGAGCAGGCTCTCCTGTTGCAGGGAGGCAGGTGGGTGGGGATGCTCAGGAACACAGGCTGTGGCACAGCTCCCTCCTCACAGCACACAGGCTCAGCAGGCAGAGGCAGTGGGTTTGCAGTCTGACACCCCCTGGCTGGGAACCTGCTGCCATGGTCAAGCACTAGGGCTAAAGTCAGACAATGTCCAAAAATCTCTCTACAGCTTGCTGAGGGGTTTTCCAGCACAGGAGCTGTCAGCTCCAAGGCTTCCCAATTAACCAGTGGCATCCCAAACTGCATGGTCACAGCCAGCCTAGAGAGGAGGGACAGTCCCCAGAGGGATTGCTCTGGGGCTCTGAGGGGTTCCAGTCTCTCAGCCCCACCAAGCCCTCTCCAGCCACATTCCCTGACCATCACTCACCCTGGGGTTGCCATTCCAGCCCCAAGCATCAGAAAGCAGCATTTCAGGCTGAAAAGTTTGAAGGAGTTTCACTCTCCCTTCCCCTACGTTCCCCAATGTCCCCAAAGTCCCCTCACCAGGCACGCCAAATCAAGTGGGACGAGCCTTGGAGCAATGCAGTGGGCAGAGATTTGTTACACAGCATCTTCTCCAACCTGCTCCAGACACGTGAGCACCCCACACCTCACTGGGGAAAAATGGGGTGGACAATAGCTCTGAGCTATTGGCCCACAGCTGACAGTGTGGCTGCACACAGGGATTGCACAACCCACCTCATCCCCCAGGCCCCTGCAGGGTGGGTGATGCTGGGGGCAGCAGGTCCAGGACAGCCAGAGACCCCCCCAGTTCCATGCCCAGAGCAGGAAAGACTGGAAGACACAGGCCCAGGTTATTTGGGAAGTTTCAGAGGTGCCTGGTTCAACAGACCAAACCATTCACCTCACTCCTAAGCAGGTTTTGGAACAGTGGACCATAAAATCAGCCTCTCCATGAGCATCCCATGGGCAGAGAGAGATACTGGGGACTTGCCTGGCTCTCTCTTGTACAGGCTCCTGCCCACAAGCAGGAGGAGGGACAGGGATGTGTGACAAGCACAGCTCAGGAACGTGGCTCTGGGGCAGAGGGAACCCAAAAATGGCATTGTCAGGGTGGACCTGGCAAAACCAGCACCATCACAGCTGCTGCAATGGAACCACCTGAGCACAGAGATTGTCAGGCTGCCTGTCAGGAAGCAAAATGCACAGTCTGAGCCTTTCCAAGGAAATCTTGGAAGTGCCAAGCTGCAGACAGAGGAAATAAGAATAGTTTCTGCATCAGGATAGGCCAGTTCCAGTTATTAGAGACCCATTAAAAATGCCTCTGGAATCCAGGGCTACCAGTGGCCCCAGTCACCTTCCTCCTGCTCCCTGTTTACCCAGGCTGATTTGAATAAATACAGGAAAAAAACAAAGTCCAAAAACTGTAAAGGGAGGGGAAGGAGGAGGCAAAGAGAAGAAATGAATGATGAAGCCATGCAGAAGGCAAGAGCCCTTCACCCCAGAGTCCCTGAGGGACTCAGGGAAGCGGGCAGCTCCACATCCAGCCAGACACATCTTTAGCAGTGCACTGCAGCACGCGCCAAGTGCTGGAAATAAAAGGAGACAGCTCAGCCATATCCATCTCTGCACAAAGTAAAAATAGAGATGCCAGGAGCTGGGCACGTCTGCCTCCTTCCAAGGTGATTTAAGGAGAGCAGCCATGGATTTCAAATGAAAATTGAATGACTTTTTCTCCTGACCCAGTGAGTTGCCCTCCTCGGGGGAGCTGGTGTGGCATCTCAGGCATGAGGAAAGGACAGCACACACATCCCCTCCTCTGCCAGGGGCAGGCTGTGTGTGCACATCCCTCCTTCCAAAATCCAGCCACGTGCTGAGCAAGCAGAGGCTCAATGGTCACCCTGCACTCACCCCCAGTCCCAAGTGAACTTTCAAGTCACACCTGTGTCACACAGCTGCTACAACAGGTATGGGCAGAGGGGGAGGGAAGAGGCTGGGGCATCTTGGTCAGCTTGGATTTTCTAGGCTGGGCAGGGGAAGCAGCAAAACCAGTTTGTAGAATCATTGAATAACCTGAGCTGGAATGGACCCACAGGGATCCCCCAGGGCAGCCCCTGTCCCTGCCCAGCCCCCCCAGCAACCCCACCCTGGGCATCCCTGGCAGCGCTGCCCAAAGGCTCCTGGAGCTCTGGCAGCCTCAGGGCCGTGCCCATTCCCTGGGCAGCCTGGGCAGTGCCAGCACCCTCTGGGGGAAGAGCCTTGCCCTGAGCTCCAGCCTGAGCTGCCCTGGCCCCTGACACAACCTGAGGTGGCTGTTGCAGTTGGCAGCAGGACAAACAGACCCTCCTGTCATTCCTTTTCCTCCACAAGGATGGATGAAGAGCTGGCAACTGAGCTCTGAAATGGCACTGAAATGGCACTTACAAACAGCCTGGGGTTTTGCCAGCTGAAGCTTACCCAGGTCACCACGTGGCCTCAGCCATGTCTGCTGGACCCAGAGGCTCCAGCTGTCCCTGCTGCAGGGAAGGAGGAGCCCAGCCCTGCACACGTGGGATGAGATGGATGGCAGAGCCACTGCGCCTGCAGTGACCCCACACAGCACAAGGGACCAGGGCACGCTTTAGTGACAGAATCAGAGGGCACCCAGGGACTCAGATACCCTCTGGAAAAGTCCTGCATGCCTGGATGCAGCTGACAAGGGAGCAGAGGAGGAAAAAGTGCTGTGGGAGTTGTGGGAGTCGAGTGTGCATCAGAGAAGCCTTCATTTCATGGAAACCAGCCACAAGAAGGCAGAGCTCCCTTCCCTCATCCCTCTCCATCTGAGCCATGGCAGACAGTGATCACCCCATTTTAACAGATTCTCTCAAGCTGCCAGGGACTCAGAGCATGCATGAGCTGGGAATGAGCCATTTTCCATCCCAGGGACCAGGAGCAGCCTTGGGAGAAGGGGGTGAAGGATTCCCCTGAGCCCCAACCCCTCCCCAAAGCATGGCAGTAGGGACCTGGTTTTGGCAGAAGGATGGGCAGCAGGAGGTCACCTCAACACACAGCACCACAGCTCCACCTTGGAGTGACACCTCTGGGTTCAGCAAAGATCACAAATTTGGGTACACCCTGAGATCCTCTAACCTTGCACCTGTGTGAAAATGAGGGGTCTGACGTTCTCACCCTGTCAGCAAAACAGGACCAGATAGCACTGGGAAAATGGAAAGCCTGGGAGAGAGCATGACCTATAGGCAGGGAAAGTTACTCCCAGTTTATAGAGACTGGGTAATTCCTAGGAAAGTTCCAGGAGAAGTGGACACCAAGAGGGGCAGGATGAGGTTTTTCTACACAGAAACACACCCATACAGCTTCAGACAGAAAGGACTGAGCAGGAAGGCTGGAAACTCATGAGATACACAAGTCCCTCGTGCATGAATACATTGAGACACTACTAATTAAACCAACAGCTCCTAATTAAATCTCAGCTGTCCCCATCCTTCTGGGTCCATCCTGTCAGTTCTTGAGACACAAATAGTCTTGAGCATTTTACAAGCCAGTGAGGCAAGAGCAAGCTTACAACAAGTGCTGGCGGCAGCAGCAGGTTTGGCACAAGGTTAAGGATTGTCTGGGGAGGTTTTTATCTTCTTCCTTCACAAGAACCCAGCACAGGGCAGGAAAGAGATCTGGCCTCTAACGTGGAAGCAGAGGAGTTGTCTAGAAGAGTAGTCTGTGCTTTCCATCTCAAATCAAACCCAAGCCTGTAGCCAGGCCCTGGGATGTGGCTTGTCTGGAGCTGACGCTCAGGGAGCAGCATCTCCCACAGCACCAGCAGCCCCTGGAGGGCTTGGCTGCTGCTTCCTGTGACCCAGGGTCCATCCCCCCTCCCAGAGCCATCACAAGCTCACAGCCAGGGCAGCTCTCTGCTCAGACAGGCTCCCAGTGAAACTGTGAGTGGTTGCTGTGTCTGACCCCTCTCTGTGCCTGTGCTAATGCTCCTGCCCCACACGAGCCCAGCTGCAGCCCCTCTGCAGAGGCACAAACTTCAGCATCATTTAGCCCCCAGGAGCAAGAGCAGCCTCTGCTGTTCAGCCATTCCTGCCCCAGGCTGGCACTTGCCCTCTACACCTGCAAGGGGTTGGACCAGCCAAACCCCTCACAGCAATGCAGGGGACAGTCCCTCCCTCCCTGACCTTCCAGCGTGCTGATTCCCAGAGCAGCAGAGCCAGCCCTGCAAATCCAAGCTCAGCAAATGTGAGCCCAAGAGCCAGCAGTGCCTGTTGCCCTGGCTGTGGGCACAGGGCTGTATGTGTCCACTGCCAGGCTGAGGCAGGAGGACACACCTGGGCGTCCCACCCAACCTGCAGGAAGGCCAGATCCTCCAAAATCAGCCCCACACTGTAGGAAGGCTGAAGCAGCTCTTCAGGACAGCCTGGAAAAACCCCACCTGCAGCAGCCCCAGGGGAGTGACAGCCCTGCCACAGGGGCAAAGTGACCCACAGTCATTCATTATTTCAGCTATGCATGAATTATTTTCAGCCGGAGTCCAGCCCAGCCTGAGGAGGGGCAGGCAGTATGGACACACAAGGATGGCCTCGTTCCAGCAGTGCAGAAGCCTCCAAAGGGAGGCTGGGCAGGTGTGGACCTGCAGAAAAGCAGGAGGACAAATCTTGCCTAAGTCCTTTCCCAGGTAGGTCAATCCTTCCCCCCATTAGGAGCATTTTCTTCCATCAGGCTGAGAACAGCAGGAAAACCTACATTTTCCAGCTCCTCCCCAAAACCAAGGGTCAACATAAATCCTGAGACAAAAAAGCCAACTCTTGGGCTCCTGTTTAGAACAAACTCCTGCTCAAACCAAAGGCTTTTCTCCCTTGTGGAGCAGACAGCTTTATTTATAGCATCACAGTGTTTTATCAGCACGCTGGCTGCCCTCAGAGGAAGGGGGTCATCTCAAACATCTGGAATTAAATCCTCAGCTGAACACACTTAACAAGCCTGGCTCTGCACTCCTTGGGCTGCAGGGGGAAAACTCCCCAGTGAACAAGGCCACACAGGCTGCGGCAGGGGGATGAACACGTGCCACAAAGTCTGTGCCTTGGATCTGCCAGAGGCAGCTCCTTAGCAACAGGCATGAAACACCACAGCACCTGCCCTCAGGGCCTGAGTGAGGGGCTTCACCCCATCCAGCCCTTCAGCCCAGCCCCACCATGCAGCTCCCAAACAGGCTCCAGAAGGGGATGCTGGGGTAATCCTTTCTTCAATACTGCCTCTTGCAAAACCAGGAGACAAGTTTGGGACTCTTTTTAAGCTCCAGACTGATGCAGGCCCCAGTGCTGAGGCACACAGGCTGGGAAGAAGTGGGGAGAAGTGGGCTTGTCCTGCTCAAGAGCCCACAATGGCAGAGGTGGTTGTACCATAACGGCCAGGCAGAGTCTGGACATGTCCTGGCAGTGCTTCAGACCAGTTTTGGGAGCCCAGGCTTTCATCCCATCCTAAACAGGTGGCACGGTCCAGCAGAGCTGCTCCACACAGCGCCACACCCAGGGCAGAGGTCAGTGATGCCATTCCCTGGGTACTCCGGCAAGGAGAGCAACTGTGCCCCACCCCAGCATGCTGAGGGACCATCCTCTTCCTCCCAGGCCAGGCTGGCAGACACAGGCACCCTGACGTGCTGGGAACAGCCAGATCAAACAGCAGTGAGGAACTGCTTGGCACAGAGAGGCAGATCTCACAGCTCCCCAGGAATATCTCCATGCCAGCCACCCACCTGAGCCACGCTGCCAGCGCTCACAGCCTCCTCCTCTCCCAGCATCCATCCCTCCAAGTACTGGAGGGGAAAAGCAGAGAGGTTGCAGAGGAGCAGAAGGCTGGAGGAAAGATGGAGGCAACATTTCATGTGGAGCTTCAACTGCTCCAGGGTGTGAAGCCAACTTTTACCTCAAAAGATTTCTTTCCTTTCTGCTAGTCTGGACAGAAATTCAGAGTGGGAAACTGTGACCTGTTTGGAGACTGCAGTGCCTGTCCCCCTCCTAGAACTGCATTTGAGGCTCACTTCTGTTCAGGCCATCCATGAGGAAGCAGCCTCTGGTGCTCTCAGGTGGGATGGACTGGGATGGGACCAAGCTCCAGGCAGGGCCTGCAGCTGCCAGCCTGGCACAGGAACATCTCATATTTAGGATCTCAGCAGGGCCCAGAAAAGTTTTACTCGTGATCCCCTGCACAAGACAGATTTATTTTAATAAATTTAATGTAGATTTAATTTACTCCATCTTTCTCAGGGGACCTGGGAAATAAACTGGATTTTGTGAGCCCTGAATTTAAGTAAGCTATCCTCTTCAAAGTGAAATAAGGCTGTACATACATAAGCAGTCAGGGCATCTTAATCTTCAGCACTTGGCCCCTAGAGCAGCCCCGTGGGAAGGGAATGCAAGTCCCAGATGCCCAACATGCAGCCAGACAAGTGGAACAGAATCAGCAGCTCACCCTGGCTCACAGGAATGCTGATGGATGCCAGGACCTGCCAGCACTCAGCACTTCAGCCAGACAGGGACCACAGCCACCCTTCCTCAGACTGAGCAGTGCTAAAACAGAAGTGAGGAATGTCATTTTTTTATAGCTTGCCCAAAGTGAAATAGGTTTCCACCCAGCACTTAACACTAGTTTAGGCCAGAAGAGTTAAGATATTCTGGTACAACTGACTTGGCTGTCTAAAAAAGGAAGAACCCAGCAAGAAACTCCACCACAACCCACCACAGAGCCCTGCAGATCCCGGGGGGATGTGCTGGATGCTGGTGTAAGAAAACACCCCTTTAAACTCATTAACAAACTCAATTGTTCTTTCCCAGCAAGTGCAAAGCCTGGCACCTTTTCCCACCTCGCTGGCAGAACAACTGTGATTCCCGTGGAAAAGGAGCAGCCAGGGAGGCTGAGCTCTGTGATGTGCTGGGAACACACCTCTGTCCTGGGAACACACCTGTGACCCCCACAGCCTGCTCCACTCTCCCCACAGCCTGAGCAGGTCTGGCAGCTCTTTGCCCAGACAGCCCCTCTGCCCCCGCCGTGGAGCATCTCCCTCCACGCTGGCTGCAGAAGCCACTGCAGCAGATAAACAGCCGACTGATCAGGTTTCCCTACTCACCACAAAGAGGTTGATTCACCAGAGCCTACTCCCTTTTCAGACTCTTCTAAATAAATGCTTCAAAGACTTCTGGAAATTCATGCTTAACAGGCTTACTGTAATACCAGAGAGCAGCAGGGCTCCTGTGGGCCAGGCTCTGCTGTGGGACTGAGTCACGCTCATTTTCTTCTGAGACTCTCAGATACCCTTTTCTAAGAGGTAAGGCTACAAATCCTGTGGGCTGATGCTCATTTTGGGAGACCCTCACTGCCACCCGTGACACAGCCAGGCACAGCTCTCCTGGCCTCAGCAACAGACAGCCCTGCAGATGTAAGGTTCAGGAGAGATGACACTTGTCCATCCTGCAGATGTAAGGTTCAGGAGAGATGACACTTGTCCTGGGGCTCAAGGGATGCTCCTTGGCACAAATTCCCCATCACCCACTCTCCAGATGAGGAGCACATGCAAAGTCAGCCCAGCACCTGGTGGGGCAGGAGGTCTGTCACAGGCTGGACACCCCTGGGGCTGCAAGGACATGGCACAGAGCACATTGTCACAACCCAGTGTCCTGAGCAAGCCCCTGCCTCCACAGCAGCACACTCAGGACTGCTCAGCCATCCTGGGAACAGGAGTTTTGGTGGGAGGGGTCGGAGCCCACTTACAGGGAGAGGAGGCAGGAGCAAGGAGTCAGGCAACCACGTGGAGCCACATCAGGGTCTGTCCTCCTGCCACTCCAGGCACTGAACTCACAGCTCAGCACACAGAACTGCTGAGACACCTCCAAATGATTTAGTGCTGCTGCAGCTCCCAAGCACGAGCCAGGAGCCAGCTCCCCTCCTCCTAGAATGGGAGGTTTCAAGGGCTTTTTCCTGAAGAGCCTTATTTACAAGCAGTAAAGCAAGCCTGCATTTAGTGCCTCCTCATCCTGGCTGGGTACCAGCACAGGCAGGTTCTTGCTGGGGAGGCAGGAAGGCACAGCAAGGGATGAGAGATCCCAGCCCCACCTGCTCCCTGCTGAAGATCCCAGCATGGGATGAGAGATCCCAGCACAGAATGAGAGATCCCAGCCCCACCTGCTCCCTGCTGAAGATCCCAGCATGGGATGAGAGATCCCAGCCCCACCTGCTCCCTGCTGAAGATCCCAGCATGGGATGAGAGATCCCAGCCCCACCTGCTCCCTGCTGAAGATCCCAGCATGGGATGAGAGATCCCAGCCCCACCTGCTCCCTGCTGAAGTTTCCCCATTGAGCTCTCCTGCACTGCTTTTGCACGTCTCAGTTGTCAAGAAATCTCCCAACCCCAGCATCTTCAGAGAAAACAGCCAGAATCCACTTCACTAAGCATAAGAGCTGCAACTATGATTTTCTTTGATGCCATTCAACACAAGCAGCTGGATTCTCTATTTATAGCAAGATCATCAGTTTGGAAAGACGACTTATGTTCTTGTTATCACCAGAGCACCAGATACATAACAAATCCTCGCTGTGCTGGGAGTGCTACAAGTTGGTAAGAGAGTCCTCATGGTCAGGCTGGGCTCCTCAGAGATCCAAACAGACACAAAAGGAACATCTGGGGCCTGAGCTGAACCTCTGGCCCTGACATTCAGACCCCTGCTGATAATCCCCTTTAAGGAGGCTCCAATTCCTACCCATACACTGAGCATTCCTCTCTAGAGTTTTTGCCTTCCAAGCCAGTTTTATCCCACTCTTATTGCAGGGAATATTTGGGATTCAGGAGGGTGGTTTTTGGGAGGGATGAACAGTGAATTGCTGCAGCATTGTTACCTCTGGTCTGAGCTGCCTGAGCCAGAACGACTGTCAGAGAGCAGAGTGCTGTCAGCAAGAACAAAGGAGTGGAAGTCATGAGCATTAGTGCTCCAGAAATGATTCATGCTTCTTGGAAAGAGATTTTGCCACAGATATCTGACAAACTCCAGTTTTTACCAAAGATTAAGGTGCTCAGAGATCAGGGTGTTTTTAAACCAGGTCTCTAAATAATTCCAGGTTGGCACTAGCTTGCCACCTTCATCTTGTTGAGGGGGTCAAAAGCAGCTCAAGACTTAACTTAGGACACCCCATATCCTCTCCACTGCCATCATGCAGCATCTCAAGACCCCAATACACCTGTGAGAATTTACTCAAGCTATGGCCACCCCTCTGCACAGAGCAACACCCAGCCACGGGTACCCATGTTGGGGTGAAAGGCCTCTATCCACAAACTTAGGGACAGCGAAACACCTCAGTCCCAGCTGACTTGTGCACCTCATCACTTACTTTTTATTTGCCATCAGAGAAAGTGGGGAATGGGGATTTGCTGTTTAAAAGCCATCACAAGCAGACAGAAGCCTGAACACCTTTGTGGTATGGATCCATTTCACCTCTATTTTGGATCCTGAGCACAGCCCAGGGACTCTGAGCACATGCAGGCACAACTGTGCACAGGGCAAAAATATGCTGACTGGCAACAGTCTGGTCCTTTGCTCATTTTCTCCTCTCCTAAGCACTTTGCATTTCTGCACAAGAGATTTGAAGAGTGACAGATTTTAAGAGCAGCCCAAAGAGGCAATTAACTTCCACAGCAATTCCTGTTGCCAGACTCCAGAGGTCCCAGCAGTAGCCTAAAGACTGTATGTTGGATATCTCAGCAATCAGCCCTCAAGAAAAGCATCAAACCAAAGCCCAGCCCCTGACAGGTTTGCCAGGCCATTTCAGGAGGAGCTGCCCTGAGCAGGAGAAGGAAAAGACCTTGCCAGTGCCTGGCAGAGCACCTTTCTCTATGTTCTGGCACAGGTCAGGTCTGCAGCAGCCCTGCAGCACAACCCAGTGACCCTTCATCTCTTGGAAAGGCCTGAGCACCCCTCTCTGGATAGCAGAGGATGATCCACATGTCCATCCTCCTCTTACTGGCCATGAGAGCCTCTAGCAAGACTTCACCAAGCCAAGTGACAGCTCTGTGTCTTCTACACACCTATTTCTTGCCTGGGGATGACTTACAGCACAAAGTATTCCCCAACACGCTCCGAGTGGAGCACGCCCGTCCATGCCCTATCCCTGGCTGCTCCTCCTCTCCCAGCACAGCCAGGGATAGGGAGCTGCCTTGGGATGAGAGGGATGGAAAGCCACAGGCTTCTTCCTCCCAGCCAGGGAGCCTCCCTGCCGCCTACCTGACTGCAGCCCAGAAAGACAAGCTGCATCTCTGACAGCTCCGCGCCGCTCCAGGGAAGGGATAAGCACTCACACCCCGTTTGTCACACTTGGAAGCAAATCAGACAGACAGAACTCCACTCCACTTGTCCTCCCATTTTGTTAAACAAGGGATGGGAGGCCGTGGCATGTCTCTCTGCCAAGGAAAGCAGTGAGCAGTTTTTCAGCTGAGCACGAGCGGTGCGCGGGCGGGGGGAGCGGCTCACTGCAGCGACAGAGACACAAACCCATCTCGTGATTAGTTATTGACTCCAGAGCTGTTGGAGCTCTAGCAGCAAGCCAGCCAGGAGAGCAAAAATCCCTCTTTTGTTCCCCAGCCTCAGACAGACTTGGCCACACAGCTCCCTGCTGTCTCGCTTCAACACAGTGAGAAAAGAAAGTTAATCCAGCTCCCCTCCAGCAGGAGCCATCCAGCCTGAGGCAGTGATGCTGCAGAGCCATCCCGGAGCATTCCTGAGCCTGGCCTCATCCTGGCACCCACCGCTGCTGGTGGATACCAGACAGCTCAAGGACCTCGTGGGACATTGCCAGGATCACCGGGGACAGTGCCCTCAAACTCCCAGGCCTAGCTCAGCTCTGCAGGCACCACGCTCCCTCCCCACAGTGTCCCCCAAAGCAGGGACCAGCCACGGGGTCCCTGCAGCCCCTATGGTGAGTCGGTGACCCAGGGATCCCTGCTGCCCACACAGGGATTTCCAATCCTCCTTTACAGGAGAGAGCCAGGCCACTATGCAGGGACTGAATCCACCTTTTCCCCAGCACTTTCCCAAGCCACAGCCTTCCTGCAGGAACAATGTTTTCCACTGTACCAGAGGTCAAGTGCTAGGAGAACTGTGGCCAACAAAGTCCTTTGGTGTCATCCCTTTCCCTCAGGAAGGGCACAGGTTACACACACATCAAAACCACCAAACCCAAATTTCTCCCTGCTGCCCTTCTAGGGAACAGAAGTTGCCATTTAGTTTGGACACCTGACCCAGGATTTCAGAGCCCTGCTCTTCATCCCCCTTCCCCGTCAGCTTTCTCTGTCCTCCATATGAGAATATTTACTTCATTTGAGATCAGAGAAGAAAATTATGATTCATAGGCTCTCCACTCTGTGGAAACAGGAATTATGTATCTGTATTTCTAGAGCATGAACAAACATGAGTACTTGTGTCTATAGCTTTGTAGTTCAAGGAAGCGATTTTAAAGTCAACTCATCCCTGCATAAACCTGGACAGCCAAATAACAGAGTGGAGAACAGCAAAGTGCTGAAATCTGTTCCGGAAAGCACTTGCTGTTTCTTTGCTCGTGGTGACCTGGCAGAGAGGGCTGTTATTTTAACATTACGCTTGTTGAAGCCTCACTGAACGGCAGGCGGGACCAAAATAATCCCCATGGCCCCTGGAAGCCACAGAGTTGAGAGGAAAGTGCTCCAGCATCTCCAGGCAGCACAAGCCTTTGTTCCCACATGCTCCTGCCGGCAACCAGGACTGCCTGCCCTGCTCCAAATGAATTGGCTTCCCTCCTCCTTCCCCACAAATTAACTCCATCTCCAGCTGTCCCTGTGCAAGCTTCCTGTAAGATTAATTATTCTTTGTACACACATGTTTGATGATTTACCCAGCAAACCAGGCACAATGATCAGGAATTCTCCATTTCCATCAGCGCTCTCCCCTGAGGCTCAGAGGTTTTCTGGACAGGTCCTTCACCCTGGCACAGGCACAGGAAGAAGTGTGACTCCTCAGAAGGTCCACGTGGGTCACCAGGACCAGTCAGTGTTTGTGATGCTGCTGCAAGAAGCTCAGCTGAAGAAGATGTGCTCCTGAAGAGCCCTCATTGCCAGTCAGCAGGGCAGGCACTGACGCCAGCCTAAGTGGGAACATGAATGATCCCGTAAGGTGTGTCCCCAGCCACGCTGTCCCATGACCCAAGATTTCTCCTGTGTTTAGCAAGGCACAACGAGCTGTGTTTGTTTGCACTGTCACCTTTCAGAAGGTGTCATTTTCAAGAGCCAGAAGTTACCGTGTGAGGAGTCACCTACAGGCTGGTTCCGCCTGTGATCTCACTCAGCACAGCGCCGAGAAGTCACCGCGCCGGGCTCGCCTGGTCAGGAAATGGAAAGCACCAAGCTGTGGAGCTGAGGGGTGAGGAGTAAACTCCTGGAAGCAGTTTATTACCCTGGAAAGTCACAGTTAGCCACAGAAGGTGTGTGTTGGGGGGTATATACAATGCAAGATGAGTTGATGCCACCCAGCTCTCCCCCACAGCCCAGCAGGAAGCCAGAGCCTGTCAGGCTGTCTGATCCCTCCTGTGCTGAGCCCACAGAGCCCAACAGGAGTCACAAGCCCCTTTAAGATCTCTTTCAGCAGGTAGTCACCTGCTGTAACACCAAAAGGAAGTTTCAGCACCTACATGAGCCTCTTCCTCTGAGGGTGAGACATTTCCTTCATCCAGAAAGGAGAGGGTGCCCAAGAGATCAAGTGTGGAGGGTTTAAGCACCAGAGACCATGAGATGCACAGCAGGAGGGAGAACACACAACAAAGAGTCACTTTGTGCTTGGCAGAAATTGGTTTCACATCCAAATGTGACTTAACTGGGTGAGTTCTGACACCAGTAATGGAAAGTTTCTACCCCAGCACATGAAGCCACTGTACAGGAAACAGCCTAGAAGGGCTGCTCAGTGACCTAAGCACAACAGAAGCATCAACCACATGGAGCCCACCTCAGATTTTGGCTGGATGCTCCCGACAGCTTTCCTAGAGCTCAGCTGCCCCAGCTCTTACCAAAATCCCTGCACTAGCCCCAAACACCAGATCCCACAGCAAAACCCCTCCTGAGTTCAGGACCTGCACTTCACAGCAGATCTCGATGCTTTTCAGAATCAAAGCAATAAGGAAGCAGAAAGAATGTCTAGAACAAAGAGACACCTTTCTCCTACCCTACAACACCACCAGGAAGCAGAGGAGAGCTGGTGTAGAGCAGAACCTGTTGGAAGGTCCTCTCCAAATGGGAGTTGTAGAGGCAGCAGCAAGTAACTTTGGCCAGCTGGCAGCACAAGGGCCAGCACACCAAACCCTGCAATGCCAAACTCCTGTCCCTCCCAAGAAGCACCTTCAGGAATGGGTGGAAGTCAATGGGATGGGCTGAGGAGGGAAGTCAGCCAGACTTCATTAAGAACATCTTTGCTGGAAGTACATCTGGGAGTGCTCTACGCTGAGATAAACGCTGGATCTGCAACTGTTTTGCTCTGACAGGAGTTAAACAGGCTACAAGTTTACACTTGTCCTAGATACTTTTTTTTCCACAAGAAGCTTCCAAAAGCCATTGCAGACAACTGGGAGAGGTGTTCTCAAAAGCAAGGCACAGGCAAGCATAGGCACCATCATCCAGGCTGACAGCTTTTGAACAGAGACTTCGCATTTTACATTACTCGGTCTTTTTTCCCCCTCCAATAATTTGTTACAAAGGAAGCAGCATGCACACACAAGAAGCAAGCAAGACCTCAGGGAAAACAGCAAATTGGTTCACATTTCCACAGCGCTGAGCGCAAAGCTGACTTGCAAATGCGAATGACTTCTCTCAGGCGGGGGAGGAAGCTCCCAGTTTGGATGATCCGAGCCCAGCCGCTCATCTCCCTGCAGTCCAGCCCCATCCCTCTGCCCTGACGGGACTGCACCAGCCACGAGCATGGCCCGAGCCTCGCGTGGAGCAACAGCAACAACAACCCGGTAGCCCAACACCTCCTGCTCCAGACCACTGCTGCCCAGCGGGCACGCTCAGCACCTCGTACACAGCGCGGACATCTCCCACATCAGCAGAGCCGCAACTCCAAAGCCCGAGTTCATTCGAGATGTTACAACGAGGCTGCTCGGTGCCTGCGAGCCGGTGGGTGGGTGCCGCTCCTGCCAGGACACAGCAGCGCCCATCTCCCCTCTCCTGCCCACCGGGACACGGCATCGCCCACCTCCTCCCACCGCCCTGCCCTAACACATTCGGGCTCCGTCCGACCCAGGGCCATCAGGCTCGGGGTTCGGGCCATGCCGGCAGCCCTGGGAAGCCGCAGGACTCCGGGAAAGCAGAACGAGACGGGCGAGCCCCTCCACCACCTCCCGCTGCCACCCTGGGCACCCGCCAGCTCCGGAGGCTGCTGAGGAACAGCCCCGCGCTCGGCTGTTTTGGGAAGGGGGTCGGGAGGATGTTTCCTTATTTATGGGATAGGAGCAAAAAGTAAGAGGAGGAAGCGGAGGAGGAAATAATCCAGCAGGTTGCTCCCAATCGGCCCCTCCCGGCCGCCGCATGGCAGCGGGGGCAGCAGCGATGGGGCAGCCCCGGAGCCGCCGGTCCCCAGAGCCGGGGAAGGGAGCCCGGCCGCTCCCCGGCACCATCCCCAGGGCGCCCCTGGAGCCAGGGCAGCCCGTGAACCCCTCCCCGGGATATCCGCCCCGCCGTGTGGCCCCGCGGGCGGCGGGCACGGCAGGGCACGGCAGGCCGCGGGCTCACCTCGGTACTGCAGCGAGCCCGAGAGGCGCACGGTGACGGTGCCGGCCAGCGGCTCGCCGGGGCTGTAGACGACGCGGCTGTCGCCCAGGCGGATCTCGAAGAGCTGCACCTTCCCCATGGCCGCGCCGGCCCGGCCGCTCTCCGCCGCTCCGCTCGTACCTGCGGCCCGCGCTGTGCCTGCCCCGGCGGGCGGGACCGCCCCGCGCCCGCCCCGCCCCGGCCGCGCTGAGGGAGCGGGGCGGGCCCGAGGCAGCGGCGGCGGCCGGGCCGGGCCCGGGGCTGCGGGTGGGTCCCTGAGTGCCGAGGGAAGGGGGCACTTGTGCGGCCAGGATGAGGGGAAGGAGCAGGCTGCGGGGCTGGGCTGTGAGGGAAGGGGTAGCTGATGGGTCCCTCACTGCTATAGGGTCAGGCTATGAAATAAGGGGTAGCTGATGGATCCCTGACTACTATAAGGGAAGGAGCTGTGGAGGAAAGGGCAGCTTCAGGGCTTGGGCTGTGCTGGGAGGGAAGGGATTGCTTGTGGGGTCCAAGCTGGGAGGGAAGGAGCAGATTGTGGGGCTGAGCTGTGAGGGAAAGAGAAGCTGGTGGATCCCTGACTGCTTTGAGGGAAGGAGCAGGTTGTGAGGGAAGGAATCACTGAGGGAAGGAATCACTTGTGGGGTCGTGCTGTGAGGGAAGGAGCAGGTTGTGGGGTCAGGCTGTGAGAGATAGGACTGGTTGTGGGGTCGGGCTGTGAGGGAAGGAGCTGACTGCCCAGCATGGGGCCATCTTGCCTCCTGGTGATCCTTGCTCCCTCTAATCTCATTTCCTCCCTGTAATTCTCCAGGCCCAGCTGTCACCTCTCCCTGCTCCTGTTTTTATAACCCCAGTCACTTTAAGTGTCCAATAAGAGGCAAGTACAAGGGACCTGACAGCCACCTGGGACTGAGGAGTCAGTGATGGGCCCATGCTCTCTGTGGATCAGTGGGTGAAGGTCAGGGTGTCCCAGGAAGCCAGCAGTGACCAGCACACTTCAGGCATTTGCCATGTTCCTCCCTCATCTCTGCCTGATTGAATAAAAACCATCTGCAAAACCCACACCAAAGGCAGCGCCAGGAAAAGGCACCTCGCGGCCACTGGCGAGCAGGCTGTGTACACAGGCAGAATGAATAAGTGTAAAAGGAGCTGTTTATCTGCAGAGCACACCCAGCCCGGACCTGGCTGGACAGACAGACATCCTCCCACGGCCCTGCAGTGACACCAGCCTGGGTGTGTGGGGCTGTGGGACCCTTCGTGCTCCTTTACGGTGGCTGTGGCAGCCTGAAACCCCTCACAGGGCACCAAAGGAGTTTATGTGCCCCGGGCACACAGGGCTCCTGCTGGGAAGCCTTTCCAGGCCCTCCCTCCTCAGTGCTTACCTCTCGTTTCCAGGCTGCGTGTAGTCACAGGCTACAGACACACAACAGCCTTGTGCCAGGGCTTTCTGCAGCTCCTCTCCTCCCGCAGGGCGTACCCTGGGATCCGTCCACACACCGCTCTCCTTGTGCTGCCCTTAGCTTCTGTTTTCCCAGGCTAGGCACGCCAATTTGCTCCAGCCTTTTTATTTTGTAAGATGAGCCTGCAGCCTCTTTCATCAGTCTCCGCAGCCCCTATTTAGCTCTGCCAGCAAAACCAAACAAATTAGGAGAAGGGAGGGGGGATGAAAATACCCTGAGCTACAGCAGATTTTACTGAACCCTCTTTCCCCATGGAAAGTGGCCAAAGGATCATGATTTGAGGCACAATCAGGGTCACCCCATCTCTGAGGCAGCACTGGCACCCTTGCCCCAGAGGGACACCACCCACGTGACAACTCAGGGTGGAAAAACCCTTCACCAAACCCGCGCCGCTCATGCCATGCCACAGCTTCTCCTGACACAGAGATTTATGCGCCTTGTTTGCAGAGAAGTTAATTTTAAGCACAGCAAAGTTGCTTGCCCAAGGTCACGACGTGAGTAAAAAGGATTCCTGCACCAGGAGCTGAACAAAAGCAGCCAGGCACAGCTACAGTACCGCAAGGGCTCGTGCTGAGATACACAGGGGCCCTTGTCATGTCATGGCCAGCAGTGATCCCACAGCACTGATCCATCCCCTGGATCACAGCTACACTGGGTAGAGCAGTCTGTAAAATTTAACTGCATGGATGTAATTGAAGCATGGAGAAGAGAAGGCTTCAGGGACACTCCATTACAGCCTTCTAGTACCTTAAGGAGGCTTTAAAAATGGAACGAAAGGGACTTTTTATATGGGTAGATAGTGACAAAACAAGGGGTGGTGGTTTTAAACCGACACAGAGCAGGGTTAGATTGGATGTTAGGAAGAAGAAATCTTTACTTAGAGGGATGTGAGGCCCTGGCACAGAGAAGCTGTGGCTGCCCCTGGCTCCCTGGAAGTGTCAAGGCAAGGCTGGAAAGGGCTTGGAGCATCCTAGGAGATAGTGGAAGGCATCCCTGCCCATGGCAGGGGTGCAATGAGATGATCTTTAAGTTCCCAAACCAGTCTGTGATTCTATAATTCAATGTATTCAATGCCTGCAGTACCAGGGCACCCATCATTCCCCAGTGATGCCAGATTCAGGAGGATTTTACTCATTGCAGTCAAAATGGGTATTTACATTCCTGCCTTCCTGCTCACCCCAGAGTCACTCCTCTTATCTACTTGTGTGAGGAGTCATTGGAGTTAAAACTCAGAGCAGTTAAAAAAAAAAAGTAAGCTAAGGATGTTTGGTAAACTGCCACGGTCTGTTTTCTGATATTTTTAACTATTGTTTTGGTTTTTAAAAAAATGTTTTGAAGAGTTTTGTTGTTGTGGTGGGAAATCTCACTTCCTCTGCATTCTGTGTGCTCTCCTTCCTCCTTTTCCCTTTATTAAAAGGGAAATTTAAAAAGAGAGAAGAAAAATGTCAAGACAAGCTTTAGAATAAAATTTTCCTTTCAGATGTTACCACATTCCCCTAACTTCAAGGAACACGAAATTTTCTGACAAAGAACATAGTAGTTATTAAAAGGAAAAAAATTATCAATAAACCCCCCTTCAGGAGCACCTGAGCCGTGCTTTGCCAGCAGCACAGAAGAGCTCCAAGCACAGGAGCTGGGAGAGCAGCTGTGAGCGGTGTCACATGTGGGAAAAATGTGCCCACAGAGGGCTCAGCTGTGGCTGCAAGTGTGAGACACACAAGCCTCCATCATTAAATCACAGCCATTGGCTTGTGACTTGAATTTGTTCCCCTCTTGTCTCTCCAGGAGTTTCCAGCTGTGCCCGCTGGCACGGAGGAGGCACAGCCCCACCTGACCGTGCCTCAGTTTCCCCCGCGCTGGGGCTGTTCAGGGGACGAGCAGCGGAAATGCCAGGGCATAGCTGGGCCGTGAGTGATGCTGCGCTAACCACGGGAGCGCGGCGGGGCGAGGCAGCAGCGCGGTACCCGGGGGCAGTTCCGTGTCTCGGGGTCATCTCCACCTGCCCGGCGCTCCGCGGCGGCCGCAGGGAGAGGGGCGAGCCTGGCAGGCGCTGCCCGGCACCGCGGGGACACGCAGAGCCTCTCCTGCTCTCTCGATACAAGAGCAGTCTGTCCCTCCGCCCTCAAACGCTCTCGCTTTTGCGTTCCCAGCCTCTCCCTCCGCTCCCACTGGGTTTGGCGAGGGCGTGACTTGCGGAGCCCACCACACCCCAGAAGGGCAGGCACCAGAGCGGCTGTGATGGAGGGGGAAGTAAAGCAGCAGAGCTTTGTGGAAGTTGACCTTTAGATTTCTTAGTTTTTTCCCTTGAACTAAAATACACAGATGTGAACTGCCCTGGAGGGCTCCCCGTGCTACCTACACCGTTGACAGCCATTCTGTATTCCTGTGTACATAAAATCCATTACCCTAATATATTTATATTACACTTAGGTTTATTACCTTTCTAAATAATTTCGCTGCTTCACTCAGTGCCTCACCGCTTCTCAGCTGATTTGCTGGAGGGTAAACGACGTCATCTGATACCAACAGCAACAACAATTACTCATTTGTCTCAGGCTGACACCTTCCAACAGTTCAGGCAGAGGTGGTACCGTTCAGCCACACCTCCCTGCACACTGCCTCTCTCCTCGCAGGAGGCCACAGCCAGAGTCCCCTGTCCCCCTTCTGTGGGTTCATCAGGAGGCCACAGCCAGAGTCCCCTGTCCCCCTTCTGTGGGTTCATCAGGGATCCTGTCCCCCTTCTGTGGGTTCATCAGGAGGCCACAGCCAGACTCCCCTGTCCCCCTTCTGTGGGTTCATCTGCAAGGCAACTCCCAGGCACCTTCCCCAAGGGTGGAGTTGGATGTCCCACCAGTGGTGTACAAATCTCTAGGCTCAACATGTGATGGA
This sequence comes from Emberiza elegans, assembly GCA_024865655.1. Classification (NCBI taxonomy): domain Eukaryota; kingdom Metazoa; phylum Chordata; class Aves; order Passeriformes; family Fringillidae; genus Emberiza; species Emberiza elegans. The sequence continues at coordinate 68,650,135 of JALJVW010000184.1, read as the reverse complement.
ATTATAGACATATATAGAATTAGAGGTTTGGCTTGGGAGGGCCCTTAAAGACCATCTCATTTCTCCCCTTGCCAAGGGCAGGGACACCTTCCTCCACACCAGGGTGCTCCAAGCCCTGTTCAACCTGTCCTTGGACACTTCCAGGCATGGGGCAGCCACAGCTTCTCTCGGTAAGTCTGGCACAATGTCCTGGGACCCTGCAGGACCTCCACCAGCCTATTGGACTCACTGAGCCTCCCAGACACAAGGGCCACCAGCCCACCACAGCCCAACCCCTGGGAGGATGAGAGGAGAGCAGGAAGCAACCAGAAACCACCCACAGCACAGAGCCAGGAGGCACCACTGCTCAGGGGCTCTGCAGGGAAGCCAGGCAGCTGCTTTGGGCTCCATCCCACAGATGCTTCACCAACCTGTACCCTGAGACTGTGCCCCAGGCCTCTCCCAAAGAGTAAGAGACTGACACTTGAGTGGCTCTAACAGCATAACAACATTGGCTTACCCTCACACTGAGAGCCTGATGATGGAGTAACTTGGCTGAGACACCACCAGAGGAACTGCCCTTCACCAGGTGAGAGAAACCCTGCCATGCCATCCCCCAGCAGTTTGTTTCCAATGCTCATCCCCTTTGTGCCAGCATGCACACCTGCTCCTCAGGCCAACTTTGGCAGCTTCACCCCTTGCTTCTTGTTCTGCTGCTCTCTGATGTTAAGGAGTCCTTTCGTGCCACATCCTTTCTCCTTGTGACAGTGTTTACATACTGGAATAAACACACCTCTCAATGTCTGTGGTAAACAGAGCAATTTGAGCTCTTCAAGCCTCTCTCTGTAAAGCATTTTCTCCAGCCCTCATGTTATTTGCAGACTTGTGTCTGTGCAAGCCCACAGACTGGCATTTGTGTGTCGACTGAAATGTGTGTGCAGGAGCAGCCTCCCACACACAGGCACGTGCACAGACAGGAGTCGATGCAGTAGAGCTCATTTACACCCCTGCACACAGAGACACACACAGGCCCTTCAGCTCACATCACTGGGGCCAGGTGAGCACCCCTGGCTAACACACAGGGTGCTCCTGACCTGGTCTTCTCCCCCATCCATTAACTCTCATCCCTGGGAGGCAGCTCCTCCTAATCTTTCCCTCCAAACTGTGCAGAAAGATGAGGGCAGGGAGAGCGAGTCCCCAGCTGAGGCACTGAGGTCCCGTGGCCCAGCTGGCACCCATCCCCTTCACGTGGGTGCTGTGGCTTTGATCACTTAATGCCCAGCCAGCACCTGGCAAGCCTCACTAGCAAATCCTTAGAGAGAGGCAAGGCATTAATTACTATTATTATAATTCTAATTGCACTGCCTGGATTTCTGCTCTCCTTTGCTGGAAGTTCCCGTTGCTCAGCGTGAGCCTGGGGAGAAGGATTGGGTGGTGGGATGCTTGTCCTCCCTTCCCTGGGGGGTTCAGCATCTGCAGGGATGGCAGATTGTTTGCACAACTTACAGGGTGTGGGAACAGGAGGATTCACTCGACCTCAGTGATCCCCGTGGGACCTTGCCTGAGAAAAAACTGAAACCACAGGCTGAACTCTCATACTGCAGCACCACTCAGGATTTTTAATTTCTCCCTCACTGCAAAATGACACTTCACAGACTCATGGAATATCCTGAATTGGAACAGATCTTCAAGGACTACCAAAGTTTAACTCCTGGCCCTGCACAGGACCACACCAAGAATGACACCAAGTTTATGAGGGCCAAGGAAAGCAGCAGTTGCTTTTCCACATGTAGGAGCAGGCTGAGGTCAAAGGATCATGAGATTTCCTCCAGGGAAATGCTGTGCTGTGGGAGCAGGGCAGCCCCATCCCAAGTTGTCTGCCATCCCAAGAACGTCCTGGGCAGGCACAGGGTCCTGCAGCACGAGATCTCTCACACCACCCAAGGTGCAAGGCATTTGGATGCTGTATTTCACCTGGCTCTCACACCTTCCTCCCCTTCACTGCCCAGTTTTTCTACTTCCCTTTTCTCCTGTAACAATACCTCAGCATGGCTGCCCAGGACAGTGATCCACTACAGCCCCAGCCAACAGCTCTTCCCACACTCCCGATGTTTGATCCCATCCCTCCCAGTGGGGAGCTCACTTCTCCACCACAGACTCATAATCAGGGAAGGGACATTCCATTAGCCACTCCCAGGCAAGGTCCACAATCACACTTCCTGCAGCACTTTCACCTAAATCCACTGAATTCCTCCCAGAAATGGCTGAGGAACACTCCCACATTGTTGCCTGTAGGGGAGAATCCTGTGACAGAGAGCCAGTGGTAACAGTGGGGACATGAGACCACCACTGCTGCCAGCCAGAGGATTGGATCTCTGTGTGGCTCAGCAGCCCCCTGCTAGGATTAATTCACTTGAGCAGCCCAGCTGTCCCAATTCTAGGTGATAAAAGCTTTGGCATGGCCCTTGACCACCACGCCAGGGACAAAAGTCCCCAAGAAATCCCTGAACTCTCCACACAACCCAGGGGAGGTGTCTGGGGATGGGAGATGGTGCACCAAGGGTCACACCAGTGACACAGCTGGAGACTCCTGGGGTGCAGGGTCCCCACAAACACCCCTCCTCCTCTCCCACACCCGATTGCCTGTGACAGCTCATAGACAATCCCACTCCCTCTCTCTGCTCACATCTCCTCACCCCACTGCTGAGAAAAATTTACCTGCTCCTCCTGTGTGTCCAGAGCAAAATACAGCAATCCCAGCACAGAAAACACGTCCCAGCAGCTGCTCCTGCAGGAATGCAGAGCGCAGCTCTCTTGGCACATCCTGGAGCAGGATGTCTGAGCCAAACCATGGCTTGGTGCAGGAGCAGATACACCCACAGGAGCAATGATCAGGGTTATTGTCTTCTTATTGTAAGGGTTCCATACTCTTGTCTCCTTATCACAGAAGTCTCACACCTTCTTGGTGTTTCTCATGGGCAGCTCTTCCCAGCACTGACTCTTTCTTCTCCACAAAGCAGCCAACTGACTCCAGTTCCCTTCTCAACCAGCCCCCACTCTTTTATAGCACTCTTCTTCTCATTTCTTACAGCTGTGGCCTGGTAAAATCAGGCCTATTCCTAATCTTTGATAATTGGCCCAGATGCAACTCCTTCGGGGTTAGATTACTTTCTACACTATCTTTATTTTCTTACATTCTATCCCATTACACAGGGTGACACTAATCCCCCTCCACCTGCTGATTTGAGTGGCTCCAGTGGCGTGAACAACATCTGGTGACACAGCCAGGGGTCTCCTTCCAAACAAAACCACCCCTTTGTGGTGTTAGGCTGCATGCAGAGCCCTCCCCATCACCCAGGGCCTGGCTAGGGGACAGGATGGCACCTCAGCACTGCTGACACAAGGACCAAAAGCCACCCCAAGCCAGGCATGCAGGGGAAGGAGTTAATGCCTCAGCCCAAGCTGCTGCTGAAGCAGGCTGTGGCTCTGCCCAAGGGCACCATCAGCCACGGCACATTTCTCTTTGTGCAGTAATTCTTTCCAAAGGAGTTTGCTTACTGCATCAGGGAGGGATGCTGGGGAAAAAGCTGGCACAGCAGAGGTATTCCCCCCACCACACCCTGCTGCTCCTAGCCCCGCTCATCAGGGCTGCCCAGGATTGTCCCTCACCAGATATTTCCCTTTCCCAAGCCATTATTTGGGTTTCCATGAGCTAATAACCAGACTCAAAGGTCATGCTCCGGGCCAGCTGGAGCCATCACACGTCACACGGCAGGTGAGTCACACCTGGCAAACCCGCCCTGGCTAGGGCAGGAGGCAGCACTGAAACATCTCCACTGCCAGGACAGGAGCGATGCCTCCCCCTTCCACAGCCTGGCACAGGGCTGCTTGCATGAGGGGAGTCCCTGCCCATGCCAGAGCCAGCTGAGCTGGTGGCAGGTAAAGCAGCTGAGTACAACGTGCTCTCACCCAGTGACCAGGCAGCAATGACACCTGTGCAGCCACTTGCTCTGTCGCCCTTGTACTGGGCCAATTGCCAAAAATCTGTCACAGACGTCTTTTATGAAAAATCCTTTCCTTGGGATTTTTCCTCCTCAGAAGCTGGAAGGCCTCAGGAACAAAATGTAAACAATGATTATCTGCTGCTGTGGAATGCAACAGGTGCATCTGGGATTGGTCTCATGGGGTTGTTTCTAATTAATGGCCAATCACAGTCAGCTGGCTCGGACTCTGAGACACAAGCCTTTGTTATCATTCCTTCTTTTTCTATTCTTAGCTAGCCTTCTGATGAAATCCTTTCTTCTATTCTTTTAGTATAGTTTTAATATAATATATATCATAAAATAAAAATCAAGCCTTCTGAAACATGGAGTCAGATCCTTGTCTCTTCCCTCATCCTAAGACCCCTGTGAACACGGTCACAAAAATCAAACTCACTGTCCCCAGAGGATGGAGCAGCTCTGACAGGTTCTAGCAGCAGCCCCTGGGACACTGCTCCTGCCAGCAAGCCCCAGCTTTCTGCACAGAGGAAAACTGCTGGTCCCACCTGCACAGGTCCATTGGGCCTGCAGGGTGGTGATAATTGCAGTAGAGGTGATTTTGGTGTGGCCCAGGGCTGGCCCTGGGGAGGCAGCCAGCACCTGTCACCATGGGGACAGTGCTGGAAAGAGCCACCAGAGCATCCCCAGCACTCTGCCAGCCTCCACTCCTCCCACATGGGTGGGAGCAGAGCAGGATGAGCTTCTACACATCCCTGTCCACTCCCCCAACTCTGCCTCTCTGGGGAAACCTGCCAAGGCACCACCACCCAGTTTCCCCACTGGAAAGTGGGAGCTGAAGTCACTGTGCTGCCCCAGGGACCTGTCCTGTCACAAAACCCCAAAGGAGCACATCAGGGGCAGCAGTGAGAGCCTCCAGCACCCAAGGCAGGTACGAGGGGGCGGCCTGGCAGACAAACACCCAGTGGGTGCAGCCAGGAGGGCAGAGCCTTGCAGACCACATGCAGACATCCAAGAGGTTCATCCATCAAACTGGAAGCCAAGAGCGGGTCAGCTTGTTCCAACAGCATGAGTCAGAAAGCAAAGGAGGACGGAGCAGCAGTGAGGGATGTACAAGACCCAAACTGGCTCTCCCTTCCCCAGATTTAGTGGCAGTGAGAAAACACATGCTGAGCACTGAAAGGCTGTTTAATAAACTTTGGGACCTTGGTCTGAGGACAAGGAGGGGAAAGAACTTGGTATGCCTGAATTAATACAGCCAGGATCACTGTTAACAGCATGCTTCAGCTCCCTGAGAACACGTGGGTGAGGTGAAAACATCCCTGGCACAGCGTGGGTCCATCTCCACGGAGCTCACTCCAGGACAAGACAATCATCCCAGCTACATCTCTCCAGACTGATTTTATCCCTCAGGGTTGGCGTTTCCTCTCGGATCAGTGCTGCCAAATCTGTCAAACTTTTACTTTCCCTGAACTATAATATCACAGTTCTATTTCCCCACACTCCCTTTATGCTGGGAGCTGAAGATAGTTTAGAGTTAAACCAATTCTACTAGCAGCTGCTTCCCAACAGCACCCACCACCTCTGCATACTCCTGCCCTGGGCAAATATCACAATCCCAGCCCTCTTACAGCTATTTTTACAGAGTCCTTCTAAAACCTGCCTTGCATTGACGTTTCAGGCCCTGAAAACACCTGCCCTGATGGGAGTCAAGGCCAACAAATGCATTCAATTTCTGTTTTTACAGTTACCAGGCTAGAGCAGCTCCAGGAGAAATAGCTTCATCTATAAATACCAGCAGAAAGCTTCATTTGAGTTTGGATCATCTCTCCACTAGACACCTGCCTGGCTGCAGCTACAGCCCAGCTGGTGTGGAGCCTCTCCCTCCTTCTCTTGAGCAGCTCTGCTGGTATAATTTCACTGCTGGCCTCCCTTGCTGCAACCCAAGCAGCTGCAGAAGCTGCAAAGAGCTTAAAGTAAAAAGAGAAAGGCATTGTTGCAATTGCATCTCATCATCCTCTCGCATCCCATCACTGGCATTGCTCCTCAGCAGCTGCAGGAAGTAAGGATTGAGGAAGAAACTTAATTCCCCACACCAAACACTTGATTTTCTCCTGTAGGCCTTTGTACAACCCCCTCTCCCACCCATCAGAGCACAGCAAGGGCCAGGGGCTCCCAGAGGTCCAGGAAAGCAGAAGAGACCCCTCAGCTCCAGGACGGAGCTCACCAGCAAAGGGCTGTCCCTCTGTTCCCAAAGAACTCATCCAGGAGGGGAGGATTGCTCATCCAGGAGTCCAGATCATCAGGAAAGTTCCCTACAACAAGGCAGGTCTGAAATGAAGCCAGAAGGGTGAAGCCAGGTCAGGGTGAGGGCAGGCAGGGTGAGAGCCAGCCTAGGGATCTCCTGGCAGCTCTGCAGTCCGTGGGTGAAGGTCTGGGGGGCCAAGGCAGGAGAGCCACACTCCCTAGTTCAGCTGGAGCAGGGAGAGATGGCTCTGGCAGAGCTCAAAGGGACATCTCAGGGCCCATGGGCTGGGATCCAGGTGGGGCTGGGATCCAGGTGGGGCTAGGATCCTGGGGGGCTGGGATCCAGGTGAGGCTGGGATCCTGGTGGGGCTGGGATCCAGGTGGGGCTGGGATCCAGGTGGGGCTGGGATCCAGGTGGGGCTGGGATCCAGGGGGGCTGGGATCCAGGGGGCTGGGATCCAGGGGGGGGTTGGGATCCAGGTGAGGCTGGGATCCAGGGGGGCTGGGATCCAGGGGGCTGGGATCCAGGGGGAGCTGGGATCCAGGGGGGGCTGGGATCCAGGTGAGGCTGGGATCCAGGTGGGGCTGGGATCCAGGTGGGGCTCTGCTCACAGCCATCAATGCCTGCTGGTCCTGACACCCCGTGCAGCTCTCAGCCTGCAGCTGGCGGGTGCTTGTGCTGGCTTTCCTGGCCCTGTTCCTGCAGCAGCAGGACTGAGGGCTCAGGAGGGTGCTGGGCTGAGCAGAGGGAGCTGCTGCAGGTCATTAAGGGCTCCTTTGATGAGGCTGCTCTAGGAACACCTGGAGCAGTTCCGTTCTTCCCAGAACTTTCTCAAGCCAATGACCGAGTGCTGCTGTGACCTCGCGGGGACCCTGCCCATCCCAGTGTGACTGAGACAAGGGCCTGGTTTGCTCTGCACTGTCACAGCCTCTGCTGCCTTCTCTCCCAGGAGCAGGAGGACAGGCCTGGTGGCTCCTCTTACACCCAGATACAAGCCCCAACTTAACCCAGGCTGCTCACCCTGAGGCCATTTGTGCCATACAAACATCCTTCAGACACTGAGTGCTGCCCCAGAGCACTGCAGTGCTCAGGGTTGCTCAGCCTTGCACCACCTAGATTTATTCTTTTTGCAGCAGCAGCAGCAGCAGCCAGGCCCTGCCATGGCAACGGGCTTTCCTGGAAGGTCTGATTGCTGCATCTTCCCAGCAGTGAGGAAGCAGCAGGTCTCAGGCAGCCTGACCCCTTCCCCAGAGCCCCTGGGACTGAGGATGTGGAGAGGGATTCAGCACAAGCGATACAAGAAAAGCCAGTGTGCATTGCCAGGTCACTGCTGCATCTCAGCAAGACGCTGCTGTCACCTGGAGTGTCCCCAAGGACGCCCCAAACAGCCCACCAGGAGCTCGGGTCGGGCTCAGGGGCGCTTTAATCCCACATTTTTGGGGATAAGACCAAGCTGAGAGCAGCTGGCTGCAAACCCAGCACAGCCTGGTGACCATCCACCTGGCCAGGAGAGCCACACGGGGCTAGGGGGGTCTGGGGCCAAGGAGCCCCCAGCCAAACCTCCCCTGGCTCTCTCTCCATGGTGTTTGTCCCCCTCCACCCACATTTCAACAGCAACAAATTGCTGGTAATGAGCCGTGTCTCTGTGTGAGCTGAGAGCCTTGGAGATCAAAGATGCTCTTACACAAAACCAAAATATCATCAGTGGCCTTTAAAGGCCAGACTAAGCTTCTGAGGGGAAAAAAAATTCAATTTTCTGTAGATCTAATTTGAAACCATTTTAATGCTCATTAAGATAGAGGGACCCAAGCAGATTGTGTGGGCTGGAAGACAGGGAGAGAAAAAAAAGGAGTTATTATTGACATTTTAGTTTAGGTCTTTATTCTATCCAGAGCTCCCTGCTTCTCGGCAGCAGCTTTGAGTAATGCTATTGTTAGCACTGGAACTGCAATTCCAATGTCCTTTTTATAACTGGCTTGAAAAAAAAATAAATCCTGAAGGCTTTCACTAAATTCAAAGTAATGGAATTTATAGTGGTAAAAAGAGACTTGAAAAGGGAGAAATGTGCAAACCCCTGCATTGTTACTCCTGTCATGGGGTGGCCACGGTGCTCACCCACCCTGGCAGCCTCTCTGCAGCACCTTCCTGGGGTGCTTGTGACGGAAGAGACCCCAGGGGATGCCTGGATGAGGATATGGGGATGTGTCCCAGCTTGGTCACCCACTGGAGCCACATCTCAGAGTCTCTCATCCGCCTGCAGGGTCACAGCCCTGGGGACAGCTCTTCCTGAGGGGGCCCTCAGCAGCACCCAGCTCATTCCTGCAGCCCAGGGCTGGCATGGGGAATGGGTACAGCCCCACAGGGGTTTTATTTGCCACTGTCTGCGTGGAAATAGAAGATTTGTATTTTCCCCAGGAGTGAGGGTGGTCCTGGGGGCAGGTGAGCATGGTCAGAGCCCAAACCAAAGGCACCTGATGTTTTGGTTTGCTGTGGTGCTTTTCTCCCCTAAAAGTACTGCTGACAATTCTGGTTGATGCAGGCAAAGGTTCTGTTGCAATCTCCTCCCATCTAACTTGAATTTTGCTTTACAACAGCAAGAAATTATTTGGAGTGCATTAAGCAGATTTATTTTCCTTCCCCTCCTAGTATTTCATTGTAGTTCTGCAAGGTGTACAAAAGCCAAATCAAATCTGGGATCAGATTCTCTTTTAGTCACAGTCACTGCTCTTGGCATTGTGGCAGCTGCTGGATTTCTGGCTATCAAATATCTTTATTAGAGTAAAAACGTGTGAGGCAGAGATCCATGTTTTATACAGCGCCTTCTACAGCCTGAGAGGAAGGTGGAGCCACGCAGGGGTCGGGCTCCTCTCCCAGATAACAAGGACAACAGGAAACAACCTCAAGTCGCGACAGGAGAGGTTTAGGTTGGATATTAGGGAAAATTCCCTCACCAAAAGGATTGTCCAGCCCTGCCCAGGACAGCGGTGGAGTCACCGTCCCTGGAGGGTTTTTAAAGCCGCGTGGATGTGGGGACATGGGGACCTGGCACCTCGGCTCGGCAGCGCTGGGGGACGCTGCGGCTCGGGGCTCCGGGCGGATTTTCCCAGCACAAACCGGGCGCTGCTCCCTGCGATCCCCTGTCCGCGTCTGCAGAGGGCACCAGCCCCCCAAATGTCCCTGTCACCCCCGGGCCGGGCCGCGACACCGCCGCGACAGCCGGGATGCTGTGGGGATGCTCCGGGTGACACCGCCGGGACAGCCGCGATGCTGTGGGGATGCTCCGAGTGACACCGACCCAGCCACCCAGGGATGCTGTGGGGAATGTTCCGGGTGACACCGCCGGGACAGTCAGGATGCTCTGGGGAATGCTCTGGTGACCCCAAGGCAGTCAGCCAGGGATGTTCCTGAGGAATGCTCCGGGTGACAATGACCTATCCACCTCGGGATGTTGCTTCAGGAGAGCCCTGGATAACAGCGACCCATCCACCCAGGACAGTCCCTCATGGAGCCCTGGATAACAGTGACCCATCCACCCAGGACAGTCCCTCAGGAGAGCCCTGGATAACAGTGACCCATCCACCCAGGACAGTCCCTCATGGAGCCCGGGATAACAGTGACCCATCCATGCAGGACAGTCCATGGGTGATAACAGTGACCCATCCACCCAGGACAGTGCATGGGGGATAACAGTGACCCATCCACCCAGGGGAGCCCTGGATAACAGTGACCCATCCATGCAGGCAGTCCCTCATGGAGCCTTGATAACAGTGACCCATCCACCCAGGACAGTCCTTCATGGGGATGACCCATCCACCCAGGACAGTCCCTCATGGAGTGACAGTGACCCATCCACCCATCCAGTCCTCATGGAGCCCTGGATAACAGTGACCCATCCACCCAGGATGGGCCCTGGATAACAGTGACCCATCCATGCAGGACAGTCCCTCATGGAGCCCTGGATAACAGTGACCCATCCACCCAGGACAGTCCCTCATGGAGCCCTGGATAACAGTGACCCATCCACCCAGGACAGTCCCTCATGGAGCCCTGGATAACAGTGACCCATCCACCCAGGACTGTCCCTCATGGAGCCCTGGATAACAGTGACCCATCCACCCAGGACAGTCCCTCATGGAGCCCTGGATAACAGTGACCCATCCACCCAGGACAGTCCCTCATGGAGCCCTGGATAACAGTGACCCATCCACCCAGGACAGTCCCCTGGGTAACAGTGACCCAGCCTCAGCAGCCCCATTCCAGGCTGGATCCCAGCTGGGATCCCAGCACTGCTCCCACCCATCAGTCCAGCACGGAGCACCAGGTGATGTTGGCTGTGTCTCCTCCCAGCATTGTCCAACCCTTGGATGGGGATGGGGACACCATAACCCCTGCCACAGCCTCAAGTCACAGCCCCATGGCTGGCTCCATCCCCAGCACCTCACTGAACCCCAAAGTCCACCTCCAACTGTGGCAAACACAGCAAAACTATTGGAAAAATTCTTGTGGGAATGTGTTGTTGTCCTTGTATCCCCTGTGCTATGGGCCCTGTGGGTGGGAATCACTTCTGCTTTAGGAAAAAACCAAAACCCTGACATGTGTTTTCTGGCCCAGTCTGACCTCAGAAAAGCACCAGTGAGAAGATCTGTGTTTTGGCAGAGGATAGCACGAATGCCTCCAAACACACAGTGGCTCCTGGCATGTGGGGACAGGAGTGATCCCAGCTCAGAGAAAAGCCCCAGCAGTGGCTTTGGGAGAGCTCCTGGCTAGCCCCGGAGCCTCACCAGCCCTCCCTGGCTGAGAGGATGGTGCTTGCTTGCAGGGGAAGCCCAGGGTGAGAGCCAGAGACGCAGAAGTTTGGCTGTCCCGCAGTGCTGTGTCCAGCCACAGACGTTCCCATGCTGGGGATGTGAACTCACATGATTCCCAAATTTGACAGTGTCTGTACAGCAGCATGACGAAAGCTGAAGCACTCCAGCCACTGGTACAGCCAGGGAAGCAAGCAGGAGTCTCCCCACTCCAGATTTAGCTCTTTATTGATTTTCCAGCTGCATCCATCAGTCATCGTCCCAGTGCTCAAATTACCCATTAGAGATACCATAGAAATGAGAGGAAAACAAGACAGGCTTGTGGTTTTGATGAAAAACGCTAAACATCCCAAACAACAACTTCTGCAAGGAAAATCCTTCCTTTTTAGGGTGGGGACTGGGTTACATTTATTCTTGAACAGCTCAGAGGCACGGAGGGCTCCTGGCTGCTTGTGCTCTGGGGCTTGCCCATCTCCCACGGCCCTTATTCCCTGTGCCACTGGCAGGAGGGACTCAGGGGCCTCCCTCCAGCCCAGCTTGTCACCTGGGTCAGATTCAAGGATTAACATAAACCCAGTTTCAAAATCCACACGAGTGCACTGGATGTCCTCTGTCCACGCTGCTGCTTCCTCCCACCTACAGTGACTCCCTGCTGGTGACTGCACATCCTGCAGATGGCATGACCTGAGGTGTCCCTGGGATTAGGGGGATGTCCCCTGTGCTTGAATCCATCACCCCATGGCTGCATTGCAGAGGGACACAAGGGTTTGGGACTGGAGGTGCTGTTAACATCCCATCTGCATGGAAATGCCCTTCCTGGGGGTTTTACTACATGAATATCAGAGGGTGTGGGTGAATGGCTTCAAACTGAAGGAGAGGAGGTTTAGATTACAGATTAGGGAGAAATCCTTCCCTGTGAGGGGGGCAGGCCCTGGCACAGGGTGCCCAGAGCAGCTGGGGCTGCCCCTGGAAGTGTCCAAGGCCAGGCTGGACAGGACGTGGAGCAGTCTGGGAGAGTGGAAAGTGTCCCTGGCCAGGGCAGGGAGTGGAGCTGGATGGGCTTTAAGATCCCTTCCAACCCAAACCCTTCTGTGATTCTACCAACAAATCTATGGCCTCCACCTTGTGAAGAGACTCCAAGTCAAGGAGCTGCACCGTGACCCTGTGGCTCACCAAGGCAGCAGGGGGGAAGTCCCCAGGGTCCCCTGCTGCTGCAGAGGTGTCCCCAGAGGGGAGGCTGTGCTGGCTGTGCTGACTCAGCAGCACACACCCTGTGTAAACGTCCGCCAGCTGCTGCTGCGGCCGCTGTTTGCTCAGCCCGCACTGCTCTGTTTGCCTTTGGGATCACGATGGAAGGAGATGGCCTTTGGTCCAGAAAATGAGGCAAGGCAGCTCCAGGCACCTGCCTCGAGGATCTTCCAGCATCTCTGTTCCTCCTGCTCCCTGTCCAGGTGCTCAGTAGCTGCAACCCACCAGCCCCACCCAAACGAAAAGCTCCACAGAGCTCTGGGAGCCACAGGAAAATGCACTCGCCACAGCATAACCCAGCTGCCACGCAGCCAGGAGAATTATTTATTATCATTTCCTTGCCACAGAGATATGGGGAAAAAAAAAAGCACCCACCCTCCACAGGTGCAAACAGCAGCAGCTGCAGCATCCACATTGGAATCTATGTACATCACAGTGTAAAGTCCATCAGGAAAAAAAAAATTCAATCCAAGTTTTTTTTTAAAAAAAACCTCATGACCTAAAACCAGGAACCAGAATAAAGTGGTTGAGAAAATAGGTTGGGCCCCTCCCTCTTGCTATAAAATACATATTTCTAAGGCAAAGTTTCACAAGACCAGAAGCGAGGTTCCTAAAGAGTCTGAGCTTGCAGCTGAAGGCACCGCACAGGCACAAATCCCACACGAGAAGCTACCGTAGGCACGAGAACCTCCACCCACCCCGGTGCCTCAGTGCTCGGCGTAGTCCTTGGTCTCCACCCCGGTCTCGTTGAGCACCGTCGTCCTCATGATGGCCTCGGTGACCGCGTAGGGGTCGCAGTTGGCCGCCGGCCGCCGGTCCTCGAAGTAGCCGTAGCCATCCTGGCCAACCTGGCGCGGGATGCGGATGCTGGCGCCCCGGTTGGCCACGCCGGCCGAGAACTCGAAGATGTTGGAGGTCTCGTGGTGGCCGGTGAGGCGCCGGGAGTTGTCCCTGCCGCCCCGCGGGTCGTACACGCAGATGTGGTAATCGTGCCGCTTGCTCAGCTTCTCGATGGCGGCTTCGATGTGCCTGGGGGAGAGCACAGGGGGGTCAGCAGGTGCATTCGGGGGGTGTCACGCCCTCCTCTCCCGTGCAGGGACAAGGACAGCCCAGGGGACCCCGCATCATCAGCTGCTCTTAAAATAATGAGCTGGGATAACCCCAACCCTGCCTGGTGCAGCCACACAGGTAGGGAGATGCTTCCATATGGCCCAGGACACCCCCAAGCTCCCAGGTGTCACAGACATCTTTCATGAAAAATCCTTTCCTTAGGATTTTTCCTCCTGAGAAGCTGAGAGGCCTCAGGAACAAAATGCAAACAATGGTTATCTGCTGCTGTGGAATGCAACAGATGCATCTGGGATTGGTCTCATGGGGTTGTTTCTAATGAATGGCCAATCACAGTCAGCTGGCTCAGACTCTGTCTGAGCCACAAACCTTTGTTATCATTCTTTCTTTTCCTATTCTTAGCTAACCTTCTGATGAAATCCTTTCTTTTAGTATAGTTTTAATGTAATATATATAATAAAATAATAAATCAGCCTTCTGAAACATGGAGTCAGATCCTCATCTCTTCCCTCATCCTCAGACCCCTGTGAACACGGTCGCACCCAGGTACATCCCAGGGAGCCCCCAAGGACCCCCTTGAGTCCTGGGACTCCCCTTGAGACCCCCCAGGACTCACTTGAGACCCCCCTCTCTGCGCATCTCCTCGGTGCTGTAGTTGGTGTGACACCCAGCACCGTTCCAGTTGCCAGTCATCGGTTTGGGGTCCAGAGTGGCCACAACCCCAAAGTCCTCGCAGACACGGTGCAGGATGAACCGAGCCATCCACAGGTGATCCCCCATCTCAATGCCTTCACATGGGCCCACCTGGAATTCCCACTGGAAAAGGGAGCAGATGCACAGGTAAGGATGGGCAGGTGGGCGCCTCCCCAGCCACCACATCCCTGCCTCTCTCAGCCTGGACTGTGGCTAAATGTTACCCTTGGGAATCAGCAACAAGCATGGGGAGCCTTGAGGAAAGCAGCAGGACAACTTTGGCATGCAAAACAATGGGAAGAAACTGCTCATCGCTGTGTAGAGCAAATCAGAAGGGTTTTAAATCAAAACAGAGATAAATAAACACGTCTGACTGAGGCTGGAGCTGCTGGGAGCAGGACCCCAGCCCACTCTGCAAACAGGGCAGAGGATTAACCAGGAGCCTGTCAGTCCTTCCCAGGGCTGCTCCCTGCCTGGCTGGAGCCAGGGTTGCACCACCCACGGTTACTAAGCACAGGGTGACGTCTTTGTGGCTGCTGGCATGGAAGAGCCTGAGCCCAGGATGTGGAAGGCAGCCAAGAAGGACCCTGAAGAATTTGGGGCAAACAGTGGGGTGGGTAAAAGTCCTGCCTCAGCTCCACTGCTGATAAGCCCCCGTTTATCACTGCCACATCAGCAGCAGGACAGTCAGTGGCTGCAGGTCCCAGTCAGTCTGGCCACCTGCCTAATGCAATCAGGGGCTCCCTGCTGCTCACTCCTAGATAAACCCAAATCCTCCCAAATGCTCCCCAAGGCCATGTCCCACCCCAGTTTCCCAGTCCCCAGTTCCAGAACAGGGCTCAGACCCCATCACTCCACATGGTGCTCCTGCAGCCCATCCCAGCTCCCATCCCCACATCGCTGCTCCCATGGGGAGCTCCCAGCTCTGCTCCAGCAGCCAGAGCTCAGGCTGAGCTGTGCAAGGAGCTTGGCATGAATTAGGAGAAAATCAAATGCACATTTCCATTCCAGCAGTGCAACTACTCCCACCTAAGCAAAACCGATGTGAGGGGTCACTGGATTCAGAGTTCCAGAGGAGTTGGGAGTTGCTGGGTTATTCCAGCCTCACAACATCTGATCCATCCCTGGGAATGGACTGCCTGGGGCCATGCACACCTACCTGGGAGGGCATCACCTCGGCATTGGTGCCACAGATCTTCACCCCCGCATAGAGACAAGCCTTGTAGTGGGACTCCACGATATCACGCCCGTACACCTTATCTGCTCCAACCCCGCAGTAATAGGGGCCTGGAAAGAACAAGGAGTCACCACCCAAGGAAAACTTTGGGGAGCCACAACACCTTTGTAACATAATCCCACTCTCCCAGGTACCTGCTGCCATGGGCAGAGGATTTATGGGAATTAAAGTGATGTTTCTCTCCACAGGGCATCAAGCCACCGACCCCAGCTCCAGGATTAGCGTAGTGTGAGCAGTTCATCTGTGCAACCTCAGCCTTATCTGGGCAGTTCAATAATACTTGTAACACATCAGCTGGGAGGTGGCCTCCAGATAAGCAAAGTTTGGTCTGCCCCGGGGCACCTCCCTCACCCTCTGAGCACATCAAGCTTCCTGAGATTGTTCTGACAACAGCTGGCATTGTTCACAGCCAGAAAATCCAATTCGCTGGGGTTTGATATCTTCCTCATCCAGGCAGGTAAGGCAAAGATCTCCTCCCCGCCTGGGGGAAGGGAGATGTCGAAAGCAGAGCTCCACACAAAAATCAGCTTGGGAAACCTCTGGCTCTGTCCCAGGAGGCAGCTGAGGAGCAGGCTCGCTGCTGCAGGAGGGCACAGCGCGCCATGCCAAGCCCTTTCCCCAACAGCCAAGGGGAGGAGGTTTTTCCAGCCCAGTTCTCCAGCCCTTGCCAAACAAGTCGTGCAGCTGAGCTGTTTGTGCAAGCAGGGTCCGGCGGGAGCGGCTCACGTGAGCCACGGGGCACCAGGTGCTCTCTGCAAACAGCCCCTACCTGGGGTCATCCCTGACAGCAGAGCTGCACCGGGGTGGGGATGGGCTCACCGCCACCTCCCAGCACCCCACCAGCAGCAGGGTGGGAGCTGAGGGGGGATTTGGGCTGGATTTTTGGCTCTTACCCTGCGGGCCGGGGAAGCCGTTGTCGGGCCAGCCGTAGGGGTGCCCGTTGATGCCCAGCAGGGTGTACTCCTGCTCCATCCCGAACCAGGGGTGGCTGTCCTTCACCAGGTCCATGACTTTCTTGCACGTGTGTCTCAGGTTGGTCTCTGGGGCCAGAGAGGTCCTGGTTAGAGCCATGCTGTGACCCAGCACCCAGCACACTCTGCTCCATCCCACCCCGAGACTGAGGCTCCACCACTGCCAAGGGTTTCCCACAGAAGCCTTAAGGAAATCGTGAGTGAATCCCCCTTCCTGCTCACCAAATTCCTCCTCACAGTTACTCCATCACCGGATCATCAGGCCACAGGTCAAAAAGTTTGATCACCCCGTTCTCCAAACCACTGCTGATGGTCCATCCTCCTCCTCTTACTCACTGAGGGATGAGGAGCATTACCCCAGCCCCATCCTACAGGCATTCAGCAGACCTGGCAACAGAGACTTCCATCACTCCTTCACCCCCAGCCTCATCTTAATTATCCTTATCTTTCTGCAGCTCCATGGTTTTGGTTAGCATCCAGACTGGCTGGCCCTGCCTCGGCCTTTCGAGGTGCTCAAGGCAACTGGGGCTTTGCCAGGAAAACACAGATAGCAGAGAACTGTCCAGACATGAACGAGCCAGGCAAGAGGAATGAGAGCTTGGACCAAGACATCAGAGAAAAAAGCTGAAAAACTGCTGTGGCAGGGATAGGCAGGCTCCAGGCTGCACATTCTGCCCTAACTTGCAAAAAAACCCCAGAACGGCTCCAACGGAGCGTGGAGCTGGAAGGAAGCAGGCGCAGATGGGGAGCAAAGCTAAGATCATTTCTTCTCCTGAGCCCACAGAGCCCTTAAGGTCCATGGAAACCCAGGAGTGCAGCCCCCTCACCATCAGGGCTCTGGGCTGAGCTCTCCGTGCCCCGGGAGCCCCAGGATCAGGGGCTCTCTTCACCAGCTCCTGCAGCGGAGGAGCTGCCGGGCAGGAATCTGGGAATCTGAACCAAGACACTTCCCCCACCCTGTCTGCAGGCTGCTGGAGGAGGAATCGGCCCCGTCTTTCACCATCCCTGCCCGCCGCATCACCCGCAGATGCCCTCTCCCTCCCCCGCACACCCAGCGGCGCTCAGCCCTGCTTGAGCGGCAAATATCCGGTGTTTGCCGGCGAACAACCCCTCCGGGAGCCCCTGAGCGCGTCCCTGCAAACAGGCTGTTTTTCCTGCGTCTGGGGCTTTATCGCAGGGACAAGACGGACCGCAGGCTCGGCGATAAGAGCGAGAGCCGCGCGTTCTGGGGCTGTTCGCTAAAGGTCACTCCGAGCGAGCACACGGCGTCTCGGCATCTCCTCCTTCCTTTTCTGCAGCCTCCCACCAGCGAGAAGAGCCACCACAACCCCTTCTGCGCTTCAGAACCCCGCACTTGCAGCTCCCGCTCCCCTCGGGGCTGGGAGAGCTCGGCCTCAAGAGCCGGGAGACGCCTTTGGTGAACTCCAGGTCTCGCTGCTCTTCTCCTCGCCCCGTGCCACTAAAACGGGTTCCTGCAAGCATCCACCGCCACCAGCGCTTGGATTTCGGAGCCTCGGGCCAAGCGCTCCGTGCTCAGCTCTGCCCCAGGGCCGGCAGTCCCGAGCAGGAGCCCTCGGGAGGTGACACCCCAAATAATAAGGGGGTGACCCTCGGGAGCTCGGGGTGCTCACCTGCGGGCTTCCTGTTGTACTTCAGCACTTCGCAGAGCACCAGCTTGTTGGGGTCCAGGCAAAAAGGGTCCCTGAACATGCAGACAGGCACCAGGAACATGTCGCTGTTGGAGCCCTCTGCCTGTGCCGTGCTGGAGCCATCGAAATTCCACTCGGGCACATCTGCGGGGCAGGAGGCGGGAGTGAGGCTGGGAAAAGGCCCACATACGGGTTGTGCCGAGTGCTGGTGGCTCAGATCCAGGATGGAGCACCCACGGGGTGCCGACTTCCATGGGATGTCAGCCACAAAGGTTTTCTTGCACATCCCCAGAGCCCATCGGAGCTCCCTGAGCATCAGCTTGCTCACCCCACCCCGGCACCATCAGGCACGGGCAGGATCAGTCCCAGCCACTCCACCTCCCTCTGCCAAACCCCATCCAGATGCCGACACGTCCCCATGCCTGTTTGCCTGGGGAAAGGGGCGAGGAGTTCATCCTCCCCTTCCCACCCAGCACTAATAGCAGAGATTAGCGGATTAAGCAAACCGCAGGGACACAGGTTGGATATTCACCCTGCTGCTTGGTACAACCCCACCAGACAGCTGCAACAGGTATCCCTGGTGCCACACAACCAGGGAGAGCCCGTCCCAGCTCCCACTGCCCGAAGCACCCCAGAACTTTTCCCAGGCCATGCGCAGGGCTCTCCTGCACACCTCCCACCACCCGAGGGACGAGCAGCCGCGTTACCTTCGATGCTCTTGGGCTCCTTATCGAGGGTCCTGCTCTTGCAGCGCACGCCCTCGCCGCTGCCGTCGATCCAGACGTAGGTGACCTGAACCCTCCCATCCTGGGGCAGCCTCATGTACTGCTCCCGCACCAGCTTGTTCAGCCTGGAGCTGTGCGACACCGACATGGCGACGGCCCTGCGGGGGCGCACAGGTGAGTGCCACATCACCCCCGGCCCACCATCCCCAGGGGTATATTACGAACCAACCTCCCAGCCCATAGCGAACCACCCCGACTCCCCCGGCTGCCTCCCCCGGCGGGACTCGAACCCGCAACCCCGCGCTCACCGGCCCCGGCGCTGCCCGCGCCCGCTCCGCCCGCGCTTTAAAGGCGCCCGCGCTCCGGGGGCGGCGCGGAGGCGGCTCCGCCCCAGGGCGGCAGCGCCGGGCCCCGGCCCCCACCTCCGGGACACCCTCTGAGGACGTTTAGTTTCGTTTTCTTTTCTTTTCTTATTAAAATATTACTTATTAAAAACGACAGCTATCTCACGGCTAAAGCATCGCGTTATTTGTTTAAAGTACTGAGTTACTGGCTAAATAACTTGTTTATTTAAAGAAACAGGTGTTACTCATTGAAAACGTTAATTCACCACCTCCGGTCCCCTCTCTGCGTGTGTCATCCGTTTTGGCCCCTTATTTGTGTCGGGTTGCCCTCGTACACGCGTGCAGGTGTTTTTCTCCCAGCGCTGCTAAATTGCTGCCGGGGGGGGAGCTGGGGAGGCTGCTGGGTTGTGCTCCCTCCCCCAGCACCCCAAAACCTGGCTGGGACCATGCGGATGTGTGATGGAATGGATCTGGGCGCCTGGGTGGGTCCTGGGGACATCAGTGGCAACGAGATCCCTGGGACAGGGGCAGCTCAATCCATGGGGACAGGGGCAGCAGATTCCCGGAGGACAGGGGCAGCAGATTCCCGAGGACAGGGGCCGGCAGATGCCCGGCAGCCCTACCACTACCTCTCTCCCCCCATCCTGCCCTGGCCAGCCCAGGAACGACCCCTTCCCACCCGGTTTCAGCCCCCCCGTGGCTGCAGGGCTGGGTTTGCCCCCAGGGCTTTCCTTGGAAAAAAGGCAGGAAAGGCTGAGAGCTGCAGGGAAAACACCGCCATCTCCTACTTCAGCCCTTCCCATCTATAAACCGCCGAGTTAAGGCACAGTTTTTAAGCACCAGAGCGCAGTGGAGTCTATTTAAACCCCCAAACTATCCACGCTCAGCACAGGCTCTGCCGTGATTTACAGTCAGCTAAAAATCCTCGGCCAACAGGTGTGAATTTGAGTCGATTATTTCAATATAGCAGCAATTTCCAGCTATTGAGCCGAACGCAGATCCAATTAGGGGAATTAAACGCATCGCTGCCTTCCCGGTTTTCCATAGATCCTGCGTGAGAGGCTCCCACGAGTCGGGGCAGACAGACCCCAAACGTGCCAGGGCACAGCCAGCAGGGGCACGGCCAACATGGGCACAGCCAGCAAGGGCACAGCCCGTGCCGGCGCCTCCGGGTTATCTCAAACATTCCCGGATTTTTTCTGGGAGGAGGACAAGGTTCCAACAACTCCCCCCCAAGGAAACCCGGCGGGGTGAGCGCGTCTCGACTCCCCAGCCTCGGGTTTCGATCCGTTTTCCGATGTTACAAAAGCAGAACAGGCTTTAAGGCATGACTGGGCTCTAAAGCAGTTGGGTTTTTGCTAATTCCCCCGGTTCTTAAGACAGCCTCGTGTTTGTGGCTGCCTGACTCACCGCCAGGAATGTTTTTTCTGCAAAACACCAGAGCAGCTAAAAAAAAAAAACCTGCTTCACGGTTGATTGCCCCTCACAGGACATCTCCTCCCCGGGCACTGACCCAAGACATCAGCTCTGTTTTTCTTCCGAACGTGTTTTGGTCCCGCAGGCAGATAAAGAATCGGGAAGAAACCTGAAAGCACTTGGGGATTGCACAAGAACCAGGAAATGAGATTGGCAGCGGCAGAAGCAAAACTCAATGAGCAATTTGGGTGACCGGGCGGTGACATCAGTGGCAGACGTCACCCACCGCACAGCCCCGTGGGTGCTGCCCGAGCAGAGCCGGGGAAGGAGCTTGGCACACGGGCACGTGGATATTCACCGTGTCCTTGTCGCCGCCCCGGTGACATTCAGGGTCTCCTGCAAGTGCAGCTGGGGTGCAGCTCGAAAGCGGCCGCCTCCCTCTGCGGGGTATTTTAGGGACACATCCACGAATGTGGCTGCAAAGCTCAGCATTTCCTCATTCTTGTTTGGAAATCGTCCCAGGGCGGGAGGAAATGCGCCCCTGGCTGTGCAGCCCTTTCCCGGAGGCGTTGCAACACCGAGCAGCAGCGGCTCCGCCGGGTCCTCGGCTCCCTCTCCCATCTCCATCATCTCCATCTCCATCTCCATCATCTCCATCTCCATCTCCATCTCCATCATCTCCATCTCCATCTCCATCTCCATCATCTCCATCTCCATCTCCATCTCCATCATCTCCATCTCCATCTCCATCTCCATCTCCATCTCCACCTCCATCCCTGTCCCGCCTGGGGAGCCGGAGCCCGCGGGACCGGCCTCAGGGCTGGACAAGCAGCGGCTGGTGCTGAGCAGAGAGCTCAGAGATGGATCTGCATCCCTTGGGAAGGATGGCAAACCCCATCGAGGAAAGAGGAGCTGCATCCTCCAGAGCCAGCAGGACCAGCAGGGGTGTGCTCAGTGGGACAGGAGGGCTCTGCCGAGCCCCTGCGCCTTCCTGACTCAGCTGCGTGGGGAGAGGCTCATTTTATCCCTCTGGTTCCCTCCTGGATGCGCCCACCTGGGCAGAAACACCCTGGAGCGTGAGTGGGCTCAAACCCAGGGAGAAATGGAACAAAATCCAGGCTGAGTTAACCCAGTAACCTGGATTGGGAAGCTCCTCTGTGAGCAGCTGGAATCGCTGAGCACCAAAACACCCAAAAGGGGAAGACAGAGCAAACACCAATAATCCCTCACCTGGTTAGAGCCCCTCTGCCCCAGGAGGGCAAACACGGTGGGTTTGTGGTGTTTGGGGACAGCAGGGACAGCAGCAGCCTGCGGGGGCACGGGAGTGGAAGCACAGAATTCCTAAGGGTGGAAAAGGTCACCGAGCCCAGCTGCTACCCCAGTGCTGCCAAGGCCACCGCAGCTCCAGGTCCCCGAGTGCCACAGTGCCATCCCTGCCCAAACACCACCCCCGAGGCAGCTCGCCAAACACACACAATGATTTCACACCAAAAAGGATTTTGGTAAGCAGGAAAAAAAATTTCTGCCATGTAAGGTTGGGCACCTGCTTAGTCAGTTTTTCCTGGGATCAAGCCTCGCCTGCCCAAGCCTAATTCCAGCCATTTCCCTGTTACACCAACAACAGCAGCCCCATCCACACCTGGCTCCTGAGGCTCTGCAGTTACATTTCCCCCAAACCAGCCCCGGCTCTGCAATCAGCGGGCTCTGCCTGCTCCCCTCCTCGCCAGGTACAGTAAATATTAACCACCAGCAGCTCCCAGAACCAGCCACTGGCCCAAGGTCGGAGCCAGGGCAGGAAAGGGAGCAGGGGCGTCCTTGGAGAAGTAAAAGGTCACAGATTAAATCTCCTGAGGACTTTGTGAAGCCCGTTCAGAGCTGCAGCAGAGGGGTTTCCCCACATGGAGCACAGCAGGGAGAGAAGCTGATTCTGCTGTGCTGCTCCAGCCCGGACCAACCATCGCCTCCGGTGCCACCTGGGATGTCACCCCGTGCCCACAGGGATGCGCCAGGGCTGCTCCCCTTCCCAGGGTCTTTATTTGGATCAGTCTGGAGACCCAGCCAGGGAGACCTGGTCAAGCCTTAAATTCTTCTTCCAGTTTTTATCCGTCTGACTTCGAGAGATACTTAGGCTGCATTTACCAAACTGAAAAGAACCTTTCCTCAGGGGTGCATTTCTGCTCCTTGCCTTATAATAAACTAGATTTATCCCTAACCTTCTCTTCTGTGTAGCATTTTGCAGACCTACTACATGTCGGTTTTAAACCAAATTTGCAAAGATACTGCTCTCCGATTTTCTCCAGAAAGCACTCCTAATGCTTTAAGGAAGTCGCTCCCTACATTTCCTTCTGGTACAGCTTTATCAGCCTGAGCATTTTCCAGCCTTGCCAAAATGCACCAGAGGTATTTCTTGCTTTGATAGGATAGTAGTAAATCATTAAGAAATTTCTCAGATTGAAAATATTCAGTAACACAATATGTTTTACCACAAAGGGGTTAAACATGGACTAATTTACTTCCTGGGGTGGCTTTTTACACCTTCCCCTGGTGCTGCAGAAGGGGGCTGGACCCAGAGGGCTTGACCTTGGCTATCAGATTCCTCCATCCCCTTGCCCAAGAAGACCCCTGGGCACAGAGCAGGGATTTTGGGATGGAGAGTTTGGGTTTTACTCCACATCACGTTCCAGGATTCCAGACGCTGTTCAGAGCTGAGGGAATCCCTCCCTGGTTGTTAAACCCCCACAGCACCTCCCAGAGCCCCGGAGCCCCCGGGAAGAGCATTCCCTCTCCCCAGGGCCGGTGGGACCAACCCGGGCTGGCTTTTGTCCTGCCAAACAGTTCCGAGGGGAGATTAGAGGGAAGGCAAAGAGCAGCATCGGCGGGAGGAGCCCGGCACAAACACCATAAAGGGATTAGAGGGGAGGGGGGGAATTGTGCTGGGTGCACGGTGCTGGGAGAGAGGGGGATTCCTGCAGGCTGGGGGGGGAAGGATGGGATGGGGATGGGATGGGGATGGGATGGGGGAAGGGATGGGATGGGGATGGGATGGGGCAGAGATGGGATGGGGATGGGATGGGGAAGGGATGGGGATGGGATGGAACGGGGATGGGATGGGATGGGGATGGGATGGGGCAGGGATGGGGATGGGGCAGGGATGGGATGGGGATGGGGATGGAGATGGGGATGGGGCTGGGGATGGGATGGGGCAGGGATGGGATGGGGCAGGGGGTGGCCACGGTGGGTCAGAGCCACTCTGAGGGGTCCAGCAGAGACCACCCTGTGCCGGAGGGCTGTGCTGGCATCCCCCTGTCCCCAGTACACAGCGAGTTCTAAGTTTTCCTTCACAATTAAACACATTTAGGCAACAGCAAATCTCCTCAGAGTTGCACCCAAACCGCTTTGCCTTCATTCAGATAGTGCTGCAATACCTTTTTCTGTGCACACACATATAAATACATATATATGTGACATTTAAATACATATATATGGTGTATAAATACATATACATGGAATATAAATATATATGGCATATAAATACATAGATATGGCATATAAATATATATGGCATATAATTACATATATATATAAGTACACATATATATGAATATAAGTACATATATGCCATATATATTTATATATGTATTTAAATGTCATATATATAAATACATGTATATGGCATATAATTACATATATATATGACATATAAGTACACATATATATGACATTTAAATACATATATATGACATTTAAATACATATATATGACATTTAAATACATATATATGACATATAAATACATATATATAACATTTAAATTAATATATATGGCATATAAATAATATACATATACATATGACAAATACATATACATTACATATAAATACATGTATATGATGTATAAATACATATATATGACATTTAAACACGTATATATGGAATATAAATACATATATATGATGCATAAATACATATATATGACATAAGTACACATATATATGACCTGTAAATACATACATATATGCACATACACATCATTGTTTATGTCATACTTGAATATGCCTGGGGAAACCACAGTCCCAACCCAAGCATCGCCCGGCACCAGCCCTGTAGAGCTGAAATCCTTCCACCCCGGCAGGATTGGGAGCCCTGCTCCCTGCAGGGATTCCCCTGCAGCCTCGGCTCTGGGGGGGCTCCAGAGCAGGCCAGGCTCCCTCCAGCCCAGAGCTGCTTCAGGGCTGTTTGCAGAAAGCTCTTAAAAATCATTTTCACGGAATCTCAGAACCAGTGAGGTTGGAAAGGGCTCTGAGCCTCCCTTTCTCCAGGCTGAACAAATTTTGGGAGTTATTTTCAGCTCCAGGGGCATGTGTACATTCGTAAGGGTGAGGCTTTTCTGCTTCAAGGCAGCAGAAAGGGCTCAGCAGAGCTGCCCTGAGCAGCCCACAGACAGAACAAACCCCAAACAGCTTCCATCTGAATTTACTCCGCAATCCTGTGACACTCACCTCAGGCTGCAGGAAAAGAAACTGGGGGGGAAGGAGGGGGCACGTGGCACACGCCTGACCCCAGGAAAACAAAGTGCCAGGGGATAACCTCCAGCCAAAGGGCTGATTGCCAGGGCAGGAAAGGCAGCACAGGAACACAAACCCCACTGGGTGGGCGGAGCAGCTGGGCTGGATTACACCCAAACCCCCATGGGATCACCCACAGGACAAGGCAGGACAAGCAGGGCACAAGGCAGGGCACCAGGCAGGGCACCAAGGGCACCAGGCTCACAGGGCACCCCAGGGCTTCCTGGGCAGCCAAAGGGACCCATTTCCCTGGGATCTCTGCAGAGGAGGCCCCAGCTGGCTCTGACTCACAGAGGGAATTCCCTTCTCATCTCTTCCGAGACAGAAACCATGAGCTGGAGCTCCCCACGCTGGAGCAGGAGCCCTGTCCCACCCAGCTCTGGGATTCAGGGAGAGAACAAGTGACAGAAGGAGAGGAAAAGCTGCACCAGGGAAGATTGAGGGTGGATATTAAGGGAAAAAAATCATTTAAATCATCACTGGCACAGGCTGCCCCGGGAGCTGATGGAGTCACCCATCCCTGGAAGTGCCCAAAGAAATGTGAGAATCTGCTCTGGAGGCTTAGTGGTGAGCAGTGGTGGTGCTGGGCTCACAGTTGGACTTGATGATCTTAAAGGTCTTTTCCAGCCTGGATGATTCCATAATTCTGTGGTTGCTGCCCTGTGACATCCTTCCCCGGGCTCCAGCCAGAACCCTGGGATGCAAACTTTAACCGGCAGCGTTTATTTCAGCAAAACTGAAAATCAAAAATCTCAGTGGCCCCAAAGCTCCCACAGCAGCAGAGGGCTCAGAGCAGAGTCTAAACCAGCAGTGAGCCACCAAAAAGATCAACTCCTTTTAAAGTAAATACAATTATCAGCAAGTGGTGCACCCGGGCAGCCACAGCCTCCTTGCCCAGCTGGTTTCCCAGCCTGTATCCTGTTTGGCAACCCCATTTTGCAGCCTTACACAAATGCAAAGCTTTTTCACTTCCCTCCCTGCCCACACTGAGCCTGGCTGCTGCCAGCAGGGCCTCCCAGCCAGCCCCACTGTGTTTGTCCCAGTCATGAGGGGATTTTGCTGAAGAAAACGGGAGGAGGCTCCTCACTGGTGGTTTTTGTTTTCTCAGTGCTTACCCAAATCCTGTGCTTTCCTCAGCAATGTCATCTCCTTGCAATCACATGATTTCAGGAGCTGGGGCTTTTAAAGGGTCAAAAAGTGAATTAAGCACTTTTAAGGCAACTTCAGAGCGTGCAGGGTTTGGCCTTTGCTCCACAGAACAAGGCTGCCCTGAAGAGGGGCCGTGTCCGAGGCCTCTGCTGCACCTGGGTGGGTATTTTGGGGGCAAAATGTTTGTTTTCTAGGGAAAACCACCTTCCTGGCAGCTTATTGCAGGCCTCTTCCCAAAGGAAAGGTAAATCCTGGGAGGTTCCTGCAGAGCAAAGCAGCCAGATGTGCTTCAGCACTCAGGGCTTGAACCTCAGGGGCTGTAACTCCATCCAGAGCCTACACAGGTAGGACCAGGAGCTCCCCTGGTGGGGCTTTAATGTCAACTTAAACCAAACCAGAGCCCTAGAAAATCCCTTGTTCTGGGTGAAAGCGCTCTCTAAGCGCTTCATTTTGGCCCCATCCATGCTGGCTCCCATCCCTTTCCCAGCTGAGATGAAGCTGACCCAGGTGTGACCGTGTTCACAGGGGTCTGGGGATGAGGGAAGAGACGAGGATCTGACTCCATGGTTCAGAAGGCTGATTTATTATTTTATCATATATATTATACTAAAACTATACTAAAAGAATAGAAGAAAGGATTTCATCAGAAGGACAGCTAAGAATAGAAAAAGAAGGAATGATAACAAAGGCTTGTTATCATTCTCACTGTGATTGGCCATTAATTAGAAACAACCCCATGACACCAATCACAGATGCACCTGTTGCATCCCACAGCAGCAGATAACCAATGTTTGCATTTTGTTCCTGAGGCCTCTCAGCTTCTCAGGAAATCCTAAGGAAAGGATTTTCCATAAAAGATGTCTGTGACAAACCCAGGTTTGTTTTCCTGCCACAGCAGCAGCCACTGCAGAGTTATCACCCCTGGATGCTCATCCTGAGCTCCCAGCACAATTCCCTCCGGACAACACCAAGCCCCAAATGCAGCTTCTGCCCCTGCCCAAATCCTGGGCTGTCACAGACATCTTTTATGGAAAATCCTTTCCTTAGGATCCCTCCATCAGCCCAGGGACACTGCCCGTGCTGTCCTGATGGGGAAGGGACAGCCCTGGCCGTCCCCAGGTGCCACCACGCCTGGGCACAGAGGGAGGAGCCATTCCCAGGCTCTCCCAACCCTGTGGGCAGAAGGGGAGCCCTGGACAGGAACCTGCTCCTGGTCCCACCACTCTGTGGCGTTCACATTCTCTGAACAGAGAGAGACAAAACTCTATTTCCGGGGTAAGGTAGTGAGAAACTTCAGAGAAGAGAAGAAAAGCAAACAGTTCTTATTTCTATTCAGATACACACTATATAAACCTCCTTCCAAACTTAAAAAACGTTCTACAGGTTCATTTCCCAGAGCCGGGGGCGAGTTTTGCCAGGGCACAGCCATCCCTGGGTGAGTTTGGGAGGCACAGCCATCCCTGGGGTGAGTTTGGGAGGGCACAGCCATCCCTGGCTGAGTTTGGCCAGGCACATCCATCCCTGGGTGAGTTTGGGAGGGCACATCCATCCCTGGGGTGAGTTTTGTGCAGGCACAGCCATCCCTGGGGTGAGTTTTGTGCAGGCACAGCCATCCCTGGGTGGGTTTTGCCATGGCACAGCCATCCCTGGGTGGGTTTGGGAGGGCACAGCCATCCCTGGCTGAGTTTTGGCCAGGCACATCCATCCCTGGGTGAGTTTGGGAGGGCACATCCATCCCTGGGGTGAGTTTTGTGCAGGCACAGCCATCCCTGGGCTGAGTTTTGCCATGGCACAGCCATCCCTGGGTGGGTTTTGCCATGGCACAGCCATCCCTGTTCTGCTGAGGCTCTGCCAGCTCAGCAGCAGGAAGCTGCTCTGCAAGTCACCACCTAAAAATGAGGGTAAATGGCCACGGTTCCTGCCGGGCAGGAGCGTCCGGGCTGCCCACACAGCCCAGGCTGGCACCGCTGGCATCTCCAGCCCCAGGGCAGCAGCCCCGAGCTCCTCCCGCAGCCACCGCCGGGCTCTGACATCACGGAAAGCCTCCCAGCGCTCATTATCGCTGTTAATATGCAAATGGCTGATGTCCCTGGGCAGGAGGGGCTGTGGGAGAGCCAGGCAATGTGCGGGAGGAAGTTTGCAGCTGTAATTTCCTGCTGGAACCCTGAACTCCGGCTCTAGGATCTGCTCCTCATTCCCCACCAGTGCTGAGAATCTGCATTAATCGAGGAATGGGCTGGGCATGCTCCTTGTGAGCACAAATCCAGCTCAGAAAGGCACAAGGAAATCACCTTACAAGCTCAAACCCATATTCCTCTAAGGAACAGCGACCATATTCCCAAAAACTCCTTTAAACAAAACGTGTCTGGAATGGAAGGATTTTCCTGCAGTTACTGCTCCAAGTGAGGAGAAACAACAGGGTTTGGAGGGTGCTTGGGGTGGGATTTGGGGTTTAAATAGTGGATTTGGTTTTAAAATGTAGATTTGGTTTAACTCCGTGTTCTTTGCCATGCCTGGGAACAATTCTGGGTTTCAGAGCTGCCTGTCCCGAGGGAATCCCTAAGGAACAGCAAGTTAAGAACCAAAAGGCGGCTGCTGGCCTGCAGAAGTGTTTAGCACCAAAATCATCAGAGTTATGCTCCCTGGTGGAATAAAAAGGGATTATCCTGGTTCAGTTCCTCCCCGTCTCTTGCTCAGCTGAATGATGAAATTTGAGGCTTCATTTGTTCGCTGCCACTTTGGCAAACGCAGCCACAGGGACAGAAACTGTACAGATCTGTACAAATGACAGATCTGTACAAATGTCACCTTATTCATGCATCAATCACTAATCCAAAAGTATTTCCTCACCTCAGGAAGAGCCCAGACCCACGGGGCAGTTTGCTGGGGACAGGATTTACCCAACGGGTGAGGTTCTGAGAGCGGGGAGCAGCACCTCTGAGCCTGCCGGGTGCATCAGAGACACAAACCCAATTCAGCTTCCCAGCAGCCCCAGTGAGGCAGGCAGGTGGGGATTAATCAAGGGATTAATTAGTACAGAGAAGCTAAGCTAGAAAACAAGTCTGCCATCAGTCACTTCTGCCCTGCCCTTGACAGGATAATCAGGTTATTTCTGGGATTACATCGGAGCAGCCCCCAACCCAAAATGGGGCACTGGGAACAAAAGCCTTGATGAAAATGCCCAACATTGCCCAGCTCCTCTTGGGAGATGTGGAATGGCTTCATCCCATCCCCTCACAGCAGCAGCCACAGAAACCCAGAGCAAAGCCAGGGCTCTGTGCCCAGCTCTGCTGATGCAAAAAGCAAATCCCAGCTGCAGGCTCTCCTTTGGAAGAGGCAAGGTGGGAAGGGGAAGGATAATTCAGGCAGATTTTGGGGATGGAGAAGTGAAATGTGGATCCTGTGTCATGCTCATGGGTTGAGTTTACAGCAAATCCTAAAAATCAACCTCGGCTTCCTTGCCTAGGGAGCATTTTCTCTCTCTCTATGTCCTGCTCCAGTCCTCATTTCATTCCCTTCTCCCCCAGTTTGGGTCAGGTACAGCCTCAGCTGCCCTGGGTGACCAAGGGCACTGAACATGGGAGATTCTCCCTTGTGTGGGGTGCTGCGTTCACTCCTGCACAGACCCTCACCCTGGGGGAAGAGAAAAAAGCCACAAAATATTCATGGGCAGGAGGTCCATGGCAATTTTTGCTGGACCTTCCCATGATTTACGACTTTAATTGCAAACTCTCCCCACTTGCATCCAACACGGTCTGGGTCTCCAGCAGTGTAAAATCCCACATGTGGGAGATCCAGCCTCCAGAGCAGGCAGGAGAGGGGCCTGGCCAGAGCTTCCCTGCAGCCCAGGGAGTCCCTGCCCTCAGGAACAGCCCTCAGTGCCCTGGAGGAGCAGAGAAACCCCAAGGTCCTGCAGAGCTGCTGCCAGGAGCTCTGGCACAGAGCAGCAGGAGGAGCCTCGGCATCTGGATCTCCATCAGGTGCCCCAGGAGATCTCCCAGGGATGTCTGGGGTTGCTCCTGGGCCTTTCACACAGCCCAGCAGGTGTGAAACGGGACGGCAGAGCTGCTCAGAGCTGCCAGCTTCACCTGTGGCTGTGTTTGAGCATGGATTTACACCCTGCGCCCATCGCTGCTCGCTGGGGCACATCCCAGCGGCTCCCAAAATGCTCTGTGGGACTGGGGCTCTCAGCCTGCCCTGCACATCCCCAGGGATGAGGGACACATTCCCACAG
This sequence comes from Emberiza elegans, assembly GCA_024865655.1. NCBI lineage: Eukaryota > Metazoa > Chordata > Aves > Passeriformes > Fringillidae > Emberiza > Emberiza elegans. The sequence continues at coordinate 68,619,807 of JALJVW010000184.1, read as the reverse complement.
GGAGCGGCCTGAGGCCATCCCCTGTTCTCAGACCCTGGCTCGCTCCTGGTTCGGGCAGCCAGAGGTGCCCAAAATGGACCCGTCCCATCCTTGTGCTCCTGGCTGTGGTGACAGAAGGTGGCTGGGACAGTCCAAAGGGGCTGAGAGCCCCTCTGTCCCCAGCAGAAGGTGACAGGGACAGCCCAGGGGGGCTGAGAGCCCCTCTGTCCCCAGCAGAAGGTGACAGGGACAGCCCAGAGGGGCTGAGAGCCCCTCTGTCCCCAGCCCAGCTCCTGCAGCCTGGCTGGCATTTCCTCAATGCAGCTTTAACCCCACTTTGGTAAATCCGGGAGCCCAGAGGCTCGGGGAATGCTGATGACAGCGGCTCCTCACACATTTAACCCTTTGCTTTCCTCTGTCTCTCACTGCCCTTCCCAAAAATGAACCTTTCTAAATCTAAAGGGCTTTTTCCCCCCAATGTTTTGTTGCTGCCTTCTGGCACCATCACCCACAAAGCTGCAGCATCCCAGCCCACAGCAGAGAGCTGGCAACAAGAGGGTCCTTGCTTTTCTACCCAAAACTGTGACAGCAACCAGCTCAGGGTGACAAAAATCCCCAAATAAAGCCCCGTGGGATTTATTTCCCCCCCCACAGCCATAGCCTGGCTCCAATGCCTGCTCTGTAGGAAGCAAGCTTTGATAAATGCAGTGATTTATTAATGCAGGGGGCAGAGGATCTGCACTCTGAGTGAGAGGAAGGATTTGGAGTGGCAAGATGAAAGCACCAAGGAATTACTACAGAATTTGAAATGGGATTTAACTTAACATGGCAAAGCAGAAAAAAAAAATAAAAATTACTTTTTGTTTAACTTGGAGTGGAATCCCCAAACCATTACCACAAATTTGCCTGGAGAGCAGCAGTAGAAATGCTGCAGCCCTGGGAGGTGTCCCTGCCATGGCAGGGGTGGGACAGGATGAGCTTTAAGGTCCCTCCAACCCAAACCAGTCAGGAATTCTGTGATTTCATAATCAGAGCTGATCGGGATGTGAAGGGGAGGCATCAGGACCCCCATGCAGCCCTCGAGCTCTGAGCAGGACAGAGATCTCCCCACCCTTTGTGTAAAACCCCTTCCCCTGCTGCAGCCCTCACAAACCCCAAATCAGGGAAAGCTTTGCCTTTAGCAATGATTCCTGCTAGGGCAGGATGTGGATGAAGCACACAGAGCCCCAGGGGACACTCACCCTGCACTCCACGATGATGCCAGGCTGAGGCAGAGCAGCAGCAGCTCCTCGGAGTCCCCAGGCAGGAAGGGATGGGCAGGAGGAGGCTCTGGGGGCCCTGGCCGAGCAGGGGAGGGCAGATTTCAGTGGTCAAACTGCAGGCAGCAAAAACGGCAGCTGGGTTTTGCTCAGAGTGCCCCAAAAGCAGGAGCCTGTGGGCTTGGAGACACCAGGAGCTGAGGATGGAGGGGAAGGGGCTGTTTGGCCCTGCTGGGAGGAGGGTCCAGCCACAGAGGAAACATCAAGGAGGGCAGAGCTCAGGGCTGGGGTGACATCACTTCCCAAAATGCTGGGGTGACATCAGGGGTGACATCACTTCCCAAACTGCAGAATTGCTGTCATCTCATCGCAGGGGTCCCATACTGTTGTCTCCTTATCGTAAAAGTCTCACACCTTCTTGGTGTTTCCCAGGGGCAGCTCCTCAGCACACTGACTCTTTCTTCTCCACAAAGCAGCCAACTGACTCCAGTTCCCTTCTCAGCCAGCCACCCACTCTTTTATAGCACTCTTCTTCTCATTGCTTACAGCTGTGGCCTGGTAAAGTCAGGCCTATTCCTAATCTTTGATAATTGATAAGATGCAACCCCTTAGGGGTGAGATTACTCTCCACATTATCTTTATTTTCTTATAGTCTATCCACCTCCACAGGAGCAGCATCAGGTGTGCTGCACACACCAAGGAATGTGAGCAGCTGTGCCCTCCAGGGCACAATTTGACACCCACAGGGCTTTGCCTGGCTTGACCTCAGCAGCAGCACTGCATCCCAGCCGCTGTGGGTGCAGTTTGCCCAGGCCGAGCTGCAGTGGTGGCACCGTGAGCTGTGCATGCAGGGCTGTGTCTCCAGGTGACTCCAAGTGCCCCAAACAGCCCCACGTGGTGGGGTCAGAAAATGGGGATTTCTGAACACGCCTTCCCAGGCCAAAGGAAATCCCTTGCTGAGATGTTCAGAAGGTGATCTCCAGTGTCTGGACTCCAGCAGATCCAAACCCAACTTGTGGAACTGCTCCACCGTCACTGAGCCCAGCTCTGCTCTGCAAGGCAGGACACATCCCCAGCTGAGGATGAGAGCCCAGAGAGTGAAATCCCAGTGCTCCATCCCGATGAACTCTTTGGGACCTGGTGGAAACAGTCCCTGCAGGAAGGGTAATCCACGGATGGCCCAAATTTGATGATTCAAAGCCTCCCTGAGCAGCTCCAGGGCGAGCAGGGCTTTCACTGACTCACTGTGGAAGGGCTGCAAATTGAAATTTAAGCTAAAAAGGAAATTTCTGACAAAAGTGTGGTTTGGGGTGCAGCCCACAGAGTCTCTTTTGAGGGGCCCCCACAGCCTCGTGCCCCAGCTGAAGGCACAGGAGGTGAATTCCCCCTGCTCCCCTCGGGGGAAGCTGCACACTGTGACCTGCACGTCCATGAAGTGCCGGCTCTTGGGGTTTTTGGGGTGTTTTTGGGCACGTGTCTTCTTTTGGAGCAAATATCCCAGCTCATGCAGCGGCCGTGCTGGTTTGGGGTGCGAGGAGCTGCTGGTTACGGCACGCGAGGGGGAGTTTGGGAATTCCCATCCAGAGGCGTTCCTTGTGTGCTGTGACACCACAGCACAGCCCTCCTCGCAGAGCAGTCCCCCCCTCTCCTGCAGGGGCAAATGTGTGCCCAGGGCTGCTGAGGGTGCCGAGCCCAGGCCCTCGGGGGGCTGAGGGGACACGCAGGAGCCCGCTGGGCACCCCTGGCGCGTCCCCTCACCCTGCACCATCACCCAGCCCAGTGCCAGGGCGAGGGTGACTCCTCCCAGGGTCTGGAGCAGCTTTGGGTTTCACTCCCCAGGGCTCTGGGGTCCACACCACTGCACACGGGGGGTCCTGAGCTCTCCACCATCACCAGCTCCCACCCCAGGGTTCATTCCTTGGGCAGGACTTTCTCCAACAGAGCTGCAGAGCGAGCTGAATATTAAAAACCCAAAACAAACAAACCCACAGCACCCAAAACCAGGCTCTGGTTGGCAGGCCTGGGTTCCTCTGCATACAGGATGAGAACACGAACATTTGTGCTGGAAATGCAGCTTTTATCCATCCTGGATCACCCCAGGTTCCAGCCAACACCTCCACAGGGTCCCAGCTGGGAAAGGCACAACCAGAGAGACACAAGGGCTGAGTGAGGACAGAGGCAGCCTGAGTCCTGTGTATGCAAAAGTTTATTGGCAGTAAACAATCTCATATTTACAGGGATGAATCCAGAATGTGATGGTCAGGGCAAGGCAGTCCTGGCCCTTCACCCTTCCTTACAGGTGCACCTCTGTCCCTGCTCAGTCTGTCTGTCCTGCTGAGGCTGGGAGCCCAGCGTGGTCCCAGCCCTGCCCTGTCCCACTGCAGGAATTCATTCAAAGCCTTTTCCCACAGCCAGAGCTCCCAAACTCACCCAGGCCATGGCAGAAGAGCAGGGAGAACATCCCCCAGATACACTCAGCTCCAGGGAAGCAAACTCCCCCAGCACACAGAACATTTCCTGAGCATTTTCCCTCCTGATATCTCCATGGGCTGCTGCCACGTGTGCCTGCATGGGTCAGGACAGTGTCCCAGAGCTGAGGCACAATTTCAGTTTTTATGCTGAATTTCACAATTTTTTAAATGCGATTTCGCAGAGTTTACGCTCTGAAATGTGCAGAAACTGTTCACAGCTATTTCTGCCTCCTTTTTCAAAACCATCTCAACACAAGGTATGAACTTCTAGGTGGAAATTTCATCTCCTGCAGGTGAAAGCAGAGATTTCCATCCAAGTCACTGATCCAGCCTGCCTGGGAGAGAGGATTGGGAACTCCCAGCCCTGGGTGACTGAACAAACACAGCATCAACCACCAGGAACCATTTGCAAACAACTGAGCAGCAGACAAATGTGCAAATGTATCTGCTGGCTACTTCTGGGTAATGAATGCATAATCTATTCCTATTGCCCTTCCTATCTGCTTCTGGATAATGTGTCTGGGAGCCTGAGTCAGGCTCACAAATGGCTGGCAACGAGGAAAACAGGCTGTGTTTGAGCCAAACATTATGTTCTGCAAATAAGGAGCAGTTTTGCCATGGGCAGCTGCTGTTGGAGCCCAGTGTCAGAATCTCAGAATCCTCCCATGCTCCACGATTCCAGCTCTGTGGGCTGCTGACTTTTGCCTCTAAAATCTGATTTTATGCCTGAAGAGCAGAGTCTAAAGAGCAGGATTGTATCCTTCCCCACCTAGCTGCTCATTAGAAAGTGGCTCTCACATTTATTTGCCTCAGCTGCTGGGAAGGCTCCAAAAATGCTAATTGCAAGGCCATTGCAGTAAATCGCATTTGATGACATAACTCTGAGTCACTGGTTCAGGACATTTTCCCTTCCTCTTCCCTGGAGCAACTCATTTAGCAAAGGTGAGGAAAAGCAGGGAATAACTGGCGGGCTCTTAGTGCAGGAGACCAACAGGGAGCATTCCCAAAGGGGACTCCTGGGTGTCCCAGGGGAGGCAGCTCCTCCTGGCAGTGCTGGCAACCTGGACACTGAAGCTTTTCCATCCAGCCACTCTGGGAAATGCTGTGGAGCGAGAGAAGAGGAGCCTGAAACCACTGGGAGCCTTCCCAGGGCTGCCCATGCAGGAGCAAATCCCACTTTTCCCCTGGGAAATCTGCTCTCCATCCGCTCAGCCCTTGGGGGAGAAGACAGAAAAGTCACTTGGTGGCGATGGGTGGCAGAGCCCTTGTCCCACCTCGGGCCATGCCCTGCTCCTGGCGGCTCCTCCGATGATCCCAGCGGGAAGGGGCTCCTTCCCTTGTGCAGATCCCTGCAGGATGGATGGATGCTCTCCGTGTGGAGGTGCTGCAGCCCCTGGGGGGCTGTCCGAGGCTCAGCAGCCTCCCCGTGCCCCCGGATCTCGCTCAGGCTTTGCGGATGATCCTGCCCGGCTTCCTCCAGTCGCGGCAGCGCTCCCGGCGCGCAGAGTGCACCAGGGGCCGGGAGAAGCTGCATGGGGCTGGCCTGGGGCTGCTGCTGCTGCTGCTAGGGAACACAGCGAGAGCACAGCGCAGGGTTACTGCTCGGGAACACACCAACAACACATGGCTACTGCTTGGGAACACCGCAATGAGACATGGTTACTGCTCTGGAACACAGCAATGAGACATGGTTACTGCTCGGGAACACAGTGAGAGCACAGCGCAGGGTTACTGCTCAGGAACACCGCAATGAGACATGGTTACTGCTCAGGAACACAGCAATGAGACATGGTTACTGCTCAGGAACACAGCGAGAGCACAGCGCAGGGTTACTGCTCAGGAACACAGCAATGAGACATGGTTACTGCTCAGGAACATACCAACAACACATGGTTACTGCTCGGGAACATACCAACAACACACGGTTACTGCTCGGGAACACACCAACAACACATGGTTACTGCTCGGGAACACACCAACAATACATGGTTACTGCTCAGGAACACACCAACAACACTTCTGTGCTTTGGCCTTCAGGCAGAAAACCACAATGTCCAGTGGCTGCTCCATCCCTGGCAGTGCCCAAGGCCAGGTTGGACACTGGGGCTTGGAGAAACCTGTCTGAGTGAGAGATACAGCAGATTTGTCTTTCCAAACAAGCTGTGGGTCTGCTGGCGGACAAAATTAGCTCCAGAAGAGAAAAGAAACATTGGGAAAGGTTCCACCGACTGATGAATGCAAAAAGATATTTTGCTTTTGCAAATAAACTTTAGGTTTGCTGATCAATGAAATTGGACATTGAGAGATGGAAGAAACAATGGGGAAGAAAAACCCCTAAATTCTGTAAGAATTAAAAATGAAAAGGGAGGGTTATGCATTAGAGGGGAATCTTTGTCTGCTGCTGGGGATGTGAGCTGCTGGCATCTTCCCATTGTCACACCCATGTACTGAGCCTGATGCTGGAAAATGAAAAGGTTTGAGACATGTTCCACAGCAGCCCCGTCCTGTCGGTGATTTGTGCACAGAGCCCCCAACAACAACACACTGCCACTGCCACAGGGCTGGCCTGGCCTGGCCTGGCTGGGTGTCCCAGTCCCTGATCTCTCTCTGGAGCAGCTGCTCTGCTGCTCCTGGCCCAGTGCAAGGCGTGGGGAAGGTTTTCCCCACTGCTGAGCCATGGCTTGGACTCCATGGGCAGGCTGGAGATGTGGCAGCTGTTTCTGAGCCCAGGACCAACTGAAGGATGAACATCTGGTTCCAGCTGCGCTCTCTGGGCACTGGGAACTCTGGGCTCATCAGTCAAGAACGCCTCACATTATTGCAGCAGGAGTGAGCTGCAATGGGAGCCCAGGCTACACCAGAGCCAGCGAGTTCAGCCTGACACGGGACAATCTTAATTCCTCCAGAAGGATCCCAATTCCTCCTGTGACTCTGCAGCTCTCTGGCTCACAGAGCTTCACCTGCTTGTGGTGCAACCTGGGAATTATCCAGGTGGTCCACGCAGAGCTGCTGGCTCTGCTTCCCAAGCTGGGGCAGGGCTGGGACAGCAGGGTGGGCTGCACACCCCGCTGGGATGGAGAGGGCTGGGATGGCTCCAGGATGGCTCCAGGATGTGGAGCCCTGCACGGATCACCCAGCTTGGTCCCACATCCCAAAGGCGAGGTGGTAGCTCTTGGGGATTTTTGGTTTTGACAGGGTACCTAATTCTCTTTAAAAACTCCCAGTCCTGGCACATTATTGTGGCTGCTGGATCCAGGTTGTTTGGTGGCTCTGAGTGACCCAAATCACCCCATTAGGTTTTCTCTCTGGCATCAGGGTGCCCCCGAGCTCAGGGCAAGTTGTGTCCCAGTTCCTCCCTGCACTCTGCCTTGGAGACAGCGAGGAAATCTGCCTCTGACCTCGATCAGAACCCAGCCAGCCCCATCCCTTTCAAGCTATTTCTGTGCTGTCTCCACCCATGGCAGCGCTCCCAGTGCTGATCATTTCACTTGCACAAGGTGCAGCTGAGCTCTGCTAGTCTGGAAATGCAGCCAGGAATGGTGTTCCTGAGCTCTGGAGATCCAGCCAGGGATGGCATTCCTGATCTGTGGAGATCCAGCCAGGAATGGTGTTCCTGATCTGTGGAGATCCAGCCAGGAATGGTGTTCCTGAGCTGTGGAGATCCAGCCAGGAATGGTGTTCCTGATCTGTGGAGATCCAGCCAGGGATGCTGTTCCTGAGCTCTGGATGAAGGGGCTGGGAGCTGCTGATTTCCAGCCAGCCATGGGAGCATCCTCACCCTTTCTTTCTCACCTCATTCTTTCTCTGGGGTTTCATGGATGGAGCCACCTCTGGGGGTGTTTTTGTGCAGCACAGGCACAGCAGGGCTGGGATTGGGGCTGGGAATGATGCACATCACAGGATTAGGATCAGGACTGAGCTGACAGCTCTGTGCACTCGAGCTGCAGCAGCCAGACCTGGAGCAAACTGGGTCACGGGCACATTTTTAGGTCCAAAGCTCTGAGGGGTTGGTGTGCCATGGCCTGAGATGTGGCAGGAGGTGGATTTGGGGGTGCGATTCCCTAATCCCAGGGCTGATGGAAGATAAGGAATGTCTGATGTCCAGATATTCTTCCTGATAAGACCCCAACCAAACTGACTACAACCCCAAACACTGTTACATGTGAACAACACGTAAACAATGTTTGCAGGAGCAGATCTGAATTTTAAAGATATGCAGCATTTTTCATTAATTTCCCTTATTTCTCCAGCTCATTTTTGTTGTTGTTGTTGGGCAGAAAACAAGGGATTGGTGTAGTGGGCACAGCCCAGGGAGTGGGAGGAGACCGAGAGATAGTGACAGGCACAGTAGTGGTTTAACATGAAATACTCTGATTGCAGTCTCTGGAGCTTTGTGCCTCATTGATGAATATCATGCATGAAGTGCTGCTCCTTGCGCTACCCACATTTTTTCTCTTCCAGGTCTGGCGATTGGGAACCTGAGTCACAGCAAATATGCTGAGTTACAGCACATTTCCACTGGGAAAAAATCCCCCCCAAAAAACCCCAGGCAAACGACAGGCAGGCGTGTTTATCCGCAAGCGTGTCAAGTGCACGGGATGCTCAGACAATGCAGGCTCGAAGGATTAACAGACCTTAATGCCCCTCAGTGCATAATGCCCAGCAGATGGGACAGACGCAGACAGACACAGACACAGCCACCAGGACCGGTGCATGCACACAAAAACAATCTCCCCATGCAAGGATCCCCTTTGGGAGCGGCACGGGCTCACCTGGAGGACCACACGGGACCCGCCTGCTTCTTGGGCTTGGCCATCTGCTTCTGGTACTCCATCCAGCCGCTCACCAGCTCGTGCAGGATCATCACGTAGAGCAGGAAAATGAGAATCCTGGGATCCATCCGCGGCACCTCGGGGTCCGCTTCATCGGGCACGGGCGGCATCGGCTGCGGGCAGCGCTCCGGGAGCCGCGGGCTGCGGGGAGGCTGCGGGAGCGGGCTGGGCGCCGTGCGGAGCGAGGAAATCCCCGGGATCACAGCCCGGGGCTGGGCTGGGTCACATCCAGCCCCCGGAGCCCCCCTGGCTGCCCGCTGGGTCCGCAGCGCTCCGCTGGAGGAGGAGAGGGAGAGGGAGCGGAGCAGGAGAGGAGCAGGGGCAGGAGATTGAGCAGAGCAGCAGGAGCAGGAGCAGAGCAGGAGCAGCAGCAGCAGCAGGAGAAGGAGCAGAGCAGAGCAGGAGAGGAGCAGGGGCAGGAGATTGAGAAGAGTAGCAGGAGCAGAGCAGGAGCAGAGCAGCAGGGGCAGGGGCAGGAGCAGGGGCAGGGGCAGAGCAGGAGCAGCCGCCCCTCTGGGGCTGCAGGGGAGCTGGGGCTGCTGTGCCCAGCAGGAGCAGGAGCAGGAACAGGAGAAGGAGCAGAGAAGCAGCAGGAGCAGAGCAAGAGCAGGAGCAGAGCAGAAGCAGGAGCAGGAGCAGGAGCACTGCCTGCTGCCAGCAATAAATCAAAGCCCAGGCAGTGGCTGGGGATCCTCTGAGATGGCTCTTCCCAGTGCCTCAGGATCTGGGGCTGCACCAAGCTGATATTATTCAGGAATGTTACTGAGAATTTTGCATCTGGGAATTTTTTTCTCCTGCTGTTTTCTCACTCTCTTATTTTGTTTTTCTCACTGTTATCCCTTACCTGAACCTTCAGCCGTTGTTTTCCCAGTGTGAGGCTCTGGCAGGCTCCTGATGTGCAGGAGGGCTGTGGCCACAGCATCCAGGCTCCCCAAAGCACAGCTCCTCTCCCAGCCCCTGGAGCTCCTTCCCTTTGAGCGGAGGATCCAGCTGAGATCTGGTTGTGTCACCAGATCACAGAATCCCTGACTGGTTTGGGTGGGAAGGGACCTTAAAATTCATCTTGTTCCACCCCTGCCATGGCAGGGACAGCTCCCACTGTCCCAGGCTGCTCCCAGCCCTGCCCAGCCTGGCCTTGGGCACTGCCAGGGATCCAGGGGCAGCCCCAGCTGCTCTGGGCACCCTGTGCCAGGATCTGCCCACCCTGAGATGCCCTCAGCCTCTTCCCTTTTTTCCTCCATGGACACAACGCAATACTTGTGCCTGGAATTTCTAGCAGGATAAGAGCACAAAGTGTCTTGCTACGACACTTGTATGAACAAAAAAAAAAAAAAGCTCCCCTAATACTTGTTTTTAAAACCATCTTACTCAAAATTCACCTTCTTCCAGTGCAATATATCCATAAGTGAAACAACAAACCCTCAATAACCATTCATGGTTATCCAGAACCAGACCTGTGCCCAGTGCAGCTGTGGAGCTGCAGAAAAGGGACCCAGAGGAGGGGCACACCCAGGGACCCCCAGGATCCCCATCCCACAGCTCCTACACAGACAGGGAGAGCTGGGCAGTGCAGCTCAGGTGTGACAAACACATCACTACCCTCCTGTGACCGTGCTCACAGGGGTCCCAGGGTGAGGGAAAGACGAGGATCTGACTCCATGTTTCAGAAGGCTGATTGATTATTCTATGATATATATTATATTAAAACTATACTAAAAGAATAGAAGAAAGGATTTCATCAGAAGGCTGGCTAAGAATAGAAAAAGAAGGAATGATAACAAAGGTTTGTGTCTCAGACAGAGAGTCTGAGCCAGCTGACTGTGATTGGCCATTAATTAGAAACAACCACATGAGACCAATCCCAGATGCACCTGTTGCATCCCACAGCAGCAGATAACCATTGTTTGCGTTTTGTTCCTGAGGCCTCTCAGCTTCTCAGGAGGAAAATCCTAAGGAAAGGATTTTCCATAAAAGATGTCTGTGCCACCCTCCCACCATAGACCCAGCTCAGGGAAGGTGCTGCCTCACCCACCCGAGCCAGAGAAACTTTTACCCTTGGGTGTGTAAGCACAGACAAGTGTGCAGCAGCCAGGGCGCTGATCATTTCTATTAACACACATTAGGGGATGCTAATTCCATCTGCACACGAAATCAACGCCAGGGTCCCCAGGCAAACGTGCCGTGGGGCTTTCCCTCAGGCAGCCCGTGAGGAGCCCAGAAGTGCTGAGTAAACTGGGAGGAGAGGAGCTCAGGGAGGGGGTGAGCAAGTGAATGAAAGCAGCTGGGACTGGAGGTGTTCTAGCAGCTCTGCAAATGGGAATAGTGGAGGTTCTCCATGAAGGGATAGCGGAGCTGCTCCCATGGCAACAGAGAGAGTTGCCAGGCTGTGGGTGATGGGTTCCCGTGCATGGCAGAGTCAGACGGGGAGAGGGGCTGCAGACCAAGGACAACGCTGATATTTTATACACGGGCAATTTTTGATGAGTAAACCCAACGTGACTCCTTTGTTCCAGGGGAGAGAAGCTTCTCCCACAGGGAGAGGCATTACCAGGGCAGGAGCAGCAGAGGAACTCCTAACAACTCGCTCAGCTCTGTAAGAGATGCTCCAACAGCTGAACAAAAATAATACTTGATACTACATAAGGTAGAAAAGCCAACAGTTTCATGGGCTGAGAGCACAGCAGCTGATTCCCAAACTGTGACTAGCCATGAGATGCACATCATGACCTGCACATCCATGATGTGCTGCTTCTTGGGGGTTTTGGGGTATCTGGGGGCACGTGTCTTCTTTCGGAGCAAATATCCCAGCTCAGTGCAGTGGCCGTGCTGGTTTGGGCTCATTTTACTCTGACAAATGAGTAAAAGAAATATTTCAATTTTAGAGTGATTAAAGCCCAGTTTGGGAGGGCAGGGAGCTGCTGGGGCACCCCTGGGGTGGCCAAGGGGTACAGGACCCCAATCAGAGCAGTGGGGAGCCCTGGCATGTTGGTGTTTCCTCTCTGCCCTCAGCCTGAAGGTAGATTTGATGGGATATTGGGAATTGGGAATTGTTCCCTGGCAGGGTGGGCAGGCCCTGGCACAGGGTGCCCAGAGCAGCTGGGGCTGCCCCTGGATCCCTGGCAGTGCCCAAGGCCAGGCTGGGCAGGGCTGGGAGCAGCCTGGGACAGTGGGAGCTGTCCCTGCCATGGCAGGGGTGGCACTGGATGGGATTTAAGGTCACTTCCAACCCAAACCAAGCGCTGCCAGCAGAGCCCAGCAGGTGTCTGCAAGTTCCCTGTGGATTCCTGAGGGCTGGGGGCAATTAACAGCCGGGCTCTTGTGTGATAATAATCCGTGCCCAGAGATAAGGCAATAAAATGCGTGTTCAGCGTGATCACACAACACAGGCACCGAACAGAGCTCACCTGCAGGGCCTGGAGCTGCTCCCCAGCTCTGCAAAGGGCTCTGATGGAGCCAGCACTCCTCACCCTGGCCCTGCTGCTTCCACACAGCCCCTCAGCAGTGGCACCTCCTGTGGGACAGGAGAAAACTCCCCAGCCTGAACGGGAGGGAAGCAGGACCTGGGCTGGTGTCAGAGTGAAATGGGAGCCAGGTCTCATAAGCTTTCGGAGGTCTGTTTTACACTTCAGATAGTTCAGCTACTTTAGAAGGCATAAAATCAGCAGGATGGCTGCTGTTGCAGTGTTGGAAACAAAGAGGTTTTAATAAAAGGCAAAATAACAAACTCTCTACCAAGAAAAACTGATTCAGGTGCAAGAGGCCCTCCTGCCTTTGGTAAAACACCTCCCAAAAGCCATTGGTTTCTTTTTTTCTTTGTTCTCTTCTTTTTTTTAGTAAATTGCCCAGGTGGGACTTTTTGCCTCCTGTCCAATTAGCTGTCCTTAAGTTTGAGGTGAACTCTTCCAGGTCCTATGAGATGCTTTTTAATCTAATCAAGGACAGAAACTTCTGGGCATCTTTCCTTTTTAAGGGCACAAAGGAGAGTTTTGTCATTCCCTCAACAAGGGGCACATTGCTACATCAGAGGGCCTGGAACTCGGGCTGGCTGTGGAGAGCAGGGAATGAAACCAAACCTGGGGACACAAAGCATTCTGCCCCGGCTCTGGTGGGACACACAGCCGAGCAGAGGAGAAGCTGCAAGCAGGCACAGAAGGGATGCAGCTGAGCCCTGAGCAATGACAGCACCTCATTCCTAAGCAGCAGCAAGGGCAGGTTGGAAATTCCTTTGTAAAACCAGGGTGGACATGAGGCCAGGCTTCTTTGTCCAAGGCTCAGTCCAGCTGGTTGGGCTGGAATTAAAGCCCAGAATAATCCACCAGCCCTTCACCCCTTGCAAGCCCAGCTGCTGCAGCATTCCCACTGCTGGAGCAAAGGCCCTGAGGAACAGGACTGTGTCCCTGTCTCGGTTTGGAAAGCCAGGAGTCTGCTAAGGAAGGCAGGAGCCTCCCCTGAAATGGAGAATGTAAACCCTCCCCACCCCTCCGAATTGCTATAAATTTTAAATTAAGGGGCCCTCAGGCAAAAATATGGGAGCAGGAAATAACAGTTCCTTAATAGGGACGAAAAATAAAAGGGTAAAATAAACAGTGCAGTGCACTAGAACAACACTGCCAGAGTCAGAACCCAACCTGATACCCTGTGGGTGTTGGTGGCAGTCCCATTGGAATTGTGGCTGCAGCTCTCCTGCAGTGTCAGGGGTGGCTCTGTTGGAGCAGGGATCCTGTAGAGAAGGATGGATTCTTCCTCTGAAGATCCAGTGGAAGGAGAGGCAGCTGCTGTTCCTCTGGGGAATCCCATGGAGAAAGCCGTGCTGGTGTCTCAGAACCTCTGGATTCTATCTGGGTAGCAATGCCTGGCTCCTCCCTCTGGGCTCACATCTCCCAATGGGATGCTGTAGTTCTTATCAGCCATGCAGGGACATTCAATAGCTGTTATCAGCAATGTCCCCTCCCGAGGGAGGAGTGATTGTGGTCACTCAAAGAGAGAGATAAGGCAAACTGCCCACCTGACAAAGGCAATCTGCCATACAGACGGTGATGGAAAACATCTTGCATTGCAATCTGGAGCAGTCCCTCTGCTCCCCAGGGCCCATTTCCCTCAGTTTGGGTGTCAGTCCCAGCCTCTTTACTCCTAAAGAGATTTTAACAGCCAGAGGTGGAGGTGCCAGTTAATATTTATGTTCATCGCAGCCCCAAGGGCACCTGCAGCACCAACAATCACATTCCTTCAGGCTCCTGGGAAGCATCCAGCATCCCATTCTTCCTCCTGGAATGTGGCATGGCTGAGTAACAAAGGGAAAACTCACCTTCCTGAGGCTCACCATTGCCCCAGAACTCTCACAGCCCCCAAGGTGCATCACAAAAAGGCAGCAACAACTGGTTTGTTACAGTAAATCAGGATTGACCTAAACCTTGCTGCAATTTTTGGCTTTTTTGAGGGAATTCCTGAGTTTCACTGCAAGGACAATGATCTGCATTTCCCTTTTGGAGCCCAAAGGCTGCAGGATCCCTCCAGCTACCAGGGCAGACAAGATTTGGAAACACCAAACCTCCCACACACAGGTCAAACTAAAACACCAGGACAAGGAGCTCTTGCAAGAGACCACGAGGTCACGGCCCAAAAATTCCTGTGGCATCCAAAAGGTCCAGTGACCCCCCCAGGCAGAGCCAGGCCACAAAAACCTGCAAGTGCAAGTGCCTCTGCTTAGACACAGCACTGGCCAAGGTGCCCTGGGGGCCCTGGTGTCCCCAGATCCCCCAGCAGGGCCCTGTTTGTTGCTGGGTTCTTTCCTGCACCTCCACAGCCCAAGCCCGTGGATGTTGTCCTGCTGGGTGTGGGTGAGATGGAAAACTGATTCCATCCCCTGCCCTTTGGCCGCCCTTCAAGGGACCTGTAAAAATCCCTCTGGAATTCTGTGATTATTCACTGAGCAGAGCCCTTGGTGCTGGTTTGGAGAAGGTGAGCTGGGAACAAACCTGCCTGTGACCCACTGGAGCAGATGTTTTGCTGTTGCTGGCAGCCAGGCTTGGTTTCACAAGTGGCACCTTGACCAAGGTGTGAGCTCAGGGGAATAAAAGAATAAAGCACTGCAGGCACAGCCCTCTGTCTGCTCTCTCAGCACACCAGGAACAGAGAGGAGAGTGGACACAGCCTGCCAGAGCAGCTCTCAGCCTGCAGAGCAGAGGGAAAAGGGAGTTTCAGAGTTAAAAAGAACAAGGGGCTTTGTAGAATGTGTCAGCTCCTTCCACAGGCTCACATGAGTCAATAATTAACAGAAGAAAGAACAGATGCTATGAGACACGTTTCTTCTGAGGGTATTTACTTGCTTCTACCTACAACTGTGCTTGAAAAAAGTGGTAATATGAAACTGCATTCCTAATCACTGGGTTGCTTTGGATCAGATTGGTAATGATTCATTACCAGGATTTTGTACACATTTCACCACTTCTTTGTTCTGTTAACCCTCATCAGGCAACTCAGCTTTGGCACAGCAAGCTGATGCTGGCCTGAGGGGAAAAAATTAATATTAAAACGACAATAACAATTGTCTCCCGAGTCCTGGACTGGTTTTTTTGTGACAATAGCACAAGAACCAGCACGGTTTATTCTGGCTCAGGCTGGAGGGCTGGTTACAAATATCACAGGAATATTTGAGGGTGGGCAGGCCCTGGCAGCTGGGGCTGCCCCTGGATCCCTGGCAGTGCCCAAGGCCAGGCTGGGCAGGGCTGGGAGCAGCCTGGGACAGTGGGAGGTGTCCCTGCCATGGCAGGGGTGGCACTGGATGGGCTTTGAGGTCCCTTCCAACCCAACCCTGCTGATTCTTTCTCCCTTTTCCTGCCACAGAATGACATTCACAGAAGCTGTTGAAGGACAGGCCCCCGTTCTCCCTCCTGGGCTGCTCTCTCCAGCACAGCAGATGTGAGGCTGTGAGAGGTGAGCATCTCCCAGGGATGTTTTTTCCCCTTCCCTGGGCCCAGGCCCTGCTGATGAGGAGAAGCAGAGCTCAGACTCACCCCAAGGCAGCTCTGGCAGCCCAGCTGAGACACTTTTCCCCCTTGTGCAGGTTTCTCTGCCTCCAGGTGTTCAGCCTCGTCCTTCTCCTCCTCAAACTCCCCTGGCAGGTCCAGCAGGCTGAAATCCACCCACTCAGATGGTTCAGCTGCTTTGGTGAATTCTCCTTCCAGCTGGGCTGACCTTGTTATCTTTGCTGTGGCCTCCCTGTGCTGCTGGCCTCTCCTCACTTTGCTGATGGTCATTTCTGCACCACAGGGAGGGGACTTGGGAAAGAGCAGGGAATGCAGAGGACGCCCATGAACTGTGTGATGTGTCCTCAGCACTGAGTGGCCCTGGGTGGAGCTGCCCTCAATCCAGGTTTTACACCCACCTGAAGCTCTGAGGTGCTGATTTGCCCCTTGTTTATAAAGGTGAGCCTGGCCCTGGTGGAAGGGGAGTGCTGGCAAGGGCACCCAGAGCATGCCTGGGGGTCAGGGCCATGGGGAAGGAGCTCAGTTCTTGTTAACAAAACAGCCTGAAGGGGAAATGAAGGTGAGAAAGGCAAGTGGAGAGAGCAGAGAGGTCACAGAAGGATCTGCCAGAGCTGCAAGGACAGAAAGTGCAGGAATACTTCATCCTCCTGCAAAGCTGCTCCATCAAGACTCCTCTCCAAGGACACATCTGGGTAACAGTGGCACTTGTGTGCCAGGACAGGTCACACTGTTGTACAAAAGGAAACATAGAGTGCTGACATCTGTGTGTCACCCCTCAAAACTGGAATAAAGGCTGGAGAGCCCTGTGTGCTCTGTCTCCAGAGAGACTCAAGCACCCAGGCCCAGGCTGTGGCAGAGCCCTGCTGCTGGGCACCTCCAAACACTCCTCCTGAGACAGCCCCAGCCTGAGGAGAGCTCAAACACCATTTAGAGCAGATAGAAACACCTTTAATGCACCTACAGGCAAAATCAGGGATGTTCTCTACCCTCAAATGGCTGAATTATACTGAAAAAGTAATTAAATAACTAAGAAAAAATTACCTCTCTCCCAGCTGAAACCAGGACAGGAGTTAAGAAGATTTTTCATGTCACTTCGTTTTCTGGGCTAAATGCAACTCTTCCAAAGTTGAAGACAGACATTCATCCCAAGGAGCTGGAGAAGGGGAACTTCTCTTCCTTTACAGGGGAAGTCACAAACCAAATTCCCCACCATGCACAACTCATCAGAATTAACCTAAAGGAGACTGCAAAGCCTGAATCTCACAGCAGCTCTGCCAGGAAAGTCTCTTGGAGAGAGATCACTCAGTTTGGTGCTGTGCAGCATCTGCTCCAGCCTTTATCAGCCACTCCTTTCAATGTCCATCTTCCCTCCAGCCACCTGCACCACTTCCCATTCATTGTTCCCAACCATTTTCCAGTGGGTGCAGTGCCCACAGCGCCAGGACTGGGTGTTCTGCCCAGGAGCAGATGCTCTGGAGCATCCAGGAGTGTGAGGATGCTGACAATGGCTTCAGCTGTCCACCTCTTGTTATCCTGTAAATCACAGCCCAGCCGAGCCTGAAGAGCCTCACGGAGTTCCTCTGATCCCTCAGGAAAGCCCACGGACCTGAATTCTTTGTGAAAATTCTCTCTGCAGTCAGGCTCAGTGGGTTTGGAGAGAATTCACGGATAGTTCGTGCCACAGGGATCCCACCCGTGCGGCAAACACAAACGGTCACCTCAGAGTGTGAGCAAGGAGCGATTCCAGCTCCCCGTGTGCCGGTCCGGGAGCATCTCAGGGCAGGCAAGGCTGCACCACCCTCTAGTGCACACCCACAGCAGTGCCCGTGCGGAACGGCTGGGGAAAATTCCCTCATGCAGCCCGGCTGAGCCTCCCCCGAGCCGGGCCAGCACCAGCCCCGCAACATCGGCTGGGGGAGCAGAAGGGAGAGAACTCCTCTGAGAGGGAGCCCCAGGGCAGAACCAAGGGGCATCCTGGCCTTGGCTCGGGGAAAAGCCACTGCCCTGCACCCCTGCACTGTGCACAGGCAGCACCCTGCACCCCCAGATCCTGGGACCCAGACCCCACACCCCCAGATCCCTGGGACCCCAGACCCCACACCCCCAGATCCTCGGAATCCCAGACCCCAAACCCCCAGATCCCTGGGACCCCAGACCCCACACCCTCAGGTCCCTGGAATCCCAGATCCCACACCCCCAGATCCCTGGGACCCCAGACCCCAAACCCCAGATCCCTGGGACCCCAGACCTCACACCCCCAGATCCCTGGAATCCCAGACCCTACACCCCCAGATCCCTGGGACCCAGACTCCACACCCCCAGATCCCTGGGACCCCAGACCCTACACCCCCAGATTCCTGGAATCCCAGACCCCACACCCCCAGATCCCTGGAATCCCAGACCCCAAACCCTCAGATCCCTGGGACCCCAGACCTCACACCCCCAGATCCCTGGGACCCCAGACCCTACACCCCCAGATCCCTGGGACCCCAGACCCTACATCCCCAGATCCCTGGGACTCCAGACCTCACACCCCCAGATCCCTGGGACCCCAGACTCCACACCCCCAGATCCCTGGGACCCCAGACCCTACACCCTCAGGTCCCTGGAATCCCAGACCCCAAACCCCCAGATCCCTGGGACCCCAGACCCCACACCCTCAGGTCCCTGGAATCCCAGATCCCACACCCCCAGATCCCTGGGACCCCAGACCCTACACCCTCAGATCCCTGGAATCCCAGACCCCACACCCCCAGATCCCTGGAATCCCAGACCCCACACCCCTGTACCCCTGGAATCCCAGCCCCTCCACCCCACATCCCTGGATCCCTGGAATCCCAGATCCTGCACCCCACACCCCTGGAGCCCTGGAATCCCAACCCCTGCACTCCACACCCCTGTACCCCTGGAATCCCATATCCTGCACCCCACATCCCTGGATCCCTGGAATCCCAGATCCTGCACCCCACACCCCAGTACCCCTGGAATCCCAGATCCTGCACCTCACACCCCTGGATCCCTGGAATCCCATATCCTGCACCCCACACCCCTGTACCCCTGGAATCCCAGACCCCACACCCCTGTACCCCTGGAATCCCATATCCTACACCCCTGTAGCCATGGAATCCCAGCCCCTGCAGCCCAGTGCAGCCAGCTCAGCCATGCAGGGTTTACCTGCACAACAGGGGTCTGTGTAATTCCTGGACACAGCAGTGAAACCTTTCTCATCTCAAAACATGAAAGATTTTCACTACCAAAACGTGCAAGCAGGAGGAGGTGTTCACTACTAAAATTGTTTTCTGGAAATTGTGTTTCCTTGAGCAGCACCAGGCCAGGAGAGCACAGACTGGCAGGCACGCCCCCTCACCTGCCCAGCTCTCCCCTCCTCAGCCAAACTTGCCTCCAGCATTGGGCCAGTTCATATTCTGGGATTCAGTTTCTTCATGGATGTAAAAAACTGGGAAAAAACCACCATTGTGTGTGACAGTTCTGCAGGTACAGGCCTTTGTACCAAGCAGTAAAAAAAAAACCATCCTGGATGACAAATTCCTGCTGCAAGAGAGTATAACATCAGCCTTGGGATATGGGGAACCTCAAGTGACCAAGAGAATTCCCAAACAATCCTAAAATAACCTCAAGGTCTGAGCAGAGCATGGGCCTGAGCAGGTTCATGGCCAAGCTTTGGCACCAGGGTGGGATGTTATTTGGTCTAAATTACCAAGACAGTTTAAACTGTTTGAAGCCAAAACTCTGCAAGAAAGACCCAATTGTTACACCCAGGTGCTGTTTCCAACAAATCCAGTATCAGGAAATTGTTACACAGGTGCTGTTTCCAACAAATCCAGTGTCAGAACTGCTGAGAGGCTCCCAAAGGCAGCCCTGACCTGGGAGCTGCAGTGGAGACAAGAGGACACAGGAAATGTGGGGTACAGGACAGTGCCCCTGTGTCAAACACAAACATCTCCCACCTTTCCTGTTCTCCCACAGGGTATCTCCTTCCTGCACCAAAGGCGAAATAAAGCACCAAGGTGGTGAAGGGAGGGTGTCACTGCCCTCACACAGCATTTCTGAGCTCAGGAGGAAGAAAACCACACAGAGGGGGAGGGAGCAGCACTGGGGAGGGAGTTCCACCCCTCCACTTAGCTACTGTGTTTGTTTGGGTGTTTTGGACACAGCTTCAGGAAACAGAGGAGTCTCCTGAGCATGACTTGGCACTCAGAGCTTAAGTCCCAGGAAACAAGAGCTGATGGGGGAAAGAAGGAAGGAGGTTTAGGTTGGGTATCAGGATAAGGTTCTTTCCTCAGAGGGTGGGTGGGTACTGAACAGGTCCCTGCACACTCCAGCTGAGGCAGAAGCAAAAGCAGAAGTGGAACAGAAACAGTGACACAAGTGAGCCATGAAGGACAGGCCTGCCTGCCTGCCTGGAGAAGCTCTGGGTGACCCAACTGCAACTTTCCAGGGCCTGAAGGGAGCTCTCAAGGAAGGTGGAGAGACTCTGTACAAGGGCCTGGAGTGAGAGGACACGGAATGGCTTCCCACTGTCAGATTGCAGGGATAGATGGGATACTGGGGAGGAATTGTTCCCTGGCAGGGTGGGCAGGCCCTGGCACAGGTGCCCAGAGCAGCTGGGGCTGCCCCTGGATCCCTGGCAGTGCCCAAGGCCAGGCTGGGCAGGGCTGGGAGCAGCCTGGGACAGTGGGAGCTGTCCCTGCCATGGCAGGGGTGGCACTGGATGATCTGAAAGGTCCCTTCCAACCCAGGAAATTTCTATGATTCTGTTTTTTCACAAACTGAATCTCACTCCACCTACACTCAAGCCCTGCTGTCACTGAGGAATGTCCCAGTCTTGCTCTTGGTAACTGGCTCCAGGACTCACTCCAAGCTACTCCTTTGGAGAGAAGTTATGAGGAAAGGGGAGAGACTGGTTCAATTTCTGGCTTTCTTTGTCGAAGTTGATCTGAGAAGAGGCTGTTGACTGCTGCTCAGCTTGGTGGCAGCACTGGACACCTCTGATAGTGCAGCACATCTTATCATATGCCAGACGAGCTGGAACCTCAAACAGGAACTGGTTTCAGTGGAGCTCATCTCCTCCGAGTCTTCCTCCTCTTGAGCACCTTGTCCAGAGACCCCAAGGGGCAGAGCAAGGCCAAAGGAAGCCATGATCAGTCTCAAGAGCCCACACCACCTGCTCAGCCACACCAGGGCTCCACACTCACTGAGCAGAGGTTAAAAACACAGGATGCTAAGCTTAAAAATATGCATTTTCTTTTTTTCTTTTAAAAATGTACAGTCAGATTTCAAGTGGATCTACAAGAAGACACTCAGCTATCTTTAAGAAAAGTAAACCTTGCAATGCACTGCATACAGTTTTCTAACCAGCCAGAGCCAGTGAGTTGGGTGAACTGCAGCAAATCCTGAAGGAGCTTCAGTGGCTTTGTTTTTGTCTCCACCACGTGGGCAGGGACACTCAGAAGGCAGCAGAGGCTCAGCTCCTCTCCCCTCAGGCCTGCCCTGCAGCCCCAGCTCAGCGTGAGGCTGGGGTGGGCACGGTGGGCAGGGGCAGCTCCATGGAGGGAGTCTCAGTCACTTCAGCTGGGCTGGGCTTGCGCAGCTCCAGTTTCTCACTGAGCTGGTTGTAAAGCTCCTTCACAGCCTCCCCACTCTGCAGGAAAGAATCAGGGACAGGGAAACAGCACAGTCACACTCCATTCTAGCCAGAGCACCAAGTGTGCTTCACCCTGTGTGTTTAACACAAACCAACACAGGAGGAGGAAGCCACAAGGTAATTAATTAGGCCACAGCTTGGTAGCCTTGGAAAGCAGAGCTTGTGCTCCATTAAACAGTGTCTGGCAAGGCAGCTGCTTTCACTTGCAATCAGTATTCCCTTTCTCCTGCTTCCCTTCCTACCTGCTTGGTGGGCTCCAAAGCTTTCTGGAGAGACTCCAGTTTGGCTGGGGCCACTTTGTGATGCAGATGCAGCAGCAGCCTGAGCACATGTCTGTGCACGTTCTCCTTCCTGCAAGAGCCATTTGAAAGCACAGTAACCAAGACAAACAAACATCTTGAGAACAAGGAAGCCAGAGCAACAGAATCATTCACCCCACCTCAGACTTTGTTATAATTATCCAAAAACCCCTGAGAACTGGAGCTTCTGGAAGGGGCTAATTTAGTGTAAGCACTAACACTGCCTTAGACCTTCAAGGATTCAAGGCATTGTTCAACAGGAGTTGATTACCTGCACAACCATGAGGAGGGAAGGGCAGATTATAAGCACAGAGTGTGTGGAGGAAGCAGCAGCAGCAGATGCTGCTATGCTCCAGCAGGAATTTCAGCCACTTTTAGGGAAGCTTTCTGGAGGCTGGACTTGTCTGCAGGCCACCAGCTAAACCAGAGTGAGTGACCAGAGGTAACAACAGATTTTTGCACACTGCTGATATTGCAAAGAGCTGAAGTTAATTCTACACAGCCAGAGCTACTGCAAAGCCTGAAGGATACTCTCCTTTGCAAACTCCACCTCAGGGATAATGAATAGCAGTTTAGATAATAATTCACAGTCAAGACATATCCATTTGGCTGATAAAAACTTCATCCCAAAACATTCACCTTTCCTTAAAGGAAAACAGCATCTGGCTGATATTTCCAGTGCTTGTGAAGAATTTGGTGAACTACTAAACTATTGCTCAGAGCAGTAAAACTCTGTCAGGCATTCTGTAAACTCCCTCTCTCCAGTGAGAAAAATCTGCTTTACCTGGAGCAGGCAGTGAGAAAGAAGCCATCAAAGAGACTGGTGCAGAACTCCTCGAGTGCAAACTCATCACTGAGCAGGGTGAGGTTACCAGTGAGCAGGTGCAGGAAAATGTCACTGAAGGCCAAGTCACTGAATGTCTCAACTATGAAACATGGAAAGGAAAGAGACACAGACTGATAAGGATGTGCCAACACCTGTCCACACAGCTCCTGTTCATGCTGAAAATCCTGCAGTGAGGTTTCATCATGGAATGGTTTGGGTTGGAAAGGACCTTAAAACTCATCCTCCCACTGTCCCAGGCTGCTCCCAGCCCTGCCCAGCCTGGCCTTGGGCACTGCCAGGGGTCCAGGGGCAGCCCCAGCTGCTCTGGGCACCTGTGCCAGCGCCTGCCCACCCTCACAGGGAGGAATTTTTCCCAACATCTAATGTAAGCCTACTTCCTTTCAGTCATTTTTTTCTCATTTCCTTTGCTAACAGGCAGTCCAGGCAGGCGGCTTTGATCCTTCAGACATAAAAGATTAGGAGGAGATTGCTCCAGATCTCTCCTGCAACTCATCCCAGAGGAGACAGTGAACAAGATAATACTGGTGAAAAATTAAGGCTGTGTTCAGTCTTATTTTGTTACTTATTTTGTTAG
Source organism: Emberiza elegans (assembly GCA_024865655.1). NCBI lineage: Eukaryota > Metazoa > Chordata > Aves > Passeriformes > Fringillidae > Emberiza > Emberiza elegans. The sequence continues at coordinate 68,596,895 of JALJVW010000184.1, read as the reverse complement.
GAGTTTTTCCACCACACAAAGCCAAGTCCCAGCAACTTCTGGCCACCTGCAATCACCAATCACTGTGGGCAGCAGCAGAATTGGGGCACGTGCTCTGTTATCCTTCAGATTCATTCCAAATGGTTCTCAACTGATCTCATTGTTAATGGAGGCCTTGATGTAAGGAACCACTGCCCTCAGCACTGTCCCCAAACTCTCACATCAGCAGAAAATTGCAGAACCCAAACACCCCTGCAAGGACTCACAATTAAGTCACCAGAAGAGCCAAAGGCAGAAGAACATCACGTCCCTGGTCTGACATCCCTGTCACTCCAGGTTTAGTGGCCTCCTGGGTGTCCAACACAAGGCAAAGAGAAGATGAGACAAAAACTTACCTAGTGCTGGCAGGAGCCTCAGAAAAGCATTCTTGTTCCTCTGTTTGGTGATGTGAAGGATGTAATACAGCCCAATCTCACAAGCTATTCTGTTCTCCTGCAGGAACCTGTTATGGCACAAGCAAAGTTTACTCATCAATCAAGCAAATTTAAAAAAAAATTTAAGAGGTTTAAAGTACTTTTGGGATGGTTATCAAGCAGGTACAGCAGTGGCTAATCTCAAACCCACTGAAGAGCAGCTATTCAGTGAGTGAGCAGATGGATCATCCCTGTGTTCACTACCACACTCCAGAAAAACTGAACATTTAGCAAACAGCTGCGTTTAACTGTCAACATTTATAATGTATCCCTGATACAAGTGCTGTTCAAAATGGGCTTTAGAAGAAGCCCAAATACTCAAAAATTATACAAAATCAAATAATGTTTTAGTCTCCCAAAAGTCAGACATGACACTGTGACAGAGGAGAGCACAACTACCAGGACCCAGTACCCCAGATTCTGGCACACAGACAAGAATTGTGCTAGAAATCAGAAGATCTGAACACAGCAGAGCACACAGAGGTGTTAATTATCTTTCTGATGTCCCTGGAGTGACAGGTTATCCACACAGAAAGAGTGTGGGTGTCCAAAATACCAAAACTTTATGATTTCCAATAGTGCTCTTCAACATGGGTGCTCATCCAGCTGCAGCCAAATATCACCCAAAACTCAGCACCCACTGCCTGGGAAGCTGAACAGAAACACAAACAGTCTCATATTCAATGAGAGAATGGTCCATTATAGGAAATAGTACTTTATATTTGAGGGAGCACAAGGGAAACCTGTTTTGCTGAAGGGAAAGTTCAAACTTGATGAATTAGCAGTGACTCCCATCCCAGGAAGCCCTGTCTTTAGCACAGGCAGTTCTCCCTGCCAGGTCTGGCTGGCTCCCTGCTGCTTTGGTGCCAGGGCCTGCAGTGGGTGGGGCCAGGCACGTACTTGGTGAAAGCCTCGGGAATGGCACTGGGGTAGGGGATTGGTCCCTTCTCCTCCGAGGGCAGCTTCTGATCCACAGTGAAGGTGTGGTCATCCACCACAAAGGACATCAGCAGGGGCAGGAACCTGGTGATCAGCTCGGCTTCCTTGGAGGGAGGGAAGGACAGAGGGAAGAGAACAAAGCCATCATCAGTCATGTCATGCCACCTGATGGTCCTGAAGTGCTGTGACAAAAGCAAGGCAGTGTGAGGAGCCTCATCCTACAGTGAGGAAAACCAGCTGACAGACATCCAGTTCCAGTCAACATTCCAGAATCGTTCACTTCCACATGTTCCATGGTAATTAGGAAAACTCTACTTCATCTGACTAAAGGAACACTCCTGCTCAAACCCTTTCTTTGGACAATTGTGTAGCATTTCCTCTGAGAGGCCTCTCCCAACACTGCTGCAGGAATAGGATGTGTTCAGGATGACATCAAACTGCTGATGTCAACAATCACTGATGCCCAGCATGGCCCAGGCTTATTTGTGGTAACACAAGCACAAATAAATCAGATTTTAAACACTGATTCAGAGACTCCCTTTGGAAAGAAACTCAGCATTCTCCCTTATAGGTTCATGAGAGAGCACAAATGCCAGCACTACCTTCAGAATTATTTGTCACTCCCACTGCTACAGTCCCAGTGTTATGCACACCCTCCCTGGGTGAATTTAAACATCCTAGCAGCCAGGAGTGAATGCATTTTGGAGACTTCAAATGTGCCCCCAGGTGTTTATAAAATATTTACTGCTTTGCAGCTCAGAACAGAAACAGCAGATTCCTCCTGAGGAACAGCCCTGCTGTGCAACACCAGGGTAGGCCCTCCTGCCCTCAGCTACACCAGGGATTCCTGTAACACTGGGAAAGGTTTTCCAAAGCAAGGAAAGATTACAGCTCAATGTGGCACAATATTAAACTGCTGTAACAGAGAGCTGGGAGGGGAAAAACATTTTTCTTGTCAATGAAAAGCTTCTGAACTGCTACCAGAGTTTGAGACCAGTCCTGGAAATCCTGCTTTCCTCATGCAAGACATGTTCTACAAACTCATCAGTTGTGTGCAAGACTCCAGCAAAAATGAGAGAGCAATGAGCAACCAGTGGAGTATTTAATAGAGGTACAGGCTGATTTTAGAACAGTAAGAACCAGGCACACATGGAAATAAAAACGTGGGTAATGGAAGCTCTCAGCATGTCCAGAACAGCTGCTCTGTGACCACTGTTTTTTCCCAAGAAAGCTCTGATGAGACATTTGGAGAACAAATGTTTAATCAGGAATGCAATCAAATAACAAACAAGTCTAAATTTGATTAATTGTGTTGAATTCTTAACATAAAAAGGGCTCACCATTTTTGGTTCCTTGAAGACTTGGCTGTCAATCATGTCCCAGGCCCCCTGTCCCAAAGACAGCATCCTAAGGAGCAGCAGCAGATCTGGGCTTTCCTCCAATGTTAAGGGGAGAAGAAAAACAGCTATTTTGATCTTCACATGAGATATTTATTTGGAAGAAGTGGTTTATATTCAAAGCTGTTCTGGATCAGCAGCTTTGTCCAAGACTGCTAAAGGCATTCAGTTCAAGTTAATTGAAAAGTGATCCTCAAATGGGCATCAAATAACCACCACACCTCAGGGTTTGGGGAGGGTTTGTAAATTTATAATGCACCAGGAAGTTTGCAGTCATCTGAGCACATCTTTTGAAAATGTGTCCAGCCCAATTAGTGCACTAGAATATAATGTGTGAGAGGACAAACCAAGTCATCTCAGCAGAAGAAAGGAGGAGAAAGGGTGTGTAAGAATGGATTGTTTGTGTCCTGAAACCCAAACGACTTTCAGTCTTAAACTGTCACAAGGAAGTTGCTCCATGCAAGAACATTTAACAGCTCAGGGATAAAACAGCAAGTGGCTCCCATTGTTCAGACACCTGTCAGGGTGCCCTTCTTTAACCCTTCAGCACCTCCTGCAGACTCCACTTGCAGGAACTGTGTTTTATCTCAGCCACCAGACCAGAACTGTGCAAACAAACCCATGGCATTCACCGTGGCAGGAGGAAGGTGCTGCTGTCAGACAAACTGAAGGAGGGACAAAGCAGGGAGGCACAGATTCTACACATTATTCTGTATTTGCACAGCTGCCAGGCAGAATGAACCATGCAAAGAATTCATGGTCAGTTTGGAGAGTTCCAAAATGCCCACCACGTCCAAGGAGCTCCTACAGAGCTCTGCAGCAGGTGCTGCAAATGGACAGGAGTCATGTTTCCCTTGTTCCAACTGCTACACTTGGAAACTTAATGAGACTTGGATGGTGCCAGTCCTTCCCTGCTTTTGGCCTGATGGCTGTCAGTCAGCCCAGAGCACAGTCCAGGTTAGCTACACAAGCTGCAATGCTTACCCTGGGTAAGGTGTCCTGCCCAACCAGGTCTTGCAGGTGCCTTATGGTGCTCAAGGCTAAGGTGTTAATGGCAAAGGGATCACACAGGATCATTGATAAGTCCCTGAGAAGAAGTAAAAACCAAACACTTGTCATACATAACCAACAACCCCATTGTACAGGTCCAAATCCAGCTGTGTGCACCTGATGAACCTTGTCCTGCCTTGTAAAGAAATAACATTCATGGTGGTTTTGATGTGAAAGAGCACAAATAACAATTGCTGAAAGTCTTCTGTGCTGAGATCAAGCACAAAATCCCCCACAGCCAGCTGAAGGTCTGCTGGGAGACAGCCCACAGGTACTGGGGCTCTGGTGGCCCCAGCTCTTCAGGCTGGCAGGTTTTAACCATCTCCAGAGTGCTGAGGACAGAAAGGTCTCAGAGGCTTTTGAAAAACAACAAGTAAAAGTGAATTCTTAAACAGTTTAAAATACCAATGGACAAAATCTGAAAGTACCAGGTAAATAAAATACTGTGAGGGCAACCTTCCAGAAATGTAAGTGTACCAGATCACAGCAGGGTTGTCATTTGAAGCTAATGGAATACTTTAACTGACAAACATCTACAGCCCATTTTCTCTGGGTTTAAAGCCAGACAAGTCATTCATAATAAGTTATTCTGACTCCTTAAGAAAGGCTCCTGAATTTTGTTATGAGGCCACAGGGGAGACTCAAGGGTGGCAAGTGAAGCAGTGCAAGCTCTGCCACCAGGCTGTGCTTGGCTGTGACCCTGTGACTGCACAGGTTGGCTGCTGGAGGTCTGCTGGCTTTAGGGAAGAATTAACACCTGTCAGATGCTGTGAGCACCAGGAAGCCAATTTCAGTTTCCCAATGAACAGCCCAAGTGCCTTACCCCAACACTTGTTCTTGTCCTTTCTTCACCCCATCCAGGAATCCTTGCAATTCCCGAGCTCTCTTGTTGTCCACAAACTTCTCCCGAATGCAGGCGTCGAGGCACCAGGTGAACTGCCAGCAAACAGAGGGAGCTTTATGAACTCATTAAACCAGCAATAAAACACATGATGTCAGAGAAAACAGGCTCAGAATGACCTCAAACTATCTGCAACTGAGATGCTTCATTAATGCACCTAGGCACAGTACCACAGTGGTGACAAACACAGAGGTCAGAAAGGCCAAAATCAGGTTGGGAATGCCCAGGGAAGCTAACCAGGGGTCACTTTCTCCACTTCCAGGGAAGGCATTCCCTGGCAATTAAGGAGCAGGAATTTATTAAATCCACCACTGCCCTGCTCACCTGTGGATTTACACAAGTAGGAGACTGAGAAAGAAGCAGCATCACTTAGAAAAAAAATGTGGTTTATTTTGGCCATTGCAATAGCACTCCCACTCTCTAAATAAAGGAATATTGACAGTGGAGGTGTTCCTGCTTTAGAGCTGTATTACTGAACTATTCAAAATATTACATGTATTCTGCCTAAAAAATACATGTAAAACTTACAACTACTGGAGAAAAGGTCTTGCTCCAGGTCAGAGTGATGCTACCATGAACAAGGAGCCAGTAACAAGATCCTGCTGTGCCATTACCCCATCTGTCACTTCCCAATATTTGAATAGTTTCATGTTTTCATTTTTATGTTTTCATTCATGTTTCACGTTTTCATTCAATATCCAAAATATTTACTGTTACACACACAGTTTACTGACAGATAGAGCAAATCCACAACTGGGAGGGAAGCCTGGAGTAAGAACCTGCGGCCAGCTGATGTTTTTTATTATTTTTGCAGCATCCACATAGAATAGATGTCAGATTAGACATCGCTTTTAACACTGACAAAGTACCCTAAATTTGAATGATGCATGGGTTATGAAATGAAAGCAAACTGCTGGTTAACAAAGATGAAGTTTTCATCTGAAGGTTTGAGGAATATAAGATGACATTAAGGTTCAAGGTCTGAACTCTCTTTACAGAAAGGACTCATCTTCTCTGGCCTTTTCCCAGCAAATTCTCCACAAATACCCCCATGTGCCCCACGTGACTGGTACCTTGTGGCAGGGATCAACAGTGCAGATCTCACTGATCTCCAGGTCATGCAGGGACATGAGGAGCTCTGCCCTGAGAGTGCAGTAGTGGACGTTCCTGGTGCGCAGGAAGAGCGTCCTGAGGAACTGCAGCACCATGTCATAGAGCTTCACGTTCTTCCCGATCATCTGCGTCAGCTTCTGCACCACCTGAGCTCAGGGGGAAACGTGGGCTCAGCACCAAGAGGTGCTCTCATTCTACACACACACAAATGTAAATTCATTATCATGTGTGATTTACCAAGACTGAAACACCTGCAGGGACATGAGGTCCTGAAGGGGAACTGTTTACCCCAAGATTTTCAAGAGCATTTGTTGGAGAGAGGTTCACCAAACCTTAACAGCCATAACATTTTTTTGTCTCAACCACCAGTTTCTTTCTTCTACCCTTCTGATGCTCCCCCCATCCCCTCGGGGGAATGAACAAGTGGATGTGTGGTGCTGAGTGTCCAGCTGGGGTTAAAGCACAACTCTGCAGTGCAAACCTGGAGTAAATTGCACCAGGACACTTACACCAAATGATTCTCAAAGCAAAACAGGCCTAAAACAGCCCCTCATGTAACAGATGTGCTGCCCTCTCTGAAATTAAAGCTTTTTACTGCCTTAATTTAATTCAACTTTTCTAACTTTTCTGGATGCCAATTAAATACAACTTTCTACATCTTTTGAAATAAAAAAAGCAACCTCAGTTAAGCTATGTCCACTAAAAAGGTCCCAAGAAAGCAAATTTAACATATCAGCATACTCAAACTGATGTGATAAGAGATGTTCAGCCTTAAGAACAGTAGAAGTGAATTAAAACCAGACTGATCAACAGAGAAAAAAATCTGCCCTTTTTCTGAAGTGCATAAACAGCTTAGAACATTCATCATTTATTACACAACAACTAAAATAATTCCTGCTGTTTTCATCAAGATGTGTAGGAGAAAATGGCCTGGTATTTGTTGCAAAGAGTTTGTTCAGCTAAACAACTTCAGCAGTGAAGGTGGGCAGAAGAAAAGAGCCCAGGTTGTGATGGTTGACTGAAAGCGGATAAATTCCCCTCACACACACTGTGAGGGTTTCCTTGTCCTTACCTCTCCTTGACGTCTTGTTTTGGGAGATGGACTGAAGAAATTTTGCAAGAAGGAAATATCATTGCTGAAGAGAATGTTCTCCTTCTCCAGGATGTATTGCTTCAGCAAGGGTGACACCTCATCCCCAAAGAGAGCCTGGTTGTCCTGCCAGATCTGTCTCTTCACCTCCACAGCACAGGCCTTGTACAGGTCCTTATCAGCCATCACCAGCTTCAGCTTCTTCTCAGGGACCTGCAATCCCCAGAGCAGTTACACAGTGAGCAGCTCCTCACCTGCCTGCCCCCGTAACCGCCCAAATCATGGAATCACAGAACCTCCTGAGCTGCAGGATCCCACCAGGATCCCCCAGGGCAGCCCCCCAGCAACCCCACCCTGGGCATCCCTGGCAGCGCTGCCCAAAGGCTCCTGGAGCTCTGGCAGCCTCGGGGCCGTGCCCATTCCCTGGGCAGCCTGGGCAGTGCCAGCACCCTCTGGGGGAAGAGCCTTGCCCTGAGCTCCAGCCTGAGCTGCCCTGGCCCAGCCCCAGCCGTGCCCTGGCTGCTGTCCCTGGCCCAGAGCAGAGATGGGAGCTGCCCCTCGGGAGGAGCTGCAGCCCCGGGGAGCTCTGCCCTCACTCTGCTCCAGCTGAACAACCCCAGAGCCCTCAGCTGCTCCTCACAGCTCCTCCAGACCCTTCCCCATCCTTTTAACATTTTCCAACAGCTTTAGATGTTTTTTTATCTGTGCCAAAACAGCCCCAGGACTCAAGGTGAGGCTGCCCCAGCACAGAGCAGAGCAGGACAATCCTCCCCATGCCCTGATCCCCACCTCAGGCAGTCTGGGCATTCACCCACCTGGTGTAGCAGTAGACCAGCCCTAACCAAATCACAAACCATTAATTCTTTCAAGGAAGAAAAAAGGTCTACTTTAAATGTCCAGTGCTGAGATTTGAGGTGATATCCAAACTCAGTAATTTACTGAGCTCCACCAAGGTTTTGAGTCCATTACCTTGAGTGCAACATGATGCTTTTAGTAAGGACACTCCTAGAGATTTTTGTTTCACAGATCTGATTCTCCCTCCTGCCTACTTTTAATTGCACTCTTCAAGTCTTACCTTCCACTTGTCAGAGATTTATAAAACAGCTGTAGAAAAATTCACCTATCAGCAAACTTGGCTTTTTAGGAAGCTGCATGGATTGAAGGAAATAGGGAAATAGTCTTGTCTGATTATGAAAAGGTGAAATGCTTTTTGAATTGGTCCACTGAGCTATTAGCAGATACAAGAAAGTATTGAATCCTCAGTCAGTCTCTGACACTGAACAACACACTTGCAGAAGGTGCAGAGGGATCAGAGCCCACCTGCCAGAGGCACACCAGAGATGTCACACCATTGTCACACCAGTGTCACACCACATCACACCAGGCCAAGCAGTGCAGTGCTCCCACCTTGGGCAAGTGCTTCATGACACACATGACCACGGGCTGTATCGAGGGCATCTTGACCAGGGAAAAGCTCTTCTCTAGGAGATCTTCCAGCTTCTTGTACCTGAAATCATGGAAAAACACCACACTAGGTACCATGCAGCAGTAAAGGAACAGGGTGGCCACCTCAAAGCCACTGGAGCTCAGTCCCTGAGGAACCTTTAGAGAAGTCACCCATGCACTGCATTTTCACACAGAACTCCCAGCTCACTCCAAGGAACAAGGACACTGCTGACAAACCTCTCCTCGACCTTCCCCTCCAAAGCGATGGCAGAGACTCTCTCCAGCAGCTTCTCCCGCAGCTCATCGAACACGGACTGGTGGAACTCGAGCCGGGGGGTGCCGTGCAGGTCCAGGAAGGGCAGGGCATACTGCAGCGAGGGCAGCAGCACGCCGTTCTCCGTCTGCAACACGGCCAGAGGGAGCTGACAGCGGCACTCGGGATAACAAAGAAAGCCAGGAAAAGCCCAGACAGCACTGCGGGCCGGGCCGTGCTCCCGGTCCCCGCTCGGCCCGGCCCCTAACGCACCTGGAACTGCTCGATGGCCTTCAGCGGCTCCGTGCAGTTCGTGAGGGTCTCCTTGAGATCCTCGCCGTTGGCCACTCCCAGCTCCTGCAGCCCCGCGTACATGTCGGCCTGGCCGGGCCCGCGGGGCCGCTCCCGGCTCAGATCCCGCTCCCGAACCCGGCTCAGTTCCCGGTCCCGATCCCGGCCCCGGTCCCGCCTCAGCTCCCGCCCCGGCTCCGCGCGGTCCGCCGCAGCCCGCCCCCGCCGCGCGCGGGCCCCGCGCCGCAGCACCAAGGTTCCGCCGCACCAAGGTTCCGGGGCGCTGCCCCGGCCGTCCCCGGGCTGCGCGCGGCCACCGCGGCCCGAGGAGCTCGGTGCAGCTGGCTGAGCGCCGGGCAGGGCGGACGGGGCTCGGGGAGCCTTTGGACAGCTCTGTCAGGCACATGGAATCACAGAATAACGGATTGGTTCGGGTTGGAAGGGACCACAGAGGGTCATCCGGGCCCACCTTCCTTTCCAAGCAGGGCCCCCCCAGAGCACAGGGCACAGGATCGTGTCCAGAGGTTCTGAGATATCTCCAGTGAGGGAGCCTCCACACCCTCTCTGGGCTGCCTGTTCAGTGCTTGGTCACCCACACAGGAAAGAAATTCTTCCCCGTGTTTGGGCGGAACTCCCTGGGTGTCAGTGCTGCCTCTTGTCCAGTGCTGGGCACCAGCAGAGCCTGGTCCATGCCCTGACCCTGTCCTTTAGACACTCACACACATCGATGAGCTCCCTCTGGGCTGTCTCTTCTCCAGGCTGAACAGGCCCAGCTCCCTCAGCCTTTCCTTGCAAAAGAAATGTTCCAGAGCCTTGACCAACTCAGTAGCTCCACAGGACCTGCTGCAGGAGCTTCCACATAGTGGGACTTGTGGGGTGTCCTGTGCAGGCCCAGGGGTTGGACTCGATCCTTGTGGGTCACTTCCACCCAGGAGATTCTGTGATTCCATGTTCCTGTGCAGGCCCAGGGGCTGGACTCGATCCTTGTGGGTCACTTCCACCCAGGAGAGTCTGTGATTCCATGTTCCTGTGCAGGCCCAGGAGTTGGACTCGATCCTTGTGGGTCACTTCTAACCCAGGAGAGTCTGTGATTCCATGTTCCTATGCAGCAGAACTCAGGGTTCCTGGGGGTGTCTGAGGCTTCCTTCCTGGCTGATCATGGGCAGACAGCAATGAAAAGAGGAAACATCACCAAAAACAGAGAAGTGGCCTTTTTCCATTCCTGGTTTGATTTTCAGATCCATGACCAGTCTGTGGACATGAGCAATCAGCCAAATGCCTCAGTGTGAGCAGCCAGAGTTTTCTTCACAATTTCCATTTCAGGGATGAGACTTTGTGGCACTGTCAGGAGAAAGCAGGCATGTGTTTCATGAAGCCTGAGCCCTGGTTATTTTCCACAGGGAGGCTGTCAGGAAGGGGGGCTCAAGCCCTCAGAAATAAAGTAAATCCAGTGACAAGCAGTTTCCCCAACTTCTAACGTGGAAGCTCACACTGCCAGATGTGGAATACCAAAGGGATGAGTTTTGGCTGCTTTCTGCTCATTACCCAGCTGAGTTAAGCCCACATTTGTGTTTACCTCAGCCCCGCTGCCTGGGGCAGTTTCGAGGTTGCAGCGGTGCCGTTGCACAGGGACGGGCACGGAGCCCTCCTGTTATTTCTGGGCAGCAGGGATGGAAGGGAAAGCAGAGCAGCCTGACACATCACAGCCAGGCCCACGCTCCCTGTGGTCCCTGTGGCTTGGGGCTGGGCTGAACTCAGAGCCTGGCCCCGGCCACGCCTTTCTGCTCGTTTTAAAGGGTGTAGAAGCAGCCGGTTTGCTGCTGCACTGCTTCCTCTGTGGGGAGAGGAGAGCGCTCTTCATGTCTTGGCGAGAGCTGCTGCCCCCCTGGCTGGTGATCGTGGCGGGGCTGACGGGCATCGTGCTGCTCTGTGTCTCCACCAAAGATGTGCCCGTGGCCCCCCTCAGGACCAAGGTAAGGCTCTCCAGGGGGAGACAGGCAGCTAAGCTGGGCTGATTTGTTGCTTTTGGCATTATTTTATTATTGAGCTGCTTACAAACCAAGGAGGGAACTGGGACAAGACTGTCAGGACAGGTTGGCATCTTTTAACACGCTGTCGGTTTTCAAACCAGAAACAAGGCCACCACTTTGCTTGGTCAGGGAATACAGGCTGGATATGGTCCATGGATCAGTGGAGATGCTCCTGCTCAGGGCAGGCTGAGGGGAGGCAGCCCATGGCAGGAGCTGCCCCAGAGCAACAAGGAACCAGTGGTGTCAGTGCAGGGAAGTGCTAGGTCCCTCTCAAAAGTCAGTAGGAATGTGCCCCTGAACTGCTGCTTCTGTCCTAAAAACAAATTGTTTTTCATGCCTTCTTCTCTTTGGCCCTGTCTTGATTTCAATCAAAGAGCCAGTGTGCTCCTCACAGCTGGGTCAGGTCTGGGGGGGTTAATGCCCACCTGCTCTGTCTCTTGATGCTCCCGTTGCTGAGGTGAGCTCAGTGGCACACCATGGTTTAACCCAACAGAAGGAGGCTATCCTGTGTGTTTAGAGATAGCACTCCTTCTCCATGTTCCTCTCAGAAACTAATCCGGATTAAAAACCCCCTTATTGCTCCTTGTTCTGTCCTTTCCTGGTGTTGAGTTGGACATAAATGTGGTGATCCCTCCCCTTCTCCCCTGCGCGCCAAGCAGCAGCCTCTAATTTTCTGAAGGAGAAAAAAAAAAATCCATATTTCTCCACCAATGCCATTCCTTTCTTCCTCTTCTGCAGCAGCCAACATGTCCCTGCTAGAAACCCGAGCTGTCACTGGTGTGGGAGGCTGCCAGCAGGCTCGGGCAGGGAGCTCCAGCTCCTTCCCTTCCGCATTGCTGCTCCAGCCCAGCCCCGCCGGCCCCTGGCCTGGGCGCCTGGACTGGTGCAACTGGGAGCTCCAGGAGGGCAGCAGGCAGGCAGCCTCACTGAGAGGCTGCAGCCAGCTCAGTCCAGTGCTGAAACCCTTCTGGTGGCATTAACATCAACCTCTCAGGAGGTTTCTCCTCCCACTCAGTCCCAGCTCTGCTTGTGTGTGAGATCCAGCTTCGACCACGCACTGCCATGCAGCTCATGAGTTTCCTTCCTGTCTGGGTAGGAGATATCCCAAACTGGAGTCATGCAATAGGAGCAGAGGAGCCCCAGGCTGGCTCTGAAGCTGTTTTGGGTGTGGGGACATCCAGAGGTGTGCTGCAGCGTAGTCCAGTGGCCTCCACTTGCTCATCCCCATATACTGGGAGCAGCAAGGCTGGGTCAGCAGCAAACACACAAACCCTGGGGACAAAGAGACAGAGAGCTGCCAGGGGACAAGGGGCTGAGCTGCTCATGTCCACTGCTGCTGCTCTTCCTGCCAAGACATCATCTCTGTCTCTGAGGGCTGCTGTGCTGTACAGTGTCTGTGCTGGTTGCTGCAGCTCCCACAGCTCTGCACACACCAGCGCAAACCTAGCTTGTGTCACACCATCACTGCAGTGGGACACCAAAGAGACACAGGAGGCCTGGGCTCCTTGAGACAAGTGAGCTGCAGCCCTCCAATCCCTGCACGAAAGCCTGAGCAAACCAATCAGCAGCATTTTGTGCCCCAGAATCTGTGGAGAACTCGTACAGTGCCATCTTCCACTGCTTTAGGACCTGTTTTTCCTGAGCTCCAGGTGGCTCAGCTCTCAGGGGAAGCCCTCTGCCTGGTTTCAGGAGCAGCTCCAGCACATGCCACTGTAGGGCTGATGTATTTCTGGGCGTTTCTCCACTCCTGCTGTTCCTCATATATATTCAGAAATGCAGATGATTCCCTGCAAATCCTCATCATCTTCTGGCTTTGCCTGCTCTTTGAATGTAACAAGCAAACTCAAACACTGCAGTGCAGGCCCAGGGGTCACCCAGAGTACCTGTAAATGCTGGGTAACCCTACAATATCAATCAGCATGCATTCAGTAGTGTTTTGCAGTAGAATGTTCTGGGGTTTTTCCAGTACGGCATTGTTTTGGATGCTGGCCCATCCCGCACCATCCTCTTCATCTACCAGTGGACAACCACCAAGGCAAACAAGACCGGGGTGATCAGAGGATGCAGTTTATGTCCTGTGCAAGGTAAGGTGCCCATTTCCTGCTCAGTGGTCTGTGAGACTGCCATGGGATGGATGGAAAAACAGAGACCTGTGCATGGACCAGTGCCATACCCAGCTGTGCACAGAAATGGTGAAGCACAAGTTGCTCATTTTCAGCATGGCTCTTCTCCACTGGGCAGATTTAGCCACACACAGCTGGACATCAGGCACCTGGCAGTAGCAGTGTCAGGATTTTGGGGCTGCTGCAGGCAGGGAAGCATGCAGAGAGGATGTTGCTCGTCTTGATGCTCACATGGGTCCGTGGTAGAGCCAAGGTTGCTGGAGCTTCTCACCCAGGAGAGGCAGTGAACAGCAATGGAGACAAATCTAACTGCAGGATGACTCCTGGTGTCTTCTGCCTCCTCCTGACTGTGCCCTGGCCCCAGTGAGTGGGGTAGCTCCAGGACGACAGAGCTGAAAAGACTCCAATCCCCCATATGGCATTTGACAGCACAAGCATGAGTTCAGCTTGCCTTTAGGTGTCCCATTTCAGAGAATTTGGAGGTTTTCCTCACAAATTTGAATCAGTTTGGCCCTGCCAATGCCAGCTGAGAGGGTTTCATGCATTCATGCAAGGGGTTTTCCTTCCCTATCTCCTAATCTTGCTTTGATGTTAAAGCCTGGTTGTGGTGGGATGCTGGGAAGGACTGAGCCCTCAGCAGCAGTGTGCTGTGGGAGGGCAGCTGCACAGCAAGCAGGGAACGGGGTTTGTGCCCTTGCAGGCTGTAAACAACACAAATCACACAGAGGAGATGCAAGAAGGGCTCCCTGAAACCTTGTTCACGTCCCTCATTCAGGGCTGGGTTAAGCAGCAGCTCTGTGAGGCACTTTGCTGCCAGCAGCAGCACAAGAGGCCCAGGCAGGGCTGGAGCCCAGGTGTGAGTGGCCCTGCCTGCGTGGCAGCACAGCCACAGAGAGCAAAGCTCCTGCTGAGGGAATCAGGAGGGTGGGGAAGGGAGACTCTTCTTCAAGACCAACATTTAAGACCCCACTGACTTGCTTGGAAAATGGTCAAGGCTGGCACACAGTTTCCCTCTGCAGAGCCCCGGCTTCCTCTAGGGCAGGGGTGTCTTGCTTGCCAGCAGGGGCTCGGTGGCTGGAGGACAGAGGTGACACATCAGCCTCTGTGTCCTTTGCTTATTTCTATAGCAACTAAAGCCACATTTCTTCCTCTGTGGGCTGAGACAGCCTCAGCTGTTGCAGCAGTCATGTGGCTGGTATAGATGTCTCAGCTGCAGAGCTAGGGTAGCCTTAGTGTAATTTGGGATTTCTATGCACATTTTGGTCCCAGTTCCATATTTTAGCAGGATGGATACCTGGAAGACCTCCTTCATTCCACCTGTGACAGGTTCTGTCAGGATAGCCATCTCTGGGGTAACAGTTCTCACAGTTCTCCCATAACTTCCCTTAAAATTCCATTCTGTTCCATGGTCCTCAGGTCCAGGAGTCTCCAGCTACTCAGATTCTCCTCAGAAAGCTGGGAAGAGCTTGGAGCCATGTTTGAACTGGGCCCAGAACGAGATCCCAGCAGAGCAGCACAGCCAAACCCCCCTGTACCTGGGAGCCACTGCCAGCATGAGGCAGCTGAAGTGAGTGAATGTTCAAACCCACACCCAGAGATCAGCACACATCACGGGATCATCCCATAACAGGCATCTCACCCTGGCTGCTCTGCAGGCTGAGCCATCCCTAATGTGCTAGCCAGGTAAACCTTCCTCAGGCCCTGAGGAGAGGAGCATGGCATGGCTGTGTCTCCATGTGTTGCCCCAGGCAGCACTGAAGATGACAGTCCTGCAACTGCTGCCAGGCTGGCAGTGTCTCCTTCACAATTACACTTTCACAATTAGTGCTGGGGAAAACACCCATCAGTCTGGAAGCTCAAGTGGTTTCAGTTTGTGTGACAGCCCACATGGGCTTGCAGGAGTGTTTCTTGTCAGCACATTGGAAATGGTGGTGGGAAGGTTCCCCTTATCACACACACTCTTGTGGACCGTCTTTTCAGTCACCACATTACTGGGACCTTTATCTCTTTTTAGACACTGGGGAAAAGTAAGGTCTGGAGGGGACCAGGCCAGTGGGATAGGGCCAGAGGATTTCCTCAGTGACAGAGGGTAATGAGATCCTAAATTCTTAAATGTTGGCACAATTGTTCAAACCAGCCCTCTGCTGTTCTTGCCCCCAGTGCCATGTGAGGGGAGAGGGAAGCAGCAGCAGGAGTGGCATTGTCACTGTGTCACTGGGCTACTACCCAAAGCAGGGAGCACAGCAGAAGCCCTGCAGTGTGCCCCCACTGCAGGCAGCTCCTGGCAGAGTCCTGTAACATCAAATGTGCTTTCTTTTTCTTTTGTGTTTAGCCTCACCCATCCCATCCTCTCTGCCAGTCTCCTTGCAGCTCTGACTGGCACCCTGAAGTCATCCCCCTTCAACTTTCAAGGGGCAAAAATCCTGTCCAGCCCAGAAGGAAGAAGCATACAACTGGGTTGCAGTTAACTACGTCCTGGAGAACTTCTTCAAGGTAAAGGATGATTCTCCCTGGGGCACACAGAGCTGGGCTGAGCAGAGACAGCCACAGAGACAAGTGGTGGGATGGGTAAACCCCTGTACTTAAAACAATGCTTCAGCAAAACTTCCACTGCCTTTCAGAGGAGGCAGCTTAGATCCAGCACCTGCTGGTTGAGGTGAGGAGGTGAGGCCCTGGCACAGGGTGCCCAGAGCAGCTGTGGCTGCTTCATCCCCCAGCCCTGAAAGTGTCTAAAACCAGGTTGGACGGGGCTTGGAGCAGCCTGGGACAGTGGAAGGTGTCCCTGTCCATGGCAGGGGGTTGGAATGAGGTGAGCTTTAATATTCCTCCCAACCCAACTCCTGTGATTCCATGGTCATTACTAGGCTGAAGAACCAAATCTCTGCTCTGGCCTTCCATGAACTATCCATGCACAGGATACATCCTTCCATGAACTATCCATGCACAGGATACATCCTTCCGTGAACTATCCATGCACAGGATACATCCTTCCATGAACACATCCATGCATCCTTCCATGAGCTATCCATGCATAGGATACATCCTTCCATGAACAGATCCATGCATCCTTCCATGAACTATCCATGATGGTTGCCCTATCAGACATGGGGCTTTCTGGCCAGCACATCCAGGATGCTCACCTGGATGACCTTACACAGCCTGGCCATGGGGCATCCCCAAGAACTCCTCTGCAGCTGTAGCTCAGTGCCTCTGTCAAACAGGAGTTTCTGTTTGTGCTGTGGGATTCCCACTGGAGTCCAGCTGGCCCATGGGGAGTCTTGTGGATGGCAGAGAAGCAAATTCTGTTGCTGCCAAAGCAAAAGCCTCTCTCAGTGAGACACCAGAGAGGCCTGTTCTGTATTTAGAAGACACTTGCTAAACAAAAAGAAAGTAATTTCAGTTTTCTTGTTTCACCTATCACTTCTCAAGCCAAAGGGTCTCAAAAAAATGCAGAGGGCAAGAGAAAAGTGGGTTAGACTGAGTTATTCCTCATCAGGGATGTGAAAAGCAGCTCTGATAACCAGCAGCAAGCACACACTGGTTAGGGAACTGTCAGACCTGTTGACAGCCTCCTCCAGCCAGGCACAGAGTGTTTACCCCATGTAAACTCTCCTGCCTGTGCTGCAAACTTCAGCGTTGCCAAAGTCAGTTCTGCAGGACTGCAGGAGATGATGCCACAGGGTTCCTCTGACAGAAGGATCACTTTAGCATGGGAAGGCTCTGTGCAGGTGGCAGTGCCTGTACACTGGCTCCTCTGTTCCCTCCAAAGCCACTGCTTCAGCATCCTGGTGTCCTGTGGGCAAAAAAGGGTTGGGCCGTGGGCACCATCGAGCTGCTTTTTCTCTCTGTGCACTAATGCTGGCACTTGGCTGTGACTGAGATGCAGAAGGCTCAAGGATTGACCTCTCTTGTTCTTTTTGGGTCAGTATGACTGGCAAGGACAGTTGGTGCCCTCCAGGAGGGGCATGGCCGGAGTCCTGTCCGTGGGAAGAACGTCAGCACAGCTCACTGCCGAGCTGGAAGAGGAGCAGCAGGCCCCCGAGGAGGGAGTGAGGCTGCAGCTCTATGGGCAGACACGGAGGGTGCACACCCAGCAGTGCCCCTGCCACGGCACCGAGCAGCTCCGCGGCAGCCTGGTGACTGTGCTCCTGCAGGTGAGTGTGAGTGTGTCTGCTCATCCAGCTGAGTGTGAGTGTGTCTGCTCTCTGTGCTCATCCAGCTGAGTGTGAGTGTGAGTGTTGAGTGTGTGCTCTCTCTGCTCATCCAGTGCCTGCTCAGATGCACACCACCACCCAATGGCAGCTTCACAAGATGTGGAAATGGGCAAAGTGTTGACCACTTTAAAGTCAATTCCTCTTTAGTAGAGGCTGTCCCATATATTAGAAAAACCCAGTGCATTTGTAAAGCAGACACACAGGCACCAGTTCAAGGGTTTCCTACTTACAGGTTCTGTTTGGCTCCTACTTAACACACATAAGCAAAAATTGCTCTTCAGAGGTGTCAACATCACCTTCAGGGTGAGGAAAGGCAAGGCTTGCCTTGGCTCCCAGGAACTCTCCTCCATCCTAGAATGGGAGCACCCAGGAACCAACTGGGACCTTCCATTTGGGGTATTTCCTTTGCTGACTTTAACCCTGAAGCATCTTTAAAAGAGCAATATTTCATTTTGAAAACATGCCAGTGTTTTGGTTCTCCCCAACTTTATTTCACTTGGGGAATGGGGGGGAGGAAAAGAGTAGTATAGGATGGTACAAACTCAAGAATCACTGTAGTCCTCATCAAAACTGTGTTTTTCATTAATTAACTGCTCCTTGCCCATTCACTTTCCTCCCTATAAACCCCACTTGCTCTTATTTAAGACTTGAATGTCACACATTGGACACCAATTTCATCACGGTTAGAGTGCTAAATTGCTAGAGATAAGAACCACTGATTCTTGTGGGGTTGAACCACCTGGAAGGCAGAGCAGAACAGCCTCCTTCTTGCAACTGGAAAGAGCACAGGATGCATGACATTGTACTTGTGCTCTAAGGGAGGGTGGGAGGGCTGGGACTCATCACCTCTCAGCAGGCCCAGTCACTGCACAGGCCCTGAGCTCAGCAGGAGCTGGGATCTGGCTGGGCCTCATGGTTGACTCAAGATTTGCCATAAGATTTGGCAAAGCTTTCACAGCCTCCCTGCTTGATCTCAGCGCTGTGGTGCTTGAGGAAAGTTGTTCCTAACCATGTTACATTCTGTCTTCCTGCGTGAAGCACTGGGATGTCAAAGTCCTCTCTTGCTCCTCTGTCCTTGTTTCATTCTGCCTCCAGGACCAGAGAAGTGCTAAAACCGTGTCCAATCCCTGCTGGCCCCTCACCTACTCCCAGGAGGTGCAGTGGCAATCGGTGCATGCTGGGCCTTGTGCTGCCAGTGATGACACACGGGACATCCCTGGCCCCAGGGAGGTCTTCAACATCACAGGCTCCAGCAACCCCACAGCCTGCATGAACCTTGTGCAAAGCCTGCTCAACTCTTCCTCCTCCTGCAGCTTCTTCAAGCCCTCCCTCAGCAGTGGTCTCAAGCCCCTTCAGACCAGGCTTCTGGTGAGTTTTCATTTACACTGGGGTAATGAAATGGGACCAGTTTGACCATTAATCAATACAGTGGGAATACATCCAGACCATGGCACTCCTGCCCTCTCCCCCTCATTGCCACACAGCTGTTCAAACATGGACCACTGGCTTCCCACAGGGACTGAGGGGGAGCTTTTCTCATCAGTGTCTCCTCAATGTCTGCTGCTGAGACCAACTCTAGGGCTCCATGGAGCCAGCAGGGGTGGGACAGTCAGGAGCTGAGTGCTGAGCAGGAGCCAGCAGGGGTGGGACAGTCAGGAGCTGAGTGCTGAGCAGGAGCCAGCAGGGATGGGACAGTCAGGAGCTGAGTGCTGAGCAGGAGGAGGGGGTGGGACAGTCAGGAGCTGAGTGCTGAGCAGGAGCCAGCAGGGGTGGGACAGTCAGGAGCTGAGTGCTGAGCAGGAGCCAGCAGGGATGGGACAGTCAGGAGCTGAGTGCTGAGCAGGAGCCAGCAGGGGTGGGACAGTCAGGAGCTGAGTGCTGAGCAGCTCTTCCCACACCAGGTCTGTGGTAAAGCTGGAGACCCTCTGCCCCTCTCTTACAAACTTCTGGTCATGCTGCACCACAAGCACCTTTCTTCCTGAGAACCTGGACTTAGTGGCCAAAGTCATTGGATTGTTAAGCCAGGAGTAGCTCAAGATCCTAAGACAAGCTGAGGGCATTTCCAGGGAGGATAACTGGAAATTTCCCCAGCTTCCTGCTCCTGGGTCTCCCATGGACATGGTGCCAAGGAGCATTGGGATCATCTCCCAGTCCTCAGCACTGGTGAGGTTACACCATGAATATTGTGCTCAGTTTTGGGCCCCTTGCTGCAAGAGGGACATTGAGGGGCTGGAGCCCCAGGAGAGGCTGAGGGAGCTGGGAAGGGGCTCAGCCTGGAGAAGAGGAGGCTCAGGGGGGACCTTGTGGCTCTGCACAGCTCCTGCCAGGAGGGGACAGGAGGACAGGGAACGGCCTCAGGCTGTGCTAGAAGAGGTTTAGACTGGATATTAGGGAAAATTCCTTCACCAAAAGGGTTGTCAAGCCCTGGCACAGGCTGCCCAGGGCAGTGGTGGAATCACCATCCCTGGAGGGATTTAAAAGCTGTGGAGGATGTGGCACTTTGAGGACATTGTTTAGTGGTGGGCTTGGCAGTGCTGGGTTAATGGTTGAACTTGATTTTAGACAACTTCTGCAACCAATATGATTTTTTGATTCTATGACCAGTCTACTTATCCAGGCAGGGCCAGGAAGGCTGCTGGATGCACGCTGGGAACAGATCTGTTTCCATCTCCAGACAGCAACAGCTCTGCCCATGTCCCTTGAGCCCTTCCAAGGCACTGGAACCAACCCTGCACACCCTGGCAATGCTCAGCCACTGTCCCTCACTCCCCCAGGGGCACTTTCTGGTGTGCAGTGCAAGGACACAGGGCACAGTCCCACTGATGATTATTCCTGCTGTTGTTGTAGGTGATTTCTGAGGCCATGGACTTCCTGAGAGGAACTGCACCTTCTGCTGACTTGGGTCAGGCTGTCCAGAGGCTGTGTGGGATGTCTGTCAAAGAGGTAACTGTGGGTAACTCGGTGTGCAGGGAGGGAGGGAAGCAAGGAACAGTTTGCTGCAAAAACCCTCAGGGCTCAGACTGTCAGAGCTGTAACTTACTGGCTCCCTCAGGGAAAAATTTGGATTTGTCTGGATTTTGTGGGTTTGGTTTTTTGTGGGGCTTTTCTTTGGGTTTTGTTTGGTTTTTTTGTTTTTTTTTACTTTGAGCAAACAGGCTCCACTTATTTTCCTTCCTCTCAAATCCCAGCTGCTGCTGGTAACACCTGGACCTAATTAAATGAAAAGCCACAAATACCTTTTACAGTGTTTTAAGGAGTAAACAGGAAGGTTGTCTACTCACTCCTGCACGTCACCTTGGTCTTTCTGTTATCCTTCTGTCCTTAAGTGCAAGGGACACATCCACTCAGGCTCCAGGGCAGCTCCCATTTCACCTGGGCCCATGGAGCCCAAGCCAGAGGGACTTTGTCACTTCTTTCCCTGAGTTGGTGGTTATGAGGTCACCCTCATTTGCATTTACACTGATGGAGCATTCAAATGGGGCAATTTCTCCAGGGTTTGTTAATGAGCCATAAGCAGTCCCCTAAAGCATTCTCTTCTGGAAGGAGGAGAAAGATCCCAGTGTTCCAGTTGGGAGAAAGGCTGCAGCATCAGCTCAACCTAATTAGAGAGCAGGGAATCAATCCTACCAAGCAATTCACCAGCAAGGCAACCTGGCTGTCAGTCCTGCTGCTTTTGGATCTGGCTTAGTAAGATGGGAATAAAGTAACAGATGACATGGATTTCTACCCCACAGCCCAGTGAGTGCAGGAAACATGGTTTCAGTCACAAACCCCTCAACCAGTTCCACAGTCAGTTTCAGAACAGGAAAGGAGAGGCTGTTGGTGGCCTGAAATTCAGCTACTATTTACTTCTTTTATTTTTCTCCCCATCTTTTTTTTTTTTTTTTTTTTTTTTTGTCCTGGAAATGGCCCCAGCTGATTAGGGAGTCCCAAGCAAACCTGGATACACTTGTTGATTACTGCACTGTGTCTGCCTTCATCTTCCATCTCAGTACAAGAGGATACACACTTGACTTTGAGCAGCCTGCTTGGACTGCATTCCAGAAGGTCAGTTCCTACAGCACAGTGCTCCCAGTGACCAGGAGGGCTGCTCCCAGCACAGCCAGCCTGCTCCCACACTGCCAAGCCCTAACCAGCTGGGCTTCTCCAGCAGGACAGTTTTGTAAAATGGATTCACAGTTGTGATAAACAAGAAAAGCAGTGTCAAAGAGCCAGAGATGACACTTGTCCTCTCTGAAAAACACATGGGTTCAAAAAAAATTCAAAAATCTTCTCTGGATCAGCACTATCTTTAGAACTCTGTGTTGACAGGGAAGGAAGTACAGCTTGATTTCCACTTAATGCTAAGGACAAACTGCTGGTAACATTTGCTGAGCCAAAAGGTGCTTCCCTACCTTTTTGCAACCACCTTTATACTCATGAGGGTTGGTAAATACCTTATCATCATAGAATCCTAGACTGGTTTTGGATTGGAAGGAAACTTAAAGCTCCTCTCATTCCAACCCCTGTCATGGGCAGGGTCACCTTCCACTATCTCAGGTTGCTCCAAGCCCCATCTAACCTGGCCTTGGACACTTCCAGGGATGCAGAGGCAGCCACAGCTTCTCTGGGCAATCTGTGCAAGGCCTCATGACCTTCCCAGAAAAGAATTTCTTCCTAATATCTAATAATCTAACTGAGTCTGTAATAAGGTGTGAAATTGCTCCAGGATCTGGAGGCCCTAAGCACAGAGAGATTTAATTCCGATTACAAAAGAAAAGAAAGCCTGTTCCCAGACTTCTTCACAACTGACAATCACAGCCATGGTCCCACTGAGCAGGTCCGAGTAATGACCGCCAGAAAAGGCAAGGTAATGAGGACCCCCAGGGAGCCCAGCCTGGAAAGACAGAGACAAGCAACCTAAGCCATAGGTCTGAGGTTCAGCCAGGGCCAGAGAGACAACTATCCACAATGCAGGCTTGAGATCCACTAGAACAACCCATCAGTGAGCAGAGAACAGCACTCCCCTACAGCACAGCTCAGGACAGAGGGGGCTGCCCAGGCCAGAGCTCACATGGAGCACCCATGCCTGTGGGCAGAGGTGTGGGTGGAAGTGCCATTAAGGCCTGTTGGTGTTCTCAGGACACTCAGAGTGGGAGAGCTCCTCACTGCAAGCCTTGGATCAGTCTCAGATAATGCATACAAAGCCTTTGGGCCCATGCACAGAAACCCAACTGGAGTCCAGCCCATCTCCTTCTCCCCTGACCTCTCCTTTTTATTTCAATAGATGGGTGACAGATCATCTGGCTGGACGCTGGGGTACCTGCTGAGCGTGACCAGCAGCATCCCCCAGGACAGCCCAAGCTTCCTCAAGGGCATTGAGCCTGGGGTCTGGTCCTTGCTCCTGATCCTCTTCGTGGTGCTGCTCATGGGCTCCTTCCTGCGCATCTCATACCGAGTGATGGCCAAGGAGAGCAGCTCCAGCCACAGGAACAGCAGCGTTTTCGATGACTGATGGTTCCCTGTGACTCAAGACTCTTGTCAGAGCACAGTTAACAGGGTCCAGACAGAAATCACACTGGAGGATGCAAGTGATTTTCCTGCAGGGCTCCCAGCAACTTGCTGGTACTTGCACTGCTGTACTTTGAGACAATGGAGCCTGCTCCACAGGAAGTGTGTGATTCCTGGTGGATGGCAAGCTACTCATTCTCCAAACAAGAACAGCCTGCATGGCTCTTCCTTGGGCTGCAGCTGGGATTACTCATGTCAGACATGAAATGATGCCTCTGAGCAGGCAGGCCCTGAGCTGTTGTGAAGCTAATACTGTATAATCCTGTCAAATCAGTAGAGGTGGTGTCTGAAAAATGTGCTCTGTCCTCATCTGTGGCCTCTCAAGAGATGAAACCTGCAGAATTGCCATTAGTGAAGACTGGAAGGGCATTAAAACACAGTCAGAATATAAGAGCCAACTGCTTCCCTGTTCTAGGGAAAATGCAGGTGTTTTCTGCCTGATCTGTCTGTGCTTTCATGTCAGTGATGGATGGCCACGTGTCCCTTCCAATGAACACTCCTTGCTGACCAGGAATCCTTCAAGACCAATCCTTCTTAGTCTTGGCCTCTACAAAATGTGCAGAGGATCAAAGGAGAAACAAAGGGCACAGACACACAGCTGAGTTTTTGTCTCTCAGCTGAGTCACGGCCACACAGGGTTAAAACTGCCAATTTAAACTCTTTAGCAAGGACTCAAATGAACACATTTAATTTCACATTTACTAAAGCTGGGCTCACACTGGGCTGAGGTTCACCTGTTTGTTCATTTGCACTGACCTGCTTCTCTTGCTGACTCTGGAAGTGTCTCAGCTGACACTGCCCTTTAGACCAGAGCAGACTCAGGAACAGAAGCTTTCCTAATTGTCACTTTCATATTTCACCATGACCAGAGTTACTTTATGATCTAATAATCAGGGTTCCCCTGGGACCTGGCAGTCATTCCAGCTCCTCTGGTCTGTTCTGCACGTCTGAAAGATGAGGTGCTGTACAAATTCTGAGTTACTGTGAAGAAAAGGGATCGATTCACAAGCACTGTCCTTTGACTAAGGCATTTAGAGCCCTCAACTGCTTCAGAGACTTAAAACACACAGACTGTTAAGAGCCTCAGGGACAAGTGTCTCCAAGGCTTTTCAGACCACTTTAAACAGAAATGTAAATGCTCACAGATGCAGTGGTGAGCCTTGCAGGATTTTTAAAGCTACCATGGCACCTAAATCCTTTCAAATCTGATTATTCGTCCCTTGTGCTCCCAACTGATAATATAGGACACACACACCCCATAATATTGGAGTATTCATGCATTTTCAGGCCAATTAATGAAGGTTTGGAACCTGCCAGTCAAGTTTAGAGGGCTGTGGAAACATTACTTAAGCTTCATATTCATTTCTTTGAGTTGCACGTTAGATATTTTTAATTGTATCATGTCATTAAAGATGTTTTAATAGACTGTCTGTGTTATTCTTGGCAAGAGATCAAAGCAGGGGGTTATTGTGAACACAGAGTGTTTCAGGGAGCAGGATGGGGGTGCTGCTGCTGCCTCTTCTCGAGAGCTGTTTTGCTGTGTACTTTTGGGGTACATAATGAGAACCCCTGAAGGCACTTTCCAGTGAAAGTAAAAGATTTCAGATAACCTGACTGCTGGGATTTAGTTGATGAGAGACATGCCTACACCTTTTGATGTGTTCTTTGCTCAAACCACCTGAAGAAGGTAGGAGGTATCCAGGCAAGGTGGCATAGAAAAAATAAAGAGGTTATCATGGAGTCAGCAATGTCAGGGAAATTTCTGAGACTTCATTCCTCCTGCACCTGAAAATGCAATCCTTTAACAGAGCTCTGGCTTGGTGACCTGACAGCACAGGGGTGAGCTCTGGGATTCCTGGCTCAGATTTGGAACATGCCAAGGAAGAATCCCACCACTGTCAGAAATGGAAAGAAGCCAGTGAGATGCCAGGAACTCCTGGACTCCAGGTGCTTTGGCCTGTCAGCCACTGCACCTTCTTGAATTGGAATAGATCACAGGGTCCAAGAGAAAAGGATGTCAGCCAGACCTTCCCCAAGCTCTTGTTTAGAAGCTTTGGGACTTCCACACAGATAATAAGTGAGCAATTAGGCAATGAGCTCAGCCTGGCCTCCTGACACTTCACTTTTGCCTTGCACATGCCACTGAATTAAATCCCTGCCCCTTGAGCCACCCTGACAATGAACACTGCCACGAAGAAAACCACAACCACTTCTTTTTCTGACAAATAAAAACATTTAGAGATATTTTTACTACATTATAAGATAGATTGGGATTTTTAAACTGGTGTTTTGGTAATAATAAAAGGCACAAAATAACAAAATGGGGACCCGTGAGAAGAAAGGAGACTAATCCTGGTAACATATTCCTTCCTCCCAGCTCTCTACAGAGCAGCTTGTTCATGTCAGCCCCACAATAAGTTTGCAGAATAAATTCCCAGATTGCCTGGACAGCTGAAATCTACTTAAAAGGAGATTCTAGATGAACTCGCTCACTTTGAAACAAAGATGCTTGCAGGCCTTTGGTTACAATTCAACAGTGGAAATTATAAATAATGAGGATTTTCTAACTGTCTGTAAATTCTTTATGTTTATATACAGGGCCCTCGCTTCTCACTCAGGCTGAGCCATGGCAGACATCTTCTGGCAGATAATAAAGTCTGCTCATGTGCAACTGCAGTTCTGCTGCTGTCAGCAGATACCAATAAGAAGGAAATAAAAGTATTAGATTTAAAAATTGACACCAGAAAGGACTTTCACTATTTTAGCTTCAGACACACAACAGGGTGACTGACCTGCCCCTGGCTATTAGGGCTTAACTGTCATTTAGGCATCCCAAAGCACCATGGATTCTCACCAGTACATCCCATCTGAGTTGTCCCAATCAATTCCCATGAATATTGAGGGAAATAGTTTGTTGCCTGCAGTTCCCCTCTGCAGTACCCACAGGGCATGAGTTGTTTGTTTCTTCCCATTCTGGCAATACCCAGGCTCCCTGTGGTAGGACAGACCCAAGTTGAGGCCTTGGAATCCACAACCTCTTGTGGAGAAAACCCAGCAGAAGATGAGATGAATGCCTTTCATGGATGGCTGCATTTAGTATATTTTCATCTTGTTCTTCTACCCTGCCTCTGATCCTGTCTCTGAGTGTCTTTCCAGAGAAGCAGGCAGCCATATGATGTTTATATCCTACCTCATGGACTGTCACTCCTACTTCAAGAGCTAATTCTGAACACACTGAAGAAAAACAGGTCTGAAGGAATACTGAGATCAGAAAACCTGCAATTTTTGCCACAGCTTTCTTAATATAAAAGTCCTCTCACAATGCCATCAAACCCAGGCAAGTCCCAGTGTTTTGGTGTTTTCTAAGTGCAGACATCAGTGCACACAGAGGTGCCCAGGTTACCCCATGTGAGACACTCACAGCCCTCCTGCAGGGGGATGCTGTCAGATCCCTGTTCAGGTCACACAAACACAGAACAGGCACTGCTGCAGCAGTGTGTGCAATGCCAGGGATCAGGCACGAGAGGGAGGCTGGCAGAGCACCCCTTGAAAGCCTGAGGAAATCTCTGACACAGCCAGCAGCTTCTCCCACCACAAATGACATCACTTAGCAAGGAGGCTTCTCCAGGAACACCTCGGGGATGCAGGGGAAAGACACTGCAGTATGGGAACTGTCTGTGTGGGATGTGAAAGCCACTCTGACCAGGGATTTAAGAAGCCATGGCATTGGAAGAAGTCCTCTATGCAGGGAGACAGGCACTAGCATGGAGTATGGATGAAGGCTGTTTTGGAAACAAGAGGGAGAAAGAATAATCCCTACTAGGAAGAGAAATGCCCTGAGAACGAAGAGGAGGTTTGAGAGAGACAGAGGAATGACAAAATCAACTTTTGTGTGAAGGAAAGCTTATTTTTGTTCACAGCAGGGGTGTCACCATATGTGCACCTCATGACCGAATTAGTCACCACTTCTTGGTGGAAAGTCTCAGGAGAAACAGATCCTCCACGTGGAAGAAGGCAACAGCTATCAGGCTTATCACTGGACAAGGAACAGCAGCAGAGCTGTGGAACCTTCATGGGAACAATGTTCAAAGTTCACAGGTTTCAAACATGAAGGAGATGTAAATGGCCAATTAATGCCGAATATTACACAAAGTAAAAGCTGGTTTAGCATTACCTTGTCTCACAGTATCACAGAAAATGTGGAAACAGTTCTGGAGTGAAAGCTCTGAAGGGACAGACTCACGGCCCTGTGAATGGAGTTACTCAGTGGAAATCATCAAACCAAATGGAAGGAGCTCTTCTCCCACACCAATCGTAGTTACACCACAGGACTCACCAGGACAGGAGGCTGTTTATGCCAGAAGTTTACATGGCTGCAAAAGGTGATTAGATAAATTCATAATAACCCATTTGGGCTATTAAACAAAAAGTTACTTGCTTGTGGCTAAAGAATTGCCCCAACCACCTGCCACATCCATATCTGTTTGCCCTTTCCTCTTTGGTAACTGCTGCAGAGCGTTAGAGACAAGACACTGGCCTGGGTGGGTCTGTGGCTTGATCCCATTCAGCTACCCTGATTTCCCTTAGGCACAAATCCCACAGCTGCACCTCTCACTCACTGGTCTCTGGAAGCAGCCTCTCACCTCCCTAACTTCAGTATCACAGGAGCAGAAATTTCTGGAAAACAAGACTGTTTATCCTTAGAAGTAACAATCAGTGGAAAACAAGACTGTTTATCCTTAGAAGTAACAATCGGACAAGAATGAGAAAACACCTGCACATACCCACGTCTCACTTCAGTGTTACCATAAACCTGGAACACCCCCAACACCAAAAACCCTCTGGTTCTGGAGGCAGCTCCCACCCACACTCTTCCTCCAGCGTCCCTCCCTTAACTCTGGGTTCAGGTTTTACCTAGAGAAACAGAATCTGTGACTCCTGCCTGGGCTCCTGCCAGCCCCAGGTAGAGGCTCAGTTCAGATCCTGTTTCAGACACAGGCTGCAATCTCACTGTTGTTAAGCACCGAGAGAGGAAGGACAGTGGCTGCGTGCCTGCCTGCTGAGGGGAGGGATCAGCCCTGTACACAGACAACACTCGTTCAGGAAAAGGGAAGGTAATATGCAAAAGTGAAAAGAAAGTCCCTTCCCACTCTGTCCAAACCAGTTGTGTTTACAGTAAAATTTGTTTCCAAGCAAAAGGCAATATAGGTAGTTACAAAACCAAAACAATTGCAATTAATTTTTTTTAAACTCCAATATCTAATTCAGCAAAACAGAAATGCAATTTCCAACTTGTTTTAACTTCCCTGTGTGTCTCTCTGTGGGTTATACCCAGGGTCTTTGGCCATGTAACACTGCCCTGATGTTTTCTAGGACCCCTCTTAGAGCATTAATTTATGCAGCACTTACAGATGGATCTGCCCCTCAATGAGGCAAGACCTCCCTGCTTGTCACTTGCAGCAGAGTTTGAGGAGAGCTTTCAGAGTAATCAAATACCAGCCGAGACAGATGTCTGCAATGAAAACACAACGTGGGAGCCACAAACATCCCACCTCAGAGCTGCTCCTTTCTCTGCCCTCCCAGCTGCCTTCCAGCATTCCCTACTCTGGCAAGCTGCAGCCTCTCCACTAAACCAAGAAATTCACTTCAGCATTTGGCTCAGGCAGGACCATGGAATGTGCAGCTTTTTGTCCCAGAATTTGCCTCACAATCAGTATTCCATGCAGAGGTTCACCCTGGGAGGAATGCTCCATGTGAGCCAGGGTTCTGGCACAGAGCTGCTGTGGCATTTGCCAGCTCACCCCCTGGCACACACTAATTAATGCTGGCCTGCCACAGCGTTGGAAATACCAGGGCTGACAGGGTCAGCAGCTCCAGCAGCTCTCCATGGAGATTCCTGACTGCGCTCCTTCTCAGAGAAAAGTATTGGCATTTTACTTCAATTTTAAAAATGGAAAAATATTTAAGATAGAATCGTCCTTTCCCGTGGATGTGCAGGTAGCTAAGAACCGAAATATTCACTGACTGGGCTAAAATTGAAAAAATTAACATTGCATAAATAATTTGAAATGCCTCCTCCTTAGACATTCAGGTGGCTGAATCTCCTGAGGAAATTTCTAGAAGCTCAGAGAGCAAAGCTGAGCTGCTCCATAGGGTCCTAGCCCTGCTCCCCTGGGTTCTGCAGACAGGTATGGGAGCCTTAACCGAGCAGAGCATTTCCACTCTCACACTCCCTCTGGGAATGCTGGGGGTGGCAACAATTGCTCACTGCACACATTACAGAGCAGCTTCCCAAACATGAAAGGCGGTGCAGGCTGGAGTAGAGGCTGTGGGAAGCAGCTCAGGATTGCTCACACAGTGAGGACATGGATGGCACTAAAGCACAGGCCTTTGCTTTCTGGCCCTGGCTGAGAAAACCCCAAACCTGTGCCTGCATTAAATACAGCAGCACATGTAGCAGAACACCTCCCCCAAGCCCTGCAGTGGCTCCCCCACTCCATCTCAGGGCAGGTTTTCCAGGGTTTCCCGAGCACACGTGCCTCTGAACGCTGTGCTGAGCACACCTGAAGAGAATTGATGCTGAATGTGCCTCCCCAGACAGCACCACACAGGCAGCACACTCCACATTCCCTGCTTTTAATCCGAAAGAAGCCAGGATTCTTTTTGTACATTATGCTGAAGAGATGGCATCACATCCTGCAGGAAAAGCTGCCTTGACTGATTAGCACAGCCCTGTGTGAAACCTTGAGCAAGGCTTATCCAGATTCATCCTGGCTGCCTTTAGTACCTAAATGATGCTGCAGTTTTTGGAATTGGTCACCTCAGACACCATCACAGAGAACAGAAAGGTGATGTCAGAGGACTGCTCCGAGCTGGAGTGGGCTGAGCCATCCCTTTCCACTGATTCCAGTGTGAACACTATTTAATCAATGCCTGTAATTAGCAGGATAAATCTGGACCCTAATGGCTCTGCATTACTCAGCTATCTCAAAGGGAGCTGCGTGAACCTCCTGCATTCTGGCTGTGGATGTGAGGGATGAGCTGCGTGTGTCTCCCAGACACCTCAGAGGCAAACACAGACCTGTCCCAGGACCCTCTCAGTCACTCCTGATGCCCTGGGGCTGCTCCAAGTGTTCCTGGACTTCCTTCCAGCACCTCTGCAGGAATATGTTGTTTATATGCCAGAAATACCGACCATCATCATCTTTGTATTAATCTGACTACCAGAGGCCATTCAGCCTCCAGCCAAAGCCTTCACGGGGCTTCTATATCCTGCCACCTCCTCCTCACCTGACCCAGGCACAGGATTGGATTATTGTTATCCGGGCACAGATTCCAGGATGTGTACGAGGCGTTTGTGTGTCACACAGAGCTGGCCTGTGTCAGCAGAATCGAGGTCATGGCTGCGTTTGCCTCAGCCCACCCCACGGCAAGGCAGCAGGACCAGACTCCCTGCCTTGGGAGCTCCATTAGCAGCCTCTTTCAAGTT
Organism: Emberiza elegans; assembly: GCA_024865655.1. NCBI lineage: Eukaryota > Metazoa > Chordata > Aves > Passeriformes > Fringillidae > Emberiza > Emberiza elegans. The sequence continues at coordinate 68,566,557 of JALJVW010000184.1, read as the reverse complement.
TTTGTTCCAGTATGAAACAAGAAGAGATGCTGGGACTTGTAGACCAAGCCGGCATCACAATGAATACATACAACCATAAAAAGATTCTGCTGAAACAATAATCAAATATGCTTAATAAAACTGTGACCAATGCACTGTCTGGCAAGAATGTGCTCACAAAGCTGGGAGGTAGAATAAGGGACAAGGAAAGGCGAGGGTGGTATTTATCCAGCACGGGGTGTCTGGCTGCCTCATGACAGGGCTGCAGCACCCACACACAGCCCAGGATGGAGGTGCCAATGTGGGGAAGCCTTGGTAAGTAAGCAATGTCTACCTCAGACCTCCTTGCAGGCAGGAAGCCCTTACTGGGGCTGTCCCCTCACAGCACAAGGGCCTCTACAGAGCTGCCATTGCAGGGCGCAGAGCAGCCCTAAGCCCTCACAGGAGCCAGACCCCCCAAACCTCCACAGTCCCCTCACAGCTCCCAGGACCCCTCTCTGCCCCTACAGCCCCTCAAGCCGTCACACTTTCCTCACAGCCCTCCGAGCCGTTATGGCGCCCCCAAGCCCTCACAGATCCTCGAGCCCCCCACAGTCTTCTCACAGCTGCCAGACCCCCTGCGCCTTTAGGGTCACCCGAGCCCTCACAGGAGCCAGGCTGAGCCCTCAGAGCCCCTCTCAGCCTCACGCTGCCCTCACACCGCCCGCCCCAGCCCCTTCCCGCCACCCGCGAGCGCTGTCGCCATGACAACACCCGCGCGCGGCCCCGCCACCGTCGGGCCGGGGCCGCGCGCCAGAAAGTGCTGGAATGTCGCTGCAGCCCGCGCGTGCGCACGCGGGGTCCTTCCCCCACCCGCCGAGGCGCTGCGGCGGCGGCTGGAGGGGGACGGGGGACGGGCGGGGAAGGAAGGAGGGAGACCTGGCTGGAGGAGCGGGGGCTAGGGGCGGGGGGGAAGCGCTAGGGACCCGCGGGGAACCCGCCCTGTCCCGCAGTGAGGAGGAGCCGCGCCTCCGCTGCGCAAAGCGCGCACTCGGCTCCGTGAATGGGCGGCTGCGGCGGCCACCGCCCAGAGCCCGCTGCGGAGTCACTGCGACGGTTACCAGGGCACTTCGTTCTCCGCCAATCAAACGGCGTTAGCTCATCCCCCACAGCCGGCAGCCAATCGGCTTCGACATCAATCATTCAATTGAGCCAATCAGAAACGCCGTGAGCGAGCTGAGGCGGGCACTCGCGGTCCCGGTTGCCTAACTGTAAAGCCAACAGACAGGGGGGTGGGACGAATAGGAGCCGTCGGTTTGATTGACAGCGGTACAGCCAATTAGATTCTCTCGTTTGTAGAGCCTCGCTATAAGCATCCAATCGTTGCTGCGAGTGGCCGCCTGGGCGGGGAGAAGAAGGCTGCGCGCGCATTCCGCTGCTATATAAGGGCTGGCGGTTGCCTCACGCAGCCAGAGTCGGTTGGGGAAAATCTGGGGTTGTAGTGGGCGCTCGGAGCTGCCGCCATCATGAGAGAGATTGTGCACCTGCAGGCCGGGCAATGCGGAAACCAGATCGGAGCCAAGGTCCGGGCGGGGAAAGAGGGCGCGGGGGCGGGAGGGGAGCGTGCCCGGTCCGGCGCGGCCGCCGCTGACGCGCTTCTCTTCGGCAGTTCTGGGAGGTGATCAGCGACGAACATGGTATCGACCCCACCGGCACCTACCACGGGGACAGCGACTTGCAGCTGGAGCGCATCAATGTCTACTACAATGAGGCCACAGGTAGGGCCCGGACCCGCCCCCCCGTGCTCCCCCCGGCCCCCCCCCTGGCGCGGTAGTCATGGCTCTCCCTGTATTGCAGGCGGCAAGTACGTGCCCCGCGCCGTGCTGGTGGACCTGGAGCCCGGCACCATGGACTCGGTACGCTCCGGGCCTTTCGGGCAGATATTCAGGCCAGACAACTTCGTGTTCGGTGAGTGCGCGGGGGCGGGAGGAACCGCGGGGTGGGGCGGGCAGGGCACTGCGGGGCTGCCCCGCCGCACATGCTCCGAGGGAGCGGCCCGGACGGGGCTAATCCTGGCGTGGAATACCGGGATTGCGGCTGGGAGCAGCTCCGAGGTGGCACCAGAGGTCGTTGCTTTTCGGTTTTTCGTTACCGCCTCCGTGCGTGCCGCCGGGAGAAATGGAGTGGCTGCTGTATCATTGATAATTAATGTTTGCCTGTGTTTGGCGAGCCACTGCAGAGGTGCCTGTGTAAAACCACAGCCCTGCGCTCAATAAGATGAAAGCTTTCATGGAGCCTGATGCTCTTAGGCTTTGCTTGCAAGCAATAAGCAGGAAGCAGTGACCGTAATCTAATACGAAAATGGCTCTTTTCCAGGTCAGAGCGGAGCAGGAAACAACTGGGCAAAGGGCCATTATACGGAAGGTGCTGAATTAGTCGATTCGGTGTTAGATGTTGTAAGAAAGGAGGCAGAAAGCTGTGATTGTCTTCAGGGCTTTCAGCTTACTCACTCCCTGGGTGGTGGCACAGGCTCTGGCATGGGTACCCTTCTCATCAGCAAAATCCGTGAGGAGTACCCAGACCGAATTATGAATACTTTCAGTGTGGTGCCCTCCCCTAAAGTGTCAGATACTGTAGTAGAGCCCTACAACGCCACGCTGTCGGTGCACCAGCTGGTGGAGAACACGGACGAGACGTACTGTATCGATAACGAGGCGCTGTACGACATTTGCTTCAGAACACTGAAGTTAACGACCCCCACCTACGGTGATCTGAACCACCTCGTGTCAGCCACCATGAGCGGTGTCACCACCTGCCTGCGGTTCCCGGGCCAGCTCAACGCTGACCTGCGGAAGCTGGCAGTGAACATGGTTCCCTTCCCACGTCTGCACTTTTTCATGCCTGGTTTTGCCCCGCTCACCAGCCGTGGGAGCCAGCAGTACCGGGCTCTAACCGTGCCAGAGCTCACCCAGCAGATGTTCGATGCCAAGAACATGATGGCGGCGTGTGACCCTCGTCACGGCCGCTATCTGACGGTGGCCGCTGTCTTTAGGGGCCGCATGTCCATGAAAGAGGTGGATGAGCAGATGCTAAACGTTCAGAACAAAAATAGCAGCTATTTTGTTGAATGGATCCCTAATAACGTTAAGACAGCAGTCTGTGACATTCCACCTCGCGGCCTCAAAATGTCTGCCACCTTCATTGGCAACAGCACGGCCATCCAGGAGCTGTTCAAGCGCATTTCTGAGCAGTTCACTGCGATGTTCCGCAGAAAGGCTTTCCTGCACTGGTACACGGGCGAGGGCATGGACGAGATGGAGTTCACAGAGGCTGAGAGCAACATGAACGACCTGGTGTCCGAGTACCAGCAGTACCAGGATGCCACAGCTGAGGAGGAGGGAGAGTTCGAGGAGGAGGCTGAGGAGGAGGCAGAGTAAAGCTATGCAGTTGAACACCTGTAAATTTTGTTTAAAGTTGTATGAACTCTCTCATTCAAAATTTCTGTTTGTGTTGTGTTATTATTGCTGTTTCCGAGTCACTCCCAATGCTGTACAGGCACCATTAAAGCAGTTTTCACAGTGCAAGTCCCCGTCTGCTCTGTTCCCAGCGGTACGACTCCCGCGTGCCGTCCCCATAGGTGAGCCCACAGATGTCCTGCAGATCTGGAACACAAAACCAAAAAAACACGGGGCTTAGCACTGGCACTGTCACCCTGTCCATGTAACCCCGCCTCTGTCCCTGCCCTTAGCCAGGTGCCGCCTGCTGCTGTGTCACTGTCATGGTGTCAGTCTGGTGTGGGGACTAAAGACGGTTGTTCCCTGGTGTTCTCTTACAATCAGGTACTGCTGGAGGGGGGCACATTTAACTGGAAGGGTGGAATTAACTCTGGGCTGTGTCTAAATTTAGGAACTTGCCTGTGGCCGGGTGCAGCCTCCCGGCAGGAGCTGAGCAGGGGTTACAGGAGCTTTGAGCTGCCTGGGCACAAAATGGTGCCACAGAACTGCAGCCAGCATTGGGTGTTTGGTGTTCCTGCAGCAGCTGAGCTGCTCCACTGCAGCTCCTCAGCCCTGCAAACCCAGCAGGGAGCCCTGGCCTGGCCCAAGGGTGCTGGGTGCACTGTCACAAGGGACACCAAAGCTGTCCCATGTGCACAGCCCTGCTGCTGCTGTGATTTCAAAAATCAGGTTTGGATAATCAGGTGTTGATGCAGCCTCTGCTGTTTTGGGGAGCTGAACACCTGACAGGTGTCTGGCACTGGTTTCTGTCCTGGAAACCCTGTATTAACAGCAGGTTTTTACAATGGAACCAATTCATATGTTTGGTGTTCTTCAACTGCCAAAGCTGTCACCAAGGAGCTGGACAGGAGGGAGCAGGCTCCTTCCCTGCTGAACAAATTCTGTTCGGTGTTCTAAATTGTAACTGCTTTTGTTTAAAGGTTTTCTGCCTTAATTAATTTTCTCCACCCAGAGCCGGACTGGTTGGAGCAGTTAAGACTGTGCTGACTGGTGGCTCCAGAGGCAGGGAAGTGGGAATGTCTGCAGAACAGGGCCCAGTGTCAGACCTGCACTCAACATTCTGCTCTCTGCGCTCAGCCTCCCCATCAGCCACAGCCCAGCCCTGCCTGGAGAGTTGTTTTCCCACTCTGCTTTCAATCCTGCCATATTTCAAATCTTCTCCCATTTTCCCCCTCTGCACTGCAGCAAGGATGAGCAGTGAGTCCAGTTCTTCCCAGCTGAGCTCCATGATTTCCCACCCAATTACTGAGCTGTGACCAAACACAGCAAAGCATTAATTGCTGATTTGTTGAGATTTTTTAGCCTGGTACATTAATGCTTTCAGGTGCGTGGACACACCTTCCCCTTACACACAAAATTCCTCCAGAGCTTTCCTTTCAGGCAGCCCAAGTCAGGGCTGAGGCAGGGACCTGCCCTGGTGGCAAATACCATTTCCCTACACTTTCTGTGCTTTCTCAACCCCTCCATGCCATCTACCTTTTCCTTTTTATCAGACTTCAAGCTTTTTAGAGCAAACCCCTTTCCTGGCATGTGACAGGTGGGATGTCACTGAGCCTGGGCAGGGGATGGTGGCTGGAAATGTGCAGCCTGGGGCAGGCTGGCAGTGGGAATGCTGGGCTCTCCTGCAGCCAGGGCATGGCAGAGTTCCAGCGCCTCAGCACAGACCAGAAAAAACCCACGTGGAGCACACCTCAGTGATCGTTCACTGCTCTGCCACTCCAGCCAGTAGCAGCACCACTTAACCCAGTAATTAGCATTAGTGGCTTTCATTTTCACTCAGCTGATGAACTTACGTGGGACAAAGCCCATGTAGTTGGGGATGAGTCCAGCACGGCTGTAAATTTTGGTGTCTGGCCAGTGTGTCAGGGGGAATCTCCTGCCCAAGGTATAAGGTGGATTTCTCTCCAAAAGCTGGAAAAACAAAACAAAAAAGACCCACAACAACATGGAATGGTTTATTTTAAAACACACTATTTTTACCGAAGTCATGTGCTTTGACTCTGCATTATATAAAATATTTAAGCCAACATAAAGCAATTCTCCTTCCAGTCCTGCTTTTTTCTAATTAAGAGCTACATTGCATTGTCCCTTTTTCCACTCCATAAATTTTTCTCCTGGCAGGTGTTGGCAGCAGTCCCTGCCAGCTCGTCCCCCGTGCCCACAGCACGGCCCAGGTGCTGTCCTTGGGATCCCTGCAGACTGCAGAGATTTATTCCCTTGGGGATCATCCCCAAGTCCCAAAGCTCCTGCTCTGCTGTCCCTGGAGCTGGTGTTCCTGTGCTGTGGCTGTGTTTGGGCTTGACCCCCTTTGTGTTTCCATGGTGGTCCCACCAACAGGAATAGCCTGGAATTCCCAGGCCAGGAGGAACAGGAAGGCTTAGGGGGCATTAGGGAGGAGTGCAAATAATCTCCTGCCCTCTGAGGCTGGGCAGGATGGGTGTCACAGCTCTGCAGGCACAGAAGCCCTAAGGGTGTCCCTGGAGCCGTGTTTGGGGTGTGGAGCAGGGATGGGGAGCAGGAATGGGGAGCAGGGATGTGGAGCAGGGGTGGGGAGCAGGGATGGGGAGCAGGGATGGGGAGCAGGGATGGGGAGCAGGGATGGGGAGCAGGGGTGGGGAGCAGGGATGGGAGCAGGGATGGGGAGCAGGGATGGGGAGCAGGGATGGGGAGCAGGGATGGGGAGCAGGGATGGGGAGCAGGGATGGGGAGCAGGGATGTGGAGCAGGGATGTGGAGCAGGGATGTGGAGCAGGGATGGGGGATGGGGAGCAGGGATGGGGGCAGGGATGGGGAGCAGGGGAGCAGGGATGGGGGCAGGGATGGGGAGCAGGGATGGGCCCAGGGCGCAGGGGTGTGGAGCAGGGGTGTGGAGCAGGGATGGGGAGCAGGGATGGGGAGCAGGGGTGTGGAGCAGGGATGGGGAGCAGGGGTGTGGAGCAGGGATGTGCAGGGTGTGGGGATGGGGAGCCCAGGGATGGGGGCAGGGATGGCTCCTCCAGGGCTTTTGCTGCCCAGGCCGTGGCTCCTCCAGGGCGTTTCTGCCGTGCCTGCTGCAGGCAGTGAGCAGCGAGCCGTGGCACATCTGAACCGAGGACAGCAAAGATTTAGGGCAGCAGATTAGTGGATTGAAGTCAGAAGCCATCTTAGCTGGAATTGTGGTGTGATTCTCCCTGCAGCGCGTCTGCCGAGCCCCGCAGCCCGCGGACGGACGGACGGACGGATGGACGGACGGACCCTCCCCGGCTGATGCAGGGCACGGCAGGCGTGTCCGAGGGCACCGGGCAGGAAGGCTCGACAAACAGCACACTCAGGGATAAATGCCCGGGTTTTGGTCCGTTTGCTTCATTTCAATTCCTAATTCACGGCAGCAGGGAAGGAGACGGCAGCCGGCGCCGGGAAATGCAGCTCATGCAAAGCTCGGCGCTGCCCGGCGCTCCCCGCTCACTTCTGCCCAGATGATTCCTCCGAGCTGGGCACCCCGAGCCCGGGACGCTTTTCCTGCATCAGCCCCAGGTGCTCGGGGATGGAGGCGCGGCCCTGGGGCCCGGGGAGCAGCGGGGGCTGGGGGGCTCAGCCTGGGGTTAATGCGCTGGTCCGCTGGAACAGGGAGGCTGCTGCAGCCCGGGGGTCCTGCTGGAACCCTCTGGATCCCGGGGATTCCTCTGGATCCCGGGGATCCCTCTGCACCCCGGGAATACCGCTGCACCCCGGGGATCCTGCTGGATCCCTCTGCATCCCGGGGATCCCTCTGCACCCAAGGTTCTCTCTGCACCCCGGGGATCCCTCTGCACCCCGGGGATCCCTCTGCACCCCAGGGATCCCTCTGCACCTCGGGGATCCCTCTGCATCCCGGGAATCCCGCTGCATCCCGGGGTACTGCTGCATCCCAGGGAATGACACTGCACCCCAGAGATCCCTCTGCACCCCAGGGATCCCTCTGCACCCCGGGGATCCCTCTGCACCCCAGAGATCCCTCTGCACCCCAGGGATCCCTCTGCACCTCAGGGATCCCTCTGCATCCCGGGAATCCCTCTGCACCCCTGGGATCCCTCTGCACCCCAGGGATCCCTCTGCACCCCAGGATCTCACGCCGTGCTGGGGGCAGGGAGGGATGTGCAGCTCTCAATGCAAACTCTCAGCTGCTGCGGGAGGGATCTCGCTCTCCGTGCCCGAGGATTATGTGTCATTGTATGGGAGCTCTTACAGCAAGGGGATAACAGCTTTTCAGGAGGGATATCTCTGCATCCTTCCCAAAAGGAGGAGGAAAAAAAGGTCGAGATCCCTTTAAGACAAATTGTGTGAGGAAAGGAAAAAGCCTTTCAACCAAATAAATTATATATCACAGGAAGTCACCAGCGCTGCCAGCCAGCCAGAGGAGATGTATTCTATAAAGGAAGTGCATCCTGTATTTCTGCACCCAGAGCAACATTTTTAACAGCTACTCTTGACCCAGCCCTCACTATATTTCCTTAATCCTTTTATGAACTCATTTACCATCCTTTAATGTCCCAAGGAAACGAGTTACAGAATTTAATTGCCAGTGGTTTTTTCCCAATGTTAACTAACAGCATTTGATTTTGCTTGTACCTGTACCCCAGTTCTAATCCTGCTTCTGAAAATTCAGCACCAGCATTAATTATGCACATCCTCATTTCAATAATCTATCATTTACCTGGCGACGGTCGAATTCCTTCATGGCTTTCTTCACACCCAACAGGTAGGTCATGCCAACGTTGTCCAGGGAGCAGGGGATGTAGCCAGTGTACCCTTTGGGTGGGGGCAAAAGAGAACATTTTCTGCTTGAGAACATACAGGGATCATTTAAAGACCAACCACCCTGAGTAGAGGAGCCTGGGATGAGTATAAAACCTTAAAGCACAGGAAGGAAAAATGAATCTGTTGAAATTGTAAAATTAACTTCTACATGTGAGTTATCTTCTCTGAAAGAGGGTTTTTGCCTTATGATTCCCAAGGAGAACACAATGGCCTGAACTGATGTTTGTTGGTCTGCACATGGTATGGAAGAACCATATTATTTTCTTAGTCCTTTTTTTTTTTTTTTTTTACATCTAAAGCTTTTTCATGTTTTCTCCCAATTTAATACCCATTCAGGGCTAACAATGGGACTCCAACCTTTTTCCTCATCTCCTCTGCCCATCCAACAAATTCCCACAAGAGAAACTTTATATAAAGTCTAAAACTACACAAAACCTAGCAAAGTAGAACCTAAAAGCAGCCCAAACTCCCCCTTTCCAAAGGAATGCTTTGGAGAGGGAAACTTGGACACCTTGGACACCAGAGGCCTGGACACCTTCTCATTTTAACTGGAATATTGTGATCTCTGTAGTGCAGAGTGAAGGATCCCCCCTGCTGCAGTTGGATCCTTGAGGGGGATCATCCCACCACCCCTCACAGCTCTCCTGCTGCTCAGGAATGCTCTCCCAGAGCAGGGGGGAGATGTGGAACGCCCCTTGGAGGACAGAGTTTACACCTTTGTGGTGGTGCCATGCCCCCCCTGCGTGTGGATTTGGTGGTTCAGGAAAACATCTGGTTTCTAGGAGATGGAAAACCACCCCAGCAGGGTGGGGCAGAGCCCAAGGACCAGCTCTCCTCACCGCCTGCAGGGAAATGAGGCGGTTCCCAAATCCCTTCCACTGCCCATGGGCACAGGGTGACAGCATCCACAGGGTGACAGCATCCCAAAGGGGGACAGAGCATCCCCACAGGGTGACAGCATCCCAAAGGGGGACAGATCATCCCAAAGGGTGACAGCATCCCAAAGGGTGACAGCATCCCCAACAGGTAACAGCATCCCCAAAGGGTGACAGATCATCCCCACAGGGGGACAGCATCCAAAAGGTGACAGCATCCCAAAGGGTGACAGCATCCCAAAGGGGGACAGATCATCCCAAAGGGTGACAGCATCCAAAGGGTGACAGCATCCCCAAAGGGTGACAGCATCCCCAAAGGGTGACAGCATCCCAAACAGGTAACAGGGTGACAGCATCCCAAAGAATGACACCTTCCCAAAGGGGGACAGATCATCCCAAAGGGTGACAGCATCCCCAAAGGCTGACAGCATCCCCAGGGTGACAGCATCCCCAAAGGGTGACAGCGTCCCCAAAGGGTGACAGCATCCCAAAGGGTGACAGCATCCCAAAGGGTGACAGAGCATCCCCAACAGGTAACAGCATCCCAAAGGGTGACAGCATCCCCAGGGTGACAGCATCCCCAAAGGGGGACAGAGCATCCCAAAGGGTTACAGCATCCCCAAAAGGTGACAGCATCCCAAAGAAAGACCCTTGCAGGGAGAGCAGCAGGGACATTTTCCATCCCAAACAAGCTGGAGTGCCCAGGCAATGCCACTGAGGTTTCCCCTGGGCACGAGGGTCGCATCATTTCCTCAGAGCGCTGCGGTGCCCTGGCTGTGCTTTACCTAAGGTGGCTTTCTGTCGGATGGCATTGGGCACTGGCAGCACTGGCAAGGTGTAATCTGCTGCTGCAACCCCTCCTGGCAGTGCCACACCTCCGCTTTCCAGCTGCTCAAAACAAAAAGAGAAATCAAATCAAGCACCAGTAAAACCTGCTTCTGCCCTCAGCTGCACTCCTTAAATCGCTGCCAGGACTGGGAATGGCAGCTCCCATTTCCAGTTCTTCCCAGTTTCACCCCAAGAGCCGCCCCAGCCCTTTCTGGGAAAGCCAAATTATGAGAGGAGCAAGTAGCAGACCTAGAAGGGGTTTGCAAAATCCCCATGGAGAACAGGGGGAGCTTTGGGCACCGAGCTCCTGTGCAAATCTGTTTCTGAGGGCAAGGAGCAGGAATGCCCCTTCTTGGGATTTACATCCAAGCCAGCTTTTGACTCCATACGTCAAACCTCTAATCTCTGCCTTCGGAGGATTTGCAGAAATCCTGGGATTGCTGCAGGAACGTGACAGAGGCTGTCACTGGCTCCAGAAAAAAGAAATGCTTTATTTAAAAATAATAAAAATAATAATAAATTTTTTAAAACAAAACCAAAACAAACAAACAAAAAAACCCCAACCAAACAAAAAGAGCACCACGAAACATGTTGGTCTGGAGGGAAATTTGGCTGCGCTCTGCTCAACAGCCCCCAGCTCAACAGGCAAATCCCAGCACTGGTGTTCAAAGGGGAGGGAATGGTGGTGGGAAATTCAGGTGGGGGCAGAAACCCAACCAAAGGTGCTGGCACTGCTCTGGTTTTGGGAGGAGGAGGAGGAGGAAGGCGGCATCAGGGCTCCAAGGACACCCCAAGGAAGCACAAGCCTGGCTGCCCAGCACACCTTTAGGGACTGAGATTGGAGCCAAACCACCCAAAGGAGAAATGAAGACATTTCTGATTGGGAAGCGTAATTAATGAGCAAAACCATTTCCTGAAGCTGGAGTGGATTCGCTGCTGCTGGAAACATTTGTGTGTCTGATCTTCCTCTGCACAAACTCCTAACTTTGTGCCCTTGCCATGTGTTGGATTAAGCCCTTTTCTGACCCAGACATGTGGCAACTGAGGGGTGTTTTAAAAACTTTTATTCCATTTTCAGTCTTATGGGAAAGGTGAGACAATGCAGATGTTATAATTCATGCCATCACAATCAGAAGCTTTAAAGCATTTACAGCATAGCGTAAAAAGCTAATTAAAACTAATATTACTAAACTAAAAGCCAAAACCATTTATAGTGTATTGTAATTAGGAAATAGTTAGCTTTAATTGTCATAGCATAAATCAGAAGCTTTAAAGCATTTACAGCAGTGTGGCTAAAGCTAATAACCCAAAAAACACTTACAGTGTTTATGTACACTTATATGTATTTTAATTAAATATTTTAATACACATATACACTTCTATGTCTTTTAATTAAGAAATAGTTAGCTTCTAATTGTAATAGTATAAAATATAACATCTATACTATCTCACCCTTCACATGAGACAGAAAATAGAATAAAAGTTTCTAAAAGACCTCTGAGTTACCCTATCTTGGGGTCAGAAAAGAGCATAATCTGTGTCAGAAAAGGGCATAATGTGGGTCAGAAAAGGGCTTAATGTGGGTCAGAAAAGGGCATAATGTGGGTCAAAAAAGGGCATAATGTGGGTCAGAAAAGGGCTTAATGTGGGTCAGAAAAGGGCTTAATGTGGGTCAGAAAAGGGCATAATGTGGGTCAGAAAAGGGCTTAATGTGGGTCAGAAAAGGGCTTAATGTGGGTCAGAAAAGGGCATAATGTGGGTCAGAAAAGGGCTTAATCTGTGTCAGAAAAGGGCATAATGTGGGTCAGAAAAGGGCATAATGTGGGTCAAAAAAGGGCATAATCTGTGCCAGAAAAGGGCTTAATGTGGGTCAGAAAAGGGCATAATGTGGGTCAAAAAAGGGCATAATCTGGGTCAGAAAAGGGCATAATGTGGGTCAGAAAAGGGCTTAATCCAACAGGCACTCCCATGTGGGCCATGTGGGAAATGCCCCCTAATGTGGGTCCCCAGCCCCACTCAAAAGGGTCTTTGTCCCAGAAAAGGCATAATGTGGGCACAGTGGTCAGAAAGGGCATAAGGGCATAATGTGGGTCAGAAAAGGGCATAATCTGTGCCAGAAAAGGGCATCGTTTGGGTCAGAAAAGGGCATAATGTGGGTCTGTGCCTGTGCCAGGGGCATCGTTTGGGTCAGAAAAGGGCCAACTCCCAGCCATGTGAAATGCCCCATCTGCCCTCAGCTTTGTCCCTGCACAGGGTGTGGGGCCAGCCCTTTGCCCAGGAGCTGTGCCAGGGGTGCCAGGGCCAGCTCCCTGTTCATCTGCTCAGCTGCAGGGTGTGGGGCCAGCCCCGGGGGCTGCCAGCCCTGCTGGGCACCAGGGATGCCCAGGGAGCTCTGCCAGCCCTGCTGGGCACCGGGGATGGCCAGGGAGCTCTGCCAGCCCTGCTGGGCACCGGGCACGGCCGGGGGGGTCTGCACCGGCTCCTCCAGCACGGTGGGCACGGGCTGCGGCCCCAGGGGGATGGCGGGAGGGCTCCTGATGGTCTGGTAGGTGACATAACCTGAGGGACAGACACCGAGTTAGAGGATGAGGCATTCCCGTTATCCCCATGCCATGGAGGTAGAACCAGAACAGACCAGCTTGGAAGAGACCACAAGGATCCGCTCCATGCACATCCCAGAACAGCTATGAGCTAGGAACTCTATTTAAATTACATGTAAATAACTAAAACCAAAGGGAAGCTGCAATACATGAGGAATGTACTGCAGGAAACAACGAGATATGGAATTTCTGCTTTGTATAGGCTTCCATACAATGATTTTGGATGCATCATTATTCCTTGTAGCCCTCTTGGTTCTTCAATTTCCAGATCCTGGGAGCAGTATACTTATGCCTGCTGAGTTGTTTTTTCACAAGTTTTGTTTCCATTTTTCCTCTGATCCTCATCACCCCATCAATAATCCAGCCTGCACAGAAATCCAGCACAAATCCCAGTTAAATAACATTTATTCCAGCTGTCACCAAAACAGTGAAATATCGCCAGCCAAGGTAAAAAAGTAGTAAAGGGGGGAAAAGCCTCAATCCTTAACTCCACGTGGCTGTGGCAGCCCACCCCAAACAGAGCCCCCTCCGAGGAATTCTTGCTCTGGCACCGTTGCTGCTCATGGAGGAAAGGATCTGCTGTAACACTGGCTGGAAAAGCATTATCTCACATCCAGCAAATGCTAAATATCCCCACTGCAAACCAGGGACAGAGCCCTGCCATTTGAGATTCTGCAGGGACAGCTGAGCTGGGCAACTTTTGTCAAATTTTCCCTTAAAAATCGCCCCTGACGTGGCTCCCCAGCCCCGTGTGATCCCCTGGCTCAGGCACCTTTCCTGTGCCAGCAGTGAAACCCATTTTCCCCTCCTCTGTAATTCCAGAGGAGAATCACTCCTCCACCCCACAGCCTTCTTTGAAAGCTGTGACTGCGTCAGCCTGGTCTTTTTAAAACAAACCAAATTCCTTCCATTTTTGTGCTCACAGGCCATTTTTTCCCCAGGTCATTACAGATTTCCTGCGAGCTCCCCTTGGGAGCACATCTGCATCCCAGGGAATGAGGAGCTCCCTTCCAGCAGAGGCTCCATGTGCAGACAGCCCATTCCTCCGCGGGGCTGGATTAGTAGAGGTTTTGTCCGAGCTGAATGATTCCATGATTTCTGCAAATCTGCAGAAATCAGCAAAATCTGAGCTTTTCTGCACATGTATAAATTTCTGGTGGGCATTTAGGTGTGCAATCTGCCCATAATTACATAATAATGTGTATATATTATGTATACAACTTTGGGAAATATATATAATATGCTCTATGCAACTGAATTATCAAGTATCCAGGCTGGCACCAAAATAAAGTCCTTGATTAAAATTATTTTTCAATCCAATGTGCAAATTTTAAACCAGCTTTATTTTTTTTTACTTCATTATTAATAAGAATGTTGAATCTACTCTCTTTCTTACACAAACCAAAGGAAAAGGAACCTTAGCTTGTTCTGTACTTGAGAAATCCATGTGAGCTCCTTTTTGTCCCCCTGGGCTTTGCAAACTGACTGATTCTGAAAGGCTGCGCAGTGAAGCACAAAATGAAAAGCCAGGAGAGCACAATGCTTCTGATTTGAGGGAACATCCACATTTTCAGCTCAGGTTCCAGTTGCAGCGTGGCTGATGGATAATTCAGCACATCCCTGGCTGATCCCATGGAATCACAGAATGTCCTGGGGCAGCCTCGGGGCCGTGCCCATTCCCTGGGCAGCCTGGGCAGTGCCAGCACCCTCTGGGGGAAGAGCCTTGCCCTGAGCTCCAGCCTGAGCTGCCCCAGCCCTTCCCTGGTCACCAGAGGGAAGAGATCCCCAAGAGCAGAGCCTGGTTGCACTTCCAGCAAGGAAACAAACGGGATTCAGCTGACAGAAACTATCCAAGTACTTGGTGCCCACTTGGAGACTTTATCAAAGCCAGACCTTGAGGAAAAAATCTTGAGACCGAGTTTGCTAAAGGGACCACAGGCCCCACACCGCCATGAGCTCTTTGATCACCGTCACATAAAACAATCACATAAAACGCTCAGGGGGACCCCAGGAGCCCCTGGGCAGGGTTAAGGGATTGCACAGGCCCAGCTGGGCAGCAGGAGCTGGTGTGACCTTGCCAGCACAGCCAGGGCTGGCTCTTCAGGGCCTCCCTGAGGAGCGGCAAACAGGAGCACCAGCACTGGCAACGAGGAGAGAACCAGAATAGTGACAGAGCAACTCGGTCAGCTGGTTAGTTGGGTCCGTCCAAGCTGTGTTTTACACCAAGGAAATGCAAATCCAGATCTCCAGGAGCGAAGCCTGTGAACACCACCTGTGCAGGGCACAGGCCTGGATCCTGGAGAGCAGGGCCAGGAGCAGCAGAGAGGCCCCAAGAAGCTGCACGACACAAATTCCCAGTGAGAAATGAGAGAGCAACACTTGGGTGTGGCCATTCCCGGGGAAATAAAGACCCAGATCCCACAGGGGAACATCATCCCTGTGTCCAGCATGCAGGAAACTCACTGCCACTGTCCAGGGCAGCCACACAGCCATGGGATGTGGCACATGTGTCCCCAAGGGATGGCACATCCCCAGGGCAGCCCTGAGTGCCTGCCTGGGATCCAGCGCCCTGCACAAAGGGCTGGGGCTTGGAAGGAAATTCCTGCAAATTCCCAGGGCTGGGAATCCACAGGAGCCTGTCTGTGCTTGGGGAGGAGATGGGGCCTGTTAGCAAAGTGGAAAGGGAAAAGAGGGGAAAGAGGGAGGGGGAAAGAGGGAAAAGAAGGAAAAGAGGGAAAAGAAAGAGGGAAAAGAAAGAGGGAAAAGAGGGGGGGGAAAGGGAAAAGAGGGGGAAAAAAGAGGGAAAAGAAGGAAAAGAGGGAAAAGAAGGAAAAGAGGGAAAAGAAGGAAAAGAGGGAAAAGAGGGGGGGAAAGAGGGAAAAGAAGGAACAGAAGGAAAAGAAAGAGGGAAAAGAAAGAGGGAAAAGAGGGGGAAAGAAGAGAAAAGAGGGGAAAAAAGGGAAAAGAAGGAAAAGAGGGAAAAGAAGGAAAAAAGGGAAAAGAAGGAGGGAAGAGGGGGGGGGAAGAGGGAAAAGAGGGGGGAAAAGGGAAAAGAAGGAACAGAAGGAAAAGAAAGAGGGAAAAGAAAGAGGGAAAAGAAAGAGGGAAAAGAGGGGGAAAGAAGAGAAAAGAGGGGGAAAAAGAGGGAAAAGAAGGAAAAGAAGGGAAAGAAGGGAAAGAAAGAAAAGAGGGAAAAGAAGGAGGGAAAAGAGGGGAAAAAAAGAGGGGGGAAAAGAAGGAACAGAAGGAAAAGAAAGAGGAAAAAGAAAGACAGAAAAGGGGGGAAAAAGAGGGGAAAGAGGGAAAAGAGGGAAAAGGGAAAGCACAGGAGCCCTTCTGCTGAGCTGGGGAGGAGCAGCAAGAAGCAGAATCAAGGCCAAGCTGTCAGAGCTGGAGCAGAGCGAGCTGTGCACCAGGCAGGTGAGCCAGAAAAGAATCTGATTTAGGAGACCAGGCCTTCCCCAGAAAGATGGATTTTAGCCTGTGGAATTGAGCTGGGTTTGACTGGGATAAAGGTAATTTTGTTTAGAAAAGCTAATACAGGCCATGGCTTGGATTTGTGAGCAGGCAGCTGAAGGGGGTTTAGTTACCAGCCAGGGCTAAACCACAGCAGGAATTCTGGAAGAACTGGGGAGTGAGTTAATGATGTGCCACAAAATCACTTCTCTTCATCTAACTGAAGCTAACCTGGGAACTGAAACTCCCCACAGCACCAGAGTCCCCGTCCTCATCAGCTGAGGCCAAGAGCTGCAGCACCTCACTGTGCTCCTCCCCAGCTGTCAGAGCTGCTATTGCCCCAAGGAAAATACCCCATTTCATCCAAGGACAGAGCCCACTGCTGGCAATTAGCACAGTGCTCGTTAGCAGGGTCCACTTGCTCACCTGGGTGGTCGATGTGGTAATGGTACTGGAGGAGGTTTTCCCTGGGGTCCAGTGGTGCCAGCAGGGAGCGAGGGCTCTTCCTGACGCTGGGATCTGTCAGCAGCTCGTGGGTGGTTCTGCCATAGGTGTCCCCAAAGGTGAAGGTGAACTGAGGGACGTAGCCCCCATAGCTGGGGAGGAGAGCAGAAAGGAGCCGTCAGTGAGATGGCACTGGTGGGGTTAACTGTGGAACCCCAGCCTGGTTTGGGTTAAAAAGGACCTGAAAGCCCATCCAGTGTCATAGCAGGGACACCTGCCACTGTCCCAGGTGCTCCCAGCCCTGCCCAGCCTGGCCTTGGGCACTGCCAGGGATCCAGGGGCAGCCCCAGCTGCTCTGGGCACCCTGTGCCAGGGCCTGCCCACCCTGCCAGGGAACAATTCCTGATTCCCAGTATCCCATCCATCCCTGCCCTCTGGCAGTGCAGATCTGCTGCAGAGTGTCCGTACCCAGTGCAGAGCCCAGGGAAGGGAGGATGGGATGAGCAGCATGAGGGGAGAACTGAGACCACAGGTGTGGTCACAGGAGCCAGCAGGGAGTGTCTGTCTGTGTTCCACTCGCACGTTCTCCTCTGGCAGCACAAACTGCTCATCAGTTCTCAGGCATGTGCAGGCACAGGCCCGTGGTTCATGGAGAAACACGGGTGAGGTCAGGGAGCAGCACCTGGGGATGTGGATGGGAAAACTCCCAGCCCAGCCTGGGCTTTGGCAGCACCAACCTCCACAATCCCCCAGTTAAAATGCCATTTCCAGTTCAACGTGCCCCAGTTTAAACTTTGCAGTGCCTCTCTGCTCTGACACTCTGTAACTGAGAAAATCCCAGCGTCTCTTGTTCAGTATGGAAACTCAGAAATCAGAATAATTCCTCCCTTGCATCCCCTCTCTCTGCTCAAAGCAAAGAGGGGGCCCAGGCTGATGGGCCCACCCAGGCCCAGGGGGGCACAGGGACGGTGATCAGTCCCAGGAGCAAACACAGCCCCGTGGTTTTGGGATCTCTCCAGCGCCCAATCCCTGGGCTGGGCACTGGCACTTGTTGGTGGCCAAGGGCAGGGCAGGTGCTGGAGCTCTGAGCCACCCTCAGCCACTCGAGCTGCTGCAGTCTCACATTTCCCAATGCTGATGTTATCCCAGCACTGAGGGAAGGAGGAGCAGCCAGTTGCAATGGACAGAAATATTCCATCAATGAGCCCGGCATGGAGCCGGGGCTCAAGCCAGATGATGCATGAGGATCATAAGATGATGAGTAAGTCCTTTCCCTTCCAAATAGTTCAAACAGCAGCCAGCAGAGCTGTGCATTTACTCTGGGCAGTTTCCCCACTCTGCATGCAGGATTCCTCCTGGTGCCTCATCCCCAGGGGCTCTCAACGAGTCTTGCAGCACGGATGATAAACTGAGCAAGGGCCCAAATGACACAGCCCAGATAATTACAGGATGGCTGGAGGGATTTTGATCCTGGACAAAACAACGGCTGGGCTCAGAAAGGGCTCTGTTCCCCTGCAGTTAAACACGAGGCCACCTGAGCCAGGGGGGATCTGCCCGGCACAGGGGAACCCTGGGGCAGGGCCCAGCCTCAGCAGGGCCGGGGGTGCCCCGTGCTCCTTTTGGGGAGCCCTGTTTGGGGCTGGTGAGCAGGGAAGCTGCTCTGAGCCCTCTCACCCGCCCTTGCTCAGCCCTATCTCCTCCATCACCACGCCCAGGCTGCCACCGAACCTGCTCTGCCTCCCTGCCAAGCAGAGCCCTGGCCCTGGGCCACCCTCGCTTGTCTCCGAGCCCTCCCAGCTCTGCAGAGCCAGGCTGTGCCCAGCAGTCACGGACTGACCCCTTCCCTGCCCACCCACACCTTCCCAAGCCATCCCCTCATTGGGCTCAGGCTTCCCAGTCCCCTGGGGCACTGCGGTGGCTTTCCACACTCCTGCCGTGAGCATTGCCTGCCTCTGGCGCTCTCTTTGGGGTGTTTGTAGCTTTGCTGGCACAGGGGGTGCAGCACACGGGACACCCGGGGCCATCTGGACACAAACCCTGCTCCTGGGAGAGCCCAGTGCTGGGTTCTGCTGGGGATGGCCTCCAGGCAGCTCCTCCTCACCCTCAGCCCCCAAAGCAGATGCAAAGCAGCATCCTCAGCACTCAGGGGGGCTCAGGGGTGCCCCGAGCCTGCACAGCACCAACAGGAACAGCAGCAGGGTTTGCCTCCTCCTCCTCCTCCTCCAGCTCCGGACAGGAGCAGCCCCAGCTGCCGTGTCCATCCCGGGGCTTGGAGCTGCTCCGGAGGGAGCTGCAGCCAGGCAGGGCTGGGCAAGGGTTGGGGATTTTGGGGCTGCAATTCCAGCCACAGCTCCCTCCTTGCTGTCCCTGTCTGTCCCCCAGCACAGCTCTGATGGCACACAGGGAATGTCACATCAGATGGCCACGGCAATGCAAAAAGGAGGGAAAAAAAAACCCCCAGGCTCAGAGCTTATGTAAGTGGGAAGGTGGAGAGATCAGTGATGGAAAATGCTGCCTGTCACTGCAAGGGGAAGGGCTGGTTGGGTCACCAGCAGGAGCAGCCCCAAGGAAAGCGCTGCACCCTCCCCCTGTGCTGGGCTGTGCCTTCCCATTCCCTGTGCCAGGGCTCACCTCAGCCTGGCCGGATCCCAGGGGTTTCACCCCCTTTGCACATCCCAGCCCAGGTCTCACCAAGGACCCCACACACAAATTCACAGCAAATCTCAAATTCCTCCCATTCACGTCTTACCTTCTCCCCCTGCCTCACATCCAGCCTTTCTTCCTTCCAAGCCTTTAGAGGAGAGTGTCACAAAGAGCTTTGGGAAGAAATCCAGCTACTTATGGAGGAGGTGACCAAACTTCCCAGTCTGACCCAGCAGCAGGACAGGCCTCCAGCCCAGTGACCAGAGGATGTCACATCTCTACAACCCCTCAGTCAAAGGAGACTTCCCAAAAATCCTTGATGCAAATATTAAGACAGTTTGGAAGCCAAGCCCTGCACAGTAGCTCTGCTGGCATTTGGCAGCTTAAAAGAAATGGGGAAAAAGGGGGGAAAGAACCATTTTGGCTTTGCTGTCCGTGTGCCACGGCATGGTCTGCAGCTCTACCCCTCTGAAAGGTGCTGTTTCCCCTGGAGCTCTGTCTCCTTCAGAGCATGGACACATGGAATATCGAATAGTGTCTTTAAAAAAAACATCCTGAGCCATAAACACTCCCCGACCCCAAGCAGAGCCACGTGCATTGGGAATGGATGTTTTGGATGGACTCACCCAGGGATGTGGTAGGGGTTTTCAGGGAAGATGCTGTTCCCCCTGGAGCCTGCCATGATGATGTTACAGCTCGGGCTGGGCAGGGGGGAAGGAGGCACGGCTCAATTCAATCACCAGGGGAGCCTCTGTGATGTCAGCCCCAAGAGGTTCCACCTGCAGCACAAACGCCTCAGCTCCTCCTGGACACGGCTCTGTCCTCCCCACCTGGGCGTTTGGAGGAGCACAGGGATTTTACAGCGTTTGTCAGGGTCCCTGAGGGCTCCCAGGGATGGGACCAGCAGGGCCAGGGGCTCCAGGGAGTGGCCCCAGCACAGACGCAGCTCCGTGGTCACAAACAGACACGGGTCCCTGTTCACACTCACAGCTCCATGGTCACACTCACAGCTCCATGGTCACAAACAAACACGGGTCCCTGTTCACACACAGCTCCATGGTCACACAAACAGATCCATGGTCACACTCACAGCTCCATTGTCATGCACACAGGTCCCTGTTCACACTCACAGCTCCATGGTCACAAACAAACATGGGTCCCTGTTCACACTCACAGCTCCATGGTCACAAACAAACATGGGTCCCTGTTCACACTCACAGCTCCATGGTCACAAACACAGGTCCCTGTTCACACACAGCTGCATGGTCACACTCACAGCTCCATGTTCACACACACAGGTCTATGTTCACAAACACAGCTCCATGGTCACACTCACAGCTCCATTGTCATGCACACAGGTCCCTGTTCACACAAACAGATCCATGGTCACACTCACAGCTCCATGGTCACAAACAAACACGGGTCCCTGTTCACACTCACAGCTCCATGGTCGCACAAACAGATCCATGGTCACACACACAGCTCCCTGTTCACACTCACAGCTCCATGGTCACAAACAAACACGGGTCCCTGTTCACTCACAGCTCCATGTTCACACAAACAGCTCCATGTTCACACACAGGTCCATGGTCACACACAGCTCCATGTTCCCACAAAGCTCCCTGTTCACACAAACAGATCCATGGTCACACTCACAGCTCCATGGTCACACACAGGTCCCTGTTCACACACAGTTCCATGGTCACACACACACAGATCCATGTTCACACACAGAGCTCCATGTTCACACACACAGATCCATGGTCACGCACACAGGTCCCTGTTCACACGCACAGCTCCCTGTTCCCACACAGCTCCATGGTCACAAACACAAACACAGGTCCATGTTCACACCCCCCCAGGGCCTGGCTGCCCTCTCCCCTGTCCAGGCCATCAGGGACACCGAGGCAGGGGCTCAGGGCTCCCTGGGCTGCAGCGGAGGCTCAGCCCCTGCTCCTCTGCCCGCTCCCCTCTGCCCTGGCTGTTCGAGGGCTCCCTGCTGGCTCCTGCAGGGTGAAGGTTCTGCCCAGTCCCAGCACCACATGGCCCTGGTGCCTTGCTGGGTTTCTCCCTGCCCAGCTGGAGGTAGGCCCAGAACAGGAGCTCCTGTTTGCTGAACAGCCCAGGGGGGCTTTGGGCTGCAAGGGACCATAAAAATCCCACCCAGTGCCACCCCTGCCATGGCAGGGACACCTCCCACTGTCCCAGGCTGCTCCCAGCCCTGCCCAGCCTGGCCTTGGGCACTGCCAGGGATCCAGGGGCAGCCCCAGCTGCTCTGGGCACCCTGTGCCAGGGCCTGCCCACCCTCCCAGGGAAAGATTTCCCAATATCCCATCCATCCCTACCCTCCTTCATCTTAAGGCCATTCCCCCTTTGTCCTGTCCCTCCATGCCCTCACACACCCCCTGTACATTGAGTTGATCAGCTCCCAGATCTTTAGGGAGAAGAACATGGAATATTTTCTGTGTGATCATAGAACTGGTCACTGGTGCAGTTTAAACTTCTGGCATATGAGATGTTTGAATTAAAAATTAAGTATTTATGAATGTGCTTGGCTTTTAGACATCTCACTGAGCTGAGTGTTCTTCAGTTCTTCAAAAAGTACGTAGTAACTTCTGAAGTCGAAAATTATTAACTTCTTTCTCCCTAAATTCCCCTCCCAGCTGACTGGAATTGCAATTGGAGCTGCAGCCATGCTGCTACTTGAAGTAGTTTTTGTGTTTGTCATGTATAGGACAATGGGACTATCAGGTTCAAGTACTTACCATGTAAGCTTTAAACCCAATTTTTCCATCAATTTTAGTCTTTTTGTAATTTTCTGTGGTAGTTGTCTGCTGCAGAGGTGTGGTTCTTGCAGGACAGCAGCTTTGAAGGATGGAGAACTTGTGTGGGTTCCCTTCCCCAGGTGTGAGCCCAGCGCTGTCTCATGCAGCACCTGCAGGTTTTATTTCCTTGGGTGTGAGCAGTGCCAGCCTCAGGACCAGCTGTGAATTCTGCAGAGGAATTCAACCCTGCTGTGATTTCACTGTCACAGGTGGAGAAATGATCGAATTAGAGGTTTCCTTGAGGAGATTAAAACTGTCCAAGCCTTCAGTCTGTTTAGAGAGCCCTTTATCTCCGCTGGGGCTGAGGTGGAGCCTCAAGGCAGCCCTGCCTGGGTCTGGCTTGGCCAGGGCTGGGCAATGAGGGATCCCAGGGTGCTTTCAATCCCAAACCCTGCCCACAGGAGCTGTTCTGGAGGCAGCAAAGTCCCCAGGCTGTGCTCAGGTGCTCTCCCAGCTGCTGCAGGTGCTTTCTGATGTGATGCTTCTGTTCCAGAACAACTCCAGCCCCACGTGCCTCAGTACAGGTTCCGCAAGAGGGACAAAGTGATGTTCTACGGGAGGAAGATCATGAGGAAGGTGAGGGCACCTGGTGAAATCCAGTGTAAAGCTGAGAGGTGTGAAGTTTGCAGCCCTTCACTGGCTGAGCCTGGCCCAGGGCCTTCAGCCTGTGAATGTCACTGGGATGTTGTGGATGTTTCAGAGCTGCTGCAGTGCTGACTGCATTGCTGGTGGAGCAGCAGCAGCTTCTCTTTCTGGCCAACCTTTCCTCTTTGAAAAATATTTGCAGCCAGTGAGGGTAGCAATAAATCAATGAGTATCTAACTCCTGTAGGGAGTGAATGATGTTTAAATATCCCATAATCCCAGACTGGTTTGGGTTGGAAAGGACCCTAAAGATCATCCCAGATTGCTCCAAGCCCCATCCAACCTGGCCCTGGGGACACTCCCAGGGATGGGGCATCCACAGATTCTCTGGGCCACCTGTTGAATATTTGAGGGATGCTCTCACCTGTTAAGGTGCCCAATTTCCCTCAAACTTAGGTCTGAGAAGAACGAAATGCTGCTTTGACTCCTGCCCTTGGTGCCTAAAGGTATTTTCAGCCTAAAGTGTATTTGGGTTTGCCCAAATCCCCGAGCTCTGGCCAGGGCTGCAGGGTGGGTGGCTCAGCTCAGAGGGGCAGTGACAGACTGAGAGGCCAAGGCACAGGATGCATGGGAAGGGCCCACCAGGCATAAGGAAAAAGTTCTTCATGGGCACAGAACAGCTCTGGGATGGCATTTCCAACCCTGGAAATGTCCAAAGCCCAGAGCATCCCAAGGGAACTTTGAAATCAGCTCAGCTTTAAGTGATCAGGTTGATAAGGGATCTATAAAGGCTCCTCCCAGCCTAAAGCATCAGATTTTACCACTGGAATGAAGAAGCTGTTTATTGAAATGCAGCACCAACCAACAACCCCAGGCCCAATGAGGTCCCACAGCACAAGGAGATCTGGGCCAGCACCTTTCCAGCATTTCCAGAAACTCCCTTCAAGGTGCTCTTCATTTAATGGTCTGTGGCTGCTCCCTCCAACGCCAGGGGTCACAGCCTCCCCAGAGAGCTGCTGAACAGCCCCACCACAGTGTCAGCTCTCAGGGCACACACCTGGGTACAAACAAAGAAGCGGAAATTCGCTTTTGTCAAGGTTATCATTAGAATTTATTGATATGAGACAAACGTTGTATGTCACCATGTCAATGGAGGAACAGCATGTCCAGATGTCACAGAGCCCATGCAGGGACCCTCCTGCCCTGGGAGCACGGGACACCACACACGCCCAGCTGGGTGGCACTGGGGACATTTCCAGGGGCAGGAATGCTCCAGAAATCCCTTGGGTACCTCGGCTGGGTGGCTTGGCAGAGTGCAGCACCCAGCAGGGATGGGCAGCTCACCCCAAGCCCCTCCGGTCACAGGGGGGAAAGAAAACCTAAGAGGGGCTGAGATTCCAGAAACCCCTGCAGGGGATGAGAGCCCCTGGGCCCTCGGGCTCCTCAGAGGAGCAGCTGGGGTGGGGACACATCCCACCCATCTTGCCAAGGAGCAGCACAGCCATGCCATGCTCCAGCCTGGCATCTGCCCACTCAGAAGCAGGGTTTTTCTTTTAGCACAACCACCCCTGTGTTGTAACCACTCAGACATTCATTCCCTTCTCAGCAGTGCCCTCTCACAGCACAGCCCAGCCTGTCATCTGTGCTTGTGGCTATGATGAAAATTATCTTTATAATCTTTACTGGAAATACATTTTATGCTGGATTCTACTTTAAAAAAAAAAAAAACACAAAGCCAAGTGCTGAGCTTTCATCTTCTCCCAGCTTATGAAATATTTGGTTTGGTCCTAAGTATCTTGCTAAATGATTAGAGGGGGAATAGCAGAGTATTCCCCAGGCACCTGGTAAATCCACAATGGATTTATTGTAGAAACACACTAAACTCTCTAACTCCAAATGCATTTAAGAGCCCTCTAAAACCCCCCAGAGAATGAGCTGTTTGTGACAGGACACACAAAAAGCAACCCCAAGTTCAATGAGTGACTGAGGGAAAGGACAGGGGACGTGCCAGCCCAGCCCCTGTGACAGGGCAGGGACAGCCTGGCCATGGCCCCACCTGCTGCACACCTGGAGAGGAGCCCACAGGTGGCAGCTGTGACAAGGGACAAAGAGGGCTCTGCTCTCAGCCATCCGCTCCCAGCCCATCTCAGCTCCCTCTCACACATAACAGCATTGATCTAGAGATCTCATATTGATGGGTAATTATACAGGATTAATTGCACATCAGTCCATTGTGGCTACAAGTTCATTAGGTTAATAACTCTACATAGTGACAGTAGTACAGTATCAGCTACTTCTCAATACAAACTCCCTACCCTAACCTTAATTTGTAGGTCAGAGGAAGACCTTCTAACACAGTGACCTCCCAATAACCTTTAACATTCATTTTAAAATCATTTTTTCTAGAAAACAAAAAAAAAAAAAAATCCAGTGTGGGGAAAACGCACATATATAACCAAAGCAGTGCTTAACAACCACAGGAAAACAGAACATCATCTTGGACTCTTGTTTCAGCATCTTCTGTGGACCCTGGCAGTGTCACTCCCAAAGGGATCCTCAATGCTCCGTCAGTTCCCAAGTCCATTAAACCATTTCCCAGCTCCAGATGTTTCTGGCCTCTCACCATTGTCTGTAGCAAGAGCACACAGAAACACTTGCTCATGTGCACAAGACTTCCATCAGATTCCATGGAAGAGCTCTGGAAGGCTGCAGCCTTTCCTTCCAGAAACCTGTTCTCGAGTGGCAGCACTCTCACCTTCTCCTCCAGCCAGGAGAGAGCTCCAAGTCCCTCCAAGTTTTACTCATTCCTTCTGCCCAAAGCTCTACGGGTATCCAATAAAACCCCTCTCACAGTATTCCCAGGAAATGATTCAGAAGAGGAGATGATTTTTCAACCAAATGAGATCCTCTGGTCCTGTGTGTCAGACCATGGCCAAGAGAACGAGCAGCTGCCATGGACGTCCCAACTGCAACGGCCAGGGAGGGGAGCCTGACTGTGAGGGACAGGCAAAGAGACCCCAAAGTCACTCTGTGCTCGAGCTTGCCTCTTCCTGGAGTCAAATGTTTGATTCCATTTGTTCTAGCAGGAACTGGTGGATCATGTCAAAAGTGGGACGATCTTTGATATCCCTGCTCCAGCATTTCAGCATCAGGTCGAACACAGGGTTAGGGCACAGAGGAGTCTGGGACAGATAGATCTGAAAGGAAGAGTCACAGCGCCTCAGTGGGCTTCTCACAAAAGAACTGAACCTTTATCAAGGAACACCAACAGCCAGTTTCATTCCGGGGTTACACGACACAGCCACCATGCAGCGTTTGGGATCCCTCCAGCTCCAGGCTGGCGGTGCAGTCTGGACAGAGCCTCTCAAACAGCACCACGGACACTTTGCCAACTTGATGAGCTGCTCACAAAACAGACCTTTGTCCCCCAGAAAACATGAATGCTTCTGAGGCATTTGTCCTCCAAGAGACAGCGAAACACAAACCAAAACCAAATTTACCACAGTAAAATCCAAGTACTTGCAACTCACCGTAGACAGCCCATGAGGCTTTCTAAGCATCGTGACAGCTTGTTAGCAGAGACAGAAAAAACACCTTTTAGAGCTTATCTACAGCACAGCTTGGCAGAATCATTTTATTTCTCCCTCTAATTTTTAGGCTCATTTCTTGTAGACTCTTAACTAATCATTAGTATTTGCAAGATGGTGAATAAATCTCTTATCATTTTATTTCCCTTAATTCTCTGCTTAATTCCCTTTATTTCCTTAATTCTCTGGTGCTAAAGGTGAATTTTGGGGAGAACTGTTCTCCACAGCTTTGGGTACTGAGGAGATGGAATGTCCTGCACCATCACTGGTATCTACTGAGGGCAGCAGCAGTGGGGACAAAATGACACAAAAGCCCTTCAGCAGCTGGAGATGGCCAAAGGCTTCTTGGCATGTGTGGAGGTACCACAGGGAGAATCCAATTCCTGGGAACTACCAACTGCTCCTTCCCACCACAAATCCCTCCTGCTTCCTGATCTTCCAGAGGCAATGCTGGTGGGAGAGTGCTGACAGAGGAAAGGAGCAACAGGACTGTGTGAGAGAGCTGGGAAAAGCTGAAGACAGGGCAGGGTGAAGTGGTTTAGAACAGGAAATAAACAGGACAGGGCCAAGGGCTTCTCCCACGGGGACTCCAGAGAAGAAAAGCTGGTGCAGTGAGCCCAGAAAAAGGAGGGGAGAGGGAACACAGGTGAGAAGCTGAGTAGAACAGAGGATACAGGTGAGAAACTGAACAGAACACAGGACAGAGGTGAGGAGCTGAGTAGAACACTGGTGAGAAGCTGAGGGGAACACAGGACACGGGTGAGAAGAAGCAGAGTAGGACAGAGGACACAGGTGAGAAGCAGAGTAGGACAGAGGACACGGGTGAGAAGCTGAGTAGAGCACAGGACACAGGTGAGTAGAAGCAGAGTAGAGTACAGGACACGGGTGAGAAGCTGAGTAGAGCACAGGACACAGGTGAGAAGAAGCAGAGTAGAGCACAGGACACAGGTGAGCAGAAGCAGAGTAGAGCACAGGACACAGGTGAGAAGAAGCAGAGTAGAGCACAGGACACAGGTGAGAAGAAGCAGAGTAGAGCACAGGACACAGGTGAGAAGAAGCAGAGTAGAGCACAGGACACAGGTGAGAAGAAGCAGAGTAGAGCACAGGACACAGGTGAGAAGAAGCAGAGCTGCTGCAGCTGAGGTGAGGGCAGCGGGGAGGAACATCCAGCAGGAAGGGGGAGGCTGAGGGAAGGAGGGAAGAGCTGTTTGCTCTGTTTGTTGCTCACCTGCCTGCCCTGGCTGCGGAAGAACTCGCCCGTGTTCTCGATGACCTGCTCGTCCGTCAGGAGGCTGTAGGGCTGCTCCTTGCACAGCACAAACATCTCCCACAGGGTCACCCCAAAGGCCCACACATCACTGGCTGTGGTGAACTTGCCCTGTGGACAGAATCACAGAATAATGAGGTTGGAAGAGACCTTTAAGATCAAGTTCTGTGCCCTAACACCTCACCTAGACTACAGGACCAAGTGCCAGGTCCAGTCTTTTTTTAAACACATCAGAGATGGTGATTCTACCACCTCCCTGGGAAGAGCATTCCAGTGCTTTATTATTCTTTTGGTGAAAAATTTCTTCCTAATATCCAACCTATCCCTTCCCTGATGTAGCTGGAGACTGTGTCCTCTGCTTCTGTCAGTGCTGCCCTGTGGAGGAGACCAACCCCACCTGGCCACAACCTCCCTTCAGGAAGGTGTAGAGAGCAATGGGGGCACCTCTGAGCCTCCTTTTCTCCAGGCTGAGCACCCCCAGCTCCCTCACAGGGGTTCCTCACAGGGTTTGTGTTCCCAGCCCCTCTCCAGCCTCGTTGCCCCCTCTGGATGCTCTCATCCCAATGTCCTTCCCAAACTGAGGGCCCTGAACTGGGCACAGCGCTCAGGGTTTGGCCTCACCAGTGCCAAGTGCAGGGGCAGGATGACCTCCCTGCTCCTGCTGGCCACAGAGGATCTGCTCAGCCCAGCAAAACCCATTTTATAAAGCTCTCCCAGCCTGCACCCTCTGCAGCCCAACACCTGGGGAAATGCTCCAAACAGAGCCAGCACAGCAGCTGAGCCGCCCCAGCCGCATCCACAGGGGTAACAGGGCTGTTTGCAGGGCAGCAGCAGCACCTGGGGGCCCCACAAGCCCTGAGAAGGTGCAGCTTTCACAGGGGCAAAGCTCTGCAACAGGGAGCAGGTCCAGAGAAGGACAGAGACTTCTGTCCCTCCTGACACAGTCTGTTTGCAGCAGGATAAAATAAACTGAGGGGGGATAGTCACTGCTACCTCCACCCGGAAGAGCAGAGCTCACAGAAAAGCCTTTGAAAGGGAAGCAAGCCCTCAGGGTGAAAGCAGAGCCAGAGCAGACTCCAGACTCTTAGAGAAAGGCCCAAGATAATTTTAATTTTTGCACATGTAAGAAGCCAGTGACAATCTTCTTGCTGTCCCTGTTTTCTGTTTCCAAAAAAATGTGCCCAAACTGGCTGTGTTTGGAACAATGTGTTTGTGGAGAAGTAAAAAGAAGACTGCTCAGAAAATAACACAAAACACTTGAGGGGCTGGAGGGCCTGTTTGGGCAGAAAACATCCCAGCCCCACTTCAGCCAGGCTTATCTGGCAGCCCCTGTAGTCTGTCGAGGCTTGGAGGATGTTCACACAGGGAGGATGGGAGTGATTTATGCTTCAGATGCAGCCATAAGCAGGAAAAGAGGGTGGATTTCAGAGAGCTTGGGCCTGGCAGCCTGTAGAGCAGAGGTAATTACAATTTTTCTGGGTACTTGGAGAGCATGTTGTAAGAAAGTAACTCAGCAACCACTACAAGGAAAAAAAATTGGTTAAATATCCTCCAGACTGGATGTGTTTGGGATGTGGAACAATCTCCCAAGGGGTGACAGCAGGACCCTTAAATGTGAAGAAACCCCACAGCCTCAAAGCAGACACTTGAAACCCAGGAAGTTTTGTCCCTGCCCCTCTCAGCTTCCCAGCTGGGGGGATAAGCAGAGCAAGGCAACTTCCTTAAAATTCCAGCAGGAATGCCAGGCACTCATGCCCAGATGAGGCCTGAGGGATGTGATGCCATCCAGAGACCTGGACAAGCTCAAGCAGTGACCCACAGGAGCCTGAGGAGGTTCCAGCAGTGCTGGAGCTGCCCCTGGGTCAGGAGAACCCCCAGGACCAGCCCAGGCTGGGCTGAGCAGCTGGAGCAGCCCTGAGAGGGACCTGGGGGTGCCCCAGCCCTGAGCCCCTGCCCTGGGCTGAGCCCAGCGTGGGCAGCAGGGCAGGGGGATCCTGCCCCTGTGCCCTGTGCCCAGGTGAGACCCCACCTGCAGAGCTGCCCCGGCCCTGGCCCAGCACAGGGAGGAGCTGGAGCTGCTGCAGAGATCCAGAGGAGGCTCCAGGGGGATCAGGGGATGGAGCAGCTCTGCTGGGAGGAGAGGCTGGGACAGCTGGGATTGTGCACCTGCACAGGAGAAGCTTTGGGGGGACCTCAGGGTGGCTTGCAGGGCCTGGAGGGGCTGGCAAGAAACGTGGAGAGAATTTACAGGGGTCTGGAGTGCCAGGACACAGGGAATGGCTCCCAGTGCCAGAGGGCAGGGCTGGATGGGATATTGGGAATCAGGAATTGTTCCCTGTGAGGGTGGGCAGGCCCTGGCACAGGGTGCCCAGAGCAGCTGGGGCTGCCCCTGGATCCCTGGCAGTGCCCAAGGCCAGGCTGGGCAGGGCTGGGAGCACCTGGGACAGTGGGAGGTGTCCCTGCCATGGCAGGGGTGGCACTGGATGGGCTTTAAGGTCCTTCCAGCCCAAACCATTCCATGACATTCTGTATTTCCAAGGCCAGGCTCCTTTCCCAGGATCTGAGTTATGTCCAACACAACCCCATGGATTTCTCACCACGTGCAGCACAGATATTGATGTTCCCAGATATTGGTGACTGCCTGGCACAGCTGTGGGAAGGGAAGGGAAAAAAGGGGGGGAAAAGGGGGCGGAAAAGGGGGTGGAAAAGGGGGCGAAGAAAGGGGCAAAGAAAGGGGAAAAGAAAAGAAGTTTTGTGCAGTGCCTACCAGCAGGATGCTCTCCCAGGCCATCCAACGGATGGGCAGCACAGCTCTGCCCTGGATCCTGTAGTAATCCCCACTGTAGAGGTTCCTGCTCATGCCGAAGTCTGCAATCTTGATGGTGTGGTTGTTCCCCACCAGGCAGTTGCGGGTTGCCAGGTCCCTGTGCACAAAGTTCAGGGATGCCAGGTACTTCATCCCCGAGGCAATCTGGGTGGCCATGTACAGCAGGTTGGAGTGGCTGCACAAAAGGGAAACACAACAAAGGAAGATCACTGGAGTTCCCCCACACTCAGGACTTCATTGTATTTGATGTGTTAGTGACCTGCTGTTTTATTTTCTGCCACAACAGTGGAACCAAACTGTCTCATTCCAGCCAAGATCCTGAGCTGACTCAGCAGGAACAAACAGGCTCTCCCTGAAATTCAGGCCTTCACAACCTGACATCCTTTAGATTTCTTTTTTTTTCAATATCAAACATTAATCTCGAAATTTTCAAAGAGTTTGTGCATCAAAGCACCAACTTTTTGCAGAGAGACATGAAAAATTGAGTTCAGAATCTCATATCCTAAAAACCACTTAGCCTGGTATTTCAAACAACACCACTCTTGAATGCTTATATTAACATAAGTGTGTCACTTCACATTAAAGAGAGTTGACTTGGTTTTAAATATGCTAAACATTACTGAAAATAGAAACAGATGCATTTTCCATCTAATTTAATTTTAATTCCTCCATTAGCTAAATGAAGATAGGATTAATAAAGCTGCAGGACACACAAACAGAGGTTGGACCATCAGACTCTCAGCATTCTTCCCACACTATTGCTCTGTGCTGCTCAGCCTGTTTCCCACTGCTGATGCTCAATGCTTCACACGACCAAGAACACATCTGACAAACTGCTCACAGTTTGTATTTTTTCAGTAAAGGTCAGAAAAAGAGGTCTTTGCCACCAGAACACAAAGAAGAAGGAGACTATCATAGAATCATGGAGTGGTTTCAGTTGGCTCTGCACAGCTCCTGACAGCAGGGCACAGCCAGGGGGGTCGGGCTGTGCTCCAGGGAACAGGGACAGGAGCAGGGGGAACGGCCTCAGGCTGGGCCAGGAGAGGTTTAGGTTGGATATTGAGGAAAATTTCTTCACCAAAATGTTGTCAAGTCTTAGCACAGGCTGCCCAGGGCAGTGCTGGACTCACCATTCACCATTTGGAAGCCATG
Organism: Emberiza elegans; assembly: GCA_024865655.1. Lineage (NCBI taxonomy): Eukaryota > Metazoa > Chordata > Aves > Passeriformes > Fringillidae > Emberiza > Emberiza elegans. The sequence goes on along the minus strand of JALJVW010000184.1, from coordinate 68,535,221 downwards.
TAGATGTGGCACTTTTGGGACATGGGGGCCTTGGCAGTGCTGGGAGAACATCAATGACCTTAGAGCATATCTTATGATCTAAGACATCAATGAGATATCTATCAATAAGACTGTATTTTATGATCTCAGAACACCAATGATCTTTCCAACCTAAATGATTCTGTGAGCAGCCAGCCAGAGACAGCAGGGAGATGCATTGCAAATACCAGAGAGCCACAAGGACTGAAGAATGTGTGATCCCTGTGCATGAAAGGGCTGCTCCCACCTCTGATGCACCAAACCCTGGGTCTGCAGCTGGGTGGGGTGGCTGCCCCTTGTCACATCCATCAGATGCCCCCAGGCAGCAGCAGAGCCAAGCTGCTCCTGGGGCAGGGGCATTCCTGTCACTGCCAGGACACAAGCCCTTCAGAGCTGCCTCTGTGACACTGGCAGCGACAAAAGGAGAGGCTGAAGGATCAGTGGGAGACAATGAAAAACTCAAGGTAGAGCCAAGTAATGGAAAGCAAGGAAGAGCAACGTGGGTGACAGTGCTGAAGTCAAAGGAGAAGCAAAGAGGAGATAAAGAAAGAACATTTTGAGGCTTTGGCCAGCAAAAAAAAAAAAGCCACAAGTGTAAAGGTGAATGAGGTTTCAGATGGGCAGAAAGGACAGGAGATTGGAGAGATGGAATCTATTTCTTCTCAGACACAAAGCCTCTCTCCTCCTACAGCTCCTGCATGTCCTGCCTGCAGGACACCAGGTAAACACTGCTGACAGGACCACTGACAGGTCCTGGCAGCACGGCTGGTGCTGTCTGGCCAGGGAAAAACCCAGCCCCTCCTGCCCATCCCATCAGAGCTGGCTCTGCCTGCCTTGTGCCTGACCCTCCTCTGGGGAGGAGCACACCAAGGCTCAGCAGTGCTGCAGCTCCTGCTCAGTGCAGGGCTCCCCATCAAGCAGGATATATCAGTCTGCATGACTCTCCTCTGGGAAAAGCACTTCTGCAATAGCAGAGATGCTTTTATGGCAAATTTAATCCTTCCACTGAGGAGGGAGACAAGTGCCACTGCTGACAAAATGTGGTTTTCTTTGCCAAATATTCTCTTTCTGTTGGCTGATGAAATCTTCTCCTTACTGAAGCTTCACACTCAGCTCATGCAAGTTTTTTGGACAGCAGAGAACACATGAACCTTCTTAAAAGCCTAAGAAAAATTATTGATTTTCATCCCCAAATTCTTGTTGTAATGCAACTGATTTTCATATCAATGAAATATCCACTAACATAGCAATGGTCACCTCAATAAATAGATCTAAGGTGGTCTCTGTGACCAGAACAGCTCTGTCAGGGGCATTTCAGGGAAACAGAGGCCTCCAGAGGCCTCAGGAACAACCCCACACCATGGCAATGGCCAGGCTGCAGGAGGGTCCCTGCTGGGAAGGCACAGCAGGTAAAACTGGCAGCTCTGTTTTGCTAATTTATCCAACAAGTCAAACAGCTTCTCTTACGTGACACAGGGGATGTTGTTGGAAATGGCAAACTTGCTGTAGATCTCCCTGTGGGACAGGAACTGGTTGAGGTCCCCGTTCTCCATGTACTCTGTGATCATGCACAGCGGGTCCTCCCGCACGCACACGCCCAGCAGCCGGATGATGTTGGGGTTCTTCAGCCTGGACATGATCTTGATCTCCTTCAGGAAATCATTCCTTGTAAAACAGAAAACGCCTCTGAATCACCTCGAAAACACCTGAAGCTGTTCCTTTGAGGGCAGCACAAGGGCTGTGTTCTGAGTTCAGAGTAATTTACACTCTGCACGCACCAGTGTGAAACTGGTTCTGAGCTCCCCCAGCAAACAGAATTAATGCAGCATCCCAGGCTGACACTGCAGCTTCCCCTACTCCCCACTCCCTGCTGTGTCCTGCTCCTTCCAGGAGCACATGGAATACACACATTCCCACAGCAGTCCCCAGGGCTGCCCTGTGCTTGGCAGGTGTTTGTTTCCTCGCCAGCTGCTGGCACTGCAGGTGCACTCACCTGGCAGTTTTGTTGACATCTGATCTCAGCATTTTCACTGCCACAAGAACAGGCTGCTGAGTGAATTCTGAGGATGAGACTCCCAGGAATTCCAGCAGGCCATCAGCTTCACAGAGGTGCACCTGCAGGGCAGAGGCAGCTGTGAGAGCACACACAGGCAGAAATCCAGAGGAAAACAGCATCACAGCCAGGTCACTGCTGGCAGAATGAACCAGGGAATGATCCAGTGAAGGTGACAGCTGTGGTCAGGAATGACCCAAGGGCTGGCTTAGATCCTGCCATGGCACAGCCCATGGCCTAGGAGCCCACAGGGACCAAAGCCAGGTGAGTCCCCACACACTGGGTTTACTGCACTGCTGCAGCAGCCTGGGCCAGCCCAGCTCACCCAGCACCCACTGGGGATGTCCAGGAAGGCCCCTGAGCCTGGATGGGTCTGCTCTGCACTCACACAACCCCAGAACCATCAAACCACGGCCTGGGTCAAGGCATTGCTCAGACATCACTGAGGAGCATCCAAGAACTACAGCCAGTTATCCAAAATCCTCAAATTCCAGAGGAAAAAAAAAGGAGAAAAGCGTGTGCATGCATGTCCCTGATATGAGCACCTCACCTGTAGGTACACCCAGAGATAAACAGATAAATACTCCAATGACTACACACAATTCCAAATTTCTTCCAGTAAATTAATGGTTAGTGATATAAAATTACTGCCAGGGTTGTACAAGAAGGGGTGACAAAACACTTTCTTAAGAAGTTACCAGAACATGCATCCAAATGGAGAACTGGGTGGGGAAAGCAGACAGACCTGAGGGTGTGGATAGGAAAAATAACTGGGAAAGAGGAGCAGACTGGATGTGTCAGTCAGAGAGGGAATGTAATGGGAGCATGATGAATTTTGTATGAAGAGAGCAGCAAGAACTGATGTCACAAGCATGGTGAGGGGGAAAATGAGACAGCAGAGAAAATGGGACAAACCTGCAGAACAGGAATGAGGGTACAAAGATGCTGCTGCAGTCCCACAGAGAATGAATCTGCTGTGGGAAAGCACAACCATGAGACCTGGGACAGGTCAGAGCCACAGGACTAAGCACAGGTAATTCCAAGGTGATGTGTCACCAGGGAGGGGTGGTGCTGCTTCCCTGGGAGCAGGGAAAACAAAAGACTGGAAGGAAGGAAAAGTGGAGACCTGAAAGAAGCAATGAGCCCTGTTTGGAGGAGCACACAGAGCCAGAGCAGTGGAGCAGAGCACCTGATGGCCAGTTTGGGAGAAGTGACAGGAAAATGTGGTGCAGCACATTTGCAAAAGAGCCTGTGATACATGGAAAGGAACAGGCTCTGAGTCCATCCTCAAGGAAAATGGAGATGGGAGAGCCATGTCCAGTCAACACAGAGGAGGAGTTATTGCAGTTATTTGAAGGACAGCATGAGAGGGAAAGAGAAACCAGAAACAAACCAATGAGAAAATCCTCTCTGTCCCACTTTTGGAGCACAGAGCAGGCAACAGCAGAAAAGGCTGCACTGACAGCCAGGTGAGGAGGATGAAGATGTCAGCACCTCCCCCAGAAAAGGGGCTGGGGTAGGGAAGGTGGGGAGTCAGAATGGAGGAACCACAAAGATGGGAACATCACAGAGGATGAGGCAGTCAGAGAAGGGCCGTGCTTGCCAAAATGTAATAGAGAGGCAGAATTTAGGGCTGTGAGTGAACAAAAGCTGGGAAGAAAAAAGACAGTGGGAAAGTGAGCAGGAGAGGGAAAGACCTGCTCAGGATGGAGCTACAGATGGTGTGAAAATGAAGCAGAAAGAGAGAAGAAAAAGCAAGGTGAAAACGTTAACAGCTTGAAAGGAGCTCAAGGAGCCAAAGGAAAGTTTGGCAGATGACAGATGTGTGCATCATCCTGCCTGAGGCTGCTGACAAACTGGGGCTTGAGCAAGCAGCAATGCTATAAAATATGAGGGTGCCACAGTGCTTGGGAAATGTCTGTCTGCTTGGGTCAGTGTGCAGAGCACCCCCAGAACCTCCACCTGTGACTGGGAGAGCTGTTCCAGTAGCCAGGATCAGTGTCAGCTGGACTGTGGAGAGTTTCCAAACCCACATGTCTAAAGGTGGGTGGCAACCATCACATCTGAGATGCCCATGGAAGATGTGAAAGTCTGAATTCCCAACCCTAGGTGGGAATTTACAGAGATATAGATAGAATACAGAAAAGTTTGCAAGTTCCTCTATTGATGAAGACCCCCGTGGTACTGAGCAGAGCCTCACAGCTGCACTGGGAGAGCTGTTTTAGCAGCCAGGATCCAGCTAGGTGGACAGTGGAGAGTTTCCAAACCCACATGTCTAAAGGTGGGTGGCAGCCGTCAGATGTCCGGAAAAGACGTCAAAGTCTGAACTCCCAACCCTAGGTGGGAATTTACAGAGATATGGACAGCAAACAGAAAACCTTTGCAACATCAAAGTCTGAACTCCCAACCCTAGGTGGGAATTTACAGAGATATGAACAGCAAACAGAAAACCTTTGCAAGCTCCTCTATTGATGAAGACACCAGTGGTACCAAAGTCTGAATTCCCAACCCTAGGTGGGAATTTACAGAGATACAGATAGCAAATAGGAAAAGTTTGCAATTTCCTCTATTGATTAAGACCCTAGTGTTAACAAGCAGAGCCTCACAGCTGCTCAGTGGCTTGGCCTGGGGGATATCAGCTTTCCCCAAGGGCGATTGTAATTTGAACTAAAAGAAACACACATTTTAACTAAAACAGTGGAATGCAGAACCCTCAAGCCCCACTGAGCAACACCTCAGAAGACTCCTCTGTGCCAAGCACCTCCTACCTGCTGGAGGATGAGCAGCAGAGTGGCTGTATGTAGGGGGATAGAATATAAGAAAATAAAGATAGTGTAGAAAGTCATCTTACCCCTAAGGAGTTGCATCTGGGCCAATTATCAAAGATTAGGAATAGGCCTGACTTTACCAGGCCACAGCTGTAAGCAATGAGAAAAAGAGTGCTATAAAAGAGTGGGGTGGTTGAGAAGGGAACTGGAGTCAGTTGGCTGCTTTGTGGAGAAGAAAGAGTCAGTGCTGGGAGGAGCTGCCCACAAGAAACACCAAGAAGGTGTGAAACTTTTGCAATAAGAAGACAACAGTATGGAACCCCTACAAGAAGATGACAACAGGCAAACACACATTTTAATTTCAACTAAAACACTGGAATGCAGAACCCTCAGGGTCCCACTGAGCAACACCTGAGAAGATTCCCCTCTGCCAGGCACCTCCTCCCTGCAGGAGAAGCAGCAGCAGCAGAGTGGCTGTACCTCTCCAAACTGTCCTTCCCCCAGCTTCTCCTTGAGGCGCAGCTGCTGCCGGGGGAACTCCCCCACGGAGATGTCCTTCTTGGTCAGGGAGTCCACGGTCAGCGCGGGCACGGCGTACATGTTGTTGCCAGTGACGCCCTGCAGGTGCACGATGTCGGTCTCGGCGTAGTGGGGCACGTTGTTCTGGAAGCCTTGGTGAGGGGTGGACTTGGTCAGGTCGGGCTCAGCGTAGTCCCCGCTGCACACTGAGGGGAGCAGAGACAGGGCGGTCACTCCCTCAGAACCACTGTGGCCCAGCTCCCACTCCTCCCAACCCCACAGCTCGGGGAATTTGCTGCCTTCTGCTGAGGGACACCTACACGGGACACGTGGGAAATAAATTTGTACAGAATCCTAACAGAAGACTCACATAGTATACATCTGTATGCAAACTCTGAAATAAAAAAATACTAATTTAAAATACCATAAAATAAAACAGATATTATTAAAAGAGAAATAGAACTAGAAATAAGTTTCAGAATATATAATAAAGAAATAAAGAAATATATAATAAATTAAAAAAATATAATAAATATAATAGAAAAAGAAATATAATACAGAAAAAGAAATATAATACAGAAAAAGAAATATAATATGAAAAAGAAATAAAAATAATAAATAAATAAACATAATAAATAAAGAAATATATAATAAAGAAATACAACCAGTTATTTAAAAAATTAAAAAAGATACATTGTACTAAGACCCACCAACAGTAATTTTAAATGATTAGCTTTAAAGCATTTACAACATAGTTTAGCAAAAGCTAATAAACAAAAAACACTTAAAATGTACTGCAATTAGGGAATAGTTACCTTCTAATTATAATTATAACATCTATATTGTTTCACCCTTCACATAAAACTAAAAATAAAAGTTTTTAAAACACCTCTCAGTTGTCCCATCTCTAGGTCAAAAAAGGGCTTAATCCAACAGGGACACACTGCTCTGTTTCACCCAGAACAATACCTGGGAGCTGCCAGCAAATTCCTGCTCAACACAGCCTGTTCTAGCCAGCCATGGGAGCTACAGGTCCTGCCCAGACAGGGAGGCGAGTCTGAAGTGATTTTCTGTTTCTGATTTATCCTGAGTACAATCAGTTCCCATTACCTGGTGCAGGGATGTTGTTTGCAGTGTCAAACTTGCTCTGGATTCCCTCCTGCAACAAGAACTGATGGAGGTTTCCATTTCCCATGTCCCCTGGTAGCAAACTGCTCTCCCTCTTAGAGCTTATTCACATAAATATGGGGCAATGCTTTAGAATTAACTCCCTGCAGGGTCACTATTACCCAGAACATTTGTTCTGCTTCAAATTCACACCCTGGCTCAATCCAATCAGTCTCCCTGGGTAGAATAATGCTGGATCTTAGCAACTTGTCAGCATGAGGAATGCAGCACTGCCCTTCATTCACTGAGTACTAAACACTGTTGGAAACATTCCCTTCTGTGGGGGTCCAAAAGCTCCCCCGGGGCTGGAAGCCAGGACACCACAGACAATTCCCTGCTCTATTTCCTTCTGGTGTTTCTACAGGAATATCAAAGAGCCCTGGCTGCAGGAAAAGGCGTTAAAGGTCTTCTCCCAAGAGTGCTGTAGGCAGCATCTCCACAAATGATTGCTCTGACTGCCCAAACCAGCTGCTCGAAGATGACCTGGGTAATAAATAAACAGTCTTCAAATAAAACAATAAAAGGCCAGACCCTCCAGTGGGACTGCTGCTCCAGCTGTCACAGCTCCATGCCAAGAAATGCCAGTGTTCCACAGCACTGCCTGAGCTCCCTGGGTGATTGCATTGCACAGCAGCCAAAGATGGCAACTTGGACACTGACAAGTGAAATATTTTACAATCTGACAGAAATAATGAAAAGAAGAAACATGCAGCTTTCAGAGACTGATGATGTTACCTGAATCCTCTGCACTTTGGGACAGCTCTGGAAGCTTCTGGAGCAGTGTAGCTGGCTGGTGGTATTCCAAATCCAGTGGGAAAGCACGTTCATAGGTGGGGTTTGACTGGTGGATCTGGGTCTGGTTGTTGGCAATGGTGTAGCTGTAGAAGGAGAGGCGAACAGTGGCATCCTCCTCCAGGATTCGACGTGGGGCCTGCATAGGAGAGGGGAAAAAACCAAACCAAAACACTGAGGCAATGCTCAGCTGTTAAGTAATGCCTTGGCTGCAACCACAGCAACTTCCAGTAATATCTTGGACAGGGCTGGCATCCTCCCCTGCTGTGACAGCAGCTTTAGCCACTCCATGGAGCTGTGCTTTTCACATTGTTCTGAGCTCATTAGGGTTAATGATTAGTTCTGAGTTTGTGTCTACAAAATAGCCCCATTGTATTACCTTTTCCAACCTTTTTTGAACATATTGCTTCCAAAGAATGATAATTATAATCATCAGGAGCAGCAGAATAATAGCCACAAGGCAGCCCACGAGGATGGAGGTGTTGGAATCATCTGCCTTCTCCCCTATCCAGGTGCTGGTTACAGAAGATGTGGTTCCTGCAATCACAGAGAAGGAGAATCTGGGGTTAAAGCACCAGAGGTTTTCTGTGCCAGCAAACTCCCTACAGACTGGTAATATAGAGAAAATATCTTGGGCAGCTCCCTGAACACCAGCTGTGTTCACATTTTGCTCTTAGCAGAAATTCTCATTTTGGAGGCTCAAAGAGCTAAGAACTGTGCAGAGAACTCCTGCAATCAAAGATTGCTGTGAGCAGAACAGATTCCTGCAGTGGATCCATCCTAGAGCAGGCAGTGCTCAGAGTTTCACTGGCTCCACACAAGCCCCCAGCCCACGTTCTGGGGCAGCCCAGGCCAGCTGAGGCTCGGGGGACTGTCACATGCTGCCCTGTGCACCAGGCACTGATCAGGCCATGCTCAGACCTCCAGAAACGGATGTTCCTGTGAAGTTCCCCATCACCTGAGCCCTTGGCATGGCCAAGGGGCAGAAGTCCTTACCCCAGGTGCCCTCAGTAGCGTTGTGCTCCGTTTCCAGGAGCTCCGTGGTGGTTGTGGCTGCCGTGACAAAACTGGGAATCACACTCTCCATGTCTGTGGAAGGAAGGGCAGAGTGTCAGCCCAACAAACCCTCCCTGCTCCTGCCAGCAGCCCCTGCAATGCCAGCCCAGCAGGAGGGGGCCGATGTTCAGGGAGCACATCAGGAACAGGAAGGGCTGCTGTCTGCAAGGTAAGCAGCAAGCAGCACCCAGGGAGTTCCTCCCTCAGGAATGTCCTCTCACTACAGCTGATTAAAGACTTTGGAGTAGAAAGCTACAGCCACACCTTTCCCTGTCAGTCCTGCTGGTTTTCTCCAAAATTTTTGTCCTTCTCCCTCCAGAGCCCTTTAAAGGACCTCATGGCATTCACTTCTGCATCACAGGTAATTCTTTAGGAAAAAAAGTCAGCCTCTGTTTTTAATAATCACTTTTTTAAAATAAATTTTTAATCTGCTAAACTTGGTCTCATAATATCTAGATATACTTAAATTATTCCTAACAAAATACTTGGTAAAAAGAAGGAAAAATCAATGTCATAGCCAGCAGGCAGCTGGGGAAGTGGAGGCAGGTACTGCTCTCTTCCCTCTGGAGAGCAGGGACAGCCCCAGGGCACGGCTGGGGCTGGGCCAGGGCAGCTCAGGCTGGAGCTCAGGGCAAGGCTCTTCCCCCAGAGGGTGCTGGCACTGCCCAGGCTGCCCAGGGAATGGGCACGGCCCCGAGGCTGCCAGAGCTCCAGGAGCCTTTGGGCAGCGCTGCCAGGGATGCCCAGGGATCCTGGTGGGTCCCTCCCAGCTCAGGACATTCTGTGATTCCATGGGATCAGCCAGGGATGTGCTGAATTATCCATCATCCACACTGCAACTGGAACCTGAGCTGAAAATGTGGATATTCCCTCAAATCAGAAGCGCTGCGCTCTCCTGGCTTTTCATTTTGTGCTTCACTGTGCAGCCTTTCAGAATCAGTCAGTTTGCAAACCCCAGGGGGACAAAAAGGAGCTCACATGGATTTCTCAAGTGCAGAACAAGCTAAGGTTCCTTTTCCTTTGGTTTGTGGGAGACAGGGCCTGGACTGGATGATCCTGGTGGGTCCCTTCCAGTTCAGGATATTCTCTGATTCTGTCATAGACATATTTTCTAAAAAATCCTTTTGCTAGGATCTTTTCTCCTGAGAAGCTGGGAAGCTCCAGCTTCTCCATGTTTTGCTACTTTAAAATGTGATTTGGAGAACTGTTTGCCCAGCATGTGAATTGTTTTTACTTGATGACCAATGACAGCCAGTTGTGTCGAGGCTGTGAGCAGTCACAAGATTTTATTATTCCTTCCTTTCTAGCTTTCTGATGTCTTCGCTTTAGTATAGTTTTAATATATTTTTTATTATAATATCTATCATAAAATAATAAATCAGCCTTCTGAAACATAAAGTCAAGATTCTCATCTCTTCCCTTGTTGAAGTTACCTCCAAATTCCACATGATTCTGTGATCTGTTTCAAAAAAAAAACCAACTGCTCTACAGTCCAAGTTTTGGTTTCCCTGGTTGTGCTTCTGCTCATGTGCATCAGCATCAGCCTGGAAAGCCCCCACGGCACCTTTCAGCCCCTTCGGTGCCTGTACAACTGGGGGAACCCAGGAAATTCCTCTGGCTGCCCTGGAGAGCTCGAGACCCTGCCCAAGACAGAGCCCAAGACCCCTGTGCCTTTGATTTAGCCCTTGGAAAAAACAATTACCAACCTTTGTATGAAGGATTACAAGCCACGACAGTTTAAGTAGAATGATAGTGAATTTATCACAAGGTGAAAAAGATTTTGGGGGTTTTGGAATGGGGGTTCAGGAGGCAAGATGGAGGAATCTGGGCATGCCCAGCCTTTCTCCTTCTTCTTCTTGGCCTCCATCTTCTGCTGTGATGGTGGCACTTTGGGATTGGTTTAGAGTAGGAGCTCACTGTCTAACATGGGTGATAGGTGTTGGGAAGTAATTGTAAACATTGTAAGGTAGTTTTTAGTATAAAGACATAACACTGCCCTGGGGGCAGGCAGAGTGCCTGGAACTGTCCTGCTGGATGGACCTCAGCAGGGCAGGAGAAAATATTTTATAGATAAGGAACAATAAACAACCTTGAGAATGAGAAATGGAGAGCTCTGACTCCTTCTTCAAGTGCCAGGCTGGGAAAAGAGACTTTCTAACTTTTCTCGGGCAGATGCTTTAGTAGAGGTAAGCACCAAGATTTAGGGCCAGGCATAGTGGGGTATCTAATCCCAGTTTGGGCCCTGGCTTTGGCGGAGTTCAATTAATCGTTGTTCTAAGATCTTCTTTGATGGGGAGGCCTTATTGGCATCTTGGGCTTGTGACAGCTCAGTTGCTTTTTAATCTCAGCTACTTGGATAACACGTGACCACTTTTAGGTCGTTATAAGGTTAATTTGGGTCTCCTGTATGACCGTGGTGGTTGGCACAGGATTTACCAACCCTGATTTGCTACGGCTAAGTCAAGTTTACACTCATTGTTTAATATTAACTACTGCTGAGTACCCTCAGAGGTCAGGAGCAGCTGGAGACCCTGAGATACAACCTCCTCCTGCCCCTGTGCAGCCACTCTCCCATCAACCCCACACATCCTGCACTGCCAGAGCAGCTCCTCTGCTCCCTGAGCATCCCAGGAGTGCCTGGCTGTGGGAGCCCTCACCTGACTGGAAGGAAATCTCGCTCATCATCATCCAGGTGTCAGCGAAGTAGAAGCGGCACAGGATGGCCTTGCCCACGCGCTGCTGCAGGGGCACGGTGACAAACCTGGCACTGGGGTTTTTGTCATCCAGCACCGTGGCCACCCCCACGGGCTCGGGCTCCCAGTCTGCGATCAGCCTGGGCTTGAACAGACACTCCACCCTCTGGAAGATCTTCACCCCCTTGGAGAACATGTTGTTGCAGTGCACCTGGGAAGAGGAGAAGGGATTCATCAGAGAGGAGATTTACTGGCACCTAATCAAGCCCCAGGGGTGTTCCACTCATGAAAATTTTCCATTCCCAGTATCTCCCATATGAATGCAGAATGAGTGACTTCTTCCAGTGTGCAATGAGCACTCTGGGCAAAAAAGCTGTTCTGAAACAGCTCTGAATTTTACCTGCAAAAGCCACATTAATGGCCAGATTCTGGCAGGCTCTTCAAAAGACCCATATAAAAATCAATCAAGCAGACCTTTGATTGATTAATCAATGGTCAACTTTAGATTAGTACAATTAATCAATTTGGGGTACCCAATCACCCCTTAATCAAGGGTTACCCAAAGATGATTAATCATACTAATCTAAAGTCTTGCAGACCAATTCTCTTTGAACATTTAACCTAAGAAGGGAAAGAAAAAACACACCTAAACTCTTAGTGTTAAAAATGTTGGTATTATTTGAATTGCTTGGCATAAGCAGCTGGAATTGTTAGGCCACAAGCTGAACTTTATTTGAACTACATGGGTCTGTTCTGCAAGTCAAAAGATGGATTGGAATGAGCCCTGGAGCTAATAATCTGATCATTAATAATAGTAAAGATGGATTGCAGTGAAACTTGCATGTAACAATCTGATCATTAATAATAGTTAAAATAACAAAGCTGCAGCTTAAATATTACTCAAATACCAATAGCTGGTGGGGGGACAGCCCACAGATCCTGGTCTGTGAACTGGAACAAGCATGTTAAAAAAATGAACTACTGAACCCACCAATTGCCCCACAGAAACCAGTCTCAGAGGCCAGTGTGGAAACAATGGCACAGCAGCCATTGATAATGAAACAAAGAGCAAGGAGAATCCAGACCCTGATACTGCTCTTGGATTCTTCTTCTGTCCCTCCTGGCATGAGGGGTCCCAAGGATTTCTTTGTCCTTGGTCCCTCTTTTGAGGGACCAGCTCAAGCTATGACATATCACAATTATCTCTGCCATTAGATGAGAATTGTGTCCCAAATTTCATTGCAATAAGAAACTTTTAGCAGCTGCAGCCTAAGCTAATTCCTTCCAAAAGCCACAAACCAGGACAAACCCAAGCAGATACACCCCTGCTCTGGTTGCACACCTTGAAGACAACTAAGGGTCTGAATTTTAGGGAAATCATCATCTATCCCATTCTCCTGGTGGCTCAGCACCAGGTTGAGTCTGTTATGCCCAGAATCTGCAGTTCTGTTAAGCTCAGGACCACAATATCTCAGCACTGTGGCCACTGACCAGCAACCAGAAGAACTAAGGTGACTCAAAGCCTTCAGTATCCCTCAGCCTGCTCCATTCCCAGAGCCACAGTGGTCCAACCCCTCCCAGAGACCCCAGGAATGATTTCCTGGTGACTGTGGAGTATTTGCCACGGTTCCCAAATCCCCTACAGCCCTGAACCCTATTAATTGCTTGGCCTCTGCAAGGTCCTGCAGTGAAGCACTAATGAGGACAACAGGCCTGATGAGCAGCAAAAAGACAAAAGGAGGCTATTTGCATATAATTAAAACCAGATGAAGCTTAGACAACATTATTCAATAAGGAGAAACAGTCATTCATAAGCAGGCAGGAAAGCTTGATGCCTGGAATATACAATTTGTGCCACATTTGGACAGGAGTTGGATCTGTTTCCATCCTGGACTGATACAGAGACATTTTCTATTGCAAACATCTCCTACTAAAGTCCAATTTTACAGCCTGCAAGCCTATGCAATGCAGTTGCAATGTTACTAATATTTATTTTTAATAGTTTCTTGAATACTGGGAAAGCTCAGAGGACTGGGATAAAGCTATCAGATAAGAACATACAAAAATTATCCACAGACCACTTGGCATATACAAAAGAAACGCAAAGCTGAAGAAGGCAACATTCAATAAATAATGAAGATTAATTTATGCTAATCGGAACAGCTTTTTAATTAGATGCCAGATGAAGTAGCTGCTCTTATGATCTGATGTGTTTGGTTTATCAGGATGGTTGTGTTTATGAGACAGATTTTTGGAAGGCATCTGTCCCCAGTTAGCATGGTGTGGGCTTCTGTATTATATTAATTTGATTAAACATTATCAACTAGTAAGTCTTACAAATTTTAAGGCAGAAATTCTTCTCTGTTTTTCTAAGAGGAATGCATTCCTAAATCAAAATTATTTGCTGCTTTTTTCAATGACCTGAGGGAGACAGCAGAATCACCAGCACTAAAATAAATTAAATAAGAGGGAGGGAGGGAGTTTCCTAAAATAATCTCAAGGACTGACTCATGTCAGGGTAGTGAACTCAGGGACAAAATCTAAGTGATGGTTTCCACACTGGACTTTTATCCTGGACACTAATAACTTGGAACTGATTTTTAGCATGATCCCAAAGCCTTAATGACCACTGGCTCCCTCTCTCTTGGCTTGGAGGATTAATATCATCACAAGATTCACAAACAAAGAGGAATCGTCCAAGGGCAGGAAATTGGTACCATTCTTTTATGCAATTTGATGGAAAGCCTGCATCCAGATCCAGATTCTGTACCTCAAAAAGAGTAATCAGCAAAGAAAGAAAGGATTGGCTGGCTGCTCCAAAAATGACCCTTGGTCTCACCAGGAAGGCATTGAGAAATCTGCCAACTTAGTTTACTGAAGCAAAGATTAAAAGAGTGGTTTAATCATGGTTTAGAAGCAGAAGGTTCCTGAGAAAGCAGGACTCTTTTTTTTGCCAGCAAAAGCAGGCAAACAGCCAAGGGTTGCAAGTTAAAAATAGACAAAATAAAACCAGAGTAAGTAACCACCAAAACAATTTACTTAAGGATGTGGTGGGTTCTCCTTCATTTGAAATCTCTACAAGAAAAGCCACCAATCCTTTTTAAAAGATCCTGCTGTTTACTACAGACTCAAAGTTCAACTCGTGCTTTTCCTGCATGTTTAAATAATTTCCCACAGCACAAGCACAGGCTGAGGCATCCAGAGAAATGTTTGGTGAAAATGGAAGCAAAGCCACGTTCCCTTACCTCAAGGGTCAGTAAATCCTACATCCTAAATCCATCTCAGAAACTGCTTCAGGTGTCTGCTTTTTATTCCTTCAAGCCAAATACTGGGAGGAGGAGAATCTGAGCTCTGAAGACTCAAGTGCAAACCTGCTTCACCTGTCTACACTGGAAAACCTGGGATATGTCCTGCTCAGATTCTGCATTCAGGAGGACACAGGGAAGATGTCTCAAGGCCTGGTTGGATGGGGCTTGGAGCAACCTGGTCTAGGGAAAGGTGTCCCTGCCTGTGGAAGAGGGTGGAGCTTCAAAGTCCTCTTCTGCTTTGGGAAGAGTTCTCAAGGCCTGGTTGGATGGGGCTTGGAGCAACCTGGTCTAGGGGAAGGTGTCCCTGCCTGTGGAAGAGGGTGGAGCTTCAAAGTCCCTTCCAACCCATTCAATGCTCCAAAGGGGCAAGCTGGGAGCCCCCAGAGCCAGAGCCTGTCCCCCGGAGAGGGAGCAGGCTGAGTTACCTTCATGGAGGTGAAGTTCCTTGGGCGGTCAAACTGGAACTCCATCTGCACGGCGCCCGTGCTGAAGCTCTCGTTCCTCCAGCCCACATAGTCATAGCCCGGCCACACGCGGTACTGGTGGCTCTGGGTGAAGTCATCCAGCCCCAGCACTCCATCTGTGAGCTGGCCCAGCCCTCCATACAGGTGCCTGGCCAGGGAGAACCAACAATCAGACAGAGCTCCAGTGGGAAACCACATGCATCTTTCAATTGGTACCAGCAAAACCTCCATTTTCCTGCTCTTGACCCATCCTGGGCAAGAACTTGCTCACTGCTCTCATGCAGCACCACCTGGATGTTGTTTGGGCTGGGATTTTAGCATCATTCCCAGCTTGGGAAAAGACACAAGTTTTTGCACTGCTGTGAAGGACCACCAGCAAAGCTGAGCTACAGGTAGAGCCTCGGAGAACAAAAACAGATCCTGTGGAAAATGACAGTGTGTGTTCTGCCAGCAGAGCTGGAGCTGCAGCATCTCACCAGGCACGGCAGGAACGCTGCTCCATCCTCTGCTGGAGGAACCTGTGGGGAACATCCTGCAGGCAGGCACAGAAAGGCAGCAAAGTGGGAAGTGAGGCCATGGGCAGCTCGTGAGCCACAGCCAGGCCTGCCCAGGATCATTTCTGGCATTGTTCCTAAGGGAAGAGCGTTACTGGCTCCTTCCAAGGCTGAATGGACTCTTTGCCAGGACCCTGCCTCACCCCAGTCCTATGTGAGGGTGCAGAGCCCCTCACAGAGTTTCCCAGCCCTGTTGCAGAGTAGAAGATGCCAGTGTGGCACAATTCTGAGCCCTCTGCAAGTCCTTGGCTCTGAAAGTCCACCCCAGGTGAGCCCTCCTGTCAATGCCTTGGAACTGCAAGGCAGGATTAACAGCTGGAAGAGGCAGATTCCTACCAGTCAGGCACATGAACTAGAGGTTAAGTAGTTTCAAAGAGTCCTGGCTTAGCAGGTTGGGGTTTGTGCTTACATCTGCAGCTCCCTGACAGTCCCAGGGACCAGCTGTCCAGCAGGCCAGGTTCCTAACTTAGTGTTGAACATGCAACACCTATTCTGTACATAACAACCTTTTTTTTAAAACATCCAAGCTCTACTGTGTCAGCCCAGCTTGAAACCAACAGATTATTTATATATCAAGACATTGTTATGCAGCATTTTCCAACGTCCTACAAGCATGAAGAAGGGTTTGGTGCTGCCATAAGGTATGAAAATCATAAAGAAAGGCTTCATAAAATCAAACCTGTTCTCCTTGTCAGGCTAGCCCTTTGTAAGTCCCTGTGTGAAAGCAGTCTTAGTGAGAGCAGTTCATCAGCATAACAATTTATTCCTGGGTGGAAAACAACTTATACCTGTATAAACTGTTTTATACTGTTTTAGATAGTTGGTTTTTTTTCTATCTCTCACAAAGGACTTTTCCTGCATGTACACACCAAGGGTTTGAGTGATCAATTAATACAGAATAACAACTTGTTAAAAACCAATAAAGTGATTGGCAAGAAAGCCCCTGACCAATGGGAGTGACACACGAGGTCTGTAAAACTCTATAAAAAGGAGTTCTGTGAATAAAGAATGGGCTTTTTCCACCATGAAAAAATGGAGTCCTGTGTGATTTATTCCAATACTTGGGCTACAAGGTTCCAGTGACAGGGTGAGTAGGAACAGTGACAGAGAGAGAACAGGACAGCTTCTCCCACCTGCGTTCCTGGTAGCCATCGTAGGTCGAGTCATTCAGATAAACGATGGGGAAGCCAGGAGCTGCTATTGTCCCTCCTTCAGGGATGCTGTAGGATGCCAAACCATCTGAAAAAGAAGGCCATGCTCCTCAGAAATACAGCAGCAGCAGCCTCCTGTCACCTGTGTCCATGAGACATTTCTGCATGTGACACAGACCCACAGCAGCAGTTCCAGGGTCCCCTCTGCACACCTGGGGGGGCAGGGGAGCCCCAGGCAGGGCTGGGGGGTATTGTAAATCAAAGGCGGCTCTGATGAAGGGGAGAGAATGATGAGGAGGACTCCATGGATATCAGAAGGCTAATTAATCACTTTATTATACTATACTATACGCATTTAACCTAAACTGAATCTGCCAAGCACTCACTCTGCACACACCTGCTCACACTGCACTGAATCTCATGACTGTCACCCAACAGTCCCAACACACACACACACACACCTGGCCCTGACAGGCCAAGGAAACAAAACACCACCACTTTGGATAAACAATCTCCATGTTGCATTCTACTCCGGCACAACACAGGCACAGCAAGCGATAAGAACCGCGTTTTCCCTTTCTCCGAGGTTCAGAGCACATGAACCTCAGAAATCCTGGGGAAGAACTGCACCTTGCTGTTCTCTGTGGAGAGAAAGGCGGCAGCAGGGAGGGCCTCACCGTGCCACACGCAGCCGTAGAGCTCCACCCTCATGCACACAGTCATGGGCGCCTTGGTGACGGGGATGAGGCGCACGAAGCGCGCGATGATGGGCGGCCGCAGGTCCTTGAGCACCACGTCGTAGGTGTCAGTGTTCCCTTCGATCACCTGTGGGACACAGAGCCTGAGCTGCAACACCTCTGCTGGAACCCACCCCTCTGGCTGCCCTCTCAGGGGGCTCAGAGACCTTGGCACAGAGCCAAAGACACCCCTGCCTTTGGTTTTAACCCATGGAGAAAATCACCAACTTTATGTGAAGATTTACAAGCCACGAGAATTTAAGTACAATGATAGCTTGTTGTGGGGTGTTATTATGGTTTGACGCTGGCACAATGCCAGTGCCCCCATGAAAATACGTTCTCCCTGGTGTCTGCTGTGAGATGTGACCAGGAATAGAGCAAAACAGGCTCCAACTTAGGAATACAGAAGAGAAAACTTTATTAACCAACAACTATATGAAAAAAGAAACACACAGAAAGAATGAAAACCTTCCAAAACCATTCCTTCTCCCCCCACCAAATTTCCAATACACCTGAGGGACCTCAGATCACCAACTCTCAGTCCATCACCACCCTTTAGATAATCAATTCTCAGTTCATCAAGGAGTGAGGAGTCCCTCTTGTGCCATAGGCTTCCCCTGGAAACACAGTTGAGACCTCTCCACTTTGCCTGCAGCTGGTGCATGGTAGGGGATATGGTACACCCACTCGATGCCATGCTCCCTAGCCCAGGTGTTGATAAGGCTGTTCTTGAAATGAGTCCCATTGTCTGACTCGATCCTCTCAGGGGTACCATGTCTCCACAGCATCCCAAAAACTCACTTCCTCTCAAACCACGACACTCAGGATTCTCCCTGTAGATTTCTTCCCCAGGTGTGTCAGTCACCTCTCCTTTCCCCACCCTAACCCCTGCTGAGTGCCTTCTGTCAACCCTGGCATTCCAGAAGGGCGTCAAGTGATTGGCAGAATTCAAAAGATGCCCTCCACCCCTGGAGGGACATTGGGCCATCCAGGTGTCCTCTGTCCCTTGAACTTCCCCCCCTGGTTGGTGGTCCCCCTGCCCCTTCCCTGCCCCTCTCCCAGGGGTTAAAAGGAACAGCAACCACAGGACAGGGAGTTCTGTTGGAGCTGGTGCTGCATTCAGAGGTTTGTGGGCCAGAATAAAGCTCTGGATCCAAACCCTCCATCAGAACTGACTCCTTTCCTTCACCAGCGCCTCAAAGTTTCTCCACAGAGGGAAACCAGAGCTCCTGCATGCTCGTCCCCAAGTGCCCAGCTGCAGCATCCAGCTAGCCAAAGGTGTGTCTGAGGTGAAAACACCACAGTGCCACTTTTTGGTCAAGCAGCAAGGGCCAGACAAGCTCAGACACATCCTGTCTGGCTATATTGGTAATTATTCCAATAATCGTTTGTCACAGGATGGAAAAGTAGAATTTTGGGGTTTTTAGAATGGGGGTTCAGAAGCCAAGATAGAGGGATTTGGGAGTGCCTTGACCTTCCTCTTTCTTCTTCTTGTCCTCCATCTTCTGTGTGATGGTGGCACTTTTGGATTGGTGTCGAGTAGAAACACACTAAATTGGTGATAGGTATTGGAAAATTATTGTAAATAAAGTACAAGTAGTTCTTAGTATAAAAAACTAACACTGCCCCGAAGGTGGTCAGTGTGCCATGGACTGACTTGCTAGACAGACCTCAGCAGGTCAAAAAAAGAATATTTATTTTATTATGTTTATTTTCTGTATAGATAACAGAAAATAAACAACCTTGAAAACCACAGCCGAGGAATCCTGACTCCTTCTTCGATTGTGGGGCTGGGAAAAAGAGACTTTCCAACACCTCAGGGTCATCTCAACACCAGAGACTTTGAAACCTCTCCCTTTTTATTATTGAAGGGATGGCTCCACAGTCAAGCTAATAATGATTTACTGCTCAGATAAACTTGAGCCCCAGAGGCTGTGAGACTTACAAGAGCAAGCAATTGGCCATAGCTCAAAGCAGTCACAAGTTCTTCATTACAAGACAATATGTAACTTTCTAATCCAATGGACAGCTGCCACAAAGCTTATTTTGTTTTTCTAACCTATCACCTTTACTTACTTCTTCTACTGCACTGTGGATACTTTTATCCAGTGGGCTATTATCACATGTACACGGATATGCTTCTATTATAACATCTAAATTCTTAGCTTACTCTATACAGTTATTACACCCCTACATTTATAAACCCTTCACCATCTTATCAATAGTTTCCTACATTATAAACCCTTCACCATCTTATCAATACAGTTGCCTACATTATAAACCCTTCACCATCTTATCAATAGTTTCTCACTTACTTCAGGCATATTCTTACTTTGTAGTCATAATTATAAAAAAGTAAGTTTCTGATTTTTCTACTTAATGTCTGTGTACTTTATTTTTACATCAATCCAAGCTTATTCCAAGGCTGCAGATCAAACCCTTCAGTGCCTGTGGAAGTTTCCATCTTTCCATTTCCCACACTCCCTGTTGTGGTGTTGGGCTGCAGTGTGGTGCTCCTGGGCTCCCTTGTTTGGGACTGGGGAGTGCCCAGGTGGGATCTGCATGGGGGAGCTGCTGCTGCTGCTGCTCCTGTGGGGTGTGAGGGGTGCTGCCATTTCACCTCCTGCCCACTGCAATGGCAGCACCGAGGGAGAAGAGGGAGGCAGCTGGGGGTGAAGGTGCGAGCGGATGATGCAGGGAGTTCTGGTTACTGCATGAAACCCCTTCCTCCAAGGGATCCATGCATTCCAGCAGCAGGAGCAGAGCTTGCCCTCATCCCCTGGTGGAGGGTCCTGATGTCCTTTCTGCACAAGCCAACGCAATTCCAGAGGTGCTGCAGTGTTTGGTGCTGCACAGGAGGCATCTTGGCCTGAGGTGTTCAGCATCACCTCACCCACCCCATGCTGCAGTGCAGGGACAGGCAGGGACCTTCACCCTTCCCCTCGGTGCCACCATTGTCCTGGGAACTCTCCACTGTTTATTTTGACTTCCCCTCCCATCCCACAAACAGCTTTTGTAACACACACCAAAATGTGAGGGATGGGCAATATAATGGTAATGGCTAACAGCTGATCAGAGGTCTGGGTGAGCAAATAACTCATTAACAAGATAAAAGCTGTTACCAAATACTGCACTGCAGACTCTGCTGGGAATTCCAAAGCACCCTCAGTGCAAGGAAACGCCACACCCAGTACCTCTCTAGTCTGGCTTAGGTCTTCAGGCTCCACAAGGCAGCCTGAGGCAGAGTGACCAGGTCAGAGGAGCTGCAGGTGAGAGTCCCAGGGGAAGTTTAACAAAGGTTATGAACACAGCCCCAGCTCTGTGCTCAGGTCTGGAGACAGCATGAGAACTGTGGTGAGCAGGGAAGCCCCTGTGTGTGGGCTCAGCACATTTTCTACTCTCTAAACTCCTTCCTCTTCAACATCCACACACCAAACACTCTCACTCTGGCAGTGGGGGGTTTTCTGCTGTTTTGTGTTACTGCATTTGTATTTTAATTTTCCTAGTACAGAACTGTTATTCCTATTCCCATATCTTTGCCTGAGAGCTCCTTAATCTCAAAATTATAACAATTCCGAGGGAGGGGGTTTACATTTTCCATTTCAGGGGAGGCTCCTGCCTTCCTTAGCAGACACCTGGCTTTTCAATCCCGACAATTACCAGGATGAGGAGGATGTGCCCGGCTGCCCTGGCTCACTCACCCTCCCTCCCTGGCGGTTCCTCCAGGAGATCCAGCGCTCCCCGTTCCGGCTGTAGTCGATGCGGTACGCGCGCGCAAACTCCTTGCCCGTGGCGCGCGCGTGCCGGCCCTGGGTGCCCACCAGGGTGATGAAGAACAGCTTGTGCAGGTCAATCTGCAGGAACTGCACATCTTCAGGCTCCAGCAAACCAGCTGGGCACCACGCTCCATCGCCCTCTTCCCTCTGTAACCTGAGGGGAAAATAACACACGTTAAAAAAAGTCAGATTTCTGATTATTAATTGAGAGGACAGGTGGAACTTTGAGGATTGGGAGGAAGCAACAAAACCAGCAATGGCTACCAAATACTTCTGCCCTTTGGGATGACGGTCAGCTGAGATTCAAATCCTACAGGTTTGCCCTATACAGAACAGCTCCTCAGCCCCAGACACCTTTCATTTACTACTTGGAGTAATTTTTCCCCCAGACATGGAAATTCCACACTGATCAGAAACAACCCTGCTGCCCAGTAGGGAGCTGCTGGCTGCTCTGTAACACCTTGCTGCTCAAGTGCATCCTCACTGCTCCTAAACCCCACACAGTAAGACCTGAACTTCAGCTTGACCACCTCCTGCAGCTCTACAAAGCTCAAAGATGAGCCATCTTAAAAATACATTTTAGCAAGCAAAGATCTGTTTGGAATTATTCTGGGTCATTTCAATGCTTATTTCACATTTCCTGCAGTCACCAGAGCTGCTGGTGTAGGATGCTGCTAGGAGAGCAGCTCCTAAACTGAACATTGTGAGAGCTGTAGTTGTGACAAATTTATCTCCACACCAAAAATGTGTGGGTTTTTTAGCACAGGGATTTCTTAGCCAACAGCAAGGCCCTGAAGTGCTCTTGGCTTTCAGACAGCGACCCCATCTCCAACTGATGGGATCAGGGGAAGGTGGTACCCAGGAGGAGACACTGAAGGCCAAGGCTCAGGCCAGAGAAGATTTTAACCTCTGGCTGGTCAGCTGTTTGTGCAGGACTTTCTTACACTGGAATAACAAGTAAAGCTCTAAAAAAGGCAGGAAGGGCAACTGAAGTGACAGGGACTGACATCTGCATGGGACAGCTCTGACCTCTCACCACATGAGGTCAGCTTCATGCCTTCACCCTGTGGACATCCAGCAAGGAGAGGATGGTAACAGATGGCAACTGATGCCCCAAGTGTTTGCAGCACTGGACATAAGCCACACTCAGAGGAAAAATCTCCCAGACCCACAGGCCTGCTCAAACACTATTAAAAACACAGCACACAGCATCACTGCTCTATCACAGACTAAGGAAAAATAGTATTTGAGCACTAGGAGAACTTTATGATTTTGGAGTGCCTGAATTCATCAAAAAAATATAAGTATCAAAATCAACCTGAAATTTCTGTCTGACTTGCACCAATGATGTAGGAATGTTTCATATCACCAGTACAAACCATTTCAAGGAAACCCACTTTTACAATTCTTTTATGAAACATCAGTTAACAGCTTTGAGAGAAATAAAAGGACAAAAAAAAAAGCAAAGCAAAGCTTATGATAAAAACTGTAGGCCTCCTTGACAGTGAAGAAAATAATTTAGCTGCTTACTTAACAATTCCTTAAATCTGCATTTCCAAGGTTTTTGAGGCAGAGTGAGTGCAGCCCATTTCCTCAATAGGATGCTGTTGAAAAGTTCATCCTTGTAAAGGATTTCCTATGATTTAGTTTAAAGCTCTCTATGAGAATCCCAGGGGCCCTGTCCCTGGCTGACCTGTAAGTCACAAATCCTTTGGAGATTTATTCACAGAGTGACTGAAAGATGGGCTCAGAGGCAAGCGCTGAGCCTGCAGTCCCAGCCCCTGCCCACAGCAGGGCAGCTCCTGTGCTCCTCAAGGCCTGGTACAGCCAGGTGCCCAAACACTGAGACATCACCACCTCTCTGAGTCCCCCTGCCAACACTTCATCCTCATGGAGAAGGATTTTTTTCCCTTAATATTTAACCAGAATTTCCTGTATCACAGCTGTGACCATTGCCACAGCCTCCTGGCCTTTCACTGTGCACTACCCAGATTGAATACAAAAAGCAAAAAAGGTTTTAAGGGTGGGGGATCTTCTTCCTCAACAACCACATCTTGGGTGTCTAGGGGGAAAAAAGTGTAAGAATGTGCTCTTTGTTGACAGAGTGACAAAACTGTCTTTTGTAAAAGGAAAAAAAGCTCAAAAGTTTTTCTCTTTAATTAGCAAAAAAGACACCTCATAGGACTTAAAGGACTTCACTTTTAGCTTCAGGAGCTAAAAGTTTTGCCTGAGCAATTTACTAGGAAAAAAAAAGAGAACAATAAAACTAATTACTTTTGTGACATGTTTTACTAGGAGCAAAAAAAACCTAGCTCAAGTTTTGTTATTCCGCCTTTTATTAAAACCTTTCTGTTTCAAACACTCCCACAAAAGCCATCCTGCTAATCTGAATGCCTTCTGAAAGCTGAGCTATCTTAAGTGTTTCTCTAAAAGTCTCTAAGACCTGGCTTTGCAAAAAATGAGGGCGAGAGGTGAACCCATAGCATACTAAGCCCTAAAAGTTTTGTCTGAGCAATTTACTAGGAAAAAAAAAGAGAACAATAAAACTAATTACTTTTGTGACATGTTTTACTAGGAGCAAAAAACCTCTTGCACCTAGCTCAGTTTTTCTCTGTAAAGAGTTTTGTTATTCCGCCTTTTATTAAAACCTTTCTGTTTCAAACACTCCCACAAAAGCCATCCTGCTAATCTGATGCCTTCTGAAGTAGCTGAGCTATCTTAAGTGTGATACAGATCTCTAAAAGTCTCTAAGACCTGGCTCAAGGAGACCCTTGCATGAAAAAAGGATGAAATGAGGAGCGAGAGGTGAACCCACCGTGCATACTGGGGCCCTGTGGAGTCGTACCACTGGCTGGAAGCTGTGATGTCCTCGTCCCTGATGGTGCCCTCGTGCATCCCCAGGGGGTAACGACAGATGGCTGCAAAGGGCAACACGGGCAAGCAAACAGCAAAGGTCAGCACTCATCCCGTTTAAAATCACTAGGCAGGTTTAATTAAAAGGCTATCACATCCAGAGAATAAACATGGTAATGCTAAAATGCAAAAGAATGCAAAAAAAAAAGGATTAAATACATCATAATTATCACAAACTGAAATCATGAAACAGTATCATTCAGAGCCCAGGCAAAGCAAAAACTTTACAAATAAATTATTTTAAGAGCATGAAATCCCAAATTATATTATTGTTAATGTAGAATGGGCCCATTTTACAATGGGAAATTATTCATCAATAATGATGTGACATAAAAAGGAAGCTTTTGTCCAAGATTCTTCTTCCCCTGGAACAAAGTGGATGCTTGACTTGTGCTCAAATGGGAACAGTTATGACCTTCAGCAGTTCAGATACATGGGAGAAGTTAAACATCTATTAGAGATGACAAGTCATGGAAATGTCTGCTCTGTCCTGCCACTGCAGGCTGCAGTTCCCTCTGACCCTGAGCCCCTGTCCATCCATCCTGCCTCATCCCAGCCTGCTCCTGCCTCGGCTGGAGCCAGCATTTCACCCAACTTGGGAATGCTCTCCAGCACAGACACACCTGGCTCAGGCCATGCATCTCCACAGCTCCCACACCAGAACCCTGCAGATGCAGCTGACAAATCCCAGCTGGCCTCGAGGCTCTCTCTCCTGACAGCCTTTAAACACGTCCTGGAGTATCAGAGGTGTTTGGGCAAACTCTAAATCTGAATGTATTCCCTGCCAGCCACAGGAGCAGTTCTGGCTGCCCTGGGTGTCCTCCTGCCTTCCCAAAATCCCAGATGGGCTGGGTTGGAAGGGACCCTGGAGATGATCTCCTGCCACCCTCGTACCAAACCTGGACACAGCTCAACAGGGGTCCTCTGGGTCCCTTCCAAATCAGGAGATTCTGGCATTCCATGAAATCCATTCAGCAGGCTCAGAAGCTACCAGGCAAGACAGAGGGATGAAAACCCGAATGCTGTTATCACTACACAGAATAAAGCACCTCAGGCTGAATCGCTGCCTGACAGATCTGATGCAGAAATGTTTGCAAACAGAGGGTGGGGCTTCAACAGGGTTTGCCTGCAGCTGTTAGGCACTGGATCAGTGAATGTGTGATGTGCTAAGCACTCCTAAATCACTGGGTAAAGGAGATGGCTGGTGCGGTGACAACATTCACTAATGATACCAGGTTATTTAATATTTTAAATATTCAATATTTTTTAAAGTCAATATTTAAATAGTAATAAACATTAAAATAAATTTAATATTTCATATTGTTAAATATTAAATATATTTAATTAGTATATTTTAATGCTTTTATATTAATTTAATATTTTTTAAATAGTGGGAATACCGATAAAACAAACTAGAATTAGCATTACAGCACTGCCTGTATTCATGGTCAGATGCCAGGCAGATAAGGAATAGAGCTCTTGCTCCTCCCTTTCATCATCAAAAGGCAGAGAAGGCACCCCAGATGATGAAGGAAAGACCTGCAGCCTCATCTTTACAAAAGGGATCACTGAAATATGACAAAGATAAATTATATTGAACAATAGATATCCTTGCTGTCTCAGAACAGAGCAGCCAGAGGGATGGGGGGCCCTGGTAGCACCCACGGGGTGACAGCAGCTTCCCCTCAGGTGAACTCAGTGTGGGGTCTCTCTCCCTGGGCTCAATCAACCAGGCAGCAGCAGAGAGGTCTCTATCCGACACCGTGGATGGCACCTGGACAAACCAACATTCAGCATGGGTTGGTCAGGGGGCCAGAATTCCCTGGAGGAAATTGGTGTCTGCTGGGATCCAGACCAATGGTGCCTACTGAAAGCCAGCCAGGAGCCCCAGGCACAGCTCCCACCCTGCACAACCAGGTTATCTGGGGAGCCAAACCAGCCCTGGCTGTCTTCATCCCACTGTCCCAGCACACCCTCATCTGCTGCTGAGCTGTGGGTAAATGCACGGAGATGTTCCAAAAGGGTGGGGTCAGCACCTGAGAGCAGAAAGTGCTTTTTGTGCTGCTGCAGCAGCAGTCCTGTGTGCTCACGCCTTATTTAAAGGTCAGACACACACTGGCCAGCAGTGAGCTGCTTGGGAAGGACTCTGGGGGACTGAGTCTTTGTGCAAGCCTGCACAAAACCCATTTGTTCACAACCCCAGGGCTGGCAGCAGAACCCAGAGTGTCCTTGGCATTGAGGGATGCACACTGAGCGTGGCCACAGCTCTCACCAACAGCAGCAGCATGAGGCTCTCACCAAATGCACCTATTTTGAGCAAAACCATCCTTGGGTTCTGTTCAGGTGGCACCAGGACCCTTCACTGGGCACTCAGGAGATCCTGGGGCTCAGAGAGGTGGCCCAGCCTGTCTGTCAGTGAAGCAAGACAAGAGGACTCACCTGCTGCACAGGTCTGAAATCAGCCCCAAAGCAGCCCCTGTGGGTTATAAGGCAATGAGGACATGCTTCAGGCTGCTCCTGGAGCACACCATGAGGGCAGGATAAGCCATGGAGCCTGTGGCATCAGAGCCACCAGCTGGGCCCAGGGGCTGGAATCTGTCTGGGAAGAGCAGGGCCAGCCCCAGGCAGAGGCACCAGAGCAGCTGGGGGAGCTGAGGAAGCAAAGCTGCCTGAGGATGTCACAGGAGGTGTGGGGGCTATTTCTGGATGGAAGATTCCTGCAGCAACCACAGAGCTGTGCTCAGAGCCCAGCCACCTCCCTGGAGCTGCTGTGGAAGAGCTGCTCCTGCACCAGCCACTATCAAAAGGAACCTGCACAGGGCTGGCCCTGCTGCCTTCCCTCTCCTCGGTGAGGTTTGACACCAGGAGCAGATGGCAGCCCCAGTCCCAGGCTGGGGGTGTGTGTGTGGTGCAGGGAATGCTGTGCAACAGGGAGCACAGGAATGCTGCTGAGCTCCCACACAACCCTCACTTCACTTCTGGCTGCTTGCAGCACAACCTCAAACCTCTGCAAACATCCACAGGCCAGAGCAGGGTCAGAGCCAGCCACAAAGGGCTCCAGACAAACAGAGCCAGCCCAGGCCCTGAGGGCAGCACTGCTGCCTCACCACACCTTCAGCCAAGCTGGAAAAGGATTAAACTCATTTGTTTCACAGACTGTCTCCAGCGTAAAACACCTCATTACGGGAATTTTTGCAACACATTGCATTATCTTACTCATCTCCATCATGACTGTATCCTGCCAAGTGCTGTAGGATAAGAGGTGCTGCCCTCCACAGGGACTCAGGCTCATATCCCTGTCTCCACCCTATCTTTGTGCCAGGCAAGGTTTACATCTGTCCTTCCACACTTGTCTCTCCAGAATGCCCCTTGCTGGCTGCACAGCTGGGGCTGATGCTTTGCTAACGGGAAATTTGTTTTCCACAGCGAGCACAGAACCTCTGAGCCACTCTGGAGCGAGGTTTGCTCTGCAGGCCACACAGCCAAAGGGCTGGAGGGAAATTCAGAGCCCAAGACAGGCCTGGGTGGGCAGAGAAAGGAGGATGTCCATGTGCATGGGCCTTCCTGGGACTGGCAGGAATATCTCAGTCCAGAGAACATTTGGGAACTGCATCAGTGATTATCTCTACATGCAGCCCTCACACTCAATCCCCAGGAGAGGCAAAGAAAGGAGAGAAGGAGCACACAGGAGGTGGGAGAGGAGCCCTCTCCCAGCCTGGCAGCTCCTACCAGGGTTGACTTCGGCGCCAGAGGGCTCAGACAGGGAGGCCAGCAGCAGCATGCAGAAGATCATGGTAGCAACTGGAGGTGCTGCACAGGGTCAGACGAGTCCTTCAAAGGCAGCAGCTGCCATCTACATCTCTGAAAGACAAAGCAAAGAGAGAGGATGAGTCCTCCAGAGACAGGACTGCTCTGTGTCACTGCCTCGTGATGGGCTGGGCAATCTTCCCTGCCTTCAAGAGTGTCTTTGACCTCAGCCCTGCTCTGCTCATCACCGGATCAGAGGCTTAGAGAGGAACCAATGATCACTTGACCGTCCACACCACCCCTAAAGCTGCCAGTGCAATCCATCTGCCAAGCCCTGGGTGGATGGATGCACCCTTTGAACTGCAATTAAGTCCAGTGCAAAGCAATCTCTCCCTCAAAGTAATCTCTCCCTCACCAATACTTCACTTTCCTTACTAAATTAACAAATAGTGAAACTGCAGCTACAAATGAACCTGGGCAGTCCAACCAGGGTCTCCAAGCAGGCTTTATCCACCTAAGCCTTGGCACCAAGTAGCCCAGCAGGCACCTTGGAACCTGCCACACAAAGATCCAGAGCAGGGTGAAAATAATCCCTCCCTGCACGTCCACACAGCTGCCAAAAGTGCATGTGCACTCACACAGGTGAGCACACTTCATTTCCTGTTTGGAAACAAGGAAACCAGCAAAGGCCTAAACATTGGCAATTTCATTGGAAAGCCATGGTAACACCTAAAGGAACAGGAGGTCAGATCAGCAGTTTTGTGAATTCCTTGGGATGCTTCATCCTTGGGAGGATAATTTTACAGAAGGCAGGTTAGAGGCTCTGTCTCATAATGGAATGCCAGGAGAAAAGAAAACAGAGCAAATCAATAAATGCAAAGTTGCCAGGACCCAAAGCTGTTTGCTCAAGAATCCTCGGAGTTTTAGTAAAAAGGCAACACTGAATGCTGGGATTTGTTAGTGAAGGAGGAGAGGCTATAAAAGGTTCCACCATTGTGGCAGTGCATGCATGCATGCAGGAGCATCAGATGCCATTAGCTCAGAGACTGGCAACAAAAGGCTCTTTTTTCCACCCAACATAATTAAACTGTACAAGTCACAGCCCTGAGCTGCCCTAGATACCCAAGGAACACAGCTCCTTAAACCCAAAGGTAAAGCCTTTGGCTTGGGAAATCCCCCAGCTGCAGATTGCTGGACACCCAGAAGCTAAATCGGGGTTGGAATCACTGGAGCTTGCCCTGTTTTTATTCTCTTTCCTAAGGATATGCTGCTGGCCATTGTCCCTGCTGGATTCCATCAGAAAAGATGGCTCTGAGCCTGAAAAACAACTGAGGGCCCTCTTGGGAAGGGAGCCAAACACGCAGGCAGGAGGGGGAGCTAATGCGGGGTGGCTGCACCCAGCCAGGCTGTAGGAGGCTTTGAATATATATATTATAAATGTAGGAGGCCTTAAATATATGTATTATATACCTGTACTATATTTGAATATCTTTACCCTGGCTGGTCCCAGTTATCCTTGATGGGCTGCAGCTGTGGCCAGTCAAGGTAACTGGGATAAAAGGGGAATGGGCTGGCCAGTTGGGGAGAGCCTTGGAGGAGCCCTGACTAAGGAAGATCCTGAGTTTGTGCTGTGAAGATCTGCCGCCCACAAGACAACAACAGAGAGGTACAGGACTTATGAAATATGTTAAATACAACACCAGGCAACCAAAAAACTCCTTAAAATCACCAGGTGCCTCCTGCCCCAGCCTCCTGCCGGCTCCCTGCACGAGCACCCTGGCCAGGGCTGGGAAGGGGCTGCGATCCCGTGAGCCTGCAAAGGCAAAGCACCAGCCCAGAGCTCAGCAGGAGGCTCTGGTGACCACAGAAGAGCCTTTGACCGAGCACTCTGCAGCTGTTTGTGCATGCCAGGCCATCCTTTCCTCCTGGAATGGAAGGAGGTGAATCAAAGTGAATCAAAGCATCCTCAGAAGAGGTCCAGGAACAAGCAGGAGGAGTGGATGGCATCTCCTACCATTCCTAAAGGGGAAGAAGCAAAGCCAATAATTGGGGCAATATCTGATGCTTGAAGAAATAAGGGGCTGGGAAGTGTGATTTCCAGTTTTCTGGCTCCAAAACAATGGTAGAGCATTTCTCTTTGCCTCAGTTGCAGAAGTCTTGCAGGAAAGCACTGGTTTGGCCCCCACCATCCCAGTTAGCAGCAAGAATTCTCCTCTCCCACAGAGAGGAGACTTTGTGTGCTCAACTGGAGGGAGACTTTGTAGAGAAGTTTTGGGGCAGTTTGAAGACAGGCTTGGTGGGTGTTAATTCATGCAGGTGAATTGCCAAGGTGTCCTGGGAGCTCCCAGAGCAGAGCCTGCAAAGGGAACTGCAGAATTCAGCACTGGGGGAGACAGTCCTGTGCTAGGACCTGAGAAAGGGACATGTCACCAACACCAAGGCTTTAACTTGAGCCATGTTCCTGCAGAAGGTGATGGGAACTCAGCAGAGACCCGAGGTGGTGCCCTGGCCATGACCCAGATCAGCTGCACCACAGGGGTGAAGTCTGGCACAGATCCTTCCTGTGGGTGCCCAAGCTGAACCAGCCACTTGTTGGATTAAGGGTTTTTTTGGCCTAGAGATGTGGCAACTGAGAGGTGTTTTAAAAGCTTTTATTCTATTTTTAGTCTCATGTGAAGGGTGATACAATACAGATGTTATAAGTCACGCTATAACAATCAGAAGTTAATTATTTTGTAATTATAATATATTATAAACATTTCTTAACCTATCAGTTTTAATCACACTATGCTATAAATACCTTAAAACCAATCATCTAAAATTACCCCTACTAGTGAGTCCTACTACAATACATCTTTCATAATCCTATTTCTCTAAAGTATCTAGTCTTATTTACAAAACCACCCTTTGAAACTTGTTTCTAGTTCCATTTCTCTCTCAACAGTATGTCTTATTCTATAGCATTTTTATATTAATATTTCTTATCTCAAAGTCTACATACAAATACATACTATGCAAACTTTCTCTCAGGTTTTAAGAATTTTCTACAAATTCAGTTCCCACAGCCACTGACCAGAGCTTGTTGAGGAGGCCCTGGAAGGAGAACAGCAGCTTGGAGAAGTATCCCAGGTGACTTCTGAGCTGCATGTTTAAAATTTGCCAACAAGGAGCCCTCAAGTGGCCAATGACACCACACACAGACTGCACACCCCCATCCTCCCTCCAGAGCCTGGCAAGCTGTGCGAGCTTCAGGCTGGCTCCACCAAAGCACACAGGGATTTCTCTCTAACCTGTCCAGCAATAAGGGGAAGGATGCCTGGAAAGCACTGAAATAGGGACTGTGGTTAGGCTGAGGGCCCAAGCCCCACTGCTGGAACAAGAAAGAACTGAGAGCAGCCCCAGACAGCAGGAAATGCTCAAATGCCTCCATTTCCTATTTGATCCAAAAGCCCAGCAAAGAAGGATCGGGAGCAGGGCGTCATCCATCCTCTGCATCAGCACAGCACTCACAGCCCAGCTGGGGCTCACCTTGACACCTAACATGAGCACTTTCCTTTGATAACAACAGTTTTGCTGTGCCCTCTTGTCACATCAAAATGACAACAGCCACCAACGTCACAGCAACTGAATAAATGCACCTCAAACAGCTGCATTGTCTCATCTGAACAAGCACCATCAGGTAAGTGCCCATTTGTTTTATGACACCTTTTGTACTGCCACAGAGCCAGTCACATCACCACCACATTCAGGTGGTTAAATAAGGATGTAAAATATCAAGAGGAAGGAAGGGATGAGGTGTGGGGACAAGGGAAGTCACACAGCAATGCCCAAGCACCATTTCAGCTCCTGCCACCCAGCCAGCACTGGAGAAAAGGTACAAACGGGGGGGCACAGGCAGGTGTAGGTGCCACCCTGAGAACCAGGGGCTTCTCAGGACTTGATGGGCACATGGACCTCTGCAGGTCCACAAAAATAGCGTGGCTTGGGGCAACTGCAAGCCAGAACTGGAAGATACAGCCATAGAGGCCAGTCTGGCCTCCAGGAGAGGAAAGGAAAGCTCCAGAGCTGATCCAGAGCTCACCTGCCAGCAGCTCTGTGCCGACAAAAGCTGGCTTTGAACTGGGCCCTTGCCTAAAGGGTATCCAAGACAAGCAGGAGGAATCCTCTCTGGATGTGTCTCCATTGCTGACAGAAGGACAGGCTGGTCTGGACTAGCCCTGTCCCCCCAGTTTGGTACCATGAATTCTCACCTCTGTGTGTGGCAGAGGCGAATGTTTCCAGCAATGCAGCCCTGCCCAGGCACCTCCGCAGCTGGTTCAGGCTCTGCTGGGTTTGTTTTTCCCACCACATTTGGTTCCCAGTGCTGGATCACCAAAGTGCCTGTCAGGGAGCCCTGGGAGAGGCGATGGGCAGAGGGAGCAAACAATGCCATTTCTCAGCTCTCTCACAGCTGCTGCAGTGCTAAGCAGGGTCAGCAAGAGTGGTTTTCACCCTCCAGAGGGTGGTTCAGCCCCACTCAGGAGCTGCAGAAATCAGTTTGAAGAATTGCTGGTGTTGGTTGGTGCTGAGTCTCAATCTCATCCAGGAGTAGACTGGATTCCCAAGTTGCACACTTCCCAGAGCTAGGACACACTGGAATTACTACTAAATACAACCCCTGTACAGACTGCTTGGGAATCATCTTACCAAGGACTTTTCCTGTGTACATGGCTCAATACTTTTCTTTCAGCTCCATTAGTCCTTTGCTGTACTCATGCCTATCTTCCCACCCCACCCACACATACACACCAAGTGCCAAAACTACAGCACAAGCCTGAAACCAGTAAAAACAGGATTAGCAACATCCTCTGAGAGGCAAGAAAGTGTTAAACTCTGTTCCCAGGCCCGACTGGATCAAGTTGCTAATTGCTAACAGCTGGCTGCAGGAGAATAAAATCCTGTTACAATCATTGGGAGAGTGGAGAAAAAAAAAATCTACTTGTTGAAAAACTCACCAAGAAATGCAAAAGAGGGCACTTTTCCCCAATAAACCCAGCAGACAGCATGCCTGAAAAGCCAGTCCATGCCTCCACAGAGCAGCAGCTGGCTGTGACCCAGGGCACAGAAAGGCTCAGCGAGCACAGGAGGGAGCTGTTCTTCAGTGATGCGCATGAGGAAGGTGGGACTTGGAGCTCCTCCAGGCCCTGTTCTCCCTCCAGAGATCCATTACAGAGGTCTGGCATGTTTGCAAGCCTCTCTAGATCCCAACTGAAACAGGCATTTGTTTTAACTGGTTCCTTTGCAGATCATTATCCCGGAGTGGGACCTGAGGGTTTGCTGCAGGAATCCCACTCCAGATGCCCAGAGCCACACCAAGAAACGCCACAAAACACAGAGTATCACACACAGAGCTCTGTGTACAACAGCAGGGACTAGCCTGAATCAAAGCATCCTCAGAAGAGGTCCAGGAACAAGCAGGAGGAGTGGATGGCATCTCCTACCATTCCTAAAGGAATTCCATGGGGAAGAAGCAAAGCCAATAATTGGGGCAATATCTGATGCTTGAAGAAATAAGGGGCTGGGAAGTGTGATTTCCAGTTTTCTGGCTCCAAAACAACGGCAGAGCATTTCTCTTTGCCTCAGAGTTCATCTGAGAGACCTCAGCCCCAGCAGCCTTCCCCAGGAGCACATGCAGCTCTGGTTTGGACCAAACAGAATTTGGTAATGAAAACGCTTAGCAGAAAGAATTCTGATCACTTTTTAAAATGTTCTGCTTGGTTTACAATTCAAATACTGGCACAAGACTGAAAAAACAGAGCAGGGCTGCTGGCCAGAGAACATGGCCACCCCCTCCAGCAGAGCTGCTGGAGGGTGAAGGATGGACCAAGCCATGCTGCTAGTGCAGGAGCCCTGAGAAAAACAGGGCAACAAATCTCCCCTCAGGTGAGCTCTGAGTGTGGTGTCTCTCCCTGGATTCCACCAGCCAGGCAGCAGCGGAGAGGTCTCTACGTGACCCGTGGATGGCACCTGGACAAACCAAGTGCCAACGGTGACACCAAAATTCATTGTGTCAGAGTGACAGGGGAGCTGGGCAGGGCCAGCAAGATTCTGGCATGAAGTGCAAGGCTGCAACAGGAGATTTGGGATTTAGGCACCAGCAGAGATGGTCAGAAAGAGGAAAAACCCACTGCAATGTTTGGAACACGGTGGGGGATATTGGGCAGAAATAGTGACACCTCTAAGTGATGTCCAGAGCAGCAACAAGGCTGGACAGATAAAAGCAAACAGATTTTAGGGGAAAGGGTTGGGTTAATCAAGATACATGTGAGAAGTAAGTCACAGGAACAGGGAAACTGAGACAGGAAGAGGCTCCAGCATCATCTTTGAGGAGCCATTGGGAGACCTGTCACAAGAGACATGAATGTGGGACCAAAAGGACAACACTCAGGAGTGGCACTGGGGTGGGACAGGGACACCACAGAGCTGAGTCTGAGGCAGTGGCAGAGGAATGGGAGCACCAAGGACTGGGTGTACTCTGTGATCACCCTGAGAGGTGGGGGACAGGCCTGCCCTGAGGCTGAGCAGGGTTTCAGCCTTGTTTTCCATGTTGTAGGCAAACATCTTAATGGGTTATGAAGAAAGTGACACCTCACTCCTGCCAGATTTCAGAAGAAAAACAGCATTTCAGTCACCCACACCACAGCATGTGACACAGGGAGGAGCTTCTGCCCATGGACTCAAACATGAGGCAGCGCCTCACCCGCAGCCCAGAGAGATGCTGGTGTTTCTGCACGAGATCAATAAATCCTCCAGCTTTTTCCCACTGCCAGTCAGCCAGACCTACAGGAGTGGGGTGTTCTCAGTTTGTGAAACTGCCCAGAGCGCTTCTGTCACAAAACCAGACTTGGGGATAAATGACCATGCATTAAATGTAATTTAATCCATCTAAGGAACAAGGCCAAAATTATAAACCATTAGCAAGATAAAGCCAAAGATAAGGAAATGCAAATTCCCCAGGAGCCCCCACCCAGCAGCAGGGGCAGGGCAGCCTCCAGCACAGCCTCCAACATGCACATCCCCTCAGCTGCAGAGGCTCCAGCTCCCGGCTCCAGGCTCCAGTACCGCTGTTTTTGTGGGACAGAAGTGGCAGGAAAACAAGACTGTGCACAAACCAGCAGTTCCAAGTACCTCCCTTGTCCCTGCCCAAGCAGCAGTGTCCCTTACTGTCCCTTTCCAGAGCTTCCTTCCTCCCCTGACAGGCCCAAAGAGCACTCAGCACACTGACATTTTCTACTCTTCCTAAACACTGGCATCTCTCTCACTTTTTTCTTTTTTTTTTTTTAACAATCCTTAAAATACATCAACTAAAAGTCAGCAATAGTTCTCTCAAGACCTGCAATCTTCCACTGCAAAGTCTCACATAGCAACCATCCCCAGGACACGTCAGCCACAGAGATGACAGATGGGGTATTAAGAGCACTCAATCTAAACCACCTTCCTCCCTCCCTGTTCTCAGGGGGCTCCACCATAACCTTTTACTTAACTGTGCTCTAACTTGCACTCAGAAGGAGATCAGGTTGCTGAGCTGTAGAATTATTTGGGCTGGAGGAGATCCCCAGGAGAGCATCTAATCCCAGCTCCTACTCCAAGCAGGGTTAGCACCAATTTCAGAGCAGCCTGCTCGGGGCTTTGTCCAGCTGTGTTTTAAAATCCCCCAAGGATGGAGGCTCCCCCCACCTCTCTGGACAACCTCTCCCACTGCTCAGCTGTCTGAAGAAGGAAAACTTTATCCCTCTTTATCCCAAGGGAGAAACTCCTGTTATCTCACTGACAAGCACGGTCAATCCTCCTGCTATGCACCTCCTCGATAATCTGCTCTTGGGTATTCCAGAGCTGCCTCTTGTCCCAGCTGAACCCCCCTGGCTCCACCAGCCTGCTCAGGGAACCAAGATTCAGCATTAATTTACTTAACAGTTTCTCCCAAGCTTCTCTCTGGTGAGACAGAGGCTCCCTCCAGGCAGATTTTGCCATGATTCCCACTGGCTTGTTCACAGGGAAACCAGGGAATAGCTGAGTTTGTCCCACACTGGTGTCAGAGCAGAGCTCCTCACCCTCTGCTTGCAGAGTGCAGGGATCACATTCTCCCACTGGTGACTATTTTTGAGGGGTATCAGGTGGCACTTTCTAAATCAGCTCATTGAACACAGGACTGACCAGCAACAGGGACACTGAGACTGCCAGCCTGGCACGGGGCTGGGATAAGGATCAGAGCCCCCACAAGTGCCCACTGGGTGTTTCTCAGCTCAGAGCCCACCAGCAGCGCTGAGGCAAGCAGGAAAGCATGAAGAACACGCCAGGGATCAGTTCCTGCCCAGGGATCCAACACAGTCCTGCCCCCAAAGCAAAGCCTCCCCCTGCCTGCAGGGGCAGCAGCCTCTGGTCCACAGCAGGGTTGTATCCCTCAGCATCTGCGTTTATGGTGCCAGTGCAGCTACTCTTGGCAACCAGTGCAAGAACCTCATTAACCCACAACTTGAGGTGTTTTTTTTTTTGGTTTTTTGGACATGATCTGCTTTCCATCAAAGCACAGGGACTGCTGAGCATGCTCCTTCTTTAACGTGGCAGAGGTTGGTCTGCACTGCCTGCTGGTTACCTGCCCTTCTCCATCTTAAAACACTGCTACAACACTTATGTTTTCCCAAACTTCTGGAACTCCTTTGGTCTTCCCCAGATTTATTACAAATTGGCAGCCAGGATTCAGAAAGCTGCTTTGGCAATTTGTTTTAAACAAACAGGTTCCAGTGTTGCTCAAGTTTCAAAATACTCTGAAATGTTATCTTGGGTTTAACACCTCCCTGGTTACCAGTGCAATGGGAGGTATTCTGAGACAATTATCATCCAGCTTCTCCACAAAAATGGAAAAGAAATGTTTCTCTTCTAAACACTGGCATCTCTCTCCAGCTTTTTTCTTTTTAACAATCCTTAAAATACATCAACTAAAAGTCAGCAATAGTTCTCTCAAGACCTGCAATCTTCCACTGCAAAGTCTCACATAGCAACCATCCCCAGGACACGTCAGCCACAGAGATGACAGATGGGGTATTAAGAGCACTCAATCTAAACCACCTTCCTCCCTCCCTGTTCTCAGGGGGCTCCACCATAACCTTTTACTTAACTGTGCTCTAACTTGCACTCAGAAGGAGATCAGGTTGCTGAGCTGTAGAATTATTTGGGCTGGAGGAGATCCCCAGGAGAGCATCTAATCCCAGCTCCTACTCCAAGCAGGGTTAGCACCAATTTCAGAGCAGCCTGCTCGGGGCTTTGTCCAGCTGTGTTTTAAAATCCCCCAAGGATGGAGGCTCCCCCCACCTCTCTGGACAACCTCTCCCACTGCTCAGCTGTCTGAAGAAGGAAAACTTTATCCCTCTTTATCCCAAGGCAGAAACTCCTGTTATCTCACTGACAAGCACGGTCAATCCTCCTGCTATGCACCTCCTCGATAATCTGCTCTTGGGTATTCCAGAGCTGCCTCTTGTCCCAGCTGAACCCCCCTGGCTCCACCAGCCTGCTCAGGGAACCAAGATTCAGTATTAATTTACTTAACAGTTTCTCCCAAGCTTCTGTCTGGTGAGACAGAGGCTCCCTCCAGGCAGATTTTGCCTTGATTCCCACTGGCTTGTTCACAGATAAACCAGGGAATAGCTGAGTTTGTCCCACACTGGTGTCAGAGCAGAGCTCACCCTCTGCTTGCAGAGTGCAGGGATCACATTCTCCCACTGGTGACTATTTTTGAGGGGTATCAGGTGGCACTTTCTAAATCAGCTCATTGAACACAGGACTGACCAGCAACAGGGACACTGAGACTGCCAGCCTGGCACGGGGCAGGGATAAGGATCAGAGCCCCCACAAGTGCCCACTGGGTGTTTCTCAGCTCAGAGCCCACCAGCAGCGCTGAGGCAAGCAGGAAAGCATGAAGAACACGCCAGGGATCAGTTCCTGCCCAGGGATCCAACACAGTCCTGCCCCCAAAGCAAAGCCTCCCCTGCCTGCAGGGAGCAGCAGCCTCTGGTCCACAGCAGGGTTGTATCCCTCAGCATCTGCGTTTATGGTGCCAGTGCAGCTACTCTTGGCAACCAGTGCAAGAACCTCATTAAACCCACAACTTGAGGTGGTTTTTTTTGGGTTTTTTTGGACATGATCTGCTTTCCATCAAAGCACAGGGACTGCTGAGCATGCTCCTTCTTTAACGTGGCAGAGGTTGGTCTGCACTGCCTGCTGGTTACCTGCTCCCTTCTCCATCTTAAAACACTGCTACAACACTTATGTTTTCCCAAACTTCTGGAACTCCTTTGGTCTTCCCAGATTTATTACAAATTGGCAGCCAGGATTCAGAAAGCTGCTTTGGCAATTTGTTTTAAACAAACAGGTTCCAGTGTTGCTCAAGTTTCAAAATACTCTGAAATGTTATCTTGGGTTTAACACCCTCCCTGGTTACCAGTGCAATGGGAGGTATTCTGAGACAATTATCATCCAGCTTCTCCACAAAAATGGAAAAGAAATGTTTTACTTCTCTGCATTGTTATCAGTAGTCAGTTGGGTTTAACCTTTCCCAACAATATAAGCACCGCTGATGAAATTTATTTTGTTTTACAGATATTAAAATATTTCTCACTGCCCCATGATATATCTGCCATGCTTTTCCAGTCATCTTTAGCTTTCCTTATCAACTGCCTACCTTCAAAAATACCGACTTTACAGTAACAGGTCCTTATCTACAACCTTTGTTTTGCAAATTGCTCATAGTTGAGCCTATTTAAAAGCTAAAACATGATTACTGGGGGAAACTCTTTGCAAAACCAGAAGAGAAGCAAACCCTTGCACAGAGCTGCACACAGTACCTGAGAACTGCTGATTTTTGCAAGGGTGGAAGCCAAATTCTGAGACAGTTCAGTGAAAATCAAACCAGAAACAGGATTTTGGAACATCTACTAATTGAGCTGTCCTTCCAGTCTCCCTGAAACCACCACAAATGCTGGTATTACCAAAAGCTACATTTTATGAGTTTTGCAATTTCTCTTCATATTTGTAAAAACAAAACTCAGAGCACCTGTAGCTGGCAAAAAGCCCCTGCCCTTTGCCTGAGGAGCACTGTGGGCTCTGCTCCAGTGGCACCAAAAAATGTTAATAAAAATGGAGAGCCATGCCCTACAGCCACAGGAAGATACCAGACTTGAAGAAGCTTTTCTGACATCAGAAAGAATCATAACTTACCATCCTTCACTGCATTCCACAGACAGCAATAATTCCAAATACCAAAATGCAGTGAGTGGGAAGTGCTCCAGCCCTCCCACAGCACCCCAGGAGCCAGAGGGGACAATTCTGGCTGTGACCTCAGTGGGGACCATTTCTCCAGAGGCTGAGCACAACCTCCAGCCAAGGCAGCCCTGTCTGGGTACACACAGCTGCTGCGTTTGGCTTCAGCAAACTTTGTTTATGACCCAAAGTGGTTTTAAAGTTTAATTTATGAAGTGCCTGGCAGAGATGGGAGCAGTGAGTGGCAACACTCACACATCACCTGAAACACAGCACCAAGCCTGGAGACTCCGGGGAGGATTTCCAGGCAGCTCCAAGCATGTTGCACTGGGTTTGCTATTTACAGCTCTGCAAGATAAAATTTAACTTCCCATGTACAGAGATGAAGGTACCATTAATTAAACATTCCAGCAAAATATCTGCCATGATTAGAGACAGTTCAGAGAAGATCTTTGCTTACTACAATGTGTTTCAAGCAATCAAAGCAAATGTTCTGCTTATAAACAAAGGAAAAGCCAAGAACACAGAAAAAAATCTCGAGCAGCGTTTCACAGCTTTGGCAAGGCAGAATGACCAAGTCTGGTTAAATTTTCTCAAGACAACAAAAAACAGAAGCCCACAGAGACATAATAAGATTTAGCAATTACACACGAGGCAGGTAGCAGTAGGAAAATCATGGTATTGTTTGAGGCAAAGGCAAGAGAAACAGGAGAGATGAGAAGGGAAAAAAGAAATCTGTAAAACAATGATGCCTAAACGAAAAAAAAAGGACCCCATTTACCTCTTTTCCATATTGAAAATGAACTGAAATTAAAAAACAACAAATTAAAACAGAGGAAATGAAATTCCACAGCATACCATGTGCATTGAGCCTCTGGGACATATTGCCACAGAGCAATGTGGGAGTAATTCAATAAAATATTGGAAGTAGATCTCCATAATAAGAACATCTGCAATTCCATTAACAGAGTGAAAGAGAGCACACTGGAAATGAGTTTTGCTGTAGCCAGGCACAAGCAAAGCAGTAAGTGATGTGAGCAGGGGTTATCTCCTGCACGGGCAGGTTCCACAGCTGGCTGCACTCTGGGGCTTTCCTGGGCCTGTGGTAAGATGGGTGCCGGAGTAGGTGGGCTGAGATCCCAGCCAGTTTGGCAAGCTCTGCCTCAGTGCATAGAGATCACGTTTCAGTTTTCAGCAGCTTATTGTGCAGCTTCTCAAAAAGAGAAACAACACTGCCCACCTTTTTTTTTTTTTAAGAGATTATCCTCTGTGACACAAAAAGAGCAGATGAAATTTCAGCCAAACCTATTAAAGAAATACCTGTGGAGTAGTGAGCAACCCTGAACACTCTTAGTGGAAATGCAACTATTTTGGAAAGTTTCAGCACCTGAAAAAATGGGTTTAGTGAGGAAATAAATAAGATTTTATCTGGAGGGAGCCCCATGGTTAACCCTAACAATGAGGATTTTCAGGAGCACCTCCTGCATATTCATACTCCCATGTTTCAGGGCAAATGGGAGCCTGAGAAACTTTTAAAACAGTTTAAAACTGCAGTAGGTGCTTCAGGAGGGGACAGGGTCTGCCTCTGCCCTCTGCCCCAGGGAGAGGAGGTGAGAACACAGCAGAGCTCCCCCACAGAACCCATGTGGGGCCGGAGCTGCTGGGCTTGGGGCACAGGAACACGTTCCCTCCCTTTCCCACTGCCCACAAGAACTCACTGCCAGCTCCAGCTTTGTACATCTGTGCCAGCCTCAGCCCTGGCACCCCCGGAGCTGGAACACTGCCCACACCCCCCAGAGCCCCAGAAATGCTGCCCAGAACCCAGCCAGCAGCACTTTGTGCCCACAGAACAGCATGTGTGCCCCAGAGGTGCCCAGGAACACATCCCTGAAGGGAATGCCCCACGATTCTGGGGAATGCCCCCAGAAATGCTGCCCAGAACCCAGCCAGCAGCACTTTGTGCCCACAGAACAGCCTGCATGTCCCAGGGGGTGCCCAGGAACACCCCTAAGGAAATGCCCACGATTTGGGAACCCCCCCAGAGCCCCAGAAATGCTGCCCAGAACCCAGCCAGCAGCACGTTGTGCCCATAGAACAGTCTGTGTGCCCCAGAGGTGCCCAGGAACACATCCCTGAGGGAATGGCCAAGATTTGGGAACCCTCCTGGAGCTGTGGGAGGGAAAACAGGCTGCAAAGAGCCACCCTCTCCCTCCCAGGCAGAAAAGCCTTCACCTCCCAGCACAAACCCCCTCCACCACTCCCAGCAAGCCTCCAAAGGCTTTATCCAAGGCCAGAAACAGGAGGGGAGAGAACAGAGGGAGCTGACACCAAGCTGAGAGCCAGGTTCAGCTGCAAGGACCCTACCTGCCTCTGCCAGGGCCTGCTGAGCACAGGGAACAACTGCTGTGGCTCTTTGGAGCTCCACAGGTTGAGCCAGGCTGTAGTTTCGACATTCCTTGCAACTTTCCACCAGCACACACATGATATGTTCAAACTTGAGCGACTCCTCCCTCCTCCCTCCCTCTGCACACACAGACAGGCCCAGGAGATGGCCCTGCCTCTATCATCCCAGTTCCTATAGCAACTCCTGACCCAGCAGATGGAAACAGAGCTGTTTTCTAGGCAAATCTGCCTTCTTGGATTCCTCTGCTCTTCCCTGCTGTTGGCCCCTCCTTGCTCCAGTGCTCTCCCTGGGGGCTGCTCTGCTGGCACCTGGCCCAGACTTTGCCTGGAGGAAGGCCAAGCTTTGAATTCATTTAGTAAAACCACAACATAAAGCAGCTCTCCTGCTCAGGAAGCAGGGCCCGTGTAGTCCCAGGGGCAGGCCAGGCTGCAGAGCCAGCCTGCACCTTCTGGTCAAGCACAGCTGCAAGAGGATCCTGGCAGGAACATCACCTCTGCTCATCCTCATCCTGTGCCATCCATGAGGAAAGGTAAAAAGAGACTGAACTAGTCATTTATTAGCAAATTCAGCCAACAGAATTATTATAACCCCAGGCACTTCTCAGACATTTGGACTTCTGCTTCCAAAGCCTTTCCTGGAAGAGGGAGAGCCCAGCTGTGACACCAAGGCTCTCACTGTGCTCATCACAACTGCTCACCCCATTGCTGTCCTCAGGTCAGGGCCCCACAGCAGTGGAGGTCACCAATGCAGCTGTCTGAGAACAGCACATCGCATTCAGTACCCTTTCTCTAAAATACAGAAAATGAGGGGAAATAAAGAACTCAAACCAGGCTGTGGCATTTCAGGGGAGACCATTACCAAGGGTGACAGTGGGATTGTCATGAGCAGGTGGCTCTGTGGTGACAGGACAAGCAGGACTGAAGCAGGAAACAGGGTCAGCAGGTCCCTGTGAGACCACCCAGACCCAGCACAGGGACTACAGAGCTGCTCCTGGGCTGCCAGCCCTTCCACTCCCAGCCATCCCTGCCCACGTGGGCTCTGCCCCACCACTGGAGAGCCCTGGGGGCACAGCAGGATGGGGACATGCTGAGAAGGGCACTGGGGTCCAACCCCAGCAGGAAGCATGGCAGCAGAGGGAGAGCAGCAGGAATGTGCTGACCCTGCCTGCTGGGAAATGCAGGTGCCAGCCTGCCCGCTGAGAGGGAGCTGCTCAGCAAGGGAAGGGCTGCAATGTTCCTCTCTCACACACCTGGCAGGGTGGGACTCCTCCCAGGGCCAGCAGGGCAGGGCTGGGAAGTGATGCCAGCCTTGTACAGGACTCACAGGGACTCCACAGCAGGAGGCTACATCAGCTTCCAGCAGGAATCCCAGCAAAGCCTCCACAGAGCAGCAGCAGGTATTTGGGGTATCCCAAAGGAAAAAAAGGAAGCAGACATGAAGCACAACTGTGCCCACACTAAATCCTGACTGGAAGATGCAGCCAGGTGCCACCTTGCTCCCATTTTCCTCCCTGCCTCCCTACCCCATAACCCACCTCTGGTCTGAGAACATAGGACATTTTTTTCCCCCCCATGGTAATTTTTCCATGCATCGGTGAGTTAATCAGCACAGAGGGATGGCACAGTCCCCAAGGCTCCTCGATGGCTGGGACATGAGCAGCAGTAGGGTGGGTGTGGGAAGACATCAGATCCCTTTCTGCCTGCTCCAAAGGGGTGTTACTCATTCTGATAATGCCCTCCAAGAAGGCACTCTCCTCCCAAAACAAGGACGGCTGCCCCAGGACACAATGGTAATGGGAACCAAGCTGGATACAGGCCCCTGGGGTAAACTGGGACCAAACAATTCCCTTCCCAAGACACAGGGCAGACTGTGGCAGCAGGAAATGCTGGACATCCAGGAACAGGGAGTCCAGGAGTGGCATCAATAAAAGCATCAAAGCAGATGCATATCACACAAACAACATCAAGGGGTTAGAAAAAACTCCCGATTTCCCTGTGGTGCTGGGAAGAGCAATGGCTCAACTCACAAACAGATCTGAGGAGCTCCTTTCCCAGGGGAAGGACATTGCTGTGGAGGCACAAAACACACAAAACACTGCTGGAAAACTGCTGAGCTTGCAGTCAGACTCACTTGAGCAGCCCATCACAGAAAAAGGCTCTCTGCTGGATGCCCTCTGAGATGTAACTTGATCCCACAGTACACATCCACTAATCAATCGAGGGATAAAGCAAAGCAGAAAACAGTCTTTTTTTTTTTTTACTGGAATGAGCCCAAATATGCACAATAACAGATCCCACTCAGAGCTATTGCAAACTCAAGTGCTTGGGAGAGTTTTGCATCTCACATCGCAGAGGGAGCATACTTCTGCAATAGCATCATTGCTTCTCAAACTGGGTATTTGAGAGACTTCCTAATGACCTCATAGCAGCACATGTGACCACTAAGTCATCTTCTCAAAGGACCAGGAATAACATCAACAGTCCCTGTTTTGGTTGTGCACAGGACAGCTTTCCTCAGCACGAGCAGGTTCCTGAACAGTGAGGGAGCAGAAAGGAGCAGGACCCAGCTCAGGACAGAGCTGGCATCACGACTGTTTCTCCAACAGATTCTGTTTGGCCTTGGAAAAGATCCATCCAATTACCAGATGAAGACCCATTAGCACATACTAAATTCCACATACAAATTTAGACACAAAAGCTTGTTTATCCCAGCGCAGGCCAAATTCGTTGGGTTTAAGGCATCTATATGATAATGTAAATCCCAGAAGTATTCCAAACACATTCCAAAGATAAGAGGTGAGCTCACAAAATATGAAATGACGACTTGAAAGGGTTTCCAATTTTTTTTTTCTCCCAGTGCTTAAAAATAACCCGCTATGCTGAGCAGCAAAGCAGTAATTCGGAATTTGTGGGTGATGAACTGGTGAGCTGATCACATTGGGATGGGGAAGTTGCCTTTTGCTGACCCCCAGCCTTCCCCAGCCAGGTGGCACTGGGAGAAATGAGTGAACACCTGTAATTATGTTAACACTGAGGTGAAGGCAACTACACAAAGAGCTCAAGCCAGACTGATGGCCTTGAACACCTGAGGAGATCCCTCCTCTGCTCCCAGCACGAGGCTCCTGCAGAGGAAAAGTGACAAAATCCCACTGTGGAGATGCCAGGAGACCTGCACCAGACAACTTCCCAGTTACCACCAGCGATAAGGGAACACACATCCAAGCAAGAATAAAGAACATCATCAAACAGCACCAAGAGCTTCTTCTGCCAGGTCTCTCCTGCAGCAGCAGCAACAAAAGGTCCGCAAAACCTCCTGTCCCTGCCCAGGGGCTCTGCTCCACGGGCCTTACACTCCCTGCCTCCCACCCAGCCCAGAGCTCCGCCTGCCTCATCTGAGGAAAGCTCCAGCAGAACTGGAGATCCTGTGAGCACCAACAGCTCCTGTCACACGGAACCAGGACAGCACCCAAGTGGCCTCGGGATAAACACAGACACAGCTGAGGAACACAGGACAGCCCCACTACAGAGGCTGGACCTGCACAGTGTTAGAGG
This sequence comes from Emberiza elegans, assembly GCA_024865655.1. Lineage (NCBI taxonomy): Eukaryota > Metazoa > Chordata > Aves > Passeriformes > Fringillidae > Emberiza > Emberiza elegans. The sequence continues at coordinate 68,490,258 of JALJVW010000184.1, read as the reverse complement.
TTTTTATTCTTTCACTGAGAGGTGGTGAAAGCCAACTCCTGCCTTCACCTTTCCAGGAACTTTTGATGGAACACAGAAGCCTGCTGTGAAAGTGCTGTTTACACCCAGGAGCCCTGTCCTGTCTCTACCCAGAGTGTGTTCACTCCCACTACCCCATGAAACATCTGCTCAGCCCAGCTCTGCTGGGATCATCCTCCCACTGCAAAGAAACCCACTTCCAGCCATAAACCTGGGAAAAGAGGGAAGTGGGGCAGAGCTTGGCACGATGAGGAGGGCAAGTTTGAGACATGACATCTTCCAAGAAATACTGACAAACCACCTCCACACACCAGGCGCTGACTAGAGCTGCTCTGCAGGGTACCAGAAGGCTCAGAGCTGACAAGACAGAGCATGTGGTGACATTACAGACACCTGATGTGGGACACACCCTTCCCAAGGGCTGCAAAACAAGGGCTCCAAGAGGAGTACTTACCTTCCGCCACATTCCACCCACCTCATGCCAAGGCAGCTTTTTCTGCTCTGAAGGGAGATGATCAAAGTCCTCAAGAGGGCAAGTACCAAAGCAGAACTTCTTTACCTCTCAGTCACTTCCCAAATCACCAGGAAAACCTCTACCCCAGCCATGGGACAGATACCTTGTCATGTCCCCAGCTGATAAAGTTCTGCAGCTGTGCCAAGATCTCTCTTTCTGGGCACATAGGCAGCAAAGCCCAGCAAAGCCCTGTCCTGCTGGGACACTTGGGAGCAGAGGCCTCATGCCACCACAGCTCCCTCTCCCAGGAGCCAGAAGGGCTGGGGAGGTGCCAACAGAGGAACAACAACTCTTCCCCAGCTCCAAAAATCTCTCCCAGAGCTTTAATTACCAGGAAAGCTCCAAACAGGAGCAGCCTCCCATCTGCCCTGTTTAAACAACAGGGTCCCCATCGTGGGCTGCCCCAAAGGTGAGGGCGAGGAGGGTAAGCCCAGGTGAGAAGCAGGGCAGTGAGCTCAGCTCAGCCTCAGTTGCTGCAGTGACAAAGGCCCAGAGCACACATCACCCAGAGCACGGAGCTGCTGGCACAGAGCTCAGCACTTTGTAAACACTCCCTGGCCATCACCGCTGATGCAACCACGGGAAAGGGGCAGAGAAAACCATTATGTGCAAACAGACATCCCTCCCTATCCCTGGACACCAGGACCAGCCCAAGCAGGACATCTCCAGCCTTTCTCTTGTCTGCCTGTTGAGCCAAAAACCCTCTGGCGTCCTGCTGCAGATGAGATTCACTGCCACATCAAGGAAGGGCTCAACTCCCATAAGCCAGAAAAAAAGCTCTGGGGTTTTGACCCCTAATCCCTGGAAGCAGTTGGTATATTCAGCGGGCACATGGCCTCTTCCAAAGCTGGCCTTTCTTCTTGAAGCATCCTGAGTGTCATCCTTCACATGTTCCTCCCCACCATGGCAGCAGGCAGCTCTTTCTGCCCATCATCCCTGTCAGGAGTTTGCAGCAAGGACATGGTGTAAGGTGTTCTGACAAGCAGTGCTACAATGGGACTGCTGGGGACAAAGCCCTGCTGTCTCTCTTACCGTGATACTTCCCCACATCTCTTCCTCTCTCCCAGAAGTTTCCCAGATAAATCTGTGTTGTCATATCACATCTCAAAACTACAAGCTGTGGGGATCTGAGGAGACCAATGTCTGAGTAGTGATTCCACATCCAGCTCAGAGAAAAGCTAATCAGCACCCTTCACCAGAGATTTTATTGCAGACACATGTAAAACAACGGCAGAAAAACCAAAGCAAACCATAAGCACTGCCTGTAAGCTTCATCAAGGAGGAACAGCACAAGGGAAGGGAGATTCAGCACCAGCCATGTGATTTTCCAGCAAGGGACACCAACCCAACTGAACCATGGAATGGGCAGAGCTCAGCTCGGGGCAGCAACGCCACTACAGCTCTTCCCCTGCAGCACACAAAGACCTCTGCAAAAACAAGTGGTGCATGGAAAAACTGCTGGTAACAAAAGAGCTGTCAGCCAACGTCAGCCTGTCACTGACCCCCCTGCAGCCCTTTACAGCTGCTGCTCCAGGACCCTCCGGCCACACAACCCCAAACCTGACCTCTGCACTTTGGACCAGAGCGAGCACATGGAGAGCAGCTGGCAACAGTGATCCCCACATTTCTGTGATTCCTCAGCAAGGACCCTCATCTTCAAATAACCAGAGCATGCACAAGCCCATGCTCCCAGCCCTTCTGGCTGCCCTTTCTGGCATGGAAACAAAAGACAGGAGCAGTTCAGATGTGCAAGATACCAAAGGGCCCCAGAGCAAGTGAGAATTTGTAACCCAACCAAGGACACTGCTGCTCACTCCACAACACCAGATTCATCCTACACAAGGACTGTTGCACTCCAACACAAATCTGAAGAGCAGATGGCAGTGCCAACATCAGGACCAGACCACAGGAGCTCTCCTTTTCAGTGCCCATGAAGCATTCATATAATTCCTGTTGCATGAGGGGATGCACATCCAGAGATCCAGAACTGAGTCTAGCAAAGAGGCCTTGGCTAGGGAAGCTTCCACCTCCTCAGCAGCTCTTTCCATCTCAGCCATTTCCCTTCCAAGCAAGGCTTCCTGGCTGGCCCGAGCAAGCATGAGGGGTGTTGCAATCCACAGTTCTGTCTGAAGAAATCCAGCCCAGCCCAGGCACAGCAGCAGGCCTGGTCTGGCCTGACTATGTGCCATCCCTGGACACCCACTGTGTCCAGAAGCTCGTGCCATGTTGGAAGGCAAGTTGCTCCTCAGATGAAGAGAGCTGATCTGCTCCCTTTAACACGCAGGACCACCAGGGGTAACTCAGATGTGCACACACTCATCTCATGGGAGTTTTTCTGAAATAAATGCAGCAGACTCTGGGGAAAATCCTCTCCCTCCCATGGGGAGGGTGAGGAGGGGTGGATAAAAGGCAACTGAGTGCCTTGTGCATGTGTGGTCTCAGTCTGGGCAGCATTGATCCCACACTCTGCCTTGGGGCAAGGGATGCTCAGGGGTGCTCATCCTGTGCCTCCTGACAAACAGAATTCCAATGGGAAAACACCCATGAGCTCAGTGCACAACAGGACATGTCCTACAGGCACTGTTCCACCTGCAATTCCCCAGGCAAACACAGGAAAACCACCTGACAGCATCCCTGCCTTTTCCTCAGAAACAGCACGAGAGTCTGCTCATGTTTCCCATGTTAGCACAGAACAGGATTCAGATCCATTACACATTACATTAACCCTACTGGGACATTTCCCACCGCTCACTCAAATGTTTTCAAACCTGCAGGATGAGGTCATTCCAACCTAAATGCATAACCCACTCTCCGAGGTGGTTCACTAGGTATAACTTCCAAGCAAAAGCAAACAAAAGCTGATCTGGTGTGATACCCTGCTCCATCCCCAACATGTTCAAGACTTGGCCAGACAAAGCCATGGCTGAGCTGATCACTCACATGCTGGAGACAGTCCCATTTCAAGCAGGAGGTCAGGCCAGAGCCCTTCAGATATCCTTTCACCCGGCGCTTCCATCATTTTGTGGCAGCAAATGAGAAGAGGCAGAGTAATTACTGCCAGCAAGGAAGGCTTGCATCGAGTTTCTCTGGAGTAATCCTTCTAGATAATATTAAAAGCTTGGTTAGCAGAGATGTCAGCACTGACACAATGAGGGCTAATTCTGTCCTGGCAGGAGTACTGAGTGCCAGGATCTGAGCCTTGATGTACTGCACGGGTCTCAAGCAGGGTCAGCACACTGCGTCACTGCCCTTGCACAAATTAACACCCACCACAAGAGAGGCCTTTTTGGAAATTTAACTTCAGCCATGCATTCAAACGTAATAGTCTGCAATAATCCAAGAATACAGATTAAAAGCCAGACAGCCAATAGCTCTCAAGACATTAGAAGCAACTAGAAAATTCATTTCCCACTATAAGTCTTTACTCTAGGGAGGTCTCAACAGTACTGCTGCTATTTGGTGTCCTTCCAGTGCTGGGAGAAGGCCAAAAAATGCCGTAGCAGAGACTGAACCACACTAATGGGTGGGTTCAGTCCTTGGGAAGAAGGCAGAGTGTCTACATGGAGTGCAGTCTGGAGGGTGATGGGGAAGCAGAGATGAAAGAGGGCTGCTGGTCAGCAGAGGAACTGCCATCAGTGCTGCTCCTTCCAGATGTCCACCCATGGTATCCACACATGACAATGGCCAACAAAGCTCATTTTCTAAATGTAAAGAGTAAAGCCCTGTCCAGGTTGCCCCAGAACATAAAACTGCTGCTAGCCAAGTCTGCAGACAGAAGGCATCAAACCCATGGAAAGAGGAAGGACACTTGGTGAAGTTATTGGAATAATATCCATCACAATCCAGAGAAATGCAAAACAAATACACTTAAAAACCAAAAGTCCACAGGGTGAATTCACAGCATTGGGACCTTCACTCACAGGAAGTGAGGGAGTTCTGTATGGCAGCTCTGCTGGGCTGATTTGTTCCCCTCAGCAGCACAGGGGCAGCACCTCAGCCCAAACAACAACGGGGCATTGGAGGCACATTCCCAGCACCCCCAGCTCATCTCCACTACAAATGCAGAAATGAAAGATAAACATTCCTGGAAGATCATATTACCCGGCATGAAGAGATGACAGCTTGTCAGGAGCAGCAGAAACAGGCTGAGCTCAGTGGAAGGAGTCATCACAGGCTGACATCTTCCTATTGGAGAATACTGATACTCCAGCTATTTCTGCTACAGTATTTAATTATTTAATTTTTTTTTAAACCTTTTGACAGGCAGAAACAAACAAGCACAAGTGAAATAACATAACAGTAATTGAGATGGACAACAAAACCTGACACTTGGCTAGCTTAGCTTTCCATGGGAGGGTAACACAAATGATGGACAACATGACCAAATGAGAAATGCAACAAAAACATGCCCAGACTCCCATTCTTCAAGGGAAAATAAGAGCTGCAAAGGCAGTGTGCTCTGCAGGCTCCATCTCTGTGTTTGCTCGTTCTTGAGCAGCTCTTCGTTCCTGATGGGTGGGACCTTTTAACACCTTAAATGCTATTCCCAAAGAAACCCAACTAACTCCTCATTTTCGTAGCACAAATTCATCTGGTTGGAAGAAAATACCCCGCCCTATTCCTCTGGCCTCCAAAGCGCAGCTGGCAGCCTCAGGACACAGGACAGTCCTGGGGAAGAAACACAACTGTTTACTGTGTTTGTCTGTCCCTCCTCCCTGCCCCGGGCACACAGGAGCTGATCAGCCCCGTGCCATCCCCTGACAGGAGCTGACTTGTTCCAGGTTCATTTCTCACCACCGTTCTGCACTGCAGAGCTCTGCAGACAGATTTGGGCACAGCACCCAAACATCAAGAAAGAAAAGTCACATCAGGTCAGGAGAGCATCATCCATGCTGGGAGCACTTCCAAGCAAACACCCAAAGCTGCTGCATTAGGAGAAGACAGGCCCCAAATCCAAATTTTGGAATGACTCCACCCAGTTTAATTCTTTGGTCATGCATTCTGCAAGCATTAGCTCTGAGTGGGCTGGGGTTCTAACAGCTCCACACTTGAAGCTTCATGGACAAAACAAGGTTTAAGCAGCACTTTTCAGAGCACAGATCATCACCTCCCACAGGCACCCTGCCAGGTCTGAGATGACCATCAGCCAGGCTCCAGGAGGACAGACCCAGCAGGATCCCATCCAGGAGCAGAGTGAAGGGTGAAATGGTTGAGCTGCTACAAAAAATATACACCCTCGCTGCCATCCATCAGAGCAACAAATGTTCTACCAGTCCTTTCCATCAAAAGAAGGGATTATTAGCCAGTAAGAACATGGAACCAAAGCAACTTGTGTTGCTATTTTACCTAAAGAATAAAACTTTTTAACCTAAAGAATAAAATAATACCCCATAAAAAGCAGATATTTAGTGTATGTAGTACGTGCATTAGTACACACTCTGAAGTAAGCCAAATGAAGTTTGATAATCTACATACAGGAGTTTTTCACTTTCACGTGCTTGACTTTCTACCTGTGTGAAATTAAATATTGGAAGAAGCTTCTGATAAACTCCCATGGGACAGAACATGCTTAGGTGACAGGGGAAAAACCACCAGTAAGCCTGTGCTGATCTATAAATTCTACTTTCAATTATTTGTTTCAAAAGGAAAGACTGAGAGGAGACAACAAGCAGAACAGGCTATGGAGTAGTAAGAGGTTTTAACACATCTTGCCTTATGCATTCCTGTCTTCAAGTTGCATAAAACGCTGATAGATTTAAAGTTTGGGATTTGAAGCTTTCCCCTCCCAGTCTGACTCCATTGTTAATTTTTTTTAGAGATTGGGATCAAGTGGTTCTTTGGCTCCCTACTTCTGCAGCCAATAAAAACTCCACCCACCCCCAATCCATTTTTGCATAATTAATGCCTTTGTGATTGGCAAGAAGTGATTTTAGGCACAAACAGGCACTGGCATCAGAAAGGCACCTTCCTACCTTGCCTGTGAGAACTGGTTGTACTTTAAAGCTACTGGCAACAAAAGTTCCCTATGCTGGGAACACCACCCAACATCACCTCAGAACAGCTTTGCTTAATTTTCAACACTCCCAAAGGATGGCTGTGATTACTTTGGAAGAGTAACCCAGTTGCCATCAAGAGGAATGGAAACCAGCATCCCTTCTGAGAGTGAGAGCAGAGATTGCTGGGATCCTCTGCAGCAGAACACTACCATCAAGTCTTCCCTGTTCAGAATGTTCTCATGCATTAACAGAAAAAACACCATCAATTCTACATAAATTCCTTTGCTGAAGCCAGCAGCAAAACGTCTGTGGAATTAAGGCAGATGAGAGCCTTCCCTCACTTGGGCTTATCCCAACCCCACACACACTAAAGAGAGAAACAGAGCTCAGGAAAGATGAAATACTTCCTTGCCATCATCTCCCGTTGCTGTCCAAGCAGCGAGCCCCAGCACTTGGGAGCATCCCTGGGTATTGTGTGTGCTCAGAAAGCTCCTGTTGGAGCACAAAGCCACCCTGAGCTGGCCCTGTCGCAGCCTCTGGGGCTCTGTGTGTGCCATGAGGACACCGGGCATGTGACTCGCGTGTTAAAACTTTCTGGCTCACCAGTCGAAGTTCAGATTCTTTCCCTGCAAAACACACTGCATGATCTCATCTGCAAGCAATCAGCCTGAGAAATCAGCTTGTTAAAGGAAGCTTCTAGGAAAGGAGAGAAGCCTCTGGAGGATTTGGGGGCCTATATGATTTTAACCACTTTGTTAAACCCCAGCTGCTCTTCTCCCCATTGGGGTCACACAACCAAGAAACCATTTCTCCTCCCACACAACTCCAGACAGGACAGGTTGCCAACACCTAACTGCAGCATCCTATTTGCATTGTCCACAGCCTGAAAACACTCACATTTTCAAGCAAAACTCATCTCAAGCAGGCGCTGAAAGAGTGCAAGGAGAAACTCAGAGCTGCAAGCTGAGCAGCATCCAGAAAAGCAATTCATTAAACATGCAGCAGTGATCATCTCAATGTGTAAACCAGAATATCCTCTGAATTTGTGGATGTGTATTTCAGCATTTCCTCACAGTCCTCACAGGGACCCAAGACATGCGCCAGAAGACAGGAAAAACCAGTACAGTGTGAGCTCTGCAGAGGAGTAAGGAACAAGCAATAAACTCCCTGGAATGCCAGCTTTGTCCTGAGATTGCTCAAAGTGATGGAACAGAATCTTACCAGAGTGTCTGGAGATGCTGCAGGAGCCCTGCATGCTCCCTGTGCTACAACACGCCCAGATGGCAACACCTTTTCCTGCCCAGTGAAAGCCCTGAGGAAGCAGCACTGCAGAGCGCAGGACAAAGCACAGCATCAGATTCCCAGCTGCACTCCCAGTTTGGCTCTCCAGGCACTGTGGTGAGCAGAACGAGTCCTGTGCTCCCACACTCGGTCACATTTGCACCCCCTGAGCTCCCAGAAGCAGGACCACCACTCCTGACACCCAGCAGGGAGCGAGGGAAGATCAGAGCAGCATCCTTCCTTCCTTCCAGGCTGTCACACCCTGCCTCAGCTGCTCCCAGCAGCATCTCCCAGGCAACCCTGTCCCAGCTGCCCCTCGCTGGTCATTCAAGCGCTTTGAAAGGCTTTCCTTAAAATTCTTGCATAGAAATCACTGTTTAATGTTCAGCACGAACACAGGAGGCAGGGGGGAGAGCCAGCCTGTCTCTAACAAAGGAGATCTGCAGGACTGAGCCCCTGGCTCTCTGCAGCTGTGGATTATTCCAAGTGAAGTGATTATTCTCCACTTCCAGCACCTATTTTCAATTCAACTTGCAGAAGTAACTGCTCTGAAACAAACAGAAGGCAACAAAGATCAGGCAACACATGCTTATTAACATGAGAGCAGAGGAAAAAGTTGAATCCCTCACTTTGCATCCTTAGAAAAGCTATTTTATACACATAAAGTAACTTCTGCGAATAATTTACTTTATATAAGAATTAGGAACACCTCAGCCCATAGTTGTTGAAGCTGCTGTGCAAATCAGGGTGAGGGATTTAGCCCTGGACAATGTAGGATCACAGTCATGATGCAACTTTTTTGGTCAATGGTGGCACCTTCTAGCGCCAAATGCCACTGTGAAGCTCACAGAAATTTGAAATAACTGCCTTGAAAAAGCTTTATGCTTTCTGTGTCTTTAAAAATGCATAGCTCTGACTGCAAACATTCAGGCTAAACAAAATGTTATGAAGGAAAAAAAGTCTCCTTAGAGCCTTTTACTCCCCAGCCAAATTTCTAATTTTACCACATTAAGAGCAGACACCCCCCTCACCCCAACCCCAAACCTGATGTCCACTACTAAAATCAAGGTACAGGACAAGTGCCCCCAAATTCCTAGAAAACCACAGCTCGGAAAATTCAAAGTATAAAGGGAAGGGGGTAATACTGAAGGGCTCAGCTGCTGGCTCCTCTGGTACAGCTCCTCAACCAAATCATGAAAGAAGAAGAAAAAGGAGACTTTCCAGCTCAAGTTCCAAGTCCTTTTTAAAAATCAGTTTATAACCACTAAAATAAACACAGTAAGAACAACTGTGCAGTAACTGGGAACCTGCAAAAACAGCTGCAGTTTAAGAGCAGTTTAGGCAATGTCTGGCAAACACCAGCAGATACTACAGCCCAGGAGGATGGCAGCACACTGGGGGATGAAACAGGGAATTTCACCCACAAGCTCATGGAGGAACTGCACAAAGTTCACCCACATTGGGCAGAAGCAGCTAGTCTGTGCTATTTACTGCTATGGTGAGCGTTTGCTCCGTTAGAACTGCCTCTCTCCCAAATTCCAACCTCCTCCTGGCTTCTCCCCCATGCCCGCACCTGCCCTGTGCTGCCTCAGCCCAGCCAGGAATTCCCAAGGCATCTGACACCTGCGTGGGCACACAGCTCTCCTGTCACCCAAAAACCTTCTGTGGGTCACCCAAAAACCTTCTGTGGGTCACCCAAAAACCTTCTGCTGGCACAGACCCCACACTGCACCCAACCTCCCAGGAAACAGCCAGCTTGAAGGGAAGGAAGGGCAAGACACCTGGAACAAGCAGACGTCTCCAAGACACCATGGCTTGGATATTCCAAGTCACTTTAGGACATCTCCAGAACAGCACCAAGCAGCACCGCTGAAGGAAATCCAGCCAGAGCCCTAGTGACATCTCACCTTTGAGCTCCCCAACAGAACTCCCCAGGATTTGGGCATTCTGACCTTCTTTAGAACTGAAGATCCAATTTTCCACTCGGTGTTATCCGAGGAGCCACGTGCTTTGAACATCCTCCTTCACTGCAGAGCTGACAGTTTTCAGTCACAGCCAGCTGGAGTTGTTCTTGGCTCTCCATCCCTCACCACAGACCTGTGCTCTCCATGGCTGGACTTCTCAGTGTGCACATAAAGCAAATTCGGGAAAGATGCAGCAAATAAAAGCCTTCCTGGACACTGACTGGAATTGGAAAGGCAAAAACTCCTAGGACAGGCAAGGAGACAACTCTGGGAAAGGAGGAGATGACCTGGGCCATTTCCAGGGGAGGAAAAGCACAGGGAGCCTCAAGCCTCGCTCTTGGAAGTTTTAAAGTTTTTAAGTGGGACATGGGATAAAGCTTCCCATGTACATTAGATATGAGAAAGCGAGTTTTTTAAAATGAGGGTGGGGAAGCCCTGGCACAGGTTGCCCAGAGAAGCCGTGGCTGCCCCACCCCTGGAATTGTCCAAGGCCAGGTTGGATGGGCCTTGGAGCAACCTGGGACTGTTGAATATATTCCTACTCACTGCAGGAGGGTTGGACTAGAAGAGTTTCAATGATCCTTTCCAGTTCAAACTCAGTGGTTCTGAGATGCTGCAAATGTCAGACTGCAGCTTGTGACCATCAGAAGCATAGAGATCATTTGCTCACAGCAAAAGAAAGCTCACACCACCTGATACCTGCCCAGGGGACAAGCACACACCTGGATAATAGATTTAAGGCCTCTTAAAATACAATTACTTTCCTAATTATACACCAGAGGCCAGAACCCACAGGCTGAGCAAGCCACGAGCAGCACAGCAGTTAATTCACAGAGAGCTCCTCTTGATTTCCACAGCCCACATTACCCAGACATCAGACTGAATGGACATCGGAGCCTTTCTAATTTTATAGTCCACAGAGACAAGGCAGGGACGGCTGATGGAAGAGCAGCAAGGCCTCTGCCCACACACACCACTGCTGCTGGCTCCGCAACTGCAGAGCTGCTTCTACGTTTTTTTAAAAGATTTTTTTTTTTAATGGAGTCAGCTGAAGAGAAAATGAAGAGCTCGGCATTTTAAACCAAAGCATTTCAAAATGCTTGTTTATCTTTCAGCCTCAAAAGAAGAGAAATAAAGTGAAACAAAATCTCAGTCATTCCCTCCTAAGTTTTTCCTCTCTGCCTCCAACAAAGCAAAGTGCCCTGAGCTCCACTTGATCACTTTTTCTTTTCTTGCCCCTTTGGCTCACAACACTTCAATTAGAGAAATTGACACAAAACAGTCCCGGATTCTCATATTTTATCTTTTCCCCATTTTACGTCTCCATTAAAGAGTATTTAGTAGGGAGAGAAGCCAAAGAAGCAGCACATCCAACACAAAAAAATGGATGGGGAAGCACACCAACGAACAAGCAGTGGCATAAACCAACAAAGGCTACAATAAAATTTTTAAACCAAAGTCTTCACACAGAGGTCTGCTTAAGGAATAGAAAAATGGAAAGCTCTTTTTTTCACAGGGAGAAAAACCCCAGGCAAACGAGCCATGAGGCAGCACGAGTGCCCAACTCCCAAAAGTTGCGAGGAAGAACCAGATCGCGGGACCCGAGCTGAGCAAACCCGCCCGCACCGCACCGAGGTCCCATCGCAGCGCGCACAGCCCCAGCACCGCCGGCGGGGCAGCGGAACCGGCCCGGGCGGAACCCGAAAGCACCGGCGGGAAGGGCCGGGCCGGGGCGGAGAGGCCGAACAAAGGCCCGCACTCGCTTTTCTTCGCGGGGCTCCCGGGCACATCCCCGCCCGATCCCGGGCAGCGCCCCCACGGCTTCGGGGGCTCCGCGGGGACTGAGCCCGCCGCGGCCGCCCACAGCCCGGCCCAGCCCCTCCCGGCCCAGCGGGGACACGGCCCCGGCACCCACCGAGCCCCACAGCGGCTCCGCGGTACCCTCGGCACACCGGGAACCCCGCGGGGCTCCAGCGAGCGGCGCCCCGGGGGCGGCCCCGCGCTCCGACCGCAGCGGGACCGCAGCGGCCGCGCCGCCCCGCTCCGTCCCGCGGGGAGCCGGGCCGGGAGCCGGGCTGGGAGCCGGGCAGGGCGGGGCGGCCCCGGCGCTTACCTGGGGCAGGGCAGGCCGGGCGGCGGCGGCGCGGGCTCGCGGCCCCTTCCGGCGGGCGGGCGGGCGGGGGCGGCCGCGGGCGCCGCGCTCTTAAAGCGGCCGCGCCGGGCCGGGGCCGCCGGGAGGCGTCGCTACGGCAACGGGACAGCGGGGCGGGAGCGCGGCCAGGCCGGGCCGGGCCGGGCAGCCGGCGGTGCCCTGGGCCTTGGAGCCCTTCCGTGTCCCCTGTGCTCCAGGGCTGGGCACCCGTGTGTGTGTCCTTGTGCATCAGAGTCCTTTCATGTCCGCTGTGAATCCGTGTCCCCCGAGTGCCAGGACTGCGAGCTACCAGCACTGCCACACGTGTCCTGTGCTGCAGGACTGAGAACCCGTGTCGCCTGTGCATCAAAGTCCTTCCATGTCCCGTGTGCCCAGGGCTGTGCACCCGTGTGCCCCGTGCCCCAGAGTCCTTTCGGGTCCCCCGGGCAATGGGGCTGTGCATCTGTGGCCCTTGTGCATCACAGCTGTGCACTCACTCCCCCGTGCACCCTGTGGGATGGCTGCCCCCCCATGTCCCCCTCCATGTGCCTCACGGTGCCCCTCTGCATCCCCTGTGGCTCAGGGCTGAGCCGTGTCCCCCTGTGGCTCACGGTGCCTCCATGTGACCCGGGTGAGGTGGTTTAGTGGTCCAAGGTACACTGGTACTGCTGGGCGCACAGTTGGGCTGGATGTTATTGAGGGTCTTTTCCATCCTTGATGATTCCATGTCCCTGTGTGCCTCAGGAGCTGTGCCCCCATATGCCTTGGGGCTGAACCACATCCCTGTGTGCTCTCAGCCCTGCTATCCCCACGTTTGTCAGGGTCCCTCCATGTCCCCGTGTGCCTCATTGTCACTCTGTGTCCCCACGTTTGTCAGGGCCCTGCTGTGTCCCAGGGGCCTCAGGGCTGATCTGTGCCCCTGTGTGCCTCCATGTTCCCAGGCGACGCTCCTGCCCCAGGGCTGTGCTGTGTCCCCTGTCCCCCTCCATGGTCCTGCCACATTCCCAGGTTATCTCCTGTATTTTCAGCCCTGCCATGTCTCCCTATTCCCCCTCATACCTCAGAGGTCACTGCCGTGCCCCTGAGTCCCCCTTGCTGCCCAGTCCGTGCCACCCAGCCCAGGTGACCACCACACCCACAAGGTCCCATCACCAAGGGACCCTCCCCACCCACCCACCACCCCCAGCACTGTCCCAAAGCCATGGTGGCACTTGGTGGTGTTGGCCAGCACTGGCACGTGCTGCTGGTGGCCCCTGAGGATGCCCAGGGGCTCCATTACAGCAGCCTCTCATTAAATTACGGGGTTCCCTCCTCTTTCTGTGCTGCTGCCGGGGGAGATGGGCCCTTCCTGGAGCTGTCCAGACACGTGGCCAAAAACAAACCAAAGAGAACAGAAGCAGAGGGAAATTCTCCCAAGCAGGAGAAAGGGAAGGAAGGAAATTCCAGTTACCAGGGAACAGGTGTGCTCAGAGGTTTCCAGTACACCAGGTGAAAACAGAGCCAAAACATTAACCAGCAACCAGCTAGATGGAGCTACACACCCTCTGAAGGTACTATTTGATGGCAAACAACATTAAAGAACATTATTTTGCTCCTGGAAGCAGAAACCCTCGGTGTTCAGATAATCTTGTGGTCATAACAACCAAACTTTCTGTCTCCCATAAAGAATTTTAACTGCTTTTTTGCTATATAAGTGTACACAAACCAGTTTTCAATGTCATGGCTTTTGAATCTGTCAAGTGGCTGTTTGTTGCTACGAGGCAAGGAGAGGCACAGACCCTGCAATGTCTTCACTGGGTTGCTCATTGATTTATTGCATTCTTATCATTTCCCCTGGCTGTTGTCTCTTCTCTAAGCCTTATTTACAGCAGCATTTTCAGCCTCCCCTTTCAGACAGCCAGCTGTGCAATGGAGTAGAGCAGCACACAGTAACTGGGTGAGGCAAAGCAATGAAAAACCACTTTAATGTGTTCTCCATTATGCTCCTGAGACATCACCAGTGCAGCAGGGAGTGAGCCAGGGGGTGAAACACACCCCTGAAGAAAGCAGCTGCGTTTATAATTCCCATGGCACACACAGGGAGCAGCTCTGGTGCCCTTGTGTGGCAGGAGGGGAAGGGAACTGGCTCCTACGTTTGATGGAGAGTCAAGAAGCTGCCTCAGAGTTTCCTCAGCAAATGAGGGTGTGAGAAATCTTCTCACATCTCGCTGGGGAAAACCACTGAGCAGCTCCAGGTCCAGTCTGGATGGGCATGGGGGAAGTCAGGGGTTCATGGTGTAGGATTAGGGAAATTTGGAGCAAGGTGCCCCTTTAGGAGCATCTCTGGGCTGCTGCACAGAATCATACAATCATTCAGGGTGGAAAACCCCTCCAAGATCAACCATTAACCCAGCACCACTGTGCTCACCACTAAACTATGTCCCCAAGTGCCACACCTACACATTTTTTGAACAAGGATGGTGACATCAGCTCTGGGCAGCAAGTTTGAATCCCTGACTATCCTTTTAGAGAAGAAGAAACTTTTCCTGATATCAAATCTAAGCCAATATTAGCATCTCCAGTGTAGAACACATCTTTGGAACTAAATTAAGCCGCTCCTGGGTCACAAAGGTGATCACATGTAATGACAATCTCCCAGAATGGTCCCTGGCCTGGCTTTGGGGTATTGCTTCCCTCACCCTCCCCAGGGGTGGTTCCAGGTGGGAATGTCCCAGGGCTGCTCCCAGCACACATCTGGATGCTGTTTGCTTAAAGGCCAAGGGATTTTACCTGCAGAGACATGTGCTGGACCAAAACCTCTGTGCCCAGGGCTGGGGGGCTCTGGGGCAGCAGCATGGGGGGGGCTGAGACAGCCTAAGGAGACTTGGGTATGGAAAGAGGTTGGAGAGAGCGGTTGTGTGAGGAAAGAAGGGGCTGTGGCACAGATTGGAAAGGCTCTGCAGCACAGAACAGAGAACTGGGAGCTCTAGAGAGGAAGGGAAAAAACAAGTTTTGAGGCAATGTGGGAGTGGAGGCCAGTGGGGTACAAGGGGCTTCCTCCACAGTGAAGGCACAGGAGCCACAAGCCTCGAGCTGGGCTGGGAATGAGTCCCGGCATGTCCCTGCCTCAGAGCCTCTTTGGATACAGGGCTTTGCCATCCGGGGTGTAACATCTTCTCAATCAAGAGTTCTAGTATCATTATGGTGCAAGGATTCCATACCACCAGAGTTTTGTACCTCTTGGTGCTTCTCATAGGCACCTCCTCTAAGCACTGACTGTTCCTAAGCCTTGCAGTATCCATCCAAGTCCAGAACCCACCAATCCACTCTTTTAAACCACTGTTCTTACTGGCTACAGGTGTGGCCTGTTAAGATCAGGCCTGCTCCTAATCTTCACTAATTGGTTCAGCTGCAGCTCTTTAGGGGATAGGATTGCATTCTATGCCACCTTCATTTACCCATACTGTATCCCTCTACAGGGGTGTAGCACAGCTGCTTTATCCTTCCAGGGCGTCTCATGGCTCCCAAATCCATCCCGGGGCTGCCTCAGCCCCTGTGCACTCAGCTGGAGCTGGGACACATCTCTGAATGGGCTCAGTGATGCAGAGGCCTGGGAGAAGGTACAGCAGGGCTGGTCTCACTGCCAGCATGGAGCTGTGCACAGGGATGTGAGCTCCCAGCAGTTCCTTCACTCTTGTCCTCGCCTGAGCTGTCCTGGCCCTGCTGCACCCTGCCAAAAGCAAATCTTGTGGCAAACAGGGATGTCACAGCCAGGAGGAGGGGCTGGCCATGACAGGAACCACCAGACTTCATGCAATAGACTGACTGTAAACGTGCCATTTTTACCCAGCTCATCCAAGTTCCCAGGTCTGAAATGGATTTTTGGACGTTGTGTTCAGCTCTCAGTGTCTGGCAGCTGGTGAAGGCAGCCTGTGCTTTACCCCAGCTCACCATCTCACCGTGTTTGAACAATAAAACCTCCCACCTATAGAACCCAGGGATGGGGGATGTTCTGTCTAAGAGATCTGTGTCTATTCTGCTGAGTTATACCCCACACACTCATTTATTTGGACAGATTCTGGTTTCCTCTGCAGCATCCTCAGCAATGCTTTGTACCTGAGCCGTGGCTGTCTCAGATTCGGTGCCTGGAGCACTGCAGGGCTCTGCCTGCGTGTCCTGCTCAGCTCTGTCTCTGCTGCCCTCTCGTGATGCCTCTGCATCTGCTGGGCTTGGGGGAAGACTTTGCCTCCCCCATCGACTCTGAGATGTCAACACCAGCACCATTGTTAAAAGTTCTTCCTATTTCCAACAGCATTTATACATTCTGAATTTTACAAAACTCCACAATCCTTCCTTGTGTTTGTGTGTGCTCCCGTAGTTACACAAAGGAGATCATCTAAAGGGCTCACCCTGAATCACCACTTGCAGAAGTTGTGTACCAGCTGCTCCTTAATCCAGGCAGTGCCTTGGCTTCTATTTTTTTTTTCCCAGTAGAATTTTTGGGGGGTTGGGGTTTGGGTTTTTTTTTTTTTTTTGGTTGTGTTTTTGTGGTTTTTTGTGTTTTGGTTTTTTGTTTGTATGTTTGGGGCTTTTTGTGTGTTTTGTTTTGGGGTTTTTTGGGGATTTTTGGGGGTTGTTGTTTGGTTGGTTGTTTGTTGTTGTTTTGGTTTTTGTTTTTGGTTTGGTTTGGGGTTTTTTAGGCAATCAGGTCTCTGTGTTCCCCATGGGCTGCAGCAGCCCCCCGCTCTCCTCTGCCTTGGTTTGCAGTGCTGCACTCAGCTTTGCCGCCCCTCCTGTGCAATCCCTGCCTGTGCCTCCGGCTTCCTCCATCCCTGGCTCAAACCTCTGAGTGCTGCTTTTATCCAGACCTGAGGAAATAACTGCTTGTTCCCAAGAAAACACCTGCTCCCTGGGACACTGCTCAGTGAACAGCTCTGTGAGGCTCACCAGCTCTGCCATGTGGTGTGGAACATTGGAATTGAATCCCAGGCAAGTGTAAGAGATTGGCCAAGGAGGTGGTGAGGTTCCATGCTTGGAGCTTTTAAAAGCTGGGCTGGACACAGCTCTGAGCAACCTGGCAGAGGTTTGGAGCTGTTCTGCAGAGTGGATGGCTGGGCTGGAGAGCTGGAGGGCAAAGCTTGGGCTGCACAGACAAATGTGGTGCTTTGGGGATGAACTTCATGGGGGAAGCCCTGATACATGACAGACATGAGTCTGGCATGGCTTGGAGAAGGGATTTCCTGTGCCTTTCCCCAGGCAGCCTCTTCCCAGGAGCCTGGGCTGGGAAAATCCCAGGAGGCCTCACTCAGCCTTTCCTCAGGATGCCCAAATTAAGGCAGCTGAATCCCAGCCCCAGGGGCTGTCTGACAGCCCAGCAAGCTCAGTAAGCTGAAATTACCATCCCCTGGAAATCCTGCACTCTGCATTTCCTGCAAGGAAGCAGCTCCTGAGCCAGATTTCTTCACTCCTGGCTCCCTTTCTTTTCCCAGATTTCTTCACTCCTGAGGCAGCTGCCCCAGCCTGAGCTGTCCTTGCTGTGCAGCCCCCACACACCATCCCTGTCTCCCCAAACCCCACACCTGCACTGCCCTGGAGCTGGGGCAATCCCGTGTTTTGTGCACAGAACCACCCAGAACCCCTGCCCAGCACAAGAATGGACCACTGGTCATTTCTAGTTCAACCACCCCTCAATCAACCCTTTTTCTCAGCATGTCCCAGGGTTTTAGGGATCTCCCAGGGTTCTCCCAAGAAGATATGCCAGTGTTGGGTTCATCTGCTGCCCCATCTCCCTGTCTAGAGCTGTATCATCCACCCCAGGCTGATGGACCTCTCCCAGTGCCTCAGTCCAGGCCATGCCATGGCTCCCACCCCACTGTCCTTGCTGCTTGGACAGATTTATTTCCCTAGGATGGCCAGAAAATCTTAACTTTAAAATCTAGATTGTAAAACACACAGTGAAAATCAGAATTCAGCAGTTTATTCTTAGTCTTACTGAGGCAGAGCAGCATGGAGGAGCTTTGCTCTCTGTTTGAGAGCTCAGCTACTCTGTTCTAACTCCTGAGAGCTGACACTCAATTCCAACATGAAAATACAGGTCATGCAGCAGTGACAGGCAGGTCAGCACAGCCCAAACCCAGCCAGCAGGGTAACTCTAATTCCTGCAGCCTTTTGGTTCAGCTGGTGGACACCACAGTCTCCAATCACAGTCACCACCAAATCAGCAGGAAAATCTGCCCAGCTCTTGCTGCTGGGCTTTCATCCACACCTCTGGTGGCCACTGCCAGCCCATGGCACCGAGCAGAGTCACAGTGTCCCTGGGGAGGGCTGCAGGAGCCCAGAGATGATGTGCAGGAGCCACAGATGATGTGGAGGAGCTTATAGCTGATGTGGAGGAGCCCAGATGATGATGAGCAGGGCCAGGGCAGCTCAGAGCTGTGCCCGGGAGGAGCCGGCCCTGCAGGCAGTGCTCAGAGGGCTCCAGGCTTGCTGTGGCACAGCAGCCGTGCCTGGTGCCCTGGAGCTGCAGGGGAGATGGTTCCTGCAGGAGCTGGGTGCTCTCTGAGATGGTTCCTGCAGGCGCTGGGTGCTGAAATTGTTCCTGCAGGAGCTCAGTGTTCTCTGAGAGGGTTCCTTCAGGTGCTGGGTGCTCTCTGAGATGGTTCCTGCAGGAGCTCAGTGCTCTCTGAGATGGTTCCTGCAGGAGCTCAGTGTTCTCTGAGAGGGTTCCTGCAGGAGCTCAGTGCTCTCTGAGATGGTTCCTGCAGGAGCTCAGTGCTCTCTGAGAGGGTTCCTTCAGGTGCTGGCTGCTCTCTGAGGTGGTTCCTGCAGGAGCTGGATGTTCTCTGAGGTGGTTCCTGCAGGAGCTCAGTGCTCTCTGAGAGGGTTCCTGCAGGAGCTCAGTGTTCTCTGAGAGGGTTCCTGCAGGAGCTCAGTGTTCTCTGAGAGGGTTCCTTCAGGTGCTGGGTGCTCTCTGAGATGGTTCCTGCAGGAGCTCGGTGCTCTCTGAGGTGGTTCCTGCAGTATCTGGCTGCTCTCTGAGGTGGTTCCTGCAGGAGCTGGGTGCTCTCTGAGGTGGTTCCTGCAGGAGCTGGGTGCTCTCTGAGATGGTTCCTGCAGGAGCTCAGTGTTCTCTGAGGTGGCTCCTGCAGGAGCCGGGTGTTCTGCAGGAGCTGGGTGCTCTCTGAGATGGTTCCTGCAGGAGCTGGATGCTCTCTGAGATGGTTCCTGCAGGAGCTGGATGCTCTCTGAGGTGGTTCCTGCAGGAGCTGGGTGTTCTGCAGGAGCTGGATGTTCTCTGAGATGGTTCCTGCAGGAGCTGGGTGCTCTCTGAGGTGGTTCCTGCAGGAGCTCAGTGCTCTCTGAGATGGTTCCTGCAGGAGCTCAGTGCTCTCTGAGATGATTCCTGCAGGAGCTCAGTGCTCTCTGAGATGATTCCTGCAGTATCTGGGTGCTCTCTGAGGTGGTTCCTGCAGGAGCTGGGTGCTCTGCAGGAGCTAGGTGTTCTCTGAGGTGGTTCCTGCAGGAGCTGGGTGTTCTGCAGTATCTGGGTGCTCTCTGAGAGGGTTCCTGCAGGAGCTGGGTGCTCTCTGGAGCGGTTCTGTGCCAGCCCAGCAGCTCCTGGGGGTGATGCTGCTGCTGCACAGGGCAGCTTCTCAGCAGGGCTCTGCTCCCCAGCCAGTCCCTGCTGCTCAGGAGCCTCAATTAACACCTGGATGAGGATGATGCCAGCACAGAAGAGCAGCCACTTCTTGACTGGATCTTTCTTTTGGCGTGGCAAGTATTTCCTCACGTGGGCTGGGTACAGCACCTTCCTGGCCTTCCTGCGCTTTGTTGAGAGGCCTGAAGGTCTCCTGACAGCCTGGGCAGCAAACATCGGCCCAAACAGATTTTCTGAATTGTTTTTCAGCAGATCTGTGCTGGAGAAAATGTTTTCTCTGGTGTAAGGCAGCATGTCCTTAGCAGTCTGCAGGTGTAACTCTGAGAGCTGGGAGAACTCCATGGAAATTCCTCAAAGAGTTTTTAAATGCAAAAAGCAGATCACCGAAATAATATTAAGAAATATTAATAATAACACCAGAGGTTTTATTCACTCTCATTAAAGCAAAAAATGCAGAGCCCCAGAGCTGAACTCTTGGAGTGATTTATGCATCTTTCTAGGGAGCTCCTCTTTGACTCTGCCCCGGCTCTACCTGTGCTATAAATACTCACTTTGATGAGTGAAGTGCGGATGGGAGGAGCTCAGCGGGCTCGGAAATCGCTCAGGAATGTCTGTACCCCAGCAGCCCCTATCTGCCCAGCATCTGCCCAGGGGCACTCTGCTAACAGCGCTCTAAGGGCACGATCCAAGTTTTCTCCTCTCCTCTATTACCACAGGATCACAAGGCATTGCCTCGAGATGTTTCAGTGCTTTTGGGAGTGTGTCCTTCATTGAAATTCATGTATTTGCTGTAAAAAACAGAATCTGAGGGTGGCTGTGCTGTCCCTGCCTTCCCACCCCGTCCAGCAGCAACCCTGGCCTTGAGCTGGAGGGATGGAGAGGGGAGACTGCAGCTTCTGTTCTGACCCTGTGCAATCTCAGCACTCTGCCCCAGAAAAATGAGCAACCTCAGCACTTGCTCTGGCAAGCTCCAGCTCAGATATGCCCAGAAAAGGAAAAAACCAGCACTCATGTTCAGATTCTTTGTGCCTTGTAATGACTAAACAGAGCCTGAAAGGGCTGAGTGCCCACAAACCTGCTGGAAAGGGCTACAGCTCTCTCCGGTCTTTGTCATGAATCTGCAAGATTCAGCTGCAAACTTCCTGTGTCTTGGTCATTGTGGGCCACCTTGAGAGGAGGGAATGAAAGATTTCTGTAAAAAAACCCTGGGCAATCATCTCTGGATGGCTACTGCAAAATCAAACAACAGAATCATAAAATCCTAGAATGGTTTGGGTTGGAAGGGGCCTTAAAGATCATCTGGTTCCAACCCCACTGCTGTGGGAAGAGACACCTTCCACCAGATCAGATAAATAGAACTTGATCATTCCCAAGTCTTTTTAGGCAGCCTTTAGCCACCACAAAGCAGCAAAGGGCAAAAATTCCAATTTTAAAACTATCTTTTCACAATTTAACAACTATTCTTTGACATCTCCTCTTGCCCTTTGGGCACCCCTAACATTTCTTGCTTTCTTCTGGGAAGACCAAAGCAATGCTGGCTTTGAGTCACAAGGGACAAACCCTGTGCTCCCAGCACTGTAAATCAATCACCACTCTGTCACCTGCAGCAGAACTCTCACTCTTCAGGCTTGTTCCATGGAAACTCAGGCCAAAACAGAATATCTGACACTGTGACTGCAGCACATGGGGTCCCTTGTGTAGGATTGTGCCACCCAGCACACCCAAGGTGATGGGACATTAATTCCATGTGGCAGCACTGCTGGTGGCTTTTGCCATCACCCCCAGTTCCCATTCAAACCCGGAGCTGGAGCCTGGGGCTCCCCTCAAGGCACTTGGCTGCTGAAAAATCCTTCCTCAGGGCTCTCCCTGTGGCTGCCCAGGCGAGTGCTCAAACCTGAGCCACAGCCAGGGCTCACAAACAGCACTTTCGTGGCTTTTTGTAATCTTTTCCTCCCTTCTCCTCTACAAAGCAAAGTCCAGAGGGCTGGGAGAAAAACCTGCTGCTTCCAAAATCCCCCACTCATGGCAAGGCAGCTCCTGAGATGTAAAAAATTGGCCCAGGCAGCCTCAGGGGTCACAGTCTGCTTGGAGTGGGGTGGAATGGCTCATTCCTCAACCCTGGTGACAAACACTGCTCTCAGTGACCATGGCACTGCCCACCCCTGTCTGGACTGGTGAAACATTGTCAGGCAGGGCCAGGGCACGTCAGTGGTTTAAAAGAAGCACACAATGAAGGAATAACTCGTGTGCATTGCTGCTGCTTTGCCTGTGGTGTCTGAGCCCAGCACTGGGTGAGTCAGGCTGGGGATTGGTCACATCCTCCCACCATGGGGCTTCAGGCCAGGAGAAAGTGCCACAGGCAGCTCCCGAAGCACCCAGGGGCTGCCTCCAGCTCTGGCACCAGTGGCATCACCTGCTGTTCACCACGTAGACGTTTCCAGTGAAGTTCCAGCCCTCTCTCCCCCAGTCCATCTCCCAGCATTGCCCAACTCCCAGCTGGAGGGAGGCAAGTACAGACCCAGCCTCAGAGGGAGCCCCAGGAAGAGGGAGGTGACCTGCAGGGACAAATCCTGCTCCTATTTCCACCCCCTGTTACCCACTCTTGCCATGCCAGGGTAACACAGGGATGTATTTATAACTCCCAGCTTGTCCAAGCAGGTCACTGCATCCTCCTCAGGTGAGGAGATGAATCAGCCCTGCAGGCAGCAGATCTGCCCGCCAGGAGCAAGGAGAAACAAAACCACCTGTTGAGCTGGATGCAAAGCATTGAATTTCACCCACCCTTTCTCACCCAGAGACCTCAGTGCTTTTCACTGAGCACCAAAGACAAAAAAAGGGGCCGTGGCTGCGTTGGGAGCAGCACTCGGAGCTGGGAGCGCTGGGTGTTTGGCACAAGGAAGCACCAAGGAGTGCCTTGTGCAGCTGGGAGTGACGGAGGCCACGCGCAGACGGAGCTGAGGACACCAGGTCACGTCAGGCCAGGGAGTTCTGCAACGCTCAGCATGGTGTTGTGACCTCCAGCCTCCCAGGAATGCAGAGCTGCTTGTGCTGTCTGTGCTGCAGGATCTGCAGGGAGGGGCAGAAATGCTCACCCCATCATCCAGAGCAGCTGGAGCACACCCAAGGCACTTCTTCACTTGGACAGAGCAGCAACAACCTTGAAGCCAAGGAGCAGCTTATCCTGGAAGGCAAAGCTCAGAGGTGACTTTCCAAGGCAGCCAGGGAGGTGCAGACCCTCAGAGAAGGCAGAGCAAGGCTCAGGGACCTTGATCCCACATGAAATCATCTCAGGAAGAACTGGGCAGTGTGTTGGATGTGTGAGGAAAAGCACAGGATGAAAACACCAGGTGGTGCCAGCTGAGAGGGCACAAACTCCTGCAGCCACAGCTCTGGAGAGCCTGGCAGCTGGGCACGGCTGGGTGGGAATGCAGCACAGGATTCCCTGGTTTCAGCCTGGAAACCATGAGTTCTGGGAATGTCTTTTTGCAGGATTTGGAATTTTTTAAACTTTTTTTTTTTTCCTCAGAACAGGAAAGCTACCGCATGGTTCTGGTTTGAGTGAGAGCATTTGGACAGTGAGAAACATTTAATAGGAGCAAGAGAGGGGCAAAGGTACAGGTGAAAACAGAAGGTTTGGCTGCAATTAATGTTTTACATTCTTTCACATATCTCTTGCTGACCACAAAAATGTCCACTCACCTCAGGGGAGATTTTCCAGGTGGTTCTTTCCCAGGCCTGGGTTCCTGGACAGGCATTTTGCGGGAGGCAGGGATGGGAAAATCCCAGGCAGACTTACTCAGGCTTCCTCAAGTTACCAAAATTAGAGCAGCTGAATTCCAGCCTGAGGGATCAACTGATGAGACATCACAGGAAGCACAAAACTCAAATTAGCATCCACGGAAGATCCTGGACTGTTTGTGTCCTGCAGGGAGCTGCGAGGGGCTCTGCTGTGACCTCCAGAGCTGATGTCACACCCCACACTGCCCAGGGAGAGAGCACACATCTCCACATCTGGAGAACACAAACTGTGCTGGGCAGGGCTGCTCCTTCTGCAGGCGCTTCCTGGGGGTGGCTCCAAGCCCCCTGAGGCAGCTCCGGATACAGCTCCTAAAATGACACCTCATAGATACCAATAAACTGAATCGATGAGGGGAAAGTGTCACGGGGAAGTAAAGGACTTTCCAGATGAGTTTATGACACCATGAATGCGCACACTCTGGTTTCAGTGCTGGCTGCTTTCCCTCCCACCCATCCCACCTGGAATCCAACCCATCCGAGCGCGGACTCGCTGATCTCAGCGCCCTGGCAGCTCTCAGATGCAGCTGCCCGAAACTTTGCACCCAAATGCAGATGTTTTAGGAGCTGAGACATCTCTTACAGAGGAATGATGTTACACCGGTGCAGTCTGCCAGCTGAGCAGCTCAGGGCTGGGCAGGGGGGAGCTCCAGCTGGAGGGGAGACACAGAACGGCCAAAGTGGGAGCTCCTGAGACCTCTGAGCAGAGCCCTGCGTCTCTGCCCAATCCACCCCCAGTCCCAGTGTTAAAAATAAGTTAAAAACTGCTGTAAAATAGTTGATAGATCGTTAAGCCTGTAGAGTTAGTTTGGTTATTATATTGCAAAAGGGGTTAAAAGGCTAGTGGAAGGATTCCGCTGATTGATGAATGAAAAAAGATATTTGCTTTTGCAAATAAACTTTAGGTTTGCTGATAAATGAAATTAGACATTGAGAGATGAAAGAAACAATGGGGAAGAAAAAGCCCTAAATTCTGTAAGAATTTAAAAATGAAAAGGGAGGGTTATGCATTAGAGGGGAATCTTTGATATCAGGTGTTTTGGGAAGTCTGAACCTCTCAAGTACCTCAGTCAATGGAGAAAGAGAGAAGGGAAATGTGGCTGGAAATTGGGATAAAAAGGAGGCTGCAGCCTCCAAAAACTTGGGAGACCCCAGGGCAATGCCCCATGGCCTCTCCCTTTATTGGGATAAAGTAAAAGGACTCCTCTGTCTCCTTTTTGGACAGAAACCTCTGGTGTTTGTGGATTCATTTTTGTTGTATTTATCATATTTCTAGAGTCCTGTACCTTTTCGGTGTTTTCTCATGGGCAGCAGATCTTCACAGCACAGACTCTGGGTCTTCCTCAGTCAGGGCTTCTCCTGACCAGCCAGCCCACCCCCTTTTATCCCAGTTACCTTGACTGGCCACAGCTGCTGCCCAATGAAGGACATCGCAGCTGCAGCCCGTCAAGGATAACTGGGACCTGCTGGGGCAAAGATATTCAGATACAGTACAGGTATACTTTACATTACCTATATTTTCAAGGGCCTCCTATATTTCCCCCTTTTCCTTTTGCTTTACAGAAACATGTTATTCAATTACAATACTTCAGATACAATACATTTCCCCACAACTCAATGTCCATGTATAACACACACACAGCTCTTTGCTCAAAGGCCATATTCTTTCACAGCTCCTTGATCCAAAGGCCATGTCACAGCTCTTGGCTGTCCTATCCCTTACAGTTCCTGGCTCAAAGCTCATCCACAGCTCTTGGCTGTCTTATTTCTGCTATCACGTTGGGGACCACCACAGCTCTTGGCTGTCTTATCTAATACATATATTTTCAAGGGCCTCCTATACATTTTCCTAACAGTGCTGCACTTGCACAGCTGCAGCAGTTTCCCCAAAGTTTTACATAAACCTCCCTCTCCAGGGCCAGCTCCACACCCTGCCCAGGGAGGGCTGGGAGAACCAAGCGCCGCTGTCTCCTCTCTGCCCCTGTTTTGCATGTTTGAAAGCTTTTATTGCCCTTCACCTGTGTCCTGGGGTGATGTTCTGATGCTTGTACCCCCATCTGTGTGCTCTGTTCATGCTGGATATCTGTTCTGTGCCTTCAAGACTGGCTCTGAAGAGCGAATGTTTTGTTTTGGTTTTGTCATCAGCCATTCCCCCACGGCTGGTGGGACAGAGATGGGGCAGTACCTGGTGCTGCTTTTGCTTTTTGCTTTGCTCTCACTCTTGCTTCTGCTCATTAGTCAGTTTAGCTAAGCAGTCCAAATTTTCCCTGGACTGTTTCTCCTTTCCCTTTTTGGACCTACTGGAACCTGCTCCGGACTGGGACCTGGGCACACCGAGAGTTTGCACCTTGTGGCTGCAGCAGCTGCCCCAGCACAGGAGGGACTGAGAACAGAGCGAGCACCCCCAGGAGAGACTTTCTGAATTTGTCATCTTTGTCAGAGCGGTGACAGAGTGGTGTCACCTGGTATTGTTCATTCTGTGTGCTGGGGGTGCTGTGCCTGTTAAACAAACAGGTTCTGTGTGCTGGGGGTGCTGTGCCTGTTAAACAAACAGGTTCTTTCCACTTCTCTTCGAGGGATCCTTCCTGGCCCGGTTGGGGGGAGAAGCCATGTGGGTTTGCTTTCTGAAGGGGCCCCCTTTGGAGGTTTTCTCCCAAATCTGCCCTAAACCGGGACAACCTGGAACTTCTCCCCGGGCTCCATCACCCGTCCTGTGCTCTGGTTCCCGGCAGGATGCTGGGGGGGCACAGCACCCAGCTCTCCCTCTCTGCTGCCCGAGAGGTGCCCAAATATGGTGCCACAGTGCTGCAGTGTGGCCCGGCATTACTTCACCCCTTGCATATGCAACACACCTATTTATACATTTTAATGGGATGTTTGCCGTTCTGGGCCCCGGGGTGTTATCCCTCCTGTGGAGTGCGAGTGCTGTGATGCCCCCAGGCTTGTTTTCCTTCCAGCCCTTCACCCTCCCCACCCTGGAACGTGCATTTGCTCACTCACACCCTCCTCTGCAGCACCTTCTTTCAGACCTTTCCCCCAGTTTATGATTTCCATCCCAGGCCTGTCTCCTGCAGTGTTTGGGTGCTTCCTCAGCTCCCCTTCCCCTCCAAATTCCATGCAGACAAACCATGTCTGTCTCTGTCTGACTCTGTTCTCCCACCATTTATGGAATATTTCATTTCCCCAGCTCTGGAAAACTCTTGCCAGTTCATCCCAGTATCTATTAACAACTATTCTCTGAATATCCTGAGAGGAAGAAACTAAATTCTATGGTTACAACTGTTTTTCTTAAACCTTGCATGTAATTTGTCCCATCTCTCCAGGATGCTCACAGGAAATGCATTCACTCCTGCATTTGCCTGTCTCTCCTTCCCAAGGAGAGGGGGTGCTTGTCCTCCCTGCACCTTTCCAGGACTCACCCCAGCACTTCGAGGTCTCAGAAGCCACTGCAGAAATTCCCTCTGCACCCTGGCAGGAGCTGCAGCCTGACCTGCCTGGGCTGTCCTTGCTCTTTTCTCCTCTGCTGCAGCCCTGATCTTCCCTGCCATCCCTGGGATCAAACTCTGCTTTCCTGGCGGCACCTCACAACCACAGGAGCTGGAAAAGAAACAAATCCCTTCTAGGGAGTGGCAGCAGCTTTTCCTTGCCCTCAGCACAGGGACTGGTGCACGTGGAGATGGGATCCCTCTGCACCCCTCCATCTGCCTCTCCCTGCAAGCACGGTTCAGGTGCCCTGGGCCAGTACCAGAGATCCTCAGGGATGGGCAGAAGCCTCAGGAGAGAGGGCAAGCTCCTGCTGGGGGGCACACAGCACTGGCAGCAGCCCAGCAGCACTCAGGGAGCTCAGGGACAGGCAGGCCCAGCAAGGCTGAGGTGATGCTGTGTTACAGAGCTCTGCTCCTGTGCCATCACACCTTCCCGAGGTGAGGGAAATCCTGCAGGACTCAGGCTGGCCCCACCAGCCAGAACCCACCTCTGGAGGCAGCTTCAGACAGGCTTTGATGAAGGGAGGCTGCTGGGGATGAGGTCCTTTTTAGGAATATTTCAATCCAAAGCTCTTTTCCCTGAGGCAGCTGAAGTTACCCAGAGCTCCTGCAGAACGTGCACCCACCCACCTTCCTGTGGCCACGTCCATGGAGAGACACAGGGCACATCCCATCCCTGGTGCAGCAGAGCCCTGGGAACCCCAGCCCCAGCTCCTGCCTGGGGAGAGCAGTCCATAACCACTGTATGAGATAAAACAAACCCTCCCAACTCACACACCAGGGCAACTGGAGCTCCTGCCCACGGGACCCCTGTCCTGAACCAGCCCTGGCAAAGCTGCAGCCCAGAGTGCCCAGTGGGTCACAGTCTGAGCCCTCAAAACATGAATTATTTCCTATCCCCTCCTACCCTTCTTCATTCCTGCTCTCCTGGGCAGTGACAGCACCCTCCTCACTGCAGAGCTGTTGGAATCAGCCTGCACCTTCCCCAGTGCAAATGCAGAAAGGGAACTTGGCCCAAACCCCAGTGTGGCTCTGGGGGGTGCAGAGTACCTGCGGTGTCCCCAGGCAGCAGTGACAGCCACCCCAGTGCTGCTGAACTGGGGATCAAACTCAGGGTGTGCAGCAGGGAGGGAGCAGCCAGCCCCAGCCACTGCCCCAGCACCACACAGATGCGTCCTGGCTCAGGAAGAGCTTTTGCCAGCTGAGGAAGCCTTTGGGGGCAACCCAAAGAGCCATCTGAGCTGGATTCCAGTCCTGCATGCTGTCCTTCTGGCAGGAAAAGTGCTCCCCACAGCCTGGGGACTCCTGTGCTGTGTGACCAGAGCCTGCAGAGCTGAGGGATGAGGGGGTGCACAGGCAGCAGGAACCTGAGCCCCAGCTCTGTGCACGGAGAGGAATCTGAGAGACACAAAGGCTCCTGCAGCGTGCTCAGGGCACCCAGGAAAACTCAGGCTCAGGGAAAGGCCCTGATTTAGAGGGGTGGAAACAAACTCCACTCAATGGATGCTCAGCTCCGCTCAAGTCACCCTCCCTTCTGCACAGGGTGATGGTTGGGGTGGAGGCACCCGGGGACCTCTGGCACAACCAAACACCCGTGGGTGGCACTTATAAACAAAAACATTGTTGAAGCATCAGAACTAACATCTGCCCCTCTCTCAGGGGGAGAAGGAGGGGAATCCTGGTCCCTGAGCTGTTTCTCATCCAGGATAAAAGCATCCCAAATGTCTTAGCAGTAAGCTCAGCTCACTGCTTAAGCTCTCCGAGCTGTGGAACCCAGCTCCCACACGTTGGTTTCTGAGGATACATGAATTTAGATGGATTGGATGGAGGAGCTGTGCAGCTCCCAGCTTTTGGCACTGCTGCACTGTGTGGGGTTGGGATTGTGTTTACCAGGGGTACATGGCTCCAGAAGGGAAATTTTGGAGGAAATCCGAATTTCAGTCAAATGAAAGAAATGTACTTTCAATTCTTTTATTCAGGATAGTTTGGGGTTTATTCCTGACAATAGCTCTGGAAGCTGGAGTATGTGACAGAGTCTTTGGAGACCAACAATGAGAGAGAGGTGAATCAAAACCCCAGTGCAAACATCCACAGGGTTTCTTGTCTGGGAATTCACAGCAAGCTGTAGAAATCTTGTACAAAACCACAACCTGAGAAAACAATGTCATAAATACCTGCTCAGTTTTGCTCAAAAACATGGCTGTGTGCTCTTCCCAAGCTGCTCCCAGGCCACATCTCACCTGGGGCTCCATGGCAAAGCCTCTTCTTGGCCTCTCAGGAGTGGGAACAAGCCCAGGATTCCCACTCCATCAGCCCAAACTGTCCTTTCCAGTGTGTGTTGCTTAATACCCATCCATTGCTGCTTTGGGCTTTCTGGACAATGACTGTCCCCAGAGGCAAAAAGCAGAAGAGCTCTGAGGATGAGGTGTCACCAGCAGACCTGAAACAATCCAGAGTTATTTCTGCACCACCTGGCACAGCTGAGCAGTCTTTGAGGCGAGCCCAAACACACCTGCAGGGCACAAATCTCACTGCAGGTGCCAAAGGTGAGCTCAGGGATGAGCTCAGAAGAGCAACAGCTCAGGAACAGGTCCAAAAAGTGTTCTGAGGATGTGGTCACATAGGAGCTGGGGAGGGCAGCCTGCACATCTGGGGGCAGGAGCCACAAACTGCCCCAGGCCAGGGGTCCAGCCCTGCCCCTGCCCTGCACACACCAGCCAGGACCAAGGAAAGCAAAGAGCTGTGAGCCTGGAGAGAGCGAGACACATGAGGTGACAAATTCTGCAGGGGCAGAACCCAGGGATTGTTCCATCCTATTTATATCCTGCAGCTTTTGATGCCACCTCAAAACCCCTTAATGACAAGAATCCCAAATGAGAATGAGGAACAAAGCGTCTTGCACTTATTGGGAGGTGGCTCCAGCTTCCTTGCCCTTCCTTTTCCACAGAAGGTGAGGAAAAAGTGAAGGCTCTGGAGGAGAACAGGGACCAGGTTGTCCAGGCTGCCCCTGGACCAGGGCAGAGCCAGTGCAGGGCTGAGAAAGGACACCTTGAGCCCAGCCTGGTGGGACACACTCCTCATGAGAACTTTGCAAACCCCGAGAGCAGGGCTTGGTCTCTGCAGTAAATCCCTACAGGAGGTTGACTTTGGCCACAACCTGTTTGCAGCCCATGCTGGAGTACTGCTTGTCCCCTGTAGTGTAGTAACTGAGCTGATTTGCCAAATTTTCAATGTGCTTTTGGTCGGGATAGAGCCCCTCCCTCCTCATCTGCTCCAGGAAGCAGTTTATGACGTGAGCCTTCTCCAGGAGGATGAAGGGGACGATGTCTGCAGCCTTCCACAGAGGGTGCACCCTGACCAGCACTGGCTGGATGATGCTCAGCAGCTCTTCAGCCCCACGTTGCTGATGCAGGAGCTCAGTGGATGCATTCTGGATAACGAACTTTGTGATTTCAGCACCTCCCAAGTTGCTGATTAAAATGTAGATGGCGTTGAGGAACTCGTTGGTTTGATTGGGTTCAAAGAATCGGCTGAGAGTGTCCAGCAGGACGGGGGACATGAGCTCCACCTCATCCAGAATAAACAGTGGGGTCTTTTCCTCTATTTCAGCTCTGGTAACCATGTCAGCAATCTTCTTGGACAGATCTATTTCACAGGTGAGGGGAGCCACCCCGCTGGGGCAGTGGTGCATCACAAAGTACTGGAGCACAAAGTCATTGTCCATGACAGAGCGGAAGTGTTTGGCCAGCACCCAGCCAACGTGGCTCTTCCCAACGCCCGTGGGGCCGTTCAGAGAGATCACCAGAGGCTTGTTGTGGACGTGGGTAGCCAGATAGTCCTTCAGTAATTCCACAATACTTTCCACAGCAACCTTCTGCCCAAACACTTCCCGGTGCATGGTTTTCTCCAAACCATCCAGGTCGTATTTTTGGAGGTTATCATCCAGGTTCTCTATCGCATTGAGAATCTGGAAGAAAATAATGGCAATGAGCAAGAGGAGGCAGCGCTTTGCCTTGCTCTTCTCCTCTGCTGGGAGGTATTTTTTTGTTTTATCTGGGTAGAGAACCATCCTGGATTTCCTCCGGCTCTTTTTCCGCCTGCACTTTTTCACCGAGTAATGTTCCACAGACGTGTCAAAGGTGAAGTACTGGGAGCTCTCAAAGCCAGACTGATTAAAGAAGGCCATGGAAGGGTTGTACAGGGAAGTTCTGCTCAGGGACAGCTGCCTCTGGAGCAGCCTGGTGTGGACAAACTCAGCAGACTTTTCCCGAGGCAGCTCCAAATGCAGCCGGCTTTTCTTCAGGCCCTGGTAGCGCCGGCGCAGGCGGACGATGGCCCGCAGAGGGGAGGAAATGGAAGTGATTTTCTTGGAAGCAGCAGGGATCACAGCGTCTGGGACTTCCTCTGCGTCACTCTCAGAGCAAGAGGCCTCTTCTTTTGCATCACGGGGCATTTCCCCTTCCCTGTCACTATCGGTGATGGCAATCTCCCCTTCCCCATCGCTGTCGGTGACGGCAATGTCCCCTTCCCTGTCACTGTCACTGCCAGGAATGTCCCCTTCCCTGTCACTGCCAGGAATGTCCCCTTCCCCGTCACTGCCACTGCCAAGAATCTCCCCTACCCTTCCACTGGCACTGCCACTGCCAGGAATGTCCCCTTTCCCATCACTGGCACTGCCAGGAATGTCCCCTTCCCTGTCACTGGCACTGCCAGGAATGTCCCCTACCCCATCACTGTCACTGCCCTGTGTCTCTCCTCCCATGCTGCCCTCAATGAAGACAATTCCTGGGTCAGTTGCCGCCTGTTCTTCTGTGCTGCTCTCAGCATGGGGCACCCCTCCTGCATCCTCCTCTGCTCCAGATGTGTCTCCTGTGGGATTGCTCTCCATCCCCAGATCCCTGAGGACACTTTTTCCATCCACCTCAGAGCAGGGCAGCTCTTCCTCCATCTCTTCTGGTTCTTACAGCCCAATCACATCATCTTCTTTCTAAAACGAAAAGGAAATATGTAAAATCAACTGTCCTAGTATCAGGAAGTGACCAGTAACACTGGCATTAGACAGATATCCCCTTTTCTAATGGACAGAAACCTGCAGCAATCAGCAATGACAAGGTGGCAGAGACTTTCAGACCTAAGCTGACTTTCTGGAAGAAGGAACAGATGTGCAAAACTGCAGATGAAATTCACAGAATTCACAGACTCACTGGGATGGAAGAGACCTTCAGGATCATCGAGTCCAACCCAGCCCCAACCCCTCAACTCAACCCTGGCCCCCAGTGCCACATCCAGGCTTTGTTAAACACACCCAGGGATGGGGACTCCAGCACCTCCCTGGGCAGCCATTCCAGAACTTTATCACTCTTTCTGTAAAAAACATTTTCCTGATATCCAACCTGAATTTCCCTTGGTGCAGCTCGAGGCTGTGTGCTCTGGTTGTGTCCGTGCTGCTGGAGAAAGAGCCCAGCCCCAGCTGAGCACAGGCCCCTCTCAGGAGCTGTGCAGAGCGATGGGGGCACCCCTGAGCCTCCTTTTCTCCAGGCTGAGCACCCCCAGCTCCATCAGGGCTTCCTCAGTGTCAATTAATACAAATTGATGTTAAAACACAAACCCAACCCTGCTTCAGATGCAGAAGGGAAGGTCAGAGCTGGCTGGGGCCAAAGCCAAAGGCTCTGCTGCAAGCAGGACACAGGACAGCAGGACAGACTGACCCGCGCTCTGAACCACAGCTGCCCACAGCTTCCCCTACACCTGCTAAAGCCAAGGAAGACACAAAGCCCCAGCTCTGTGCCAGCACATGCACCCAGGCACGTACACACCCTGTGGGAGGTCACTGTCCACCCACGGACACCCCTGGGGCTGTGGGAGTGACTTGCTGTGGTTGCCATCGTGGCTGCGGGGGCACCTCCCAGGGAGGATTTTCCTGGCTGTGCTGATGGATGTGCCTGGCAGGGAGGGGAGATGAGAGCTGCCCTCCATGATGGGAGGGCTCAGAGGGGCTGCACAGAGCCAGCGTGGCTGTGCCTGAGCCTGCCAGCAGCACCTGGGTGTGAGGAGAGGAGAGGTAAGAGAGTAAAAAGGGTAAGAGAGCGAGGTTCCCATTACAATACCATAAATCTTTTTTTGTGTTGAATATTCTGATTCTCACTAACCAATCTAGTACAAGACACAAATCCTATAGCATTTACATACAGCCTATAAGAATCACTACATTACCATCCTGTGTTACATTTTAAACCCTACAAACTCCTCTTTGGGCCCCTCCTGCCAAGCTGTAGGGTCTGCATGACCCTTGGGCCTGTCTGCAAGCAGAGGGGTTGTTGTTCCTCAAAAGGGGATCACCTTCAGCCGGCCACACCATTGTTTTCCAGTTGTTCAGTAATTAAGGTATCTTAAAGCTGCTTTCATTTCAATCTCGCTCATAGTTTCTATATTCTCAAAATCTTTTGCCAGACAATCATATTGATAAGGCTTTCCTGTTTCATCCTCCCCAGCACTGTGGCACTGCCAGCCCCGAGCACGCAGCCAGCACAGGCAGCGTGAGGAAATGCCACTTTCATCAGCCATCCTTAAAACACCAACACCGGGTCCTGCCAAAGGCACCAGGACTCTGTGGGGAGCAGGGAGGTCGGGAAGTTTGTTATTAACTCCCTGCAGCTCAGCAGGAAGCACCAACCTGCACAAAGTCACGCTCTGGACCAGGTTTTACTTCCCTGCACAAAAGCGGCTCCATCACCCCAGCCATATTTTTGAGGGGCACCTGGGGGCTGTGGGGGAGCCCTGGGCACTGGAAATGCCCCCTGCCCCCTGCTAAACCCCCACCTGTCCTGGCTGCTCTGAAATGCAAAGTTTCACTGCTACCCGTGCACAGGCTGATTCCAGGACGTGTGAGGGGCAGCCAGTGAGCCCAGGCATCACCGCTGGAGCTGCCGCTGCTGGCAGCAATTAACCCCCCGAGGGCTAATTGCTGACCCAGTTCCTGACCCTGCGCAGGGGTTTGGCGTGCAAAGGCAAAACCAGCCAGACAGGATCTGGCAAGGAGGCCCCTGAGGCAGCCCCAGGAAGAAGGAATGTCCCTTTCCCATCACTGGCTCCAGATGTGTCTCCTGTGGGATTGCTCTCCATCCCCAGATCCCTGAGGACACTTTTTTCCATCCACCTCAGAGCAGGGCACCCTCCTGCTCTTCCTCCATCTCTTCTGGTTCTTAGGGCAGCCCAATCACATCATCTTCTTTCTAAAACGAAAAGGAAATATGTAAAATCAACTGTCCTAGTATCAGGAAGTGACCAGTAACACTGGCATTAGACAGATATCCCCTTTTCTAATGGACAGAAACCTGCAGCAATCAGCAATGACAAGGTGGCAGAGACTTTCAGACCTAAGCTGACTTTCTGGAAGAAGGAACAGATGTGCAAAACTGCAGATGAAATTCACAGAATTCACAGACTCACTGGGATGGAAGAGACCTTCAGGATCATCGAGTCCAACCCAGCCCCAACCCCTCAACTCAACCCTGGCCCCCAGTGCCACATCCAGGCTTTGTTAAACACACCCAGGGATGGGGACTCCAGCACCTCCCTGGGCAGCCATTCCAGAACTTTATCACTCTTTCTGTAAAAAACATTTTCCTGATATCCAACCTGAATTTCCCTTGGTGCAGCTTGAGGCTGTGTGCTCTGGCTGTGTCCGTGCTGCTGGAGAAAGAGCCCAGCCCCAGCTGAGCACAGGCCCCTCTCAGGAGCTGTGCAGAACGATGGGGGCAGCCCTGAGCCTCCTTTTCTCCAGGCCGAGCACCCCCAGCTCCATCAGGGCTTCCTCAGTGTCAATTAATACAAATTGATGTTAAAACACAAACCCAACCCTGCCTCAGATGCAGAAGGGAAGGTCAGAGCTGGCTGGGGCCAAAGCCAAAGGCTCTGCTGCAAGCAGGACACAGGACAGCAGGACAGACTGACCCGCGCTCTGAACCACAGCTGCCCACAGCTTCCCCTACACCTGCTAAAGCCAAGGAAGACACAAAGCCCCAGCTCTGTGCCAGCACATGCACCCAGGCACGTACACACCCTGTGGGAGGTCACTGTCCACCCACGGACACCCCTGGGGCTGTGGGAGTGACTTGCTGTGGTTGCCATCGTGGCTGCGGGGGCACCTCCCAGGGAGGATTTTCCTGGCTGTGCTGATGGATGGGCCTGGCAGGGAGGGGAGATGAGAGCTGCCCTCCATGATGGGAGGGCTCAGAGGGGCTGCACAGAGCCAGCGTGGCTGTGCCTGAGCCTGCCAGCAGCACCTGGGGTGAGGAGAGGAGAGGGTAAGAGAGTAAAAGGGTAAGAGAGCGAGGTTCCCATTACAATACCATAAATCTTTTTTTGTGTTGAATATTCTGATTCTCACTAACCAATCTAGTACAAGATACAAATCCTATAGCATTTACATACAGCCTATAAGAATCACTACATTACCATCCTGTGTTACATTTTAAACCCTACAAACTCCTCTTTGGGCCCCTCCTGCCAAGCTGTAGGGTCTGCATGACCCTTGGGCCTGTCTGCAAGCAGAGGGTGTTGTTCCATCAAAAGGGGATCACCTTCAGCCGGCCACACCATTGTTTTCCAGTTGTTCAGTAATTAAGGTATCTTAAAGCTGCTTTCATTTTAATCTCGCTCATAGTTTCTATATTCTCAAAATCTTTTGCCAGACAATCATATTGATAAGGCTTTCCTGTTTCATCCTCCCCAGCACTGTGGCACTGCCAGCCCTGAGCACGCAGCCAGCACAGGCAGCGTGAGGAAATGCCACTTTCATCAGCACCGGGTCCTGCCAAAGGCACCAGGACTCTGTGGGGAGCAGGGAGGTCGGGAAGTTTGTTATTAACTCCCTGCAGCTCAGCAGGAAGCACCAACCTGCACAAAGTCACGCTCTGGACCAGGTTTTACTTCCCCTGCACAAAGCGGCTCCGTCACCCCCAGCCCGAGGGCACCCGGGGGCTGTGGGGGAGCCCCGGGCACTGGAAATGCCCCCTCTGCCCCCCTGCTAAACCCCACACCTGTCCTGGCTGCTCTGAAATGCAAAGTTTCACTGCTACCCGTGCACAGGCTGATTCCAGGACGTGTGAGGGCAGCCAGTGAGCCCAGGCATCATCGCTGGAGCTGCCGCTGCTGGCAGCAATTAACCCCGAGTGCTAATTGCTGACCCAGTTCCTGACCCTGTGCAGGGTTTGGCGTGCAAAGGCAAAACCAGCCAGACAGGATCTGGCAAGGAGGCCCCGAGGCAGCCCCAGGAAGAAGGGCTGGATGCCACCATCACTGCAATGCCACCCAAAGATGGCACTGGGAGCCCTGGGCTGCCCCCACACCCCCCTGCAGTCACAGCCTTGCTCCTCTCCATCCTGCATCACTTTGCTCACACAGTGCCTGCAGGAACCCTAAGGGACAGCTGTCCCCAAAGCCACTGGGAGCAGCCCTGCAGCTCAGACCAGCCTGGGCTCAAGAGACCAGGGACACCACAGAGCTCAGCCAGGGATCAGAAAACCCTCCAGGCACTGACAAACATCCCCACAAGCACAGGGTGACGTCTTCTCAGCCCCAAGCCCCTGCAGGTGAAGAGGGGGTTTGTTAAATGCCAGGGAAGAGGCTATGGAAATTTACAGGAGAAGTTCTGGAGAACAGAAGGATCACAGAATCATGGACCACTTCTGCCTGGATGGAACCTCCAAAGGCCATCTCATTCCAAACCAGGTACACCTCCCACCAGCCCAGGCTGCTCCAAGCCCCAGCCAACCTGGCCTGGAGCGGGGCAGCCACCCTGGGCACCCCTGCCAGGGCCTCACCACCACCCTCATGCTCAGAAACTTCCTTATCTCTAATCTAAAGCCACTCTCTTCTAGTTTAAAACCATCGCCTCTTGTCCTGTCATAACAGGACCTGCTTAAAACTGTCTCTCTTTTTCTTTGGCTCCCTTGAAGGCCTGGCAGGGAAACACAGGACACCCCAAGCACTCCCCATGGACACTGCCAGGCACTGCTGCAGCTGAAACACGGAGTGATGTGGCTGCTCACAGCCCAGAGCCTGCTCTCCACTGCCATGCCCATGCAGAGAGCCCCAAGCCCCGT
This sequence comes from Emberiza elegans, assembly GCA_024865655.1. NCBI lineage: Eukaryota > Metazoa > Chordata > Aves > Passeriformes > Fringillidae > Emberiza > Emberiza elegans. The sequence continues at coordinate 68,453,332 of JALJVW010000184.1, read as the reverse complement.
GGGGAATGGTGAGGAGTGATCACAGCTGGGAGGTGTTCAAGATCCTCTTCCCACAAGCCCACCAGCACATCCATCCCACCGGTGTGGGATGCCCAACCCTCCAGATGAGCCGAGCAAGGCAGGGTGGAAGGACAAAACCCCATCCTGAGCAAGGAATCTGTCCAGTCATGAATATAATAACCCTGTTAATGCCATGACTCAGTCCCTAATACCTGCTGGTATTTACACAGCATTGGAAGTTTCTAAGAGCAGCCCTTGCACACTCAGTGTCAGGTCAGGGCTGGGCAGGAGGCTGTGCCAGCCAGCACTGGTGCACTTTGACAGCTTAATTTAATATTTGGTGAAAACAACCAAAAGGAAAGAGAAGGCAGGAATTCAGTCTGCAGCATCCCAGTGCTCGTGTAAACACTGCTGATCTCTGTCCTGAGCCTGGACACCGCAGGAAGGCTTGCACTTGGAAGCACTCCTGGGAAGCCTCCAGCTTTCCTGCTGTAGCTCTTGCAGTGTTTGCATTCGTGCACCCTGCTGCTCCAAAACAGCGTTTCCACAACAGAGGAGCCTGTGTGGGCAGCTGGAGGCAGCCTGGGAGAGGGGAGCACGGTGGGGACAGCCCCGGCAAAGCCCTGGGGGCAGGAGAGGCCAGCGGAGAACCGCGGTCCGGGTTAAAGCACCCCGGCTGGGGAGGCTGCGCCCAAACTCAGCCTCTGTGGATGAGCAAAGGTGCTGGGGAAAGGGAACGGCTGGGAGATTCTAAAGATTGATATCTCCCACCCCCAGCTGGAGCCAAACCCTCCATCCCAAAGGGAGCATCTCCGTGGGGAAGGGGGCACAAAGCAGCCCCTTGCTGTGGGGGCTGCAGATAAAGGGGTCAGTGGCTGGGAGGAGGAACCCGGAATGTCGGCAGAGGTCAGCACGGCCCCGGCATCCCGAACCGCCGAGCAGGGCGGTTCGAGTCACGGCCACCCTCCCGAGCAGGGCACAGGGTGACAGCCAGCAGTTCCCCCCCGCCAGCCTGTGCGCCACCAAACCCACGAGCCCAGCCCCAGGTATTGCCAGGCCCCGAAGCCAAGTCCGAAGGGAAGGACAGCAAGCGGAGGGGAAGAGCCTGGAGCATCCCAAACCATCCCTGGAAAACCGAGGCGGCTTTTGGTGGAAAGCAGCGGCTGGGGACGAGCAGAAAGCGGTGGCAGGGATGGAGCTGGAAGCAGCCCCGGGGTGCCTCGGTGACCCCTGAGGGCAGGACGGGGAGCGATGGCGGCGCAGTTACCCGCGGTGTCCGTCACGGGCTCTCCCCTCCGCCCGCCGAGCGCAGCCTGCGGCCTCGGACGGGCCGGCAGCTCCTGTGCGGCCGCTCTCATCCGTACAGAAACCAGCCCGGAGAGGAAACGGTGAGGAGGAGTGGCCCTGGGCGGCACTTCCTTCTCGCCTGCCATGGGATGGCCGCTGCCGGCCGGTTCCGTGTCCCCTCCCGGGCAGGCCCTCCCCGTCACGGCGGCACCGGGCTGAGCTCACCGCCCGGACAGCCCCGAGCCCGGCACAGCATCCCCACCCCCGGCCCTGTCTGTGCTGAGTCACCGGCCCGGAGCCCTCACCCCAAAGGTCACCGCGGTGACGCTGCCAGCCCGGTTAATTGGGGCTGACGCGGTGCTCGGGTGCTCGCCCTGGCCAGCAGCAGAAGCAGCGAGTCAGACTGCGGGGAAGGAGTGAGTGCATAACAAATAACGAGTCTGGAAAATGCAGCAAGTCCAGAGCGGTTGGTTGGACCCTGGCAGGTCCTGGCTCTGCTGCCCCGGCCCTGCCGCAGCCCTTGGCCCCTTGGCTGCTCTGTCCAAGCAGCTCGGGGACAGCCGTGGGAGCAGGGTCTGCTGTGGGCACAAAACCTCCCCGGGGAAGAGCATTTCATGCCTCCAGAGCAGGAAGCAGCGGGGTTTTCCTCGCCCAGAAGTGCAAAAGTTCATCACGGGGCTCCTCCTCACCTGCACTCCCCTTTCCTTCAGCCCTGGAGAATGAACGCCCTGGCATATCCCAGCTCTCACCTGCGCTCGCACAACCCGGCCAAGGCTTTTTCCCCAAATCAAGCCCATTTGGTAAAGCCAGAGAAGCCCTAAGTGAGCCCTTGCTGGTATTTCAAGCTCCTGTTTTTTGATGGAACCTGCACCCTGTGAGCCCAGCTGCACAGGACCAAAAATAAGGGGGGAAATCCCCTGAATTTGAGGGGTTTTGGTGCATCACAATGCAGATCCCACTCTGGTTGTGATGCTCCCTATTCCTCCCACTTCAGGGAAGGGGATTCTCTGAGCAAGTCTCCCCAGCCCCGTGCCAGCCAGCTGCACGTGCCTCTGCCATGGCCAGCGGGATTTGCCTAACAAATCCTTGCAAATGTGGGGATTTCTGTGGCAGGAAGGCACAGGGGGCCAGCTGGAGCTGACACTCAGCAGCTGGGAGCTGCCCTTAGGGTCGGGAAGTTGGGCAGAGCTGACCCAAAGCAGAAATCCCATTAAGAGATGTTGTATTTATCACGTTTCATGAGTCCTGGTACCTTTCTGGTGTTTCCTCATGGGCAGCAGATCTTCGCAGCACAGACTCTGGATCTTCTCAGTCAGGAGTCCTCCGAAGCTCTTTTTGACCAGCCAGCCCACCCCCTTTTTATCCCAGTTACCTTGACTGGCCACAGCTGCTGCCCATCAAGAATAACTGGGACCTGCTGGGGCAAAGATATTCAAATACAGTACAGATATATTTTACATGGACTCAAAAACGACTTACACAATACATATATTTTCAAGGGCCTCCTATAAAGAGGAGCTTGGCAGGTGGTTTGGGAGCAGCCATGAAGGAACATGTTCTGGCTAATTCAGGTTTTTGGGAAGGAAGAGCTTCCCCCAGGCAGAGTGGTTGGTGACCATTAAGAACCCCCCAAACACAGAGCCCCCCACACCTCTGAAAGGTTCAACATTACAGAAGCAAGGAGCTGCCACCCCCCTCAAGGGCTGCCAGTGAACATCAACAGCCCAACAAAAACTGTTCTGCTCTAACTGGGAAGGAGCTTGAGCCATTTCAGCACTCCGAGGGCTGCGAGCGGTAATGGGGGAGAGAGAAACCCTTGGAACAGAGCAGGAAACCCAGGGAGGGTGGAATGAGTGGGGATATGGCACTGACCTGTCTGGGACCCCACGGTGCTGGTGGGGCTGGGTGGCACGTGGGGATGAGGATCTGGAGGGGCCACCAGCCATGGGGTGACCACACAGGGGACAAGGTGATGCAGGGCTGGGGACACTGTCCTGGTGTTGCTGCCAACCCCAAAATCACAGGTTGGGTCTGGAGGGGCTGCCAAAAAATGCTGGGGAGCACCTGAGGAGGGCAGGGGCATCGATGGCACCAGGAGGTGTCTGTCCCATGTGGGGACAAGGAGGACAGGACAATGGAAAACCTGCTTATGTTCCCAGCCCAAACATCCCCTTCAGCTGCTCCTGCCCCTGGTGTGGGCTGTGATCCCCCTCCCCACGGGCTTTGGGGACCTCGAGCACCCCAAATTGGAGCAGACAAGCTGCTGTGTCCTGTGGGGAGGGGACACACTGCGGGGACATGCAGGCACAGAGGTAATGGGGTATTTTTGGGGGGGTTGTTTTTCATGGAGGGGTGCTGCCATGGGGTGGGGGCTGCATGGGGCAGTGCCCTGGGGGGATTCTGCAGGTGAGGGATGCGTGGGCTGTGCCTTGGGGGGCACAGGGGGCATAGGGCAGAGCAATGGGGGGCCATGTGGGAGCAAATTGGGGCCATCAGCCCTGTCCCCTGGGGCCTTGGGGCCACCAGCCCTGTCCCCCAGGGATTTGGGGCCCCCAGCCCTGTCCCCAGGGCCCTGGGACCCCCATCTCTGTCCCCCAGGGATTTGGGGCCTCCTGCCCTGTCCCCCAGGCCTTGGGGCCCCCAGCCCTGTCCCCCAGGGATTTGGGGCCCCCAGCCCTGTCCCCCAGGACCTTGGGGTTCCCTACCCTGTCCCCCAGGCCTTGGGGCCCCCAGCCCTGTCCCCGGTGTCCCTGCAGTGCCGAGGCCTTGGGGCCCCCCCGGCCGGGCCCCGCGGGGAGGAAGCGGCTGCGGGGCCAGGATGGGGCCGAGAGGTGCTGCAGCCCCTCCCGCGGCCGCGGATGCAAATCCTGCACAAACACAGCCTCTCCCACACGGAGAGAGGCCAGACAATGGCCCACGGAGAGGGGGACGCGCCCCTGAGCTGAGATTTTGGTGCCAGCCTCTGACTGGTACCAAAAGTGCTTTGGGCACCCCTGGGTTTGGCACCCACCAGGAGACATCGCCGGAGCTCGGGTGGCACCAACTTATGTGACAATTTTAGGGTTTTCCTTCAAGGTTTTGCACATTGCCTGTTTAGCCAGAACATTTCTAGGGCTGAGGAGCAGCAGCTGCATCCCAAATTCCCCTGTGTGTCCTGGGAAACCAGAATTAGGTGAATGAAGCACCCACGGTCCCTTTGGGGAAGCTGTGAGGGGCTCAGAGCTCAGAATGGGACCAGAGTGAGACCCAGCAGCTCCAGGATGGATTGCACCACACTTGCAGCACTGGCCTTGCCTAGACAAAGCCTGCAAAAAAAGAGGAAAACCAGTAAAAAAGAAAATGAAAGCAGCTGAAGAGGTCACGGGCTTGGAGGCAGCAGGAAAATGGGTGTAGAGATCAGAAATGTGGCCCAAGGATGAAATTAAAGTGAGAGGCTGCAAGTGGAGAAGGGGAAATGGGGCTGGGGTTGGGACACAGGAGCCCCACGGGCCCTGACCTTGGAGCCAGCCCCTCCTGCAGCCCCAGACAGGGAAGAATAAAAGATCATCAAATAATCTGATCCATGGTGGGCAGGATCCCCATAGGGGGGTTCAGCAGCCCCTGGCAGGGGTGCAGAATCCAGCCCTGGAGGGTCATTCCCAGACCCAAAGATCTTTTTTCCAAGCATGGATTTGCCCTTTTGCAGTGTGATGCCCCAGCTCCATGGCCACATCAGCTCTGCGTTGGGCTGGTGGGTGGATTTTTTCCTTTTTACATCACCCACCTTGTGCTGATCTGCCCTGAGTTGCTGCTGCTGACCCCTGGGCTCCCCCTGAAGCATCACCCCTCCTAAATCCTAAATCCAGTGTAAATTCCCTGCATACATTCTCGGGGCCATAAAACCAGACCCCTCACTCTTTTAAATCTCATTCTTAGCAAAACTTTCCAGCCTCTGTGAGCAGCTCTAACACATCCTGAATAACCCAAACAGTTTATGCTGGCCTGGGGAATGTCCCCCGCAGGGACGCCGCATCCTGCCTGGGTTATCATCAGCCTTCCAAACAGTTTATAAATAGACCAAGGTAAATGAGGGGAGTGCTCTGGCTCAGGATTTTTATCTCATTTCTTGTTTTTAAGCCATTCAAGGAGTGCTGGGTCAGATGATCACTCCTAAAATTCAAGTTGAATCTGCTGCTTCTTTCTCCTCCAGTTGAGCTCCATCCCTACCTCACCAAAACAGTAAAAAAGAGGTAAAAGTTAAGAAAAATGGGTTTGGCATTGACCAAAGGGAAGGCCATGGCCCTGCCATGAGGCACCATCCAGGCCCAGCACCAGGCAGTGGGAGAGGGCAGGGACCAGCACTGCTGCACCTGGGAAGTTGTGTCTCACACTGCTTTGGGAAACAGAAGGGGTACATCTGGGGAAAAAATGGAAAATTTGGGAAAGAATATGGAAAATATGGAGAGCAGTGAGTGCCTGCAGCACTCCTCCTGTCACCAAGTGTCCCACCACCAGCATCCCCCAAGACCATCCATACCACCTCGTGTCACAAGTGGTGGCTGGAGAAATTCACTGTAACCCCTTCCCAAGGTCCCCAGCAGGGTCTGTGTCAGCCACCAAGGGCTCTGTAAAAAAGAACTGGAGCCATGCCCAAGCATCCAAGGAGGAAAGAAGTGTCCAAGGCCAGGCTGGATGGGGCTTGGAGCAACCATGGACTGGTGGAAGGTGTCCCTGCCCATGGAAGGAGGTGGAATGAGATGAGTTTTAAGGTCCTTTCCAACCCAGGCCATTCTGGGAGTCTGTGGTTCTGTGATTTTATGTGAATTTTTGAGCTATACATGTTGCTTTCTTTCCTTTCTCTCTTTCTTTTCTTTCTCTCTTTCTCTTTCTTTCTCCCTTTCTCTCTTTCTTTCCTCCCTTTCTCTCTTTCTTTCTCTCTCTCTTTTTCTCTTTCCTTCCTTTCCTCTGGAGCAGGAGTGACAGCCCTGGGACAGGGACTGCCCTGGCCAGCAGACACAGCTCCAGCCTGAAGCAGCAGGGCTGCACAGCAAGTGGCACAGGGAACAGCACAAAGCTCTTTTTTTCCCCCCCAGCTTCCTCTATTCACTCTGAAAAAAATCACATTTCCAGCTTGTTTCAATTAACTTTAAGACTTTTATATTCCATGAAGGCTGAGGCAGTCATTAAACCCGAATTTTTCCTGTTGTAACACTTTGAAACAACCACACCACAGCTCAGCTGGTGGCTGTGGCTCTGCCAGGTCGGGACCTCCCATGGGCAGAGGGGTAACTTCAGGTCCCCTCAGTGGTGGCATTGCTCATCCTCTGGCTCAGGATGGACAAACTCATCACACCCCATGGGTCCAGCCCCTGGGGCAGCATGAGGGAGCTGGGAAAAGTCAGAATGGGAGTGATGCCCATTCCCTGCCCTTCCAGGGCACAGCCATGGCTTTGGGAAGGGCAGGGAGTGCCCCTCATCTCACCCCAGAGTCTGGGGGTGCTGCTGGGATGGGGTACAGGACACACTCACTGCCCCACAGCCCCTGCACTGGGGGTGAGGAACCACCCCAGAGCAGTAAATCCACCTGCACAACACGTAAATAAATCAATATTTCTGCATCCATGAGCAAAGCAGACGCAGCCAAGGCCCTGAGTCACCCTGGGCCACGTCCCAGCAGTGGCTCTGGGGTGAGTGGGGACAGCCCTGCTGCCAGCCCTGCTCCCAGTGGAGCTGCTTTGATCTCCCCACATCAAAAGGAGCCTTTTCCCTGCCCTGTCACCCAGACACTCCATGGGACACTCTGTGGGATGGGGCTGGCACACCCTGGGCTGGCAGGCACTGACCCCACTGACCCTCCCTGCCAGCCCTTCCATGTGCTCAGTGTTCTTTCATGAAAAAATATAAAGAAAAAAGTGGAGAGAGTTCAGAGTAAAGAGGAGAGAGAAGGAAAGGGAAAAGTTCCTTGGGCACTCAGGCATGGATTCCATCCTTTCCCCGCTGATGCCATCATGGATCTGCTGCCCTTTGAGGTTTTTTGGCTTTACCTGAAGTAATCACAGACTGGGGTTTATTCAGGTATCACCAGATCCTCTTCTGCACAAGGAACCTTCACAACAAGATGCACCAATTCCCAGTGCCACAGCCCTGCCAGCCTGGAGCACAGTGCCCCAGGGGATCAAGATGTGCTTTATCCACAGAGGGAAACACCAACGTGCCCAAGGGGGACAGAACTGCTGCACCCTGCTGCCTGCAGCTGCAGGAGGGATGCCCCACGGACTCGTGGGCTTTAGGCACTGAAAAACAAGGCTCAGTGCTAAACAGGGGTGGTTTCTGTGTTCCACAGGTCTCTCACACACCTGGATGGACGGTCACACTCCCAGCTGCTCCTGTGTCTTACCTGTGGCTCTGTTAAGTCTCAATTCCAGCTACCACAGCACGCATAGGTTGGGATTGAAGATTCAGCAGAGGAGGAGAAAGACTCCTTGGGCTGTGGAAACTCATTGGGTGCTTCACAGGAAACATCTTTTCAGTAAAAGCCAGATTTTCCCAGCATATTCCTCCTGATGAGCAAAACCCATGTGGAAAACAGGACTGAGAGAGCCTGAACACCCTGGAGGGGGGATGTGATGCAATCCTGAAACTGCTCCATAGCTGGGTGGGGGGCATAGTGTTTAACCAGGAGCTCTGGGATTATCCCATCCCATTTCCTTGTGTGCTGCCAACAACACTGAAGCTCCCCAGGACATCGTCCCTGAGGCCAGCCTCATGGTGGTGGGACACAGACCTGTGCCAGGGCAAAGCAACCCCACCAGGGCCTGGAAACCCCACTGGATCTCCTCCAGCTTGCCCTGAGGAGCTGCTGCATCTCATCCCTCTCGAGCATTCTTCATCCCACAATAAAATTATCCCACACAATTTACCAGTCCCAAACAAGGGCACCCTGGAGTTGTTCCCTCCCTGTCAGAGACAGCACCAAGCCTTGGTTTTTGGGCAGGGTCTCACTCATCACATCCAGCTGCAAGACACTGCTTCAGCCACACACAGAGCCCCAGACAGCAGCTGGAGCCAGCAGCCCCCTCCCAAAACCTCCTGCACGTGGAGACCCAAGGGAAGGGAGACAGTGCCTGGCAGACTGGGGAGTTTCCTGCCTGCCCTTCCACCGTGGGGAGGGAGGAAAAAGAGTTGGCATTATTGGAAAAAGGAGCCTACTGTTATTTATTAACCAGGGAGGTGGGCCCAGGCACTCATGTAGGGGAGGAAGGAATGTGGGGAGCAGACCCAGACGATGTGGGGTGTCCAGGCTGCTGCTGAGCTGTCTCCTTGTGGAAAGTGACACCTGCTTAGGGAAAGGGCTACAGCAAAGCCCCAGGGCAGGGAACCCCCAGCAGGACACTGAGAGCTGGTGGCACTCTGGAGCAGGGCTCAGGCACAGGCAGGGGCAGGGGCACTGCCAGATCAGTTGCAGTTCTTGGGCAGGCGATAGACCCCCCCTGAGTAGATGAGCTGCTGGTCCCGGACCTTCTTCTGCAGGAATCCCTGCAGCTCCTGGATATCGATCTCAGTGACCACAGGGCCAGTCATCACAAACATCTTGAGCATGCTGTGGATCCTCTCCAGGGACAGGCTCTCCAGGTTGGTCAGCATGGCCTGGATGTACGTCCAGAACAGCTGCAGAGGGACACAGGCCACAGTGAGTGACTGACTCTACAGCACACAGCAAATACCCAGAAACAAGGCAGGGATGCAGCTGGCACTAAGTTCTGCTCTCAGCCACGGGGTCTCTGAACAGGGCATATCCAGGAACAGCAGCAAAGTGCTGGGACACAGAGCTAGACAGAGGGATCTGACGTGCAGCACACTCATGACCCTCTGTGGATGAACACCAGCATGACAAGGCTGTGTTGCACAACACACAGGCACAATGTGACTCACAGGCAGGAAAGGCACTGGAAATGTCCAGGAACCACAACAGAGAGAAGGCAGAGATCCAGCTGTTAGTGCTGGGTCAGTCTTTTGGGCAGTCAGAAGTGCCAAAAAAGCGTTGCTCGGGTGCATCCAAACAAGTTATGACTATTTTCAAATATGAAATCATGTCTCGGACTTTTTTCTTTTTTTTAACTGAAAAAAATCCCATTTGGAGATTTCCAAAAGGTTCCCTGACTCAGCAGCTGGGCACTTGTCTGGAGAGAAGACTGTGATCCAGCACCAAGAGATTAACCACAAGATACCCACTTCAAAACCCAAATGTTTGTGCTGGACTCAGCCACTTGCAGTGGAAAATATGAATCCATAGTGCAAATTGAATCCATCATCTTGATCAGATTCCCCAAACCCAAAATACAGGATGTTTGCATCACCACAGGGACAGGTACCTGCAGCTCCTCCTCCTTCTGGTCAGCCTGTGAGGCCATGGCAGAGTCCCCCTCCTCGTCACTGTCAATCAGAACAACCTTCTCCACCTGGTCCTTCTGCTCCTCCTCGATGACGGTGAAGGTGCCCTCGGGCTCTTCCCGCAGGACTCCCTGCTGCAGCCACAGCGTCATCTTCCTCTTCAGTGAAGTCACAGGCACCTTGAGCACTTCACTCAGCTCTGTCAGTGTCCAGGTGCCTGCAGGGACCATGGAGATCAGAGAGGAGATGGAGACCAGGACACTTCCCACACCCAAGCCTGCCAGGATTTGATGGGAAGCTGGGTAAGGCAGGGAGGCACTGCCAGGAACAAGCAGAGGGCTGCAGCAGAGCTGTGGCCCTGCTGGGTGCTGGAGACCCCTGTGAGAGATCCAAACCCATGCACCACATCTTGGTCCTCCTGCCAGAGCTCTCAGAGCCTCCAGCTGCCCAAGGAATGTGGTTTTCCCAGCCGTGGAAGCACAGACAGGGGTTCCACAGCACTCACTCTTGGTCTGGAAGTGCAGGATGATGGCAGCGTGCACAGGAGACACGGACAGGGAGAGCGTGCGATCAGCCAGCTCCACGTCCAGGCTCACCAGCCCCAGGTGGTACTTCCAGTTCAGGGTCCTCATGGCCTGGGAAAAGGGGGAAGCAGCTGCTCACAGCACATCTCCCAGCAGGAACCACCAAGTGCTGGCTTACTGCAAACCCCACTGTAACACTGCAGCCAAAGGGGACTGCATAAAGCTTTCATAAGGGGGGGTAAGGTGGCCTCACCTTTAATTTCTCATACTTCTTGGAATATGCTTCCATGGCTTCCTTGACCTGCTCTGGAAGCTCCAGCTTCTCCTCTTTGAGTGGTGGCCAGAACTCACTGGACAGGATAATGGCCACGAGGCTGAAGGGAGGCCTCTCCTCCTCAGGGAGCTTCTCCTCCTCATCCCGAATGTTGGCGTTGATGCGCCGCGAGTCGGCCATGTCCTGCAACAGGAGCAGAGCTGAGCTGGCTCCTTCCCTTCAGAGCCACTGCCAACCATTAGTGAAGGAGAGGCTTGAACAAGGTGAACAGCGTCCTCTCCAAATGATGATGGGGACACTGGAAAGGACACGATTGTCACCCTGATTTTTTAAGATTTTCTAAGCCTTCTGATGTTTACATTCTTGTAGCAAACTTTCTCACACGCTTTCTGTAAATAACTCATTGTTTTGCATTCTTTTATGGAAGAAGAGAAATTTGATAGACTGTTGGTTTGTCCAATGTCATTGGAGAGGGGGCACTTTCACCCTCCAATCCACTGTCACTTTTAGAAAACTATAAATGTTGGAGTCAGAAAATAAACTTTCCTTTTCTTCACCTTAAGAGCAGCGCTGTGTGCGCTTGTGTTGTTTCATGTCTTATAGTGACCCACGATCATGTGTCTACTTGGAAGTCTGCTACACACTCAGAAAGATTTGTGGGACATTAGAGGAAGGAAGGAGTTACAACTCAACACTGCCTTCACTGGAGACCCTCCACACCTGTGTTCTCCAACAGAATCAAACTCTGGAGTCCCAACCCCAGAGGAGCTGGACAAGCCCAGCTCCTCAATGCCAGGATACTGCAGGAAGGACAGGGCAGACAGCAGCACCAGAGCAACCATTCCTCAGAGCTGATAATCCAACCCACGGGACTTAAAAACAGACATGATTTGAATGTACTTCTGCCTGTCACAATTCAGCCCCTCACTGGCATTCTGGAACCCCCACTTTCCTAAAAGACCTTTTTGGGGTCACTCCTCAAGTCCTTCCCCAGTGGGCTCAAACACCCAGCTCTTAAATTAAAAAAACAAAAGGAGTTACTTTTAACATGACTTCACAGTAGTGCATCTGAGCTTCACCAAACCTCAGCTTCAGCAGCTCCACGTTACGGATTTCCCTGGAAAGAGACACAGCAGGTCAGGGACAGGGGCCTTGGATGGACAAACCTGGCCTGGCCTCCACCCCTCACCACACAGGCAAAGAAACGAGGTCCCTGGCACAAGGTGCTCTTCCTAGGAAGCCTTGCAAGGCACAGTGTCTGCCCAGGATGGCTTCTGGTACCCAGGGGAGGAGGAACAGCCACCTCCTTTAGGCCAGCAGCTTTTTGAAGACAGAATCCCAGAATGGAGCTCAAGCAGAGTCCCCTGGAAGCAGTCACTCAGGGTTGTGTCCAGATGGGTTTGGAATATCTCCAGGGAAGGAGATCCCACAGCCTCTCTGGGTTCCTGTTCCACTATTCAGTCACCTCACAGCAAAGAAGTTCTTCTTCATGTTCAGTTGGAACTTTATGTGTTTCAGAAACACACATCTTCCATCCCTTCCATTTCGGGGGCCAACACAACATGTGGGATGGTGTCAGTGCTCCAAATTCCTACAAGCTGCTCTACAGCCCAACCCAAGGGCAGGACTGAGCATGGAATTCTAGAGGCAAACTCAAAGCTGCAAAGGAAATAGCCAAAGGCACTCCTGGCTCCACAAACTGCCATTGACAGGACTGAGCCTGAAGGCTCTACCCTTCAGACAGCAGGTAAAAGGAAACTCAGGCGATTTGGTCACGGAAGGCCTGGCTCTGGGCCCTGGGCCCTCACCTCTCAGCACTGTAGTTGAACTGGTGCAGCAGGCGGTCAGCCAGCAGCGTGCGGTACTCGTTGATGAACAGGTCCTTGCTGCCGTAGATGCTCACCAGGAGGCTGATGATGTCTGAGGAGCGGCGCTTGGAGCTCGATTTCCCTGGGGAAATCCAGCAGACAAGAGGGTGAGGTTAACAGGGACCTGCCCCAGCCCACCAAATGAGCTGCTCAAGGCTACAGCCCACCAGGGAAATGAGCCAGCTGCCAGGACTGCCGGGCTGGGCATCTCACCTGGATCTGCATCCACTGGGTCAGGAACCCAGTCCCCAGGCTCTGAGATGTCATCATCACTCTCCTGGCCGTTCTCCAGGGTCACTGGGTCAGCTTTGGAGAGCTCATTTGCCAGGTCCCCCGAGCCCTCAGCATCCCCCGTGAGACCGGCCACGATCTGCCGCACCGTGTCCTCCCGGGTCCTGGAGCCAGGGGGAAGGGGAAGAGTGCATGAGGGAAGGGGAGGGAAAGGGGATGTGCCAGGCTGCCCCACACACCTCCTACCTCAGATACTTCCTGATGGGCTCACAGGCAACCTCCAGGATCACCATGGAAGGGTCCAGCTCCCGCAGGGCCTTGATGGCCGAGATATACAGAGTGATGATGTCGGAGGTGTTGACTCCTACAGGAGAGGAGCAGAGGGAGTCAGAGCCCGCAGCACAGAATAATGGCTTGGATAGAAGGGGGTTTGGATGGTCCAAGCCCTCTGTTCTAGTGGTGGTGTGGGAGGAGGAGGGCTTGCTGCCCTACTGCCCAAGGCAATGGGGCAGATCAGATCCATTTGCCTGAGAAACCAGTTTTGAGCACGAACGGAGGCTCAGAGCTGAGCCCTAACAGTGCAAAGAAGCCTTTGCCCACCTGGCCCAAAGATAAACTTTGTGCTCCTGACCATAGTGTAAAAGTGAAACCCAAGGGGCTGGGATGCCATCAGCTGCTGCTGCCCTGCCCACTGGAACACAAAGAATGTGTGATGGGCACGGTGACTGCCCCTCACTCCTCAAACAGGAAACCAAACCAGCTCCAAGTAGATCCCCACTCATGCCCAGGCTCCTCACAGTGTCAGGACACAGACAAAGATGTAAAACCCACCAGGGTGCAGAAGTCTCATTTCCAGAGCACTTTTCAGGGAGCTGAGCAGCTGCTGCCTCTGGTTAGTCCTTTCCAGGCAGAACTTGAGGTCCTCCACAGCAGGCTTTGACTCCGGGAAATCTGCAAACCAAGCAGTGATCAGGAGCAGTGCCAGGCTCTGAGGGGGAGGCAGTGTGGCACACCAGAGAGCTCTGTCACCCCCCCAGTCCCAGCCCAAGGGTGAAGCACCTCGGATGATGCTGAAGAGCTCCTCGATGCATGCTGGCGTAGATGCGGTAGAAGAACCTCTGGACGTGGCAGCGCCAGCGTTTCAGGGTGCTGCTGGCTTCTGGGGAGGACTGTGCCAAGGGGCCATCCTGCAGGAACACCCTGCTGAGCCACCCAATCACCTTCTCTATCCACTGCACCACGAGAGGGAGAAACAGATGTGAACACAGCGCTGGATGCACAGCCACATCCCAACCCAGTCAGGCAGCCACCACAGCCGGCAGAAAGGGCAGCTGGACCAGGAGAGCATCACCCCCAGCTGCTCCTCAAATGTGCCCCAGCCTGGGTTACAGCTGGGGAAAGCCCAGCTGAAAGAATTGGAACTTTAACTAAAGAGACAGGATGTGGACTGTGCAGCTGGGTGTGAGAAGATAAGGGGCGACCACAGACTGTGTGCAGGCACTGGGCTCCAAAAAGGACAGGGTTTTCTCCAAAACCTGCAGCCTATTTCATTCTTGCAGAGTTTCATCCTATTCTATACCTGCAAAACCATCCCATTCATAAGAAAATGAGCAAATTGCCCATTACACCATTCTTGGCCCAACATTTCTATGGTTCCTGAAATCAGTGAAAAGCAAACAAGATATCCCAAGAAGTCACAGACACCAAACACAACTCAGGCATTTGAAATCCAAATACCAGCCTTGTCACTGAATTATAAAATAAAAACCTGAGCAAAGAGCATAATAAGGTTATTTTTTTATATTTGAGCTTTAGTGAGAAATGTGTAATTGCCAAATTTCAAACATACCCAGTTACAATATCCAGATGTTTAAAATAACTGCCTTTTCCCCCCCTCATCAATTAGCAAATACATGATACTTCCTGGGATAGTATTTGAGTACCAATATGATACAATATTCTACTTTAGATATTAGTAATTTTTTTATACATTCTCACAGCCTGAAACAAAAATGCTAGGTCAAGGTTCAGTTTGCTGATGTTTATTTTAAATTACTTGACTGAGGAAACACTGAAGAAATGCATAAGTTCTGCATGCATAAGTTTTGCCAGGACAAACCTGAGTACTATGAACACCTGGGCAAAACTGTGGAGAAGCTGATAAAGAATTCCCCTAAAGGACAAGAGGACAGGACTATAACTGATACAAAGCAACATGATTTTATGGAATTATTATCAAACCAACCCATTCTTCCCCCGGATTTATCTTCCCTGAGTGCTCCTGTTACAGCCTGATTGGGACCCAACACTCCAGGCAGCTGCTGCTGGGCTGGAAAAGAGGCTTTGCCCTCAGCACCTGTAATTTTCAGTGAGCTGTTTCTCAGGCTTCTCTATTTAACCTTTAGATTTCCAGGCTGTGGTTTGTTGGTTTTTTTTTTTCCCTTAAAATTATGTCTTCCTAATCCTGACATGCTCAAATATCTAAGGCCAAACAAGAGGTGGAAGCAAGGGCAGCATGTGAGGAGCAGAATGCACTTGTGTTTTCTGTGGTGCCCTGAAAATATCCTCTAACAATCTCCAGGTCATCCAAAAGCTTTTCACACGAGGTGCAGCGAAGAAAGTGTTGCACGACAACCAAAAGGAAGTAAACACAAAAAGATTCCTGATGTTTGCAGGCAACAAAAGTGGTTGGCATGGCAAAGAGTGAGGGACTGAGGGTGTCTGGATTGCATGGGAACCTGGCTGCAAGCCTGGTTCTGCAGCACAGGCAAATGCAAGGTCATGGGCATGGAGCACTGAGCTCAGGATTGTGCCCTGGACAAGCCATAACCTGGAGAATTTTGTTTTAAAGTCATGGTGGGTAAGCAGCTCAACACAAACTTAGTTGAAATAGCAGCAAAGCAACTGGGCAGCTGCAAAGAAAGATTTTAATTTTGTGTGGCCACTGGTGAGATCAATACCAGAATATCCTCTCTCATCCTTGCTTCCAGTTTTAGAGAGGAATTGGAAAGAGGACTGAAAACAGCCACAGAAATTCTAATTATGGGCTCACCTACACAGAGGGAGGACCCTCTGCAGACCAGGTGGCACTTCTTGTTGATCTTGTGGTTTGTAGACTGGAACCACAGAAATCCCCTCATTACTACAGACATCATGAGGTGAAATGTGACAGTGCCTCAAGCACAGTCAGAGCAAACCTTCCCCTCCAGCATCAGCCAAAATGGGGAGTTTCAGGCACCTCTCCTGCCAGGCATGGTGGAAGTCATAGCCCCGGACCAGGTGTTTTAAGCTGGAATCTGCTTTTAGCCTGAGCTGCTAAAAACCAACAACAGCTGCACATCTTTGTCACTCCCTACAGCTCCTGAGAGGTGCCTGTGCTCAGCTGGGGCTGGGCTCTTTCTCCAGCAGCACGGACACAACCAGAGCACACAGCCTCGAGCTGCACCAAGGGAAATTCAGGTTGGATAGCAGGAAAATGTTTTTTACAGAAAGAGTGATAAAGTTCTGGAATGGCTGCCCAGGGAGGTGCTGGAGTCCCCATCCCTGGGTGTGTTTAACAAAGCCTGGATGTGGCACTGGGGGCCAGGGCTGAGTTGAGGGGTTGGGGCTGGGTTGGACTCAATGATCTTTAAGGTTGTCACTGTCATATTTTCTGAAAAATCCCTTCGCCAGGATTTCTCCTCCTGGGAAACTGAGAAGCCTCATAGAAAAATGAAAATAATGATTATCTGACTGCTTCTCCTGTGTTTGCTGCTTTGGAATGTGGTCTGAGATTGTTTACCAACTGGTCATTGTTTGTTTGGTTTCATGTGAATAGTTTTGACTTAATGACCAATCACTGTCCAGCTGTGTCGGGACTCTGGAGAGTCACAAGTTTTCATTATCATTCTTGTTAAGCCTTCTGTCCGTATCCTTTCTCTATTCTTCAGTATAGTTTTAGTATAGCGTTCTTTAATATAAGTACATAAAATAATAAATTAGCTTTCTAAGAACATGGAGTCAGATTCTCAATTTCTCCTTCATCCTGGGGACCCCGAAAATACCACAAATGGTGACCTCAGACATTGGCTGTAGCCTGAGCTGAAGAACAGACCCACCTAAGGTCTCTTCCAAGCCAGTGATTCTGTGAATTCCGTGATGTCCCAAGGAGGACCCTCACGGCCCCCACACCAGCCTCACCTCCTGGAACTCGTTGAGGAAGGAGTGCTCGTACTCCCCACGGCAGCGCTGCTCCATCCTCTCCTCGATCATCCTGTGCAGGATGGTGGTGACAGCCTCAGCACTCACCCTCTCCAGCAAGTTCAGCCGGTGGCTGCGGGCACAGGGACACGTCAGGAGCGTGGGGGAGAAAGGCACCAGCAAATCAAGAAAATCTTATACGTGAAGGCATCATCCTCCCTTTACATTCCACTGAGGCAGGCCCAGCTCAGGCCACATGCTCTGACAGCCCACACAGATGCACTACATATGTAACACATGGCACTACTGCTATCCCATCTTCCCTATAGACATTTAAAGCTACCAAAACTTTTTAATTTAGAAGAGTTTCATAGAATCAGAAAATGGTTTGGGTTGGAAGAGACCTTAAAGATCATCTAGTCCGAACCCCTGACATGGGCAGGGACACCTTGAACTGGTTTGCTTCTTTGTGGTTGCAGGCCTCAGAGCAAGAGGAGGATGTTCTCATACCCAGGGAGAGGAACTTTGTGTCTAAAGATCTGCTCTTGTTCAACCACCAGTTCGAAAGCAGAAAGTCCATATTGAGTTCTCTACCCACTACCATGACACAGCCTGACCTCACACAGCTCCTCCTGTTCCCAGGGATCAGTAAAACCTGCTGCTTCTCCCCATCCATACCCGCATTGCTCCAGGTGACAGCCACCACCCCGTGCAATACCTACAGAATGTCATTGAGCTGCTGGAACTGCTCCATGGCTCCAGGGCACCAGCACTGCTCCCTCTTGCTGCTGCAGCCTGCACAGAGCTGGCCCTCTCCTCCGCCCTCCTCTGGGTCACTCTCCTGCTCGGTCTCACTCATGCTGCTCTCACACTCGTTCATTCCATCCTCTCCTTTCTTCCACTGCCGCATGTATATCCTGAACGTGCGGCTGTAGAACTGCTGGATCATCTCCTGGAAGGATTTGGTCGTGGAGAAGAAAAGGATAGCTTTGAACATGGTGTAGACCTTCTCCTGCAGCGTCTGAGCGCCCGTGCCCAGGAGCAGGCCTGCCTTGGTCCACTGCTCCAGGAGCTCCAGGCTGTTCAGGTAGGGCTCCAGGCGGCACTTGAGCAGACTGAAGGCATCCAGGAGCAGCGCAGCACACTGGGGCTCCTCGGCCGTGTTCTCATACTGGCCAATGCAGTTCCAGAACTCGGGGGCGATATTCGCCTGCAGGTCAGTCTGCAGCACCTCGATGAACCACTCCTCCACGACGGAGTGCAAGTCGTAGCACTGCAGCACGTCCAGGGCTGCCCGGAGCTCGGCATCCTGCAGCGGCACGGCAGCTTCGGGCCTCGGGGCTGCCTGGAAAGCGGAGGGAACATGAATTAAGCTTTTGACACAGAGACTCTGCTGTCAAACTGCACTGGGGGGATGCTGCTCCTCCATGGCGATCTGCCGGGGTCTGCGCCCATCGCTGGATGCCCAGCGCTCCCTCCCAGGGCTCACACCCGCACATATCATTGCTGGCCCTGCAGATGGCTGCTGCAGGACACAGGTGCTGCTGGAAATGCTGCGAGCCTCCCTTGGCTGCCCAGCTCCCTCAGACGGAGCGGGAGCAGAGCTACAGCACGGCCGGGCAAGCTGCGGCCTTTTGGTCCCGCTCCTGGTTGGGGTGACAGACACAGGGCGGCTGGGCCCGCGGCCCTTCCCTGAGAGCCCCCAACGGACACCATCCCTGCACACCCAGGAGCCCTTCCCGTCCTCCCCGCCCCGGCAGCCCCAGCCGTTCCTCCCCCAGCCCCGGCCGTTCCCCCCCCAGCCCCGGCCGTTCCCCCCTCAGCCCCGGCCGTTCCCCCCTCAGCCCCGGCCGTTCCGCCCGGCAGCCCCGGCAGGTCCCACCCCGCCCCGCGGACCCAAAGCCGGAGAGGCCCGGCCGGAGAGGAGGCCAGGCCGGAGCATCCCAGGGCAGCGGGTCGGGCCTGCCCCGGGCCCGGCGGAGCGCAGCGGTCCCTGCTCACCAGCCCCAGCGCGGCGGGCGGCACCAGCGCGGTGCTGAGCGTGTGCCAGGCGGCCGAGAGCTCCATTCGGGCCGCAGGAAGGGGCGGAGCGGCGCCGGCCCCAGCAATGAGCGGCACCGGAGCCGCGCTGCGGGGGCACCACGCAGCGCTGCAGGAGGGTGAGCGGGGCGGGGGGCCGAGCGGGGCCGGGCAGGGGCCGGGCAGGGTGCTCGGGCCCGTCTGACGGTGCCGCCCCGCAGGGCTGTCGGAGCTCCGCGCCCGGCGGGACGAGCTGAACGGGCGGATCCAGGCCGAGGAGGCGGAGCGGGACCGGCTGCAGGCGCGGATCGCGACGCTCTCCCGGCGCTTGTCCGACACCAGCGAGAGCCTGGCGGGGCTCCGATCCACCCGAGCCCACATCGACCGCACCATCGCCGAGATGGACCCGGCCTCTGGGGAGGTACTGCCAGCGAGGGACATCGCCTTGTGCAGCTTCCCCGTGAGGGGAGGAAGAGGGACGGCATTGATCTCCGACCAGGGACAGGGCCCGAGGGAATCACTGAGTCAGAATAACCTGAGCTGGACAAGGATCCCCCAGCCCAGCCCCCAGCAACCCCACCCTGGGCATCCCTGGCAGCGCTGCCCAAAGGCTCCTGGAGCTCTGGCAGCCTCGGGGCCATGCCCATTCCCTGGGCAGCCTGGGCAGCGCCAGCACCCTCTGGGGGAAGAGCCTTGCCTTGAGCTCCAGGCTTACAGCGTGTCAGGGGAAGTTTGGGATATAGATATATATGTGTGTGTGTGTGTGTGTGTGTGAACTCGGTCTGTATTTACCTGAAGGTCGGTTGGGAGCACCTCGATGAACCATCACTGCTCCCTGGGCCGTAGCCCTGCAGCCAGAACTTCCCGGGCCCAGGATGCAGCTCTGGCACACAGACCCCATCATGAGAGGGTTGGGTTGGGGGTTGTTCTGGTGCTGCTTGGGCTTGGGCAAAGTTTATTGTCCAAATACGTTAAAAATGGCTTTTGGAACAGACCCCTAAAAATTACCATCTCAGACCCATGGTTTGGGTGAAAGGAGGAAACCAGAGACGTGACACTGACCCACAATCCTGCTAATTCAGGCAGAGAACAATGGTGCTGATGGAGTTGTTGGCCTGCCACTCTTCCAGCCCAATATTCAGTGTAGTTTCTTTCATCTTTAATGGAATAATGTCATTACAAGAGTCAAATTGTTGGGGCAGTAAAGGGTGGGAAGGGGGCAAACAGCACGAAGGCTGGCACTGTCATTTTGGTTCCTGAGACAGCTCTACCCATTCCCTTTTGTTTGCTACTGCCAGGCAGGGACTGCTTGATCCCCACAGACAGGGCTACAGCTGAAGTCACTTCTGTATTACACACCAACAGCTTTTATTCTTTAAAAAAGGATCTTCCCAGCCTCTTTTCAGATAAGTGATGGTCTTCCTCCTCATGGTGACCAGGCAGAGTTTGTGTCAGAAACACCTTTCCCCTATTAGCTGCTGCCTGAATTCTCCTCCCATTTGCATTTTGAATGTGACCAATTACTGTGTGAGCTCCTCTTCCTCTCCCAGAGTCAGTGCTTTCCCCTGGCAATCACTTTTCAGATGAAGCTGGAGAGGTTTCCTCGACCTCCTTCAAGACCTGATGGTTTGAAGTGAAAGGGGAAATCCACATAAAAATTTAAAGGCTTAAAAACTATGTTGTAAGGTGCACAAACAGCCCCTTTAAAAAGAAAGCTTACCTGTGATCCAAGCCACACCCCCAGCCTACAGATGAATTCCTGTTTATTGAAATGAACTGGCACCCACAGGAGGGAGAAAGAGGTGGTGAGGAGGAGATGCTGGTGTCCTACAGACAGAAAGTAACAGAGTTCCTTTCCTGTTTGTCACTCCTTGCCTTCCTCCAGCACCTCATCCTGTGGTGCACTCCCTCAGCTCCTCTCTGATTTCCACAGATTCCACAGGAACAGAAATTATTTTTGGGACTATAACCATCACATTTGGTTACAATTGTCCACTGTGTTAACATTTTTAACTGGTGAGGTGGACAAGCAGCAAGGTCTCCTAAATATGTTGTAGCTTAGAGCACAGGAAGTAGAGATGTTAGATTATGTACACAGTGAGCTAAAAATAGGAGAAAATTAATAACAGATCTAGTCTGACATAAGGTCACTGTAGATTTGAGTTAGTCTTGAAGCCAGAAACCCAAAATGTGCAGCTTTAATAGTGGAAAAGAGTTGAAACTGGGTCAGCTGAGCACAATTTAATACTGACCTAAAAAGCCCAGGTGCCAAATCTCCCTTAAAAAAACCCAGCCAACCAACCAAGAAACACCAAACCAACCAAACCCCCCAGCCTGCTTCAGGAAGTTCTCTGCCTCGTGCTTCAAGGCAGATAAATTGCTTAAGGTCTTTCAGAATATGAACACAAACCAGAGAAATTCTCCCACAGATATTCCCACATTGAGACAGGACAATAAATCACCAGGAATTAGAGGCTGAAGGACTCGATGGCCCCTCCTGCTGCAAGGCAGATCAGCTGAATTGGAAGGGAATTCATAAGAGAAACAGTTTATGTAAAAATAAGCTATTTTTATTTCTTTCCCAGATACTGGACAATTCTCAGACATTGCTAGATGTCCTGAAGAAGGAAATGAGGGATCTTGGTAAAATCATTGATCCACAAAACACTTCATTAGGACAACGAATACGTCGACAAAAGCGCTCCTAAACTTCTTCAGCCTGGAATGTCCTGTTGGCCAGAAAGCTGCTGTGTGGTCCAAGGATGCCACATTTAATAAAAGCCCTTGTCTTGCAGAAGTGAATTTACCTTCCAGATGTGCTTTGGTATTAGTCAGAATCCCACTAAAGCAGATCCTACAGAGCAGGGTAGGCATTTACACAAAAATGCCCTTCATTTTGAGCCCAGCCATGCTGAGGCACATCCCAGGAGGTGATCCAGCAGTGATGCTCCTGCCCTCAGGGCTGCCCTCACCCTGCTCTGCCTGGAGGAGCTGGGCAGGGATCAGAGAGGAAGCTGGGAAGTGCAGAGGAGTGCAGAATCACAGCTCCAAGGTGCAGCAGGATGTCCAGGAGAAGGAGCAGAGTCAGCAGCACCCCCACAGCCCTGAGCTGTGCTGCCCACAGGGCTGCAGGCACAGCGTTAACTCACACAGAACCAGAGCAGGGTTTGAGCTGCAGGGCAGTGTTGGCTTTAGCATTCTTTAGCATTCCTCATGGATCCATAGGAGAACTCAGTCTGGGCTAGTTCAGACCCCTTATCCTTGAGTTGAAAGCAGCTTTGCTTTACCTCCTGCAGTTCTGCAAGAAACAGAGCTGCCTTAAACTGACCTGGGCTTTTTCACAGGGGGAGATGCTCACTGGGACCTTTTTTGCTACAAAAGCTGTGCTGAAAACTCACCCCTTCAATCTAGCAGTCACCAGCAATCTCACATTTTCCCTCATTCCCACCAGTCTCAGCACCTTATCCTGAAGTGTTTTATTAACAGGAGAAGCCTCAACACGTGGAGCTCCGTGGTCCTTGTGTCATGTCCCAGGCAGATGCACTGCAGACACATCCTGCTCCTGGCAAGTCACACAGGCAGCAGATCTCAAATTAGCTTGGAACAGACAAGGAGGTGCAAAATGTTTCTTTGTGGTGGCCCCCAGCCAACATCTAAAACTACTGAGTAGCTCTTTTTTTTAAATTTTCATTATTTTTTCAAAAGTATTTAGGCACCCAGGGCAGAAGGGAACAGCTACAAGCAGGGACATCCTAACATTTACTCCTGTGTTTTTCAGTAGAACGACCTTCCCTTGCTGCTCCAACAGACACCAACCCAAGTGCAAGGTATGCAGAGCATTTTCAGTTCACAGAGCAGTGTCACTTGAGCAGACATTCACAATCTATAACAGACAAACCAGGAACCATCAAATTTAATCAAAGATAGCAGCCTGTTCCTTTGGATCACACCCCACTCATTCCATAAAGCCCAAAGAGGCCGGATCTGTTCTCACCACATCTCTTTTAATCCCAAAGTACAAATCACATTAGCAGCACTGCTCCATCTGTTCCAGAGTGCAATTTTGACCCTGAGTTTACAGTAGTAGAAAACTGGAATGGAAGATTCTAGCAGATTCCTTTGCATATTGGCTGCATTAAACAATTATAATAGAACTATAAAAATCCTAGAAAAAACCAAAAAATAACCCACATTCCTTGTTCAAGTTCTGCAGAAGAATGGAGTGAAACTTCCCTCCTGTGCTTTGACTAGAAGAGCAGGACAAGTGTGGCTTGAAGGAAGCAACCAAGAGAGATCAATCAGATTTGGAACAAAGCAACAAGAGGAGCTGGGAAACTGGAGCACAACCAGCAACTCCCAGAGACTGGATGCCAGAGTTGGGAAGGACAGACCAAAGCTATGGCCAATGTTTGGGAATCTTCAAGAGGCTGGAGGCAGTCTGGACATTTCTCTACTAACTGGTGCAAAAATAACATCTAAAGCTAAAGGCATTCATTGCTCTTCCCATCCCTCCCTATGGGTGTTCAGTGAAATCCACAAGCATGTAACTGGCACATGAATTCCATGGTGTTTCAGTGAAACCAGAGCTGGAAACATGCCAAGGACAAACCATGAACCTTCAGTGGTTTTCCAAACTGACACCCAATGTGTCAAAACACAGCTAGGCTGTGAACCCACCTAACTGCCCAGTGCTCCACTCCAGAGCCATCCTCCACTGGGGAGAAGGGTTGTAAAAGCTGTCCAGACCCTGCACAGTGCCTGGACTCAGACAAGCTCAGAAAAATCCACATCCATCCCGGGATTACAGATGTCCTTCCCACACTTGCCTAACCGGCAGCTGATCTTGAACAAGGAACATGCAAGGCCACAGGCAGAATAAATCATACGCCTTGAAAGCAGTAATTCGGTCCCAAAATCCAGTGCAAATACTCTCCGGAGGTGCCCGAGAGCGCGTGGTCCATCCACCCTTGGCAGCAGGTCCGGGAGAGCCGCGGTTCCTGTGCGGGCCCCGTCCTGCCCGGCAGCGCTGCTGCAGCACCGCGGAGCAGCCTCAGAAATAGAGCGCAGGCTCGCTGCTGAAATCCGAGAGACCGCCCTTCTCCGCCGGGGTGAGCTGTGGGCAGAGCAAGGACAGCGGGTCAGAGCGGGCCAGAGGAGCCCCCTCAGCCCCGGGTGGTGCCTTGGCACCCTGCCCCGGCTAACTGGGTGTGCTGGGTTAGTGCCCCCCTCCAAACGTGCCCCGGAGCGTCAGAACGTCCTGCAATGGTTTGGGTTGGAAGGGGTCTTAAAACCCACCTTGTTCCAACCACCTGCAGAGGCAGGGACACCTTCCACTATCCCAGGTCACTCCAAGGCCTGTTCAACCTGGCCCTAGGCATTTCCAGGTGAGCCAAGGCTTCACCACCATCACAGGGAACAATTTCCTCCCAATATCTAATCTAAATATCTTCTCTTTTAGTTTAAAACCGTTCCCCCTTGTCCTATCACCTGCCCATGTGAAAAAAAAAAAAAAAGAAAAAATATCTGTTTTTTATAAGCCCTCTTTAGGTGCTGAGCTCTCCCTGGAGCCTTCTCTTCTCCAGGTGAGCGCCTCCTCCAGCTCTCCCAGCCTGGCTCCAGAGCAGAGGGGCTGCAGCCCTTGGAGCATCTCCATGGCCTCCTCTGCACTTGTTCCAGCAGATCCATGTCTTTCCTGTGCTGAGCAGAGTGTGCCAGCTGCCTCGAGTCTCCTTCACACAGCCGGGGAGGGGCAGTGGGACGGTGTGACAGTCCCTTTGGGAGCAGTGACACAAACACAGGTGTGCAGGGAAAGGCACATCCTGTCCCATCCGCTGCCTGGAACAACCCCCACCCCACAAGGGAGCACAAGAGTTGGTTCTTTATGGCCTCACCATGACTTGGTTCCCCTGGGAATCAGCTTCCTTTGGGAGGGATCCCTCTGCAGCAGGACCCTCATACTTCTGCTCCTGCCACTCGCTGAACTTCACGGAGTGCTTTGGGGTGTAGCTGGATAAATCTGCTGGAAGGACAAAGATGAGGTAAATATTCCTCACCACCCCAAAAAGAAGTGGGACAGGATCCCAGCAGGGACAGCCTGGAAGCTGCCCATCTGCAGCTCTCTGTTCACCTCCACGAGCATCTCCACCCATGTGGAGCCCCTTAAGGGGCTGTGGGAAACATGGGCAGTGTCAGACACCACAGAAACCCCACAGTGCCCACCCACACAGTGCCTCACTCACCTGAGTTAGGTGTACTGGGATGCAAAGTGCTGTTTGGGCGTGGAATATAAAAGGTACGAGATTTTTCATCTGTTTCAGGAGCGTGTCCTTCCTCCTCATCATCCTCTTCTGCCAGGGAGCTCTCTGAGGGGTACTCAAACATCGTCTGCAAACTTGTCTCGTTGAAAGAGATCTTCATCTGGGCAACAGCAAAGGAGAATTATCAGGGAGAAGCACAAGAACTGACTGATCCCCACACTGGCCCTGGCACAGGCCAGGGCTGCCCCCTGGTTTAAAGCAGCCACTGCAGACTGCCCAATCCCTCCCCAAGCGCCTTGGTGGATCTCTTGCCACACTGAGGGAAACCTCAAAGGCAGAGCCAAGGGGTCTGGAGCAGCTCTTTGTGCCCTCTGCCAGCCCCTCACACTGACACCCAGCAGGAGCTGCCACCATGTCTATCACAGGAGAGACAAGCAGGAAAGCACCCACGTGTTGGAAAGGTGACATTGCTAATTCCTGGCAACTCCTTTGTGTATCCAAGCTCCAGGAAACAGGAACATCCATGAGCAGGACTCCAGTCTTAGGAGGACATTCTGGCTTGGAGCCATTTAAGCTGCATTAAACAGGGCTTAAAACCAGAAGTGAGAAGAAGGAAGCAGCTAAAGGAGAGATGGTAACAGGTGGTAGCAGTCAAGGGAAATAATGGGCAAGGGGGAGGCCTTAAAGGTTCTGGTTTGAAACCAGTTTTATCCAGTATTGTCACTAATGATCTTTCCACCGTAACTGGGAGACTGGGAAATGAAAGTGACGCAAACACATGAGTTCATCAAGGGCTAACCGGAATTTTATGGCCATGAAGAAACGTGGAGAGCAAAAACACTAAAAATGGAATCAAGTTTAAGGGCAACCTTTGCCCTAAGAGAAGTTCACCACCTGTGAATAACTGAGGAAGAAACTCTGTGATTGGCTACAGGGCTGTAATCATCATTAGGATGCTGCTTAAATAAACCAGGAATGAAGGAAGGCATTTCTGCTGGAAACAGGGACTGCCCGGCTCACCTCCCCATGCAAATGTGCTCATCCAAGCTGAAAAGGAAAGCTGAGGGAGGGGTTTGTTCCCCTGCAGCCCTGCCTGTCCCAATCACCACCACTGTGCTCCGGGGATCTGCGGTCACCTCAACAGCTGCACAGGAGATTCACTGACAAAAACTTCACACCAGCAAAAGTAAACATGAAGAAAAAGCAAAACAGCTCTTTGTAAGTACTCCAGAAAACAACCACCAAGGAGCAGAGAACTGCTGATGCCAGCACACATCAGACAAATCAGAAGGTTAAGCTTGCCAGGAATAAGTTCATGCCAAAAGCAGGGAAGTATTTAGCCAACACAGATCAAGGTTCAGGAGCAGCTTTCTAAAAGGGTGTTGTGATCCCTTTACTTCTAAATACAATTAAAATTCAGCTAATAGGGTTATGAGCAGAATGGAAAGATCATGGCAACTTGTGACAGGTGGCAGGAGCCCAATGGTTCTGATCTCTCCAGATGTAATGACAGGCCAGGGGCAAGTGCAGCACATTTATCCCATGGTTCTGTCACACAGAAAATGCCCAGAGGCTGGGAAGTGGCACCTGGCCCCAAGCACCAACAGTGCCCAGGTGCACCCATTCCCTGTCACAGCAGTGGTAGGAGCACTGGAGTGGCATTCGGGGCTGCCAAAATCACACCCAGATGTCCCCAAGGGCCAGAGCTGCCAGCAGGTCACAGTGCCACCTGTGCTGCCCATGCACAGGATCCCTGGAGCTCTGGAGGGACCAGAGCAGGACAGGGAGCATTTCATCGCTGCTTTTCAGCAAAGCAGCAAGAGGAGCTTTGCTTGAATCTGGGTACCAGAGGGAGCAGCTGCAGCTCCTCCACACTGCAAAGCACAGCTGGAGCTGGAGCTACTCTGCCCCAGGGCAGGATGGGGCTGGGACACAGGCTGGCTCCTTCCCCTGCTCCCAGGAGAAGGCAGGATGGAAACCGCCTGGAGGGAACCAGCTGCCTCTCCCCATTCCCTGCCCCAGCTACCCCAAATGTCACAGAGGAGAAAAGTGATTCTATGTCAGAGAAAAGGGACTGGAATGAAACGGTCCTGAAGCTGAGAGCATCCCAGTTGCTGCTCCCTGAATTTCCCATCCCTGCTGCTGACCTAGATGCTCCCTGATCTGAGCCAGGCTGTCACTGCTCACAATGTGGTGTCTGTCCTGTGGGGATGAGCCACGCTGCCAGGGACAAAGGCCACCAGGGTGGAGGTGCCCAGGGCTCCTGGAAGCCCAGGAGCTGTCCCAGACACAGAAACTGCACAGAGGCCACTTATCAGTGCTGCCAATGGCACTGAGGGACAAGAAGTACTTGGCTAAACATGGAAAACAAAGCAGACAGGAGAGATATGCCTTGGGAGATGGAACTAAATGTTCCTGGTTTTCTGCTATCTGGAGGAAATCTCTAAGAAAAATGACTTTGAGTCCAGTCTGGACCAAAGGTGCATGCAGTGCTGGAGGAGAAAACAGCAGGGAGCAAAACCAGAGAGCAGAACGGAGCAGAAACGGCCTGGAGACACCCACACAGAGCCCAGACACAGCACCAACAGCCCCAAACCCAAGAGCTCCCACTCTCCACAGCCAATTCAAGCAGGAGGCAATGCTGGAACCCCTGACACAGAGCAACCAGGCAGCCCAGGGCACAGCTGGGGCCAAGATCACCTGCAAGGCTCACACAGGCTGGTGGCTGTGCGCGGGGGCACCGTGGCACGAGTTCCCCCAGAGCACACTGAGCTGCCCTGTGGCAATGCCAGCCCCCGAGTTCCCCCAGAGCACGCTGAGCTGCCCTGTGGCAATGCCAGCCCCCGAGTTCCCCCAGAGCACACTGAGCTGCCCTGTGGCAATGCCAGCCCCCAAGTTCCCCCAGAGCACACTGAGCTGCCCTGTGGCAATGCCAGCCCCTGCTCCCAGAGCCTGCACCAGGCAGAGCCCAGGGTGCTGCAATAAAGCCCTGGGCACACCCAGGCAGAGCAAACACGAGGCACAGCCAGGCACTGGCACAGGATGGACCCTGGGGCACTCAGCCCTGCCCATGGGGAGAGAGCCCAAACCCCAAACCCTGCTGGGGCAGCACCTGAGCTCCCCTCTCTAAGCACAAAAGGCTTTCAGGGAAACACAAAGCAGCTCTGCTTGACCCAACAGAACAGGGAGGACGAAGCATTCAGGCAAAACCAGGGGACACAGGGGCAGAGAAATGCTCTGAGCGGCTCCAGAGCCCAGCTGAGCGCTGTGCGCAAGGAACACAGGCAGCTTCAGCCCCAGGAACCAGCCAAAAAGGAAAACCAAGAGCCCAGTCATGGCACAGACGACAGGTTTGCACAGCCAGCAGTGCCTTGCCAGACCACAGAGACTTTTATGGGAACACAAAAGGCAACAGGGGACGTTTCTTTAGAAGAAAAGGGTGTCCCAGCAGAGCCAAGCTCGCTGGAGCCCAGCCAGAGGCTCTGCTCAGCCTGTCCCAGCACTGCTTCCCCTGCTCCTGCCCCAGCAGCAGCTGCCAGTAGTGGCAAGGAAGAATTTTGCACCCTTCAGCTGTGGATGTTTGCAGGGATTTGTCACTCTTTGCTCAGCTGGAGGCTTCACCCACAGCTGTGTCACAAACGCAGGGTCCAACCCAAACCCATATATACATATATTTACATTAATTTATATATAAATACTCTGCTCAGCAATCAGACACACTGGAAAGAGTAAATCAGGCTTTTCAGGAAATATTGTGCTGTTCAATCAATAGGTTCTTGTTGCCATAGCAAAAATCATTTATTTATTTGCTAGGATTTGAACTAGTAATGAGTAATATCCAGGAAAGAGAAGGCAGGGCAAACATTGCCCAACAAAGCATAAATCTGAGTAGTCATGCAGATCTCATTTAGAAAAGGGAAGTCAACCTTGTGTCAGGCTGTCAGGACTCAGCTGCACCCAGACCAGCCACCAAAGAGCCCTCAGATACAGAGATTTATTAAAAACAAAAATAACCAATTTATAAAACCCGACCTACAACACGAGCAATGACAGTCAGCAGCCACCTCACCTCCAAAAGGGAGAGGAGAAAGTCTGCAAGGCAGGATTAATGACAGAGCAAAGACCCAATGGCTTCTCACACACAATGGCTCTCTGGAAGTCTCCAGGGGTTACTCTGCATCCTCAGCTCCAGAAGGAATCTCCTTACTGTGGCTTTTCCCTTCTCCACCCATTATTATATTTGCTGTTTGGCTGATGAGCCAAAGTAGGGTGTTTACACCTTTTAAATTGAAACCTCTTTGACAATCCAAATCCTCACCTTGTAACAGTCAGGAAAAAGTAATTGTTCTAGACATTAAATGAATAAAATCATCCTATAATTCTATTCCAGCAGGGAGAGTCTGAGTCAGCATTTGCTCCCCATCACAGCAGCCCAGATCAGGGGGCTGAGAAGGACTGAGCCCCTCTCCCCTCCATGTGAGTGGCTCCCATCTCCCAAACCCAGGGCTCCGGTCAGAACTGCCATCCCTGCTCTGTCCTTGAGGAGCAGGATGGGATGGTGAGTGCTGAAGCACAAGCAGGGCTCCATCCCTGCCCTGTGCCATCCCACAGCACCTCCAGCCCATCCCAAACCACCAAGTGCCTCACCAGATCCAAACAGCTGAGCAGCACCAGGGATCACGACCTGTTCTCTTCGTGTACTGATTCTCCTCTAATCATCCTCTGGCCTCAATAATTCCCAAGTGACAAATCCAGGGGCTGCACTGACTCCCAGGACATGCAGGTGCTGCTGGGTGTGATTTAAAGCAGCTTTTCACACCTGGTCCACTACAGGATCACAGAATGTCCTGAGCTGGAGGGACCCACCAGGATCCCCCAGCCCAGCCCCCCAGCAACCCCAGCCTGGGCATCCCTGGCAGCGCTGCCCAAAGGCTCCTGGAGCTCTGGCAGCCTCGGGGCCGTGCCCATTCCCTGGGCAGCCTGGGCAGTGCCAGCACCCTCTGGGGGAAGAGCCTTGCCCTGAGCTCCAGCCTGAGCTGCCCTGGCCCAGCCCCAGCCGTGCCCTGGCTGCTGTCCCTGCTCACCACAGACAAGAGATGTCTGTGTGTCTGTGTCACAAGATCAGTGTCTGTCCCTCCTCTTTCCCCACAAGGAAGCTGTCTCCTCTCAGCAGCACAGGAGGGTTTGGCTGCTATCTGCAGGAAAGGTGGATGATCCAGCACGAACACAAAGCAGGGGCTGACATTGCTGAGAGATCAAGCACAGACAAAACGAGTGTTCTGAAGAACCTTGTGCTCCTGTGCCACCTCACATCGAGGAACATTTGCTGCTGCACTGGTTGGCTAAAGATTGGGTCAAGGAGGCACAAGACACCACCTGATACCTGAAACTGCAGCCAGCTGGGAGTGTCAGCAAGGCTGTGCACACAGAGCATCCCAGGCAGGGCTGCAGAGAGCCCCTGGGCAGGGCAGGAAAGCTGCTCCAGCCCCAAACCCATGGGGTTGGTGTGTGGAGGCTCAGGACCTGTACAAAGAGGAGGTTCTGACACAGAACAACCTCCCAGCTGCCACAGACTGAGAGGGAAGGTCTCTGCACAGACAAATAACTGCTTGTGAGACTGGAAACAGGGTAGAAGCAGAGATTTTATAGTGGACAAAGATCCCCAAAGGGTTTAACCTGCTCTTCCCATCTGACCAGTCCCACAGAGCAGCAGATTTAGTAAAAGGAGACAGAAAAGCAGTTCATAAACTCTAGATCTCTGCAGAGACCTTCAGTTTTTTCACAGCAGCCTGCAGTCAATGATCTAGACAGCTCCCATGAAAAGAAACTTTTAGATAAAAGATTTGGGGAAAATGAGCCAATTTTTTGGAGTTAGCAATGAGCTTGTCTATGTGTCTGTGCTTGTCCTGAAAACACAGTCATGTGTCAGCCCAAATTTTTGAATAACTCCAGGCACAGACTATGTGGGCAGCCTGAAATAGCACCCTGGGGACTGCAGAATCACCAGCACATCACCAAGGCATTTGCTATCCTTCAGAAGATAAGGAGCTTTTGTGCCTCTAAAGCCTTTCCCTGACAAAGAAGAAAGGGTTTTTCCCTGACAAGTATCCCTAGGAACAGAGGGGCTCGAGGCTTGGTTCCTATATCGGATTAACCCTGTAGTGCTATGGCTGAAGCACTCTAAGTGTGCCCAAAAACTGCAGATGGCAGTACAGAAATGTACTTTTCTGTACAAGAGGAAGAGTTTTGGGGAACTGGAACTATGACAGCACAGAATCACTTGATCATGCTTTTCCAAGAAGTATTTCCTGAGAGCAACACTGACTTTTGCCCAGCCATTAACTGCACCCTCAGTGAGTTACTGAGTAGAGCTAAGAGCACTAAAGATTTACAGCAGGAGCACGTCAGGGAAGCCCTGTGTGGCTGGCAAAGGAGACATTTCCTTCAGGATCACATCCCAGCTCCCAAGCCACAAGGCAAAACAAGAAAGTCTCCATTTACAAGGCAACCCACAAAGCCAGCTCTGTGTAATCAATATGCTGAAGCACATGGCAGATAGGAGCAATGCATGGAGATTCGAAATATTAAACTCCTTGTGCAAGACACGGGCAAGTTTCAAATTCCTGATGAGAGGTGACAGGGTAGGGACAGCCCCAGAGCATGTGGGGCAGGTGGCTTGGTTAACTGTTCATTGCAGTGCCCACACAAGCACAGCTGGAGCCCCAGTGTGCCAGGGCACAGAGCAGCCATTCACCCCGGGAGCCCTTTATTCCTCCTCACAACTGCAGGCAGAGGAGCCAGAGCCTTCCACAGCTTAACAGGCAATTCAAAAATTACTTACTTGGCCCCTAAGAACTGGACAAATCTCCCTACTTGTACAAAACAAATCTCATCGGAATGCACAAAGGGAGCAGGATAAGCAAGGTACAATTAGTGTCAAGACTTGGTGTCCTTCTAAAAACCACACAGAGCCCCCCCAACAGCTCAGGATTTCACAGGCAGCCCATTTGTAGCTACAACAAGGTGCAGTGATGAAGCTGCCACCCATAAACTTTTCTGTGCAACCCAGACTGCCCAGAGCAGCTCACAAAAATACCTGGTTTGGTGCTGGAATGGGACCCATGGAGCATCATTCCATGGGAAACAGAGAGAGGCTGGGAGCAGAATTACTTCCCACCCTGTCAGGGAGCTCATTCAGGACCAAAGGCTCCCATGATGTGAACAGTACCACCTGCACAACAGAGTTCATGTCTCTCTTGCCCTTGCTCTCTCTTTTAACATGCAAAAGGAACTTCCTTGATGAGAAGCAAGCGCAGCAGGTTCACCAGGAGCCTCAGGGATGTGCCCTCACAGCTGCATTTTCAGCAGCTGCGAGCGACACAATTTCCCTACACACACGAGTGTTCTGTCTGAGATATTTCCTACATTCGAATGCCCACAAAGCAGCAGCTCCATCCTGCCGGGTTCCCAAGATCATCCGAAGGGCACTTCTCGGAAAACATCAGCCCCGAGTTCCTCCGGCCCACATTTTCCCAGGATGTTTGTGAAGTCACTCCGTCTGATACAGACACTCCATGTGACTCTTCCTACACAAACTGGCAAACAGGGATATCCTCCCAGCCCCACAACTGCTGCAGGCGCTGGAAGAGCCTGGGTTGTAAATAGGTTTTAAATTCAGGTTTCACTTGGGAGGGGGGTGAGCACAATCCCTGAGGTGAAGGAGATGCTGCAGCAGCTCTTACCCAATTTCCTTTCCTGCCACTGCACTCAGAAACTAAATATTTTCATTTTCCCTACTGCTCCCCACACAACACAGACCCGGGGAATAATTTCCTGCCCCAGCTTCCCCAATGTCCTTCCTCTGCTCTTCTCAGAACACCATGACCACATACTGGAAAAACCAGAGTGGAAAGGAAAACCCAAACCTGAAACAAACTGAAACCTCGAGATGGAGGGAAATTATAAACCATCTCCAATCTGGTCCACAGATTAGGCAAACTGATTAAGAAAACGTTAACTGTAATCCTTGTGATTAGAGTTCAGAGCACAAAGTACTTCAAATCTCCTCCTGAGCTTTGGGGCAGGCTGAGCCCTGGGCATGTCCTAACCAGCTTCAAAGCCAGGCTTGGCTCTGATTTGCGTAAGAGTTTCTATTTTAGCCCTTCTGTCCATTCCTGCGGTGCTGACAGCAGCAGGCAGGACACGGGGGCAAGAGAACCGGGGGACTTTGGGACCAGCTCAGACTGTCACTGCAGCATGAGAAGAAGCATGGGAGGGTGAGGCCACGCAGAGCCTCAGACACAGAAAGTTTCCCACTGCAGAGATGAGATAAATCTGACTCAAGACTCTGCCAGGGTTTCATACAACAAAGTCTCAGCACTTCAAGGTGCTGGCATGTGGTGGGGAAACAAAAAACCACCCACTGCCCCACTGACAGCCTGGGGGGAGCTTGTGAAGTGGTTTAAAAGCTGTAACTGCAGCAAATTCTGATTTCCAGTCTTCAGCCATCAACATCACAGGAAAAAAAAAAAATCAGTGGAATTAGCAAAGGGCAGGAAAATGGCCCTGTCTGGGTGAAGGAGCCTGCTGCCATCTGACAGCTAATGGAGATCATCTCCGCAGGGGAGGGGCCGCACTTCATCATCCAAGACACTTATTTCCTGAGCATGACTTATCACTGCTGACCTCACCTCCTAAAAATGCAATACATCCATGTCAGATACTGCCTCGGCCCCTCCTTAAAGGTGGCAGATGAATCTGCCCCAGCAGAGCACAGCCAGAGACAGAAAATAGAACAGGAACATGCAGTTCTCCAAGAGCTAAAGAACACAAATCTCTGCCCTGACCCCTCCAAAACACAGGGATGACATCATCAAAGGAGTTTTTGCAGAGAGATTTCTTCGTCCACTACTAAATTAATTTACTTGTGTTTTGGTTAATTTACTTGTGTTACACATTGCAAAAAAAAAAACTTCAGGCAGCCACCAGCATTTGGACTCCACACTGCGCAGACTTGCTCCAAACAGGTCTGGGCAGCAGCTGGAAATGTTGATCCCTGCCAACATCCCAAAGCTACACCTGGTTCTCACAGGAGACCATCTCCAGCAGAACTGAACAGATGGAAAACTACAGAGCAGGAAGTTCAGCAGGTTAG
The DNA here is from genome assembly GCA_024865655.1 of Emberiza elegans. Lineage (NCBI taxonomy): Eukaryota > Metazoa > Chordata > Aves > Passeriformes > Fringillidae > Emberiza > Emberiza elegans. The sequence continues at coordinate 68,419,169 of JALJVW010000184.1, read as the reverse complement.
ACCAACAAAGCTGCTGCCCGTGATCAAAACTGAGGGGTATTTAAATTAATCTTTTAACAGACTTTTAAGTGGGAATTTGGAAGCCACATTCAGGCTTTACACAGCTCAAAAGATTAGGACATGGACCACGCTAAAGTTTGTGTAAGATGGAACTTTTTGAAGTTCAGCTGAACATCTTTGAAGACAATTTAGCTTTGGACTCCAACTGTTTGGATCCCAGCAGCCTTGTTCCCGTAATCCCTGCTCACACTGGGCTGCGACTCGCCTGCCAGCACACGGCAAACTGCCAGCTGTGACAAGCACAGAACATTAAATCCATCAACAACCTGATGTCTGCTGGCTCTCAGGTCCTGTTATTCACAGGACTTTGGCTGGCCTGGCCAGAATTCATTCACCTTTCCTGCAGGATCTCCAGGAGGCAGCGGATCCTGGAGAGGAAAACACTTGAGATTCAGGGCAGGAGTGACACACGGAAGGAGCAGGGCCAGGGCAGAGTCCAGCCTCCAACCACAGGAGAGCCTGAAGCCCAAAGCCAGTGACTGATCATGGGGAGCCCAGCTGGCCCTGCAGTGCTCTGTCTTTGCCCAGCTCTCACTCCACACACCAACCACGTTCTGCAGAAACCCAGATTTCTATCTCACCAACAACTTTATTGGACGTTATTCTGGCAGGTAACCAAACCACCACTGCCTCTTGTTCAGCCCAGATGAGCAAGATTTTATCCTCTGAGATCCCAAAGATCCACATCCTGCAGCAAAGCCTTCCCTTCCTCCTGGCACTGCTGACATGCCTTTACTTCTCTGCAGTAACAAAGAGAAGCCCTGAGCAGAGGTCACCAACAGTGTGCTGCATCCTCTGCCCCACTCCCAGTTTAGAATAAAGGTCAGTAGGTCTCCTTCCACCCCTGCACATGTATCCTGTCCTCTCTGAGAGCTCAGCCAGCTCCTCCAGCTGCTGCCCAGCAGCTCCTGGCACATCCCTTTGGAGCTGCAAAAACACTTCACAGACGGAGTCCCACCCACAGTGCTTTAGCTGAACTGCTGGTGGTGCTGCCTGGAGAGATCTCAAAACAGCCCCAGAGCAGATGAACAGCCCTGAAGGGCACCTGAAGCCCTGCAGGAGCACAGCAGCTCCAGCTCATCCATCCCCCAGGGAGAGCAGGGCTGGGGCTCTGCCCTCCACCTGCAGACCCTGATGTGTCCCATCCCACACGGCCCCACACTGACCTTCACGGGCCCTGTCCCCCCACAGCAGCTCCACAACAGAGCTGGGAACAGATTTTTTATTTCCAATACATCATCCTTCTCTCCCTCACCAAGCTCCAGGTCCAACCCCCAGAGTTGCTGCTTCACATATCTGAAGGTCTGGAAGGAGCAATCAAGTTGTTTATCCTGAAAGGCCTTGAAGCAGCAGCATCCCCCAGGCCACAGCACAGTCACAAGTCCCACAGCCACTGCCAGCAGCCAGGAGCAGGGGCTGGAGCTCCCTCTGTGCAGGGCAGTGCTGGAACCCAGCCTGTCCCAGCCAGCCTCCCAAAAAGCCACGGAGGATGTGGATCAGGGGACTCAGACCACAGCAGCTCCACTTTGCTGGCACTGCTACCACAGCCAGGCAACCAGAGGCCACACTTGGGGATGGAAAAGGGAGGCTGAATTTCTGCATTTCAAGAAAAACTCCATTTGCATCTCAGAGGACAGTGGGGTGCAACTGGCAGGGCTCACACCCTCCTTCCTAATAAATCATTACCCCTGACTGCACAGACAGCCACTGATCCAGAGCATTTCCAGACTCTGCTGTCCTGCTGTTTATCATCTCCCAGATTCCTGCTGGGCATCAGCAAACAGTTAAACTTTTCCAAGTTCTTGAAGTTTCACTAGGCACTACTTTCTTGACTATGGAGCATAATTAAAGATCTTTTCAAAGCAAGGTTTGGAAAGGAAGATGCTTGGCACAAGAAGGGCTTGTTCACCCCAAAATACACAGGAGCTGCTCACTAAAACCAGCATCAGGTTTTGACACCCCCAAAAAAGAGAGGATTGGTTTTAACAAACAACTGCAGCTCCCTGCTCACAAGAACAGTCTGTTTCTGCCCAATTCAGGCCAAAATCAAGTTTCTGAAAACCCCGACACAGCTACAAAACAGAACTCTTGTTTTTGGCTGGTTGCCTTGGAGACACAGAGTGATCTCTTGGGAAGAAACCAAGGAATGCATCTTAATACGAGCTCCTTCCTTTTCAGGCATCAACACTCAGCCTTATTACCCAGAGTACAGCCACAAACATCCTCTAGGTCAAGAGTAAACAGAAATCTTTCCATTTGTCCCCCATCAGCATCTTCTAGACCCTGGCTACAAAGTCATACTCTGTGCTCGACTGAGCAGGAAGGAACTGAAAGAAAAAGGGGTGTTTCTCCATACCACATTAAACTTCACCCAGAAACTTGCGTCTTGACTACTTTCCTTCAGCTCCATCTTATTTTCAAAGGATCCCTGTTTGCCTCAGCTCAGTTCTGCAAATATAACATGCCGTTTCTCCTTTGCCTTTTAATCTCTCTCCTCTCAGAAACCAAATGTTTGCACAAGTTGTCCTGCAGGAGGACCCCACATACAGCTCTTAGGGCACAGCTCTGCGTGCACCTTGCTGTATTTGGCACCTCAGCTGCACAGCAGGGCAGCTAATGCTGTTAAGCTGATAAGAACAGGGGCAGAGAAGCTCCATGACCTGCCCAATGTCACACAAATCCACCAGTGACACACAGAACAGTAGTTAACCGATATCACACAATATTTTAGGCTGGGAAAGGTCCTCTGGAGGTCTCTAGCCCATAGTCCTGCCTTAAGCAAGACTGACTTGCCAGTTGCTCAAAGCTTTTCCCTAGCAAGTTTCAGACAGCCCCAAGGCTCAACATGCCACAACTTCTCTGGGTTTGACCAACCAAAAACCAATTCAGTCACTGCACTGGACTTGTGCTCATCTCCCTCCTTCCTTTTTGTACTGATAAGGATACCTTCAACTGTGCACCATTTAACTGTTTTTACTTGAGGCTTTGTTCCTTGTGCCTCAACAGCATCCCCTGCTCAGAAAAATCAGCTCCTCAGCTCCACCAGAAGTAGGGCTGACCCGAATTTGACCATCCCACAAGATTCCCTCTCTGTCCTCTGCTCCATCCTAAGAGCACTCACAACTGTAACATGCTGCATTAACATTTTCACCCTTTATACCACACATCTGATTTGGTGCAAATCAAATTAACACCCCAAATTTAACCTGAACAGAGCCAAAACAGCTGCAATGAGTGCAAGCCAGCAGGTGTTTAAGCAGCAGAACAACTCCAGTCTGACCAAGCACTTCCCTGCAGGAAAACAAGGAAAAACTTCAGGAGCACTGAGCAAGAATCAACTCCTGCTCATTTGCTTGTTCTGTCTCTCAAGGCGCTCCAGACCTGCTCCCTGCATTAGTCACCATCAAATTACCACAGGCTGCATGTGCTTAGGGAGGAGTTTGACAGTGTTAAGCCAGGGAAGCAGCACTGCCTGCCTCCCTTCAAATGAGATGCATCCTGCTCAAAGGATTGCCTCAAATTATAATGCTCAGCGCCTCAGGCAGCCGTGTGCATCCAGCCCCTCAGTTATCTGTTTGGATTTGGGTAACGGAAACGTCCAACAACAATTCCCACTGTGGAAAAACATGTCACATCACAGCCCTGAAAAGTTGGGATCTGCCACCTCAGTGTGCTGCCTTCAGAGCCCAACAACTCTCCCCAATTCTCTTGGCACGTCCAGATGCATTTCACCAAGCCCTACAAAGATTAATTTTCAATTTAGGGCTCACAAGGATCTGTGTTACTCCCCAAGCCATGAGAAAATCTGGCATTCGCTCACTCCAAAGGCATTTGGAGCAATGAGCATCTCCTGGATCTTCAGAGCTGTAGCTCCACATTCAGAAGGAGCAGGTGCTATAATCCTATCAATGGGAGTTAAGTTCTTGCTGATCTCTTTCTGCCTAATCGAGACCTAATTCTTGAGCCTCTATCAATAGATCACTAATTCGGGGAAGACACCAATGCCATACTTCCCGGGGACCACGGGCAGCTCAACATGTCCAACCCCTCAGACACAGCGAGCAGAGCAGCGCGAGAGGGCAAGCCCACAGCTGCTCCAACCATGCAGCTCCCCTGACTTCTTAAATTCCTGAAATACTTTACTTTCCATTATGGTATCTCCAAGAAGGGCTGGGGTGGGAGAGGCCCTGCAGCTGTCACAGGGCATATCCCACCCTCAGCTGCTTTGTGGGACAGTCCCCAGTGTCCCCTCCCTGAGGGCAAATTCTGTTTAATACGCCAAGTCCCATCTCCCAGCTCTGGTCCTCAGCTCCCTTTAAAGTTCCAGGAGACAGTAAAAGCAAAGGCACTAGACTTGCAGAGTTGCAAACTCTCCTAATATTGTGTACCATGAGAAATATTAATCTCTGGTTCTTTCCTCACCATTCTGAAATGTCCTTTGCATCAGTGTGGTGGAGTTCCACCTTCCCTCTCCTGTTTTCCAGTCCGTTTTACCCCCACTTCAGCCAGCTCTGCGGGCAGCCTCTGGCTCCCACAAGGGGCAAACACACTTTGCCCTGTTCCCAGCAGTGCCTCAGAGCAGCCAAACCCAAAGCAGCCCTGGCCACTCGCAGCCTGGCTGCTGAGCACAGAGTGCCCGGTTACCTTCTTGCGGCGTGAGCCCGTCTTGCTCATGCAGGACCTCTCCAGGGACAGGTACCCCCCGATCACTTCAATCTCGTTCACCGTGGGGTAGCGCTTTTTATGGGGCATCCCCACTGAGGCCCATCAGCGTTCTCCACGGCTTTGCCTCTTCCTTTGCTGTCCTCCTCCTCCTCCTCTTCCTCCCGCTGCGGCCTTCCGCTGGCATCGGCGACAGCCTGCAGCCCCGGGGCCACGGGCTTCCTTTTGGGCACGACAGTGAAGGTGCTGCCTCCCCTCTGCTGGGGGGCAGAGTGTGGTCTGTAGAGGGGCACAGAGGAAAACTCCATCTCCAGGTCGGGGCCAGCTCCTCCGGGCTGATCCGCCAAGCTCCCCGTCCTCGCAGCCGGGCCAGCCCCGCTGTCCGGCTCCACAATGTCATCGATGTAAGTCACAGGTACCAGAGGATCCAGAGGCGCCGCTGGGGAAGTGATGGGCTCTTCCTGCTCGGGGGCGGGAGCCCTCGGGGGCTCCGGGGGTGCCTTCTCCTCCGAGGGCGGTGGCGGTGGCCCTGGCCTGGCAATCTGCGCCGTGGGCCGAGCCGGGCTGCCCTCCCGGCGGGGCACGAAGACGAAGGAATTGCGCGAATTCAGGCGCAGCTTGGCCAGAGCCTGTGCCTGCAGGTCGTGGGCTGGGATGGCCGCCAGGTCGGGTTTGGGGGCCGGGAGGATTTCGAAGGAGCCCCCGGCCCGGGGGGCTGAGGCGGAGAGCGGCCGAACGGCGCCGGTGGCACTGGGGGCCGGACTGGCACTGGGCAGGGGCGACACGGCCACCTCGGCCTCCTCCGGCTTTGGCCTCCTGGCGTTGGCTCTGGCATGGGAAGGGCTGGTGGATGGCACTGGTGGCCCCTTGGGCGTTGCGGGGCGGCCGACGGGGACAGCGCCGGGCTCGGGGACGCGGGCGCTGGGGAGCTGCCCCCGGGGTGTGACCGTGAAGGAGTTGGAGCTGATCTTGTGGAGAAAGCAATTGGCCTGAGGGGCCGCAGCCTTGGGGGCAGCTGGCACCGCCTGAGGGGCTGCAGCCCGGGGGGCAGCCGGGGCGGGCTGGGGGGCTGCGGGTTCGGGGGTGAAAGCCCGGGGGGGAGCCGGGGCGGGCTGGGGGGACACGGGCTGTGGGGTGACAACCCGGGGCGGTGGTGCGGGCTGTGGGGTGACAACCCGGGGCGGTGGTGCGGGCTGGGGGTGACAACGCGGGGCGGTGGTGCGGGCTGGGGGGTGACAGGCCGAGGGGAAACCGTGGGCGGAGGAGTGACAACCCGTGGAGGGGCCGTGGGCGGGGGGGTGACAGCCCGGGGGGAAGCCGGCGGCAGGACTGTGGGCTGGGGGGCCACCGGCACCGCTGGAGGGGTGGCAGCCCGGGGAGGAGCCGGGAGCGGCGGAGGGGTGGCCGGGACCGCCGGCGGAGATGCCGGTCCCGCCTTTGGCGTCGGAGCCCGGGGGAAGCCGGGCCCCTTCTGGAGGGGCGCGAGGGCGCGGGGGGAGCCGGGTCCCGCGGGCGGAGCGGGCGGCGCGGCCCGGGCAGCGCCCGGTCCCACCTGCGGCGGAGCCGCGGCCCCGCCGGTCCCGGGCAGCGCGTCCCCAACGCGGCGACGGCGGCCCCGCGGCCGCTGCCCGAACTTCTCCAGGAGGCGGCTGACGGTGCCCGGCTCGGCCGCCTCGGCCGCCTCGGGCGGCTCCGCCGTCTCGTAGATGACGACCTGGTCGGCGCGGATCTCGGCGAGCGCGGCGCCGCGCCGGGCCAGCAGCTCCCGCAGCGGGTCGGCGCCGGCCGGGTCCCGGCGGCGGGCGGGCGGCGCATCCCCCGCGGCGAAGCAGGCGGCGGGGTCGGCGCGGGACTCGATGATGAGGATGTTGTCGGCGCGGATGGTGCGGATGCCGGGCACGGCGCTGTACAGCTCCAGCAGCTGCTGCAGCGGCCGCGCCGCGCCGCCGGGCCCGGGCCGCCCCTGCCGCAGCCGGCGCCGCTCGCTCTCCAGCCGCATGAAGGGGTTCTCGCGGAGCGGGCCCAGGCTCTCCGCCACCACCAGCCGCTCCCCGGCCGGGGGCTCGGGCTCGCCGCCCGCCCCGGCCAGCTTGGCCCGTTTGCGCTCCAGGATCTCCCGCTGCCAGGCGGGCGCTGCCCGCGGCCCGGCGCCGAGCGGCGGCTCCGCGCTGCTCATGGCGGCGGCGCTGGGGCTCTGCGGGCCGGGCCCCGCCGCACCGGGGCGGCCCCGCGGCACCGCCCCGGCCGGGCAGGGCCGCCCCCGCGGGGCCGGGGCGGGGCCGGAGGTGCGCCAGGGCCGCCCCGCTCCGGGCCGGGGTCAGCGCTCCGTCCGCGCTGCCCGGGACAGGGGCCGCGGGGCTGCCGGACGGTGATGTGACCTGAGGTGGTGCCGCATCCCCGGGCTGGGAACCGGCCGCGATCCGCCGCCCGCATCGCCCTCCCCTCACAGAGGAGACCCCCGGCCCGGGGCACGAGCTATGGTGAGGGACACAGAATCCCAAAACACACAAAACACCCTTATGTGCCCATTCCCCCATCCCGGACTGGTCCGTCTGGTGCCAGCCGAGGACAGGGTCGAAAAACGCCTTTCGGGGTCACCGCCGTCACAGGTGGAGCAGGTGCCTGTGCGGGAACAGGGAACCAGCCCCTGCCTCTGGAGCAGTGTCTGTGCTACCCGGACCGTCAGAGCAGTGTTTTAGGGAATGCTCTGATGGACACAAGTGGAGTTTTCCATGGCACATGGCAGCAGAGCGGGAGAACACTTTCCCCATTTTGCTCTTTGCTGCTCAGGGAGGTCGTGGAGTGTTTCCTCTCTAGAGACATCCCAAACCGACCTGAAAGCGTTCCTGTGTCACCTGCTCCGGGTGACCCTGCCTTGGGATCTCCAGAGGTCCCGTCCAACCCCAGCTATTCTGTGTTTTAGTGATTCAGTGATTCATTGGCAGCACTTGGACACAAAAGCGCCGCCGCTGCGTTGTTTCCAGTCCGCGCCTGTTATCAGCCGCCCGCAGGTGTCTTTGGGAAGTGTGCGCAATCAGGAAACCATCGCTCGGCAGCGCCGCGCTTCCCACGCCTCCCAGATCCTCGCCTGGGAGACTCGGGGGACCCGGCACGCCGTGACACAAAATTACCTTTGGGCAGGACTCGGGGAGGTCCCCGAGCCGCGCCCGGCACGGCGGCTGCCCCCGCTGGGAGCCGAAAGCGCAGGTGTGTTTGCGGGAGCAGCTCCGTGTGCTGCTGATAAGGCTCCTACCTTTGCGCTCCGAGCCACAACAGAGCAATCCGCCCTCTGCAAACGAGACCTGGCAATGATACCTGTGAAAAACGCCAATCGCTTGTTTCTAAAATTATAGAAGTTTTATAGTAATAAAATGGTTATTTAAAAAAACAGTAATACAATTGGAGTAATAACAGTTTGGACAAATTGAATTAGGACAATATGAGACAATAAATACAAAGAGTTACGGACGTCCGGGTACCTTTTTCTGGGCAGCAAGAGCCCGAAAAAGGACACAAATTAACAAAGGATTAACCCTTAAAAGCAACAGCCTGTTACATATTCATACACCTCATACATGATGCATAAATTCCACTCAAACACTGGATTCTGTCTGGTCAGAGTCAACTTCCTTCTCTGAATCCTAACAGCGCCTTCGAGGCAGAAAGAAGTTCGTTTCTTCTGATAATGGAGCAATAAATTCTTTTTCTCTGAAAGATTCAGGTGTCCTGTGGCAGCTATCTCGCTGCGAGTCCTTTCTTTTAAAAAAATTACCTACATAGCATAGTTCCTATTTTAACATTTTTTAAATAACCCAAAACTATATTTAACACGGTACTTAAGAGAATTAACACAGCATTACTTTCTAACACAACACATATAATATTCATGTCCATATTCGCGAAAAGCCAATCATAAAACACACGCATTTTTCACAATACCGCTGGAAACAGCTTTCATCGCCGGCTGCCCGCGGGGCCGCGCTCGGGGGCGCAGGGAGCTCCGCGCCCTTCACCTTGAATGACTCCGGGGTGGTGCGAGGCTCACGCCTGACCTGCCGCGCTCCCCCAGCCCGGCTCCATCCGCACCATCTGCCCCCAGCCCCGCCGGGCCGCAGCGGGGCCCGGGGCCGAGGAGAAAGAGCGGAGCGAGCGGGGACAGAGAGAGACATTGCCCCGCCTCGGTGAGTCATGGCTCGGGCACGTCCAGAGCCGACAATGCGCCTTTGTGCTCCGAGATCTCAATGGATTTCTCTTTCGTGGTCTTGTCTGGTTGGCTTTTGAGCCTGCGTAAAGCCCGTAAATCCCGAAATAATGAATCCCGCACAGTTTTGCTGCACCTGGCGCAAAGAAAACGCCTCCCTTTGTGGGCATTGAACCTGACATCTGCTGGTTTCACTGCATGCCCGCCTGCCTTTAGAACAAAGCAATAAATCCAACCATTATTCATCCCCTCCCCTGCCAGTGAGGATTTGAGAGCCTTCCATCATTTCTGCCAACTGCCCCGAGCCCTGGCTGAGTCAGTGAAACGGTGCCAAGGGCTGGGCAGCGAGACTCGGCCGGCGAGCAGAGCCCTGCAGCTAATCCCGATGGGTTTACAGCGCCCGCGGCTGGTCCCGCGAGTCCCGCTGGTAATTTGGCACAAGAGGGAACGCTCGGTGACAAAACCCAGGTGTGATGATGGCAGGGCCAGCCCCGGGAGGCTGTGATGGCAAAGTGCCACCGCGGGGCACGGACGGAGCCGGGGCGCGGCTGCTGCGGCTGCGGAGCTGCGAGAGGAGGGGGCAGAGACAGCACGGCCGGGGCTGGGTGTGAGAACAGCCCCCAGTGCAGCCAGGGGACGAAGGGACAGGGAGAGAGCAGGGCCCAGCGCGACTCCGTGCGATTTCACCTTAAACTCAGCCCCACTCCAGCCTGTGTCCATCACCCACTGCCAGCAACAGAGCACCAGGCGAGAGGGAAGAAGCAACAGGGGAAAGTAACCCCTTGTAACTGGGCTTCTGCAGAAAATTTGACTTTGTACCTCCTGGTGCTGATTTAAAACCAGGACACGTGGAATGGTTCCAGGGAAAAGGATAAAGAATCTAGAGGATCTTTCTGGGCAGCAGGCCCTCCAGGCACCAGTGGTGCCACAAGGCTGTGCAGTGGGTGGGAAGGGATCAAAGGTGATTTCAGTCATCTGTCACACAGCTGAGGTGAATGTGACACGTCCCACCTCACTGTGGTGGTGGCACATGGAGAATATTCCCAAATGGGAAGCATGGAGAAATGGAGGCTGAGATCCCAGGGCTGAAGAAAAATGGCCCAAATGACAGAGCTGTCCAGCCTGTTTCTCTTTGTGCCGAGGGGCTGCAGTTACCACATCTGTCAGAGGATGATCATGCAGGTGACTCTGGGCATTGGAGATAAGGGGAAAATTGCAGCTGGGAGTTCAAGCCAGTGTCAGTTCACTCAAACAGGCCCAGGGGAGAGAAAGTGCTTTACCAGAATTCATTCATTGCCTTCTGCCCTCCTGGGGACGTGCTGTTTTGGAGCCAGTATGTTTTCCCCCGGGGGATTACCAGGCCTTTAACCTCCCTTGGATTTCTCCAGGGCCCTGTTTCCGTGTCTGGGAGGGTGCTCAGGGATTAGCCTTCCTCCCAGGAAGAGGCACAATCCCTAATGCGCTCTAAATTCCTTAGCACCCCATGCTCACTAAGCTGCAGATGCTGCTGGAACCTGAATCACTCTGAGCTATCCCAAGTCCAATCCCCAGGACTGGATTTGTGGCTCTCAGATGGTCCCTTGTTTAAGTTATCAGGATTTTTTGCTTTCCTCCCCTTTTAGCTGCACCTGGGCCTCTTGTCCCTCATGAGCTCTGCTCCTGTGTGTTCAGCTGCTGCCATGCAGAGGTGCCCAGTGCCCTCACCTGCACCACAGGTTCATCACACCTCATTTCCCTCACACAGCATCTCTCAGGTGCCATTTCCTGGGTTTATAAACTCAGCCAGAGAACGACAATAACAACAGAAATGAGAAAAAAACAGCTTTCCCAGAAACATCTCTTTTTATTAAATCATGTCTTTAGCCCTAGAAACATTTGTGTACTCGAGGCCTGGTTGTCCCACACAAAGCACAGAGCCCCAGAGGAACCCGAGGCAGCAGAGGGCTCCTGAGGCAGGCAGGGCTGGCCCCAGCCCTGGGCAGCAGCAGCAGCCAGAAACCACAGTGGGGGTGCTGGGGTCACTGGAACCTCCTCGCTTTTCCAAGGAGCCAGCCTGCTGCTCCAGGGCCCACTGAGGCCTGGGAGAGCACAGTCTTTGCTTTCAAAACTCTCCATTTGCCTCAAGACCATTCTGGCCCCAAACCAGCATGTCCCAGGTTGGGCTCTGCAACGCCAGGGCTCTCTTGTGCCCAGCATTTCCAGCTCCTCATGGCCCTGCTGTGCCTTCAGCTTCCTGCTGGCATGGGACAGCAAGGAGGGCTCCAAGTGCTTGGACTCGCCAGGCAGGTCTGTGTGGAGCCACCTGCAGCCACCCTGCCCTGCACTCGAGCTGGGGTTGGAAAGGAGCAGGACGCTGTCAGCTCCCTCTGAACCCCACGGAGAGCAGAGGCAGAATCAGCAGAGTGGTTTATCTTCACAAGGTTTGTCAACTGATCCATTCCACTGAAGTGGTCTGGGGCTCCCCCCATTATTTTGAGAACATTGCTTCTTTTTCTGTGAAAGCTGAAAGAAACTTGCTCAATTATCTCAGAGTTTAGGGGCATTACTGGACATAAGCTCTCCTTCTCCACATTCACCAGACCCACAGTCACTGTTTCCTTTTCTCCTTGCCACTCAGGCACCGAGGTTTCTGTTCAGAAAGCTGCTGATGTGCCCTCATTCTGCAGAAGCAAAGGGAGCTGGAAATGAAAACTGGTGCCTGAACTCCAAGGGGAAAAAATCCCCAAAAGGGCACTGGCTCCCAGCCCTTGAGAGCTAAGGTTGTGTTGTTGCTTGGTATCACAACTGAAGTCACCCAGTTCCAGGAATAGTGTTATTAAAGAACAACAGGAAATACACAGCAGAAAAGCTACAGCCCATCCAGCACGTTCGGGTAGGACTCCAGCCCGGCTCCCTGGGATGGGGAGCACCAAACCCGCTGGGTTCCTTCGGCCACCCCCACCTGAACCCCCTGCAAAGTCAGGTCTGAGCTCAGGGGCACAGCAGGGAGCAGGATCCCAGCTCGGGGGCCTCCCTTGGCCCTGTTTATCTCTGAGGTTTTTAGGGCATTGCAAAGGTAAGGGCAAAGATCCCTGTCCTTGAATTCCCAGCTCTGCACCAGCTCCACCCTTACAGCACCTTTGGGTGGGTCTGTATTGCTGCACCGGGAATTAGCACTAAAAATACAAATTAGAAGCCAATTATCTCATAACCCCCCACTTTTCACTCAAGCTTTTTGAATCCACCCAGCGCGCATCTGAGCTGGTTCTGAGCCAGAGACCAGGGGATGGTGGCAGTGACCAGCCCCGTGAGCCTCAGCAGCAGCTCAGTCACCCGGTGAGAAACGTTCCCCAGGTAGAACCCAACGCATCCCTGCGGCCCTGGGAGGAGAGTGGGCAGCAGGGCAGGGGCTGTGCCCGAGGGTGGGGCTGGAGAGAGGGGAAAGAGCACAGCAGGGGCCACCCCAGGGCATGGGACCAGCACTGGGGACACAGGACCAGCACTGGGGACATGGGACAAGCACTGGGGACATGGGACCAGCACTGGGGACACAGGACCAGCACTGGGGACACGGGACCAGCACTGGGGACACGGGACCAGCACTGGGGACACGGCACCAGCACTGGGGACACGGGACCAGCACCTGGGAACACGGGACCACCACTGGGGACATGGGACCAGCACTGGGGACACGGGACCAGCACCTGGGGACACGGAACCAGCACTGGGGACACGGCACCAGCACGTGGCTCCATCGGGTGCTCAGGGGTCTCTCTGAGCTCAGCAGTGCAGGTGGACAGGCTCCTCCTGCTGGTTTACAGGGCACTCCTGCTGTGATTATCATCAGGCCACTGGGATGCTGAGATAAGGAAGTTTGGAATGCCCAAAGAACTGAGCAATAACCCCGATTCTCGGAACACAGGGCAACAACCTGTGATGGGTCTTACCTGTTCTCACCTATGTCACTTTTATGGATATTCTCAAAGCAATACAATACTGTGAAAAAATTATTAGGTTGCATTAGTTCTTTAATATTTACTAAACATTTATGGAAAAAAGCAATGTAGTTTCTCTTCAGATGGATTCTTTACATTTAATGTCCACAATGTTTATTCCTTTCAGTCTTTACATTTCTCACGCTGACTGGCAGTAAATTGGGCTGAAGTTATTTCTGAACCAAAGCTGCTGCTGGTTCCTGGTGCTCTTTGACAGATCATGCACTGCCCCAGCAAGAGGTTATCTTACCATGAACTGTGCCCATGACACAGCAGGATCACCTGGGAATAACAATGATCCCAATCGGGGTCAGGGCCCTTACACCACCCATTTACACCCTCAGCTCCCACAGAGCAGATCATTACCAGTAACCATTTCCAGTTGACTTTGGCTTGTTTCCAGAATGAGAATTAGAAAACACTTCCATGGAAGATGCAGAAAGCCAGGGGTAGGCTGTAGTCAGTGGGACAAAATACAGGATCACAAAGTCTTTACAGATGATGTGCAAAATGGTACCACCACTCAACAGCCCCCAGGAGGACACTGGGATCCTTGGGAAGGGCTGTCCCCAGCTCCAGGGACTGGCACAGCAAAACCCAGAGCACAGAGCAAGTCAGCTTGACCTGAGCTGAGCTTTACCTGAGCCCACCTGGCAGCGGGGCCTGGCTCCCCAGGAAGGAGGGCACAGCCCAGCACATCCCTGGGAGGGCTCTGCCAGCTGGAAGGGTTTTCTCACTCACACAGTAACATATCTTATGAATAATATCTGAGCGTGACTCAAACCAGCTTGTGAGAGGCTGAATGTTTACATTTAGACCAAGAGAGCAGAGCGAGCCTGGCATTCCACCTCCAGTGGGATTAAGAATGGGGCTGGGATTAAGGGCACGCTCCCAGATCCTGCCAGGCTGTTTACAGCCAGCATTTTCCATTCCTTCAGCCGACCCCGCTGGTGCTGCTGAGGGTGCAGAGCAGCCCTGGCAGCAGAGCTGGCAACAGAACTGCCAGCACAGGTCAGCAAGGCAGCAGCAGCAGCTGTTTGTGGGGTGGCTCTGGGCCAGATCCCGAGCGGTGCTGACACCACATCCCAGCTCACACCTCCCTGCACAGGGAGCATCCCCCAGAGCTGGGACACAGCCTGGGAGCACACGGACACACCACTGGGAGCAGGAGCCCTGTGCTGAGCTCCAGGCAGCAAGCCCAGGCTGAGGAATGAATAAATTCCTTCAGGAGTTTCCTGCACAGAGGCCAAGCCCCTTCACTGGCTCTGGTTGCTCCAGAGGTGGGATCCCACAGCAGAGTCCTCACACAGGCAGGATGAGTTGCTGGACTTGCAGTCAGATGCTTTGCTGGAGCTACAAGGATTTTTCTGCTTTTGTTTAACACAGAAAGGGATTATCTGGGAATTCATGTTTCCCACCCCAGGCCTGGAGGTCAGCTGCAAAGGGAAGCTGGTGGCTGCAGCATGAGCAGAGGTGCAAAAAGCTTTATCTGTTTCTAGCTATTTCTATATCCCATGGGTAACTTGAATTTTCTTCTTCCCTCTCCTTCCCAGCCACACAAGAGGAAAAGAGAAAAGCCTCTCTGGAAGTGCCACATCCACAGAGCCTGTGACCCCCCAGGCCTCTCCAGCTGAGTGAACATTCCCTGCAGGCACCAGAGAACATCCTGGGGACACTCCCAGCTCTGAGCCAGGCTGAGGAGCAGGGCTGGGACAGCCGAGGCCCTTCCTGCCCCCTCCTCTCCTGGAGGTGACACTGCCAGCTCAGGCCGTAACACATTTATCACATTGAATGGGTAAATGTGATATCACATTTATCACACTGAACAGGTAAATGTGGTATCACATTTATCACACTGAACGAGTAAATGTGATAACACATTTATCACATTGAAGAGGTAAATGTGATATCACATTTATCACATTGAACGGGTAAATGTGATATCACATTTATCACATTGAAGGTAAATGTGATAACACATTTATCACATTGAATGGGTAAATGTGATAACACATTTATCACATTGAACACATTTACCCCAGCATGGGCTGGGGGTCACACCCAACACCGTCTCCAGCAAGGGCAGCACAAACCCCACCTGAGGCTGGTGAGCAGCCAGGGCTGGCACCCAGCTCAGCCACCTGGGTCCCATCTGCTTCTGTCCAGGTGACACCAGGTGTCCCCACCGCCCTGCCCCTGCTGAAGGCAGCTCCAGGGCTCCGAGGAGCAGCACGGAGGAGCAGCAGCTCCCTGCTGGCACAGGGCAGTGGGGATGGAGCTGCTCTTTGCTCAGCCCAGGCACACGAACTGCTGGAGGCACAGGACAGAGCTGCTTTCAGACACACCCCGAGAGCAGGGGGGAGTGGAATGGCAGATCGTCCCTGTGCCCAGAGCCACAGCTGCCCCAGGCAGGGCACTGGGGCAGCCCCAGAACCTCCAGGGGATGCTGCAGGAACACACAGGGCCTTGGAGCTGTCCTGGCTGGGACCATGCTGGGCTCATCCTTTACAGGCTGGGCCCACTGAGGAACTTCCAGGCTCTATTTTTATCTCTAAATTTTAAAATAATTACAATTTTTATTTGCCTCTGCTAACCCCTTCCCTTCCCAGCAGCCACCTGAAAAACTCCACCAGTGGAAAAGGGGAATAAAAATGTTTTCCTCTGTCACCAGTGGTTAACTCCAAGGATGCTGCTGCACACAGGACATCAAACATCACAACTCTATTCCAGTCACAGCTCTGAGAGAATTTCATCTCTTTAGGCATATGAATGCTACAAAGGAAAAAATATGTTCATGTCATAAACATCACAAGCTATGAGGAATATAGATCTTTGGAGGGAAATGCATTCATCAGTTGTCATAATATCCCATAAACTGCACCAGGAGAACAGTCCATAGTGTCCATTCCAACACAGAAATTACTGTACAATCTACCTTCTACTTTGCACCCCAAGTACTACAAGTGGTCAGTGAGGATATACAACAACAGAGAAATCACTCAAGTGGATACATAAATGGGCCCTTTGGGGGTTAAATAAGATTTTCAATAGTTGCACAATGCTACATTCATGCTACCAAGTTCACTGAATTGGGATTTGAGAAAGGAAGAACAGTTTGCCTGTCTCCAGTTAGGAGGTGAAAGGGTCAGAAAGGGAGAGAGTTTTGTGTCAGCATTTTAATCTTCCCACAACCATTTCCTTCTCCAGATAACATGACTTTGTGCTTTCAGTGCACCTCTGGCTCCCACCTCTCACGCAGAGCTGGAGGAAGCGCCAATGTTAAACAGTAATTGGCAGAAATTTGGGGTTCTTTTTCTTTTATATCTGGCATCATTTTCTTCCAAAAGCTACAGACTGGCGCCTGTTCTCCCCTTCACTGTAAGTCTGGCAAACCTGACTGAGTCCAGGGATGACACGTGGCTACCAAAGCCCCCAGCCTGGGGGAGGCAGCAGCCCACACCTGTCTGTGTGGCTTTCAGTGACTTTAAACCACCTCTCTCCACCCATTCCTCTCCTTACTGTATGTACACTATTTCTTCAAAAGTTTTGCTATAAAACTGCTCTAAATGTAAAGGGTTCAGCAGTTCTAGCCAGGGACCTGCTCCCCAAAATCACAACCACAGGTATGGCACAGGGGAAGGAGGACTCTACAGATCAGAACAACAAGTTCTCTTTTTAAGTAATTAAAAGAAAATTTGTACATCTATTTTCCTTCACTTCACAATCAACAAATTTGAGATAGCAGGAAATCAGGAAAATAAGGTAATCCTTCCCTGTTACTTCCTTTGCTTGTAAAAGAAATAACTTGTGTCACCTCCCAGAATCGCCAGTGACCTACAGAGACTCTAAGCACTACTTGTCCTCTGAAAGGACAGCAGAATGTGAAAAAAGCCCCATTCCCAAAACCAAAAAAGCACCCCCTTACCCAACCAAACAAAAATAAATAGATTCCAAAAGGTACCATCAAATATCAAGTACAGACCTGGGCTCCCAGGCTGCTCTGACAGAGCTCAGGGTTTTCTCTGTCCTCCACAGGAAGGGGCTGAGCAGCTCAGACCAAGAAACAGGTCAGGGGAGAAGGGGTGGGTTATGCACAAACAACTGGCAATCAAGTGAACAAAGAGTCAAACTCATGCTCCAGGCCTGTGCTGTGTCCCTCCAGAAGCATTTCTCCCAAATGCCTCAGTGCTCAGCCCCCTCAGAGGGGTCTCCACACAGGAAGAGAGCTCCTCTCCCAACACACAGCAAAACACTGGCATGAACAATTAATTACCATGGCTATTAATTTCTAATTCATTTTTATACCAAAGCGAGCCTGACGGAGGATTCCCAGCCAGGTCCCGTGTTTCTAACCTAAAGTATTTCAGCAAAACTAAAGTTCCATAGTTTTGCAAGCAGCAAAATAGAAAGTAATGAAGTTGTGGCTAACTGGAGGAGAACTACACATTGGTGAGAGCACGTACAGGTAGTGCAGCACAGCTACTCTGAAAGGAACCAAACCAATGCAGCAGACATGCAGGGTCTGCTAACTTATGTTAAAACCATGTTTGCTGGTGATTAAATATGTCTACAGAAGATATATTACCATTCTGAATATATTTTCAAGCAGACCAAAAATACCTCATCTATTGGTTATGGTGTGTTATTTTTAACTAATTAAATATCAGGAGGGATTTTACCCCCTCCCTCGCTATAAAAATTGCACTTATTTTCTATTAAACAAAACAAACAAACAAAAAAGAAGATTTCAATTCTATATCCCAGTATATATTCACATGGAAATGGGATCATCTTGCTCTAAGCTTGCAGGAGTAGGTGTAGCAGTCCTTGCTCTCCAGGACTCCCAGCACAGAAAGTCCCACCAGGACAACCCCCTGCTCCCTCTGTGCTCTGGTGACTTCTTCACTGTAGTGCATGGGTTAATTGGGTTTTGGGTTTTTTTTTTTGTAAGAAAACCTGAGCTTCAAAAGTCTTTAAAAGGACCTGGAATCAAATCTGGCCCATTCTGACCCAAAACAGCTCAGTTCTGCCAGGAACTCCATCCTGTCCTCGTTTCACGCAGCTCCTCCTGAGGCCCCGGGGCTCGGACTGAGGCCAGCGAGGTGTCACTGTCACCCCCGTGGCCCAGGAGCCTTTTCCTGCTTCCGAGGGCTCCTCCTTCCCTCCCTTTAGCACTGCTGCCTCCTGTAGGGCTGTGAAGGGCTCCCCGTGCCAATAAAAAAGTCTCTCTGCAATAAAGCATGACTTCTTGGACACTGGTGATGAGCTTCCTCTTGCAAAGGCTTCTCCAGCTCATAAAATGTCATCGTAATCCAACAGTTTGGAGTGCTGGCGGGTCTTCCAGAGGCGGTAAAGGCGGAAGTCAAAGTAAGTCTCAATCATTTGCTTACCTAGAAGTGAAACCAGGCAGAGGGGTCACACCCTGAAAGGAGCATGAGGGAGGTGAGAGCACGCAGCAGCACAAAGCCCAGCCCATCCATGGCAAAGGCTGACACTGGGCACGTGGAGGGGCCCGTGAGAGCCAAAGATCTTTTCAGATCTCCTCAACCATGAACAGCTCCCTGTAATCCCTTGGCAGGGTTTGTCCCTGGGGGCAGGAACTGAGCACAAAGTCTGTCTCCAGACTTTGGCCTCTGTGCTCTGAGGGCTGAAGGGAGCTGGGGCTGGAGATGATCAGCCACAGCCTGCATGAGGCACAGGGACTTCAGGGGCTGTAAAACAAGAGTTAACTCCTTGTAAAAAAACACTAAGAATAATTAACACTGAAAATTTAAATTAAAAAATACATATTGTTATAAATTACCAGGCCATCCCTGTCCTGCTCCTGTCTGTGCTGCCAGCAATGAGCTCCCAGCACACACCAGTGCCAGCTGTGCCCCCCAGCCCCTCTGACTGCAGGGGATCTCACAGGCAGCCAGGAGGTGCATTTGAAAACACAAGGGCAAACAACCCTGCACTCAGACAGGGCTCAAGGAGGGGATTTTCACTTGTGAGGCCTGATTAAGATTAGTTTTAGATGACTTTGCAAAGGATTACAAGGGTACACTCTTAGTACGTCCCAGACTGATCAAGGGGATAAATTCAGACGTATTCTTCAGCCCAGGCTCCTGAAAGCTGAGCTGCTCTAATGCCTGCACACAGAACCCACTGCCTGGCCTGCTGAGCTGCCCACAAACCCAGGAATTTCCCTGCAAGCTGCTCCTGGACACATCCCAGCCTGTTTGCTCCTGTGCAGGCACCGTGTGCAGCTGAACTGATCATGCACAGGGAACTGAACAGCCTGGGCTGGAGGGAGGTGTCCCTGCCCATGGAGGGGCTGGAAATGGGGGAGCCTGAAGGTCCCTTCCAACCCAAACCAGTCTGTGACTCTGTGATTCTGTGATCCTTTCCTTAGGATTTTTCCTCCTGAGAAGCTGAGAGGCCTCAGGAACAAAATGCAAACAATGGTTATCTGCTGCTGTGGGATGCAACAGGTGCATCTGGGATTGGTCTCATGGGGTTGTTTCTAATTAATGGCCAATCACAGTCCAGCTGTCCAGACTGTCTCAGTCAGTCACAAGTCTTTGTTATCATTCTTTTTCTATTCTTAGCTAGCCTTCTGATGAAATCCTTTCTTCTATTCTTTTAGTATAGTTTTAATATAATATATATCATAAAATAATAAATCAAGCCTTCTGAAACATGGAGTCAACATTCTCATCTCTTCCCTCATCCTAAGGCTCCTGTGAACACCACCACAATTCTGTGAGCTCTGTGATTCTGTTAACTCTGCACAGTTGAGCTCCAATGTGCTCAACTCCTGCACTTTCCTGAGGGTGAAGGGAGCTAAGAAAAACCCATCAGTGCTGAGACCAGAGTTGTGGGCAGCAGGAAGTGCTTACAGCTGAATCCTGCGTGGTTTTATTGCCCAAGAACTACAGCAAAGATAAAAGAACATGGGCAAATTCAGAATCTGTCACTTGTGAAACTGCACTGTGAATTACTGACATTGAACAGGAAAAATCCTGTAGAGCTTCTTGAAATATCTTGAGCTACAGGGAAAAAAAGGGAAAAGGGCCAGCAGACTGAGCTGTAGAATGGCTCTGATGGGCCATATCTCAGTTGTTTACTGACACAATTCCCTTGGTGCCACTGGTTTGAGCTCTGGAGAAGAGACCCCAGCACACCTGGCTACAGAAAAGGTTCTGCTCCATGTGCATTTCCTCCACAGACTCCTCATGCCCTAATAATGATGGGTTCTCCTACACCCAGCCTGGAAAGCTTTCTCCTTTGCATTGCCAGGACCCTCAGGCACAACAAACAGGGCATTTGAAATGTGAACAGATGCAGGAACTGCAAGGGGCAGCAGCTGAGCTACACAAGGTGGTTACAAGCAAAACAAAGACCATGGCAGGACTTAAGGGAGTCCAAGTGCTTCTTCATGAAGATGCCCCCCAAAGGAGGCAGACTGGTTAGCAAGGGGTGTGTGTGTGTCTCTGTACAGGAAATAAATTACCTTGAGCTGATAGTTCAAGTGGAGACTCAAAGGCAACCCTATAAGGATTCATTAAGTTTTTCAGATTCTGAAATAGCTGAAAGGAAAACATACCAGAGTTAAGAGCTGAAAACAGTGATGATCCTGAGCACCCAGCATTGCCCATCTTTGTTCTGGAAAACCTTCCACCCACATCCTTTAAAACATCTATCTCACCAGTAAATAAATAAACCAAGTGCTTTGAACAACTCCCTCTCCTCAAAGGTTTCATTATTTGTCCTGCACATCACTAATCCTTCCCCCCCTGCCCCACAGTCCAGAGGGTTCTCCCCTCACAGCTCCCACAGACAGGACAGCAGCACATTCCCAGCCAGCACAAGAGGCAGCTTTAGAGCTCCCAGTGTGACTCTGGCCTCCCTGGGCCCAGCAGACACCCCAGGGGTGACCCACAGGCTCCTACCTTCTCCCCATTGGGGTTTCCAAGAACATAGCAGCCCATGATGTGGATGATATTTGGTTCAGGATTGACTTTACTCATCAGCCTGCTCAACCTCTTCCAGAAGCTGGAAAAAACAGAACACATCATTAAAATAAAAAAAATCTCTCCTCACAGGCATGATTAATGCCAAGGATGTGTGTAACAGCACTCAGGCAGGGCCCAAGGTTTGTACCCTGGGCAGGAAACTGCTCAGGAAGAGCCATTGGATCCCAGACAAGGGAGAACAGGAGCAGAGCCAGGGCCTGAGCAGCAGGTCCAAGTCATGTGGCAGAGGAGGAGGAGCAGCCCACTGAGCCAAGGGAGCTCCCAGGTGAGGAGAAGGGAGCAAAGTCCCCCAGGAGTGCTCCTGGAGAGACAGTTTCACCAAGCATCCCCTCCAGCCTTCTCTCTCCCACTTCTATCAACAACTGCCCTTTCTCAACACGAGGCTTATCAGTGCACTGGTTCATTTCCAGGGCATGAAATCAGCAGGAACAGCTGCAGAGATTGTTCTGAGTGAGACAATAGAGCCCAGGCAGCTCCATGTCAGCCCGTGCTTGGTGCTGCTCACAGTCACCCCCCCTTGTGCAGTGACTGTGAGCAGGCACTCAGTGCCTGAGGGATGTGAAACACGACCCCCTCCCCTGGGCAGAGAGCTGGAGCAACTTTGGGGGGCTCTAAAGCCCAGAAATTCCTCCATGGGTGCTCCAACCAGACTGCAGCCTCAGCTTTCCCCAGCACTGCCTCCCAGAACACACAAGCTGGATGGAGACATTCACTTCCAAGCTCCCCAACTTTCAGCTGTGTGTTCACAGCTCTCTGCAGATCCCTGATTTATCAGCTTGGGAGCAGCTATGCCTGGGATGTGCTCAGAATCCTGGATGTGCACACGTGCCGGAGAATTCCACAGCCAGTGTTTGTGCCAGGGCACGAGATGCCTGAGCAGATGTTGATTTTAATACTCAGTTCTCGTGCCAACAAAAAGTTGTGTAGGAACAGGTTGGTGTACATCCTCTCCCCCACAGCCAGGCACTGTTAGCCAAGCAAGTTTGAGCCAGCACAAGCGAGTAGGCAGCAAAACAGGCAAAGCTTTACTCTCTGCAAGGAGCAGCAAAATTGCTCAGCACTCCCAGCTGAAGGCTGGCATGTTAGTGAAAAGCCTCCTCAGTAACAGACTGGACTTTGAGCAGGCTTTGCAGAGACAAATTCCATTTCCCCCTGGCCAGAATCAGCAGTGAGGGAACACCCTGGATTTCTGCCATAGCCACCAGCTTAGCAATGGTATCACAGCACCACAGGCTCGAGGTGCATGTTCTCATTTCTGGCCAGCAAGGCTGTTTTCAGTAGAAGAAATATCTTTTTTCCCTCCTTTTTTGACAATCTCTATGCACAGAGACACTAAACAGATATAAATCTCCTGGTGACAGGGCTGCAGCACTCCAGGGATGAGCTCAGCTCTGCCACCTTTGCTGTCACCCTGAATGAGCTGTGAGCTGCTATTCAGTGCCTCCTCAGCCTCCTCATCCTCTGACCAAGCCACTCCAGCTCCCTTCACTTCTGCTCCACCACCATGTGCTGCAAACATTGAGCAAATCCAGCAGAGAAACACCATGCAAGGCCAGAACACAGCACAGCCACTCACAGGATCAGATCTTCCTCCTTCTCCACTTTGGCAAAAGTGGCGACTTTGTTCTTTAACAAGTATAAGTGCCCGGGGCCTCCCTGCAAGAGACAGACAGACAGACAGATGGAAACCCCTCTGCACAGACCCTGAGGAAACAAACCCTGGATGCGTTTCCAGTCCTGCCCAGCCATTCCCAGAAGTGCCACAAGGGAGCAGGGCAGCCCTGCAGTGCAGACACGCCCAGGGCAGCGTGCTGGGGGCTGCATTCTGTGGGTTTTGCTGCTCCATGCCCACATCACTCTATAAGGCACAAAAATAGATTTAAAACGCCATTGTGGGTGGCTGGAGAGTAACAGGGAAGACAAGAAAGTCCCTGTCACCTGGGGGTGCTGGGGTGGGCAGAGGAGCAGCTGAGCACAGCAGGGGCTGCAGGAAGGGCTGGCACTGCAGAGGAACTGGACTGGGGCAGCAGGAGCCATGAACAGACTGACACAGCACCAGCAACATTAAAAGTCACAATCTCCAGGTCAGTGTGCAGCAAAGCTGCTCCTCTGCAGCACTGGGCACGTGGAGGGAGTTAAGTCAGGTCACCTGTCCCACTTCTCATGGCACAGCTGCTGGGGAAGACCACAGCTGACCACCACCAGAACAGCAAACTTGGGAAGGAAATCCCCAGAAAGCCCCAAATCCAGCAGGGCCTGGATTGCCCCAGCCCCAGCTCCAGCCTGACCCTTCTCCTGCATCCTCTGGCTTCCAGCTCCCAGCCGAGCCACCTCCAGCCTGACCCACAACCACTGTCACGGTCACGATGAAGCTGGATGGAAACCATAACTATGACACTGCAAGGACTTGTTCCTGTCTCTGGAATCCTTCCTAGGTCAGGGCTGATGCTGGTTTGTCTGGGGTTCCTTGAGAGAATCAGCCCCGCTCTTGATTTGGCCTCACTAAATCAGATTTGATTTCCTGCTGTCACAGCAACTTGAGACTGCTCCATGTCTGGGAAATGGGAAGTGAAAGCTGTGCCTTGGCAGCGACTTTAATGGAAGCTGACTTTGGAATATTGGTTCCTCTATGTCACTTTCCCCACAGAAAATGACAAATTCATAACAAACCACCCAAGTGCTTAACAACTTTCATGTACCTGGCAAAATATCAGCATCTTCCAGATTTTGCAGCCTTTCCGATAAATGTTCAGCTTCTTCTCTATTTCCTCTGCAAAAAACCCCAACCAAACAAAACATGTTGGAAAAGATGAACCACGGACAAAGGTCAAAATTAATCTAATTTCTTTACACTTAGTCCTGAGGGCAGGAAGCTGAGCTGAGGGTGCTCAGAACATACCAAGGATGCTGTGGGAGCAGGAAATGTCAGCAGGTGACAGGGCAGAGATGGAACAGCACAGTTCCCTTCCAGAGAAGGGATGGAACAGACACTGCCCTGTGGTGACCACAGCTCTGGAGCAGCCCCAGCCCTCCTGGCCCTCTGTCACTGCTCCCACTCCCCACCACAGGTAAAATGAACAGGCAGCTGCTGCCCTGTGCCTCAGTTTCCCTACTGCAGACCATGAGTTTAGCACAAAAAACAGGTCAAAGTGAATGTTTATTACAGCAGCACATCCAAGAGCAGCCAACTGACTGACAGGGGTCAGTGGGGTGACAAAAACAACTCTGTGAGTGGCAGCTGAAGCACAGGGCAGCTGAGTGACTTAAATATTGATGGTTACATTTGCAATGGACAGGAGATAAGAAAAGGAGGCAACACTGACATACCCAGGATGTCATCAAAGGTGGCGTGTTCATGGTCCTGGAAACCAAGAGAGAAGACATGTAAATGTTCACTGTCACTCCACCAGCTCCCTAATAACCACACAATCCCATTCCAAGGATGCTTTAAGAGCACATTTACACCAACTGATGGCTGCTGGTCACAGGAGCAGTAACCCTCACCCTAAATTACATTTCAGAAGCTGAAGACTGAACAGTCCATTAAGATCAAATCCACCCAAAGGCTTGCAGCTGAAGCCTGCAGACACATCCAAAGCACAGACTGTCCCTGAGATGCAGTCAACATCAGCAGTTTGCCTGTGTTTTGCAGCCACTCTCTGGCTCTGTCCCTGTCCAAGCTGGCTGACAAACAGCTGCCCTCCCAACACAGCTGCCCCTGCCACAGCAGGGTCATCAGGAGCACTGAACAACCCTCCAAGGAAGAGGGACAAGAGCAGCAAGGCTAAAACCCAGCAGCACAGCCTGCTGCACACTGGCAGTGGCCTTGCTGGGCTCCCAGTCCCACCTTCCCTAGCAAATTAAGTGATTAGAAAAAGAAACCCATGACTCCTCACTGCTGTATCAGACACTTGCTCAGGCCAGACTCCCAGGAAAAAGTCAGAGTTAAATTAATGAGTGACAGGGATGCCCCACTGCACCTGGGGTGATGGGGTTGGTGTTCCACGGCTGAGCTCTGAGTGCTGCTTATCCCAAGGATGAGCATAGGGAGGAGCCCTAAGCCTGGCAATGCCTGCCCTGCCTTCCCTTGACAATCCTCCCACACAGCCTGGCTGGGCTGCAGAGCCCAGAGCCCACGTGTGCCATTTCCAACACACCTAACTGCTCCACCTAGACCTGAGCCCCCACAGAGCTACCCCAGACCCCAAAGCTGGGCTCAGCACACTCCCAGCCCCTTCCTCATTGCTTTTCCAAATCACATCAGCATTTTGGAGTCACCCTAGCAGGAACTAGGGAAATAAGGAAGTGTCTGTATGACTCGTGCTCTCATCACAGCAGAAGGGATTTACTTACATAGAGGATGGGGATGATGGAGGGGTCGTCCCTGCGGATAATGGTTGGGACATACTCTGCTTTGGGCACCTTGGAAGAGATGAGCTGCAAAGGGGAAAAAAGGTGCAACAGCATGAGGAGAAGGCAGTGGAGTCTGGCCAGAAGCACAAGGGCCATAAAGCAGTGCCTGTTCAGCTGGTCTCAGGTGTGACTCGAGGTAGCAGCTAACCCAGTCTATCCACATCCCAGGGGAAGGTTTCCAGCCCAGAGCACCCCCAGGCCTGCTGAGTGCCCTGAGTGTCCCCTGAGCACACAGCTCTGCCCTCAGGCTGCACTGGGCCCAGAACAGGCTGGAAAGGGGACACTGGGCTGCACAGAGGATGGAGCAGCTCATGCACCACCATGGATGGCTGTATTCTGTCACCAGGATATTTTCTGAAAAATCCCTTCACCAGGATTTCTTCTGGAAAGTTGAGAAGCCTCAGAGAAAAATGTAAATAATAATGATCTGATTTGCTTCTCCTGTGTTTGACTGCTTTGGAATGTGGTCTGGAGATTGTTTACCAACAGGTGAATGTTTGATTGGTTTCACGTGAATTGTTTTTATTTACTGACCAATCACCATCAGCTGTGTCGGACTCTGAGTCAGTCATGAGTTTTTATTATTCTTTCTTGTTAAACCTTCTGTCTGTATCCTTCTTTCTTTAGTATAGTATTCTTTAATATAATACAATATCATAAAATAATAAATCAGCCTTTTGAGAAACAGAGTCAGGTTCTCATCTCTTACCTTGTCCTGATGACCCTCACAAACACCACAGTATCCCAGTGAGGATACTCCTGCAAAACCTCCCTTCTGGCTGTAGGGAGTGTTCAGTGTCTGGTGGGACAGGCACAGCAGGCACAGGGCTGCAGGTGTCAGACAGTGCCTGACAACTCTGGCTGAAGCCTCAGCTGGCTCCAGCAGCACCAGAGCCTGAACTCTGTTGTGATTCCAGGCCCCTCCGTTCCAGTGTGGGAGCAGAGCTGGCAGTGGTGCTCAGGTCTCTATTTTCAGGGTTAACAAGCCTCAGGCTGACTTGGTTCTGTGTTGGTGTCATGTGGCATTCACATTGTCTGAAAAAATCCCTTCACCCAGGGTTTTTCTCCTGGGAAGCTGAGAAGCCTCAGAGAAAAGGAAAACAATTCTTATCTCATTTGCTTCTCCTGTGCTGTGCTCATGTGGAATGTGTTTGGAGATTGTTCACCCACAGGTGATTGTTCCATTGCATTCTGCTGGGAGTTGTTTTCATTCTTTGGCCAATCAGGGCCAAGCTGTGTCGGGACTCTGGAAAGAGTCACGAGTTTTTATTATTGCCTTTTTAGCATTCTGTAAGTATCCTTCCTGTATTCTTCAGAAAGTATAGTATTCTTTAATATAATATAGTGTAATAAAGTAATAAATTAGCCCTCTGTGAACATGGAGTCAGATTCATCATTCCTGCCTTTGTTGGGGCATTCCCTGTAAATACAACGGTGTCATTCCTGCTCTGATTTGGACTACAGATCCCTCCTTCTAGTCTTCTTTCAATGCACTACCCCAGCAACAACAGATCTGAGCCCGTGTCAAGTCTTGGTTCATCTCTGAGTGACCCTCACAGACCCCTGAGGCTGTGCCTATTCAACAGACTTCCCGTGAAGATCCTGAACTCAGCAGCACTGAAAGGACAGGCAGAGCATAAGCTGGAAACTCTCACCATTATTTTTGGTGGAATAAAGTCTTCTCCGTCACATGCCATGGCTTCAAGTTCCTTTTCTGCTTCCCAGTTCAAGTCAAAGTCACCATCCAGAGTCCCGCAGGAATCCTGAAGGTCATGGCCTGCCAGAACACAGGGAGCATTACAAGGGTGGAACAGCCTTCCCCACTCCGTCCTGCCTTGGCAGCTTCCTCACAAGAGGTGCCACGACACTCGTCCTCTCGCGTCACCCACAGAGTGACAGACACCACTCTGGGGCTGGTGCCTTCAAACAGACAAACATGTAACAAATGAAGAGTGCACAGAGAGCTCACGTCACGTGTCACAGAACTTCATCACTCTCGCAGTCACCAAGCTTGGTTTTCAAATGCTAAGTCACAACAGTCACCCTGTCACTCCAGAAATGGGGAAGGAGACACAACACAGACAGACTCTCTACACTTCAGCACTGCCAGGCTGATAAGCAAAGTCCAAAGACTTCAAAGCTGGTCTCCTTGTAGTAATTACTGCTCTGACTACATCTTTTCAGGGATCATAAAGAAAATCTGACTTGTTGGTCAGACTGATCCTGGCAGAGAAGTCTTAGAGCGTGCGTGAGGACAGCTGCAACAAACACAGTCATATTGCAACAGTAGACTTGAACTTGCTCTCCAAATCGACCTTACCTGTTGGCCTTCAATGCCTCCTGGGGAAAAAAACATCTGGAAGGAATATAATTGACCATTAAAGGTTAAAAACAGAGATGGTTGCTGGACTGAGGAAAGAGAACCGAGGTGCCACTGTTTGTGCCTTTGGGGATGTCCGAGTGTCGCTGGGCAGTGCCTGGAGCCTGTGTCAACCACGGCTTTCCCACGGCTTTCCCATGGCTTTTCCATGGCTTTCCATGGCTTTTCCATCTGCCTCCGGGCAGCTGAGGGAGCAGGGAGGAGTCAGAATGCCAAACAACAGGGACATGTTGTGAATCTGGCCTTTCATACACCTCCCCTTGCAACCTGGGTCTTCTACAGCTAGCAGGGCCAGATCTCATGCTTACCTGGTAGATCAGGTCATTTCATTAGTGAAATTCACTTCAACATGGGCAAACTCATATCCACCAAACTCCTGCCTACAGGCTTGCAATAAAATCTGTGTAAAACAGTCACTCCCTTTATAAGAACACAGATGCTGGCATTCCTTCCTGTAAATGAACACAACAGCATCTCAGTCCCCTCAAGTAGAACATGGCAGCATTACTGGGGATTCCCAGAGGGATTCCTGGCAGCCCAAATGAAGATCAGATTGCCCCAAGCTATCACCTGTACATGAAAGCCAAACTCCACCTCATCAGCTGTGTTCTTGAGCTATTCCAGGCTAGGAAAGAGCTCAGAAGGGGCTCCTGCATGGGAAGCCACGTTAGCCCCACTATGGTGAAGGCAGCCTTGGACTGGTGAGTTTCCAGAGAGGTTGTTTTGGTGCCAAGAGGATAAGGGATGATGGGAACAGAGGGCTGTAAGAGAGTTGTACCACTGGGTACCCTTTGGCAACTGCTCAATAATCTGAGGTTGGATGAGTGGTGCTCTACAAATAAATACAGGTACACACAGATGAACAGGTACATACACCTGGAGCGTTACCTGCTCCGATCTCAGGAAACTAAAAAAGGATCACAGACAGGACAGAGGGCACAGAGGAGTTACTCCAGTGGGACTCCAGCCAACAACTGCTGGAGGGTTTGCCCACAGGAGGAAGCTCAAAGGACTCAGAACTCACTTTCTCGAGAGTCATGGAAGGAATCAGCTTTGATGGGAGTCGGGTCACTCCAGGACCTGCTGAAGCTCCTCTCACGCCGTTCGGCAAATGCTAAAGGATAAAACCAGAGCACGACATTAACAGATCCCAAAGCACCTCTGCTGCTGCCAGCAAACAAATCATCCAGCAGATTGCCACCAAAGCCACACATCACAGACTCCCTTGGGCTGGTCCTTCCACTTGCCAAACGTGAGTCCTTTCCACACAGCAGAGACAAGTGCCCACTTGTGCACAGGATGGGACATGGAACACAGAAAAAGGACAACACTTGATGGTCTCTCCTCAAATGCACACAGCTCAAACCTCAATTTAACCAAGGCCAGTCCAGTGTCCCAGTGTAAGTGCTCAGATTCCAAGGCCTCACAGAAAAATGCACTGCAACACCTGCATGGCCAGAAGGCAGCTGTAGTGCTCCATTAAGTTCTCCCTTCATGTTCTACTAGCATCCCAGTCAGAGCTGGACCAAACAGCAGGGAGGGGATGTCTCTGGAAAGCTCATGCTTTCTACATTTTGTTGCAAAAGAGGAAATCCTTCAGCCTTTGCTTGCCTGCACTCTTGTGAGCACTACTCGTGGCTTTTTTTCCTCCCAAGGAGTGCTGTATTGTTTGCACTGGCATTTCCCAAGCACAAACCAGGGAGCTTGGCTCAGACGGCTGCACTGCAGGCAAATTCCTGGGAACTGGCAACCACCGTGTCTGACTTGGCAAGCCCATGTGAGAGCCATTATGCCAGGATTAACAGCCACTTATGGGCACTAATACCTATTTCTGGTGGCAGACAGAGTGTGCAGCAGGGAATTGACTAACAGCAGCACAGGAATTCACTGCAGATCAGCATGGCAAGAGCAGCCTGTCCCCTGCTGAAGTGTGGCCAGGGTAGGTGTCTGGGGAGACAAATGATGTCTTCAGTTCTTCAGGTGATCTCCATCCTCTGCCTTCAGATAAACCCAGGCATTTAGCTACTGTGCACAGAAAGAAAGCTTTGAAAGCATGACCCAAGAGCTCCTGAGGCAGAGGCAAGCCTGAGTTTCACGGAGGTAAGCCCTGTCCACGTCAGGCAGTGCTAACTCAGATGCCGATGAAAACTCTGGAAAGGGCAAAGCTCTTTGCTGATCACTTTCCACAGCACATGAGAAAGGAAAGAATGCAAATTGAACTCAGCAATGCTTTGCTGTGGGCACTCTGATGCCTGACCAGGGGGTGGGAAGAACAAGATGCTTTCTCTTCTGGAGCAATCCTCAGCTCCCAGGAGCAGGTTACACCACTTTCACAGCACTAAGGGAGTTGCCCAACCAAGTTTTGGAGGATTACTGCCTTCACCAGGGAAAGGGAACTGCAATTTTGCAAGCCTAAGAGGTGATTTCTTCCCCAGTGAGGCATAACATTCCCTGATTTGCCCCTTGCTCCAATCTCTTCTCTGATCCTCTTCTTTCTTCCTTCCATTACCATCTCAGGTTCCCACCAGGCAACTCTCCCCCAGGGCCAGCTGTGGAGATGACAGTGGGACAGGGCAGGAGGGGACAGGCAGCAGTCTGTGTGGCACACGGAGCCACAGCTGGTCACAGCTGCAGAGAGGGGCCAGGCAGCTCTGCTGGACTCCCAGCTCGGGTTCTCCTCACTGGCCTCCACCCCAGTGATCACCAAAATCCACACAGGGGACAAGGGTGCTGCAGCTTTCCTTCCATGCCTTGCACCAGAGATGTCCCACAGCCACAGCAGAGGGTCCTTGGGAACAGCCCCCAGGCTGCTGCAGGCATCCACATGTCCTGGACACTCACAACCACCTGGCCTTCTTGTTTGTGGGGTAAAATGGCACCAACAGGTCAATTCCTCTCTCCAGCCCAAAACCAGGTCCTTTCAACCCACATCTGCATGGGACAGAATTCCCACAAAGCCCACAGAGCCCAGCTCCTCACAGCCACACTTCCAGGTGCTCACTTACTTTGTGCTTTAACCCTTCGGCTCCCCACCATGCGGAGGTGCTTCCGAAAATTCCTGCAAGAAAGGCCAAACACAACCTTTGAGAAAGGAGACAAGAAGCAACACCTGGGCCCAGCAGGACTGTGAAAACAGGGAGGAAGAAAATAAAATGGGGATGATGGCGTATTTCCTTCTGGGCATTCCAAAGCTGGAGACCAGGTCCCCAGCCTGCAGTGATTTAGTGCTGGGATGGTGATGTTCGTTGAGTGGGGCTGTTCTGAGCTCCCTGGGCTGCTGGTACAGGGCAAGTGGGGTCCCACAGGGCAGCCCCCAGCTCATGACTGCTTTCCCTTTTCTCTGGTTAGGCTTTACCTGTGCTGTATTTGCTGAGGACACCCACTGCTGCCCATGCTGGCAGTGTTCCCTCTTTTCCTGGTACAGAGCAGTAACTGCTCCCCTCTCTCCAGCAGAGCGTGGGGTGCCCAGGCTCTGCACACTGGGGGCTGTGCTCATTCCCAAACACAGCTCCTAAAGCCCCTCCTGTGCTGTTGGTAACCATGCAGCTCGTGCTGCTCTCCAGGCACAGCTGGGGAGGACCAAAGCAGGTTCTCCCTCCTTGCACAGCAGAGCACAGTGATGCCGCCTGTCCCCACGGGCCTGCTCTCCCCGTGTGCTGCCCTGCCCTGGCTTCACAGCCAGGTCCAGAGGGGCTGCAGAGCACGCAGCTCCAGGGGAAATCCCTGGGGAGCAGCTTCACCCCAGAGCCAGGTCTGAAACAGAATGTCCTGGCCACCCCTCAGAGGCCATGGCCAAGGGACTCTGTCCAGCCCCTCCGAGTGCAAGGGACCAGTTTCTCTCAGTTTCTCATCACTCACGAGGTAGGAACAGGACAGGAACAAACAGGACACCAGAAGAGACAGGGAGAAGCAGCATCAAGAGCAGTGTCACCTCTCCATGAACCCTATTTAGTGACTGTGGCTTCACCCCCCAGCGCAGCCCCAGGATGACAGAGAGCCCATGCACTGGGCACCCTGCAGTGGGGGAGCCTTCCTGGACTCCTTGTGGCCCCCAACACACAGGGCAAACACCAGGCAACAGACACCACAGCTGGTGAAAGGGGTAAGTCACAAGTTGTCTGGCTCACACACGGGTTAGTGGGATGAGTAAGGATATGGTACAGCCATGCAGATGCTTTAGCAAACTGACTGGAACAAAAGACACTTCCAGCACTGACAAGAAGTTGTTCAGAGAAACTCAGATCTATCTGCTTCTGTCCAGGAGATCCACACAAACACGGTCCTCATGGAGAGCACTGCACCCACGTCACCTCCTGCACTTCCCCTCTTTGGCCTGGGAGCCCTTGTTGTCATCAGGCTCCAAATTCAGCAAGAAGCAAAACCAGCAGCTGGGAGCGGCATTATTCCATGCCAAACTTCTGTCTACACTTGGGCTATTAATGTTTCCCAAAGATTTATTTTGTCTCTACTTGGGTACATGAAGATTCACTGCTGTGGATCAGACAAGTGCCCCTTTAGGCACATCCCTGGCCTGGCTCTTTGTACAAAGCCTTCTGAGGTGCACCATCACTTACAGGGCATTAGATTAAAATCCAAATAAATACAACATTTTAAAGGAACCAGGGCTGTTCTTTACACAAAAAAGTCTCAGACATATTTTATATGGAAATCTTTATGGTCTGTTGTGAGCCTGAGATCATACCAGACACTGAGCACCATTGTTAATTGCCCAAGGCCACTGTCACATCCTTTGGACTTTTGGCATTTTGGAGTAAAACCCACTTTTCTTTTAAATGCTCAGCTGTCCTCTCCACAGAGGAGTTTCTTTAGGCCCTGGGGGAAGAGGGGTAAAGCAGCCTTTGCATAGAAGAAGGTTGCTCCCAGCTGCCTGGACAGCTTGGGCTCTCCCTTGAGAGACCTAAATACCACCTCCTGAACTCTGCTGAGAGCAGCTCCAAGGAGAATCCGGCTGTTCGAGGTTTACCACTGCACTAAACACTCACAGAATGGGACAAAGGCCTTTTGGTCCATTTATTTTCTTCTAGAAAAAAACAGCCCTTTGGAAAAGAAATGGGACTGCCTCCTAATGTGGCCATGCTGTGATCATCTAGATCCTTCTGAGGGCTTCTTGCAGCTGCCTGGCTCCTCAGGCTCCTCTGTGCCTGCATGTCAGCACGACAGGACCTGGGAAAGCAGCAACCCAGCTCTGTCAGCAGTGGGGCTCCCCAGACTTGCCCAATTTTCCTGCCTGGCTCCTGCAACTGCCCCCAGGAACCCTGAGGCACTTGATCCCTTGCAAGATCCC
Source organism: Emberiza elegans (assembly GCA_024865655.1). NCBI lineage: Eukaryota > Metazoa > Chordata > Aves > Passeriformes > Fringillidae > Emberiza > Emberiza elegans. The sequence continues at coordinate 68,386,156 of JALJVW010000184.1, read as the reverse complement.
TTCATCCATCATGACACAACCAGAATGCCTCAAGTTTCAGTGATGAAATCTCCTTACCACTCCCTTTTCTGAACAGCTCTCCTCCAGTGTGCCTCATGGTCTGCATGACCCCTGGCACCTCCAGGGTATCCATCCCAGCCAGAGGGGCTCCAAGGCACTGCAGTCCCACTCCACACCCTGCAGCTCTGCCTGCAGTGGGTCACTGCACTCTGCCCAGAACTTTTCACTGCCCAACCTCCTGGCAGCACCTCTCACACTCCCCTCTCTGGCTGCTCCTGCAGTGGGCACAGCTCTGGGCATCCCTCACTCCAGTGGCAGCATCCCTGTGGTCACACCACACAATCCAGCCTCCCTGGATACCAGGACAGCACTGAAGGGGCTGTGTGAGACCAGCTGAACCCCAAAACACTCACCAAGGGCTGCCCAGCAAACACCAAACCCACAGTGGGGTTCTCCTCACTCCCTGCAGGACAGAGCTGAGCTCTGCCGGCAATCCCTGCAGCCAGAGCCCCTCCACTGCTGTCCCACCTCCTCTCTGGGACACAGCAGGCACAGCCAGGCTCCCTGCCCTGCCAGCCCTGCGGCGTGCTCAGCAGGAGCAGGGACATGGCTCGGGTGAGTCCATCCTCCCTCCTGACTACACAGCCCCACCAAGGTTCACAGCTGCTCCTGCACTCACAAGCCATTTTCTAACCAAGACTTGCCTCTGGCTAACAAATTCTGAGAAACCTCTCTTTTTAAAGATACACTGTCTATTTGTTTAGAGTGCCTTTAGTTTGGATTTTTATTTCTTTGTTATTGATGGAAAAAAAAACCCTCACCATTCTGAGGTTGCTATTAAAAAATATTGCCTGGCAATTTCTCAGTTAAGAAAATCTGATGTTTTTCTCCCACTTGGTTTTGAACAGTGCTGAAGTGATCATGGTAGTTTTAAACCAATTATACTGTGTTATCCTTTTTAGTAGGCTGCCACAACTCTTGGCACATTTAAAAAACCAAACCAGTTCTGATTCCTACTGTGAGTAAATGATGTGCCATAGGAAGCCTGCAGAAGGAAACCAGGCCTTTCTGCAATACCTGGACAAGGAATCAGTCCCCATCCACTTTTATTTCCCTTCTATTATTGAAAAAAAAGACTTAAAAATAGACTTCTGGTCACTAGAGATGTCAGTTTTGCCTAGGTCTCAGATTTTTGAGGTGCATTTGTACATGCAGCAACGGCACATACAGTATTCATCTAACCTCAAACAAATTCCTGCCTGCGGCAAGGGAGTTGGAACTAGATCATAATTTAGGTTTCTTCCAATCCAAACCATTCTGTGATGATATGAAATTCCAAGTTGGAATGGGGAAATTGCATCTTTAATTTTTTAAGTATGTATTTTTCTGCCTGAGGCAGACACCATGTGGAAGGCTAAAAGCGACTTGACAGTGTTCTTTAAGAAGATGGAGATCAGCTATCCTGAGCATCATTCACCTCCACAGCTCCAGCAGAGCCACTGCCAGTGTCCCCAGGACAGCACAGAGACAGGGACAGCCACGGTCAACGGCACCAGGGTTCAGCAGTGACCCCAAGGGCCCATGCAACAGCAGGTCACAGCTGTGGGGACGGGCCCTACCTCTGGATAAGAGCTGCAGAATCATTCTCTCGTTTCCGTCTCTTCCTCTCTGCGTAGCCCCTGAACGCCCTGGGAAACCACGGCAAGCCATTAACCAAGTCCAGCTTGGAAGTGGAGAGGACAAGGGACACACAGAGGGAAGCTCTGGGCAGACAACAGAGGCTGAGCTGCCCAAGGGGCCAGGCAGCACCGTGTGTGGGTCAGGGCACTCAGACCACAGCTCCTCACTCCCCTGGGCTGCCCCTCAAACATGGCCCAAAGGAGCACCCACCATCCCTGGGCTGCTCCTCAAACATCAGAACATGGCCCAAAGGAGCACCCACCATCCCTGGGCTGCTCCTCAAACATCAGAACATGGCCCAAAGGAGCACCCACCATCCCTGGGCTGCTCCTCAAACATCAGAACATGGCCCAAAGGAGCACCCACCATCCCTGGGCTGCTCCTCAAACATCAGAACATGGCCCAAAGGAGCACCCACCATCCCTGGGCTGCTCCTCAAACATCAGAACATGGCCCAAAGGAGCACCCACCATCCCTGCTCTGCAGAAGGGACCTGGGAGCTGCAGCCACACCCTCTCTGCACACCAGCATTGAGAGGGACTCCTCTCCACTTCCAAGTGTGCCAGAGACTAAGGGCAGCACTTGGAGGATGAGGATGGTTTGGTGGGATCCATGTAGGTCTATCAGGTGTAGCCACCTAACCTCCTGCCAGCTGACAGAGCCCCTAGTACAGGGAAAGCATGAGTGAATATGATGGACAGGAGAGGAGAGCTTAGCTAGGACACCAACAGACAAGGAAATAAAAAAAAAAAAAGATTATACTTACGAGATGCTAGAGATTCCAGGAGATGCAGAGAAAAAGAGAGAAAAGAGGAATTTATTAGTGCTCAGGCCCAGCCAGCGTTCTGAGGGAATTCTCACTCCAGAAGGAATATATCTTGTTAGGTGGAAGGAAATTGCTTTTTAAATTAAACATTTCTCAGTTGTGAGACTCCTCCTTGACTGAGCTTAATCCTCCCTGGGGCAGGGCTGCCATGTGGCTGGGATGCAAAGTGAGCTCCACACAGACCCAGAGAACGTGCAGATGTACAAGAGCTGAGTGTGGCCTGTGAGGCTGCAGAACCACGAGCTCCTGGAGCAGGGAGAGCTGCTCCCAGCATGACAAACACTGCTGAAGATGGCTCAAGCTGCCTGCTCCATGAAGGGAGCGAGCACAGCGGGTTGAAAACACTGGAACAGAGCCCAAGGGCACCTGGAGAGCCACCCCAGCGCTTTGGGGACTTCTGGAGGAGTTTCTGTGTCACTTCTAGAGGTAGCAGAGAAGCTCCAGAAATGTTAACCAAGGAGCCACATCTGCCCAGAAAACACAAATTCAGACAGCAAAGGCTGTGTCCAAATGTGCTGATTTTGCTCATGGTTTGTGGGTCAGATCAGAACTGTGAAATACCATTGCCTGTTATCAGCCAGTATCTTTTAAATGTTTTTTTCTGGGGGATGCAGCTACCCCACTCCTGAACCCCAGATCCAGCCCTCCCTACATGAATCCTTCTGGGTCTGGTCCAGTCTGGGTTACCCCAAGAGAAATAACCAGCCTCTCTTCAGGATTTGGGGAGGGAAAAGCACAAGGGAAAGAAGAAATGTCAGAGAAACAAGAGTACAAAAAGGACACCAGATTAGACAAGAAGAAACAGAGCCAGAGGGCTGAGGGTGTCCCAGACATTGGAAGAAACACACAGGAAAATGGTGGCAAGGCTGGGGAAGGGCCTTGGAAGGCAGAACAGCATCTTGTTTTCCTCTGTGCTTGCCTTGGTTTTCCAGCCAGGTGGGAAATCCTCGAAAGCAGGAAGGCAGCGCTTCCTGGCAAGCTGGCACAACCTGGAGACAAGGCTTCCCTCACTCTCCTGAGCCCTTTGAGAGCTGCCTCCTCCCAAACTCAGCACCCAGGAGCCTGCATGGAGTGTGGAGGGAGAGGCTCCTCCTAACTCACACCCCTTCATACTTTGCAGGGATTTTACTGACACTTTTTCACACGTGCAGAGCTGCAGGGCTTCCTTATCCCAGAGGAAGGCACCTCTGGGGAGTGAGGGATGCAGGGCAAGCCTGGAATACCCTTCCCTTGGGAAGTGTGTGCAGCAGAAGCAGCTGGTGGAGGGTCTCACCTGGTGACCCACAGGAGCCTTGCAGAGGCAGCCAGGCCACAGTGTCACAGCCAAAATCAGGGAACAGAGAAAGAGCAGGGTACCCGAGGAGTTAAAGAAGGAAAAGCCAAATAAATTGGAGCAGTAGAGAAGAATAATAAGTAGGAAAGAAAATGAACAAGAGACAAGTTTCTCTCTTGAACAGTGATGCCAAACACACAACTCCTGCTCCAGGCTCTGAGTTTTGAGCAGGTCCAGGCCCTGAGATGCAGAACAAAAGCCACAGCGGTGGTTGCACTTACGCTTGCATAGTTGTGGTAGCAGTGTGAAAACTGAAGAGGTTCTCCTTTGGGAACCAGGTTCGTATGGGGACATCATCTGCAAGAGAGAGAGAGCCTGAGCACCCAGCAGGCACAGACACCCTTCAGACAGCCACATTTCCTCCCCAGGCTCCTTCTCTCTGGACTTTCCTTCAGCATCCTGCCCTGACTGAACAGTTCAAGTCTCATCCTCCTCATATAATTGCACACTGCCACTGAGTGTTCTGTAAATTCCTGCTAAGCCTGCCTATCAGGCTACTAAGTGAAGAATAAAAGCCCTATCTTAAGCATTGGAGATTAGAATAATCCAGGAATTACAGAACTGACATTTGAACTAGGGAAAAAAAAATTCATTAAAAGCATTTTCCTGTCTCTCTCTTTTCCTTTATATCATTGATTTAAACTGTCCCATTCCTCCAGATCTTTCTGGTACAGCCCAGTAGAAGACAAAAAGCATTTTACCTTCCACTCAGAACAGTAAGCCTGAAATATCCTCTCTTTTTCTGCCACTGAAGTTTCAATAACCCCCTCACATCTGCTCCTGGTGATTTGGCCTTCAGGAATTCGCCTGGTTTGGAAGTCAAACCACCCATCAGCTCCACAACCTGCAGGTAACTGAGCTGATTTAGTGACTTCTCTTTGTAAACTGCCCTGCTCAAACCAATTGTAGGGGTTTTTTTTTTCCTATTTCCAGGGCATCAGAATACTGCATCACCTTCACTGCCTCAATCATTCAAGTCTTCAGATCTGATCATATTTCATATTCTGGCATTGTCAAGGTATTTTTTAATTCACTTTCACTGGCCCAAGCCCAGTCAAACTCCCCATGCCCACTGCAGGCATAATTACTACAGACCAGCTATCTTACCAAATGTTTTGTACAGATCATCACATCCCACAGATTATTCCCTGAAAGTACAGAAAATGGCTGCAATTACAGATGCAAAAAATGCTAACTGCAGCTGGGGAGCTCTCCTTTGAAGTGCAGCTTACAAGAAATCTATAGAAAGCTGTAGCAGATACTCCTTCTCAGCTCACAGTTTACGTCAAGTCTTGTTTAAAGGCACTCCAAGGAAATATAGATGTTAAATGAAACTGCATTCCAGTATGCTAAAGACTTCTGCTGCAGTCCCAAAGTCTGTTCTCCTCCAAAACACAGATACAGAAGCAAAGCAGAACAACTCAGACTGTAAATGAGTTCCTTGTTTGAAGCCTCCAACCCACAGAAGTGGCAAAGGAGAAGTTGTACAAATTCCTTTTTAGCCAACAATTCTGTATTGGCTTCTCAGGGACTGCTCATCTCAAAGGACTGCCAGTCTCTTCATGTGTTTTACAGCTTTTAAGCCACAGGCTTTGGTTCAAAGCAGAGCTTATGAACAACAGCTAATATCCTTAGGAGGCTTTGCCTGCCCCATCACTGGGAGCTTTCTTTCCTTTTCTCACAGACTGAAGTTAACTTAGGAAAAATACCCCTGCCCTCCACACAGCACTCAATGAGGAATAAAGGATTTGGGACCCTTCAGAGGGTAGAACATCAGCAGAGGAGCTCACAGGTGGGGACTGGGCAGCACAGCTCAGCTCCAGAGCTCACTCACTGAATTAAAATTCAGATCATGGGCATGGCTGTTGCTGCCAGGAGCAGGCAGCACATCCTTTCTGGCCAGGCAGAGCAGCTTGTTCTCCTTTCCTTTCACCATCAACTGTGAGGAAACAGGGGAGGAGCCAGGGGCCTGGTAAGACTGGACTGGGGACACCACCACCACATCCAGCATCTCCAGCTGCTTCCCACTGCCCCCAAATCCCAGCACCTCTGTCCATGGTGTGTACCAGATGCTGGGAGCAGCCAGGAGATGACAGCTTGTGCTCCCCTGGAATGGTGTCAGGCATCAGAAACTCAGCATCAAAACCCACATTCAGGGATGCCAGTGGGGCCTGGCTGCCATAAGGGTTGGTTTGCAGCAGCCACTTGTCAAGAGGATGCAAACAGAAGCAGCCCTGGGGAAATCAGCCTCTCCTGCCTCCACTGCTCTCTGCTCCCTTCCCCTGCCAGCCAGGCACGAAGGACATGCCAGGGAATTACTGCAACCTGTGGCACTTGTGCTGCTCAGTTCTGGGGTTATCTGAGCGGCAGCATTTGGATAGAGAGTGCAAATAAGACCAAGCTGAGGCAACTCTCCTTCCATGGTGCCAGTGCTGGGATGGAAATTGGGCTCGGGGACACAGCCCTGCCTGTGCAGCCACACACGTCAGGACCCAGAGGCTTGAGATGAGCACCCAGGGGAGCTGCTGAAACATGGAATGCCCATGGGGGCATCCACAGCTCCTGCACTGGCCACTTTGTTCACATTTAAGTGACCACTCTGACACATTTTCAGAAAGACCAATCTCCACCCCACACTGATGACTGGCCCCAGTGAAAATGGCTGAAAACAGATACTGAATTCCAAGGCTCAGTAACAGCATCTCCTTGCAGGAATTGCCAGCACAGGTTTTCCAGCAAACACAGCTCCAGCTATGAAGAGCTAAACCCCTCCATTAATGCTGTGGAGTTTTCCCTTGCTTCTGTATCAAGTAATTCCCTCAGTCCCACAGTGCAATTCTTATTTGTCCAGGTGTGCTGGTTTGGCTGGGATAAAGCTCATTTTCTTCACAGAAGCTCACATGGGGCACATGCAGTGTCTGATGTGAATCCCAAAAAGTCTCAGGGAACAGAGGAACAATGCTTTAAAAATCATGCACAGGATTTCAGGGGGCTGCAGTTTTTCCACACATTTAATAATCAGCTATTTTTTCATTACTATTCTTCACATTAAGCCATATATTCATGTAGCCACATAAATTCAGGTATCTAGGCATGAAAACATGGTCCAGGACCCAAACCTTTGGTGATTTTACCTGTGGTAAACATCACTGCAGTATTTATCAGAAAACTCTGAACCCAGGGAAGCTGGACAGTTTGATCTGCACAGTCCTTATACAGAGTTTCTTTTCAAGGAGAAAACCCTGACCTTTCCTGGCCAGACTCTCTGCTCTAAATGCCTTGATGTGTGTTTACAGAAAAAATCAGACAAATTGGGCCAGACTCTTTGCCAGCCACATACAGGCAAAGATGGACTGCACATCAGCTTATAATTCAAAGCATGCAGACTGTGACATATATTTGATTAAGGGTTCAGTTTTTAAAGACTTTTTTTTAATGGAATGGAATGGAATAATTACAAGCACTCTTGTAATTGAGAGAACATTAAGCAAGGAAGAAAGAAGGGGAAAAGTCCAAAACTATGTTATTTGCTAATATTTGTAGGAAGCCCAAGAGGTGGCACTGCATGAGTGGCAATCAGCCCTGCAAACAAGAATTTTGGGAACCCACCAAAGTACAGAACACCATAACTTGAGGCTCCCACAGAGCAGTTCAGAAAGATTTCCCCTGCCCAGCAAGAGGCAGAGAGAGGATCCTGCTCTGAACTGCCTCTGGGATGAGCATGGATGCAGGGTTTTGACAGAGTCCTTCCTCTTTTGCTCTTCCTCCACAGAAAAAGAACTCACTGAGCTGCTGAAGGAGTCATGAAAACCACCCAGAGCAGCCTCTGATGACCAGGAGCTAGGATGAGCTAGCCTCCAACTGAGCTCAGCTTATTGCAAGCTCCTCCTTTGACAGTCCCTTTCCAGGAATGCTGCCCCATGGTACCAGAAGGCCCCAGGAACAAAATCCCTGTGCTGGGATGAGATGGGTGTCACCTTTCGTGTCACCCGGTGTGGTGGCTGACAGCCTGGTCAGAGGGACAGAGTCAGATAAACTTTCCCAGACATTCCTCTGGGAAGTTTTGAGAAAGCTCAGAGAAAGAATTAAAACAATCCTGCAGCTGGTGTTTTGATTGTAAAATGCATTGTTAATTGTAAAATGTTTAAAAGAAGGGTGTTGTTCTTAATTAACCAATGGTGTGAAGAGCATTAATTAAAAACCAATCAAGTCCACCTTTATCGTAACTGTCAATGTCCTAGGGTGACGTTATGATGGTGGTACCCCCATTCATGTGTTCTGTTTATGCTGGATATTATGTTCTGTGCCTTCAAGACTGGCTCTGGAGACTGAAAGTTTTGTTTTGGTTTCTTATCAGCTGCTCCCCCACGGCTGGTGGGACAGAGATGGGGCAGTACCTGGGGCTGCTTTTGCTTTTTGCTTTTCTCTTTTGCTCTCGCTCTTGCTTCTGCTCATTAGTTAGTTTAGCTAAGCAGTCCAAATTTCTTCCTGGACTGTTTCTCCTTTCCCTTTTTTGGACCTACTGGAACCTGCTCTGGATTGGGACCTGGGCACACCGAGAGTTTGCACCTTGTGGCTGCAGCAGCTGCCCCAGCACCGGAGGGACTGAGAACAGAGCGAGCACCCCCAGGAGAGACTTTCTGAATTTGTCATCTTTTCCAGAGCGGTGACAGAGTGGTGTCACCTGGTATTGTTCATTCTGTGTGCTGGGGGTGCTGTGCCTGTTAAACAAACAAGTTCTTTCCACTTGTCTCTGAGAAAATCTTCCCAAATTGGATGGGGGGAGTGGCCATGTGGGTTTGCTTTCCTGGAGGGGCCCCCTTTGGAGATTCTCTCCCAAATCTGCCCTAAACCAGAACAGTCTATAAAAAAATTTGTAGTTTCTAATAAACTTTGCATTTTACCTTCTGAGACCTTAGAGTCTATAGATCACTTTACTCACCCATCCTCAATACAACAACAACAACCACCCAGCGGTCACTTACCAGACACTCGATCCACACTGTACATCCTCTCCAGCCTTTTCCTGTGCCACCCAGCCTCGCCAGGTGGGTGCTGCTCCAGCTCAATGGACTGCTGGGAAGGGGCAGCCAGCCTGGAGCAGTTGGGGCACTCCTTGGAGCCCTGGCGGCCGCCGGGCCAGGCCTTGCAGTGCCGGGCGCCGTGCGAGCCGGCGGCGCCGTGCGCGTGGTGCCCGTGGTGACACTCCTCGTGGGCAGCCCCCTTCATCACCACCAGCTCCATGCTGTCGTTCTCGTGCTCCGACAGCATCGGCCTCTCCCCAGAGATGGTGTAGACTCGTGGCTTGGGGCCCTCGCTCGGCAGCTTCTCCGCCTGCTCCTCGGTGAAGCTCCTCTCGAATTTGCCGTCCGAGATGACCGAGAGCCTGCGCTTGTTCTGGGCCACCTGCTGCATCTCAGGGGAGTCCTCCTGCCCGATGTAGGAGTCTGCTAGCAGGTGATCTGAAACAAAAAGCATGTTTTCCTTAAAGGAAAGCCCCACAGACACTGGCAAATTCAGGAGCTCTTTGCTACTGCTGTGTAGGGGAGACAGACAGAGGAGATCCCTGCAGGAACCGTTTCAGATGAACGTGTGCCCATCACCACCTTCTAAACCTCCAGAGTAGGCAATGAAATGAGAGATACTTCTCACAGAGAGGCCCAATATTTTACACATGTGGCCACCCAACAACTCTAGCAGCAAATACAGGTCTCATTGCCCAGCCTGAAAATGCTGCCATGCAAAACAGCCCTGGTTCAGCTGCAGCCCTGCTCAGCCACACGAGGGCTACAGAGCTGGTGACAGCCTGCAGGACAAGGACCAGCACCACCTTCTCCAAGTGCCAAACTCTGAGCGTTTGGTGCATTAAGTTCTTTCAGAATATTGGCAAAGGGGCAAACCAACAATGTTTGTTTGGCTTTTCTTCCTCCTGATTTTCTGCCAGGTGGTTTGACATGAAAGAGATGCAGCAAGGCTTCAGCTGGCAGCTGCAGCACAGCACCCCGCTCCCGGCACGCCCCGGTCCCACAGATGGCCAGGGCTCGGCCCGTGGGAGCTGTCCTGGAAGAAAACACAGCCGCTCTCTTTGCAGGGTAGGAAGATCCAAAGGAGAGAGGCCCATGAGTGCAACTATCTTTGGAGCCCACACACTGGATGAAGTGCCAGGAAATCTCAGCATTTCCATGGCAATTCCATGCATGAACCCAACAGTAGCTCCCACCCACCTGCTAATCCTTTTTCAAGTGGCTGTTAATTACCTCTTACACTTCCCTTCAGATGGGAAGCAGCTCAGGGACTGGCAAAAAGGCTCAGCAGGGAAGGCATTATTTATGTGACTGCTACCCAAAAAATGAAATCATTAGTGTCCAGCACAGACAGAAGCACTTAAAACAGAGGCAGAAAGCAAGCCCAAGCCTTTACTTCAGTAAATATTTATGGAACATAACTTCTTTGGCTATCGAGTCATGGCCTGGAAGAACTCATCCACAATTTGAAGGCTTGGCTACCTTGCAACTGGCCATGAAGTGAAGGAGGAAGAGGAGAATGACCTCTGGGCAAGGGCGTTGGTGTAGGTGTGTAACATGGACCTTTCACTGCTGCAACGTTCTGCTGCCCATGAAGTGCTCCTGTGCCGCTCTGAGAGGAGCCTCGCAAGCTGAGGCCATACACAGTCAGCTTTTGAATCTGAAATCCATCCTGGAACATGCTCACATTGCCCAGGGCTTCTCCCCCTGCTCGGCTTGCAACCAGAACTGAGTTACTTGTACAGGGTGTTACCCTTGTCTCATTTTTCTGCTTGAGATACAACTTCCTCCAGCACCACTAGGAAATAAATCAGTCTCTGGCCACTCTGCTCAAGAAGTGACTGTCAGGGCTGTTCAGGCTGACACAAGTCAGGTTTCCTTTCATTTGTCTCCTCACAGTCTCTAGATACTGAAGCTGGCCAGGAGGAGACACTGTAGGAATCCTGAAGAAAGAGCTGTGCCTTTTGAACCTGCAGCTGATGCTCTGTCCAGGCTTCACACGAAGTCAAAAATCCATGTCCAGGTGTAGTGAGGGGTAGTGCCCCTCAGATCCAGCCCAGAGAGTGGGAAAGGCTGGCAGGGCTCTACTTTGCCCCATGGTCAGAGGGGACATTTGCACCTGCTCCAGGAGGAGCCTGATGGACAACCAGGGCCATTGCAGTGGAAGAAGGTGCTCCACAGGCAGTCAGCCCAAAGCAGGGTACAGTGCCAGAGAACAGTGCAGAGAGCGCTCACAGGCCCCAGAGCCTCTCAAACCACGTGTCCCCCCTCAGGAGGCAGCAGGCCCCCTGCATCTGCTCTCCAGCAGCTCCGATCCTCCCCAGCGCCAGGATTAACCGTGCTCTAGAGTGGGCATGTCTTGGGAAAACACCACCAAAGACTCCCTGAGCTCTGCCAAGATCTGTGCTCGCTAATAGTGCCAAACAAACCATTTTTAAAATTAAAAACAAAGGCCAGCTCTAAGTACTCTTCTCAACTTGTCAAATTTACTAATCTGTGTGGGCACAGTGACGCTACAGATTTCTTAAGACACCACAAAATCGTGGCTGACAGCTGCCCCTGTTCCTCCTGAAACTGATACTTGCATGGGAGATGCACAGCCTCCTCAGAGGGAACACACAGGAGTGTCACCTTCACTCACACACTGACAGCTCTGGAATTCAGACATCCAGGAATTCCTGAGCCCTGGGATCTGTGGCTAAATGGAAAAATGAAGTCCCCAAAGCACAATATGCATGAAAATGCTGATGATCACAAGAGCAAAGAGACCAATTCCAATCTCTGTTTTATAAGCAGTGAGGTCTGTTCAGCTCCATAAAACTTACAGACATTTCAGGGGCCCATGACTGGTTTCAAGGAAGAGTAAATTTTTTACTGAAATCCTAACAGGATTGACCAGATATATATGACATAAACTACCTACCTGATCTAGCATGCAAAATGTGAGGATAAATCTTTCTTCCTACCTTACTTGTCCCCTTCTCAAAGTGTTTTCACTTGTACTTATATAAGAGTTTTCATGATCTACACTACAAAGGGCTGCCAGCACACCAATGTGCTTTCTTTTTGTAAAACAATTGGATAATTCTTCATTTTCATTCAATTTAGCACCTTCAGTAATTACACACTGGAGAAGCAACTTCATATGCCAAGGGAATATGGAGCTTTATTCAAGAGTAGTCGTTAATAAAGAATTATCTACAGAAAAAAAAATAGTGTGGAAGGAAAAGAGATTCAAACATCCATCATAATAAATTATTGGCCTGTGGAACAGAACCCACACCATTTCAGGAGTCTGTGCATTCACATACACGAGTCACACACACCAAGATGTGACCAGTGACCCTTGTTTGTGCTTGCAGTGAACAGGGTTCAGGTGCCAAAACACTGCACTTGTTGCCACAAAGGCATTTGAGGCTAATAGTTTGCTTCTGCTAGGAAAGAAGTCAGGCTGGTCCAGAAATCAGTGCTGGATTTGAGCTGAGCCACAGGGATATGGGGTGAGGAGAACCAAGGGACACTCACAGGAGCTCAGCAATGACTGGAGCTGCCTTCTGGAGTCAGCTGCAGCAGGCTGCTGTTAACACCCTCGCCTCGAGCTGCTGCTCCCTTTTTTCATTTTCACATGGCTCTTGCCACCTCTCCCACTCCCAGCTGCTCCCTCTCCACCTGCCATGGCAGCCCTGGCCAGTGTGACTGGGCAGCCTGGCACAGCTCCCTCCCCTCACTGCTGCCCTGGGAATGACTCTGCTCCCCCACCTGCTGCCTTCAGCAGCAACACCTGTGTCTCACACTGTTACTTAGGACCAGATAAATCAGGTTCCTCAGGTTCTCTTTTCACCTTGGTTCTTGCTCTACATGGATTTATTCTGCACGAGGAACTGAGCACCAAGACAAAAGGAAGAAGACCAACATGCTTGATCTGTAGATCATGTGTCCATTGGTACCAGAAACATCCAGGTGGTATTTCCATCACTTCCCTGCCCACCTGGGCCAAGCCCAGCAGGACTTGACATCCAGTCCTGAGGGCCAAACCACTTCTCACCCCCCTCATTATGTACTTGAACACACAACCCTTTGTCTTTTTGGCTTCACTTGCTCCTGTCTGACATTTCTTTCTTCACCTTCCACACAACACTGCCCAACACAGGCCACATACATGACCAAAGACTGACAGCAGTGACAATCTGTGCTGGGAAACTGGCAGAGTCTTGGGGGAAAAAAGAACCACATTCTCAGTACATGTAGTTCCTGATAATTAGGCATTTATTTGTGTTAGATACTTACAATACATCCTTTCCCATTCTGTAACCCTAGCTTGAGCACTCACTCTGACTTATGGAAAGGCCTTGCACATTTTCCTTTCGGTGCCAGCACGTTCCTCCAGAGCAGGGAACCCGCTGGGATCAGCCCCCACTGACTGATGCCCATCCACAACTGTGGAGCCAACTCCTATCTGCTGCAGACTGTCTTGTGACCCCCTGCGATGAGAAGTTTATAAATCAAGGCAGCATACAGCCACGAGGCACAGACAGAAGCTCCAAATTTATTCCTGTATTTAGCAGCTAAACTGATGATTAAAGCACCTTAGATTTAAAGCCTCCGCTCCAGCATCAGAGGCAAAGTGGCAAAGGGGAATCCAGATAAACCCTATTAAAAGAACATCTGTCATGTCAGCAAAAAAAAATTCAGAGAGACAGTTCTTTCTTCCCTGTTTCTCCTCAGCTGGAAATCTCTGGACCTGATATTTATGACAAGAAAGTTCCAACTTTAAATCAAAGAACTGCCACAGTCACTGAAGATGAACAGAAAGTTTTTGGCTGTATGTACATGGCCTTGCTCATAGAAGTAGGAATGAAGTTAATGATGTTTTTACCTTGCACCAGGAGGAATCCAGCTGATTCCCTCAGTGAGGGGAGCACTGGCCAGAGCTGCAAAACCCATAAGAACCATTCAAATGGCACAGCTGAGAAGTTTCTCTTGCAACCACAACTCCAAGACCTCCCACATGCCTGTCACTGCCCTCAGGTGTGCTGGCAGGTCTCCTCTGCTCTCTCTGAGATGTAATGCAGAGCTTCTCCCCATGCCAGCTCTGTTCTCCCAACAATGTGACCCCTGGCACAGGCAGCCCACGTTGCTGGGCTCAGGCCTGAAATGTGATCAAGAATAGTCATGGGAGTTCAAGTTATTGAAGCATGAGACAGGGATATCAAAATGGAAGATACAACAAAAAAAAGTCACAGTGGCATTTCAGCCATGCAGTAGCTTCAAAGCCAAATGAGTAGATGGAATCACAGAATAGCTGGGGTTGGAAGGGATCTCTGAAGATCATCCAGTCCAAGTGCCCTGGAACAGGGGACACAGGAACAGGTCCAGGTGGCTTTGGAATGTCTCCAGAGAGGGAGACTCCACACCCTCCCCGGGCACCTGATCCAGAGCTCTTTTCCCCTTCCTCATGTTGAGGTGGAACTTCCTGTGGTTTAGTTTATGGCCATTGCCCCTGTCCTGTCCCTGGCACCATCCCCTGACACCCCCTGGGGATATTTATGTGCACCAATCAGATCCCCTCCGAGACCACCCTGCTCCAGACTAACCAGACCCAGCTCCTGCAGTCTCTCCTCAGATGAGAGATGCTCCAGACCCCTCATCACCTTTGGAGCCTCCCCAGCAGCTCCTTGTGTTTCTTGAGCTGTGCACAAGGACCTGCACAGGGAACAGGCAAAGGCTGCTTCTGGAAGGGAGCTGCTCTGAGAAACCAGAAGGTCACTTAACTATGACAAAATGGTTCCAATTAGTCTCCCCTGCTCAAATGGCCTTCAAAAACAAACAAACTCAAGATAGCAGTGACCTGGCATCTCATAGGTGAGTAACCTTTTAGTCTGGCCTGTAACATTAATGTGAATAGATGAAATTGCTACTGTGAGACATGACCCAAAGGAACAAGTGGCAGCTCCATCACCGGCCCAGCATCTCCATGGTAACACCGTGACCCACGTCTTTGCTCCCTCTGTAAGCCAACAACAGATTCCACAGCAAGTTTCAGGATACACCTACACCATCCTTGCACTGGCTGATGCTAGAAGAGACCTGAAGCCCTCAGAGATGGGATTTCACATCCCTGCTCTGTCCTGAGCTCAGGCCACCTACAACTCCCTCCAGAGCATGGGCTTTTCCCCAAAAGGCCACAACCACTTCACCAGCACAGGGGTACACTGAGAGCAGGGCCAGCTGCACTGCTGGGTCTGTCCTGGGGACAGGACAAACATCTCTAGAGAAAAAGACCAACCTGGTGCTCACTCTGAACCAGGCTGGGCTGGCAGCTCCTCAGTGTAAAGCCAGGAGATGGAATGTGCCTCTCAGAGCACTGCACAGCTGCAGCTTTATCTGCTGGTGGCACAGGAAGCTCAGCTCACAGGTTACTCAGCCTGAAGCAGCTATGGAGCCTCACCTGGGGTCTCTCTAACTCTGTGCCAGTTCCTGGCAGCATCAGGGAGCTCCTCTGTGCCTGGCTGCTCCCTCCACACACACTCACAGCCAAAGATCAGTGACTGATCCAGTGATGGCTGCACACCCAGCACAGGCACAGCTCACAAAGGCCCTCTTCTCCTTGCACACTCACACTGATGACTGAAAAATCATGCAAAATCATGCATCATGCAAAAAAACCAAAGGAAAGACACAAAGATTACTTTTTTTGAGCTTAAAAAGAAGCTTTTCCAGTTTCAGGTAACTGTCCCCTTTGGTTTGTCCTGCTGCAAACCAGCAGCCATGCTGGTTTAGCAGGAGCCATGGAGAATTTGGCTCACAGCTCCTGCCCAAGGCCCATCACCTCTGCAGCACCAAGGACACTTTATACTGGACCTCTCCCTCTCTCACTTCCAAAGCCTTTCCCACACAGCTTGCCCAGAGCAGCTGGTCACAGCAGGCAGCCCAGTGCTGCATCCTACAGCCCCCCCACTCCAGCAGCAGCAGCTGCCCTCCCAATAACCCCACTGAGCAAAACAGATTTAAAAAGTAACAGAAAAAACCTCCCACAGCTCCCTCCCGATCCTTGTGTTTGAATCCCAGCTCGCACCAGAACAGATCCCTGCTTCCCCAGACAGCAGGGAATTTCTCAAAGGCTCTGTTTGCTGTCCTTCCCAATGTCACTGCCCCATGCCCTGGTACCTTTTCTTCTCACAGTTCCAGAACATGGAGATAAAATCTAATGTGCACTATCTCAGTGTGGGGCCTCTGACACCTAAGCTGGAGAATGTCCAAAATTCCAGGAGCTCTGTAAGACTGAATGATTACTTATCCATGCTTTATTCTCTGCAGCCTTTTCATACTTCCCTTTCACATTTTAATCCCTTTCTGTATCTTTCTTCTAAGTCTGTCCCAAGGGACACCGACTTCTACATTAAAAGGTACCAGAAAGCTACAATAGTCAGCAAAGACTCTGGCCACAGCCTTGGAGGCAGAATGAATGCTGAACGAGGCAGAGTGCTCTTCATGGGAACCCTCCCAGACCTCCAGCTTGCATAAATAAACCAGCAATTAACAGAGGCAGGAAGAGAGCAGGAGATGCATCACCACCCTGGCAGCAGCTCCCTCAACACATCCATATCCTGTCACCTGCAGCAAAGTCCAACCCTCTCTTTCTTTCTAATTCCTCAAAATATTTTAAAGATCAGGGGGAAAAAATCTGAGTGATCTCAAAGGGACAAACCCTCCATCCTCTGCCTTCATACCCCACCACCAGGGAACTGTCCTGCTCCAAAAGGGAAACAAAGGGAAGAAAACTCTGTATGGTCATCATCTGTGATAAAACCTCTGAGAAAGAGGAGAGGTAAATGCATCTCTCCAGTCACCTGGAAAAAATCTCTAAATCTCCTCCAGAATAAGACACAGGAGGGTTGCATAGGAATAGTCACACAACATTTCTGAGCCATGAAGTTCTTGGGCCTCACATCAGCAAGAATCAGAAGCTGTAACCAACAAATGCTTCCCCTCACCTTTCTTCCCCCCAGCTACACCCTGCAACACCTGCAAGCCTCTCTACCTCGTGCAGCTGTGCAACTCCACACCCCGCCCCAGCAAAGCAAGCAGAGCATGCACACTGCACTTTTACTGAAAACAGAAGGCAAACACAGCCTTGCACATAACTCTGCCCTTGGACGAGGCAGCTGGCCTGTCCTGCTGATCTACAATCCCTCTGCAGCTCTTCATTACCACTCCCCAGTTTCTCCAAGACATTCTGCCACACACAAACACACAAGCTCTCCAGAGGAGCCACCACAAATAAAAGTTACGACTGAAGGAGCAGCTCTTTGATCAGCTGTGGAATGTGAAGTTATGAGGGATACAAAAACCATTACATCTTTTCCTTTCCTTGGAGTCAAGGGACTAAAAAGAGAAAAAAAGGCAAACTATAATGGACAATTCTCAGAGGAGAAAGTGCAGCAGAAGTGGAGCAAGTTGGGGCAGTGTCTGAACACTTGGCATCTCCCTCCACATCTCCATGGATCTCCTGGGGTGTCAGAGCTTCACCCCTCTGCTGAGGAGCTGAACCAGCAGATAAAGCAGCAAAGCACTGACATCCCAAAGATTCACACCCGCCCCATTTTCTGCATGAGGACTGCCCTGCACAGGGGGAGAGAAGGGTTCCAGCTCTTGGGTCCAGAAAAGGATGATCCTCCCCTTCCCCCCTCCAGCTATGCCCACACTGTCCCACTGATGGCTTTACCACCTTCGTGCTCCTCAAAATCCACACCTCTTTTCTCTCACTGCATTCATCAGTGACTTTAAATATTTCTTAAACCATTTTTTTCTGGACTGAACCAAGGCTTGCCTCCTTTCAGTCATATTTAGGCCAGAGCCTTCATCCCAGCTCAGTGTGCTGGCAGTGCGGGCAGCACCTGGGGGGTTATGCCAGCAGAAACAGGCCTGTCCCACCAGGTGCAACACTCAGGCTAAAAGCTCAGAGCTGACAGACACATACAGGCACTGAGCACTCGACTCTTTGGAGCACTGAGCTTTCGGGACCTAAGGCACCCACACACGCAAGGGGGAATTCAACCTCAGCGTGCAGGTGGTTCTCCCTGCTCACACTGCCTGCTCTCTGAGGAGCTGGAGCCCATTCAGGTCCCTCTGGATCTGGGCTACACCTTCAACTTCTGCAGCAGAGCCCTTCCTTTGCCTCCCTGCAGTCACTGGGGGGCAGCTCGCACTGCAGCTCCAGCACCCTGCCCAGCCAAAGGTGAAGCCTCCAGAACTTGCTACAAGTGATCCTGAGATCGAATTTCTGCAGGAAGGAAAGATGTGACTCCCCTGTGATCAGGCTGCTGGGATGAACTAAAAGGAGCCAGATTTTCTACTTGCAGTGTTTTTTATTGGATAGCAACCTTCCTACTGGGGTTATTTATAAAGAAGTGTTACAGACTGTGTTAAGTTATACATTGCAGAATTTCAGAAGATGACTTAAAAATGACGATTCCTTTTTTTCCCTCCCCTCTCCCTCAGAATTTAGAGTAATTTCTAGGGAATTTTATTCCTTTCCAAGTGAATACTTAAGGATCCCATAAGTATTGTGGTATTTCCAAGTGTATTTCTCACTGCTTCATTCTTGCCTGTGGCAACTAAATTCTCCTGGATTCAAAAACTATCTCAAGGCTGATACACCAAGGGGCAGTGGGTGAAAAGGCTTCCCTGGAGAGGTCATGGATGTCACAAGCAGAAAGAGGGCTGAAATGCTGCTCTGGGAAGCCTGGCTGTGACACATGATCCAGGAGTCACATCAGCTCCATTTCCATGCTCTCCTAACCCACAGTCAGAGAAACCAGCAGCACCCCAAGGATGAGTTAAACAGCAGCTTTCTAATGCACATCAGAGAGTCTCCCTCTCCCTGGATCTGACCAGGGCTGCCCAGGCCTCGGGCACCTGAACAGATCTGCAATTTCCTCTTGTCTCCATCACAGATTCTCTGCCTGGCCCCAACACAACCTCACAGGTACTGCAAGGGCACTACAAAATGAGCAGGAGCCAACACTTCCTGCTGGAAACTGGGGTGGGGGAGCTGCAAAAAGGACTGGCAGAGACTCCAGGTGACAGGAGCAGCTGCAGAAATGGCCACGATGGAAGCAACAAAACAGGTTTGCACTAAATCCCAGTCCTTCCCTTCCTACCTCCACATGCTGTTCTTAGACCAAATATTGTAAGTAAAGTGTCTCTGGAGTTCTTCATGTAAAGAATCCAAGAAAACCTCGGTACATTGCCTTAGAGCCTTTCCATTCACAACATTAGCACAATTCAGCCAAGGACAACTTGAAGGTCATTAGAACAGACCCCAGAGAAAAGGAAAGGACTCAGCTGGCAGCCAAAGACTGTGTGACTGCTCTTAGAGCAAGAGGCATCTCCTGTACAGGCTTAAACACACACAGCTTACCTAAAATGATAACATCACTCTACATTTCATTCTATTTAATAACTTTATCCCCTGTACAGCAGCTCAACAGCACAACACAATTTGCTGCTTTTTCACACAGACCTTCTGTGGATTACACAGGATTTTCTGTAGGTTTTGCAATGAATTAGCTGCCTGCATAATAATTTCTTTCACCACAGAGAAGACACAGCCCTGTTAGAAGTCAGGTGAGTTTATCCTGCACTCTCCTGCCCATCAAGCAGAACTCATGATAAACTGATGGGGATAATATCTACCTGGAAAATACTGACACATTAGCCAGCACCTGTAGTGCCCTCATCTAGGCAAATCTCAGTTTAAGCCCTGTTGAAGCAAACCCCTGGAATAAATCCAGATGTCACTTTTGCCAGCAAGGATTTACACCAGTGAACAGAATATAACTCACCTGTTTTTTATACCCCAGTGAAAGCAAGACCTAGGAGCCACAAAGCAGTGCAGAAGCCTTGTGCAGTGCAGTCACTTCCCAGCAGCAACTTCTCCTAAGGACATCAGCTGCAGGGGTGAATTTAAGACAGGGCACTTGTCCCCTAACTGAACTCATCCCCACAGCTCACCCAAGCCTTGGGTCACCAAACTGCCTTTTCTCCTTAGGGGCAACTCCTCCTGCCTCTCTGCTGCTGAGATCTCACTGTTCATGACAGATAAATAAATGTACTTTCATTCTAAGGCAATTAACCATAGGTGCAGGCACACATGGGCATAACCAAGGCACATCAGTTCTCTTACCTGAGCCATTTCTGCCTTCAGGATGGTTTTGTGAAAGGTATTCTCCAAAAGCCCTCGCCGCTCTGTGTCCCAGCATCAGGAGGCAGCCAGGGAGAGAAAGAAAGAGATTTGAGATGCTTAAAGGCCAAGGAAAGAAGGAACAGCTCGATACCAACACACTGCTGTGCTCCTGCAGCTGTCATTCCCTCAGCCCCAGGTGACACCCATGGAAATTCACTGCCGGAGCAGAGAGGCTTCCTCATTACACACCAGGACTCCAGTGGTTCTGGTGGAACATCAGTGTTTCCCTGGCCAAACTGGGAAACAGAGCTGGACTAGAAGTCCAGGACTAGTTTAGGCTTTAGCTTCTCTGCTATAAAAATGAAAAAACAGAACTGAGATGCACCTGCATGAAATCTGTGATGCACACAGGAACTGGCTCGCTGTCTCCCGCCCCCCTGAGTTAAGCCCCTGCTGGCAGCCCAGGAAGGAGGCATCTCCACCCCAGAGCAAACCATCCTTTAGGCTCCTACAGGTCCTGAAAGCTCCCAGCTGGGAGCCATCACAGCTCAGATGTGGATGCTAATGCCCATTTTACCTACCTGAACCCTAAATTCTCGAGCCCCAGCTATGTCAGTATTTAGATTACTGGACAAACTTATTTGAGAGTCACCCACAACCTCCCACAAAAGCAGTTCCTGCTTCTCTGATGGATTCCAGTCCTGTGGATGACTGAGATTTTACTGGAATATATTAAGAATCAAGCAAGCAGGGCAAGCTCAACCCTTATCACACATCCAGGCCTACGTAAGAGAGCAAACCTATGAATATTCCAACCAGGGAAGAGCTTTCTGCTTGCAACTCACACAGGAAAGGAATCCTTGGTCAAGGCATGGAATACAGCAACCTCCAGACTCTTACTGCCAGGGAGTGATGTCCTGGTGCTGTGATTGCTCTCCTGTATCTAACAGACCTGTGACTCAAGAGAGCCAATACTAGAGCCAGGTTTTCCCCAGCCATCCCTTTTTCCCAGGTTTGTAGATCAATCTCTCCAAGGTCTGCAGCTGAGCTGCCACTGGGCAGCCCAGGGTGGAGACTGGCAAAGAGGGAGGTGAAACAGCCACCCACCTCCTCCTTGGCAAACCAAGCCAAACCAAGCCAAGCCAAGCCACCCAGAGCTGAGCACCCTCAGCATCTCCTGGGGAAGGACAAGATTTGCTGCAACAGAGAAGACTCTCCATACCAAGGCATCACATCCACCGTCCTCCTCCTTCAGAGGTGCTCAGCCTCAGAACATCCTCTCCAGCTCAAGCTGCTGCAAAAGGCTCATAATGGCCATTCAACATCTAAGTGGAAAATGGCTTCAACCTCCAAAAGCACCTTCTGCTTTGCATATCCCAGCCTGTGCAGGCAGGATCTTCCCCACTGCTTTATGCACCACCTCCCAGAGGAGAAAAGGTTAACAAGGCTCCAATGCACCTCCCAGAGTGACTCGGGCTGGAAGGAGTGGGAAGTCCATTTGTCTTCCACAGCCAGCAACACAGGATCAATATGAGCAATGAAGAAAGAGTAATTTAATCTCTCCGGGACTAAATTTCAGCACAGTCAAATGCAAAATGCTTTGGAGCAGCACAGCTGGAGCTGTGCGAGAAGAAAGCTTTAAGCTTCTGCATCTTTTCAGACTAACAGACAATGCTGGGTTTCCCTGATTTTGGATTCTCACATGTCCAGCTCCAGGCTGTACCTTTAGACACTGGTTTGGGGTGGCAGCTGCCCAAACTGTCCCCCTCAGTGCCTAGACCCCCAGAGGTGGTCACAAGGAGGCTCTGTCACACGGGGAGCTCTACAACCAGCCCACAATCTCCACTGTGAAGAGCAAAGGGGTGAGCATCATGGTTCACCCATCCAGGAGGAGAAGCGCCTCACAGATATTCCTGGCACCCTCAACCTTTCTGCCCAGGCAAAAAGCAAGACTTGATCCTGGAGCAACACACAAATGCAAAATTGGGAACTGGAGTGCGGCTGCTTCAGGGAAGTGGTTGAGTAAAAATCCCTGGAAGTGGGGATGTGGCACCTGGGGACATGGTTTAGTGGTGGATGTGGCAGGGTTTGGTTTGCAGTTGGACTCATTGACCTTGGAGGTCTTTTCTAACCTTAACAGTTCTATGATTTTAACATTAGGCTACTCAGCTGCAAGCAAATTCCTGAGCTGCTCCTGTACTCCATCTCAGAGCTGGTTAAAGCTCAGCCAAAGCCACAGCTGATCCTGCACACCACCAGCAACAGCATGGCCTTAGAAAGATGGCTGGGCATGAGATTCCAAGACCTCTTCCACCACAACTTCTGGGACTCCAAGGCTTCCCATGGAAATATCTGTCTTTGTGAGGCATCACCAACACCATTCACAAATGGGTACGCACTTAGACCACTGGGAAAAACTTTGAAGCTTCTCTTTTTCATCAGCAGTCATTCCATGTAGAAAAAATAATAGCAAGCAAGTTCTCAGGTAAATTATCAGTGAGAGAACGTGGTGATTTACACAAAAAATGCTGGAATATGATGATAAATCTGTAACTAGTTCAAAAGCTCCACGAACTCCAAATTCATCTGTTATTGTCTCCATTCATCTCTTTGCCAAGGCCCGAAGCTGTTTCGTCTGTCTGAAAATCTGAACCAAGGTTTCACCTTTAACTTGCAAACCACGGGCTCAAAAAATTAGTACAAAGCATTTCCTAAGACCAAAACTGAAAACTAGCTAAGACAGAGCCAGAGAAGCACTGCTGCCCTCCAGTACACCGTGTTCCATGGTGAAAACTGTCACTCAGCAAGAGCTCAAACTGGAACGGGGTTCGGTGTCTCGCTCTCATTTCCCCAGGCAGAGGAGGGAGGAGGGTACAGCTCCAGGTGCCAGAGCTCCTAGAGAGCAGGGCACACCCAGAGATCAGGCCATGCCCAGAGCTCTTGTGCAGGTCAGAAGCACAGCTGGGCATTGCTCCCTGCAGCTCTGTTCCACCCCATGGCTCCCAGACCCTTCAGGCCAACCCAAGAGCAAACCAACGTGGACACGTGGGCACAGCTCCCCAGCCCTGGTGAACACAGCACAGCCTGCAGCGGGGGGGTTTCCAGCCAATTACACCCGGAATTTCTCACTAATTATTGTGCCTATTATCTCAGTGGTTCCCTTCTACACTCCTGTTTCCCCAGTGCCATCGGCTCCTCCTTGGCTGTGCCTCAGCGGATCTCCCGCAGATGCCTGCACGTGCCCTTTGCCAAGGGGACTCTGATGGCCACACTTGCTCCTAAGGGCCACCTGCCCCTTGCCAAGCCTTTTGTGCTCCTCCCCTGCCCTCACAGCCCCCTCAGCTCACCAGCACTCGCCTGGATCCTTACTGTGCCATTGCTCTGCTCTCCTTGCTACCCGTCAGCTTGATCACAGTAAAGCCAGAGCACAATTCAAACAGATGGCAGCTGTTCTATTCATCCTATTCTTTTCTTTCTCTTTTATCTGTTACCACAAGTCACACAATCAGACTTTTCCTCAGCTCAGCTCTGCCTCCACTATCACTGCCCTCACACCACTGGACAGCACTGGACATGAACCCCTTCAACTGGGCTCTGAGCAGAGACACCTTGGGATAATTTACCAGCAAGAGATGGAAAAGAAAACTTGTTTCATATAAATGAGATGAATACAAGGTGCCTTACAGCTCCATGGGCCGGTGAGATATAACCCTGAGTGTATGACGCTGCAAAAGCTGCATACCAATGAGCAGGTTGCACTGAGAGGTGATCAGCTGATGACAGGACAAGTTTAGCCCTGACTCATCTGGAGAGAGGCTTTCATTCTAGTGGCAGAGCAGACCTGCATGTCACACAGTCAGCACAGCTTGATTTAACAAAAGGACATCAAGCAGGGACCAGGGCTCTAGCACGCTGTGCTGCTAAGCATAACCAGCACAGACAAGCCTCAGAAAACACCAGCATTTGCTCCAGAATCCCATCAGAAAGGCTCCAGGGAGGGAAGGAGGGATGGGGCAGCACAGCACAGGCAGCAAGAAAGGCAGCTGCCCTTCTGGGGGCATTTTCCAGTACTCACTGTGCTCAGATGTCAGAGCTGGGCTCGGGTCTGGAAGAGAACTGTGAAGAGGCACAGACAGTCTAGACAGAGATTTGCTCGAAGGAGCAAAGCCGCCAAATAACAAAGATCTCAATTACAATGTAATAAGCACAGAATGGCCTTCATGTCTCTGAAATAATCACATCAACAGGATAAAAGGGGCCTTGATGCACACAAGCAGCTATGAGAAACTGATGCACATAAATTTAGCCGCCAAGCTGACACTTACAGAGTGAAGAAATGCACATTGAAACACTCAGAGATACAGGAAAGACCTCAGATAACTCCATTTAGCAGCAAGATAAGCAAAACCTGGACTATTCAGGAGTATTACATGGAAAAATAAAGAACACCCACCACCTTCTCACGCTCCTTCAGAAGTAATGCCCAGAGAAGTTGCAGCAGGAATCTGTTGTGACAGCATCTGACAGTGCTGCATCTCAGGCATAGAGGAGAGAAGAGACCTGCATCATCAGGACCTACATCCTCCTACAGCAGCAATCCTGCTCTTGTCACCAAGCAGAGAAGGGAACACCTCCAGCACAGCCACAGTTAACAGCTCAGTCATTAAAGACTGGTGACACCTACGTTATTTAAGCCTAATAGTAACAATACCCTGACAAAAATTAGTTTTCTAAAATATCTATGTAGAGAAATGGTAGCTGGAAAATTTTAATTTCAAAATCTCACACTCAATAAGGGGAGACTGGATGTCAGCAATGTGTCTTGGAGACTCCACAGTATTGGAGTAATTTATGATCATGAAGTTAGGAAGAAGAACAGAGGAAGAGCAGCAGAAGTAAAAAGAAAAAGGCAATCAAAGAGACAGTTCATACCACTCCTCAGATAATTCACAAGCAGAAAAGAAGCATCTAGACTCCATGAAGAACCCTAAGCTAAGCCAAAAATCACTCATGCAGCAAGAAGCCTGGGATAAGGTACATGGTCACTTACCTCTGCATTTCATCAATGAAAAATCCACCCTTTCACTAATGCTGCCTTCAAAGCCACTCTCCATCCCTCTCTAGGCAGGAAGAGAAGGAGTGAGACCAAATTCTTATCCCTCTGTGAGCTATCCTGGACTAGATGCCAAGGTCATGGAATTGGGCAAGACAAACCACACTCTCAACTCAAAATATTTCCTGTGCTAAGGACTGCAAGAAGAGATGGTTCTGGAACACCCAGCAAAAGCCTCATGTCTGTTTGCTCTCACCATCACACTCTCCCAAAGAACAGCTGTAGGCCAGCACAATAAAAAGCAGAGCTGCAGGAAAACATCTGCCTTATTGCCTCATTTGGGGTGCCAGTGTTTTCCTGCAGGTGTCAAGGGACCAAGGGCAACAAAAGCCCATTTCTGAAGGGCTTTGGTTCATCTGCACCCTTGGAAAAGTTCTGAGGAAGCCAAGAAGCACAGGCCAGACAGGCACAGCCCGGGCTCTGGAGAGGCTGTCAGCGGAGGGGCAGCACCAAGGTCACCGCTCAAGGACAACTGCGTCAGCCCTGCCTTCAGCACTGGGGCCCAGGAGCTGCAGGGCAATAAAAGCACACGCAGGGAGGGAGCAATCCCTCCCGGCAGGGAGATCTCACACCCAAGCCCTTCCCAGGAGACCACAGCAGCAGCAGCACCAAGCACAGCCCTTCCCGGGCGTGCAGGGCGCTGCAACTCCCCCAGGAGAAGACACCACGGAGACCAAAGTCAGCAGCATCGCGGGTGCCCTCCAGAGTGTTGGCACAGAGCAATTGTGTCCTTAGTTTGTAAGAAGCTACTTAAAAGACCCAATACACAACAAGCTGCATGGAGCTTAATTAATGCTCCTGGGACATGAAACTCCCCTGAGTGGCTCTGCAGAGATTTTAATTTAACAATCTAGGGAGCCTGCACCTCCTGCCTGGATCCCATTACTCACACCAGCAAACAAGCCCTGCTCCTTGCTCAGTAAAACAGCCAAGTGTGCACACACACTCCAGCCACACGTAAGAAATATACACCATGGTCACTTGGACTTGCAGCAGAATTCCAGGAGATGATTTTTCTCTCTAAAGAGAAGTCATGACAAATATGAACGGGACAGAGCCCAGAAGATGCAGAGGAGCAATCCCAGGATCCCCCAGCTGCCTACACCCACAGGGCACATGACCATTGCAGCAGCGCTACCCACACAGGTGACCCAAGTGCCCAACCCTTGTGGGGTGCACAGAACAGTCTCTCTGTAGCCTTACCCAGTGTCCTACAGAGTCCTTGCTGTAGATGAGGATGCGGGAGATGCGTGGAGGAGAACCCAGGGCACAGCAGAGGAGCTGTGTGTGATGTGCTCCAGGAAACCTTCCAGCAGGTGGGTCATTGTCACTGTAGGAATTCTGAGCTTGACAGAGCCCACGGGAGCAGGGGCTGAGCTGTGCCTGGAGCAGCGGGATGGAGGCACATGGACAGCACCTGTCACCACCAGCACCTTCTCCACACAAAGAGGCTCTGCAGGGAGCCCCTCCGCACGTTCACCAACCTCCTCAAATGATTTCTGGATCAGGAATTTCCAGCATGGCCATCAACAGGGAGACACATAAAAGCATCTGTCCTGTGCCGTGATCTACGTGACCAGACACTCCTCAAGGGCATTATGTCCCCCAGCCCAAACCCACTCATAACTTTTCTGGTCAAACCACCTTACTTCACAGACACACCAGAGAGCTCCCACAACCCTGTACCTGCAGCTTGGCAGCAGGTACGGGGCAAACCAGAACCCCCAGGCACCTCCTGGACTCCACACAGTTGACAGAACCTGAGCAGCATCTGCCCACCCTGGTGTAGGCTAACAAGTCATTACGTTCAAAACACATTAGTCGCTCCCAAACACCCACACTACCATTTGAAATCCTCCCAATTACTGAGTGTGTTGTTTGTGTGACTGCCTAATCCCACTCCCAGAACCCCACCACAGCACTTATGGTGCTTTACGTGTCATTTCTGTATAGGCACCTGCCTGACATCACCACAAAGAATCCCACTTCCAAATCTCTGAATGCCACGAAAGCATTCATGTTTTCATTACTGGTTATGGACAGGATGCAGCGAAACATGGGGAGAAGTTGCAGGCTCTGCCTGGAGAGCTTTCCCTCAAGATACTCCAGAGTTTGAAGGATGGATTTCTTTACAACTCAAACAGATGGCAAGGTACAAGCTTTTCATCTCTTCACTTCAAGCTTCAAGACTTCTCTTTCCTCTGAGCACAGCAGAGAAGCCGTAATGTTGAGTTACAGAGAGAGGTGACTGAGATCTTTCAGCAACACGCATTGAGTTCTACACATGACTCCAGGTTATTCTAATGCAATTTTGTCTAACAACACAAAGAAGGTGTTACATAATGCAGCTGAAAAGTTTAATTTCTCCCAATTTTTCGCCAGCAGCAAAGAGCCAGTCTAGCTGAAGCAGAGACAGTGGCAGACCTACTCCCTGGCACAGCTGTGCTGAAGGAGCAGCTAAAAAGCTGCGCCGATGCCCCCAAATAGTCACCGGATGACTGCTGTGACACTTGCACTGCAGCGTGGGAGAAGGGTCCTTTCACCTGGGAAAGGGCACTAAGGCAAAGCTCATCTCTGACAGCTTTTTAAACCTAAGTACCACTAAGCATCAAATATTTTCTCGGATCTCCCATGCTCGATACTGAAAAGCGCTGGGATCAGGCAGTGAGCGAAATACTACACTGTAGGACAAGCAACGTAAAACCAGAACATGCACAACATCGAACCCAAATCCCCTAACTGGTCCATGCAGTGGCTCAGGACGCTGCTGGGGAGGGCAGACGTGGCGGGTGCAGATTTTCACAGAGCAGTTTTTCCATTCAAAGGAGCGAGACCCCTTGAAGGAGGCTGCTGACTTTGCCCTCGGACACGCGCACGGCATTTCAGCAGAGGAGAAACCACCGGGCACACGGACCGCGCTTCCGAATTCCCGACGATTATAAAGATCCATCCCTGACAAATCCACTTCTGACACGCTCTTTGCCGAGCCAGCAAATAAAGCCCTGCGGGTGCTGTGGCCGGGCCGATGGAGGGGACGCCTCTGGAGACAGTCACCCCTCCTGAGGCTGAGGGTCGGGGGTGCAAGGGTGGCACGGCCGCCCGCTGCCACCCGCGAGTGTGCGGCTGCTTTGGGGCATCGGGGCAGCCAGCGACAGGGACCCGCCGGCAGGTGCCACTCCCCAGCCCCAGGACGGCCCTGGGGCACAAGCCCCGCGTCGTGCCCCTGTACCTGGACTCGTCCCGAAGGTCTCGGGCTCCCTCCGGCCCGGCACGACCCCCGAGGCGGCCGGGGGCGAGCAGGGTGCCGGCACCGCGGGGCCCCCCGAGGCACCGCCCGCCGCGCCCCGGGCACCCACCTCACTTTGGCCGCCACGGACGACATGGCCTCGTTCCTGAGCGTCTTCCTTTTGGACACGGCTGTGCCCATATTCGCGCGGGGGGTCGCCGCCGGGGGAGCGCTCATCGCCGGGCCCCGCGGCTGCCCATGCCGGGGCGCGCCGCCGCCCCTCGCCCTCGCGCTGCCTCAGAGCCCCGCCATGCCGGCCCCCGGCCCGCGGCCCCGGCCCGCGCTGCGCTCCGCCGCGGCCGCTGCCGCCCCATTGACTGCGGCAGGAGGCAGGGAGGGAGGGAGAGAAGGAGGGACGAGCCCGCCCCGCCGCCCAGGAAGCGCCGCTATATTTGGCCAGCGGCACCTCCTCCGCCCGCCTGACATCATGGCCGGGGAGGGGGCGCGGGCCCCGCCTTAGGGGCCGCGCGGGGCGGCGGGACCCCAGCCTGGGGAGTGTGGGGCTGCAGCGGGAGGAGGGCAAGGCCCGGGGGCACCTCAAGGGGCTGCAGCTCCTCCCGAGGGGCAGCTCTGATCCCTGCTGCCCTGTGACAGGGACAGCAGCCAGGGCACGGCTGGGGCTGGGCCAGGGCAGCTCAGGCTGGAGCTCAGGGCAAGGCTCTTCCCCCAGAGGGTGCTGGCACTGCCCAGGCTGCCCAGGGAATGGGCACGGCCCCGAGGCTGCCAGAACTCCAGGAGCCTTTGGGCAGCGCTGCCAGGGATGCCCAGGCTGGGGTTGCTGGGGGGGCTGGGCAGGGACAGGGGCTGGGCTGGGGATCCCTGTGGGTCCCTTCCAGCTCGGGATGCTCTGTGATTCCTTGGTTCTGCCTGAGGGGAATATTCAACCAGCAGCCGGCAGACACGGCTGCAAGGGGAGGCCCGGGGGTATCTCCTTCCAGGCTCCTGTCAGGAAGTAGACGTGCGACCTGCAAAAAAACCAGTCATTTTGACACAAAACTGCAGCCTGCCTTTGACAGATCGGCTGAAAGGTTTCACACATGGTTTATTTTCCACACCAGGGCAGCTGCATCCCTCTGCTCATGGGGTGGACACGGTCACAAAGGTCAGACTATCGGGTTTTGGACATGACAGCTCTGAAGGATTGACACAAACACCACTGGCTTTGTCCCCTGAGCAGGTCGCTGCTGCCCACTGTTGTCCCAGAGCAGCAGCATTGGAGGCAGCAGAGCCATGAGGGGGAGATGAGTGTTCAGAAACCCCCTCGTGTCCAGCGTCACCTGCCAGAGCCAAACACCTGCCTTGAGATCATCGAGTGCCTGAAAACAAACCCAAGAGAAGGAGCTGATCAACCAGTCAGCCCAGCCTTAGAGGATTTTCAGTTCACACAGTCACAGAACTGCTTGGGTTGGAAGGAGCCTTCACAGATCACTTACTCCGTCCGTGCCATGGCAGGGACACCTCCCACTGTCCCAGGTGCTCCCAGCCCTGTCCAACCTGGCCTTGGCACTGCCAGGGATCCAGGGGCAACCACAGCTGCTCTGGGCACCCTGTGCCAGGGCCTGCCCACCCTCATCATAAAAATTTTCCTCCTATCACACAGTCTAAATCTATTCCTTTGCGTCTTAGCCTGGCCCTGATAAAAATTCTCCCACCATCTTCCTTATAATCCCGCTTTCAATATATGAAGGCTGCAAGAAGGTCTCCCCAGAGCCTTCTCAATCTGAACATTTCCAACTCCTCCAGCCTTTCTTCACAGCAGAGGGGTTCCAGCCTCCAGATCAATTTCAGGGGTGTAGGTTTCGATCCCTAGGGGGGGTTTGGAAAAATGTTTTTCCTTGGGAAAGTATTTTATAAAACTACTTTCAGAGTACCTGACTGACTGGGACAGCAAATTCTTATATATTATCCAAAATACATACAGAAAAAGCACTTGGATTGTCCCCCTGCCTCTGCAGGCAAGTGCAGGAACCGCAGGAACTCAGAGCCACTCATTCAATAATATTGGACAGAGGGGTAGAAGTTTTATAGATAATTAAAAGTCTTACAGGTTTTGTGAAAAGAGGCAGCTGAAGGAGGGAGTGACAGGCACCTTGTCCTGTGTGTACCCGAGGAAGGGCTGTAGCATAAGCTCACGTTTCACTGTCCTTCAGAGACCCTGCATGAAGAGACTAAAAGCTGGGGAAAAGCTTCAATCCTCTCTCTCTCCATGGACTCCAAAGTGAAATCTGCAAGAAAATATAATAGGATTTGAAAAAATTAAGTCTGTTTGGTCTGTTAACCTACCCTTTGAAAAATAATTTCTATAGAGAGGAAAAAAGATTAAGAAGGTACCCAATTCCCCTGGTTACTGTGGACACAAGGAGCAGGATACAAATACCTCACCAAGCAGAATTTTATCACAATCTGAACAATTCACTATGAATAACAAATTTTCAGAGCTGTATCTTTGCTGAGGCCCAAGCTGTGAGCAGAAAAAGTGACATGTGTCCACAATAAAGACATAGAAATACTTAACAAATAAGGTCAGTTTGTGTTTCCCAACACTTTTTCCCCTTTATGTAAACTAGATGCGGAAAATGGTCTTTATTTCTTTATGTAAATATTTTGCCAGTTGAGGCAAATGCTATTCCTTAAAAATATAACTCACCCTCCAACCTAACAGGCAGGTCTGCTCTATCCATGACACAATTCCCACCAGATCTACCTGGAAGCACCCCAGAGTTGCTCACAGTGACATTTTTCATGTACAAAACAAAACCCAACCTCAATATATTGGATTTTTTCCCCCAGCATATGACTCCAATTAAATTTGTACTCATGACTTCCCCCCACCCTGTTTTTTGTTGTGCAGTCATGTCACGAAAGAGTTCCTACAACAGAAAAGGAGAAAAAACCCCATCTGTTTTGAATGAGCAACTGAAAAAAACCCCACTTGTCGAGAACTGGAGCCATGCAAGCAGTTCGGTCTCCATGATGCTGTGCCCAGTGCTATCAATTCCCAGAATTAAAAAGCGTCCAGGTGGATGCCTCCATCTTCATCCCATGGTCAGACTGCTCTTAGTTGTGCCTCTTGGAGCTCCCTCAAACTCTGCCTCGCCCGTTCCCCAGCAAGGTCTCCCTCTCTGAGGCTGGGGAGGGTCCAGCCCAGAGCAGGGCTCACTCTGAGGACTGCTCAGGGCTTGGCCCAGTGCGTTTTGAACACCTCCAAGGATGGAGATGCAAACCATGCTCGGGTCCGTGTCCCAGGGCTGCACCTCTCTCACAGGCAAAGATTCCCATAGATCCACTGGGAATTTCCTGTGTTGGGCTGGAGGAGCGCCCAGGCCATGACTCCACAGCACCCCAGGAGCCCATTCCTGCAGATTCCCCTCTTGGTTTTGCTTCTTCCCCGCCTTCCTTCAGGGTTTCCTCCCTGCCCCTGGGTTTGTCGCAGGCATTTAGGGGTCTGGGTTACCCCAGAAGAGGAGGCAGCCAGGGGCCCCTTTACAGCTGGAGAGATGCCTTTGCTTCGTGCTAGGGAGAAGTCAGGCGAGCCAGGCAGACACAGTTCCCACGGCTTCTCCATGGCAACAGGGCCTCCAGACAGGCACACAGGCAAACCGAGGGGGCTGGGAGCCTCACAGCCCCTCCACCCGAGCCCCAAACCTCCACTCACGGGGCTCTCGGGGGATCTCACCCCGAAACACCTTCCAAAATAACCACAGCTGGCCAGAGGAATGCTCCCTCCTTCCACCAGGGAAGGTTCAATGCCCTGAAGCCCAAGCCAGGCAAAGTCCATCCCAACCAGGTATGGGTTTTGTCCAGACAAATGCATCACACTTGAAAATCTGGTGTCTCTGCATCCTGGCACACCAAACACCACATCTCTGTCCAGTAGAAAACCAAGAACCTCAAACCTATGAGGTCTAGGTCTTAGATCAGATTCTGACACTCAGACTTTAAGGAACCATTCTTTTTATGTTTAGAAAAGTAATTTTTGTCTAAACGAGCAAAAACTGCATATCATGAAAATTTAAATGCAAAAAGGGAGAAATAAGGCAAGCCAAAACCAGTCATAGCAGCAACCTGCAAAAGGGAGAGGGAAACAATAATAAATACTTCTTCAAGCACGTCAAGCTGGAGAGTCAGAAGTTGGCTATGGTGCAAGAGAAGCATTCGTAGGAGATAAGGTCAGAACAGAAAAACAATGAATATTTTGCATCTGTAGTCAGTGAGGAAGAGCTTGGAGACATTCCTGTGCCAAAAGTCATCTTTATATGGACATGGCATTGGATTTGGCTCATGTTCAAGTGTCAGCAGAAGAAGTTGAAGAATAAATAGCCAAACTAGAAAGTGCAAATGCACCAGGCTGAGATGGTTCACCTAAGTGCCCAGTGAGAGCTCAGAGATGAAACAGTTTAATTACTTAGTTGTAGCATGTAATCACTGTGTGTAACAGCCTCACTGTCTGAGAACTTCAAGGTGACAAATGCAAAGGGTTTGGGGTTAAGACAGACCCTGCAGTCTGAGGTTCCCTCCTGGGCAAAGTGAAATTGTCACGAAGAATCTCATTAGTGCA
This sequence comes from Emberiza elegans, assembly GCA_024865655.1. Classification (NCBI taxonomy): domain Eukaryota; kingdom Metazoa; phylum Chordata; class Aves; order Passeriformes; family Fringillidae; genus Emberiza; species Emberiza elegans. The sequence goes on along the minus strand of JALJVW010000184.1, from coordinate 68,353,148 downwards.
GAGTTGGATACATTTGAAATACTGGGAAGAAAAGAAAGTTGATTTTCCTGGAAAAAATGAATGCTTGATAAACCTATTACAGTTCTTTAGAGGGGTTGATAAGTGTGAGGTGTAGTCTGCTTGGGTTTCCAAAAGGTCTGTCACACGAGTTTCTTACAGGAATGCAGCTACCATGGGATTAACAGAAAATACTTGAAATAGATAAATACCTGGTTAAAAGATTCCCAAAGAGCAGCACTCAATAAGCAAGCCCCTGAATGGAGGGGGGACTGGAAAGGAGCCCCACAGGGACCTGAGCAGGGCTCTGGTCACTTCAGCTTTTTCAGAAGTAATCTTGAAAATTAACTGGAAAAAAAAAAAAGGAGTGACAAAGCTTGCAGCTGATGTTAAGGCATTCAGGGTCATAAATACATGAGACATTGAAGAATTATACAAAGACCTCGTGATAGTGAATAACTAAGCAATAGGTTCAGGACATCCAGAGGAGATAATTACAAAGATAAAGACAGCATGAAAACAATCCCAACTCCTCCAGCACTGGGCTCTGCACTGATCTTTATCCTCAGATATAGACTATTTTTCTTCTAGGTTCAGCTGAATATCATCCTGCCTAGCCCAGATCCATTTGTGCCTCATGCTGGCTTTGGTGGGACTATAAACCTGGGAGAATGGAAGAGACTCAGCAATGTGGTAAGCATAAAACCAGGATAAAGGGGGTGTTTAATGGCCCATGTGAGATGACTGCAGTTCCTGTGCTCCAAAGGGAGACCAGGACTGTTTGTGGTCCCTGCAGAGAGCACAGTCAGTCACCCAGGGAAGGGCAGAGTACCAGGGTCAGCAGTGCCAAGGGAGGTGTGGGACCCCTCCCCACAGACACTTCCCAGGGCTCATATCACCACAGCTTAAACCAAGCTGCAGGTGCTTGCCCAGGAACAGGATGTGCTCAGACCACAGGAATGGCACAGACAGGACAGGGCAGGGATGTTTTGTAGCCCCCTGCCTTCTGCTCCCATTTCTCTGCAAAAAAAAAATGGCCTGAGTGTGTTCCTACTGAAGGGCCAAAGCACAGGACTGAAAAGAGAAGACAAACTGATGTGCCCACTGTCCTTAAGCACTCTGCCCCAGTTAAGCTCTTTTGACAAGGCACAGCAGCCCTGAGAGCTGGTGATAAACCTACAACACTGAGGCAGCTGGAGAGGCTGATGGGGTTTATTCACACAGCCCTGGAAAAGAGTTTGAGGACAGTGGTTGTGGCCAAGTGCCTGGGAAGCTCAAGGTCTCCTGGGTGCCAGAAGGTCACTCAAGTATCACCTCTCCACCTTCCTGCTTGGCCACTTTAGTCCCTTCAAGATGCTGCTGTTAAATTCATCAAGTCTGAACTTCACTCGAATGAAGAGCTGTAAGAAAATAACTTTCCCAACACTGGTATAATTAAAATGAGGCCATATATCACTGAAGCAAAATCAATAGCTAACAAGTTGGAGTTTGTCAAGAATTACGGTTTTCCTTTGAGTGGATTCATTTGCATAGAGCTGTTCTTACATGGCCAAGCATTTGGCATCAGCAAAGCTTGTTCAAACCCAGCCCCAAAGGTAGTCCCTGTCCCTGGGTGAACAGTTCTGAACCAGCTGGGATGCAGGGCACTCAGACCCCATGCTGGCCAGCTCACCCCCAGCTATTTTTAGTAGAACACCTAATCAGTAATCGCCAGGGCTGGGTACAGCCTTTCAGCCCTGCCTTCTGTATGTGACATGTCCCAGCTGGGAAGGAACTCAGCCCACTGAGACCCTGAGCACAGGGTGAGCTGGGCTCAAAAATTAAACCCTCTCCTCTTTCTTCCTCAGCAACTGCATTTTCCCAAGTTCTCTAATTTTGCCAGCATTAAGAAGAGATCAGATACTGTTTAACATTATCTGTCTGCTCCTGCACAAGGCAGCAAGGTCCTGGCAGAGCAAGCCAGAGCAGCCCTCCCAAACTGGAGATTTGGAAGGGAGGCTCTGTGCTCAGCTGTGGGAGGAGGATAGGGAAAAGCAGAGATTTTTATCCCAAATTTGGGAAAAAACCTTGAAAAAGTTCTTGAGGGCTTACTTCCCACGCATAGTGGAGGTCTGGGGGGATTTGAGGGTGGGTGCCCTGTCCTGGGGTGAGAGCAGCAGCCTGTCTGGCTGGGGGGGCACAGCACACGCCTGCTGGCACGAGGGCCTTTCCCAGACACAGACACCTGTGTGTTCCTCAAATCCCAGCCCAGAGCTGCTTCCTCACCTCCACTGACCTCGCAGGCTGGCTCAGCAAGGACTCAGGGCATGAGCAGTTCCAAACTCGGTCAGTAGCAGCAGCCTGGCTTTCCACTGGGAGACTCGCAGGGCAGCACTGGCTCTGCCTGGCTCTGCAAGCACAGCCTGAGCACACTTGGCGTGTTGTTTGGAAAGGTGGAAAAGTGATGAGGCTGTGGGGTTTGTGGGGTTGCCACAGCTTGGCAGGGCAGGAGCCTCAGCAGCTTTCTCTGGGCAGACATTAGAGAGGGGGAGGCCAGGCTCCAGCTTGGCACCACTGTGCCACAGCTTCAGGCACTGCCTCTCCCTGCTCCTGCACTGCAGCACCAGCACTGGCACGGCACCACCCCAGTGGGAGGCATTACACTACTTAAAGAAAATTATGTTGCTGGCCTTTTCATTATGTTGCCCAGCAAATGTTCCCATGAAATATAGGCCTAATTATCTACCCACATTCAGATTACTCTAAGATGCAATTTCCTTCTACTCTGTGGAGTTTGCTCTCCTTCTGTGGATCTCATGATTGAAATACATTCAATTAGTTATTACTCTGCTGGCTGAAATCTTGAGCTGCCTTCCTGACAGGGCTGCTCCATCTGGGTCTCGCTGGCCTGACAAGAGCCAGGTGACACCAGATCACAGGCAAGCCCCAAGGATGTCTCAGCACTCAGCCATGCCAGTTATTTATTAGATTTGTATATCAAATGGAAGCCTTGTCAGGATTGAGGGCTTGAAACATGAAGTATCAGCATCATAGAATCACTGAGGTTGGAAAAGGCCTCTCAGATCATGAAGTCCAACCATTCCCCCAGCACTGCCAAGGCCACCACCAAACCCAGGTGCCATCTCCTCAGGTGCCACATCTACACATCTTTCAAATCCTTCACCACTGCACTGGGCACACCCCAATCAATCAAAGAAAAGACACAGCCTCAGCATGGATGATGGCTGTGGTCAATGTCCATACCTTGGGGGGGACCTTTTCAAAATCACGATCCTAAATCCCTGTGAGGGAACTTCCTCCGCCCAGGAGGGGAAGACTCTGAGTGAGACCGTGTGTCTGGGTCAGGAGAGCTGACAGGAGAGCAAGCATTTCAAGAGCAGCATAGTATTAGATACCTCTTTTTCCCTTAAAATGATCCAGCAAGTGGAGAGAAACAAAAGCAAGAAGCATCAGCTGTAGCAGGAAGAAGGATTTGAGCAGGGTGGTAATGTAATTTCGTTCCTATTGGCCACATCAAATTGACATAAGCCAATCCCTCAGAATAAATTACAACAAATAATAAACCTAATTGCTATAACAAAGGAAACAACAATATGGATGTGCCATATAGGCAAAAGACTCCTTAACTCCTCCACAGAATTTTGGAAGCCCTGGTGTGAAGGCTCTCTGGAGGTCTTTGCTGGAAGTCTTTGCTGGAAATCTGGCACAATAACTTCTTTTGGCCACACTGAGCACTTGCTGGATGTTGGTCCCTCCCAGGGTGACCTGTCCCCACACTTGACCACCCTCCTGGTGAAAGGAAACTAATTTTCTACCTACCAGAGACACGTTTTACTGCCAGGGATCCAGGGACCGCTCAGCAGTGTGGAGGTGCAGGAGTTGGCCCTTACAGTGGAAGTTCCTCAAGGCTGGGATTCCACAAGCAGCTCCAGGAACAGATCAGTGGTAATTGATTGCTCAGTGATTCAGTGATTACTCAGTTTTTGCTCCATCCACTTCTCAGTATTTCATTGTTTGGCAAAATATCAGCCTGACTTTGTCCTGACATTGGCACCACACAGCACAAGAAGAGCTGAAGTTTGAAGTGACTGTGTCATATCTAAGATAGAAGAAAAAATGTTATGATTATGGGAAAATTTGTATGATTGTGTCCCTGGAAGCACCTCACTCCCAAAACTCTGCTCCAACCCTACCCTGAACCATGTCCAACCCTTGCTGTATCTAAAAGTGCAGAAATGAAACATCTGCTGGTAGAAGGGCTCAGATCATCTGTAGCAGTGGACAAGGAGATACAGAACATGGTATCTGTCTGGATTTGTGTAAGACCTTTGAGACAGGCCCCCACAATACCCTGTCTTAGTTGGAAAGATGTGGACTGGATGGAGGCACTGCTCAGTGCACACGGAATTGGTTGGGCAGTCACATCCAGAGAGTGGATGTGACCATCAATGGCTCAACGTCCAGGTGGAGGTCAGGACAAGTGGGGCCCCTCAGGGCTCTGTGTGGGGCCAGTGCTGCCAGATATCTTCATCAGTGATCCAGTGATCAGATCCTGCTTCCAGCAGGGGACACCAAGCAGTTGTGGGTCAGCCACCAAGGGGTGAGGTTGACACACCTGAGGGAAGCTGGAAGAGCTTCTGAGGGCACGTCCAAGGAGCTGGAAACGCAGCTCCCACTCTCCATGGAGCCCAGGGCGTGGCAGGAACAGCTCCTTCTGTCGTGGTGCTTCTGCCTGCCATGAGGGTGAACAAGGGCACGCAGGGACTGATCCTGTCCAGAGCAAGGAGCAGGGAGAAGCATTTGGGGAGGATGAGTCAGAAAGCTCAGCTGGAGGATGAGGAGGGATGCACACACATTCAGGGCCATCAGCAGCTCCTGCCATGGTGAGGGTGTAACAAAATAGGTGCCATCTGCTTCAGCTGGAGCATCGCACAAAGGCACAGGCAGCAAAGAGCCTCTAGCTTAGACCCTGTTGGCAAAGAGAACAAGTTCCACAATCGCTACAAAATAGCTCAAGGCACACAAGAGGAGTGGCCACAGTGTGCATTCAGGTTCTGCTGTCCCTGCTCCTGCCCCACTTCCAAGTTGTCCTGTGGAGAGGAGGAAGAGCAGCCCTGAAAGGTTTGTAGTGATTCAAAGCAGTACTGAGTGGGATTTGGCAGAGAGCTTGGGATGGGCAGCAGCTCAATCCATCGCCCATTCTGCAGGAAAGGACCCAGATGCTGCTGCAAATCTTCAGTGGAACCAGAGTCAGAAATGCTGTGATTGTGCAGAGCAGGTGAATGTCACTGAGAAATAACAGTGACAGAGCCCTGTGTGGGCTGGGCAGGGCTGGGACAACCCCAGCCTGTGATGCTGCAGGGGAGGTTTGGACTCGGGGGGAGCACCAGGAGGGGTCAGATGGTGCAAGAGAGCAAAGGCTGGAGAAGGGAATGATGCACCCCAGGAAACTGAGGCAACACACTCTGGTTTTGTACAAGGCTGGAGGCAGGACAGGGCGAGGAGCAACAGGGTTGTACTGTGATGGGAAATTTAGGTTCCACCTGAAGGAAAACTGTGTAAGGATGGTGAAGCAGGAACAGACTTCCAGGGAGAGCAGGGCAGGTGTGACCAGGTGGAGCAGAGCCTCCCTTGGGCACCAGGTCAGATTGGATGGGCTCAGCTCTCTGCTCCTGCCTGGGACATGCCACAGAGTCACCTAACCCTCCATGGCCTCATAGGGCTTGCTGGGCTCTTCATCACTTATGGAACCATCAGCTTCACAAACCTCGTGGAGATGGTGGCAACTCTGAGAATCTGTGGGGAAAAATCTTCTGCAGCGTGGGAAAGCAGCAGTTCTTTGAGTCGAGCTCTTGACAGGGCAGAAAAGCTGATATTGCAGAGTCAGGAAAATCTAAGTTTGGCTGAAAGCCCATCCTGTAAATTGGTAATCCTGAAAACAGCCATTGGAAGAAAAATGACACTAAATATGATGAGGAAGAAAGGAATAGATACTGATCAATATGCACCAAACATATCAAGCTATGGAGCAGAGCTATTGATAGAAGAGGGTAAATGGACAGAGGAAAATCCATGCCTGGCGAAGCCAAAGCCTCTAAAGAGTTGTTTACTAAATACATTAGAAACAAAAGAAACATTAATGATGTTATAGATTCATTAGATAGACTTAGAAAAGCATAAAAGGATTTTGGTCAGGAGCGACCTCAGGTGTCTCCAGTCTGACATCCTGCTTGGAGCAGGACTGATGTCCAAGTGACACCGCCTTGCTCAGGGATTGCCAGGTGAATTCTGAAGATCTCCAAGCACGGAGAGGCCCCAGCATCCCTAGATGAGGGGGTTTGCTTGTGACAAGGCCCTCAGTGAGTCCCTTCCCCTTTGGAAAGGATGGGAACGTCAGACATGAGGGTGATGAAATTGTCTGCGGTCTCATACCAGCCTAGAGCATCTCGGGTGCCATCTGTGGGGTTTCTGAACAGCAGAGCTGTGTGAGCTGCACCTGAGGGCTCTCGAGCAGTGCTCTGGGCTGGGCTCTGGGCTGGGCTGGGCTGAGGGCTGGGCTAAGCTGAGCTGGGCTGGGCTGGGCTGGGCTGAGCTGGGCTGGGCTAAGCTGAACTGGGCTGAGCTGAACTGGGCTGAGCTGGGCTGGGCTGAGCTGAACTGGGCTGGGCTGGGCTGAGCTGGGCTGAGCTGGGCTGAGCTGGGCTAAGCTGCCTCCTCAGCTCTGAGGGTGTGGGAGCCTGCGAGCTGCCAGCTTTGCAGGATGCTGATGGGGTGCTCGGCTGCCCTGGTTAACAGCTGCTCAGTCCAGCACGACACATCCAGATTGAAAACTGGAGAGGACGCAGAGGATTCAATTAATAAAGAATTCAGGGATTAAAAATCCCCCCCTCAGCATGGTGCAATGGAAAGTGTCTTGTCAAATGAGCCTCAGTTCATCCTTTGAGAAAATTACAAGTTTGTAGATAAAGGTTACCATGTAGCCATTATTTGCTTAGCTTTTGGCAACGTGTTTGAGTTAATATCCTATGACACCCTAATTACAAATTTAGCGCTATACAATCCCAATAAAGCCCACATTAAATGGATGGAGAGCTGCAAATCCAGCTCCAAAACAAGGACTCGTCAGTGAACAGAGATGATTTAGAGGGATTCTGCAGGAGTCAGTCCCAGCCTGACACTAATCAATGTTTTCATCATTGATTGAGAAATGAGCACAAAACACAGCTGATAAATTATACAGCTGCTGGGAGCAGAAGGACTGGCAGTGAATAATTATGACAGAGAAGTTCTACAGAGCAACTGGGATCTTTTCTGTGCACAACCCATTTTCACTTGGCAGTGTTAAAATAGGCCAGCTTTCAAACAGGAACGGAGGAAAGGTTTCATCCAAAAGAGTTGGGAGGAAACATTTAATCCAAAAAAAGGATGGGAGGAAAGGTTTCATCAAAAAAAGATGGGATACAAAAAATCTAGACATCATCAGGGGAAAGTAACTCAGAGCAGCTGGTTTTGCATCACTCCAGCAACCACAGTGCTGGCCCCAGGTGCAGAGGCTGGAGCAGAGGATGAGGAAAGCAGGACAGTCCTGCAGTGCAGGGAATGGTGGGCAGAGGACACCAGAGGCGTCTCCAGGGGACAGCTGAAGTGGCAAAGGAGTCAGACAAGACCCCAGAGAGGACACGGACAAACCCCTGAGCTGCAAACACCCCAAGGAGTGCAAGTCATGGGGACAGGCTCCAGCTCAGACCTACTGACCCCTCTGCCTCCCAGCAGCGCAGGGACCCTTCCATGCATGCCCTGCAGCACTTGTCCTCATCCTCTCGGTGCCCTCCACAAGCCATGACGCTGAAAGAGAAACACTCACTTTCCCTAGAGAAAAAGAATTGCTTTGCTGAGCTCTTGCATCAGGTTGGGGTTACATTCCTCTCCCCAACATCATTTTCTGACAGGAATTGTTAACCTGGAATGCAGGGAAGCTGAGGGGCAGATGAGGAGGCTGAAATGAGACATCCCAGGATGGCAGAAGGGTCTGTGCAAGGAGCAGGGGCCCTCCTGCCAGGCTTGCAACTGAGATGAATAATGGATTTGTCTTTCCAAACAAGCTGTGGGGCTGCTGGTGGATAAAACCAGCATTGGGAGAAAAAAATCAGATAAAATCAGCAGCTCCAGATTGGCACGGGCACAGCCTGGATTTGGGTGCCCAAGGGAGTTATCCTCAACAGCTCAGCTTTCCAGTGGGGCCAGCTGGGCCTTATGGAGCCCCCAGATTGACTCTGGTGATCATAACATCACAGACTGAGTTGAGAGGTACCTTAAAGCATCTTCTCATTGTCCTGGGCAGGGACATCTCCTGTTAGACCAGGTTGCCTCAAGCCCCCTCCAGCCTGGTCTTGGACACTTCCAGGAATGTGGAGTGGAGCTGATGGGAAGTGTGGTTCATGTCCAGGCTCTGGTGTCCTCCCTGCCCACAGCTCCATCAGGCACCAGGCTCATTCCCAGTGTCACTGGGCAGCTGATGGATCTGTCCTGACCTTCCCTCTTGGGCAAGGAAACCTCTTTCCTGACATTTGGAGCTCATGACACCGCTTGCAGAAGAGCTCCAGAAAGAGACACACCCACCCCAACAACCGCTCACAGACATCTTTTATGAAAAATCCTTTCCTTAGGAATTTTTCTCCTGAGAAGCTGGGAGGCCTCAGGAACAAAATGTAAACAATGGTTATCTGCTGCTGTGGAATGCAACAGGTGCATCTGGGATTGGTCTCATGTGCTTGTTTCTAATTAATGGCCAGTCACAGTCAACTGGCTCGGGCAGAGAGTCTGAGACACAAACCTTTGTTGTCATTCTTTTTCTATTCTTAGCCAGCCTTCTGAGGAAATCCTTTCTTCTATTCTTTTAGTATAGTTTTAATATAACATATATCATAAAATAAAAAATCAAACCTTCTGAAACATGGAGTCAGATCCTCGTCTCTTCCCTCATCCTATGACCCCTGTGAGCACGGTCACAACAACCCCTGCAAAGCTCAGCTCTCCCCTCTGCCTTCAGGCCCAAAATCTCTTCAGCCCCAGGAGCGTGTCCCAGCACGAGGGGGCTGTGCCTGCCTGGGCTGTGCACCCGTGTCAGCACCCGTGGCTGCAGCCCAGGCACGACCCACGAGGTTGGCACAGCTCCTCCTCGCCAGCTCTTTCCTGCCTCATTACCCCCGAAATCCCAGGGGTCCATCGCTTTGCCAGCCCAGCTCTAGAAGCTTTTCTGAACTTTGCTGTGTTAAAAGCTTTCTATTTCCAGCAAGGATGCAAGTGAAGGGGGTGGATTTTGCAGCCACGAGGTGACAGTGCTGGAGATGAGCCATGGGGCACTAGTTTCAGGGTGAGAAGAGAAGAGAGAGGCAGAGAAGTCACCCACCCACCACATTCAACTCCTCCAGCACCTGACTGGGGAGAGGAACAGCAGCAACAGCCTGGTCACACATGGAGGGAGCAGACCTAGGCTGAGAACAATGACACCAAGGACAACAGAGCTGACACACGTGTCCTTCCCTGATTCCTCCAACCATGCAAGGGCCAACACCCCACGCAGGCTGGGCAAACTCTCATTCCAAAGGCAGAAACAGCCCTTCTGGCAGTGGCAGTGATCAGCTGAAGCCTTCCCCCCGAGCCTGTGCCTTGGGGCAGCCATCACTCACTGCAAGGAGGGTTTGGCAGCTCAGCCCAGGCAGGGCTGGATGCTCACGTGCCAGGCGGGGCAAAACCTCACACTGGATGTGAACGCAGCCACAGGCACAGCCACTGCCACAGAGCACCTCACTGTGCCTCCCGGGCCCAGCAGAGCAGCCTGGCAGGCAGTGCCAAGGGCAAAGCGGGCATTTGGGGTCACCTGTGCCCCCCAGGGGGACCCAGGCAGCAGCAACGTGCTCGAGCACGGGCACAGCTCGGAGCTCACCCAGGTCAGGGCTGCTTGAGCTGCACCAGCCTCACTCAACACATTCCCCTGGCTCTGTGCATCACATCCAATGTGCCTCATCCAAGGAAAAAATGTGTCATTTATGGTACATTTAAAATTGATGCACATTTGGTGTTCTTGCTGATCCCAAATTATCCCCTGCCCGCGTGCTGCAGCGGGAGCTGTGCTCAGCCCCGCCAGGACAGCAACACTCCCTCCCTGGCAGCCACACTGCCAGGGACAAATTCCCAACAAACAGGATTTCCAGCAGCACTGCCAGCCCTTGTACCTCACCAGTGCTGACTCCTGCCTGGTGCCAGGGGCTCTGTGCCATCCAGGGCTCAGCACAGTTCTGTCTGGAGGGCACAATGGACACAAATGGTGCTCCTTAGGGATAAGCCCCGGCCTCTCCAGGGCTGGGGGCCCAGCTTCTTCCCCATAGGAAGCTCATTCCTGTCCATAACCCCTGAGTGCATTAGGCTTAATTAAAATCTGTCCCTGCTGACGTTGGTGGCAGTGGTGAGTGGTGACTGTGGCTGTGCCATGTGCAAATGCAATGTCTGAGCTAAGTGACACTCAGGCCACAGGTGCTTTCCCAGCATTTGGAATGCTGCTCCTGCTGCCTGCAAGGAACCTCCAGGCACCATCCTGGCACACACATATGGGTATTTATGGCGTGTTCTCTTCTAAAACCCAAATTAAGGGCACTGGGAAAAAGAGGGTCACACCCTCCATGACCTGAGGAGGGGACAGGGACAAAGAGCACAAACACAAACCCTACCAGTCCTAGTGGGAGCAGAACCAGCCATCAGCTGGGAAGGGATATTATGGGAGTCAGCACTTTGATGCCAGCAAAACACCTCAAAATTCTGTTCCTCAAATCCACCTTACCAGTGCCAGTGCCTCCTGCCTTGGGTCACCACTGTCCCGTGCTGAAAGCTGGCACCCCACGGCCATGTTTGGTGGGGCTCTTGGGATAGTGGCACTGGCAGGTGCCAGTCCTGCCACATGGAGCCCTGGAGGGAGAGGAAAACATTTTCCATCTATTTCTTGTTTGCTGATTTTTCACAGCTCTTGCAGCGACAGTGAGTGAAACCCAGCGGCGCAGCCAAGCCCCCGCATCTTGACAGCTCAAACACAGCCCTGGGGCAGCAGGCAGGGAAAATCACATGCTGGGGGAGGTCAGGGAGCACGAGGGAATAGGAGGAGATTAATTTGGGAAGAGCACGCAGGCAGAGTGACGTCTGCCGGGGAAGGAGCATCACTGGGCCCCAGCACAGCCTGGCTGTCCCTGCCCGCAGGGGCTGCACGGCCACATCGGCCCCACACAGGGACAGAAACCTGAGAAGCCACAGCAGGAGCTGTCACAACCAGCTGGGCAGGAGCCAGAGCCCCGCTGCTCAGGTCAAAGCTCTCCCCCAGCCTGGGCAGGGCCTCCTGGAGGGTTTGGACAGGTGCCTCCAGCTGCCACGCGTTCCTCTTTCTAAACCCCTCTGGGGACTCTCTAGGAGCTCCTGTGGCTGCTTTATGCAAGCAGCTGAGTTTGATGCTTGCACCAAGCCCCAGGGTGCTGCCCTGGGGACAGGAGTGCCTCTGCCACCAGCTCTTGGTGGGGACAAGCCCAAACTCCATGGCATCCCCTCTCCAGAGGGAACCTGTCCTAGGTTGCAAATGCAAGATGCCCCCGAGGATGTGTAACCTATTGCCACCTGTCAGAGCTGGGGCAGCTCTCTGCTGTGCATGGGGCAGTTTTTCCTTTCTCTCTCCCACAGCCAACCCTCCCTCCAGGAGATCTCTGCTGTCCATGGCCACTGAGTGTCCCTGCAGGGCTGATCCAATCCCAGCATCCCATGGGGAGATGCTCCGCCCAGGGGAGGAGCCAAGCATTCCTGCCTGGATCCAATCTGAGCCTGGCCCAGCACAGCAGCCTTTGCCCCCTGCATTGCCAGAGGAGCAGCTTTCTGCTGCCCTGCATTGCCAGAGGGAGCCCAGGCCCATCTGCAGCAGCCCTGGAGCTGCAGAGGAAAACTCCCCCCTTGTGCAGGATCCCTGCTGCAGCAGAGCCACAGCTGGCACTGCAGGAGGGCTGGGCCCCCGTGGGATGGGGCTGTGCCCCCACCCTGGCACACAGGGGGCAGGGCATGGGCTGAGTTTGTCAATGATTTTTGTTTTGTTCTGCTTTTTGGTTTTGTTTGTTTTTTTTTTTTTGGTTTTTTGTTTTGTTTTGTAGTATTGCATTTTAATTTAAATTTTCCTAGTAAAGAGTTGTTATTCCTGCTCCCATATCTTTGCCTGAGAGCCCCTTAATTTCAAAATTATAATAATTTGGAGGGAGGGGGTTTACATTTTCCATTTCAAGGGAAGCTCCTGCCTTCCTTAGCAGACACCTATCTTCTCAAATCCAGACAGAGTCTGGTTCCCAAATCCCTGCCTTGAGTCCCTTTGCGCAGTAGCCCAGGTCATTGCGGAGTCTGGGGATGTTCCCCCACTCCAGCTGCCTGCAGAGGGCTCAGGATGGGGCCTTGATCTGCTGTGAATCCATCACTGAGACACATTTCTGAAAGCTCAGTCAAGGCTTTCCTCCCCCAGATGTGTCACCAAAAGGTTCTGAGGGGAACATTCCCCCTGCAGGTCCTGCTCATGGCCATGGCTCCTCAGGACCTTGCTCTGACCCTGCTGGCACCAGATTTGTTGTGGGAACGAGATCTGTGTCCTCCTCACCCACCATGAAACCTCAGCAACTGCTTCAGCTCTTCCCGCAAAGAGAAATTTATCCAACTTCTGGTCAGATTTCACCTTTATGGGGATGTCACACACCCATAAGGAAACTGCAGGGTGGTTCCCAGGCAAAGCCTGCACCTGGCCTGGGCCAGGAGCCTCAGGCTCTTCCAGCCACCCTCCTCCCACTGCATTTCCAGCACAGCAGAGCCTGGGGGACAAGGGGGTGACACAGCATGGGCTCCTTGGGGCAGGGCTGCTGTCCACGCGGGCAGGGATTGATTAAAACCTCCTGAGGTGGAATTGCACACACGGTCACCTTTGGGACCAGGGCAGCAGCAAAGCAAGATAGAAAAAAACAACTTTTCTTTTGGATTTGTCCCATTATGAGTTTACATTCCTCAGCATGGAAGAACAGATTGGTTTAATGTCCAGCTAGCTCAGCTGGACGTTTCGTAGCTCAGCTACAAAAGATGCAGCAGGGAGGGAAAACGTGATCAATTATTTAGGAGAGACTTTCAGTCTCACATCAGAGGTTCATCTCCTGAATTCATACATCTGAACTAAGTGCTGTTTTCCCGTGGTACAGGGCACAAAGCAAATAGAGAGGCTCTAATTAGCACACTCAGCAGCCCAATATTTGTGTTTTCTGTGAGTCCCTCAATGAGCCCAGCAGTTCCCACCCGGGCTCCAGGAGCACGTCTGGCTGCCAGGATGTTTGTAGGGAACACACAGAGCTTGGAGATGAATTACCTGTTTGAACAGAGGGGAAGAGCTCTCCTGGAACAAGAGCAGCTGGGTTCAGGCTGACAGAGCTCTCATTCTTCTGCACAATAACCTGTGGTGCCTGTTCTGCCCCAGCTGGGGCTGCCCTGGGCAGAGGAACACGTGGAATCAGCTCCTGCTCCAGAGCACAGGGCTGTGACCATCACAGTCTGTCCACTGCCAGCAGGTTGGATTCAGCCTCTGCTGAAGGCACTTTTGGTTTTGTCTTTATCCTTTGCAGGCAGATGGCCCAGGAGGGGCTTGGGAAGGGCAGCCAGAGGACCTTGGTCATCTCTGGGGTTTGTGCTCCAGTTCTGATCCCCATTTTCCAGGGAGAGGTTCCTGGAGTGTAACCACCTATGAACACCCATAGACTGAAGAGCCTCACACCTGGTTTGCCAATCCATCACCAAAAAACCAAATCTCTGAATTCTGCTGCTGCATGAGATGTTTGCCCAGAGCAAATGCTAGAAGGTGGGCACTGACCTGCACTCACCTGTGCTCACTTCCAGGCTTGGTCCCAGCTTAGAGCCTTTCCCATACCCAGCACCACCCTCCTGTAACCAGCCCCAACAGGAATTCAATCTCTCCAGCTCCACAGGCAGCCTGTGCCTGCACAGAAGCCCCCAGCTGTTCTACCTTCACTTCTAAAGCCATTTTCAAGTTTTCTTTGTAAGAATGAATTCTTTGCAATAGCAGGGAAAAGCCTACAGGGACTGCAACACATTCTGAACAAGTGCCATCAACCAAAGTCTGTATCAAAGGTCTGCATGATCCTTGCAGGGAAGGCTTCCAACTGCTTCCACTGCTTCTGGATGGGCCATGGGCCAGATGGAGATGCAAACAGGCTGGGTCTGGGAGCAAAACAATGACCTGGGGCTCTGACACTTGAAAATAACATTTTGTGTAAGAGGAGCAGCTTCCCTGGGCACAGGCTGCACATTCATGGACGTGCCCCATCCCTGGCAGTGCCCAAGGCCAGGCTGGGCAGGGCTGGGAGCAGCCTGGGACAGTGGGAGGTGTCCCTGCCATGGCAGGGGTGGCACTGGATGGGCTCTAAGGTCCCTTCCCACCCAAACCAGCCTGGGATTCTGTGACAGAGGAAAGCACAATGCAGGGCAGGTAGAGGAGAGGAAAGGAGGTTAAATGCAGAGAAGAGGTGACAATTCCCAGCTTTTACAACCCCCAGTCCTCACCAAACACGTTTCTGGCCCCAGGGTGCTGCCCAGCTCTGGTGATGCCTGGAGGCCAGGAGAGCTGAGGGAAGGAGGCAGCTCTGGGGGTGACCTTGGTGCTCTGGTTGATGAGAAATCCCTTCAAGGAAACAGCACCCACAGCTGGAGCTGCCATAAAGCAAGAATCAGCTTGGTCATGCAGCCATTGGCAATGACAGATGTGACAGGAGCTGAGCCAGCACCAGGGGGTGTCTGGACAGATCCAACTGCCAGGACAGCTCCAGCCCTGGGGATGGAGCACTGGAGATTCTTCCCAGTGCCTGACAATGCCTGGAGTATTCCAGGTACTGACTCCTGCTGGGCTGAGCAGCTGCAAACCGTGTGTGTTCCTTTGCAAGTCTGAGATAAGCAGAAGCAAGTCGGGCTCTCAGTTGTTGACAACTTTTCTCTTTGTAGGACCTGATGCAAAGAAACAGAGACATTTCAATCCAGCAAAATAACTTCATTTCAACAGGGCAAGTACAGCCAAGTGGTGATTCCAGAGCTGCCCAGCAAGTGTCAGCTCCATGATCCATCAGTGAATGTCCTGCTGCTGACTCGAGGATCCAGGCTCTATGGCCACCCTTCACAACGATTTCTCAGGTTCAGATTTCAAGTTAAATACATTCAGATTTGCTTCTGTCAGATCATTGCTCACCAGTACATGGTTGGAAGTCACTGAGGAGTTAATTACCCAGTTACCTGATTCGTGTGAAAGAAAGCAAGGCTGCAACCCACAAACCCCTCCCTCTCTCCAGTGCTGCTCCTGGAGCCCTCCCAGCACCTTGCAGGGGGAGGTCCCCGATGTTCTTTGGGCCTTGGCAGTAAAAACAGTGCCTAAAAACCCAGCAGCAAGAATCCAGGCAGCTTTGAACTGCCCATTGCCCCTCTGCCAGTCTGTGATCAGTAACTGCTGCTCCTGGCACCTGCAGGAAGGAGCAGGGCCCATGGCAGCCCCCCTGCCCAGAGCTCCAAAGGTGCAGGTGGTGCTGAGTGCCCGGCCCTGGCTGGAGAAGGATGAACTCTGGCTTCATTCATCTGGGCGTTGTTTTGGTTTGGTGAAGCATTAAATAAATAAATAGGGCTGCTCTGTCAGCAGTTTGGGCTGCGGCTCCCAGCTGGCAGCTTGGCCTCTCCAGGCTCTACCCCGGCTCTCCGGTGCTGCTCTGGGCCTCCCCGCCGGGCACATTCCTGCGCTTCCTCAGCTGCATCTCCTCATCCTGCAGGAAAAAGGAAGCACAAATGGCAACTTTAGCATCCTCTCTGAGCTGGGTAAAACCTGTCCTCTTCACCTCCCTTCCACCAGCTCGGGTAAGCCCAGCAAACAGAGCCCCCATCACTGCAGCTCCTCTCCCAAAACCCTGACACCATCGGACACCCTCCCATGGGCCCTTCCCCATCCACCCTGTGCTCCCACTGAGGAACTGCTCATGACAAACACAACAGCACCTTCCAAACCCTGCTGCACTCAGAGCAGCAGGGATGTGACTGACTGAGCTGTGCTGCTCAGCACACCTGGTCTCAAGTTACCTCAGGGTGGGCCTGCTGTCCCACAGAATCAAACCCTGTGCTTGGAAGGGACCTCTGGAAGAAAAATCCAGTCATCTGCTCTAAGCAGGGCTGGTTCAAGTGCTGGAGCTGGTTCTTCAGGGCTTTGCTTTTCAAATATCTACAGGAGTGGAGTTTCCACATCTCTCCACACAGCCCAGGGAGGGTGTCAGCTGTGTGTACAGGGCAGCACTTCCCACTGGCCCCAGAGAGGGTTTCCTTCAGCACAAATTGTGCCACTCCCCTCCTGGCTTTTTGATGGGCATCTCCTCCATAACCCCCTTCTCCTCCATAGCCCCCTTCTCCCCATAACCCCCTTCTTCCCCATAACCCCCTTCTCCCCCATGACCCCCTTCTCCTCACCCACCCTGCTGGCAGATCCTCCCTTCAGCTCCTCTCCCCCAGGATGGAGGAAGCAGCTCCCTCAGCCTCTCCAGCCCCAATCCACCTCATGAGCAAGCCCAGAGCTGCAGGACCAGGGTTTAGCTGTGGCCAGGTTTTGCCACACGTGGCAGGGACTGGCCTGAGGAGGGTGAGCATGTGCCAGCCATTTAATGTCTGTAGTAACAAAAAGCACTTTTGCACAGTTCTCCTCAGGCTGCCCCTCCCAGATGCTCCTCTCAGCATCTCTCCCAACAAATCCACCTGACACCATTCAGCCAGGACCCGGCAATGACCAGCACTGCCTGTTCCAGGGGCTTCATACCGAGTCAGAGTCTTCCTCAGCCTGGTTGCTTATGAAATCAAGGTAATCATCCTTCTGGCTGTCCAGAACTTCTTCCTCATACTCAGTCTGGTAGTCTGACTCATCTGAGGAGAGAAGACACAAAGCACAGGGTTTAACTGGCAAGCAGAGAGGCAGAGGAAGCTGGGAGAGGAATGAGTGCCACAGTCACTGAGCACAGGCAGGACAGTGCCCACAGCTCTCTGCAGCTCAGTGAACTGGGACTGCTCACACACAGATCTCAGCTCCCCAGCACATAAAAACAAACCCCGTCCTCTCTGGCAGCTGGTGTTCTGGAGCCCTCCAGAATCCAAGGAAGCACAGCACAGCAGCCCTGTCCCACTGTTTGGGTCACTGTGGTGGGTGCCATCCCCAGAGGGACACAGGTTTGGGGGGATGCTCCTGGGGAATGCCCTTCACAGCACAGCTGCTGTGTTCCACCCCTGAGCCCAACCAGACCCATGGGACACCCTGAGAAGCCTCTGAGCTGCCAAGCCAAACTCCCTGTGCTCACAGGCGCTGGAACAGGGATCCCAGGCTTAGGGTGGGCTCTGCCTGCTGTGGAGATGATAACTGAGTGCCTCACAATCTCTGCTCCACAGGGACAGAGACATTTCCATTGCCTTCCTCTCTGCAGAGGACAATCACTTGCTTTCTCCAGTAATCCAGCAGATTAACATAATTTAAGGAGTCCCAAGAGCTGTGCACAGCAGCAGGATGTGCAAGGAACAGCCCCAGCCCCAGCCTGTTCCCATGGAATGAGGACACATCAGGGCAGAGCCAACACCTCTGCCAGCATCTGGAGACCACCTGGAGGATCTGCAAAACAGGCAGGAGGAGCAGGACCTCACAAGGGCCTGGAGGAGCACGACAAGGGGGAATGGCCTTAAGGGAAGACAGGACTGGATGGGATATTGGGAATCAGGAATCCTTCCCTGTGAGGGTGGGCAGGCCCTGGCACAGGTGCCCAGAGCAGCTGGGGCTGCCCCTGGATCCCTGGCAGTGCCCAAGGCCAGGCTGGACAGGGCTGGGAGCACCTGGGACAGTGGGAGCTGTCCCTGCCATGGCAGGGGTGGCACTGGATGGGCTTTAAGGTTCCTCCCCACTCAAACCCTGTTATGACTCCCCCTGCCCCAGGGCTGGATCCCCACAGTGACTCCAGGATGGGCTGGGCTGGGGTTTGATGGTCCCTTGCTGGTCCCAGCCCCTGGTGACCCCAGGGCACGTGGGCAGTGGGGCAGAGCCCCTGGCAGGCAGCACCTTCCTCTGCTGGCACCCAGAGCTTCAGGACGCAGCTTAAGGCGTGAAGATGACATTTTATGGTCACCATTAAAATCACATTTGTGTGACACCAGCTCTTCTCCCCCTTTCCTGAGCTAATTCCAGTGTGCTCTGAGGCAATAGCTGGATGCAGCCCACTGGTGAGGAGAGGGGCTCCTGTTTAAACCAGATCCTTGATTAAGCATTTCTCCTGGGAGCCATCAATAGCATCTGCTCCATGCTGAAGACAACAGCACAGTCTGTTCCACAGCCTTTTCTCCTAGCACATAACTACAACCAACTGCTAGAACATTGGAATGAAAGACATTAGGTCTTTATTTTCTTTTATTATTTTTAGTTGGTTTTTTTTTTAACTGAGAATTGGAGAATGATTGTTAATTTTTACTAAAAACACTAATGATAATCTTTGATAAAATACACCAGAGAAACTGGAAACTCATCTGAACAGTAACAGACACCACAAACAAGAGTTTGGAGTTTATACTTCCAGTAAAACCAGCTCCCATCAAGACCAAATTCCTTGATTCTCCCAGCACTATTCAGCATTTAACAGGTCCTTCTACAGACACAGAACCAAGAGCCACCCTTCCCACATGCCTCACAGCACAGCTCTGGGTGCTGCAGGGGGAAGAGGGGAGCAGGAGGTGGCCCTGCTGTCCCAAACCATCACCTTGCACCAAGGCTGAGGCTCACAGTGATGCTCTGGGCACTGCAAAACCTCCCAGAAGCACCAAGCAGGACCAAGGCCTTGCTGCTCTGTTCAGCTCAGCACCACCCAAAGAGCTCAGCCTGGAGGAAATTCCACCCTGGGAAGGTCCCCAGGCCTGCCCTGAGCAGGGTGAGCACACTTCCCTGCAGGAAGGGCATTTCCCACCCAGAGACTGCCTTGTGCTGCTGCAGCTGGGCTGTTTCTGCTTTGTTCCTGCAGGGAACCCCAGCTGGGGACAGCTGTGCTGTGGCTGGAGGGGTCAGCCAGCACCTGGAAGCTCAGCACAGCCTCAGCTGCACTAGTGCTGCTCCAGGAAAGTGCTTTTTAAGCAGCAAAGATGCAGAGGTGGCTGGTGCCTGCTCATTGTGTCCCTTGAGAGGTGCTGGGATGTCTCCTGCTCCAGCTGGATGGCAAACCCAGGCATTTGACACCACCATGAACATTTCTCCTCCACAAATCCCTTTATCAAATGACCACTGCTACAAGTGCTGCATCTCCTGGGCTCAGCCATCCCTCCCAGGGGGAGCCTGAGCAGGGATGTGACAGAGCCACCCCCAAAAGTGGCACCTGAGCTCCCCTGGCTACAGCCACAGCTCTGTGGGCCCAAACCCCAGCTGGGCACAGGGATGATCCTGGCTGAGGGAATGTGGGGATGGAGAGTGGGAGCAGGGCCACCAACACTGCTGTGAAATGAGACACCGGTGCCCCAGCACTCCTGGCACTCAGGTCCCTCTGCTCAGCCCTGCCTGAGGCACAGGCTCCCTTTTAAAAAACTTTTTAATGGCTTTGGTCACTGCTCTCAGGTGCTCAAGAGGAGAAGGAATTCCCCTGCCCTTTCCCCACAAAGCCCCCACAGCTCCTGCCCCATCCAGGCTTCTCACCCTCTGTGCTGACCCTTCCCCACCCATCAGAACTTGAGCCTTTCCCTTTGCTTGCTTTAGAACAAAATTACTGCCAGGATTTCCCCAGCCAGCCCCAGACCTGCAGGGTGCTGTCAGCCTCCGTGCCCTTCTCAGCCTCTGTGATCCAAGGCCTCCCTCAGGAAGGGATTTCCAGGGAGAACAAAGGTGACATGCAGGGTCACAGCCAGGCCACCGAGCAGCTCCCTGTCCCCTCCCCAGCTCAGAAGCCTCAGAGCCCCCTCACCCCCAGAGCAGAGCAATGCCAGAGGAGCCACCTGACAGCCACGAGGCCACTGCAGGGAGGTGCCACCTCCCCCTGAGCTCACCTCACCACACACCTTCTTCCACAGGTCTTTGGCAAGTGTCTCATGCACAGAGGACACCAAGGGATGTCACTGCTGTCACTGCCACCCAGGCACGGCCAGGGTCCCTTCAGCCACACGGAGCCACCCAGGGCAGAACACAAAGGATCCTGCTCAGCACGTGCACGACCCTGCTGCCACCCCCTCCTCAGACCCTACAGCCAAGGCATTTCAGCACCCATGAGGAGCACGTGGCCCCATCCCATCCCATCCCATCCCATCCATGCCCAGCAGCCCCTGCACTGCCCCTCCTCAGCCCAGAGGGTGCCAGGTCCTTTTGCCACACTCGCTCCACAGCCCTGCCCAGCAGAAAGCAGGAGCCTAACAGGGAATCTCATCAGGAGATCCAGAGAGGAGGAGGATCTGTCCCAGTGCTCTGGTGAAATCTCAGCAAGTCTCAGTGCCTGAGCCTTAAATAACCACATACCATGAACTCTTCACTCTTATTCACAATGGCTGCTTCAACCACATTTGATTAATATTTTCTTCATAAGGCATATGATTGTAATTAGCATTTCAAATTACCACAGGGACATCTCTGCAAACAGTCACAGATGGGAGCACTGCTAACTTTAGCTTTCCCTCTGCAGGAACAAGAATCATGAGGAGGGGAAGAGACTGTTTAGAAAGAGCTCCAGCCCTGGTGACACACTCAGGGGTTTCAGGCCTGCAAGGCTCTGATCCTTTTGGATCTGAGAGCTCCATAGCCAGGGAGCTGCTCTGCAGGGCAGGGCCAGCACGGGGCACAGAGCACCTCTGTGTCACCATGCAGGAGCTGCTACCTGCTCCTCACCAGTTCACTGCTGCTCCCACACCAGGAGCACACAAAAAGCACTGGAGCCAGTGAGTCACTCCTGATCCTACTCACAACAGCAGGGAAAACATCTCTGGGGCAGGGCTTTAACTCAGCCTGCCCCCAATCCAACAGGGGAAAACATCCCTGGGGCAGGGCTTTAACTCAGCCTCCCCCCAGCCCAACATCCCTGGGGCAGGGCTTTAACTCAGCCTCCCCCCAGCCCAACATCCCTGGGGCAGGGCTTTAACTCAGCCTCCCCTTGCCCAACAGGGCTGAGGATGGAGCCAGCAGAAGGGCACAGGACAGCCTGAGGGGATGGAAGCTGAGCTGCCACTTGTGTTATTCCCTCAGCTGAGACTCCAGCCGGGATTATTCCCCCTGGGAGCTGCCCAGGAAGAGGCTGGCAGCAGCTGCTGAGGATTGATCCTGCTGTCCCACAGGAGGTGGCAGGAGGGGGACACAGAGGGCCAGGGCTCTGAGGGAGCAGGGAGTGGCTGGCAGTGCCCAGCAGGGCCCTTGCTGAGCACGGGGAGGGCTGGCAGGCAGGCAGGAGCTGTCCCTTGTCCCCCTCCTGCCTCTCACCGTCGGCCAGTGGAGGAGCCTTGACAGGCTCGATGCGGGACACGATCTCAGCCAGGTCTGTGAAGGACGTGGTGGGACAGGTCACGTTCTGCAACACAGAAGTTGAAGGTTTGTCAGCAAATGTACAGAGAAATGCACACAGAAATGTACAAGAAAATCCAAACAAGTCGAGACTGTATAAAAATGATATTGAACAGACAAAGCTCCAGACGCACAAATTCTGCACAGCTGCCCCCTCATTACTCATCAGTGAGAAATCCTGCAAACAGCTCTCCTGAGGCAGGTCTGGTGGCAGAGATGGGATTCCCAACAGTGGGACATGCTTTTAATGGCTCTTATTCCACCCACACAACAAGAAGCCTTATTAAAAAGACCCCAGAGACAAGCAGGGCTGGGCCCTAGCATGGACAGAGCTCCCTCCATGTGTTTTTCTCCACCAGGGTTCCTTTGTGAGGGACTGGCTGGGCCAGGTGCAGCCCCCAGGGAGTTTCTGCTTTTGGGAGAAGGTGACCAGGGGGACACACAGTGGGCCATCCCTCAGCTGGAGTGATGCCACAGAGGCTGCAGGGACAGGAGGGCACTGGGGTGAGCAGGACCCCCAGGGACCCCTAAAAGCCCCAGAGCTGGAGGTGCTGCAGTGAGCCAGAGCCTGCAGAGACATCTCCCACTGCAATTCCTCTCTCCAGTAAACCCTTGCTATTTTCACTCTGTCTCATCCAAGCAGTGGGCTGAATGTTCTCTATTTTGAGACGTTCTTGCTCTAGTCTCTCCTCCAAGAAAACCCAACTTTGGCATTTAAGAGCCCTCCCAGGCTTCCTGCAGCCCCCCTCCCTCTCTGGGCTGGGCACAACGTACCCAGGAGGACACCTCAACACCTCTCATCCTTTTTTTAAACCCAGGGAGTTTAATGGACACAGCAACAAGCCCAGCCCAGAGGAAGGGGGTGGGGGAGCAGGCAGAGGGAACTGGCCAGGAATTGCTGTGCCAGTTGTGTTCCCAAACACCCAGACCTGCCCACGTGCTCCCAGCCAGGGCAGCTTCCTAACACGGGGTTTTATGAACAATCCTCTGCTCCTCTGGCAAGAACACCAAGCTGTGAATCACACAGCCCCTGTGGGGTCACAGCAGCAGCCCATTGCTGCTGCAGCAAAGTGCTCTCAGTTGACCTTTCATCTGGAGCTGATTTTGATGTAATTTAGAACAGCCACAGCACACAGCAGATCCAGGACAAGCAACGGGGGCAGAGAAAGCCTGGAGGGAATGAAAAGGTACCTGTGTGAAATGGAACAGCAGCAGCTCAGGACACACACCTTAAAGCATAAAGAAGTTGGGAAGCTCATTGTGACTGTTAAGGAACTGCTGGAAAGGATGAGTCAGCCCAGGCTCACTTTGAACATCCAACCTGAACGTTCCCAGCGCAGCATCTGCAGGAAGCTCCTCCCCAGGACAGGGAAGAAAAGCTCCTTGACAGCCCCAGCCTGTGCCACTCAGCTCAGTGAGGGACAGCACAGGGACACAGCCACATCTGAGGCTGTCCCTGCGCCCCAGAACCCAGGAGGACGAGGTGGCTGCACAGAGCACTTGGGCACAAAGTGCCAGGGACAGGCTTTGGGTGGGATGGAAGCTCAGGGCTCTGCATGAACAGCTGAACAAAATCCTGCAGGGCCCAGCACCTAATTGTGCCCCAGGAAAACCATCAGCAGCTCCTGAGGTGAGGGTGGATGGGAATGAAGTGGGACTGCACCCTCAGAAGCATCTGTCCCCCAGGTCAGCCTGTTTGAGGGCACTGGGCAGGCAGCTGCACCCAAAGCCTCAGCACCAGGACTGGAAAATCACTTGTGGCAAACCAGGTGTCCTCCCACACTCATTTGGTGCTTTACAAACAGGAGTTTAGTGTTTCAGTGCTTCCTCTCACTACTTTTAAGGACAAAATCCCCCTCCCATCAGATAACACAAAGCAAAGAAGTGTCTCACATCCACCTGAAACCTACTCTCAGACCCCTCTGGTATTTTTTCTTTCCAAGGAGGAAAGTTTTTTCTTTGGCACAATCTTTATGAAATAAATTAGAGGAGAAAGACAGTTACTATTGTAGTCCACTGGTTTATATTTAGCTTTGAATATGAATAACAGCTCAGTAGACAGAACTTCCCCAAGCAGACCCAATTAATGGTGCTGCAGCATTCCATACTGGGGAGGAGTAAGGGCTGCTCAAAGTAAAGTTTATGTAAGGTTCCCATTGTTTGTGTCTTCAGTATTTGCATTTTGGAGACAAGATAAACAGGGACTAAATGATCAAAGCAAAGGAGAAGCATCTAAATGATTAAATATCTGGATTTTAAAATAAAATTGCAATGCTCATGACATGGAAATGAGACGATAAGAAATGGCACTCAGCTCTCAGATGTTGAACACTCCAGAAATAGATGAAGAACTAAAACACATAAAGCATCAAAACCTTTGCTAATGAAAGGGAAGTTAAAAATATCAGCTGCTCTGCCTGGAAGATAACACAGCTAAAGGACTTAAGTGACTCTAATGGACTAAGAAAAGCAAAAAAAATACCCCAGTGGGAGCTGCAACAGTTGTAACTTCATAGAAATAAATCTCCAGCAACAGAAGTCAGATGCAAAAATCTTGGGTTTCAGAGGGCTCTGGAGTTTTAGGAGGGTGAGCAGATGATCCCACAGGTCCTTGGGATGCACAGAGCCCATGGTTCCTGCTCCATAACCTGGCAGGGTTGGTGAGTCACTCTCCCAGCCCTGGTACTTCCATGCTGTGGCCCCTCAGCAATCAGCACTTGGTGCCTCATTATCAAGTGAGTGCAGGGTCAGGCTGTGTCTGCAATGAGGAGGTGACAGATTTGCTCTCCAGGGCACTGAAGTGCCACAGAAGCCAGGGTAGGTGTGATAAATGTCCATCATGCTGCTGTGATAGCATGATTTAAGTGAAATATTCCCCGCCATTACTGAATCCTGTAAAAAGGGCAGTTTAAAAAGCAGTTTTCTTTAAAAGAAGTGTCTGTCACAGTACTGAAAATGTTTGAGGCTTTTTACTGGCTGGTGATAAAAGCCAGGCTGAAGTAGGACACAGCCAACTCTGAGGCACACAGTTCTCCCTGCCTTGACTTCTCCTTGTGACTTTAACACAAAACCTGAAGCCCAGCCCCTCATGGCTGATCGGGAGGTGCCAGAGGTGGACTGAGGCCCCATCCTGTGCAGCACCTCCTCACCCAGCTGTGCTCCCAGGGAGGAACCCCAGGCTGAGGAGTCTGGGGGCTGCTCAGGCTCATGGATCTCCAGTGGTTTCCTCCAGGGCTCAGTCCCTGTGTGCTCCTTCCAGAGCCACTCAGGGCCCTGCCAGGCAGCATGGGCAGATCCATCTGATGCTGGGAAGTCCCCCTGGAGCTGAGGGTGACATTCACCTCCTCCCAGCAGAGCCATTTCCACCCCTCAGTGACTCACAGCCTCCGCTGACACTGAGGGCACCTGCAGGTGGGATCTTCCACCCCTCATCCCTGGCCCAGTGTCCATCCTGCCATCCATCCTCTCCCTATCTCCGAGCCAAAGTGCTCTGCCACCCACCTCTGGAGAGCTGCAAATCCTCAGTGTCATCTCTCACCTCACTTGACTTCCCCCTGAGAGGATCATGACAGCTATGATTCATTCTGGTCATCCCTTAAAAAATTACTGCTCATTTCCCTCTCTAAAAGATGATAAAAAAGAATTACTGGGTAAAACATGAAGCCTTTGGGCTTCATGCTTGGGTTTCAAATCAGAGGGATTCAAAGGAGAGGAAGGACTGTGAGCCCTTATATTATCATATATTATCCAAATTCCTCAAAAAGGTGATAACTGTTTCTTAAAACCAACTGGAACTCTACCCTGCCAGGAAATCCAGAGCACTGAGCTGTGACCCAGCCTCAGGGCAGCCACTGCCCCCTGCCCCAGCCCTGAGCACAGAGCATTTCCCTGAGCACTTACATCAGTTTTGGATTTGCAGGTCTCTTGCCTGTCCTTCAGCATCTTGTCAAGGACTCCACTCCTGCACCACACATTAAATACAGTTTTCCCATGCTGGTATCCCACTTCCTGGAAAAAAAAAAAATCAGGACCAAAAAAAAGTAATTAATAACTGCTGGAAAAACCGGACCCATTGCTCCAAGTTTTACTCTTTTTCTCAGAACACAAAAATTATGTTGAAAAATCAAATGGGAAGGACAGAGCAACAGGTTTGGGGAGCCCTGGATGCCATCTCCAGCCCTGGTTCTGGCAGCAGCACTAAACCTCTGGTGCTGTCTCTCCTCCAGTTTTTGGATGAGGGTTCAGAGCCTTCCTTGGGGCTGGAATTCACTTCCCACCATCTATCCCAGCCCAGGGTGGGGGTGATAAAGGGGAGAAAAAGGAGCTGACAGCTCTACCACTGGCAGGTCAGCCTGACCCAAAATAACCAGGGGAAGCTGAGCTGCAGGAACAGCCACCCCTGCTTGGGGCTGAACACCAGGGGTTTGACATTAAGCGATTTCAGCTCCTTGGAAAATGCTGGTGCCCATTTCTATTTCCTGTAAAATCCAGGCACAGAGCTGAAATGAACCCCCCCTCCAGTACTTCCCAGCCCCTAAGGACAAAGGAATGCCTGGACTGTCCTTTCCTTTGGACAGCACAGTTTAAAGCTCCCTTGTGGACAGAAGTTACTGAGCTGTGCTGCAGGGAATGAGGATCCAGGAGGTGCTGCCCCTCCATCCTGCAGTGTCTGGTGCCAAGAACCTGCTCACAGACAGTGACACTTGTGAGGAACTGCCCTTCTCTCAGGTTTTATTGCACTGACAAAATTTGCCTGGTGCTTTTACATCTCTTTAACAGCAGCACATTAGAACAGAGCAGGGATGTGACAGCTCACGATCTGCTCCTGTGATGAACTACCACACCTGTCTGTCAAGGTTTTCACATCAGCCAGGGCTCTCCAGCTGGCAAAGAACAAAGAATTATTTATCAGCAAAGTCCTAGATCCACAAGCAGACAGCAGTGTTTGCCCAGGAGCCAAGAGGCACCAAATATCCCAGAGACAATATTTGCACTGGGGAAATCAGCTGGTGGTTTGGAGTAGCTGCTGTGTTCCTAAGGAGTCTCTCAGATGGGAACCTGCAGGGCTAAGCTCTGCTCCTGGGGTTGGTCAGTGTTTGCTAAGCCACGACCAGAGAGAGCAGTCTGCAGGCTAAGGAGCATCACAGCTTCTCACTAAAGTGTAATGGAGATTGACTTCAGGGAGGAGTGGTGCTTTTCCAGCCTGGGAGAGGAGCAAAGCTCTGAAGGAATATCTGGACATGGAAGATGCCCAGGGCTAAAACAGGGCTAAAACAGGCAAAGAATGGAAGGAGGCAGTAAAATCATTTTCTTGACAGGAGAGACTGATCCAGAATGTCTTTTGCTGTCCTGCCTGAGCAGGGACATTTCTGCTGTGAACGCTGGACTATGTCAGCAGGACAATTCCCTGCACACCTGGAGCCAGCTCTGCCCCTGCTGGGCCCTGACACAAACAAACACAGCCCAGTGCCAGGGATGTGTGAGCCAGCAGCACCACTTCAACACCCTGACACTCGTGCCACTTCCTGACCCTCTAAGGGCTGCAGAGGAATTATGGATGATGTTTTATTCACAGAAGTGTTCAAATGTTCACAGAACCAGGTATTTTCACATTTCCCTCCATTTCTAGGATTCAAGGCCTCCCTGACAGATTTCTGCAAACCTTTCATGCTACAACAAGCTCCAGGAGGAGGGGAAAGTGAGGACAAACCCCAAAACTGCCCAGAGCAGCTCTCATCCAGCAGCTGAGCCCAAACTGCCTTGCCACAGAGCGAGGCAACCCATCCCTTCACAGGTCATGACAGAATCAAGATTACAAACTCAATTCCTGCTGCTAATCCAATCTCCCAGCCGGGATATCATTCCACAGCATTATTGAGTGCCAATTATTCCCTCTGCCAACGCACTCCTCTCGCTCTGCACTGGCTGCAGCACTAATTAGCAGCAGCAGGGCTGTGAGGATCAGGCAGTGAGAGCAGGGCTGTGAGGAGAAAAGCATTGAGGGGCAGGGCAGTGAGGAGCAGGGCTGAGAGGGCAGGGCAGTGAGGAGAAGAACACTGAGGAACAGGGCTGTGAGGAGCAGGGCTGTGAGGAGCAGGGCTGTGAGGAGAAGAGCAGTGAGGGGCAGGGCCGTGAGGAGCAGGGCCGTGAGGGGCAGGGCCGTGAGGGGCAGGGCCTGAGGAGCAGGGCCGTGAGGGGCAGTGAGGAGCAGGGCCGTGAGGGGCAGTGAGGAGCAGGGCCGTGAGGGGCAGGGCCGTGAGGAGCAGGACAGTGAGGGGCAGTGAGGAGCAGGGCTGGGCCCTGGGTTGCAGGGGGCACTCACACAGATCTCGTCGAACTTGCCGAAGTCCAGGGTGCCGTAGCGGTCGATGGGGGGCCGGATGTACTCGCAGTAGTCGCTGTTCTTCACCATCTCCAGCTGCCGCACGCAGCACACGTAGGCCAGACGTGTCTGGATCTCGGCCATGTTCAGCACCTGCCCAGCACAAATTCACAAATTCAGCTCCTCCAAGTGGGTTTCAGAATGTGTTCAGTGTGCTCAGCACAGGGGAGAAGTGAGTTGGTGTCTTAGGTTGGAAATGGGGCTGTTTATTCCATTGCCATCTGTCAGAGCTGGGGCAGTTCTCTGCTGTCCATGGGGCAGTTTTTCCTTTCTCTCTCCCACAGCCAACCCTCCCTCCAGGAGATCTCTGCTGTCCATGGCCACTGAGTGTCCCTGCAGGGCTGATCCAATTCCAGCATCCCATGGGGAGATGCTCCGCCCAGGGGAGGAGCCAAGCAT
This sequence comes from Emberiza elegans, assembly GCA_024865655.1. Classification (NCBI taxonomy): domain Eukaryota; kingdom Metazoa; phylum Chordata; class Aves; order Passeriformes; family Fringillidae; genus Emberiza; species Emberiza elegans. The sequence continues at coordinate 68,324,742 of JALJVW010000184.1, read as the reverse complement.
TCCTACCTGGATCCAATCTGAGCCTGGCCCAGCACAGCAGCCTTTGCCCCCTGCATTGCCAGAGGAGCAGCTTTCTGCTGCCCTGCATTGCCAGAGGGAGCCCAGGCCCATCTGCAGCAGCCCTGGAGCTGCAGAGGAAAACTCCCCCCTTGTGCAGGACCCCTGCTGCAGCAGAGCCACAGCTGGCACTGCAGGAGGGCTGGGCCCCCATGGCATGGGGCTGTGCCCCCACCCTGGCACACAGGGAGGCAGGTTGGATTCTGACTCTGTCAGTGGCTTTTTTTCTTTATTTGTACTATTGCATTTGTATTTTTAATTTTCCTAGTACAGAACTGTTATTCCTGCTCCCATATCTTTGCCTGAGAGCTCCTAAATTTCAAAATGATAATCATTTGGAGGGAGGGAGTTTACATTTTCCACTTCAGGGGAGGCTCCTGCCTTCCTCAGCACACACCTGTCTGTTGAAACCAAAACAGCTGGCACCTGGTGATGCCCTGGCACAGCAGCACCTCCAGCTGGGTCCCAGTGTGGGCAGGCAGGGAGAGTGTCCATGGTCAGCACAGGAAGAGAACTGCCTTCCAACAAGCTTGAACCAAGACTTTAATTCCAGGATATAGTTAAATATATACAGAACTCAGAGCTCTGTGCTGAGGTGAGGGGCACAGTGATCCTCCAAGGCAGAAATCAGTGATGCCCCATCCCTGCCAGTGTTCAAGGTCAGGCTGGACAGGGCTTGGAGCCTTGGGGTGGAACTGAATGAGCTTTAAGGGCCCTTCCAACCCCAATTAGTCTGTAATTCCATGGTTCTCTGATCTATCCAGTGCCAGGGCAGAGATTTTGCAGAATGGCTGAGGTGGACAGGGACCCCTTGAGATCATCCAGTCCATCCCTCCTGCCCAGGCAGGGCCAGCTGGGGCAGCTTGTCCAAGACCACGTCCAGCTGAGGTTTGACCATTTTCACAGATGGAAACTCTGCCAGCCCTCTGTTTGGCCAGTGTTTCACCACAACCAATAAATAAAAAGTGTTTTTTGGTGTTGAGAAGGAATTCCATGTTTCCATCGCTGCCTACTGCCATTCAGGCAGTTGGAATATTTCACTGGGTACTACTGAGACCAATTCCAAGTGGAGAATGCAATTGGGAGGAAAGAATTAAAATCAATATTCACTTGGGGGACAGCAGCAGAGCCAGGTAATTTAGGAAATGAAGAATAAGGAAGAGAGTTGGCCTGAGCACATGCAACAAAAGGAAAATAATAAAATCATGCTCTGCAGACCCATGTTTATCAGTTGCACTTAATTACTGCCAAGTGCTAAAATCTCACTAAATCAGCAGTTCAGAGACACAGGACAGAAAGTGACCTGGACAGATTTACTGCTTTTATGGGTAAAACTAATAAATTCTGACTTTATCAGAACGTATGCAGCTCCAATAAAAGTTTTCTTTGCTCTAAGAATTCTGCCAGCCTCTTCCCACATCACTGCCTTCACAGTGGTGTCAAGGCACTGCCCAGTTTTTTGAACAAGAATTCACATTTCAGGAGAAAAGGAGACTCAGAGCCCCCATTGCTCTGCACAGCTCCTGAGAGGTGCCTGTGCTCAGCTGGGGCTGGGCTCTTTCTCCAGCAGCACTGACACAACCAGAGCACACAGCCTCGAGCTGCACCAAGGGAAACTCAGGTTGGATATCAGGAAAATGTTTTTTACAGAAAGAGTGATAAAGCTCTGGAATGGCTGCCCAGGGAGGGGCTGGAGTCCCCATCCCTGGGTGTGTTTAACAAAGCCTGGATGTGGCACTGGGTGCCAGGGTTGAGTTGAGGGGTTGGGGCTGGGTTGGACTCGATGATCCTGAAGGTCTCTTCCAACCTGGTCATTCTGTGAAATCCAGCAAAACAACAAATCTAGCCCAGACCTGCTCCTTTAGAAACAGAGGGAATCTTCCCTCTCCTCCCACTGCTCTGGAAAACCATTCCAGCCCAGCCCCAGTACCTTGACTTTCTCAGCCAGGGGGTTCCACCTCTTCCAGAGCAGCCACCAGCCGCTCAGGCAGTCGCCGTAGTTGGTCAGGTCGGTCTCGTCGCGGCTGCCCACGTCGATGGCGATCACCACCTTGGCCCCCATGGACCTGGCCACGTCAGCTGGGGACAGGAGGTGTCAGAGCCCCTGTGTCACCTCCCTGCTGCCCAGGTGCAGGTACAGATCTGCACGGCTCAGGTGTGGCACCTGAGGTCACACCTGCCACGAGCGAGCAGCGGGACAGAAGTGCCCATGGGTGCCCATCCCTGCAGGGATCCAAAAGGTGCATGTGGCACTTGGGGACACGGGTTAGTGCTGGGGAATGGCTGGCCTCAGCCTTAGAGGATCTTCAGCCTAAAGAGCTCTGTGATTCCAGTGAACTCTGCAGCAGCTCTGCCCAGACCATTCCTGCTCAGGGAGGCTCTGTGGGGAGGGAGGGATCCCAAATCCTGCACCAGCCAAGCCCTGAGTGACCCCAGGGTGACTCCCCACTGCTGCACTGCTGGGGGACATCACTGACAGGGGACGCTTTGCCCCAGATCAGTGGGATGACCTGACCCTCCCTGAGGTCACCAGGCAGCAGGGGACAGTGACACCACATTGGGTATAATGGGATACAGCACATCAAACCCACTTTAATTCCAAAGAAAGACCTGGGGGACCTGCAGAGAGAACAAGTGGCAGTGCCTTAGAGAGAGCAGTGCCAACGCTGCAGGGAGAAGGTGACAATGGGAGGAGCAGGACAGGGACCTGCCAGCGAGGAGAGGCTGGATGGCAGCTGAGAACAGCTCTAGGATCCAAGAGAAGGATTCACATCTGAAAGTGGGAAGAGAAATGAGGCAACACTTCCCACTTCAAGGTCGGTAAAAGGACGAGCTGCAGTCTTTGGATACGGGTGAGGATTTAGGGAAGCGCCAGGGGAGGGAAGAGAAGGACATGAACCTCACAGAATGGATTTCTATTTCTTTCACACCCCCAGAGTCCAAGATAGTTGCAGTTTCCAGAATAGTTTTGCGTAGGAAAACCACAGCTCCTGAAGAGCCAATTTAGAGGCTTAATTTAGACACTTCTTTAGATCAGATCTGTTCTGTGACTTGGATTTATATTCCTGGGCTTGTTCAGTCTATTGTTTCCCACCCAGTGTCACCTGTGCCTGCCCTCTCCAGCTGTGGAGATGCAAGAGCTGATTTGGTTTGCAGTCCACAATTCTTGCTTACAAGCACAGAGAACAGAGATGCTGATTTAGGGGATCTGTTTCATGCTATTTCAGTTTCTGGGTTTTAGGTAAATACAGCCCTGACAGAAAAATAAAGTCAGGGTGTGACAGGAAGATGTAAATGACTCGGGTTGCTCAGGTGGGAGTCTCTACCTGAGGTTCCTCCCTCTTTACCTGAGTCACAAACTGCAGTGACCCTGCAGGGCTCTGCTGCCTCAGCCAGCCCTGAGCCGCCCACCCTCGTGACTGCTGTGAAACCTGACACAAAACACATCCCAAACACAGCCAGTTCCCACCCCTGGGCCCTGCTGGGGGTTCAGACCTCATCCCACACCCCACATCCCTCCTTCCATGGCCCCATGATTCCCCCACTGCCACATGCTCCAGGTGACACCAGCCTGAGAGCAAATGCTGTTGCTCTCCCAGAATTATTTCCTAATTAACTGATTGAAGAGAAACTCCAAGGTAGATTGTGCGTCTCTGGTTTGATTCTTCCTCTCTCCCCTTCAGCAAGCACTAAATTAGACTTAGCTGAACAGAACATACATACTTAGCTGAACAGAACTTAGGGAGTTGTATGTTCAGAATTTGACTATCAGGAAATACTTAATTTTAAAAAAAGCGTTAATAAAGCCAAGACAAAGGGAACACCCAGGAAACTGAGAGCAAGGACTCCAGGTAACCAGCATGAGGTTAAAGGTGTCTGTGAGATTTCTCTTTGTTTTGGGGAAAAAAACAAGAGCCCCAAGGCCTGCAGGCTGTTGGATGGGCAGGACTGGGAACTTCTCCCCCATGAGCTGTGCTCCTACCTGGCAGGTTGTTGATGTAGCCCCCGTCCATGAGGAGATGGCCATCCTTGGGGTCACACAGGGGTGGCATGTACCCCGAGAGGGACATGCTGGCCCGGACGTACCTCCACAGGGAGCCTGCAGGGAGGGCAGCAGCGTTAATTAATCAGCCAGCATTAATTACTGCCACGCAGGGGGGAGGCTGCTGCACTCATTAAGATAATCAAGAGATAGAGGCTTTCCTCAGAACACTGTGAGGAAGTTATTAAAACAGTTTATTATTTCTGTATCATACTACTGGCCAGGATAAAACACAGACTATGCAGCCATCAGGCAAAGCCCCAGAATCCACAGTTTTAAGCCCATTCCTCACATTTACTGCCTCCTGTGGGATCTCAGCATATTCCTACTGCAGGGAGCACCTGGGTTTGTGGAGCTGGGGCTCAGGGGAAGGAAAAGGTTTCTCCTGAGGACAGAGGGATTGACAGAACAAGTGCAGCTGCAGTCACTGTGTTCTACAGAGATCCACAAACCCCTGACTTTTAGCAGGACCTGAACCTGAAAAATACAAGCTGTAAAACCCCCAAAAATTCTGTTTTCCCTCCTCTGCAACAAGACAAACGTTTTGTCTTGTGAAACCACTGCAAATGCCTGCTGGGGATCATTATCTTCTCTTGGGCCATTTCAGTTGGTGCTGTAAGGAACAGTAATAATCCTTTAAGCTGCTAGAAACAAAGTTTAGTCAAGTAGAAATTGATTGGCCGTGTTTCCTGTAAAACATTCTGCTTTAAGGCTCTTATACACTGATTTTTCTCTTAACATTTGCATCAACCAAATTGGGAAGACACTGCATTTCCACAGGCCAAGAGGCTTGTCTGAGAAGTGAATCTTTAAAATACCAAGATAAGTGAGCCTTTCAGTGCTAAATCACTGCTCAGTAATTAACTGCTTGGTGCTTCCAACAGCAACTCTTCCCAGCAAATTCCCTGGGAATTGATTTTCTTTTGGTGTTTTCTTTTCAAAACAGATAACAGCTCTGTTTCTAATTCCAACCCCAGCACTCCTGCTGTTAGCACAGGTTAATGCTGGCACATTTGGGGGTTATTATTAATAGTTTTAGTGGAACTTCCACCCAAGGAAACTGCTGACGTGTGTTACACCTCACAGACCAAACCAAGATGGGAAATGGCAGCAGCTGGGAACTTAATTTATCTCCATTCAGTGGAGACAACCGTAACCATTCTCCAGATGATTCCTTTCCTTCCATTAAACTTCCACGGGGACAAGCAGCTGGCTGGAGTGAGCTTCCTGACCTCAACTGGCTTAACCTGCTGTGGAATGGGAATACAAAACCTCTGAGAAGGGTTAATCCTTTTTCTGCTTGTTTTAGCTGCCCTGATCAAAGCCCAGAGTCCTTCAGCAGCTCCATAACCCCCCTGGCATGGCAGGAATGGGCAGTGTGACCTGTGCCAGCCCCAGGGACAAACGTCAGATGTGGCAGCAAAGGCTGCAGATCCCCCCAGGAATATCTGGGGCACCTGAAGGTCTCCCCTGCAGGCTGAGTCACTGACTGACAAAAGGTAAAGGCAGGGACACATCCCAGGCACCTCAGGTCCTCCTCCCCTCTTCACTCAGTGAGAAACAGAAAGGACTGACCACAAATGAGAGCCCAACTCAGCCCCTGCTTCAGGCAGAGCCTGTTCTGGGGGAACACAGCTTCATTTAGAGGAATTTGAATTGTCAAAGGCTTTGGTTGCTTTAAGTCTGATTTATGGCTAAAATACCTGCATTTCACTTTAAGGATGCTTTAAATATACAGAAAGGTGCCAATGGAGCCATTTTCTCCCCAAACAGTGAATGCAGCATCTCATTTAATTCCCTGCCAGCAGCCCTGTCCCTTGTCACCTGTGTGCAGCCACAGCTTGGTGCTCAGCAGGTAACACAGAGAGGAAGAAACAAAAGGAAATTTCAAAGGTGAGACAAATTGCAGGAAGAAGAGGTGACCCTGAAGCTCCCATGATGATTGAAGGCCTGCAGAGGCCATGGCCACACTCACCATCCCTGTGCACCCTCATGGCCGAGGCAGTGATGTCAGTGGTGATGGTGAAGTAAGGAATCCACAGATCCTGCAACAGAGGAGTCCCAAATTCACTAAATCTGTCCCCTTGCACTTGACCACAGCCCGTGCCTGACACACAGCACAGCCACAACCTCTGGACTTTACCAGACAGAGCTACAGACACACACCTGCATGGATGAAGGAAACCCCTCAGCCCTGTGTTTAAATTCATAAATTTGTCTCTCATGCAAACAATTCATTCAGAACCAGGGCAGACAAAAACCCTCCTGCCCTTTCTGCAGTAGCAAGAGCCCCTTGTTCCAGCAGGATGTGCAGAGGCAGCACAGAGAGCTCCTCACACAAACCAGAGCCACATTTTTTGTGGGGGTTTTTGTTTTAATTTCAGGTGAAGGGTGGGGTCTGATGGTCACTCCCATCCCAAGGGATCCTGTTTAGTGCTGGAGGACATGAAGAACATGATCATCCATGGCCTCCTGACTGAGCAATGGCCGATCTGTACCTCCTGGTGATGGAGCCAGGGTCACCCCTTCAGCAGGAAATGCAGACCCAACATTTTCTGGAATCAAAGAGGACAACACCAAACTCTGGAGCACTGGCTACAGGAACAAAGGACCCTGCGAGGTACATCTCCAAGAAGGTTCTAGAGGTTGCCTGAGATCCTGCAGGGTAACACAACAGTGGGGAGTGTGGAACAGAAGGAGGGTGAGACACAAGAAGAATGGCTGAGCCAAGAGCTTTGGGAGTTTATTCAATGGGGCCAGAGCAAACCAGCCAGCCCTGCTCCTGGCAGGGGAAGTTCTCCCTCTGGTTTCAGCTGTGTCTCACCTCCCACCTGCTGGAAAAAGCAAAGGGGAAGGTGGCCTCCCAAGTGTGCAGGGCTCTGCTGGAGAGAGGACAGTTTTGGAAAGTTTCCATGGTGCCTGGTGAAATGGTAGCTGCCAAGGGGAAGCAGGAGGACTTGTCTGAGTAAACTGAGCTTGTGTCCCGTTCCCAGGAACAGCTGATGCTGCTCTGTCAATCAGAAAACTTGAATCAAGGCTGAAGAGGAAAACCTGCCCTCCCAGGCAGCCTTTGTTCACTGGAGATGGTGTCTGGGCCTTCTCCAGCACAGCTTTAATGGGCCTTAGACCCAAACCAAACACAGGTTTGGACACCAGGACCACTGGAGCTGGAAGCTCTCCCTCACTGGCCAGGCTGCAGCTCCTGGTGGGATTTCTGTGCTGTTCAGCCTGAAATTCTGCACTGCCAAGCAGCAGGGTTTTCTGCTGAGTTTAATCTCTTCAGCAGCTCTGCAAAGCTGGTGGGACTGGGGAAGGCTCACAGGCACTGCACCAGGATCACAGCCCCAGTGTAAATGCCAGAGCAAAGTGGATGAATAAAGAGTGATTACAGGAGAATTAGGGTGCCTCTCCATGCTGAAGATATTCTGGGGATTACACTTCTCACTGCATCAAGCACATATTAAGCAGAAATAGGGGAATGGGAGAAGAAGCCTCTCTGGCACCTCCTTTCATGTTCCTGCAAACACCTGCACAAAGCAAACTAACCCAAGCCCTCCCACACAGCAATAAAGCCTCACTGCTCAGGGACTGTTCCACTGATTTTGGAACAGAGCATCATTCAAGTCTGAAACAGGACTTAATAAAAGTCTTGTCTGATTCCTCACACCTGAGCCCCCAGCTGAGACGATTTACAGGGGCATTTTGGCATGGAGATAAGAATTGGAGAATTCTTATCCCCACACCAAAACGGAGAATAAAAATTCCAGAGGCTGATGCTCTCATAGAAGGATGGGTAACTCAAGAGGAAAATAGCTCTATTTCTTGAGAAATTTCCCCCAAGCACCCTGGCCTGGGTCTGTGTGTCCAAGAGCCCCATCCTGGGTTTGGGTGTGCCCTGTGAGGGTCTCACGTGGATGATCCCACCGTGGGGAGTGCCTGTGGCTGGAAGCAGTGATGGGGTTTTTGTCACCAGGGCCCCCACACGAGCAGCACTGCTGGCAATCAGGAGACACCCACATTACAAGGGTTGGCAGAGAGCAAATTTCAGAGAAAATGGAAACCTCCCTTCCAGTGTCAGAAATAACAGCTCAACGTCAGCGCTCCTCCTCCTGCCTCCCGTGGGGGAGAGGGGTGAGGGCTCTGTGGGAAGCACAGGGGTGTCACCTCACAACCACAGCAGCAAAGAGGAGGATCTGGCCCAGAACTTCTAAATTTGAAACTATTCTAGAGCCACGAGGGTCAGCCCCTTGGTAGGAAGCTCCCAGGTTTGCCTGGGATCACTGCAGATCCTCCAGGAAGGAGCAGCTGTGGCCAAGCACCCAAACACAACCTCTGCTTGTAAGGCTGCAATTAGTTTTTACTGATAGGAATTTCCAGGTAGAAATCATTGCTACCCAGCCAAACCCACCCCAACTAGGGAGAAAAGATGGATGTTTGTAGTTTGGATCCTCTGTATTTATTGATAAAATACTTTTTCAAGGTTCCTGGTTCAGCTCCTGTTCCTTTCTCAGTCTCCCTTTACCCTGGGGCAGCTCCCAGTTCCAGGACTGGTTACCCCACAGGGAGAGTGGGAATTACAGTGAAGGAGTAACTCCCCCTTTCCTGCTGAGCTACACAACTTTTTTCCTTATTTATCTGAGGAATTCTTCTCACAAGAGGAAACCCTGGCCATGGACTGAGGGGCTGTGCTGGTCAGCACAGAGATGATGCTGCTGGATGCCTCAGGACTGGATCTCTCTCACACAAAACCTTCCTGTGGCTGCAAGGGGAGAGCAGAATATGCAACTACAGCTGTTGAAATTCCTAAGGAAGGAATCTGCTGCATCTTAAAAAGGAAGTACAATGAACTGACTGCTGGAATCCAAAGCAGGGATAGATAAAAATGGCCTCAAATTGCACCAGGGGAGGTTTAGGTTGGACAGCAGGAAAAATTTCATCATGGAAAGGGTGGTCAGGCATTGGAACAGCTGTCCAGGGCAGTGGTGGGGTCACCATCCCTGGAAGTGCTCAAAAGCCACGTGGATGTGGCACCTGGGGACAGGGGTCAGTGCTGGCCTTGTCAGTGCTGGGGGAATTGCTGGACTCAGGGATGTGAGGCCTTTTCCAACCTTGATGATTCCAGGATTCTCTAAAACCTGCTTGTCTCCAGCACCATCCCCTCCGCACAGCAAACTGCTATTTTAAGCCACATGATGATTAATCACTTACTTTCATATTTGCATTTAGGTAGGGAATGTTTTGGATTATTTTTACCAAATATATTTAAAGTATATACAGTGTTAATTTGCTACATGATCTTTCATCACAAGGATGCAAACACAGGAATAATTTGGTTAAAATTGCAAATCAGGTGAAATTCCAAGGCTACCCAAACACTCTCTCAGCAGGGTAACATAGGAAGACAAACACTGATAATGTGCTTTACAATCTGCTGCTGCTGAGGGAAGGAAGAGAGGTGCATTCCAAAGGTGGCTCTTGGCCCAGGTGGACCCCACAACACCCAGCAACTACAAAAAGGTCACCAAGTGCAAACCAGGACACAAAGGACTCTGCCATTCTTGTAGTTTTCAGTAGGTTGCTCAGAAAAACTCACACCAGCTTCAAAACTAAAATTCAAAAAAGCCAAAGCCATCACAACCCAATTCAAGCCCTTCTCTGGTGTGCCCTGAAGGTCTCTGAGACCTGATTTGCAGGAAAATAATGATGAAGCAGTCTCAGCTGCTCTTCTTCAGTGTCACAATTTTCACTTCTTCTGTCAGACAATGAGATCCCATTGTCAAACTGAAATAGCTACAAATAATCTACAGTTTGTGTTTTCTAAATCCACCAAAAAGAACAGGCTCCTTCCTGCAGCCATGGACCACCACATTCACAGTTTCATCACATTTTCAGTCACCCAACAGCTCCAGATTTCCATATTAGCATTAAAAAAAGCTATTTCTGCTCCAACAGAACAGAGGGACATAATTTCCTATCCATAAGGTGAATAAACAACCTACCTCTATCTGCTTATCTTTGAAGATGTTGTTGATGCTGTTGTTAAAAGCTGCTCCCGAAAACATAGAGGTTATTGGGTATGTCAAGTCTAGAATAGTCTTAAACACTGAATTCATAACCTAAAAAGGAAAAAAAAAGGCATTTCAAAGGTCAGAATGTATAGGAATGTGTGCATCAAGGCTGCAATTCCAGAGACATCAAATTCCAGAGTTCAGAGCCCACATGCTGGAAACACCACAAGTGCAGAAAGTGTTGAGGGGACAGAAATACAACTACAAAATCTACAACCAGGAGCTCCCTGTGTGGTAAGTTTGCATTTAGTAAACCCCAAAGCAGAAGCAAGGCCTGCAATAAAGCTCTGCCAGAAGGAGCATTGCTTCCCTGTGCCCCAAACCAGCGTGCCCAGCACAGCCCTCAGCCTGGCCACGAGGCCAGGGATGCCGCAGCTCCAGCCTTTACCTTTTTTCTATTAAAAAGATGTTCTGAGTTGTCTTCCCGTTCACTATCCTTCCCACAGCACCCGTGTGGTTCAGTGGTGTGGGAAGGAACCCATAAATCCATGGCAGGAATTGCTTCATCCATCTCCTCTCATTTGGAGGGGGGGTGTCACACCCAATTTTTCTCCCAGACCTAAAGCTTTTCTCTGCCTCAGTGGAAGCATTTAGAGAATCATGTCCGGGGTTCTCTGGGACTCCAACAAGGTTCAGTTAAACACATGTCATAGAGCTTTTAAACACTTTCTATGGAGCAGGGTCCATTATTTGTCATTCCCAAAGTCACTTATTGGGATGTGTTATGGATCCAGCATTTAACTGCTGCAAACTCAGCAAGGGAAACCAAACCACACCAGGTTCCTTAAAGCACTGCAGGTCCCTGCACACCAACCCTTCTAACACACAGATCCTGGAATTAAGCTTCCACAGATTCCTTTTCTCTCCATTTCAACAGAATTATTACACCTATGTACTGACCTACAAGAGAAAATGATGAAAACCCCTAAACTTTATGGCATTATGGCCATAGTATTTGCCCACAACTAGGCCATCCTAATAAATCTTAAAAAAATTCAATGTTTAATATATTACACCATAGTCAAAATGGAAAAGAAGACCACAAACCCCAATTAATTCCTTTCAAATTAAATAGGGTTTCACTGGATGAAATATTTCCATGAGATGAAATATTTTCTCTCTCTACATGTTCTCTGTAATTTAACAGCTTCTCAGAGATCAGGGCATCCTTCCCAGGCAGACACATGGAAAAGCCTCAAACCTGCCAGCTGTTAGAGCAGCTGTGAGCAACATCTGGCCTTGGCTTTACTCTGCAGTGATTTCAGAGCAGCAGGATCAGCCTACATTGTCATGTCCAGCTGCTTTCAAATTTCTGTCAGGGATCTGCCCAGAGAACACAAGTGCAAGGACAAAAAAAAAAAGATCATTAAGAAGAAGGATGGGAACAGGAAGTGTGGGAGAATGTAAAAGGCTGAGCACAAACCCAAGGATGAAGCTTCATTCACATCTTCACTCTGGGTTTGATGTGCTGAGGACAGTGTGCCAACCTAACTATAGACTGCTACCCACAGCTTCAGAGGGAGATGGAATTAGTGCTGCACCTAAAATAGGGATCAGGTCTCTTCAGAATGATTAAATCAGGGGAAGAGGCATCTACAAAGAGCCCTTTATTTAATACTGAAGGAAAACCTCTCCCACTCAGCAGCAGCCATTGGGCTTCCCTTGTTGCAAATTATATTTATGGTGCTGAGCCTCCACATTTCTCAGTGATCTTGTCCATGGACAAAATACTTCCAAATTAACAGTTATTTCTTAATATTCTCATTTCTCAGAGCTGGAAGATGCCCTTTAGCTGAAGCTGATGGCCAACAGCCTCCCTCAGCCTTCCAGGAATAGCTGCAACCACCTCCTGTTCCCCAGATAAATTCAGTTAAAGATCACCCTCTGGGGAGGCAGACAGAGCCTTCTGCCTCCTGCTCCACTTCCTACCGGGAGCTCTGGGATCAGCTCCAGCAGCTCCAAGAGTTTCATCCCCTGACACCACCAGGATGGGAAGCCCAGCCCTGAGCCAGCTCTGCCAGTGCTCTCAGGGCTTGCAGGTCATGGAATCATGGAATTTTTTGGGTTGGAAGGGACCTTATAACTCATCTCATTCCACCCATGCCATGGGCAGGGACAGCTCCCACTGTCCCAGGTGCTCCCAGCCCTGCCCAGCCTGGCCTTGGGCACTGCCAGGGATCCAGGGGCAGCCCCAGCTGCTCTGGGCACCCTGTGCCAGGGCCTGCCCACCCTGCCAGGGAACAATTCCTTCCCAATTCCTCATTAACTTCTCATGAACTTCCATTACTACAGCTCTGACACAAAATGAGCTTTCTTCTTAAAAACCTTCAATCCTAAAATAATTTTTAAGTGACCCTAGGGTATAGAAAAGTTCAGCAAGGAAGGGACAAGGTTCTGCTCACAGAGCAGAAGGACAAGAGCAAAGGCACGTGATGATGGACAAGAGAAATTGTCATCTCTGGCTCTTTTGGTTTTTGATGCAGCATTGTGGCAAACTGGTGTGAAAAGCCAGTATAATCTCAGGATTTTTCAATGTTCCTGCCTATAAAAATACCCCCAAGGTTATAGGAAAACTTACGAAACAACAAAAATTTCAAACAGATCCAGTATTTTTTAAACTACTCAAAAGATCATGTAGTGCCTTCTCAGCAATCACCTAAAAAGTTTCAATAAAACAAGGAAAGGAATTCCCACAGAAAAAAAAATGTTGAAATCAATACAATAAAAATATAACTCACGGCTGGATGAGAATTGGCATGACAGGGAAAAACCAAGGACTGATTTCTGGCCAGATCTGCCCATTAAAGCACAGGATCACCCAGTGCACAAATGGAGCAGGGTCAGAGGCAGAACCCCCACGTTTATTTGAGCTGTCAGTGCCACCAGACAGTGACAGGCAGCAAATGGTGGCAGCGTCCCACCCAGCCAGCCCCCATCCCCATTAGGAGCAGTGTTTAGCCCCACACACACCTAGAACTGTATTCCTTTCTAAGAATATTCCATCTTTGTGAAATATTTCTACTTTGAGATATTAATCCTTCAATTAAATACAACAACAATCTGCAAACACTAAAGCTTTGGCTTGTTCACTTTGCTGGTAAAATAGAGGTGCAGAAGACACAGAGACAATAAACAGTAACTGATCTGGCTGGGAATTTTCATATTTCCCCCTGTATTTTGACAAGAGTAATTTATTTCTTCACTGCTTCATTAGGTGCAGAAAACACATCCCATTAAAAATATCCCTTCTCCCAGCACCAAGTGTACAGCTAGAGAGATGTCAATTGCTAAAAATACCAAAAAGAAAAATAAATGCAGGACAAACAGCATTCAGCCTGATGGATTAAACAGAGAGATAAGAAAAGCTCAGAGCTAACTAATCCATCCCAATGAAGACATTTCCCACGTGGCCCCAGGCTGCTCTCAGCAATAACCTCCCCCAGCACAGGAGCAGGAGCAGCAGGTCCTGGAGCAGGGAATGCTCCATCCAGCCCTTGTGCCTGGCTGCTCCTGGGCCATCTCCTGCACAGCCCCCCAGGGCTGCTCTGGGGACAGCAGGGAAGGTCCCATTTGGGACACGGCAATCTGGGGGTTATCTGGGGGATATTTCAGCTCTCTCGCCCTCAGTCCCTTCAAGTGGATCTTCAAGAACTCCCTAAAGACCTCCTGGCTGTTTCCCACACACTGGAGCTCCTTTCCCCTCTCCCTGCTCAGCATTAACACCATACAAGAGTCAACACCTCAGAATAGCCACTGATAAAAGATTTCTAATGCCCCAAACTCTGCACATTGTGACCTTGGAGAGGGGATTTCATGGCTCTCTTCAGTTTGCAGCCATTCTGCTGGACACTGCTGGTACCACTGGGAAGGGCAGGCTTTGCTTTTGTTCTCCTCAAACCCTTAGACAGTTTCTGGGCTGGACACGGACCTGCAAGAACACTCATGGAAGTCCTCACGCAAATCTATTCTTCATTAATAAGATGAAATGTTTGCTCTAACAGAGGTCAATCTCTTCTCTCACCACTTACTGGTTTCAAGGCACCAATACCTGCAACAGCCCCAGGCCAAAAACTGCCTTTTACCTTGAGAAATGTTCTCTGAGCTTTTGCAATTTGTGCTCAAAAGTTAATCAATAGATGAAATGCCTTCATTTCATCTCTAACTATTCCTGAAAAGAGTGACTGTGATTCCAGCTCTGGCAAGCTCCAGAGTGGGAACACAGTCCTGAGAAGCCCAGGAAACACCTCCAGCTCTGCCTCATGCCCTGCACAGGACACACCTGACAAACTGGAAGAGAATCCTCTGGACAAATGCACAGAAGAAAATTCCATGGCTGCAGCATAGCCAAGAGCTGGGAGAGAGGGCAGAGAGCCCCAGAGTGCTGGGGGCTGGGAAAGCTGGGAGGCATCAGCACCCACTCAGATGCTGCCCTGGAGGCACACGGTGGGAGAGAGAGAGCAAGGTTAAGGGATGTCTGACACAATTCAGTGCATTTGGCTTTATGTCTTTAATCTTGAACCTCCCCCAGGTTTGTGATTGCAGCAAACTGCTCTGGATCATAAACAGTTTATGTTTTGGGTGCTTCCCAAGCCAGCCAGGCACAGGCAGTTCTTAAATAAAAAGCATAAAATCCATATTCTTCTGGCAGGCAGTGATGGGGAGGTGAATCAGTCCCACAGCACCCTGCCCACCAGGACAGCACAAACATCCCAGGGCCTCAATCTGCATTTCAGCCCCTCACACGATCCATCTTCACAGAGACAGCTTTTGTTGCAAAGTAGAAGATCCTTGGGAGACATAAACAGTGCCCATATGCCAAGGACAGGGTCCTGTTTCCCCCTGAAACCCAAGACCTAAGACTCTTAATCTCATTGATAAAATTCCCTATGTTGTTTCATTTTCAGGAAGAAAATCTACAGGAAAATGTGGGGTTGATGTGAAGAATACAAACTTGCAACCAGCAAACTTCAGACAGAACCTCACCTTCAGTCAGCTGAACCAGGGTCACCTGGACAGTTTTCATCCAACATCTGATCAATAAATAAAACCAAGGCCAGGCTGGATGGGGCTTGGAGCACCCTGGGATAGTGGAAAGTGTCCCTGCCCATGGCAGGGGTGGAATGAGATGATCTCTAAGACCCCTTCCAACCCAAACCAATCTTTGATTCCACGATAAATAAACTCACCCAATGAAGTCACTATTTAAAACAACCTTCCCAAAACTTGGGTTAACTTTGAAAATAAGATTTTGTTTGTACTAAATATTGATAGTTAGGACCTTCTCCTGACCCAGAGTCCCAGCGCTGTGCATGGAGTGCGCAGACAGGACCAGGAGGGACACATTTGGGAGTTATTTAGAGAAGGATTACCTCTGTCACTCAGTTCCACTGACACATGACAGCATGTGAGAAAGAGAGAGAATTACACAAAACAGAAACACATTTGTTGAGAGCTGGAAAGGAAACAGGCCCCAGCACACAAAAGAGAAGATAAAACAAAGATAACCACAGGTGAGCACACTGAGACAACATCTCTGTGCCTTGACAGTGTGACCAGGATTGGTGCAGAGCTAAGCCAGGCAGCTGCCTCCTGACTCCTTGGACACGGAGCAGCTTTTCCAGGCGATCCATCACTGCCAGGCAGGGCTTGTTCTGTGGCACACACACTGAATTTCAGGAGGCTGCACCTTCCTGGGGTGCTGCTTGTGCCTTGCTGTGCCTGGGCCTTGCTCCACTGCAGGAGGGAATACAGCATTCCCAGTGTAAGGAATTCAGCATTCCCAGGGGAGGGAATTCAGTGCTCCCAGTGGAGGGAATTCATTCCCATGGGAGGGAACATTCCCATGGAGGGAATTCAGCATTCCCATGGGAGGGAATTCAGCACTCCCATGGGAGGGAATTCAGTGTTCCCATGGGAGGGAACATTCCCAGTGGAAGGAACTCAGCATTCCCAGTGGAGGGAATTCAGCATTCCCATGGGAAGGAATTCAGCATTCCCAGTGGAGGGAACATTCCCAGTGGAGGGAATTCAGCACTCCCATGGGAGGAAACATTCTCAGTGGAGGGAATTCAGTACTCCCATGGGATGGAATTCTGCATTCCCAGTGGAGGGAATATTCCCAGTGCAGGGAATTAATAGTTCCCATGGGAGGGAATTCAGTGTTTCCATGGGAGGAAACATTCCCAGTGGAGGGAATTCAGCATTTCCAGTGGAGAGAACATTCCCAGGGGTGGGAATTCAGCACTCCCAGTGGAGGGAACATTCCCAGAGGAGGGAATTCAGCACTCCCATGGGAGGGAATTCAGCATTGCCAGTGCAGGGAATTTAGCATTCCCATGGGAGGGAATTCAGTGCTCCCAGTGGAGGGAATTCAGTGTTCCCATGGGAGGGAACATTCCCAGTGGAGGAAATTGAGCATTCCCATGGGAGGGAATTCACTGTTCCCATGGGAGGAAACATTTTCAGGGGAGGGAATTCAGCATTCCCAGTGAAGGGAACATTCCCAGGGGTGGGAATTCATCATTTCCATGGAAGGGAATTCAGCACTCCCAGTGGAGGGAACATTCCCAGGGGAGGGAATTCACTGTTCCCATGGGAGGAAACATTCCCAGTGGAGGGAATTCGCATTCCCAGTGCAGGAATTCCCAGTGCCAGTGCTTACCATGGCCCACTGGCGAGCTTTGATCCTCATCTGGTTGTAGCTGCGCTCCTCGGCGTACAGGGCGCTCATGAAGGCGCCGATGGACGTGCCCCCGATCATGTCCACGGGAATGCCAGCCTCGATCAGCGCCCGGATCACGCCCACCTGGGAGCAGCCCCTGTGCCAGGGAGAGAAGAGCCACTGTGAGCCAAGCAGTCATTGAGGGAGCGCTGGTGATGAATGGGGCCTTCTAAGGAAGCCGAGCCCGCGCCAGCTGAGCTGCCAATCTCTTGCTGAACAAGCCCTGGTGCCAGGAACAAACATTATGAATGCAGGAATCCTCCCAGAGGATCTGAGGGAACACGACCACGCAGCCTGGATCACTGGGAAAGGCAGGGAGATGACAGCAGCCAAGAGCTGAGCTGGTGGATGGGCAAGGGAATGTCAGACTCTGAGGGAGCAGAGTCTACTGGGGTCCCCCCAAAGCACCCAGGAAAGGCTGGAGTTCAGAGCCCTTCCCACCAGTTTCTTTCCTGGTGTTTCTCCACAGAAACTGAGCCAGCCTGGGGTACTGGGAAGGGGCATCACGTGGATTAATAATGAAATTTGAAGGTGGAAAGAAAAGCAAGCAGAGACAGTGATGAGAGGGCAGAGGATGAGTCTGCACACAAGCCTAGGAGAGGGGTAGATGAGGAGGCAACTTTTGAGGATAACACAAAATTGCTTCAGGAGAGTAAACTTATTCCTTGATTTCAAGTGCAGAAGGAATTCTGAGCAACAATGGAGACAGGTGATAAACAACAGATGAACCTCAGTGCTGATGGGACAAGACAAAAACAGAAGCAGCAACGCCCCTGCAGCAACCAGCTCTTATCCAGCTCTGCTCACATGCATTTGGGAACCCCTGGGGATATTCCCTGGAAAATATTAACCTAGCAAAGGTCAAGTGGCAAATCAAAGAAACCAGAATAAAACAGAAAACATAAGAGCACACATCCAGGATGGGCCAGTGTTTGGAAAACCATGAGCAAGCTCAGACCGCTCACCCAAAAAAAGAGCAGAACTAAAAAATGACAGAGAGAAGCACAAAAGGTGACCAGAATATGGGATGGACTTCACAGGAGAAGAAAGTAAACTGGAATCACTGACTGGGGAAGATCCTGACTGATGGGAAACATGCAGGGTCAGCAATGATATCACCATGCAGAGATTTTAATGGAAAGGAAAGAATTTGCAGACAGGTGTACATAGAGCACAAACTGGGGAAGCCACTGTTACCACATGCTGGAGAGGTCAAATCACAAATGGATTTAAATGTGGAAAGGATGAATCAAAGGTACCAGGCTGTCAGTGGCTACTAAAGATGACAAATGGGAGGTGCAAGCTGGTGCTCAGGAGGCTCAGAAGCTGCAAATTGCTGCTCCCCACCATCAGAAATGAGAGAGCAGAGGTGGAACCTTTGATCTGATCCTATGAACATCTGATCACATCTGATCTTTTATCCCCTAGTGGGAGAGGGATCCCTGCCTACACCACAGAACCACAGAACACTGCACTGGAGGCAAATTGTCCTTCCAAGCAGTCCAAAGCTACAACCTCTGCTTTCCAATGCTCTGTCCAGTGAATAAGAAGCATTTTTGATAAGTTCATCCCACCTGGATGGATGCTTTGCAGTCTAGGCCATTAAACAGTAAAAAAAACCAAAACTTCCTTTTCCCATTTCCATCCCATTTCTGTCCCCCACAGTTTGCTCTATTTCCATCCTCCTTCCCCTTGCTGTTTACATCCTATAAATACTTGCTAACAGCTGCCAAGTCCACCGTAGGTGTCACTTGGCCAAGCTATGCTGAGCACATTCTTTCCATCCAAATAAATCCCCTCCAGCTGCTGAAATGCTTTGGGACAGGTTTGTGGTTATCCTGGGTGTAAATGACTTCAACGACAGATCTGTGCTGCTGCAATCCAAGAGCAGAAAATGGTTCATTTCGCTTTCCTCTCCAAATTCCCCTTCTCCTCTTCTCCTACTGCTTCTTCCCACAAGATGCCCTCAGTTAAAGGAATTACACTTTTTTTCCTGCCCATTGTTTTTAGGTTTTTCGAGTGCAGCTATTTTGACACTCTGCTGCTCATGGTTCCCACAGCCTCAGCCCTGATATTCCACAAGGAGCAGAGGTTTCCCTGCACCTCCTGCCCTCTGGGACAGCCCACACCAGGTGCCTTTCTTAGGGCCCCTTAAAGTACCTTTAAGTATTTCCTGCTTGGAGGACAATTTTAAACAGGCCATGAGTAGCTCCAGACTGGATTCTCTCCCTTTACCTGTTTTTCCCAATTCAGACATCCATAAATACAAAGGATTTGATGTGAGCACTCTGGATTTGTTCCTATTTTGCTGCATGATGCCTTTGCATAAATAACAGAAGATCATTATTACTTTTATTGGCAAGTCATCCCCTCCTGGTGCATCCACAGAGTCCCTGCCAATATCCCACTAATGTGACAGCCACAGATCTCCAGCAGATTCACTGATCACAAAGCAAGATGGGAATCAAAGTCCTTTTCTTGCTTGTAAAAGAACCTCCCATAAGCTGCCTGACTAAATTATATTTCACTTATACACAACCACAAAGCTGATTCTTCCAGCTCCAACACCCTGAGCAGGAACATTCCTGGAATTTGCAAACTAAATCCTGAAAAAAGTCAAATGTGCCTGAGCCCCCCTTTTCTCCAGATACCACCTGACCTCCTGAAAGACAGAAATGGGGATTTTTTCCTCCCTTCTCCCTACAGCTTTAGGCCATCACTGCTCCAGCAATGTTACCACATGGGACTTCTCAACAACTCCTTGCAGTTGGTTCTGTTCTGGGCACTTCCCAGCTCCCCAAACACGGGCACCCTGCCAGGCACTCATCCCCTCTGCCAGCATCCCTGGGCTCCCACAGAGCTGCACTGGGCAGCTGCAAACTGAAGAGGGAAAGGAACTGAAGCCAGGAGCAAGATCCATGTTCACAGCCAGAGGACTAGTGCAGAAAACCCCCAGGGATTGTGCACTTCTTGTAATACCAGGCCCAGTTTCACAGGGGACGTGTCCTGGTTTAGGGAAATGTGGAAATACAAGTGTTGGGCAGGAGGAGAACAAAGGGAGATGGAGAAGTCGTGCCAGGGCTGTACCTGCACAGCAGTGACAACACGGGACAGGGAAACCTCCTGGTGACACAGAGCTGAATGCCACTCACTGCAGAGGAAAGGGCCAGGGGAGTGCAGTCACAGGGGAGGAAGGAGCACCCCAGAGAGGGGATGTGTTGTAGTTAACATATTCCGTAAGTCCAATAGCATATTAGATAAGTCCCATGTTGTTATAGCTATTATATTTCATAAGTCCTGTACCTCTCATTGTTGTCTTGTGGGTGGCAGATCTTCACAGCACAGGATCAGGATCTTCCTTAGTCAGAGCTCCTTCAAGGTTCTGCCTGACTAACCAGCCCACTCCCCTTTTATCCCAGTTACCTTGACTGGCCACAGCTGCAGCCCAATGAAGAACATCACAGCTGCAGCCCATCAAGGATAACTAGGACTAGTCAGGGTAAAGATATTCAAGTACAGGTATAATATATATATATTTAAAGCCTCATCCATTTATAACACATATATTCAGGGCCTCCTACAGGGATGGACACCCAGAGTGTCCCTGCAGCTGCACGTGCAGCTCCCCTCACCCCAGAGCTGCCTGGAGGAGCAGTTGGGTGCAGCACCTCCCCTGCCAGGACTAGCACTGCCCCAGAACAGTGACAAGGGGAACAGGAACAGTGATCTACAAGATTACTTTCAAATAATTTCTATCAGAACCCAAAGATTTGCCCAGGAGGTGCAATCAGGATCTGAACAGAAACTCTTTTCCATTGTACTCAGTGCCTGGGAGAGGCCTGATTCATTAATGCCCTTTGCAGAGAGAGCTGAGCCAGCATCACCCAGCTCGAGGAGGGGCTGGAAGCCAGAGCCAGGCTCTGTTCCCAGCCCTGCCCCTGCCTCAGCCTGACCTGAGCAACACAAAGCAGGATCTGCTCTGGGCATCAGCTGCCCCAGGTGCTGCTGTCTGCACCCACCAAATCATGATCCCTGTGCTGAATGAGCCTCCAGAAGCTGTGCTGGCTAAACTCCAACACCTTTCCTTGTTTACTGCTCATGGCCACGAGGAGGTCACTTGGTCTGGTCAGCTGGACAAGAGCAGTTCCAGGTTCCTTGTGAGGGGAAGAGCAGGGACAGCTCTGATCCCTTCTCTGCACAACCAGGGACAGCAGCCAGGGCACGGCTGGGGCTGGGCCAGGGCAGCTCAGGCTGGAGCTCAGGGCAAGGCTCTTCCCCCAGAGGGTGCTGGCACTGCCCAGGCTGCCCAGGGAATGGGCACGGCCCCGAGGCTGCCAGAGCTCCAGGAGCCTTTGGGCAGCGCTGCCAGGGATGCCCAGGCTGGGGTTGCTGGGGCGGCTGGGCAGGGACAGGAGTGGGATTTGATGATCCTGGTGGGTCCCTTCCAGCTCAGGACTTTCTGTGATTCTGGGAAAGAAATGACCACAAAGCAGTGAGAGGAGGCTGGAGACCTGCTTCCCTAAATACCTCAGCACAGCACACACTGAGAGCTCAGCCTTTCTGCCAGGAGGTCTCACAGGAAAATTCCTGCTGCTGAAATGAGCCCTTGCTTTCATCCCCTGGGGAAGTGCTGCTGGCATGTGACTGCAATGCATGAAGGCCAGAGCAGAACTGATAAAAGGAAAATTCCCCTGTGAGCTGTGCATGTGCCAGCCCTGCACGTGCAGCCAGAGCTGGGATGAATGTGCCTCAGGAGAAGGCAGCCGGTGCAGCAGGACATCCCAGATCTGAGTGCCAGCAGGAAGGCAGGCTGTCCTCCTGCTCAGGGGCTGAAGGAAACACAATCAATACAAAACCAATATTTTGTGCACCCGTATTTCCCCCAGGAGCCACACCAGCAGGATGCTGCCTGTGTCTGAAAGAACAACCCAAGCTGGGAGCAGCCAGAGGGCACACTCAGTTTTCAGACTGTGGTAAGGGGACAGCCAGGCAAGGCTGCAGCTCAACCACCTCCAAAAAGAAAGCTGAACTCAAAGAGGAATCCAGCCTGAGCAGCCCCATCTCTCCTCTAACTGACTCAGCAGGATGAAGGAGATCTCCCTGAATGCTCTGAAGAGATGCTCTTTCCTTTGGCTAAAGAAGGATTAAGGCCATGGCTGCTGCAGAGCTCTGCTGTGTCTCCCACCAAAGCCTCCCCCGAGTGGGACACAGCTTCCAGCCCTCCTTCCTGATGGAGTTATCTGACAAAGGAGGCAGAAAAACCAGAGAAATTATCAAGGGGACTTTATTAAGCTCCATTAGAGCCCAACAAACCTGAATTAAGACACCCTCAGAACCTTAAAACTCCTGAAGCAGCAAAGCCATAAAACCAGCTTTACCCTGGAAGGGTTGTCCAGCCCTCCACAGGCTGCTCAGGGCAGTGGTGGAGTCCCCAGCCCCAGAGGGCTTGGAAAGCCACATGGATGTGGCACTTGGGGACAGGGGTCAGCGCTGGCCTGGGCAGTGCTGGGGGAATGGTTGGACTCAATGATCTTAAAGGTCTTTTCCAACCTTAACCCTTCTGCAATTCTATGAATTTGTATTTACTGTGTCCATTTTTGAGATGTGCAAAAAGTGGTGCCTTGGGCAACCACCCCCCAGCCCTGCTCTGAGCACAAACAAACTGCAGGTGCCTGAGCTTCCAAGCCCACAGGACTGGACAGCACACCCTGAAACCCACCACGGGCAGCACACAGGGAACCCTGGCACTTGAGAGATCCCAAAACAGGCTGGTGACTGAGCCTGCAGCTCCCAGAGCACCGCAGAACCATTAACTGAGGGGTAGTGGTGGTTCTAGATCCTTCTTGGTGCCATTGTGGAAGTGTTCCTTGTACTGGGGTGAGTGGAAATTGGATGCTTTTTATGTGAAGAGCTACATGGAGTGGCATCAGGAAGGGTGACATAAGGAAAAGCCTCTTCCTTACACAAACAGCAGCATTTTTTGGTGTGTTCTGTGGCTGATCCTGGCATTGAGTGGTTCAGTCACTGGCTCAGAATTGGAGCAAGTCTGCTACAAGTTGCAACTGGACTATCTCCAACTGGCACCTTCGAGCTCTTGCAGCAGCAGCAATATACCCAAACATTGCTTTGAAATCTAATTCCAGTTACATCTTTCCAATAACATTATTTCCCAGCCTTCCTGACCATAAAACTTCCCAGCATCATAAATCAGCCAGAATTATTGCAGTGATTTTCTGCCAGCTCCAAAGGAGCACAGCACCCAGACCCCTGCATTTCTGCAGTTCTATGTGAGCCCTTTACAAGGAACTTTCCAATCTTGACAACATTAATGAACTGTTAATCAACTAAGCACCATTTCTAAGCTAAATAGAGGGAATAACCCCACATTACTGGGTTGTCATCCTAACATCCAACAACCAGCAGGATCTCTCCCAGCAGCTGCCCTGGAGGAAGCTTTTTCCCTTCCACAGCCCACACATATTGATCCAGAGACCTGAATTTTTCTTGTCTTCCCCTCCATTAACAACAACCTCATTCCATCCTCCCACTTAGCTTTGCCTTCAGATTCCCACCAACTCCTCAAGCCAGAGCTCAGGAGCCATTTCCCTGTGGCCCTGCCATGCTGCAGAGATCACACCCTGCGCCAGGCAGGCACAAATGGCACAAAAAGCATCTCCTATTCATCACAAGCCCAGTGAAATCCCCTTCCTGCAAGAAAATCCAAATACAATGTCCTTTTATAGCCCTGATCTTGTTTCTGATTTATACACTAACTTTAGAACAAGCTTTAAACAAAGAGATTTGTGCCTGACACGGAAATAAATGAGCAAAATGTGTTCAGCCCTTCCAGGAGAGCTTCAGGGCTACCCAGCCCTGGGGTGTGAAGGGATACAGGAGGAAGGCACTGGAGGGGAGGAAAAGCACAAAATAGTCAAAGTAAATTATAAAATGCACCATGGTTTTGTTTTCTGATCCCAGCTGGCTTGGAGAGGGGCACAGGAGCAGAGAAGTGGCTGAATGACAAACTGCACCCACTTGGGGATGTCACAAAATCCTGTCCCCTGCTCTGAGCCAAGGAACAATTCAGTTATCATCTGCAAAGGAAGATAATTTCTTTGGAAAACAAATATATCCTCCTACCCCACCCCTCTGAGACTTACTTATTAAAGCCTTGCAAGACCCCATTCTGAGCACAACATCTGGAAGCTGCAGAAATAAGACCAAAGCATTCAGGGAACAGAACTGAGAATTTACTTTTTCTTAACAGGAAAACTCACTGCCCAGGCAGGGCTGGACAGAGATTGCCCAAACTCACAGCAATGCAGGAACCACACTCCTGAAAGCACAGGGAGAGCCTGGAGAGCTTCACAGCTGCTCCATGGGAAGTGAACACAGCACACACTTTTACATTAGATAAAAAAGGTGCAAATCCAGCAACAAGAGCTGACCGACAACTCCATCACCTCCTTGTTTAATTTTACCTATGTATCAAGGCACTGCTGTGAATAAATGAGTTTGATAGGAAAGACTGGAGATCAGGACAGGAGAGTCCAACTAAACCACCTGCAATTAATTTTAGGGTTTTTTTAAGCAATACCTTTGAAGTTGATTACTCCCAAGCTCCTGCTGCTTGGAGAGTTTATAGAAGCTGTTATAACCTTCAACCTCCTGGCAGATGGGAGCAAACGAGCAATTACAGAGGTGCTGCAGATGGGAAAAGGAAAAATCAGATCATGAAGCATTCCGTGGGTGCCAATCCATGTGATTTTGTGGGCACGTGACGGCCCAACTGTTCCACAGCTCTCTGAGCAATTGGCATTCAGGTCTGGGAGCTGTGCCTTTCCCCCGGCTCACAGAGGCAGAGCTCTGAACCCTGCACAAACACAATCTAACCACGATGAACACCCAGGATGGTCCCTCCCTGCAGAAATCCCAGCAGAGCCTCTCAGGAGCAGTGAGGCTGCAGCTCTCCCCAACCATCTGCAAACACAGAGCCCCAGGCCCCCACAGGAGCTCCAGCCATGTCCCAGGAGCTTTGCTCTACAACAGCAAATAAACTCACTGATTTATTTTTAGCGGTTGTTTTCTGGTTGTTCAAACAACCTAACTAGGGCTGACCTGGATAAGATTCCAATTAGATACCCAAACATGTATTATCATCATCTTTTCCAAGCAGGAGCCCACCCTCCTTACCTTACTCCTCTGGCCTTTCCAAAGGAGCAGCACAAGTAAAACACCAAGTCAAAGGTGCAGTTTTATCTTTAAGGATAAAGAGTTTTGCTGCTTCTCTGTTATTTCACCTCCTGAATTTCAGAATTTCTCTGGTTAGAGTGACTTTGAGATATGTACAAGTCTCTTTTCTCAGCTCAGTGCTTGAAGAAGGAGTCAAAGCTCTTCAGTTCTCAGTTTTAAGGTTGTTTACTGTATCTTATCTATTAAATATTTTTTCTTGTCTAGCTGAGGTTTGCTCAGCAAGACAGTTTAAGGCACTTTGCTTGCTTTTGGGGCAGTGTTATGTCTTTATACTAAAAACTACATATACAATGTTTACAATTATTTTTTAATGCTTATCACTTATGTTAGATGGTTAAACCAATCTAACAGTGACAACATCACAGCAGAAGATGGAGGCCAAGAAGAAAGGCTGGACATGCTCAGATTCTTCTGTTTTGTTTTTTGAACTTCTATTCTAAAAACTTTAAAATTTACTTTTACTAAAAAAATTTACTTTTACTAACATTTACTTTTTTTTTTTTTGTGATAAATTCCCTATCATTCTACTTAAATTGTTGCGGCTTGTAATTTTTCATATAAAGGTTGGTAATTGTTTTTTTAAGGGCTAAATCAAAGGCACGCGGATCTTGGGCTTTGTGTTAAGGTCTCTGAGCTCTTTGGGTAAGGTCTCGAGCTTTCTAGGGCAGCTAGAGGAATTTTTTGGGTTCTCACACCTGAATATTGCCCTGGAAGCAAATCTAGGTTTTGAAAGATGATGGGAATCCAGAAGCCTGACTCTGGAATTCAGCTTCCCCTCTGGTTTATCTGCATGTGGCAATGGATGCTCCACTCGTGCACAGACATCCAGCACAGGGCACTTCCCTGAGCACCTACAGGAGCAATCACAGCTTCTAAAGCCCCCCATACATCAGTCTGAGCTTCAGAAAGGGATATCACACAGAGAAATTCCACCCCACTGTGCACTGAGGCACAGACATTTATCTACACACACAAAAGCCACACACAGGTCACCAAACAGCCTCTCCTCCTCCAGAATGCCCCCAGCCAGTCCAGGCTGGCCATGATGGGGAAAGGCCACAAGGATTAACCTCAGAGCTGCCAACATGCTGCCTTTCCAAAGTCAAAAGACAGATTGGCCTGGTATACAAAGGGATTCCTTTGAAGAGCAGGAACTGCAGGAAAGATATTTCAAGTATTCAGAGGTTGCAGTGTTGTTTTTTTTTCCATGAGACACAGCAGATTGAGCCCCTTTTGTATCATTTTGATACTTCCCTGCTGCAGAAATCCTGCTTCCTCAGCTGTTACTGGGCACTGACAGACTGCAGATGCTGCACAGCAAGCCTGATTCTTCCATTTAAGCCCAGAGAAGCAGCATTTTTCAAGTTCCTTTCATATCTCAGCTTAATTTGCTGGAACTTCAGAGCATGATCAGGATGAGGGATGGGATCCTTTTAGCAGCACATATTCTTCAGGAGCTGTCTTGCTAGAGGAGAGGAAAGCACAGCCCTGACGTGCCAGCTCAGTACCTCCAGCAAGCACTTGGAAATGGAGCAGGAATTTCAGGGATGCTGCCTGACTGCATCAGGGGGAGAGAAAGAAAATTCAGCAATTGCAAAAAAAATCCTTGTTCTTGTCTCGTGTAAGTGGCAATCAGGAAATGGTGAGAACCCAGTGCAGAAGGGCCCAGTCTGTGGCAGACAGGCTCCATCCAGGGCTGCCAGACACCAGGCTGGAGACAGGGATCTTGGCCAGCCCCCAGCAGAGCCCAGCACCCAGATCCCTCCTGCCAGAGGAGGCAAAGACACCCCCAAACCTCTGCACAAACCCTCAGCAGCCCCAACATAAACACTGACCTCATCTGGGCACCCCTCTGCCTGTGGAGTGAAGAGTCAACCCCATCAGAATAACTGGATGGCAGGATGGTTCCAAGCAAATTCCCCCCACACATCCAACCCAGGAGGCAGCAGCAGAAATCCATTTTGAGGTAACAACATCCTGCTGAAACCCCAAACAACTTCCTCCTGGTAATGGTTTGTATTTCTCTTCTCCCTAAGTGCCCCAGAGGCATTTCAGAGCTCCAGAGGGTGACCTGCCCACTGCCCACACTGTGGCCCAGCAAAGCTCTGAGGCTTTCAGCCATTCCCTCAACCCCAGCCCCACGAAATCCCTGCCTGTCCCTTCCTCTCCCCAGTGACTGAACCCTTCAGAGCTGCCAGTGGCTCTTGGAGAGGCTGGAACTGCCCTTCCAACCCTCTCCTAGCCAAGGGCACAATGAACAATGGTTTTAGCAACAGTTTTGTTCCATCATTTACTTCAGAACAAGCATTTTCTCAGGTTGTTTTCTGAGCACTTCAGGAAAAAACACAACCCTGCATCCAATTTTTCTACATTTCAAGCTGCCAGCTCTGCGTCCTATGAATTTTAAGCACTGTGAGGCAGACACACCAAACGAAGGGGATACCTGTGCCCCATTATAAACCACTGGAAACAACATTAAACATTGCAATGAATAACCTATTTGCAAACCTGGTGCAGCCCTGAAGCTCACTGCATGATCTGGAATGATTTCAAAGCCAAATATGTTTCTGTTGACACACAGGGACACAGCAGGATGGCAAAAATTTGCCATTTTTCACAATAGGTGAGAATCTCACAATATGTGAGAGAACTTGAAAGCAAAGACTGAGAAAGGAACTAAAGGGCAGATGTAAAGAAGACATGAAGAAATGAGTGTGGAGTAAAAACAGTGCAAAGAAACTGAGAATTCTCAAGGACTGGATGTGTTAGAAAGGGAAAAGAGACTTGCAGACTGGCAGACACAGCCAGGTGGGGAAAAAAAAAGGAAAAATATGTTGTGTATTATCTAGATAGAAATGGAAGAGTGGAGAAGTTCTCAAGATATTACTTTTATGCTCCAACACAAGGAACTGGTCATGCAGTTGGGCTCCAGAGACCCCTAATCCCTCCTACCCTGGGGTGCCCCTCACCAGACTCAGTCCATGTTAAGTCCTGAACCCAGAAAAGGAGCTGAAAAGCATTTACTGTGTCTCTATTTATGCGAGGAACATCAAGAGCCCAAGAAACTCCCATGGGATTGTCTTTCATCCCTTCTGTAATCTCTATATTGAGCGTCTTTAGGATCCCACAGGGGAAAGCACTGCTCTGTGTTTCTGGCAGTGTTTTCCAAGTGTTCTCCTCTGGAGCTGCCTCCTTCAGGCAGCAAATTCCTGCCCTCTCCTCCCACACACCCTAAGTGCACATTGTCTGGGTGCCTGTGGTCAGGTTTAATAGTTTAAGACAGTAACTCTCCCCATGTTTCCAGTTCCCTCCCTGTATTTGAGGTTCAGTAATCAATCTTAGGAGCCCACCAGCTCCATCCCAAGTTCTGCAGCTCTGCAGTGGCAGTTTTAAACAACATCCATGCACACACTTCTCCTCCTGACAGGGGTAAAAAGCCTCCTATCATCAGTTACCTGTCTTAGCTGAGGAATAAGAATTCATCTTCCTTAACTGCTGGAACTGATTCCAAAGCACCTGCACCATAAAACCTCAGAGTGTCCCCAGGAGGTTCTGTTATTGCCCAAGACTGAGCCCCAGGGTTTCATAACCACGATGCAGGAAAAGGAGCTGCAGCCTGGGAAGGGAGCTGCCAGCACCATGGGAGCAAATTGTCCATGTCAAGGACAGCACTTTGTCATTGGAGCAGCATTTCCACCTCAGATTTCAACTTTTTATTCTTCAGATGTTGCATCACATGCTGGAAGTTGGGCTATGAGGTTTCAGTTCTACCACTGCCCCCCCAGCCAGCCCCCTCCATCCCTTGGAGCCAAAACTTGGTCCTGACCCAGGGACCATCACCTTTATTAGGCCCTAAAACCCTCACTAAGCCCAGATATTGTCTGTGCAGTTTTCCCTGTTTTCTCTCTGCCTTTGTGGACCATGGAGCAGAAGATGACATTGCACAAGGGATCTCAGCTCTTCTCCACAGCAGCAGTGCTGAAAACAGAAACCCACGCTGCAAAACCTTCCCATGCTGCCACTTGACCTTGGGAGAACTAAACACAGCCCCAAAAGGCAGAGGTGTTATTTCCACCCTCCTTTCCTTGCAGCACATTTCTCAGTCATTACCACTGTTACATTACCACATTACACTGATGAGAATTTAAATGCTCATTAATTCTGTCATCTTGTCAGTTTTTCCTTTCCTTTCCTAACGAATTCAAGCAAGGGAAAGAACAGTGGCTTCATGACTCCTCTCAGGAAAAAAAGTTGATGAGAATTTCACAAGAGACAAGAAAGAAATTTCTTTTACCTGCAGTGACCCTCTTGCCAAGCACCAGACCTGCACCATGCAGTGCAGAAGCGAAAGTTTCTCAGAGCTAAGATGGCAAAATCCAATTAAGAAAGAGGCATTGAGCATCTAAGTAACAGGGTAAGCACCAAAGCCTGTCTGTTACCAATTAGTATGAGAAAAGGACAGAATTAACAAGCAGCTGCCCTCAACCAAGATGGGATGACAAGGGTTTTGCTTTAAGGCTCCTCTCCATGTTAGGGCAACAAACCAAACAGAAAAACAAATCAACCCCCAAAACCTACTGGTGTTTTCATTAATCATTTCTGACTCCACACATGAGCACACTGCAGATTCAGCTTCTGTACCCTGCCAGCTCGGCCAGCACTTCACTGCTGGCTGTGTAATTAAAATGCTGGGTCACCAGCCATGGAGCAGCAGCACCAGGTCCCTGTGCCTGCTGAAGGCAGCCAGAGCTCTCCAGACAACCTGGGGAGGAATATCAGATCTCACAGCACAGCATTAACTTGCCTCAAAGTGTTTTCCATGGGTACATCAGGCCATCAATCCCAAACCTGATTCCTCTTTTAGCAGGCTGGAGCGGGGGAAGCACCACAGGGTTTGTTCCCAGGCAAGAGCTCCTCACCTCCCAGCCACACTTGCAGGCTAAAAGCACCAACAGTCAGAAAAGGAACATGATCTTCTCAAGTTCTCAAAATCTGTTGCAAGTTTTTCCTTATGGTGTGTTGGGAGCTTTGCATCACTTCTTTTCTGCCCTGATTGCTTAGGAACACAAAGGGGCCAAACCCTCCCAAGAAACGCCTCCACACTGGGCTCAGCCTCCAAACAGAAGCTCCTGGAGATGGATGTGAGCATCCACCAGGTCCCCAGGTGGCTGTGGGCACGTCCCACCTGCTCCTTGCTTGCCCCCTGTACAGGACAGTGTGAGCTGAGCATCCCTTGCAGGCACTGCATGCAGCTCTGCCATCCTGCCTGTGCCAGGGCTTTGGCCCAGTGCAGACACAGACAAACAAATTCCTTGTGCCTTCCTGCAGAACAGATCAGGGTCTGCGGCAGAGACAGGAGGCAGGATTGACAGGTTTTTACTCCAAGTTGCCTGAGTGAGCTGGAGCTGCAGCCAAACCTCACAGCCACAGCAAATCCTCCATGGTTTATTCTCCCTGCAATCCCAGAGTGAAACCCAGAGTGCAGAGAGCAAATGTGATCTCCTGAGAGCAGAACAATTGAGATCTGCCTCCCAGGGACTTCATCCCTGGGTAAAGCCACTGAAGAGGAAGACAAAGCCAGGCTTTAAGGAGCTCAGCAGCAGCCCATGAGTGACCAGCTGCCTGTTTTTCCTTCTCTAAGAGCCTGGAGTGTGAGCACCCTGCACGTGGCACAGGCTGCAGCAGCACAGACAGACACAGGAGACAACAGGAATGTTCATCAGACACAGAGATCCCATAACAAAAAGGGCAGAATTTGCTTCTCCTACACTGCTGCTTTTATCCTCCCTTTCCAGAGAGCCAGAGATGGAAACAAAGGAAAGGCAGAAAGGACAGGTCGCTGAAACAAGCCACCTGCCCAAAATGAAATGGTCTGAGCCACATCTGTAGAGTGTGTGCAAAAACCCCAGCTACTTGACACATTAAGTGCTGAGGTGAGATAATAAGTTAGAGGAGAAAACTAAACAGAAAGAAGAGAAATTACAAGATGCTCTGATGAAATAACTAAAAATATCCTTTGACAGCAGCTCCTCAGGAGAGGTTGAAATGCTCAGAGTGGGATTGCTGGGGTGCCTGTGCAGGGACAGGAGTAAAGATCCTTGTGGGTCCCTTCCAGCCCAGGATACTCTGTGATTCTGAACAGCTCAAAACATTTTTCTCCCAAAGCCTTAAGGATTCCCAGATAGTTCTGTAATAATTATTTACTCCTTAGAAATTTTAGTTTTCAAACATCTTTGCTGAGACAACCATAGCCAACCAAAGAAGGGGTGGGCTGTACGTGGGAGGGCTAAAGGTCAGGACAATTATTTATGGAAGGTTTATGCCTTTGTTGCAGGGCTTGATGTGTCATTATTCTTGCAACTCCACCTCAGAGGTATTAATTTCCTAGACCCAAATCCCCTTTCCTTCCCTCAAACTCCACAAGGTTTCTATCTAAAATTAAGTTAGCATTTAACAAAAGCAAAACACTGTAATTTTAGAACCATATCACTTCAAGTTGTTTTATTTTTATGCTCGTAGGAGAAAGAAAACCTTTAGTTCCTATGAGCCTTTTGTCATGACAAACCACAACGATAATTACTGGGAAGCTGCTCTTGCTAAAACCTCCCAATCCAGCTGTCACTGGGAAGCCAGACAAACATTCCCAAAATAACAACTAAATAATTGATATTACTGGAGCCACAGAACACAATGCCTTGAACAAATACCCACCAGCCAGCCCCTGTCACTGTCACCTCTCCCTGGCTGTGTGACCTGCATGGTTCCTGCTCTGAGAGCAAGGCGGGCGGATATTCATGTAATTATTATCCAAAGGCCATCAACAGTCTGTGCAGAGACCCACAAAGACATTCTTCCTCTGACTGTGCTTTAACCACAGGATGATTTTAAGTACCTAATCTAATCTCTTGAAATTCCCTTGTTAGTAGAAATGGGCAATCTAAGAATTTATTTTGCCCTTTCAAAGGCAGAGGTTCAGAGTAATTCTGAATCTTTACATGGTTGAGAGCAATTTTGTCTTTTCTCTAGTCTTAATTATATTCTCACTTCGAAAAATCTCTATCTAACACAATTTAGAGGATTATTTAATGACTAGAACAGCATTCTGTGCCTTTCCAGGGAAAACACAGTGCTCACACCATCCCTGTGCCAGCCTGGAGCCCCTGAACAAGCATCTCAGTCTGTGGCACAGAAAGTGTTTCAGAGAAGGAAGAAATATCCCATTTATCCACTCTGCCCTTAATGCTCTTCAAGTCCTCCCCATTGAGGGATGCAGAAATGAGCAGAGTGATGGCTAATGGCCCATGGCTCCTTGCTGAATGGGTGATGAGCATCCAGAGACCCCAAAGCCAACACAGCAGCAGAGCAGCTTTGCAGAGAGGGACAACACAGGACCAACACAGTGACCCTGCTCCTCCTTACCTCGGATCCTGCACACCCACAGGTGGGAGCTTGCAAATTAAGTAGTAGAATAAAAAAATAAAAAAAAAAAAAAGAAAAAAAGTAGTTTGGCAAAAATTACAGCGATGTTAGAGAAGGAAGGAAGGGAAGGAGCAAAATGTGCTGCCAGCAGTACAGGAGTGCACATATTTAGCATGACACAGGCTCTGGTAGAGGCAGAGATATCAGCTGGGAACAAATAACAAACCACAAATGCTCTCTATCAGTGGATGAGAAGCCTCCTGAGATACTGAGATAAAACAGAAGCTCCCCTCTGCTGTTCTGCTTTGTGTCTCCAGAGGACAGAGCTTGTCTCAGAAATGAAATCCTGAAACCAGCCCAGGTGAGGGGCTGTGAAAGGGAGCAGGACCAAGGCACCTGTGAGACACTCGAGGAACCAGCTCTGGCTGTCTCAGCACCAGTGACTGCTCAGGAGGAGCTGGCACAAAGGAGCCCCAGCCTTTCCTGCAGCCAAGGCTCCCCTGAAGCACGCGCTGGCCCAATGACAAAAATGTGATATTTCTGTGCACTTCAACAGACAGGCTGCGTGCAAATTAGGGGGTTTATTTTGTTTTTGAGAGCTGTATTTCAAAGCACTCTTTTAAAGCAGGGCTTCAAGAACACAGGGATGGAGACAAGGAAGGCGGCGCTCGCTTGAGACAAAGGGCAACTCGATTCTGTCTCAACAGAAAACTCTCCAAGTAAAAAGGGATTCCAAAGAAAAATGCCAGCAGTAATTTATTTCTAAAGCTCGCTGGGGTTTCAGATGAAATTCTAACAGAGTGCTCAGCACACACCCTGTCCTTGTGTCTGCAAAAACACACCCTTCCTGTAAGGTAAGGCTGTCAAAGTGTATGGGTACCTGGGGGTTTGGAGGATTATAAAGATGAGAACACTCTCCATTAGAGGACATAATTCCTCTTACTGCTCACACTTTGAAGAGCTTTGAAATACTGTGAGCCATTTCCTAATATAAGAATCCATAAGGGAAAAAAAAACCCAAAGTGCAGGCCAACAGAAAGAAAGCGTCATCTTTCGTGCCTGGTCACCTCCTGGTATTAAACCATTATGAGAGACCTCAAGAGGTCACAAACACTCATGTTCCTTCTGCAGAAATTCTGCACAAATCCCCACAGCAGGCTAAGTTTGTGTCATTCCTCAGTGTCTCCTCCCACAAATGCTGTGTGCAGAGCAGTGCTGGTGTCCCAGGATCTCTGTAATCCTGAGGGATCTGTCCCAGCCCGGGGACAGCTCTCAGATCTGGCGGATGCACCAGCACAGAATCCTAGAGTGGTTTGGGTTGGGAGGAACCTTAGAGCCCATCCTGTCCCACCCTGTGCCATGGGCAGGGGCTCCTTGCCCAGCCAGGATGCCCAGAGCCCTGTCAGGATGCCCAGAGCCCCCTGCAGCCCAGCCAGGCTGCCCAGAGCCCCCTGCAGCCCTGCCAGGATGCCCAGAGCCCTGTCAGGCTGCCCAGAGCCCCCTGCAGCCCTGCCAGGATGCCCAGAGCCCTGTCAGGCTGCCCAGAGCCCCCTGCAGCCCTGTCAGGATGCCCAGAGCCCCCTGCAGCCCTGCCAGGATGCCCAGAGCCCCCTGCAGCCCTGCCAGGATGCCCAGAGCCCCAGGACAATGCCCTACCTGGCCCCTCCGCCGCCCAGCACCAGCGCGATGGCGTTGCCCGTCAGGACCCGGGCCAGGCGCGAGAAGTCGGAGTGACGGTCTGGGGCCTTCTGGAACACACGTTCATACATCTCCACCTGCAGAGGAGAGCCAGGCACGGTCACTGCGCGGCCAGGGCAGGCAGCAGCAGCCTGCTAAAAGATGCTGTAAAGATGAGGAGATTGAGATTGGAGCTTCTCTCTTGTGAGGGAATGCTGGGGGAGCTGGGGCTGCTCAGCATGGAGAAGACAAGGCTGAGAGGGGACCTCAGCCCTGTGTGTCCCCGCGTGCAGGGACCAGGCTCTGCTCCCTGGGGCCCAGCAATGGCACCAGAGGAACAGGCAGGAAGTGATGCCCAGGAGTTCCAAAGGGACAGCTGTAAGAATTTCTTTCCTGTGCAGTCAGCAAGCAGGACTGGACAGAGACCAGAGAGGCTCTGAGATCTCCTTCTCTAGAGATACTCCAAGCCTGTCTGGACACCATCCCAGTGACTGCTCCAGGGGACCCTGTTGGGCAGGGAGGTGGGTCTGAAGGAGCTCCACTGATCCTTTCCAGCCTGAAGCTGTCAGTGGTTCTGTTACAGCTCTTCTTGAAAGGAACAGAGGGTTGTGAACCACCAAACAGTTCTAGTGGCCAGTGGCCTCTCTGAGTCTTTTATAGCTGCTGGGGGGACTACAGAATTTCCTTTAGAGCTTTTTTATCACAGACATGTTTTATGAAAATCCTTTCCTTAGGAGAAGCTGAGAGGCCTCAGGAACAAAATGCAAACAATGGTTATCTGCTGCTGTGGGATGCAACAGGTGCATCTGGGATTGGTCTCATGGGGTTGTTTCTAATTAATGGCCAATCACAGTCTGGCTGTTTCAGACTTGCTGGCCAGTCATAGGATTTTATTATCATTCCATTCTTCTCCTTCTTTGCTAGCCTTCTGATGAAATTCTTTCTTCTATTCTTTTAGTATAGTTTTAATATATAATTTACTTTTAACATAATATATATATATCATAAAATAATAAATCAAGCCTTCTGAAACATGGAGCCACATTCTCATCTCTTCCCTGGTCCTGGAACCCCTGTGAACACCATAACACTTTCTCTCTTCCTTGACAAGGATTTAAAGGTTTTGGGAAGCATCCCAGACTGCCCCTGCCTCATGTTTAGCATAGGAGTGTGGTCTCATATTTCAGTGGGACTCCTCTAAGAAAGATCCTTTGTTAATAATAGAATGGGTTTTTCTTCCTTACAGGTCTCCAAAACCAGTTTTTACAATCATGGAGGTGATAGCTCAAATTACGAGAGCCAGAATGAGATTGCTGACTATGGTAGGCCAAGACTTTGTAATTATCTATTAACCTTTGAAAAAAGATTATCTTGATTGGGTTTGCAAAATTCAGAGGATTTTCAGAATGCACTGTTAAATCTGTGTGTGGGACTATGATTACCCAGATCCCCTTTGACACACAGATTACAGATTAAGGGAGAGACAGCAAGGGACCCCAACCACCAAGGCAGGAATGTCTTACCAGCTTGGGCAGGCTCCTTTTGGAGAAGACTCTGCGTGGGCAGTGGAGGTGGAGGTGAGCAGAACACCAGCTCCTCATGTTGAGCCACTCCACGGTGCGGGACGGGAGGGGCCCGTCCTCCTTGTGCAGCAGGACCAGCTGCTTCTGGGCCCTCACGGCCGTGTTCTCCAGCATCCTCTCCAGCTACAGCAGCCATGGACGCCCAAGGGAAGGACAGTGAGTCCTGGCTGCTCCAGCCCCAGGGTGAAATACATCCACACACGCCCCACACCCCTAGTCCCACCTGAATCCCACTCTGCACACTCACAGCCCCCAAACACGATTGATTTAGACAACAACATTGTTAACTCTGGGCTTACACAGCACACAGAGGCCTAAAATCAGCCAAGGATTCAAACCTGAATGTTTTTGACTTAAACCAGGCCATTAAAAGCACAGCACAGGCAGGAGCTGCTCCTGCAATGGGAGATGCTGCCCGAGTCAGACTCGAGCCCACAAATATTCAGAGTTTCTTTCTTTCCCTTCCCATCAGTCCACTTTTTTTCCTCTTTGCATTTCTGATTTGGATTTTTTTTGTTGTTGTTTTAGGCAACTGCTGGCAGCTTGTTCTGCCTGTGCTTCCTGCCTCCCACGTCCATGCAGGAAGAGCCCACACCACACAACGGGACACACACGAAAGCTGCACGTGGGACCAGCCCAGGCTCTTTGCAGGTCAGGCTCAGCACTTCACCATCTTAAAAAAAAACCCACCTGTGATCCCTTTTTAAAATTTCTTGAAGAATTTTTGTCTGGTCAGAAGACTTTGGTAATAAAATATAAAATCATAAAAATAGATAGTAAGGGGAAAAAATTACAGCTTAAGATCTGTAATAAAATATAATAAAAAATTCATGCACTGCGATTTAGATCTACTTTTTCCTAAGCACACACCATGAATTTCATCCAGGCAGAAAAGAATTTCTCCCTCTGTGTGGAAGCCCAAAGAAATTCTGGGCAGAAACACAAAGCTTCAAAGCAATTTTTGATTCACCATTGGCCAAAATGACTCTTTAGAGGAAAAGAACTTTGCTGGAAGTATTCCTACATAAAACTTGCCATCTCAGAGGATTCTCATGCAATTCTTTTGCTATTCCTAACAGGCATTTCTCAGGAATATTTCATTATTTATGCCTCACTGGGTGTTAAACCCAGGAAAACACATGAGTGTGAAGCAAGCTGCTTTGAGCTGGGCTGTTCCCGGTGCCAGGAGGGGAAGGAGCAGCTCCCAACCTCTCCCACAGTGGGCTCCTGGTCTCCCAGCCCCACGATGAGGATGCAGTCAGCCTGGCGGATGCAGCGCTGGGTCCAGGGGGTCAGGGTGCTGTCAGCCTGGTACAGCACAATCCTGTGGATGTCCTCCTGCTGGCCCAGCCAGCTGGTCAGTCTGTACTCGTGGATGCTGGGGACAGACAAGGAAAACAGAGAATTCAACTGGTGTTATATCACAGCTCCCGAGAGAAGAGAGGGAATCTTTCACAGGGAGAGAGTGGCATTTCCTGCTCAGCCAGGATCTGCTCCCAGCTCCTGCTGGCTCTGTTATCCAGGATTTACACCATCAGACAAATACCAAGGCAGGAAGACACAGTGATGCCCCAGCTCAGTAATGCTTCCAAGCATCCCTAAGCAGGAACACACTCAGAGAAATTCAGCTTTTCCAATTTCACAAGCGAGAAAGTAACTGTGGGAAAAACCTACCCACATCTGCACAAATACTCCTGAAAGATTGTCTCCAAAACCTGGAGCAGAAGGCCCAGTGTATGTTAGAAGACAGGATTTTGTTCCCAAACTCTGTGTATTTATAAGAAAAGCCCAGTGTCTCTGCATTCCCCTGAGCAGTGATGAGGGCAGGTACCTGTCGAGAGCAGCAGAGCCCAGGCGCTGTTTGATGTTGTCACTGGTGAGCAGCAGGGCAGGACCTGGGGGAACAAGGAAATTCACCGGTGAATTTCACCTCAATTTGAGCTCCTGGAGAAAACTGCCCAGAGCAGCTGTGGCTGCCCCATCCCTGGAAGTGTCCAAGACCAGGCTGGACAGGGCTTGGAGCAACCTGGCATAGTGGAAGGTGTCCCTGCTCATGGCAGGGGTGAATGGGATGGATTTTAAGGTCCCTTCCAACCCAAACCATTCTCTGATTCCAAGAATTCAATTCCAAAACTTTGCTTTGAAGGTAGTGATGGATCAGTGCATTGATCAGAGCTGGCACAAAGTCTTCACAAAAATTTTCACACTTTTCTAGGAATACACCTTCCAATTCTCCCTATTCCCAGAGCTCTGTTACTGCATTAGTCACAACCTGCAAGCTCTGTTATCCCATTCCTCAAGGTCATGTAGGATCACAAAACCATGGAATGGTTTGAGTTGGAAGGCAGCTTAAAATTCATCCCACTCTTTGTGAAGGACACCTTCCTGAGGACCAGGCTGCTCCAAGCCCTGTCCAGCCTGGCCCTGGTGACAGCTCCTACTGCAGCTGCATCTTCACCATCTCAGCATCAGAACAGCACAGACCTTTACAGCCACAGGAAGGCCAGGATCCTGCTTCCAAAGGAAAAAGCTGTTCCCTCCACCTTCCAAAATACAGAGCTTGTTCATCCTGCATTGAACCACCTCCCCAGGTGAATCCTCAAGCTCTCTGCAGCATTACTAGTCCTTATCCAACAGGCCAACAGGAACCCCAAAAACATTCCCAAATCCGTAAGGCACCGTCAGACTCCACTACAGACACAGACACATCTGGCAACAACCTTAGATCTGAGCTGAATTTTGGTGCATATAAAGCTTCCTACAGGCACTTTAGTTTAATTTTCTTATTAGCAATTCTAGTGCAGCAGCAATTTGTGCCATATGTGGTAGAAGTTGCAGAGTGACTGAGGCTAAATTTAAAAAAATGCAAAAAAAAAAGAAAACTTAAGGGCATAACTGCACACCTAGAGAAAATATTACCTGTCTCCTCCTGAGAGAGAAATTCACATTTACAAAACATGACAGAGCAGTTGCTTTTTATTCATGTTTTCATTGTGCAATCTCTCACTGTTTCATTAACAACAGAACTGAAATTTATGTACTAAATAGCAAAACACTTCATTATGTGAGGAGTCTCAAGGCAAGGTTATAATGTGTTCAGTAAAAATCAAAGAACTGTGAACAACCAACAGGGGAGAAGGTCACAGATTCATTCCTCTGTGTTCAAAAAGCAAAACCCCCAGGTACAGATCTGGAACTGGGTGTCCTGACCTTCAGGGCCAACTCAACTCCCCTGTCTTAGGTTACAAATGCAAGGTGTAGCTGGGTGTATGTTCTATCCCATCCGTCAGAGCTGGGGCAGCTCTCTGCTGTCCATGGGGCAGTTTTTCCTTTCTCTCTCCCACAGCCAACCCTCCCTCCAGGAGATCTCTGCTGTCCATGGCCACTGAGTGTCCCTGCAGGGCTGATCCCATTCCAGCATCCCATGGGGAGATGCTCCGCCCAGGGGAGGAGCCAAGCATTCCTGCCTGGATCCAATCTGAGCCTGGCCCAGCACAGCAGCCTTTGCCCCCTGCATTGCCAGAGGAGCAGCTTTCTGCTGCCCTGCATTGCCAGAGGGAGCCCAGGCCCATCTGCAGCAGCCCTGGAGCTGCAGAGGAAAACTCCCCCCTTGTGCAGGAACCCTGCTGCAGCAGAGCCACAGCTGGCACTGCAGGAGGGCTGGGCCCCCGTGGGATGGGGCTGTGCCCCCACCCTGACACACAGGGGGCAGGGACTGCTCTCACTCTGGCAGTGGTTTTTTTTTGTTGCTTTGTATTACTGCATTTTTATTTAAATTTTCCTAGTAAAGAGTTGTTATTCCTGCTCCCATATCTTTGCCTGAGAGCTCCTTAATCTCAAAATTATAACAATTCAGAAGGAGGGCATTTACATTTTCCATTTCAAGGGAGGCTCCTGCCTTCTTTAGCAGACACCTGGCTTTTGAAACCAAGACATTCCCCCTCAGTGCTCAAATCCTGCTGCAAAGGTTTCACTCTGCTTTAATTGACTTTACTCTTAGACTTGAAGAAGTTCCCAGGTGCATTTTCCATCTTGTACTTTGCAATACCCAAATAACATTTGCTCTTTGCTACACTGATTATCAAAGAAAGCAAACAGAAATGGACAAAAATATCCCATAAGCAGAGACCAAAAGATAAAGCTGGTGAGAAGGCAGAGAGAAGAGGATGATTCAAGAATACAATTTCACTTCCCCATCCTCCAATAAAAGTTCTGGAAGCTGGTTCCTATGAAAGCAAGGAGTCCCAAGCAGAGGGAATGAGCAGCATTCCCAGAGCAGATCTGGGTTTAGCCTGCCCTTCCCTCCTCCCTCTGCAGCTCCTTGAGCCATCCCACAGCAGGGAACAGCCCCAGTGCTGGGGCAGGGGGTTGTCACCACATCTTTAACACTGGCAGATTCTTTTATCTGATTCACTGTTCACCTGGTGTCAGCGTTGGTATGGCTTTGAAATGGCACAAGGGGACAAGAGAGGTCTCCCAGAGGGAATACTGATGGCACTGCACAGGACAGAACTGCAAGGGACAGAGCGCAGGGCAATTTGCAAGCATTCAGCAGCACAGTGATCATCAATGTTCATTAGCGTGTCAGAGTTCTCAGTTAAACAGAAAAGACAGGTGGATTAAAATTGTATTCCAGGACATGTGGCTTACAGAGCTTTCTGGCAGTGGTGGAAGTTTAGTAGGCAAAGACAAACAGCCTGGAATGCCAAGTGAGCTGAGGACTGCAATAAAAATGCTCAGTAAGAGAGCCAAGACCAAGGGAACAGCGTGGGCACCTCTGCCTGTCACCCCCTGCCCTGGGCACTGAGATCCAGCAGCACCAGTCCCTGGTGATGCTCTGGGGCCCAGGCTCCAGGAGGACACCACTGAACCCAGGGACACCATCAAAGCCATTGACCTGCAGCCAGAACAGCTTCCATCCACGGGGAGAGGCAGAGTTTGTAGGGCTGGGCTGGATCTTTGTGCTCATTCAGCCAGAGGCACCTTGGCTGTGGACAACATCAGAATGAGCCTTGGAGAGACTTAAAAATCATATCCAAACCTCACCTCTGATGTGGGAAAGCAGCAGTTCACGGAACAGGACACAAACAAGGGTGCCCAGACAGACCCTGGCTGTGCCAGCTCAGGAGGAGCCTGCCCAGCACCCCATCCCTGCACGTGCCAGGGACACGGGACAAGGATTCCCAGACCTCACTCATCCCCGGCACGGAACACGGTGATACTTCCAACAGAACCAACTTGTTTTGTCTCAGAAATACCAACCATCTGCTCTGCACTCCCAGTTTCTAGCAGGCTCCCAATTAATCAGCCATTAAACCCCCTCCATTAATGAGACCAAGAACACCAACATATGTAAGCTCAGAAAACAGAACCAACAAAAAGTGTTATCTCAACTAAACTGCTGCAAGCAACCAAGTAATGAAAAAATATCATTCCCATCCTGGAATGGTCAGGCTGGACAGGGCTTGGAACAAGCTGCAATAGTGGAAGGTGCCCATGGCAGTGGCTGAGATGGGCTTTAAGGTCCCTTCCAACCTAAACCATTCCACGATTCTGTGATGATTCAAATCCACAGCCCTTGAACAGCCACACCTGCAGGCAGGAGTGAGCAGCCCAAGGTGTCAGTGCATCCTTAAAGGACTTTGCCACAGTCACACACCTCTAAGCACCCCCTCTCCAAACCTGGCACCAGCCTCATGGGCAGCTTCCAGCCGGAGCTGGCATCAGGGACACATCCCTGCACTCCTCAGTGTTCTATTAATGGGATCAGAACAGCTCCAAGTGAAGAACAGGAGAGGTGATGTGAGGTAACATGAAATATTCCTCCAAGCCCTGTGTGTGTCTCTGACAGCAGCCAGCAGCAGATTGCTGGGGAGGAGTATCAGAGCAAGAAAAGCTGAGTGCCATTCCCTGAGCCTCCAGCTATCCACAGCTTTCTCAGCCTTTTGGATTTCTCAAGCCTGAGGTGGTGACTTCCAGTAGCCTGGGGGATTTTTCTGTCAGATTTCACAGGGATGCTGAAGCCCAGGTTTTCTGTGCTCCAGGTGAGAGAACTGCAGGCAGTGGCCTCACCTCAGGCCCAGGGATTGTGGCTTCTGGGAAAACCTTCTGGAGCATCTAAAGCTGTACACTCCAGGGCCATCTGTTTTTCAGTACAAAACTAAGAATTCCATGAAACAGGAGTGAAGGGAAGAAAAAGGTGGCAGATGCCAGAGGTCTGGTTCATTTTCTCTGCTAACAAACAAGGACACTGAAGAGAAGGGCTGCAGCAAAGCTTCCAACCTCCTGCCCCAGAGAGGGGGGAAAAAAACCATCACACAAGACATAAAGCCTCCCTTTCTTGCCAGTGAGCAAGAGACTTACTTTGGTCATTTTTTCCACAAAACACCAAGGTATGCAGGAGTACAGGTGTCCTAGTTCTAAGTCTAATAAAACATGGCCCAAGAGTTGCCTTGAGAAATGAGGGGCCCAGAGGGCAGAGAGTGATTTCTGAGGCTCAGAAATGGTTTCAAATCCACCTGACCAGAAAAACACACCCACATCAAAGGACAAGGGCAGTACAATACACACTGTGGAAAAATTTCAGCAG
The DNA here is from genome assembly GCA_024865655.1 of Emberiza elegans. NCBI lineage: Eukaryota > Metazoa > Chordata > Aves > Passeriformes > Fringillidae > Emberiza > Emberiza elegans. The sequence continues at coordinate 68,282,333 of JALJVW010000184.1, read as the reverse complement.
AGCAAATTTACTTGCTTGGACTGCATTAAAAGAAAATTTACTTTTGGCCTAATACAAGTCTACAAAATTATGTGGCAAAGTCACATAACTGATAAATGAGTTGGATGTCAGAGGATCTTGTCCAGCAAAAAAATACTAAGTGGTGCCAGGGTTCAGGCACCACAGTGAACATTTCACATTTAAATCTAATCTGTGTGTAAAGACAGGCAGAACTGTAATTAAAAACTCCAATAAATTATTAGCAAAGATTTTTCAGTGAGCTGTCCAATACATTATACATTTTTAGAACTGAAAAGAAGGAAAATTTAAAGGGCAGAAAGGAATGAGAGAGACACATATGTTGGATATGAATCCCTCCCTACTTTAGTTTGAAATTCTATGAGATCAGAGGGCTCCCACATAGAACCAGAATTTGCACAGCCATGTGGTGTCTTTTAGCTGGTCTCAGGAAAGGAACAAAAAAATAGTCAGGCAAATACTTTTGAAAAATCTGAATACTGCAGAAGAACTTCTTATCAAAAGATGCTCTCAACTCTACCAAGATTAAGAGGAAAAGAATTAATAATAAAAATAGACATCATGAACACTGACCAGAATTCATCAGCATGATGAATTGCACAGCAGCAAAACCTGCCCCCCTTCCTGGCACTCCAGTTCAGAGCTGGAAAATTCTGCTCCTGCAAGTTGGATATTGCACAGCCTCCATTCTTGGAGACCCAGAGCCCCAGATGCAGAGGAAGGACTGTCACACTGGAGCCAGGGGACAGCAGGGCTGCAGCCCCGGGTTCTCTGAGCCCTGCAGGACCTCGGGGTCTCTGAGCCCTGCAGGACCTCGGGGTCACTGTGCCCTGCAGGACCTGGGGGTCACTGTGCCCTGCAGGACCTGGGGGTCACTGTCCCCAGCAGGACTTTGGGGTCTCTGTGCCCTGCAGGACCTCGGGGTCTCTGAGCCCTGCAGGACCTGCTGCTCTGCCCACAGAGCCCAGAGCATTTTTCATTCTATCTCTGTCTCAAGGTGAAGGCAGGTCCAGATGCCACTGCCAGGTCCCAAATGAACCCTTCATCCCACAGCTTGTGCCAGCAGCAGAGCTGCCCTGGCCCTGGCCCAGCACAGGGAGGAGCTGGAGCTGCTCCAGGGGGATCAGGGGATGGAGCAGCTCTGCTGGGAGGAGAGGCTGGGACAGCTGGGATTGTGCACCTGCACAGGAGAAGCTTTGGGGGGACCTCAGTGTGGCCTTGCAGGGCCTGGAGGTACAGGAAAGATGGAGAGAAACTGCCCAAGGGCCTGGAGTGCCAGGACAATAAGGAATGGCTCCCACTGCCAGAGGGCAGGGATGGATGGGATATTGGGAATCAGGAATTGTTCCCTGTGAGGGTGGGCAGGGCCTGGCACAGGGTGCCCAGAGCAGCTGGGGCTGCCCCTGGATCCCTGGCAGTGCCCAAGGCCAGGCTGGGCAGGGCTGGGAGCAGCCTGGGACAGTGGGAGGTGTCCCTGCCATGGCAGGGGTGGCACTGGATGAATATTAAGGTCCCTTTCCAACCTGGACCATTCTGTGATTGGAAGCTCCATGGAAGCACAAACATCCCTTAGCATTTAACTGGGACACAATCCTACTGTCTGGAAACAATATGTGAATTATCATAAATCACAGAAGCACCAAATGTCAAAGGAACCAGCACAAATAGTCTGGGGAAAGCTGTAGGTGGTCCCACCTGGTGCTCCCTGGGTGCAGAATGCACTCCCAATGCAGAGCAGGCTGCTCACCTGAGCTGCTCCCATTACAAATCAAATCATTTAAAAAAAAGAAATTTGAAATAAAAAAAATTAAAGCCACAAAAAAGAATTAAGCAATGAAACCACTTAGTCCTGTCTCATTACAGGCAAAAATAGATTTTTTTTTTTCTGGGGAAGAAAGATTCTGAGTACTTTTTCAGATTTTGGGGACAGTAAATATTCACTATCAATCTGAGATTTTCTGGTTGTCATTACTTTTATATCCCTTTAATAACACAGAAGTAGCTAAAAATCATCAAGACAAACTCCAAAATTCTGTTGAATAGATTCACCTGCAACCAGCTCCAGCTCCAAGCACTGCCCACAGCCTTCTCATGCCAATTCCAGGAAAAGGAACACAACTTCTAAAATGTTATATTGCGTTACAACCCAGCCCGCATTCCCAGCAGGACTGGGGTCAGCCTGCATCCTGAGGCCAGGCTCCTGCAGCAGCTGATGATTCTTGCAATGGTCTCAGTGTTCCTCCCTACATCCTCCTCATTCCTTCTATCCTCCTCTCCAACCTGCACCAGGGGAATTCAAGGCATCACTGCAATATCCTGCTAAATTCATATTAATAGGAAGGGGAAGGAATTTTCTGTAATAAATATATTAAGTTGCAAAAGAAAGCTAAAACCAGCTGTTCTCCCCACATATTAAGGCTGCTGTCCATTGCTCTGGAACAGATTTGAAGCCCAGAGCAATGAAATTATACAGATCAAATGTTAAGTATGGATTAAATGTTAAGTCAAGTATTGTAATCAGATGCTGCCATTTGAATTACAATTAGAAAAAAGGTTGGTTCAAGGAAAAAAGAAAAAAGAAACAAAACCACAAAACCCCAAAAATGTGAATAGCAACAAATGTTCAAAGCAATTTTCCAAACCGAGAGTTCCTTTCAGAGAAGATTTTCAATTAACCTTTGTCAAGCACATTAACAGCTCTCATTTCCATAAAGCCAGGGCAGGTCTGATCCCAGCTCACACCCAAACCCCAGGAGAGCCCAGCTGGGAGCCCAGGGAAGGGCTCAGGGAAGGGCTCAGGTGGCAGCCGCTGCTCAGCAAGGCCCCAGTGCAAACCTTTCCACATGGATTCATGGAATGGTTTGGGCTGGAAAGGACCTTAAAACTCATCTCATCCCACCCCTGCCATGGCAGGGACACCTCCCACTGTCCCAGGCTGCTCCCAGCCTGGCCTTGGGCACTGCCAGGGATCCAGGGGCAGCCCCAGCTGCTCTGGGCAACAGCTCCCCTCATGCCAAATGTGCAAGTGAATAAGAAAACAACCTGAAAACAAATCAAAATTTCACTCCACTACTCAGTTCCTTTTCTGTTGCAGGAAATCAGAAGGAAAAAAAATCATTCCAAAACCCATATCCTTCCCTGAAAGCCAAGCAGCACCTGCATGTGGCTCCCAGCACTTCGTGAGGAACACCCGAACTACCCCCAGCCAGAGGGCAGAGGAGGAAATACCATGTTAATGCATACATGGAAATACAAGTTAAAAAAAAAAAAAAAAAAAAGGAGGAAAAAAGAAAACATTGCTTCTGCTAAATGAAGCAAGAAAACCTGCAGGCTGCCCCCAGCCCAGGCCAGCCCTGCAGAGGCTCTGAGGGGCTGAGGGGGCTCCGGGCCTGGTGCGGGGCCTGGTGCGAGGCCCGGGCGCTCCTGTGCCAGCGGTGTTTGGGACCAGATGGCTCCTGTGTTTGCCCACAACACTTTCCTCTTCCCACTGCAGCCGTCTGCTCCCTTTTGGCAACAACTTCAGGTGCCAAGGGTGTACAGAACCACCTCGAGCTGCCAAGCACGGCACAGGCGTCAGCGCAGGGGAAGAATTTAAAAGGGTGAAGGAGGAAAGGCAGGTGACCCCCCCAAACCCCCCTTGGGCACCTGCCTGCTGCTTTCTGCCCAAATGGCTGTTTTTATTCTGAACAGTCCATCTACCTACTTAAGTTTCTGTTTGTTCTATTTACAGGCTCTTAGTGTTGTCACACATCAAAACAAGCTGGCAGTGATCCCTAAGGAGGCCCCATTAGCAGTACAGCTCCATTATGGATTAAACATTTTTCTGCCATCTCCAAAATAAGAGGAATCTTCAAACACCCACAAATTAGTTCTCACTGTAACAAGTCTCCACCATAAGTTGCACATAAATTCAGACTTAAGAGGTTAAAGAGCTCATGCACCACTGGCTTCTTCCTCTGCCTGTTCACCCAGAAGATTTTTAAGCACAAACAGGAGTGTCAGCTCCAGACACTAAAAGTCAGAAAGAAAATTACCAATAAATGTAAGTGGTTCCACCTCAAGCACCACATAACCTGTACTTTTAAATAAGCCATGAGAGAGCAGACTAATAATTTCTCAAAGGACTACAGGAGATTGACTCAAGAGATCTGTAACAGCATTTGAAGATGAAAAGAGGATGTTCAGGAAATGTCAAACACCACTAATGAACACAAAATGAATTCTGAATTAAATGCATGAGTTTTGTGAGGAACTGGAAGGTGCACAAGCAACTTCACCCATGGATAAAGCAATTAATGACTCAGCCATGAGCTGAACACATGGTTTTGTGGGCACGAGGCAGACAAACAAGCTGGCAACAAATGGGACAATGATTTCAGACTAAACTTCAGATTTCCAGTGCCAATCTCGATCTCCCCCACAAGCCTCTTCCACCAAGTCTTATCCTTACCACTCATGTACAATCACAATGCATGAAAACTGCTAAGAAACCCTTTGCTGGATGAAGCTTTTCAGCTGAGGAGGCCTGGAACACTTTCACCCATGAGCTGGACAGAATCAGACCCTCAGGTGCCATGGGAACGGTGCCCTGGTGTGGGATGTGTCTCCTGGAGTAACTGTGGGCAGCTGAGGGCAGCCAAGACAAGGGCAGAGAGGCTGGTGACTATTTCCAAGTCATTAAGACAAAAAAGTTTTCCACTATATTTAAATGCATGCTAAGGATGGGAATAGAGAAGGAAGAAACATGGAAAAGGCTGATCCTGATCACTGCTACAGAATCACAGAATAGTTTGGGTTGGAAATGACTTTAAAGATTACCTCTAAAGACACCTTCCACTGTCCCAGGTTGTTTCACTGGCCTTGGACACTTCCAGGGATGGGGCAGTCCCAGCTTCTCTGGGCAACCTGTGCCAGGGCCTCCCCACCCTCACAAGAATTTCTCCCTAATCTGACTCTGACCATGTTCACAGGGGTCTGAGGATGAGGGAAGAGATGAGGATCTGACTCCATGTTTCAGAAGGCTTGATTTATTATTTTATGATATATATTACATTAAAACTATACTAAAAGAATAGAAGAAAGGATTTCATCAGAAGGCTAGCTAAGAATAGAAATAGAAAGAATGACAACAAAGGCTTGTGTCTTGGACAGAGAGTCTGAGCCAGCTGACTGTGATTGGCCATTAATTAGAAACAACCACATGAGACCAATCCCAGATGCACCTGTTGCATTCCACAGCAGCAGATAACCATTGTTTACATTTTGTTCCTGAGACCTCTCAGCTTCTCGGGAGAAAAAATCCTAAGGAAAGGATTTTTCAGAAAATATCACGGCTACATCTGACCTAATCCTGCCCCGAGTTTATAACCATTCCCCACCATCCTGTGGGGACATGGCCATATAAAAATTCCCTCTCCCTCCTCTTCATAAGGCCACAGGATTCTCTCCAAAACCTCCTCCCCAACCCTGTGACCATCCCCAGGTACTGCCACCCCCTAGCACAGCATGGAGCCCCCTGGGACAGGTGCCAGCAGCTCTCACTGTAACAAGCCTCCACCATAAGCTGCACATAAATTCAGACTCCAGAAGGTAAAAGAGCTCATGCACCACTGGCTTCCCCAGTGTGACCCCCATGGCACTCTGAAGTGGCTGTGATGCCACCAGGGAACACTCACCCACGGCACTGAGGGCGTGCTTGAGCTCCAGGGTGAAGGCTGTCAGCGGCACCTCCTCGGACACCGGCATGATCGCCACCGTGGACAGGTTGCTGGCAGGATTCCCTGCATCCCACTTGCTGCTGGAGCTGTGCAGTCCCAGAGGATGACCTGCTCACAGAGAAAACACCTGCCATCAGTCAGCCAAGCTGCAAAACGTGGAATGTCACCTGCAGGCAGGAGGGAAAGTGTCACTGTGTCACCAAGCTGCTCCATGTCACAGAAGTGGAACACAAACCTCCACAGCATGTGAGAGCAGAGTTCCCACATATTTCATTTTAAGAGGATGAAGATCAGTTTCCATCATTTTTGGTTGCAGGTACAGCATGTGTGGGTTGAAGTCAGGGAATTTAAAAATATGCCTGGAATATGTTAAATGAAACATGCATCCACCTGACCCAGGAAGACAAAGATAAAAAAGCACTTAAAATCCCTTTACCACAACTTTGGAACTGATTTCACAAGAGGAATTAGTTAAACTAACAAAACCTCCAAACCTGTTGTCAGTATTAAAATATTCCAAAGTTTTCCAAAACTTAACAATCCTTTTCTTATGGTATCCTAAGCAAGGGAGGAAATAGCTGTTTTCAACACAGTTCCTATAGAAAATGTGCATCTCTACCTGTTTTCCCTTCCCAGCAAGATGCAGAGCTTTACAGATATGGGCTTAGGAGTATTAAAATATGGAACCTCTGAAGTAGCTGCAAAGTACCTGGGAACTATCTTTACTATAATTTGGTGAGTAAGGGCAGAGGAAAAACAGTTTTTGAGAGAAATCTGAAATGCATGTGAGGAAGATCAAGATCTTCCCAGACAGCTTAGAGCTGGTAAAGGTCAATGTTCTACAAACTGTTCTTGTTCTGATACTCTTTTTTCTCTTCAGCTGAGCCTTCTCAGAAAATCTCACTCTGCTGCTAATGCCTGTCAACTCAGCTCTGAGAGCACAAAAAAAAATTGAATTTAAGTTGGGATTTCACATCCTGCTTATCTCATTTCAGCCAGCAAAGGCCTAAGATGTATCATTAAGGTGAATTCTTGAGCTGAGCATGTAGAAATACTGGATATCCTCTGTGCAAACCCATTCAAAGGCTCAATGCCAGAGTGACAGACCACTGCAGCACACAAAGAAATATCAGATAAACTTTTTTTAAAGAAAGTATATTCAGCAATTGAGTTATTCATTTCAAATCTTCTAAAAGAGCTCTGCACAGAACATTAAATAGTTTTCCCCCTCCTTCTGGTGATCTTCAAGAAGATATCTGTAGGTTTAAACAGGTTCCACATCACAGCTCAACCCCTTCATCTTCAGAGGCCCTTCCCTCCTCAGAACTTCAATGGTGATTCTCTGATTGAACTCCTGTTATTCTCACTAATTTTCCTCCCCATTTTGCCCTGTTTCCCAGGCAGTGCAAGCTCTGCCCTGGGCCACAGAGGCATTTCAGCAGGCACGGAAGTTTAAGTACAATTACCACCAGGCATTTGTGCACAAGGGGTTGTGCCCAGAAAGCTGAGCAGGTGAAGAAAGAGCAGATTCCCTTCCCCAGACTGCTCTGAAACAGGAAAGTGGGTGACCTTCATTTCCAGTCTCCTTGGAATCTGGCAAAAGCAGCAACTGAAGGAATTAAAACCCCCCAACCAAACAAAACCCAAACAATCCTCAGCATCAAAGAGCCCCACAACACCCCCAGCAGTTAACAGGCATCTGTTTGCTTTCAAATGCTGCTCAAGGAAATTGGGAGAATTCCCTCCTACTCCCTTCAGTCAGTAAAGAGACTTTGTGTTGGTGCTGCCACAAACACAAAGCTGCAGAAGCAACCCATGGCAGGCCATTTCCTCCCAGACAATTCATTAAAATACTGCAAATCCAGGCATCTGAAATCAGTCTGTGCTGCTGCTGCTCAGCACGGTGCTCTGATTCCAGCCCATTACAGCTGCTGCTTCCAATGCTCCCTTTACATTGCTCTTGCAAGAAATTCCAGGGAAATTTCACTGCACACAGGCAGCAACACTTCTGTATCTCAATTGCAAATCATTTCATTCCCACACCCAGTTAGCCATGCTCTGCCAAAACCATCATGTGTACACAGATACAATGAAATCACCATCCACGTGCACCTGCAGCTGTAACAGACCACAGAATCCCAGACTGGTTTGGGTTTAAAAGGACCTTAAATCCCATCCAGTGCCACCCCTGCCATGGCAGGGACAGCTCCCACTGTCCCAGGTGCTCCCAGCCCTGCCCAGCCTGGCCTTGGGCACTGCCAGGGATCCAGGGGCAGCCCCAGCTGCTCTGGGCACCCTGTGCCAGGGCCTGCCCACCCTGCCAGGGAACAATTCCTCATTCCCAATATCCCATCCAGCCCTGCCCTCTGGCAGTGGGAGCCATTCCCTGTGTCCTGTCCCTCCATCCCTTGTCCCCAGTCCCTCTCCAGCTCTCCTGGAGCCCCTTTAGGCCCTGCAAAGGGCTCTGAGCTCTCCCTGGAGCCTTCTCTTCTTAAGGCTGAAATTTCAGCAATGCATTTCCTTTCCAAGCATGCACTGCCTGTTTCCAAATTTAAGGATGCAAGTCTGGCTCCAAGGAAGCCCCAGCATCAATGGGAATAGTCCAGGAATGATTCTTACCTCCCTGCTGCAGACTGCCAAGGATCTTCTCACCCAGCAAGTGAATAAGTCTGGTCACAACCTGGGAGAGAAAGGGAAAAAAAAGAAATATTCAGGCAGAATGTACTGAAAGTAGAGCATCCACATGGAGAATTCCAAACTTTTTAAAATGTTCCCTCAAGCTGAGCCACACAGAGTCAAGGGTTTGCAGCTGCAGCTTCTTTCCTGGCTGTAATGTGTGGTGGGTGATTGGTCATTTGTCTTGGTTTCTCCTACCTTGTTTTACTTTAATTTGGAAAAACAAGAAAACAAAACAACCCTGGAACAGGCAGGATTTAACTTGCTTTGGGGGAAAAAAAAAGATTATTTGGGGAAACATGTCAAATTACATTTCCAGCTCTCCTCATTTCTCTCTGCAGTGCACCTGCCCCACTAAGTACTCAGTGGGTGCTGCATATTTTGTAGGTTCTAAAAGCTCAAAAAGATCCAGACCCTTCCCCAATCCTGGTGAATGGTTTACAACAGACAATTTAAAATATTTGAGGGAAAAAAGGGGAATAATACACCCCCCAAACACCTGCAGAATCAAAACAAACTACCTAAGAAATTGCCTTCCCCCTCAAATCATGTTTGCCTGGTAATTCATGTTTGAAGACACAGATGTGCCCCCAGCTGTTTGTCCAGCAGGACTCACATAAATATAAACTAATATTCCAATAGCCAAATGTATCTCCAAACTGACAAGCCTCTCTCCAACATGACCAATCGATAATTCCTGACAAGTGGGATAGCAGAAGACTAATCCTTGCAATATCAAGAAGTGACAGAATAGAAAATGCAGCATTTATTCTGAAAGCTCTACACAGATGTTTTACCAAATAAGGAAAAGAGTTATTTAAATGCATTAAGGATTAATAGAGCAATCATTAAATATCCCCCCTAGACAAATAACTCTAGGTCAAAATAGCTCAGGAGGACATGAAAAAACCCCGAAACAACTGCCACAACAGAAGTTCTCTAAGGTCAACAAGCAAAACAAGCAGCAGCCAGGTTACCTGGGATCCTGCATAAACACACCCTGCTCCCACAGGAACAGGCACTTTGGGATGCAGCTTTCACATCAAGGGCCGTGTAGGTCAGGATGCCCACCTGAGTCATTTACACACCCTGCCTTAAAAACAAAATCTAATGCAGCAAATTCCCCTACCCTGTGAAATGCTGTGTATAAAACACTGATGTGTTTTAAGTCCTCTATGGGAAAAGGGGGAAGAGCAGAGGGTTCCAGCACAAGGGTGACTTGTGGTGGAGCACAGAAAAAGAGTTAACAAGGTTATTTCAGGGATTTCATGGCATGGCTTGGGTAGAAAAGACCTTTAAAGCCCACTCACTTCAACCCCTACAGGGCGCAGGGACACCTTCCACTGCCCCAGGTTCCTCCCAGCCCTGTCCTGCCTGGCCTTGGGCACTGCCAGGGATCCAGGGGCAGCCCCAGCTGCTCTGGGCACCCTATGCCAGTTCTGCCCCATAGCTATGACTGCAAGTTGGTGAAGGTGCCACATCAACATCTCCTCAGTGACCAGGACAAAGGCCATGGAAGTGTCTCTTCCTTGCCCCAGGAGCAGGCACAGTGCCCATGCCCACTGCCACCCATGGGGGGAGGACAGCAGGAAAGCTCCAGCCTCCTGCCTTACCCTGCAATCTTAGACAGGATCTAAAATGCTTCCCCTTGTCCAAAACACAACAGAATCTGATGGTCACTCAACCATCCAAGCTCCAATGCTCTGGGATTCCCCAAAGGCTACAGAAAACTAACCAAGTCGTGGGGAGAATTCAGGGAAACAGGGAATTCTTCACAAAAATAGAGACTGCTGGCCCTTGCTAAAGGAGATAATCAGTCCCCAGAGCACATATGCCATATGTGGCTCACAGGCTTCACCTAAACCTGCAGCAGCACAGCAGGACTTTCCTTCAGCAGTTTTGGGATGTGCCGTGAACATCTTACACTTCTAAAACACTTAAGCATCAGAATTTTAATTACTTACTAAAACCATCTCCTATATTTATAACTTTTTCTGCTTTACAGGCAGCTAAGGAGAGCTCCAGCTAAGTTACAAAATATGTCCAAGGTTAATGATGGAACTAAGAATAGAACCTATTGGTCTCATTTTCCAGTTGGCTGCTCCTATTACCGGGAAATATTATTTGTCTTGTTTGCTGGAGCAAACCTTACAGCCTTGGTATGTATAGATAGGGAAAATTATTTCCCTGGTGACTTTGTACAACAAGCAAAGCTGCTCCCCAGAATGGGATGAGTCACTCTGTCGCAGTCATGGCAACGTCCAAGGAACATCAATTTGGGATCCGAGCTCAGAACTGAAATTTCCACAGAGTTTTATATTACATACACCGGATATCCTCTCACAAAAACGCAATGTTTTCCTCTAAAAGGGACTCGTCCATCCTTCTGAGGGAGAAGTCAATACAAATCACATCCCTCCATCGACAGCAGACCTGACCTGATCGACCCACAGCCCTCAGTGTGCAGGGCAGCAGGAGCAGCTCTCCCCAAATTCAGGGCAGCTGGGGAGAACTGAAAAGCAGCAGGAAAAATTCATCCTTCAGGTTTCCAAGCCCTTTATTCTCCCTCCCACACAGCAGCAGGGCACGGGAAGGAGCAGCACAGCTCAATGCAGCCCAAGAGACAACAAGGAAGCCAGGGGATCTGGGAGAGGACAGGGATGGTGGCTTGGGCAGGGAACAAGCAGGAATCAGCCCTTGGGCTAGGAGCAGAATGACAGAGACTGAAGGGAAACAATTACTCCAAGTAATTGTCGGGAGGAGATGGAGGCAAAGGGCAGGTATAGGGTGGGTACCTCGGTGCAGAATCTGGGCTGTGACTCAGCACTCCCAAATCCCTCCTATTCAGCTGCACTTTGTAGGAAATTCAAGGTGAGGCTGGGTCTCTTCTCCCAGGTAAGAAGTGACAGGACATGAGGGAACAGCCTCAAGCTGTGCCAGGGAAGTTTAGGTGGATATTAGGAAAACCTCCACTGCAAGGGTGTTCAAGCACTGGCACAGGTTGCCCAGGGCAGTGGTGGAGTCACCATCCCTGGAAGTGTGGATGTGGCACGTGGGGACATGGGTTAGAGGTGGTCATGGTGGCACTGGGGAAATGGCTGGACTTGATGATCCTGGGGGCTTTTCCAATCTTAACAATTCAAGAAAAGCTCTGGGAACTGGCAGTGGGGTAGAGCAGGAACTGGACTGACCTGGAGAACACAGTGAGTTTCCCTCCTCTGGGTTGCAGCCCCCAGCACTGCCCCGCACTCCTGAGCCAGGGACAGCCTGGGCACTGCTTCTCCCAGAGCCTTCTGCCCCCTTCCCCATGGGAACACCAGCCTTTCTCAATCACAGTGCCAGGAGAGCCCAGAACACTTCCCAGACATCTGCACAAGTGGAATTCTCTCATTTTCACCATCACCCAGGGCTAGACAGCCTTCCTGGTTGGAAGTGTCTGCCGTGCTCACCCTACAGCACATCCTGGATTTTACAGCCTCTTCAGCACCCAGCCCTGCAAACACCCCTCCTGCTGGCACAGGATCAGGCAGCTTCAATTTAAGGCTTGAAGAAAAATCTGCAAGAAGGCAGCGAGTCAGAGCCCAGACAGATCAAACACCACCAGCAGGTTCCTAAATGAGGCGAGGATCGTTAATTGCTGTAGTAAAGCAAACACAGCTTTTGGACCCCTCATGCTGGAGGGGGGATGGAGCTGAGCTTGGTTCAGTTGGTGAGGAAGGGGAATTAATCCTTGCTCATGATTAGGAACAGCAGTAGCAGCAAGTGCAGCCAGCTCAGTTAATCACAGTTAATCACAGTAACGAGCAGCAGAGCTGTGGATTGGACACTTGGCTGCCAGGACAGGTCTGCTCAGAGCTCCCCAAACTGCCAGGGAACACAGCTTCCAACCCCCTGCTCCCTGCCCAGGCTGGGAGGTGACTCAGGAAGGTCACAGAGCACCTAAAGAGGCACTACAGGGGCTCATGGAGTGAGTCTGGAGTCATGGGGTCTGCCCAGGTCAGGGAGGTGACTGAATTCACCATCAAAAATATCCCCAAAGCACACAAAACTGCCATGATGAGCTGCCATGAAAAACAGGCCTGCCAAGCGTTTTCTGTTCTACAAATAAGAACAATTGGAGTCAAATAGTGCAAACAGTCATTTTTACCCACATAAATCCACAGAACAGCTTCTGGGAAGCACTTTCCAGGAGCTGAGCTTATCCTCGACCAGCTTTCTTGAGGGCCTTTTTTAAGGGACAAGGGAGGAGGAGAGGTAAATTAGATCCTCAGCTTGAATAAAACCAGGGCGTTATTGAAGTTTCACATGGCCCCAGATCAGACAAACACTGGCTTGTCCTGGAATCAGGGAGCTTAGCAAGGGGTCTCTGATTGAAACTTTGACGTTTGATCAGCCTGTGACAAAGCAAATCCTCAATGCTCCCTCACAACAATTCCTGGCACCTTTTCAAATGCTGCTGAAGCCCACAGAGGAACCGAAGCTTTATCCTGGGGCTGTTTGAGCTCCTAATGCTTGGGATCAATTGTGTCTTGAAGAAAAATGTCATTCTGGCACCGGTGCTGATTAAATCCCCCCTCCTGCCAGCCTCACTCAGTGACCACGGTGCTCCCACTGAATTCCTTCTCTCCATTTCACATCCACTCCTCTTACAGTCAAGGAACACTTACTGGAATGGGCCAGGACAACAAATACAGAAAAATCCAGAAGCACAGCCTCTCCTGACCTATCCCCCAGTGCCACATCAAGCCTAAGCCATGACGCAGAATGTGCCCAGTTCTTGTGGGCAGCACTTTGAAAAGAGGGCAGATCACAGAGCTCCCTTTGTAAGGCAGATAACCCTGGGGAAGGCTCCAGCCACTTCACAGAGGCTCTGGCTCAAATACTCCTATGAAGATAGCAGAACTCCACTTGGAGATGGATGACAGGTTCTGAATATATTTAAAGCCCAAGGGCAGACTCAGAGAATTAAAAGAAAGATGCAGAAAAACTCTTTCTATTTCTCAGCACGCGTTTCCAGCACGCCAAAGGTTGTCTCACAGTTCAGCCCCCACAGCTCCCAAGCAGATTCTCAGCAACCAGCAGGTCTAAATTCCAAGTCAGAATTCTAAAAACTAACTCAGCTCAAAAGAGTCAAAGCTAATCTAGGAAATGTGATCCCTGCAGCAGTGCTGGAACATCTCTGTGATCTGCTCACAGATTTTTGTGCTCTCGCTGCTGCCTCGACGCTGCTTTGTGGTGCCAGGAATCATGAGCTGGTTCCCTGTCCTACTTTCCAGAACTGAAGGCAGGGATGAAAATAGAAAGAATCAATTCCTTTCCACTCCTGCAAGGCTGGAGAGCTTTGAACAGCACCAAAAATGAGCACAGAGGCTGTCAGGGAGCAAATGCTCTGGCTGGCAGAGAACCCTGAGGGCTGTGCTGGAGAGCTGGGGGCACCAGGGTGGACAGAAGCATTAAGTTGGGCACCATGGACCACTTTCCATTGGGAATGTCTAGAATGCCATGTCCAGAGTGAATCAAGGTTGAGATGCTTTCCTGAGAAGGCACACAATGTAAGCTTGACTTCTTCAGACTGAGCAGAACCTAGAAATCAACATCTGTCGTATCGGGCCACATCATCTGGAGTTTTGGCTGTTATTTATAACTGAGGTCAGGCTCCCCACATTCTCCCATCTGTTTCAGCCCTTGGGATAACCTGGGCCATGGTGGCTCACTTGGAAGATCCCAGCAGATCAGCTCCTGTCTCTCCCAGGACTAAAGCAGCTCTACAGGAGACAAAACAGAAGGCAGTCACATGGATCTCCCCCAAGGACCAGCCATTCCAATTCTCCAGATTGTACATCTCAGCTCAAGGAACTGCAATGACTGCCTGGACTAACAGAGCACGATTTCCCTCATTTCACACAGTTCACACTGGCAAGCACCACCCACGTCCTACAATTTTCTTACGCACCAGGTAATGTTTTCTTACAATGCATTCCAGAGTTGGAACCCTTCCTGGATCACCTACAAACACAGCATGGCTGGGGAAGAGTCTGCAGGATGGAGTCCTCCCACTAATTCCTAAAATAAAGGGGTTTTCAGCCTTCATAGGAACTGTCTGGAGCCTGATGAGGGGGCAGCTCCAAACTCTGCTCCCTGTGACAGGGACAGGATCTGAGGGCACGGCTGGGGCTGGGCCAGGGCAGCTCAGGCTGGAGCTCAGGGCAAGGCTCTTCCCCCAGAGGGTGCTGGCACTGCCCAGGCTGCCCAGGGAATGGGCACGGCCCCGAGGCTGCCAGAGCTCCAGGAGCCTTTGGGCAGCGCTGCCAGGGATGCCCAGGCTGGGGTTGCTGGGGGGCTGCCCTGGGGGATCCTGGTGGGTCCCTCCAGCTCAGGGGATTCTGTGGTTCCTTGGCTCTGTAAAGCTCAAGGGTAACAAACTGAGAGGGAAACCCAAGGTCAGGAAGTGCCCAGTTTTTGGCTGTTAACACACACACCCATACACCATTCAGGCTCTGCAGAAGTTGCCAAGAGGCACAGCAAAAAAATCCAGTTCTCCCTTGAGCTAAGAGAGGATTTCACCTGACTTGGGGAGCAGCACCTCTCTGTGATCATTGTTCACCAATGAGACTCATGCCAACTCACCCTCAGCAGGCAGGGCAGGAGCATGGAGCTGACAGAGGCAGAGCTGCTTCCTGCCCTGTGTTTTTCTGCTTTGCAGAGGGAAGTCCTCCACCACTGCTGAATCACCAGCCAGCTCTTGCTACCCAGTCAATTATTTCAGAGCTATTGCACCTGCTATCCCTTCATTACTTTATTACTTCTGCTTGAATGGGGAAAACAACATCATAAACCCTGTGTATAAATCACTCTCCTAGAATAACAGCCAAGGAAATAGGACAGAATTCATTTGGTCCATCCCTCTGCTCAGCACTAAGCATTACTCCACTGATCATTTTGGAAGAGGTTATAAAAACAAGTAACAATCTTTTAGTTTTTCTGGAGAGTAGAATGAGCTTTTTCTCACTGCAACTGCTGCCATTTCAGCTCAGTCCCAGTTGCTCTGTTCCAGTATGGTGAGCAGCATCTGCCCTTTCCAGCACAAGACAACTTTATACATCTGAAAATAGCTACCATGTCTTCCCTTAACCTTCTGTGGGCTTTTTGTCTTTATAGGTCAGTATTCCTAACCAGCATTCAGCTGCCTCCTTGTGCTCCAGACTCTCCTCCTTTGGTCTGCCTCTGCCTTCAGATGTGCTGCCAAAGGCTGGTGCTGAAGCTTTTCCTACATCAAGGAGAATATCAGAATTTCTTCACTCCAAAAAGCATTCTGTTAACAGAGATTAGGGGGTTTTTGCAACTGTGTGACACTGTCCAGGCATGGGCAGCTTTTGATCCTCTAATGACTGGGTTCTTTTTCTGATAAAGTGAACCAGCCCCTGTCCTCTGCACATTTATCAGTTTCCAGCTCAAGCATTTCTCTCCAGTAAAATCCTTTAAAGTTTACTATGGCTGTTCTGGTTGTGTCCCAATTTTCTACCCTGTAGTTTTGCTCCATCACTTCAATTCTCTCTCACTTCTGTCCTTCATCTCTTACCTGCATCCAAAGCATGGTGGGCAGCAGGGCAGGGGGATCCTGCCCCTGTGCCCTGTGCCCAGGTGAGAGCCCACCTGCAGAGCTGCCCCAGCCCTGGCCCAGCACAGGGAGGAGCTGGAGCTGCTCCAGGGGGATCAGGGGATGGAGCAGCTCTGCTGGGAGGAGAGGCTGGGACAGCTGGGATTGTGCACCTGCACAGGAGAAGCTTTGGGGGGACCTCAGGGTGGCCTTGCAGGGCCTGGAGGGGCTGGCAAGAAACATGGAGAGAATTTACAGGGGTCTGGAGTGCCAGGACACAGGGAATGGCTCCCAGTGCCAGAGGGCAGGGCTGGATGGGATATTGGGAATGAGGAATTGTTCCCTGGCAGGGTGGGCAGGCCCTGGCACAGGGTGCCCAGAGCAGCTGGGGCTGCCCCTGGATCCCTGGCAGTGCCCAAGGCCAGGCTGGGCAGGGCTGGGAGCACCTGGGACAGTGGGAGGTGTCCCTGCCATGGCAGGGGTGGCACTGGATGGATTTTAAAGCTCCTTCCAAGGCAAAGCATTTCCTGATGGACTCAACAGACAAAAAAGAAAACACACAAGGACTATGAAATCTTATTAAAATATTTTACCTTAAGTTTTTAAGATAGTCTGAAGGCATTAACTGCATAAATCACCTACAGAACGTCGATCTTATGTTCCTCTTTCTATTTCTAGTGGGGTTCTAAAACAATCCACAGGAAAAAAAAATGCAAGTTCTCACATTTTATACCAGTTTAACAGCTACTTAGAATTTCGAGACCTCAAACAGCAGCATGAATGTGTCTTTCTAACAACCTGTGTTGCAACACATTTCCTTAAAATATCTATTTTAGCATTTTGTTTCATTGCAACTATTAGCCAGACTATAGGCAAGTCTAGAGAAAACTGATCCCATACTGAAAAAGGTCAGGAATTTGAGGCTGATGGGCTTTACTCTTTATACATGGGAAGACATTTGAATTCTATTACAAATAAATGTTTTGAATTGTGCTATAAATGTAACACTCAAGCTCAATTTTAACTGCAAAGCAAAGAGATTCACAGCTCCACAGAGATCACTGTTCAGGGGAAAACAGCTCTGCCAGCTGGCAGAAAGGGAAGAGAGACACTGAAATAAATTCCTGCCCCAGATAAAGAGGCAGAATTAGAACCCAGCCTTATATCAGAGCAGTGCTCAAGGCAATGCTCGGTGTTCAGGCCAGGCTGGATGGGCTTGGAGCAACCATGGCAGGGAACAGGATAAATTTTAAGGTCCCTTCCCACCCAAACCAGTCTGTGACACTGGAAATTTACAGTCTGTATGCTTGGCAGTTACATTTAAAATAACCCCAACACAAGCAGAAAGGTGGGTTTGAATCCTCCCTGGGTCATTGCCTCCCTCCTGGGTCAGTCACAAGGACAGGGATGCTTGACAGCAGCTCCAGAGTGGATGTCACATGTTTGGGATGCCCCAGTTTGTGGGGAGCTCTGTACTGAGCTCCCAGTTCATGAACCTGGGCAGGGAATCACTTTAAATAGAGAGGAATAAACTCACAGGTCTGTTCAAGTGAGCTCCAGGGACCAGAAGTGCCTTAATAAGCCCCAAGAGAAATTCAGAAACACTTCAGCAAAAATAATCCTTACAGGGAAACCAGAAAGATTATGTTTCACTGCCATAACTTCTGAACACTTATTGTCATAATTAAATTCTCCTGGCAATAACACAGATAAAACTCCACCATTTTGGTACTATGAAAATGCCTGAATGGAGGCCTTTATATTGTACAGTTAAAAAAAAAGTTATTATAGGTAAAGCAAGAGAATACAAATATTTAAATCAGGTTTATTATTTTTGCAGGATTTTTTTAAAGAAACCTGATAAAAAAAAAAAAAGCCTAGGTCTTCAAGACAGCAAAATGACAAATCAGAAATAATGTGAAGTAACAGCATTAAAGAATTGCCTGTAAGGCCAATGCAATGATTTAGTGCTTAGTATAATGTCCCTGATGCACTTAGGGACAAAAGAATTAAATTTCAAGTCCGTCAGTCTCCAAATTTGCAGGAGAGAGATATAATGTCAAGTGAATTAAAGAAGATGGATGAGCTGGTGGATTCAAAGGGAGCAATCAGAGTCTTCAGGACACAGACAGATTTGGCAGCTGCAGGAGGAGGATTGACAACCTAAAATGGCAGGAAGAGGGAACCCACCCCCCAAATATCAAAGCTGTGGAAATAAAGGTACAGAGAACCAAGGGTGGAGCCTTGGAGATAACTGGGATGGGGATAACTGGGATGGGGATAACTGGGATGGGATAACTGGGATGGGGATAACTGGGATGGGGATAACTGGGATGGGGATAACTTAACTTCCCTTCCTCTGAGCCCCAGGAGGAGGAGGAATGAATAACATTCTTAAAGGGATTTTAGAAGCCAAACTTGCATTTCCCAGCAGTAGCACTAAGTGATTTCCACTTTGCTAACATCCTGCATTTAAGCTGAACTCCTCCCAGATACACTAAGCAGCCCTGCAACTAAAAACCTGCTACAGCTGATGGGAGGACAGAGCAAGGAAAGCTGCTGGAAGTCTGGGATGGATCCACTCAGGCAGACAAGGAGCACGCGACGTTTCCTCAGAATTCATCAATCACTCAGAAAACCCAGAGGATGTGGTGCTAACAGGCAGCCTGAGCCTCCCAGACATCCTTGGAGAGAGACAGGAAAATGCTTTTAATTGCCTTACCTGGGGGAATTTGCGTTTGATGGAGATGAGGGCCCCCTCCGGGAGCTTGGCCAGCTCCGAGTCCCGCACCGCGTGCACCGTGGTGGCTCTGGGCTGGTGGGTCAGGGCCTCCACCTGCAACACAGGGACACAGTCAGGGACAGAGCACAGGGACAGAGCACAGGGACACAGAGCACCAGGGACAGAGCTTCAGGGACAGAGCTTCAGGGCATCAGGGACAGAGCACAGGGACAGCACCAGAGCTTCAGGGACAGAGCACCAGGGCATCAGGGACACAGCGCAGGGACAGCACCAGAGCACCAGGGACAGAGCTTCAGGGACAGAGCACCAGAGCATCAGGGACAGGGACAGAATCAAGGACAGAGCATCAGGGCATCAGGGACAGACCAGAGGGACAGAAAGAGCATCAGGGACAGAGCACAGGCACAGAGCATCAGGGACAGAGCTTCAGGGAATCAGGGACAGCACCAGAGCATCAGGGACAGAGCATCAGGGACAGAGCATCAGGGACAGGGACAGAATCAGGGACAGGGACAGAATCAGAGCATCAGGGACAGACCAGAGGGACAGAGAGAGCACCAGGGACAGAGCATCAGGGCATCAGGGACAGCACCAGAGCATCAGGGACACAGCACAGGGACAGCATCAGGGACAGAGCTTCAGGGCCAGAGAGAGTACCAGGGTCAGAGCACCAGGGACAGCATCAGGGACAGAGCACTGGGGACAGCTCCCAGCCTGGATCAAGCACCAACCAGCAGCACCAAGGGGTTGAACCCTTCCCAAGGACCTGTGCTGCTCCCTCACGGCTGGAGCAGAGCCCTGCCTGTCCCAGGGCTTTCCACCCCCCAGTGCTAAAGCCATGGTGACAAAGCCATCCAAGAGTCGGGAAAATCCTGTTTTTCTACTGCTCCCTCTTTCCTCAACGCCACCCTGAAACACTTCCATTTTATTCTGGAAGCTGAATACCAATGACCTTGAAATAAAGGGGTCAGAGCAGGCTGGGTGAGCTTTGAGCAACCTGGGGTGGTGAAAAGTGTCCCTGTCCATGACAGGGGGTGGCAACAAGATGAGCTTGCAGGTCCCTTCCAACCCAAACCAGCCTGGGATTCTCAGGGCAAATCAGCACATTTGGGCCAAAAATGAGCATTGCTTTTCCATTATTTTAATTTTTTTAACACGCGTATGTTTGCCTGTGCTGTGTAAAGAGGAATGCCTGAATGGTTCAGGCTGGAAGGGAGCACTGGAGCTCATCCAGTCCCCCCTCCCTGCTCAAGCAGTCACTCAGGGCTGTGTCCAGACAAGGAAAACCCACCCCAGAACACACCTCCCTGACCAGTGGCCAATTATCCCACCTAGAAATATATCCCATCTATTTTACTGACAGTAGAAGTATAAAGAAGAAGATGACGACAAAAAAGTTAATACAGAGATTTTCTCCTTTATGGAGAGAATCTGCCACCATATAAAACAACCTGGGGTAAAAAACCCAAATGCAGCTGCTGCCCAAAGCCCCACCTGCCCCAGAGCTGCCACTGCCTCTTGTGCTGTGTGGAAATGCAGAAATGCCATTTCTCTTCTCATGGCCAGTGCCTTATCCTGCAGCACCACTGGAGCCACAGCCTGGTGCTCCATCCCGGCAGCTCCACCAGCAGACAGCTTTTATTGGGCTTAAAATCCATGGATCGGCCATTTCCAAAAGAATGGCTGTTGCTGTGGCAGCTGTAATGACTGAGGTTAAAACACAAACAGAAAAATCCCTCCCTAACTGCAATTCACTCACATTTCAAATCAAAGTGAACATGACTTTGCATTTTTAATTTTCCACTAGAAAAAGAAATAAATAATATATCAGCTTAGAGCTGTTTGAGTTGTTTAGAGGTTGGGAGGTTGATGGTTTAATTTTTTTGATTGATTTTTGGGGCTTTCTTTCAGGATTTTTTTCAAAACTTATATTGACAGTAAATTCCAACAGAAGCAATTAATTTCTCACACTACTATGACTCAGACACAAAAAATGAGCACCAGATATGAAATAAATAAAATAATTATTATTATTAATATTAATATTATTATTATTATTATTATATGCCATGTTCAAAACACACAGGTCAGCAATCCCACTTCCACCAAGATCCCTCCTTGGAAGGCTCCATGCTCACAAAATGGATAATCAAGCCAAGCAGAATATCCTGAGCTCAAAAACTTGCCATTAGTCCAGAAAACTGAGATCAACTTGCCAATATTAACTTGAATTTCACCAGCACCAACTGCTCTGCATGCAAAACTGCACAGGGAAATTTAAAGCACCTTCATTTTGCAAACCCCAGCTTTCAGGTTTTGCTCAGGTTCCAGGGATGTTTTGTTCTGTCATCACATTTTAAACTAATTATGTAGAAGGGCAAAAAAAAAATCATCTTTGTACATACATTTATGGAGAAACAAACCTTCTAAAGGCTCCCCAAAGGGCTGTATAAGATGTTCTGGTTTATCTCCCTGCCCTATTACCAGCTTTTTATCACAGGTTCTTGGCTCTGTAATTTACCTTCCTCCTCCTGAAAGCAGGTTAAGAGTTTCAGCTGTTAAAATCAAACCTTTCCTCTCAGCTCCTGACTGAGTTTAATTTGTATCAAGAAGAAAAACGCTCAAACTGTCCGAGATCCTGTGCCACAATTTCTGTGATATATGAGAGCATAAAACCAACTGGGCTCCAAGGGGCTCCTGAGCCTTTCAGAAAAGATGAAGTTTGTAAATTTGTAGAAAAGGCAATTAAATTTTAACTTTAAACACAGCCACGGGGAGGGTTTTTGAGCTCCCAAGTGGAACTTTGTCTTTTTTGACAGAGCAGGGGGCACAGGGAGACCTTTTCCAAACCTCCTTCCCAAGGATTCAAATATCCAGAGACCCCTGCAAGTGCTGACTGCAATTCCCACGTGATTACAGAAACTGGACCTTGGACTGTTCTTACATACAGGTACTATGGAAATCTCTGATATTGTCATTTAAATACACCCCAGTGTTCCAGCATGGAAAATATCTGGGTCCCAGACACTGTACACAAGGAAATTCACACTGTGCTCTCCCCTAGGGTATAATCATCTGAGTTCCCAATCTCTGTATTTATTAATAGTCCCCATTATTCATTTATTAATTATCCCAGAGCAGCTGGGGCTGCCCCTGGATCCCTGGCAGTGCCCAAGGCCAGGCTGGGCAGGGCTGGGAGCACCTGGGACAGTGGGAGGTGTCCCTGCCATGGCAGGGGTGGCACTGGATGGGCTTTAAGGTCCCTTCTCACCTAAGTAATTCTGGGATTCAATAATTAATTAAATACTTCCTCTCCAGTGAAGAATTTGGGTCATCTGCAGGATGATTATCAACTTTCACCACACTCTCCCCTCTTCACATCCTGTGGTTTTAGAGCCTTTTTGCACTGGTTCTACACTTGCTGCACACAGCAATCTGCCAAACCCACTTGGTTTTGGCTATTCCCATCTCCTTTGGCGATCAAAACCATTCCAACACTGAGTTGCAGCTCTTCCCTAAAAATAACACTTTTTTCTTTGTATTTTTTAATAAATCATTTGAGGTATCAACTGTTCAGAGGTTAGGATATTTTTTCTTCTTGCTTAGGAAAAAACAGAAGTCTCAAACCATTGAAGTATTTAAAATAATTTCAATCTTAAACCAGGTTCAAATCCTTGGACTCCTCTGCCCATGAACCTTTGGAACAGGTTTTCTTGTTTTTCCAGGTTTGTAAAAGTACAAGACTCAGAGATCCAGCTTGAACTTCAAAATGAACAAAATCCACTTGTGATCAGAAGACCATAGCATTATTTCCTTGGTCACAAAAAAGGAAATTTAACATTCTGATCACCCACCACAGCTGCAGCAAACAACACAAAACCACCTCCACAATATCATTAATAACCAAATGTTTCAAGAAATACCATTATTATCTTTCAGATCTTATTGAACCTGACTGGAGAGAATGTTTATTTATATATTTGGTTTCACAATCACCCAAGGTTCTCTCTTGAGCTCCTTCCCAGACTTCCATTAGCATCACTCATCCTCACCAGCGTGAGCACAGCATTTGCTCCAGTGCAAGAAGAACCAGTGCAACCTTTCCCAATTCAACTCAGGCCAACACAATCCTTCTCTTGCTCGAGGCAATTGTGGCTCTTTGTTCTCCTCATGTCACATCCACTCCTTCTCCTCCTTCCTCACAAGCCTCTAAGCAAGTTCCACCTCACTGCCCATTTCTGGGCTTCTCTCTCGGTTTCCTGCATTTGCCATCGTCGCTGTTCCTCTCTCCCTCCAAGAATCCTCTGCTTTTCCTGGAGTTCCCTCACTGCTGAGCCCACCTCTGCTCTGCCTGGACTGGCTGCTCTTCTCTTTGCCTCCTGTTTGTCTGGTGTTGTTTGGTTTTCTCTCATGCAATAAACTCAGCAAGCCCACGCTGCAGTGCTAATTTCACTTGGAACTCCATCTCTCTGAAATCCTGCTGTGCTCTGTTTTAGCAGCCCTACAAAAAATGCTGAATGTTGCCTTCACTGCTCCCCTGTCTCCAAGGTCAACCCCTTGGCTCCTCATCCTCAAAATCCCTCTGTGTCTCCAGCCCACCCTCAGAAATCTGTCATCCATCGCTGCCTTCACTTCCACTCCCTCTAATTTGGGGGAATTGCACAGGAACAGTGTCTCAAATGCTGGAATAATTCAAATGAGAGAGCACAGAACCATTTCCAGTGTTACACACCCCGTGGTTCTTGCAAATGATCATGATATGGCCATGGTGAGAGCCCTCCTGCATTGCTGTGGTTCTGTTGTTCCTATAACAAAACAAATAAAAACACCCCAGCCCCCCTAAAAAAACCCTAAAAACAGACCTGTGCTCTTTGTGCTGCTGTTCCAGTGAATTCTGACAGGGAGGGGTTTGGAGCAATCAAGTGGAAGGGCAGAAGGATGGAACTGGATGAGTTTTAAGGTCCTTTTAAAGCCAAACCAGTCTGGAATTCCATGATTCCCACACCTTCTCTTAGCTCCCTATCAAACAGTGACAAAACCAGGTTTTGCTGCCTCCATCCCATACGATGCACATGATTCACAACCCTGCCTTCTTACAAGTTCTTCCTCAAAAAAAAAGTGTTCCTGTAAATCTTCTACAGGGAGGGGAAAAGCAATTTATACTCTCATGACCTCTTCTGACTTCATTTCCAACAGTCATTCCTAACAGTTCTTTACAGCTTTCCAAATTACACAGTTGGGAAGTGAAAACCAGCAAGTGGCATATTCTGCCAGTTGCTCCAAGTACAAATTCCTTTCTGAGCTGCATTCAAGAAATCATTTTATTTGCTTAATTTTTGGTGTGTGCACAGCCCCAGTGTGTTGAGCACAGTTCTGCTGCTGAGGCTTCAGCATCTCTGAGACCTCCTGGAGCAAGCTGGGGCTGGTGTAGGGCAGGCGATTTGCTGGCAGGAAAATGTTGCTTCTCCAGACAAATTTAACAAACTGTTGGGTGACTTTTCTCACAGTCAGCAGCCACTAAAAATGCAGATTATTTCCAAGTAGTTTCTTGTGGAGATTTTTTCTTCTCAAGTGAGATTTCAAGCAGATCTAAGGCATGAGGAGACATGTCCCGTGCAAATGTTCAGAGGCAGAGGCCTGCTCTCCCCAGCCTCTGACCAGGAGCACATTTATTTACACCACTGGCTCTTCCTTCCCATCCATTTTGTAATACACTGTCTTCAGTTCCTCTTCATCATGGCCACTATTCCAACCAAGAATCTGTCATTCTCTCACACATCATATTTCTTCCTCTCCCATCGATTTTTCCTTGCTGCCAGCTCACAAAAAGCAGCAATCTCTCCTCACCAAGGGAAGCCTCCTTCAGGCCCTTGTGTAAGAGCACACAAGGGAAAGCACCAGGTACAAGGAGACCCTGGCAAGCAGGTCAGGGCCCCAAGGATTATTAAATTATGCAGCTTAAACTGTGTCCAGTCCTGGCCCCTCAGTTTGGGAAGGACATTGAGGACCTGGAGCGTGTCCAGAGGGGGCAGCGAGGCTGGAGAGGGGCTGGGAACACAAACCCTGTGAGGAAGCCCTGAGGGAGCTGGGGGTGCTCAGCCTGGAGAAAAGGAGGCTCAGGGCTGCCCCCATCGCTCTGCACAGCTCCTGAGAGGTGCCTGTGCTCAGCTGGGGCTGGGCTCTTTCTCCAGCAGCACTGACACAACCAGAGCACACAGCCTCGAGCTGCACCAAGGGAAATTCAGGCTGGATATCAGGAAAATGTTTTTAACAGAAAGAGTGATAAAGTTCTGGAATGGCTGCCCAGGGAGGGGCTGGAGTCCCCATCCCTGGGTGTGTTTAACAAAGCCTGGATGTGGCACTGGGGGCCAGGCTGAGTTGAGGGGTTGGGGCTGGGTTGGACTCGATGATCCTGAAGGTCTCTTCCATCCCAGTGATCCTGGGAATTCTGTGAAACTCTTCATTTTCCAAGTTCTCCTCCAAGACAGCAACGAGTGCCTGCTAATTAGCCTGCTACTTGTATTGTCTTTTCTCCAGCACAGGCTTGGCTCCCACCAGGAGCACCAAGGGAGCAGGCAGGGCCGGTCCTCACAGGGACACGGGGACACAGGCCCTCTGGAGAGAGGCCAGAACTGCCCCGGTCCTCCAGCCCAGGGCCGAGCCCAGGGCCAGCACAGAGGGGACACAAAGGACAGGGGTGGAAGGGCACACACCCAAGGAGGGACATGGAGGGGAAACACCAACACTGACATCTGCTGCCGGTTCAGGGGGCTCTGGAGAAGGGCCAGAGGCAGCTGACAGGTAGCACACCTGTATGTCAAGGCCAACACCAGCACTGGAAGAGCCACCTGTGCATTGTCACAGCAGTGTCTTTGTCCAGACCAGGGCAGGAGCTGCTGCAACTGAATCCAGTGAGGCAACATCACCAAGGATGCTCATCCCAAACAGTGGAACATTGATTTGTTTTGGCTTGAACACAACCCCAGCTCAGAAGGAGGATGCTCATCCCAACAGTGTTTGCTCCAACCCCAGCTCAGAAGGACCTGAAATATCAACTTGTTTGTATCAGAAAAGGACAAAGGAGGAGACACTGCTGGAAGCAGTGAATGAGTGGGAAGAGCAACCAGACAAACTGCAAATCGATGCTATTTGTGGGAGCAGTGCCAGTGGATGAACTCAGAACACCATGTACTCTTCAAAGTTGTTCTAACAACCACCTTCTGCAATCTCCTGTGTGCCAAGCTAACCCCGTGACTGAGGACAGCCAGCCCTTCTGCTGTGTGCAAAGAGGAATCCAAACCTCCCTCTCTCCTTTTTTTAGTAGATAAATGTATTTAAAAAGCCATGAAAGGTTTACACACACTCGTGCATGGAAGTCTTGTGTATCTGTACATGGCTATATGCAAGAGCAGATCTAAAATACAAAAATGAAACAAGGCTGAGCTTGCTGTGCTTTGTAATTAGGGCAGATGGAGTCATCCCACAGGTTCTCCCCCAAGGACTGAGCCTGCACTTTGTAGCAGTGCAATGACAGTCCTGTTGCAGCTGTGAACATCATTAAGGGACAAAAAGGCGGAAGATTAAAGCTAGAGAGGGAATTGGTGAAAGCCCAGCCTCCTGTATTTCAGTTTTACTCCTTGTATACATGTGGCTATAGGAAAGATTTGAAGTTTCATGCATGTTGTGCCGCCCTAAACCCAACATTACAGTCCAAACACCACCAAAAACCCTGCCAGAAACCACACCAAACACCCAACAAAACCATCACATTTCTCCAGGCTGTTGGAAGAGGACCTGCAAGGGCAATACACCCTGGACAGGCTGCTCCTCTTTGGGTGAATGATACCTGAACTTCCAGAACAGAAAAAGAGAGAACAACCCATGATGAGCTGCTCAGATACTTCCTAGAAGGGAGAGATCCAATTCCTTTCAATTCAGCTTCACAGAGAGACCCAAAGCAGGCTGGAAACTTTATCAGGGCCCCTTCCCCACCCTCCACTGCTGACTCTTCCCCCAAAAATCCTTCCTGCCACCTCCACTGCACTCTGCTCCCACCACCCAGAGCCATCCAAGCATTCTGGTGGTGATGACAAGGATCCCTTTTATCTCTCTCTATCTCAATGGCTTTTATTTAATGATGCTTGCCAAAAAAAAAAAAAGGTTCTATCAAGAAAAACAAAAATTTTCAATGGCCTTGTGCATTTTCCAGGGTTCAAGGGGATGTAATTTTAGCTTTTGCTGTTCCCAGCCAGCCCAGTTCCACGTGGCATCCCTCAAAATGGAAGGGAGGAAGGAGAAGGAGGCAAGGGAAGTTAAAAGCTGTCCTGCAGGGGATCAGGATGTGTATCCAGAGTGAGCTGATAGCTGGATTTATCACAAGAGATTTCAGCTGGAAGCAGAAGGAGACACCCAATATCCTAAGGAATGACAGTCCAATGTCTGAAATCACCTGTCTGGAACCCAGCAGGTCACAATTTCCATCACAATCTGTCATCAGAGCTCCCCATACTCTCAAAAAAATAATTTGGTCCAGCACATCAAGCAACTCTGCCATTTGAGTTTAACAAAAACACTCTCAAGATGGGCTTGGAAATCAGGACACAGCTTCTCATTTCATTCTGACACTAATTCAGTGGTGCAAATGTGAGCTCATTCCTCAGGCTCCCTCTGCCTCCCTTTGGGGCTGGCAAGTACTGGGGGTTTGCTGTTTGTGGCTTCCAATGGATGGTTTGGATTTTTTTGGCTTTGTTTTTGTTGGTTGTTTTAAATACGAGTTCACACCTAAGATGCTGCTGGGCAAAGAATCATTTTTAGTAATGTATTACCAAGAGGGAGAGAGGAAAAGATGAAAAGAGAACAATCCCTTCCAGGATCATTCTTCCAGCTCTGTTCCTGAACCTCACCCACCACCAATTCCCTCAACTGCAGTCTGTGCACAGCGTGCCTGAGGTGGCAATGATCTGAATCCACCCGAAACAGCTTTGCAGTATCTTACAGCTTCAGCCAATGCAGCAGTCATGGTTTGACAAAACCACAAAAAGACAAGGAATTGGCAAAAAATTCACATGTTTAAAAAGGCAGAGCAAAGCAGCCTTAATGTGAAGAGTGCAGTGACATTCAGCTGGCTTTGGAGCTGCCTGATAACGTTAATACTGATAAAGAACAAAAGCCTGACAAGTGTAATCCTGATAGTTCCCTTTGTGTGATTCCTTTGAGGATTACACAGCAATTAAAGATTTCTAACAGTGCTACATTTCCAAAGGACAATGCTCCAATCCCCTGAGGAAATCATAAGCCATTTACAGATTCTTCTTGGGTTTCAACTTTTTAGAGAGAGAAAAAAAAAGCCATGGCCATTTAGCTGTCTTAATTAGATAAACAGCTTAACATCTGAAAATTTTTAAAATGTCTTATTTCTAAGAATGTAAAAGATGAGTTCCTGCCCAGCAGGACCAGTGTGCTGCAGCACTGGCAGCTGAGGGTTCTTTTCTGCAATTTCTCCCTGTGTTCCAAGAGTCAGTGCACAAATGCCTTTCTGCACTTGTTCAGCACTTTCTGCATTCAAAAAGTCATAGCGTGCAGCCCTCCTGATAAGAGGGACTTTCTGGTTGCTGAAGAGAAGCAGAAAAGTTGCTGAATTAATCAAAATATGGCTGCAGCTTCCCCCTTCAGCAGGTATTTTGGAAAGCTGACTGGTTTGGGTCAGTGTCCTGGGAGGGGTTACCAGTAAACCCAGCTTACACCACCTAAAAGCCCAGCTCTGGAGGATATCTGGAGTTAACTCTGAGGCCCCTGAGACCTGCCTGGCACTCAAGCACCTCCCCAACACCATACTGATCCTTCAGAACTCAACGAAGACAAAGGTGGCCTTGCATAAAGCCCTCACTGCACTGAAGGTTCCATCCCCTGCAGCTGTTTGAAGGGCGCAGGCAGTGCGCAAACAACTCCAATCCAGCAGCAGATTACTCTGAGGAATGGCTCTGATGGGATTGGTGCCTTCTCCTCACCCACTGCTCTCCTCCCAAGAGTGCAAAAAGCAAAGAACAGCCACCTCAACACATGCTTGGAGTTGTGGCCCTGTTCTGACAACCTGCCCTGCAATTTGGAATAAACCAGGGGATAATTGCCCCAGTCTCAACAGCACTGCCAGGAACAACAGAACCTCAGAGCCTGGGCCAGCACCTGCTATTGACAGGCACAAAAATCAAATTACAGGAATCCTCTCTCACACACAACAAAGTGCTGATGAGATCAAGAGAACAAGAGTAAAAACTACAATTTCCAGTGGTTAATCATGATCCAAACCAAAGCAGCAACATCAAGAAAAGAACCAAGATAAGCATTTTAAACAAGTAGCTGGTGAAGAGAAGCCCTTCCACTCCATCAATACACAGATGTCTCCTCTGATCTCACCCAGGGCATAGCAGAAATGATAATAATATAAGAAATGTGGCCCTTTAGCTGGTAGATAAAATTCACATTTCAACATTTTTCCCTAAGTGCATCTATAGCAATGGACCACCAAATAAAAAGATTTCCCCTAAATGAGTCAAATCTTAGTCTCTAGAAAGCAAGACTTATGTCAACTGCATTTCAACAGGGAGGGAATTATTTAACAAATTCATCATTGTCCTTTAAAAATTCCTTGGAAGTCTCTAAGTTGAGTTTTGATGAGATACGGTGATTGGAGTTGCCCATCAGTAGGGGCAAAAGCAGCCAGTGTCCCTCCAAACACCTCCCTGAGAGTCAGGATCCTTCTCCCCTGACAGAACTGTCCTTGTCAGCTCCTCAAGGAACTCCACGGGGAAGGAAACTTCAGTTTCCAGCCTGCTCTTCTCCCCTGCATTGACAGGCCTCAGGAACAGATGCCATTGAGTCAGTGCAGGGAACAAAACAGTTTGAGGCACAAGTTGAGCCCCGGGAGCGCAGGAACGCGCTTGGAAGTGAACATCCTGTCTGGAAGCCTTCATCCTGTGCTGCTGTGCTCCTGCAAGCAGGAATGGCAGAGCCTCATCTCTCATGCAAATGACACGTGGCATTTGGAAATTCTGACACAGAGGCAGCAAACAAAAAGCCATGAACTGCAAGGCTCTCTGTTTGCTTGGTGCTCACAATTAAGGGTGACACGGGAGGGTCTCGGAGGCGTTCAGGGAGGATCAAAGCCACCAGTTCACCAAAAACCAATTACCAGCACCAACTGCTGCTTTCATTCCCTGCAAGCACCCAGAACCCCAATTATGTTAATGTCAGAGAAAAAAAACCCAACCCTTCAGCAGGTTTTTAAAGGTTTATAACAGATTCTGCAGAAGGGGATAAACAAAACTTTTTAAAAGCAAAAATATCGCTTTGCTAATGCCCTCTGAAATAATGCTGGCATTCTTCACAGATCCTCCCCCATGTTTGCAAAAGGCAGCCAGAGCACGGAGACACTTTCAACAAATGGCAGAGTGAGTCAGTGGGGCTGGGAGCTGTGGGCAGGAAGGAGATGACAACGTCCACAGAGTCACTGAAGTCTCCAACGTGATTCATGTCATAACGCGGATCCAAAACAGGGACTTGTGCTTTAGGCACAAACTGCATGGGTATTTCTGCATCCCTGCCTGGGCACTCACAGCAAACAAGGCCCTGCCACAGCAAACACAGCCCTGTCCTTGCACCAACCCACCTCCTCCTTCCTGCCCAGAGAAACAGCTGGGCCAGCCTGGAAAAACCTGCACAGAGAGCTGGAGTTCAGGCCATTCCATAGAAACATTGAATTGTAAAAAAGCTTGGGTGGGAAAGGACCTGAAAGCCCATCCAGTGCCACCCCTGCCTTGGGCAGGGACACCTCCCACTGTCCCAGGCTGTTCCATCCAGCCTGGCCTTGGGCACTGCCAGGGATCCAGGAGCAGCCCCAGCTTCTCTGGGCACCCTGTGCCAGGGCCTGCCCACCCTCTGAGCACCATATGCTGCCCTGTCACTCCAAACTGCTCTCAGAAAGTAGAACAGGTCTGTTTTTAACCTGGGAACTTTGCAAAACTCCAGGAGCTTGACAGTGAAAAGCTGCACAACACCACAGGCAGAGGAAAGCAGGAAAATGCCTGGATGTGACACTGACAATTCCTTCTTCACACCCCAAAAGGCCTCACACCATTGTGATTAGTCACAGAAGATGTCAGCTTTAGTTCCTGTCAAACCATGTCATTTTACCTTTAATTAGGTATCCCAAAGAAAGAATAAACCAAGTAAAATTTCTGTTTGACGCGCATTCCAGTATGGGCCTGCTTTTCCAAACACAATCCCAAGCCAACACAACCCTACTGAGTGTGGGAAGAGATCCCTAAATCCTGTGGGAATATCAAATATGGGGCAAGCAGCAGCCCAGCCCAGCCCTGTCTCTGCTGGGAGCACCACCAGAACTGCCTCATGGACCCCACAGACAAAATTTTGGATCGGTTCTCTAAGGGGAGCCTCAGACTCCTCCTTTCCCTTCATTCCTATAAAAAGGAATTTCTTCCCGTAAAACTAATCCCAATTCACATGGCTTCAGAGCTATGCTAATTCTGCCTATAAACAGATACATTTTCAGTGCTTAGTTTTCAGCTCAGAAAGCAGAAAAGGGCCTGAACAACAAGCTCAGAACTTCAGAAATCTTCTGATTTTAAATATAAAAATCAAACAAACCACGCATATTTATGACTCCTATTTCTGGTGTTAGGTCTGAGAAACAAAACTAAGTCTGAGAAACAAAACATGAACATAAGAGAAAAATTAAATACGGATAAATACTACAATTGTGAAATGAACAGTTGCTTTGATAAGTTATAATAATTACACACTCCCTGAAAAACCTGACAAAGCTTTTTGAAGTCAGCTCTGCTAACTCTGAGGAGGTTGGACCAGACACTTCCAGGGCGGGGCTCATCCAAACTGACTCCTCCCATGGCACTGAATTTATTCAAATCCCCAGTTAGTGCACATTCCTGCAATTATTCCAGCCCTTTAATTTAACAGGCTGGAATAGGAAAGGGGAGGAAAGTAACCCATGGCACAGAGGAACACTGGGCAGGACTCAGCCTTTTTGGGGTTTATCTTTCTTTTCAACCCCATTCGC
Organism: Emberiza elegans; assembly: GCA_024865655.1. Classification (NCBI taxonomy): domain Eukaryota; kingdom Metazoa; phylum Chordata; class Aves; order Passeriformes; family Fringillidae; genus Emberiza; species Emberiza elegans. The sequence goes on along the minus strand of JALJVW010000184.1, from coordinate 68,250,489 downwards.
CAACCCGCTATAAAAACTTCCCAGGCTGAAAGAAATTCCCGGTATTTTCAACTGTGGAAGCCTTAAACTTGGGATGGGAGCAGGAGTGAGTGTGTGTGGCACGGAGCAAACCCCATTTCCCAGGGACAGGCCCCTCTCACCACTCCGATGAGGTCCCCCCGGCCGTACTCCCCGGTCAGGTGCTTCTTGCCATCGTCCATGCGCAGCACGGAGCGCAGGCGGCCGTTCAGCACGATGTACGTGCAGTCCGACTTGTCCCCCTGCCTGCAGGGACAACAACAACAGCCAGCATCAAGGAATGGCACAGTCTGAACAACAACAGCAGCATCGAGGAATGGCACAGTCTGAACAACACCAGCATCGAGGAATGGCACAGTCTGAGCAACAACAACCATCGAGGAATGGCACAGTCTGAGCAACAACAACCAGCATCAAGGAATGGCACAGTCTGAACAAGAACCAGCATCAAGGAATGGCACAGTCTGAACAAGAACCAGCATCAAGGAATGGCACAGTCTGAGCAACAACCAGCATCGAGGAATGGCACAGTCTGAGCAACAACAACAGCATCGAGGAATGGCACAGTCTGAGCAACAACAGCATCGAGGAATGGCACAGTCTGAGCAACAACCAGCATCAAGGAATGGCACAGTCTGAGCAACAACCAGCATCCAGGAATGGCACAGTCTGAGCAACAACCAGCATCCAGGAATGGCACAGTCTGAGCAAGAACCAGCATCCAGGAATGGCACAGTCTGAGCAACAACAACAGCATCCAGGAATGGCACAGTCTGAACAACAACCAGCATCGAGGAATGGCACAGTCTGAGCAACAACCAGCATCGAGGAATGGCACAGTCTGAACAAGAACCAGCATCAAGGAATGGCACAGTCTGAACAAGAATCAGCATCCAGGAATGGCACAGTCTGAACAACACCACCAGCATCAAGGAATGGCACAGTCTGAACAACAACCAGCATCCAGGAATGGCACAGTCTGAACACCAACAGCATCAAGGAATGGCACAGTCTGACTTGTCTCCCTGAAGGAGCATCAGGGGGTAGGACGGTGGGGATGGAAGGAGACGAGAGATCTCTGCAGCCAGGTCCGGAACTTGGGGTTTATTGCAAAGGGCCTGGGTGCAGGGCCCTGCTGGGAGCTGCCAAACACAGCTCAGAGCAGGCCCGAGAGAAGAGAGGGGGAGAGAGGGTGAGAGAGTGAGAGAGTAAAAGGGTGAGAGAGTGAGGTTCCCATTCCAATACAATAAATCTTCTTCTGTGTTGAATATTCTGATTCTCACTAACCAATCTAGTACAAGATACAAATCCTGTAGCATTTACATACAGCCTATAAGAATCATCACATCACCATACTGTGTTCCATTTCAAACCATAAAAACTCCTCTTTGGGCCCCTTCTGCCAAGCTGTAGGGTCTGCTCTGACCCTTGGGCCTGTCTGCAGGCAGAGGGTGTTGTTCCATCAAAAGGGGATCACCTTCAGCTGGCCACACCATTGTTTTCCAGTTGTTCAGTAATTGAGGGATCTCAAAGCTTGCTTTCATTTCAATCTCGCTTATAGTTTCTATACTCTCAAAATCTTTAGCCAGGCAATCATATTTATAAGGCTTTCCTGTTTTGTCTTCCCCAACATCTCCCTGCCTGCAGGGACAACCAGCATCAATGAATGGCACAGTCACACTTGTCCCCTGCCTGCAGGGAGAACAACCAACAACCAGCATCAAGGAAGGGTGCCACATTTCTCTTCACAGAGAAAATGACAATTCTCCCCAAAAATATTTCTGGGTTTCTGATAACATGGAATCAGATGCATCATTTCTCCCCACACAGGGGTCATCCTGTTTGATAAAGGAAGAGTCCCTGTTCAGCAAATGCATCTGGAGGTTTTGGATAAGTTTGTGGCTTTTCTCTGCCTGGCTTGGAAGATGCAGGAAAGTGTTTAATTGATATTTAATGAGCACATAAGAAACGGAACAGGAACTTGTTAAAAGGTGACTGGAAATGGGTTTAATGTGTAAATGTACAGGCTGTGCACAAGTAGCTGAGATAAGGAGTGACAGGACAAGGGGAAATGGCTTCAAACTGAAAGAGAGTAGGGTTAGATGGGAGATTGGGAATTGGGAATTGTTCCCTGGCAGGGTGGGCAGGCCCTGGCACAGGGTGCCCAGAGCAGCTGGGGCTGCCCCTGGATCCCTGGCAGTGCCCAAGGCCAGGCTGGGCAGGGCTGGGAGCAGCCTGGGACAGTGGAAGGTGTCCCTGGATGAGCTTTAAGGTCCTTTCCAACCCAAGCCAGTGTGGGGTTCCATGCCAGGACTGGCAGGGGATGACCAGGGTGTGAGCAGGCCCCAGGGGACAGCACAGGCTCATTGCTGCCTACTCAGGAGCTCATTCCCACTGCAAGGTCAACGTGGACGTGCAGAGGAATTCTGCAGGTCGAAGAGCACAACCCCCAAGCGGCTCCAGACTTGGTGCAAACACCTTTGTCTACCAAGAACTTTTTGCTGGCACAATTAGGAGTGCTGCTGGGAACGTCACACTTCTGGTGCTGGAGTTAAAACAAATGCAAGGAATTCCAGAAGATTTTAACAAGATATTGACAGCTAGGAGCGTTCTGATGCACAGAGTAATCCAAAACTTCCAATGGCATTGGTGCTGCAGGTATGGTTATGAAATTACAATTATACAGATCATGTTCTAATTAGACTGTTACTCTCCCACCACTGCAGCAACCACATAACAGCTCAATTGCATCCTAGTACATATCCATAAAACTAAGTTTTCCCAAGGTAACTTTTGCCCCTTAAACACAAAATTCCTATTTTCAATTTACTGCTGAATAAGCCTAACTGAATTACCTTTGAGTTTTGCTCTGTTTATTTCAGAAAGGCTGAAAACGTCTGAGCAATAGATCTTCATGCCCTCAACAAAGCAGAAACTACCACCAGAACATGTAACTGTGTCTTAATCAATTATATCACTTAAAAAGCTTGCCAAAACAACAGAAGAGATGAGGAATAGTATAAAACAACTTAGCAACATGTAGAGACGAGAGATTGAAGCTATGTTGAAGGTACTGCACAAAGAAAATAATCTCAAAATAGGCAAACAAATAAACCAAATGGAATAGTTGATAAATACAGCCTGAGGTTCTCAATTTGCACATCTCCAAGGGAGCACAGCTCCTGAAGTAGGAAAATTTCAACAAACACACAATTTTGTCCAGATCTCACCTGTAAACAGCTCGTCCAGCCTCCACCTCCATCCAGTCCAGGGCGAAGTCAATCTGCCTGACAAAGGGGGACATCCTCTTCACAACACTGTGTGCCACCCCCAGCACCACGCTGGGCTGCTCCCTCATGATCCTGCGGGAAAACCAAGGAGTTACTGAGCCTCCCCCAACAGGAACAGCTGCCCACAGGCACCACACCCCAGTGCAGCTGGGCAGGAGCTCCCAGCCCGGCCACCACCACTCACCAGGCACTCGGACCCAACAGGGGCTGCCCAGCAGCCCAGCCCACATAAATGGCATCAGAGCTGGCACTGCCCTAGGAGCAGGATGCCAGTCCTGCTGTCCGCCCCAATTCCCTCTCCCAGAGCAGCAGGATGGACAGGAGCCATGTGAGCTCTTGTGTGACCGTGCTCACAGGGGTCCGAGGATGAGGGAAGAGACGAGGATCTGACTCCATGTTTCAGAAGGCTTGATTTATTATTTTAAGATATATAATATATTAAAACTATACTAAAAGAATAGAAGAAAGGATTTCATCAAAAGGCTAGCTAAGAATAGAAAAAGAAAGAATGATAGCAAAGGTTTGTGTCTTGGACTCTTTGTCCGAGCCAACTGACTGTGATTGGCCATTAATTAGAAACAACCACATGAGACCAATCCCAGATGCACCTGTTGCATCCCACAGCAGCAGATAACCATTGTTTGCATTTTGTTCCTGAGGCTTCTAAGCTTCTCAGGAGGAAAAATCCCAAGGAAAGGATTTTTCATGAAAGATGTTTGCAACACTCTTGTGTATGAGCCACCATCCTCATTTCCCCCTCACACAGGTCCCTCCTGCCTCAGGAAAATGCTCATCCTGTCCTCAGCACCTTCCCTCCCTGCTGCTCTGCCCATCTCAGTCTCTTGCTCGTGCTCAGTCTCCCCCACATATCACATCAGAATCTTTTTATATGTAAAGTCTGAGGTGCTTAAAAATAAAACACCTGCTCTGCATTTCAAATATTCCCTTTTTCCTCTTGCAAAGACCACAAAGAGCTGAAATATCTTCTATTAAAGCTCCCAATCTTCACACTGAATGTTTTTAGTCATGCTTAAAAGTCTCTAATAATAAAGACACCATGTAATTCAGTATGTTCCTCAAACTAAAAAACTGAGAAGGTTGTGCCAGGACAACCTCAAACTCCACAGTGACTGTGAGGCCTAGCAAAAATCCCTCTCACAGACACCTGGGAAATCTCAGGAATGTCTCATTTCTCATTCTTTTTAGACTGAAGCTTCCTTCACCCTGTCACTGTGGGAGTGAGCACTCAAATACCTCCTGAAGCACTCCCAGGGGTGAATGGATTGCACACATGTCAGTTTGTTCTGCCTGTTAGGGCATCTTGTCTTCCCTGCGCAGCATCAAGGGCAGACTACTAAAAACCAGTTATTTCACAAAAAAGGAACAGCATCTCACAAAGAAGACAATTTGTGTCTGCAGCCCCAGCATGAGAAGTGCCCACAGAAAGGTGAGGGAGCTGCATGAAAGCTGCTCATGGACAAGCAGGGTCCTCCAAGCCCCAATGTCCAGCCTGGCCTTGGGCACTGCCAGGGATCCAGGGGCAGCCCCAGCTGCTCTGGGCACCCTGTGCCAGGGCCTGCCCACCCTGCCAGGGAACAATTCCTGATTCCCAATATCCCATCCATCCCTGCCCTCTGGCAGTGGGAGCCATTCCCTGTGTCCTGGCACTCCAGACCCCTGTAAATTCTCTCCATGTTTCTTGCCAGCCCCTCCAGGCCCTGCAAGGCCGCACTGAGGTCCCCCCAAAGCTTCTCCTGTGCAGGTGCACAATCCCAGCTGTCCCAGCCTCTCCTCCCAGCAGAGCTGCTCCATCCCCTGATCCCCCTGGAGCAGCTCCAGCTCCTCCCTGTGCTGGGCCAGGGCTGGGCCAGCTCTGCAGGTGGGCTCTCACCTGGGCACAGGGCACAGGGGCAGGATCCCCCTGCCCTGCTGCCCACGCTGGGCTCAGCCCAGGGCAGGGGCTCAGGGCTGGGGCAGCTCCAGCTCTCAGCCCCAGCACCCCCAGGTCCCTCTCAGGGCTGCTCCAGCTGCTGGAATGTCAGGAATGTCTAATTTCTCCTTCTTTTTAGACTGAAGATTACTTCACCCTTCACCTGAAACCTCCTGAGGATTTCTTGTTGAGTTTTCTGCGTCCATGTTCCCTTCACAAGCAAGGTGCCAGATTGCTAAGAAAATCTCCTTTTTGTGCTCTCTCTGAGCACAAATCGTGTCAGCTGTGTATCTAACCTCACCCCTAAACAATTGAGGAAAAAGAAAGGTATGGAAGGAACACTGCCACTCCTTGTTCCATAACTGGATTACAGCTCTCATGGACCAAAGCAGGACTGGCAGAACCACAGAAAGCCCAAGCACCAAGGCACAATGCAAGACTGTGACAACAAAGGCAGACTGCCCAGGAGCTCTGCAGTGCCTGGATGGGGCACAGAACCTGCCCTGAAGTCTCTCCAACACCAGGACCCTTCCTCATTGGTGCCAGTGCTGCAGCCAGAGCCCCAGAGCTGCCAGGGACTGTGGGACAGTGCAGCTCACAGGGAGCTTCCCATGGGTACTGCTCTCCTCACCCAGAGCTCCAATTGCTACTTCTGCAATAATGAAACCTGAAATTCCAGTCAAAAGCCCTGGAATTGAATGAGCAGGGACCCACAGGCACATATCCCTATTTAATGTTGAATTCACCCCACTCATATGCCTGCACTTGAATGTCTACATGGTAAATTAAACTGAACACTTGCTCTTACATTTAGAACACTTAAAGATCCAGCAGCAAACACCATTACCAAAAAGCAGGACAACTTTTCTCTCCTGACCCTCTTCTCTGGCCCTGATTTTTCCATTCCATCCCAACCAAGATACCAACAGACACAATGGAAAACACCCAGCCCTATCGCCCTCCTCAGCAAATTCAGAAGTTAAATAAATCCTGGATGGTTTAGCTCATTGGTTTTACTCCACTTGCTTATTTAGCCTCAAAGTCTCTTCCCACACAGGCTGTCTGCTGCCATCAATAAAAGCCATTTACTCTTTTCCTCCCTCATAATGTATCTCTTAATACTTAATGCATCCAAAATACAAACTAACAGGCTTCTTTTATTTCCACCTGGAGTTCTCGCATGTCCCTCAGCTCCATGCAGCTTCCACAAGACAATTAACACAGAAGGTGAGACCCACCCTTATGCAGGAGAAGAGAAAAGGGTTTTTTTCCCCCATTATCAGCCCAGTTTCCTTCCTCTCACGTGGGCATTTTACATCCCTGATCTTCTGTTTGGCACATGCCTGGTACTGGGAAAATTAAAATCCAAAGCTCTGTGTTACAGAGGTTTCTGAGGGGACTTTGAGGATTCTTTACTAGAAAGCTCACCAAGTGTAACAATAAGGGCTAAGTAGTTTCTGTGAAAGCCTGGAGCTTCTGCAGATATTCTTGGGGATGTGGCTGCGATGGGATTTTCAGCTTAGCTGGCAAGACCAAATAAAAATCAAAGCTTTCCTGCTTCTCTGGCAAGTGCATATGATTAAGCCTCCAAAGTGTGAAATTTACAGAAGCAGAAAATGTGAGAGAGCCACTGGTAGCACAGATCCCGAATTCATTCCCCCAGGAGATCCTGGTGACAACTCGATTCCCGTTTCCAGGAGCTGCCCACCGAGAGCCCTGCAGGCCCATTCCATGGAATCAGCCCTGCATTCAGCACACCACCAGCTTGTGCCACCCCTGCACCTGCACTCTGCATCTACAGCCAGCCATTTACTCAGGGCAGCAGCACAAAAAAGGCTCCTGCCCTGGAGGTTCATGAGAAGGATTTGATCCAACACTCAGCACTCAATTCTCCACCCTGAGCTCCTTCCATTGCTGTGCTCTTTGCCTCATGACAACCACTTTGTGCTTCACCCTCTCATTAATTAGTGAGAAAAAACACAGAGTGTTCCAGGGCAGCACAGAGGAAAAGAGGAAACACATGTGACAGGAAAAGAAGAATGAAATTTTGGAGAATAACAGGAGTTCTTGTCCAATTTCGCCTGGTCTGTAAGGTAAGAGAAAAATGAACAAATTAAGACAAAAATAATTCCTCTCAGATTCCAGGCAAAGGAGAAAGCTGGACATTGTGGAACTAGGAACACAGAATTTACACTAAAATAGCAAAAATAACTACATCCTATTTTATTAACAAGTTCTTCTTTCTCATGGAACTCAAAGCAAAAATGAAGCAGTAGAAGAAACCTGATGCTTTCCAAAGCCCTTCTCCAATGTCACTTTTAAATATGAGCCCAGAAGTGCCATAAGTCCTGGGCTTCAGGACAAATTGTGAAGATGAAAATGCTGGAATATCACAGAGCTTGTAAAATGGAGAGAACAGATAATAGACTTTAAAGGACAAAAAGAAAGATTTGGAAAGGACCCAAAAATAATGATGAGGTGATGCATTGATGGGTCTTGTTCCCTGACTGGCAAGGGGTTAATGGGAGCAGAAAGGTAAGCTGGAATTAACAGGAGGTAATTCAGTTCTTGAGAGAGAAATCTCAGGAAAATGAGAGAGAATCCAGCCCTGAGTAGCAAAAAAACAAGGGAAAAAAAATAAAAAGGAATAGGTGGAATCTGCCTGGCTGGCTGAGACAACAAAATGAAATTTGAAGCCAGAAAGAAGCAGGAAAACAACAGCAGGAAAAGACAGAGAAAAAAAGTGGCTGTTTAGGAGAAATAGCCTGGAACCACATGGAATGGCACAAGTTGGGAAGCATCTCTCAGAAATTAGGCCAAAGAATTGACAACCACCTGAGAGCCTGGGAAAAACACAGCTCATCAACAAGCACCTGCTGAGCACAGCAGGTTCAGCTCCACAGCCACCCAGCCTCTGCCTGGGCTGGGAAAACCAAAATCCCACAACGAGGACGCTGGGGTAGAGCTGGTCAGGGATACAACAACAACAATTGTTCAGAAAGGAGGAAGTTGTGCAGACATGGACATCACAGGGGTCAACAAACACAACAACCCCCAGAAGTGCTCTGTGTAACCCAGGACTCATGGAACATTCCAGAATCTGGGAAAGGAGGTTGGGAAAGGAAATTGTGCATTAGACAAATTAGACAAATTATGTGTATGAACTAATTCTAACTCTAAATTACAAGATCACAGAATAAATCAAGGGCATTAATCATTATTATTGGCAACAAGGCAAACCACAGCCATCATACTGCATTTTTAATTACCTATATTCCCCTTTAAGCGTTAAATCCCAAGTCAGGTGCTACTTCCAAGGTCCAGGAAGGAAGCTGTCTTGCACAGGGGAATTATTCTTTAACCTGTACTATTACTGAGCATTAAAACCCCACAGTTACACCCATCAACAATCACTCATAACACACTCAACTCCCTGGCTCTGTCTGGGAACAGAACTGGAGAGGTTTTCCAGCAAAAAGGAATAATTAATCCAAGACAAAGGGCTTGGCAAAGCAGCAATTAACCAAGCAAAGTGCAGGCTCTGGGCAGATTTTTTTTATTTGAATTATCAAGTATATGAAACTTGGGCCATAATTCCCACCCCACTGGGTTAAGTGCTCTATAGGCCTTGAACAAAGATTTTTTTTTCTAAGCCATTTAATATTGTCATGTTCCCTGAATTGCTCCTTGCTGGGAGTTCAACCACCTGACAGAGGGACCACAGCTCACCCACACTCCTAAACCCAGCCCATAGAAGCACAGCTTGCAGTGGGATGCACCACATCCAACACTGGGATTAAAACCATGGCATCATTACAGTTGGAAAAGACCTCCAAGGTCATCAGGCCCAAGCTTTAACTCAAAACCTCCACTAAACCATATCACAAAGTGCCACATCTTGGGTGTTTATGTGTTTTTTGAACACCTCCAGGGACAGTGACTCCACACTGCCAGAGCAGCCTGTTCAGATGTCCAACCACCCTTCCAGAGAAAAAATTTTTCCAAAAATCCACCCTGAGCCTCTCCTGGCCGTTGCCTGTCCCTGTTCCCTGGAGCAGAGCCCAACCTGTCCCACTGTCCCCTCCTGTCAGGAGCTGTGCAGAGCCACAAGGGTCCCCTGAGCCTCCTTTGCTCCAGGCTGAGCCCCTGCCCAGCTCCCTCAGCCTCCTGGGCCTCCAGACCCTTCCCAGCTCCCTCAGCCCTCCTGGGGCTCCAGACCTCCATGTCCTTCTTCAGCTCCTGAGCTCCAGGACCCAAAATTAACCCCAGGATTTGATGAGTGGCCCCCACCAGCACCCAGCACAGGGGGACAGTCACTACCCTGGTCCTTTGTTCAATAGAGGGCCCCCCCATTAATCCAAGACAAAGGGCTTGGCAAAGCAGCAATTAACCAAGCAAAGTGCAGGCTCTGGGCAGATTTTTTTATTTGAATTATCAAGTATATGAAACTTGGGCCATAATTCCCACCCCACTGGGTTAAGTGCTCTATAGGCCTTGAACAAAGATTTTTTTCTAAGCCATTTAATATTGTCATGTTCCCTGAATTGCTCCTTGCTGGGAGTTCAACCACCTGACAGAGGGACCACAGCTCACCCACACTCCTAAACCCAGCCCATAGAAACACAGCTTGCAGTGGGATGCACCACATCCAACACTGGGATTAAAACCATGGCATCATTACAGTTGGAAAAGACCTCCAAGGTCATCAGGCCCAAGCTTTAACTCAATACCTCCAGGCCCACTAAACCACATCACAAAGTGCCACATCTTGGGTGTTCACGTGTTTTCTGAACACCTCCAGGGACAGTGACTCCACACTGCCAGAGCAGCCTGCTCAGATGTCCAACCACCCTTCCAGTGAAAAAAATTTTCCAAAAATCCACCCTGAACCTCTCCTGGCTGTTGCCTGTCCCTGTTCCCTGGGAGCAGAGCCCAACCTGTCCCACTGTCCCCTCCTGTCAGGAGCTGTGCAGAGCCACAAGGGCCCCCTGAGCCTCCTTTGCTCCAGGCTGAGCCCCTTCCCAGCTCCCTCAGCCCCTCCTGGGGCTCCAGACCCTTCCCAGCTCCCTCAGCCTCTCCTGGGGCTCCAGACCCTTCCCAGCTCCCTCAGCCTCTCCTGGGGCTCCAGGCCCTTCCCAGCTCCCTCAGCCTCTCCTGGGGCTCCAGACCCTTCCCAGCTCCCTCAGCCTCTCCTGGGGCTCCAGGCCCTTCCCAGCTCCCTCAGCCGCTCCTGGGGCTCCAGCCCCTTCCCTGGACATGCTCCAGCCCCTCCATGTCCTTCTTGCACTGAGTGACCCAAAATTAACCCCAGGATTTGATGAGTGGCCCCCCCCCACCAGCACCCAGCACAGGGGGACAGTCACTACCCTGTTCCTTTGTTCAATAGGGGAATAAAAAAAATTCTAAAAAATAATTTAAAAACCCCAGATCCACATATGTTCGAATGGCAGAACTCACTCATAGAAATGGGACTTGGAGATGGAGAGGAAGCTGCAGTCTCTGTTGGCCTTGATGGTGAAGATGAGGGGCTCCCCAGTGAGCACAGCGAGCTGCCCCACCAGCTCCCCAGGGTGGGTGATGAAGAGGCAGGTGTCCTCCTCAGAGTCAATCTTCCTCTGGTACACATGGAGCATCCCAGAGACCACAAAGCAAACATTGACATCCTGGAGCAAATGGGAGGGAAAAATAAAACAAAATAAAAAAAAAAAGAGCTCAATAAAAATCCCCCCTCAGATTTTAAAGGCAATTATCCCAGTGACAGAGCTATCATGACCAATCTGTTTCCCAGAAAGCTCCCCTATAGCTTTTGAGCAATTAGGTGGTAAAATAAGATACAATAGTGAATTATTAAAATCAGGGTATGAATATTTAAAACTAAGCAGGCACAATATTGAAAAATGCATTTCTCTTTGGGTGGTTATGAAAAATGAAGGCTGCATCTTGAGATATCAAGGAATAACAACAGAACTGGGAGAGGAGGAGATAATGGGGAAACACAGCTGCAGGATGAGGGGCATGGCAGGTCAGCAGAGCAGAGCCCAGCAGTGCAACTGGAGCTGCCCCTCATCTGCTTTGCTTAAGCTCCTCTGTTTACACGGGATTATTATAAATGAAGCTTGTTATATCCTAAACACACTTTGCTCAACAAATAATGCTGGATTGGTGTTGTATTTAACATATTACCTAAGTCCAAAGTTGTTGTATTTAACATATTAGATAAGTCCCATGTTGTTGTATTTAACATATTTCATAAGTCCTGTACCTCTCATTGTTGTCTTGTGGGCGGCAGATCTTCACAGGATCAGGATCTTCCTCAGCCAGAGCTCCCCCAAGGCTCTCCTGACCAGCCAGCCCACTCCCCTTTTATCCCAGTTACCTTGACTGGCCACAGCTGCTGCCCAATGAAGAACATCACAGCTGCAGCCCATCATGGATAACTGGGACCAGTCAGGGTAAAGATATTCAAGTACAGGTATATAATATGTATATTTAAAGCCTCCTCCATTTATAATACATATATTCAGGGCCTCCTACAGATTGGTTTTGAATGAGGGCTTTACTGTCATTGAGTGGCATCACAAAAGCCCAAAGTGCAGGGTTGAGGAAAGGATTCCCAGTGCCCAGAGCTCCTGAGGAAGGATGAAGGATGACTCCACACCTTCCCACAAGGTCCATCAGAGCCGACAACACCCAGAGCCCCACCCTGGCTGTGCTGCAGCCCAGTCCTGGGAGCAGCGAGGCCCAGAGCTGGGGGGCTTCCCCTCCAGAAGAGGTGGCTTGGGAGGGGACAGGTGGGAATGGGAATAAATCCATGTTTTATTTCCATGGATGTGCACAAACACCTCCTGGAGGGGCACAGACCGAGCCAGACTCACCTGATCTCCCTGCCTGGACAGCACAGTGCCAGCAGTGACCTGGTGCAGTGTCACTTTGCCATTCAGCAGCGCAGGATTCTGGAGAAGAAAGGGGTGGAGGTACAATTTACTGCTCTGTGCACAGGTAAAGGTGCCAGAATGTGAGGAACCACACAAATAAAATAAGAATAACAGTTAAGACTGTGTTACAAGTGCTTGAGTCTCTTTAAAATACGGAACATATTTTTATAATATTCTACCCAACCAATATTTATTCCAGAAGACAAAAAAAAAAGTATGATCAATTTTAATTTATCATATTTGGATTCTTATGGATTTTCTATTCATCAATTTCCCCCCCAGACTCTTTAAAAGCTCTTTAATGAAAAGAGAGCTGTATCAGCTGGCATGAAAACCATCAAACATCAAGTTACCTGCAAAGGAAGGTGAAACTAGAGGAGATTCTCTGTACCATGGAGTATGAGGACAGGATAATCCAGCCCTGGCTGTGTCCCAGGCCAGCCCTGGGCACACAGCTCAGCTGTGCTGTACCTGCAGAGCACATTTCCACTGTCCAACAAAAGCTTCCCCAAGCTCATCAACTCCTGTGCTCAGGCAGGCAAAAGTGGGAATTTTACTCCCAACTGAAAAGCACGTGGGAGGAAAGGATCTTCCCAAAAGCCACCCTCAGTTTGGACCCCAATCCCTTGCAATGCCAAGGAGATGAGCTGGCTGAGCCCAAAATGTCCTTTAATCCAAACATTGCTTTCACCACCACAATCCTGAGTGCATGACAGACTCCCAAACAGGAGGGAGTTTTCTTTCCATCTCAAAGAACTGCCCGCACAATTTGGGGTCCTGGTGCAGCCAGGATCAAACCCTCATGCTTCAGGCCACCTTTGCTTTGGCATAACATTCACTCAAACCAGCAAATCACACAGTCACCGACTGGTTTGGGTCCAAAGAGACCTTAAAGCTCCCCCAATCCAGGCAGGAACACCTCCCACTGCCCCAGGCTGCTCCAACCCCCAGTGCCCAGCCTGGCCTTGGGCACTGCCAGGGATCCAGGGGCAGCCCCAGCTGCTCTGGGCACCCTGTGCCAGGGTTTCACCATGCTTCAAATAAAGAATTTCTTCCTAATATTCCATGTCAGCCTGCCCTCCTTCAGCTCAAAGCCATTCCTCCTTGTCCTCCATGCCCACAGTACCTCCCCAGCCTTCTTATAAATCTTCAGAAATTGAACATTTTCTCAGCACCCTGAAGGGGCTGGGGCAGAAAACAAGGCTCAGTTATGAGTGCACAGGTCAGGCTGAGGAGAGGCAGGTCAGTCCTGGCTCCCACAGCTTCCCTGGGCGCTCGGCTGTGCCTCAGAGGCAGAAGCACTAAAAGCTGCACTCACAGAAGAGCCAATCGAGCATAAGAGCAGAGCACAATGTGACCCCAGTCATCAACTCCATTCCAGCAGGAAACCAGCACAGCAGAGATGTAAACACTCCACCAGTGTAATTGTTCTGCCAGGCTGGAATTTTTCTATTTTGGGGCGAAAAGAAATAGTGCAAGTGAAATAATCACAATTATTCTTTACACCTACTGCTAAAGAACATATTTTCATCAAAAATACTTTTATTAAAGCCAATCTGTTTCACGGGAACATATCCAATGCAGAGAACCTGACAAGCACCTGTCAAAATATTTCAGTTCAGCAATAGCAACTCAACTAATTTCTATAATGTTTTTTCTATATTTAGACATTTATGGTTGTATAGTATTATCTATTCTTAAAGCCAAATTGTAACTCTGAACGTGCCTCTCAGCAGGGGAATTCAGGCTCCCCCATGAGCTCTGGCTTATCAAGAGCATTTTCAGGCTGCATCAGCTAAAAAAAAAAAAAGAAAAAATTGCTGCCAAGATTGTCTTCATGTCTAAGACTACTTAAGTACTGGGATAGATTGAACTCAGGGCTGTGAGAGCCTCAGCATTGGAGATCTTTAAGAGCAGCTCAGCCAAAAACCTGCCAGAAATGACTTGGCAGTATCTGACTGTGCCTCAGGCATGGCAGGGACTGAGTGACCTCCAGGCAGACCTTGGACTCCTCCTCTGCTGGGCAATCACTGATTGTGAAGCAAGAAAAGAAATGAAAATTAAATCCATCCTGGCTCTCTCAAATGGGTGAGAGCAGCAAACCCAAATTCAGCACTACAGGGTCTAGGCTAAAACCTGCACTGAGCCCCCCCAGCCAGGAGCTTTTAGGGAAAATAAGGGAAATAATTACCCCAAAAAGCTCCATTTCCCAGCAAGTTTCTTTCTTTGCAGGACTGTGATAAATGATTGCAGCAGGAGACTCCACAAAGTTGGTTACAATAGCAAATTTAAGAAGCAGCCAAAGGTTATTTCTGGGTAGCAAATTAGCAGGGGTTTATGGTAGGAAGTGAAAACACAAACCAGTTATAAACAATTTAAATACAGCAATAATTAACTGAGACAAATAATATTTTTGTCAAAGGAAATTCCCTTGTAACTCACAAAGAAGAGATGCCCTGCAACACTGCTTAACCCTCCCCATCATAGATAAAGCTGAAAACACACAAAAACTGCAGGAGATTGAAAGCCATTCATGACAGAGATCCAAGGAACTCAAGTTACTTAAAACAAAAGAAAAAAAAAGAAAATTTTAATTCTGAAGTCAGACACCTAAAGGCTATTTGAAATAATGCCTCTCTTTCTAGAGACATTTACCCTCTCTGTCACAAAAAAACCCAACTAAAAACCAAAAAAACCCCAAAGCTACCATCTGTCATCAAAACATCTCAATTTTCTTCACTCTGATTGGCTGCTCTGAAAAATGACAACTTAAAATGCTTCCATCTCATTTTTTAAGAGAAGACCTTACAAGAATTCATTTTCTTTTATGTAAGCAGAGCAGCATTGAACACAAATATTTTGTACACAGTAAGATTCTTCTTGCATTGCCTGTAAAAGAATCAACTTTTGTATTACTACATGGGGAAAAAAAATTGAGCTTTCAATGACATTTCTGGCATTTGGCCACATCCCATCAGATTCTAATTTGCTCGTGAAAAACTAAAGTGCTTGAAAATCCTACCTTTATTTCACCAGTATTTAGATATTTATGTTATAAATTCTGCCTATTAGGAGCTGCATTTTAAGGACACTGTTGAAATCAACTTTATCTCTGAACTGCTACTTGGTAATTACTGAGAAATTTATTCTAGACTATAAGAAAAGTGCTGTAATCGGGAGCTTCAGTAATCTTGGCATTTTTGCTTATGATCTGATAGTTGGATCAAGAACAGAACAGATCAAGTCCTACTTTACTCCTTCTGCAACAATAATTTATTCTAAAATAATCTGCAGCCTTTCATGAGGATAGAAATGCCTGAAAAAACCTGAAAATGAACACAATGAGACAGGTAAGGCTCCTGCAGCCTGAGAAACCTCAGATCAGTGAGGATGTGGGACAGACACCTCCAGCCTCACAACTAGGAGCTGAAAGACCCTGACAGGGATTTTGAAGCTGCAAGGGGAATAATTTTGGAAGTCAGGAGGGAATGCTAAAATCTAGAAGCAAAATCTTTTAAATTCTAGCAGGTGCTGTGTTCTGACAGCTCTGAAGGCAGGAGGAGGTGCAGCAGCTGTGCCCAGCCCCTGGCAGCAGCAGCAGCCTGGAATTACTGCACAACAGGCTGGAACAAAGCAGGGATGTCTGTGGCTGCCTGAGACAGATGCAGAGCTTTCCCAAACTGTCTGACTATCCACATGAACAGACACACCTCTGTAATGAAATGCAGCTGGAATGATGAAAACAATTGTCAATCCTTCTTACACCACCAAGTGCCTGGGCCTCTAGCTTGTTAGACTGACCCCAAGATGTGTTCAAAAGTCTCTTTTTCCCAGCCTGGCACTTGAAGGAGGAGTCAGAGCTCTTCATTTCTTGGTCTCAAGGTTGTTTATTGTATCTGCTCTATAAAATTCTTTCTGCTGTCCTGCCGAGATCTGCTCAGCAAGACAGTCAGAGGTACTCTGCCTGCCCCGGGGCTGTGTTATCTTTTTATACTAAAAACTACGTGTACAATGTTTACAACTGCTTCCCAACACCTATCACCTATGTTAGACAGTGAGCTTCTACTCTAAACCAATCCCAAAGTGCCACCATCACAGCAGGAGATGGAGGTCAAGAAGAAGAAGAAGGAGAAAGGCTGGGCACACCCAAATCCCTCCATCTTGCCCCCTGAACCCCCATTCTAAAAACCCCAAAATCTTTTTCACCTTGTGATAAATTCACTATCATTCTACTTAATTTGTCATGGCTTGCAGATCTTCATCTAAGGTTGGTAACTTGCTCCACGGGTCATAATCAGAACCACAGGGGCATTCTGAGCTCTGTGCCAGGGTCTCTGAGCCCCCTGGCAGGGTCTGGGCTGCTCAGGACAGCCAGAGGGATGTGCTGGGTCCCGACAACCAAGGGGCTGAGCTCAGCAGGGATCAGGCACAGCCCCTGCCATGGGCACAGGACCCAGCTGGGAGATGCTGCCAGTGCCCCTGGGAAAGCACAGGGACAATTGCAAACCCAAACAACTCCCTGGGATGCGGTGCCACCAGGATTCACGGGTTCAGCAATCACCTGGATCTTTAGATAACTCCCCACACTCCTGAGGGGGCAGGAATTGCACATGTGCTGCTTGCAGGGCTAACTGCACACAGAGAGGGGAGATTCCTGCTCTGCATTCCAGCCTGGTCTGTTGAAATGGCAGAATAATTCAAATTTATTTCAACCCTTCTAATGACTTCAACAGGCTGTTGAGTAAATCATGCAGCCCATCTCCAGCACACTGAGGAGACAAATCCACTTTTCAGTTCCTGGCAGAATGAAATGAAAAGCAGAAGCAAAGCCAGTTCCCCTTGCAATAACTCACATCAAGTTTCATCAGGGCTGAGAGGTCTTTCTTTGCTGCCTCCACGATGGCATCAATGTGTTTGCTGTTACAGGAGTCCTGCACAGCACTGTAATGGAAAACTGCTGAAGGAGTTTCTGTCACTGTCACCGTCTTCTTCAATATCGACTGCAAGGAGAAGGAACACATCAAGGACCAGGTTAAACATCAAAATTGGCACCTACCAAAATTGGCCTTTATCCTCTGCATTCTCTACCCACAACACCATGGTGGTCTGAAAAAAAGGAAATCTAGGTTTCCAAAAAAGAAAAGCTTCCTAACTTCATTATCCCTGCATTTTTCTGCACAGCCTGACACTTGAATCAAACAAAGTTACTCATCACAGCTTGTGAAAGGGAAGGAATGAGAGACTTCACAAACTGGGCTGCTGCCAGCTTGATGGAACTAAAACTTTACCAACCCTCTACACAAAGATGGAGGAAAAGATAAAATGCCTGTCAAGGTCACAGTGAGCAACACTTTCATTCCAGATTTTAAGGTGCAGGTTTCTAATTTAAGAGGGGTTTGTGCTCTTGACCTCCAGGTCAGTATTTGTAAAAAGCAGACCACAAAAATAAAAACAGATTTATAAATAATGACTGGAAACCTACAGCTGATACAAGGTTTTCATGCCTTGCTGTAAAGGCATGGTCTGACAAATCCAAATAATCCATTTCATGAGTCAGGGGAAGAAAATGCATAAAAAGTTGCAGCAGTGGTTTCCCATTGCTCACCAAGGGAATCTCCACAGAATTTCAAGGTGTGCAATAAAATGACTTGACAGCCATAACATCTACTGAAACACCTGTGAATTAAAAAACAATAACACAGAAAGATTCAAGGCCAGCTTGGGTGGTGCAGAGAAGGTGTCCCTGGCCATGGCAGGGGGACTGGACCAGCTGGCCTTCAGAGGCGCCTTCCAACCCAAACCATTCTGTAAATCCAAATATCCCAACCCACAGAGCGCCACAAGGGCAGCGTTTTGCAGGCAGGAAGCAAACCTTTACATGACTGCAAGCAGAAGGAGGTGAGGAAGAATCACCAGCTGGGGGCTGTGTACAAATCACAAAAGGGACAGGACTGCTGGGGAACCTGCCTTGAGCTGTTTTATTTTCCAGCATCAGTCTCACTACCTGGTTGTGACAATGGGGAGATGCCAGCAGGTCACATCCCAGGCAGCAGACCAAGAACTCAATGTTACAGCTCACTTTAAACGCTGTTTGACCAATGGCACAAAGCAGATACTGACCCAGGAATCGGGCTGGGCCCCGGCAGGAGCAGACCCACCTTGGCCACGCCGGGGCTGCCGGCGGCGTCCTCGGGGGCCAGGTGCACCCGGGCCCTCTCGTAGGCCATGTCCATGTCCGACTTGGCACCGCTGGAATTGCCTGCAAGCAACACAGAAATCCAGCTGTGAGCTCCTCCTGCACTGCAGCTTCCCACAAACAGCAGCCAACACACAGCAAGGGGAGCAACTTTGCACCTTCGTGCCCCTGTTATTTCCCAGCTCCTTCTGACCTGGAACTTGAAATCCTCCCATGGAATTCAGGTGTACAACACAGCCCAGAACTCCCACACCCACTTTGTACAGGGTACAGTCATTATTTGGAGGTTTGTTGCAGGGCTTTTTGTCCACTGAGAATTGGCAGAGCACTGCAGAGAGGGAACTCTGATGACTTCAAACTTTGAAATAATACTACACTTTATGGCTTTCTGCAAAACTGCCTGAGGTGATGCTGCTGATGGTTCATTTCATCTTAATTTCAATACTCTACAAATCCTTGAAATCCTTCCTAGGGTTCACATTAAGTTTCAGGGGCCAATTTCCTCATTTGTGAGAGCAGCTCACCCTCTGAGCTCATCTGTTGCCCACCTAGATGTTGGTGGGTTTGTACAAAAGGTGGGATCTGCTGAAGAAATCTTATTTATTTTAAAAGCCTTTTGGGAAAAATTCAGCATATTTTCTATTCAGTTCCACATGCCTGGAAGTCACAGTGCCAGGATGTAGCTGTCCTTTCTTTATCAATCCAGGTCACCTTTCATGCCCTAGAACCAGGCTCTGCTCAAGGGGAGGGACACAGGAAGAATATAAGACAGTTACAACAACAACAACAATAATAGCAAATCCACCAAATTTTTCTCACTGTTTTCAGGAAATTATTCTTAGTAATATCTTCTTCACCAAATTAAGGATTTTTTTTGCACCCAATAAATTGTCATTTCATAGGGAAAAAATTATGATCAGCAACTTCTAAAAGTCTCTCCAGACAAAGCATTTTGCCCCCAAAAATTTCAAATCTTTTCTACAATTTGTCCAAATTGTGGTGCTGAAAGTTGCATGAGAAATTCCCTTCCAGTGCTCATTTATTTAATTCATGGATTTGAACTCAATACTACTTCCATTCCTTACTTCCCAATTTTAATACATCTTAATTACATTAGGTCCTTGGCTGTCCCATGCACCTTCCAGGAACTTCTCTGAGCTAATAAACAGTGAAAACATAACTGGGAAACCCCCTCGTGTTTGAAAACCTTGAACAGGATTCCCACAGCCTGAAGATTTACAGATGAGCTTAAGAATCATGCATAACATATAAAGCTATAATGATTTCCTCTTATTTCTATGCCTAATATATCTCCAAAGTAGACCATTCAGAAAAGTTTACATTTTCTTCCTTATACCTTTTACTTCAATCACTACATTGTTCTTCCACTTCTGTTTTTGTAAATACAAATTGCTGCTCAGGAATAAGCCGGGCCCTTTGGAAAAGCAATTGTCTCTCCTGAGTGGTAAAGTCTGTCACCTAAAAAATTCAAATTTTTAATTCTGAATTCTTTCCCCACCTGTCCCTCCCAAGAGACACACACTTGAATTTGCCCAGGATTGCCCAAGTTTTGGGAAGTTCGCTTCTGGAACCAGAATTTACAGAATTGTGATCCGTGACCATGTGACAACACCACCCTACCATGAAAGGCTGAATTCCATAAAGTGAATTTCAAACCCACAGTTTTTATTTCTGAAGGGTTTAACTCCTATCTCCCACTCCAGCCAAGCCAAGGGAAGAATCCCAATGCCACAAATATTCAGATATAACTCAGAGTACCCTTTCCGTGTCATCTTGAGGAAATGGCCTTGAGTTCTGCCAGGTGAGGTTAAGATCAGATATCAGGAAAAATCTTTTCATGGAAAGGGTTCTAAAACACTGGCACAGGTTGTACAACACTGGAGCCACCAGCCCTGCAAGTGTTCAAAGGACACATGGGTGTGACACTTGGGGACAGGGTTTAGAACACAGGGTGGTGCTGGCCTGGCAGTTGGACTTGAAGACCTCAAAGGTCTTTTCCAACCGTAACCATAATTCTGTGATCTATAAATATAAACAATCCAACCTGCCATTGGGATCATAATAAAGTCATTTAATGATCAGCGTCCAAACATGAAACCAAACAAGTTGACCCAAAGTTGATTGTCACCAGAACTAACACCATAAGATAAAAAATAAAAATAAATAGTGGATCAACAGTAAATGCTGTTGGTACTATTAACTGAATCAATATCAACACTAAATGCTGTTGGTGCCATTAACTGAATTTCCTGCACACTGCAGCATTGTATTTGAGATCCCCCCAGATGAAGGCAGGAATGATGCATCTGACTCCATGTTCTCACAAGGCTAATTTATTATTTTATAATATTATACTATATTAAAGAATACAGAAAGGATACTTAGAGAATGCTAAAATGATAATAATGAAAACTCGTGACTCTCTCCACAGCTTGGCCCTGATTGGCCAAAGAGTGAAAACAACTCCCAGCAGAACCCAATGGAACAATCACCTGTGGGTGAACAATCTCCAAACACATTCCCCATGAGCACAGCACAGGAGAAGCAAATGAGATAAGAATTGTTCTCCTTTTCTCTGAGCCTTCTCAGCTTCCTAGGAGAAAATCCCTGGGTGAAGGGGTTTTTTCAGAGAATGGGAATGCTACACTGCACTATTAAAGTCCCTAAATCAGCTATAAACAATAAACTGGGATAACACAAAGAGCAGCTCCATTTGAGCTGATCTGACCCCCTGTCCATCTCCCTGTCCTCCCAAATCCCAGGGTGAGCCAAACTCCTGAGCCCCGACACACCAAGAGCATTTTCAACCCAAACACTCAGGTTCTGGCAAGGGGAGGGATGGATCCTGCCTGGGATGGGCCCTGCACAAACAACGGAGTCACCAGGATATCTCCTGAAAAATCCTCTTTGCCCAGGATCTTCTCCTGGGAAGCTGACAGGCCTCAGAAAAGAATTAAAACAATAATTATCAGATTGCTTGGGAATGTGGTCTGCAGATCATTTACCAACAGGTGCATCTTTGATTGGCTCCATGTGAATTGTTTTAATTAATGACCAATCACAGCCAGCTGTGTCAGACTATGAGTCAGTCATGAGCTTTCATTATCATTCCTGTTAATCATTCTGATGTATCCTCTCTTTCTTTAGTATAGCTTTCTTTTAATATAATAAATATAATAAATACAATAGGATATAATAAATATGATACATGATATAAAATCAGCCTTCTGAGAACTTGGAGTCAAATTTTCATCTCTCATCTCATCCTGGGACCTCACAACACCATACAATGGCAACTGCCACAGCCCCTGGCAGCATTCCTGCCTTGAGAAAGGGAAGGAATGAGAGGGTTCACAAACTGGGCTGCTGCCAGCTTGATGGAACTAAAACTTTACCAACCCTCTACACAAAGATGGAGGAAAAGATAAAATGCCTGTCAAGGTCACAGTGAGCAACACTTTCATTCCAGATTTTAAGGTGCAGGTTTCTAATTTAAAAGGGGCTTTGTGCTCTTGACCTCCAGGTCAGTATTTGTAAAAGCAGACCACAAAAATAAAAACAGATTTATAAATAATGACCGGAAACCTACAGCTGATACGAGGTTTTCATGCCTTGCTGTAAGGAATAAAAATCTCACAAACAGAGCATGGTCTGACAAATCCAAATAATCCATTTCATGAGTCAGGGGAAAAAAATGCATAAAAAGTTGCAGCAGTGGTTTCCCATTGCTCACCAAGGGAATCTCCACAGAATTTCAAGGTGTGCAATAAAATGACTTGACAGCCATAACATCTACTGAAACACCTGTGAATTAAAAAACAATAACACAGAAAGATTCAAGGCCAGCTTGGGTGGTGCAGAGAAGGTGCCTTCCCTGCCAGTGCCACACATCAGGGCTCTGGGGGAACAGCTCCAACTCTTTGGGGAAAAAAATCACCAAAACAATAAAAGACAACTGCTGTTGAACTTAAAAATAGAGTTAGGAAGACTTACTTCCAGGGACCATGAAGGGGAGAAGTTGTTACATCCAAAAGGCCCTGCTGTTTTATTTCTGCTTTCTAATTCCTCGGTCCCCCAGCCCAGATGCTTCCATGAATTAATTCTATCTCTCTCCACCCAAAGTTACTACACTCACAAAGCAGAGTAGCCTGAGCTGGCAGAATCTCAGTCCCTCATCTGCTATGCTTCAAGCTAGATAACTACACAAAAAAACCAAAGAGATTACAGCCAGCCCCAGGAGCAACTAAGGCAGAAGTGTTTTCTCCCAAAGCAATTTATAGCAGGGTTTATTAATTCTAACAACAAGCAAATCAAGGAGATGTTGAGATAACAGCACTTCTATGACTCTAACAATTTTCTCCTCTCTGAATTAATAATAAACATGATCAATATTCCATGGAGTCTGAACACACAGTAAGCAGTGGAATAGAATCTGAAGCAATATCTTGATCTTTTCATTGCAGACATCAAGACACTTTCTGTGCAAGCTAAACAGTGAGAAAAAATCAGCTCTGTTAACTGAGGCAAATCATAATTACCCAATTAGTTATGCTCCTTCTGTCAGTAAAAATTAGTTCTCTCTATCTGCTAAGCTCTGTGTACCTTGGCATAACTTTTACGACACATAAAAGGAGAAAGGAAGGACAAGTGGACATATCCACTGAGAGGTTCACAGGGATTTTTCCATATTAAAGCTCTTAAGAACATACAAGGACTGTCCCCACAAGAAATGTCACAGGGCTGCACAGGCAGAGCTCACTGAACTGCCTCATTTTCCTGGGCAAGGGGCTGTGCTCAGGGTAAGGATTAATTAATTTACCACTGAATCAAGTCTGCTGGTGCATTTTGTAATTCCTGGTGTAAAACAACCTCACACACGTGAAGATCAAGCCAAGTCTTGTGTGGGTCAGTCAGTATTTTCTCTTAATTTGTCTCCCTGGCTTAGAAAGATCATCTACTCACCCCAGCCAAAACCCTATTTCTGCATCATCACATCCACTCCTCTGGACAGCAACATGGAAACCATGAAAAATCTACGTGGGACCCTTTACACTTGCCCAGAGGAACTGCAGAGGAAACAAATGAGCCCTCCAGTGTTAAAACCGCAGGAGCTCCTCTGTGCACACCAGCAGCTTCGTGTGGCAGCAACAAGGGACACAAACCTCACCCTGGGAAAAGCTCTCAGTGCTCAGGGCTCCCTCTTTCTGCCTTGTCTCCAAGCCCCTTAACCCCTCACAGTATGTTCCTTTCTCCTAAGTCACTTAACAGCCAAGGTGAGCAATAAAAGCATCTTCTAAAGTACCCAGAGCACCTTTATTCCACTGATTAAACATTTGGCTATTAACAGTACCTGAGCACGAGCTTGGAATTCCCTGACAGAGGTTAATTTATTACTCATCTAACAGAGACAGATGCCTGTGCTCTGTGATTCCCACAAGAACTCCAGTTTTTCCACCTTGAAGCACAAAGCTGCCCTACACACCAAGCCCAGAAGAAAACGTCTACAGTGGAGTAACTGAAGCTCCCCAAAATGACACTGCAGCATCAAAGCAGCTCAGCCTCATAAATGTCTCCTCAGAGCATCCCATGATCCATCACCTTTATTATCCTCTCTAAAGAACATCCCTCTAAAAGCAGCAAAGCAATGTAATGTGCTTTTTGGGACAATCAGCCAAGCAAGAAACGTGTGTCATCTGTTATGTGAAAGATGATGGCCTATCATCATAATTCAGTTTGTTTCAGTAATATCAATTAATAAAGCTCCTCATTTGCAGGTCTTGGTAGCCAAATGATGTTCCCCATTGCTGATAATGACAGCAAGGGAAAGCTCTCTGGGATAATATTCCATTTGTTACTAAATAATTTTTTGACCGATGAGTTAGGAAGCAGCACCACTGCAAGATGATTATCTACCATGAACAGGACTGCAAGATGATTATCCACCATAAACAGGAAAATTATCTAACCCAGCACTCCAGAGATCATGTGGCTTCCCCCATGATTAGATAAATTACATATTCCCCACAATTTTGCCAAGCACTACTTACTAGAAGCCTCTGTAGAGCCTGCATAGGGAGGTGATGAAAGGCTTCTTCTGAAAACATGCTCAGAGTTTTCGGCACCAGAAATCCTCAACATGTCTGAAATTTAAAAGCAAATGCTGTAAACACAAGGTATTCCCTAATAAAGCAAGTTTCACTAACAATAAGAACTTCTAAGTACCCACTGCTAAGGGCTGACTTAAAAGATTCTGAAACGTGGACATTAAATATTAAATTTATTATTAAATTAAACCTTTTTCCTGGTTTTGATTTAATGAATTTTTTCCATCTGCCGAGGCAAAATTCAACTCCATCTATTTTCCTGGCTTTACCTTCAGTACTGAGTCTTTAGGCTGAAAAGACACAAATCCAGCAATTCTTCTGCTGATGTCTAGAGTGCTGAATTTTCCCAACTCCCTCTCTGCATTCAAAATGAGGAGTCACTTATTTTTCCCCTTTCCTTCATCCCTCAATATCCTTAAGAGCACAGTAATATTTCCCCATTGAAGCCAAGGACTATCCAAAGGCTTCAAATCTGAAATGAATCTAAGAATCCTTAAATACTCTGATAAAATAAAAACCCTCTGATCAATAGCAGTGACATCAACAGTGGATCAAATGTAGTGAAAGGACACAAGGGAATGGCCTCAAGCTGAAGGAGGGCAGGGTTAGACTGGATTTGGGGAGGAAATTCTTCACTAGGAAGGACAGTGAGGCCCTGGCACAGGTGCCCAGAGCAGCTGGGGCTGCCCCTGGATCCCTGGCAGTGCCCAAGGCCAGGCTGAACAGGGCTGGGAGCAGCCTGGGACAGTGGGAGGTGTCCCTGCCATGGCAGGGGTGGCACTGGGTGGCCTTTAAGGTCCTTTCCAACCCAAACCAGTGTGAGGCTCCCTGGCAGGGCATGACCAGGGTGTGAGCAGGCCCCAGGGGACAGCACAGGCTGGGATTCTGTGAGTAGTACAGAAATTAAAGAAGATGCCAGAGGACAGCTCCTCCATGTTTCCAGAAGCATTACCCATTTCCAGGGCTTCCCCAGACTTTTCAAGCTTCTCTCCACGCTCCTCCTCCAAAGCACTGGGTGTTTGTCTCTTCCCCGCCTTGCCGGCTCCAGCGCTGACGCTGCTCACGGAGATCAGAGGGGTGCCCTGGTTCTGCTGGGAGCAGGGGGGACAAGCAAACATCAACCACCCCGTCCCTGACATGTGTCCCACACCCTGGAGCCTGCACAGACCTCCAGGAACTGCTCAGCATGTGCTCATCAGCCCCAGATCCCCAAGGGTGGCTTGCCCTGGGACCTGCGGTGTTGTCATTTTACTGCAAAAGTTCCATACCTTCTTGGTGATTCCCCATGGGCAGCTCCTCACAGCACAGCCAACCAACTCCAGCTCTCTCCTCTCCCAGCTAACCCACTCTTGTATAGCACTCATCCTTATTAGATACAGCTCTGGCCTCTTAAGGGCAGGCCTGTTCCTAATACTTTGGTAATTAGTGCAGCTGCAACTCCTCAGGGGCGAGATTACCTTCTGCACTCTTTATTTTCTTACATTCTGTCCCCCCACACTGCAGCTCCCTCAGGGCATCCCAGCAGGGCCTGGGGACTCCCAACTTGGACACTCTGAGCATTCCCTGTCCCTCTGCCACCACGGTGCAGCATTTTCCCCACTGCTCCAGGCAGAGGTGACATCATCAGCAAACACCACAAGTGCTGAAGCACCAGCAGAGCACACTCATACTCATCACCATGGAATGATGCACTTGGGAAATTGAATCCTCCCCGCCAATTCCCCAGGCATCAGTGTAGGCTGGGTTTTATGGGCTGGTTATACAAGTGCCTCAGTCCTCAAGCACTGTCATTATGAAATTAGTATGTAGCATTTGCTTTATGACCTTCTGGAAGAAGGAAAACCTCTGTGTGCCCTGCCAGGAGAGCAGAGCCTGCCTCCCAAACTCACACAGCTGAAGAGCTCCGTGGTCAGCCCCAGGTAGTTGTGCAAGGCCAGGAATGTCACCCTCTGCAGCCTCACCATGATGATCTGCAAGCAGGGAACAAAGAGGCAGCAGCAATGGATTTAGCATTCTCCCACACCCGTTCTGGCATTTAGACACAATCATGCACCAGGGTACCTGAAAGCACTCTATAAAATACAGACTGTACCCTAAGCTGAAATTCCTTTTTAGCAGCTGATAAATTGAGACTGAGACAGATTCAAATGATTTACCAATGACTTCACAATCATTTGATGGCACAAGAATCCAAAGTCTGACTCCCAAACACCAAATGCTTTTTGTTTCCTATGAACATCAATAGTAAAAGTGCCTTGAAATAGAAGTATTTGTGTCCAATTTTCCTCTTCATTAAAAAAAATTATTCCAGCTCTCCCCACAGAGAACCTGTCCACTGCCCCACAAGCACTCAAAGCTATCTCTGGGATCAGTGGCACCTTCCTCTGCCCTGCCAGCTAATTCCCACTTCTGCGCCATCCCCTCTTTTTTATCAGCTCTCACAGAGCAAATTAATTTGGTGTTAATGATCTGTTCTCCTTCAACCAGCAGAGTGAGGAGGTCCATGTGTTGCTCATAAATCATCCAGAGACCAGAACAGTTTGCAAGGACAAACAGATTCAGAAGTGATGGCAAAGCAAAAGGACAGCCCAGAGTGACTCCTGGGGTCACCCTGTGGCTGCTACACCTGTGGGACAAGGCACCAGCCCTGGAAATCCTTAACCTGACCCCTGCACCACCTCCCACCTGCAGGAGATGCTCCCTGGAGAGCTGTCTGAGCCCCTGCAAAGCAGCAGAAGGTGAGCACAACTGACACAAAGCACAGCTCTTCCCTCAGGTGCTGACAGAGGCTTCTAAAGTGAAAATTCACACGTCAGTCTGAATTTTGTGACCCTTGCAAAGCATCAGCCCTCACCAAAGAGCTCCTGAGGGTCCAGCAGTCCCGTTTCAGGACATGTGGCAGTCTGTTCCATGGCTCTCAGACATTCTGGAGCCCTCCTGGTGCACCCCAAGCTGCAGAGCCCACACCAGCACCTTTCTGCTCCCTAAGGACCAACAGACTCACACTGCAGGTCTGGCTGACTGATGAGGGTACCACAGGCAGAAACTCAATCAGTGGAGATATACAGATACATAAATTATGTTTTCCTGTTTGGGATAATACTGGATTATTAAGTCTAGGGCTCAACAGCCAGGAGAACAGCACAACAAGTGCAAATCTTGCTAAGATGTGCTGAGCAGTTCTGTGTCCAGCAAAGGATGGATGATGAGCTTGCTGAGCCTCTAAACATCCTCCTGTAACCTGGAAATGAGAGTGGTTCCCCTTCCCCCTCAGCTCTACCTACCTGCACCACCCTCACAAGGGTTTCAGGGTATTTCTGGAACACATCCTGGAAGGCACTGGCTGGAAGTCTCAGGATTGTGGATGGAGAGGCTGCTCGGGCTGAGACGGTTTTATAGGGAGCAGGGTGACCCTAAGAGAAAGTTCCAGAGACAGGGGGTTAATCCATCAATGATCCAATCCAATTCTCCCAAATTCCTGCTTTGCTGCTGTGTCTGACAGACACCTCTGACCACAAAGAGCCTTGGGCTGGTGCTCCAGGACCACAGGGGTGGGATGAGGGTGAATTCACACCTGCACCAGAGACAGGGCAGGGAAATGAGAGCTCCAGGGAGCTGGATCAGGGTGAGAGAAGTGCCAGGATCTCAGCTGAGTTACACACCCAGCCTCTGAAATCCCAGCTGGTCAAGGCTGCAGAGAAAAGAGATTTTTGTTGATTTTATTAGCTGTGCTGACAACCAAGTTATTTGCTGCATAAACAACCCCAGACTCACACAACCAGTGCAAAACACAACAAAATTGTACAGCAATTACAGACATAATGGAGGAAGACAAAAGACAGGCAGACTTCTTGTGTTTCAAGATATATATATACACATTTTTTTCATATATATATATATATACACACTTTAAATATTCCACGTGGCAAATCCAAACAGCTTCTCTTTACTGGAGACAAAGGGGGTCTAGACCATC
Organism: Emberiza elegans; assembly: GCA_024865655.1. Classification (NCBI taxonomy): domain Eukaryota; kingdom Metazoa; phylum Chordata; class Aves; order Passeriformes; family Fringillidae; genus Emberiza; species Emberiza elegans. Next base: position 68,222,019 of record JALJVW010000184.1, on the reverse strand, counting down.
CTGCTGAAAGAACAGATGGGGAACTAACAAACAAATGAAAAGTGGGTAGAATACAGATATTTTTTTCACACTGGAAGGCAAGCCTCTGGGTTTGGATCTTCCCCCTTAAATGAGAATAGAATTTAACAAAAACCTACTGCCAAACACTTGGATAAAAAGACAGACAGTACCCCTTTCACCCACTCAATAAATGCTGGAAACAACATCTCTAATTCATAAATTAATTTACTAATCCATCAAATATTGATTTACACAGTATTGATAAGACAAAATGAGCCTTTCTGCAGCACAGGGCAGAGGCAGGGGAAGAAATGGAGTTTCTGTTTTAACAGCACCTCACAGCTCCAGCAGCTTTTCCCCTCCAGAGCAACACAAGGCAACTTTCTCCCAACACTGACACACAAATGTTAAATGCTGATTACAAACCAAACTGCCTGAAAGACTTGCAGAGCATCACACAACTCAACACGAGCACTCTGAAGGAATTCCTGCCTAAAGAACCCAGCAAAACCAAACAAGAGACTTTCTCTAATGGCTCTGGAAAATAAAGCTGCAGCTCTGTCTGCCTGCTGGTCTGGAAGGCTCCGTGAAGCAGACTCTAAAATTAAATTAAATTAATTGGAACCAATTTCTTAATTACACCAACTTCAGCTGACCTTTTTATAAAATCTGGGGATGATATTAATAGCCCTGATTTTCAAGTTCCTGAGGGATCTGAAATTTTAAACATCTCTTTGACCTACAGTGCAAAACTCCCAGTGTCCTCAGTTTTCCCAAGTTTCTTTTAATTAAGTAAAGAAATTAACAAATAACATTTCTGTGCTTTGGCTGCACCCAAAAATAAATGCAGCAATCCTCTTTTACAGGCCAGTTTGAAGTCTGCCTTTACATGAAGAATTAATTAGGACTACTCATACTTACATGTAAAAGAAAATGTATACAGTTTGCTTTTAAGCACTGCATTTGCCATCAACTGTATTTTCCACCAATCTGTACAGCAAAAATATAGCAAAAAGCCAAGGAAATTAAAATTTTAGTTGCTGGACAATGGTAAGTATCAAGTTGAATGGTGTTTCATGAGTTATTCCAAAGACAAAACTGAACCCTGGGTATCCCAGAACTCTGGTCTCCATTCTATCCAGTAAAGTATTTGGGTTTTTTCTGGAAAGTGCTCAGTGCTGACAACCTCAGAAAAACAGCTTTAGGATAATAACAGATAACAATGCAGAAGCCTTTTTCTCCAAAGAACAGCCCATTCCTCTGAGTTTTCAGCATATAATTTTGCCTCTCTGAAATCCCTGCATGAGAGCAGCTCTTCTGAAAGGGCCAACACCATGGCTAATGGGGCTGGGACATGCAAGAGCTGTCAGAGGAGTGTGAGGAGCAAATCTTCCATAATTGTCACTTCTCTCAGCTCTAATGTTATCAGCAGCACAGGGAGAATACCACGTTAAAATTATACTATTTTGCAATCACACACTGAGATGACAAGAACAGTTAAGTTATAATCAGTTATGAAACAGGGTTTTTTTCAACAGAGAACTTTTTGTTCTCAGGGCAGGTAATTATTTACTTCTGTCTTGTTCCAAGAGCTGAGGCATCACCTCCAAGCAGCAGCTGAACCCAGGTGACAGCTTATGGCCAAATCCAACCAAGTTTGGTCAAAAATCTGCTGCGAGAGACATGGATGTTTCACATTCTCCCACCTGCAGTGGTAGCTCCTTTTTGGACCCAAAATCTGAGATGCCCTCCCCATTTCCATGACTGGATTTGGTCTTCCTTCACTCCTTCCTGACATCCTCTACATCAACACTGCTGCACCCAAAGCTCTTGCAGCCATCAATCACTTCTTTACAACCTCATCCATCTTGTCAGCCCTGCAGGCTCACCTTTATCCAAGTGTTTTTCCAGCTTCTTTTAATCCTGACTTTCATTTTCCCCCCCTCAATCACTGCCATTTGATCAATATCCCTCACAGCCTCTTCTTTCTCCACCTTTCTTATTCCAACTATGCCAGCAGGCCCCTGTTTTCCTAAGAGCATCTCCAGATGGAGGACGAGAGAAGAGTGAACCCCAAACCTGCAGCAATCAGCATCACATCTCTGCTGGAGCAGCTCACTCTGGATGAACATTGACTGTTCTGGGAAAAGCTCTGCCTCACACACAAGCTCTCAGCAAGAGCTGCTGAAAACAGAGACATCAGCAAGGCTCAGCTCAGAGATTTCTTTGGTATTTGAGGCAGTATCAAGTCAAAGTCATTAACTGCACCTCAGAAATGTTCCAGAATACCAGGAAAGGGGCTGCAGCTACTTGGATTCAAAAGTTCCCAGATTCTCCTCAGAGTTTGGAGAAAGCAGCATCAATCTGTTCTCAGAATAAGGGGAGGCTCATGTCACAGGTGCTAACTTTGTACTCAGTAGAACTGAAGGGACTTTTCAGTTTAAAAGCTGAAAGATTCAATTAGAAAAGTACCTCTGGTGTGACCTTTCTTTTAGGTCCACCAGCCAGATCTTGCCACTTCCTGCAGCACCCTCAACCTTCTTGCACAACTCTCAACTAAGTGAGGGACCAGCCTGACATCAGGTGCTGCAAAATCAGTCAGGAGGATCACAAACCCAGCTCAGACCACTGAAATCCTCTCTGAATGCACCCGTTCTTCACAGCACAGACATGTGCTTGGTGGTGCAGTGAAATCTAATTCAGGTTATGGTATCTGCAGGATGTTCTAAGACTCACTCACTGTTTTGGGATGAGACTGAGGGGTCTCCTCTATTTTGATCCACTGCTACTTCCTCTCTCCTTGCCTATTTTCATGCCTACTCCTCTACCTGAAGTCTGCAAGGAACATAAGGAAGAGGAAAAACAGCAATGAAACAAGCAGCTCACGAAGCTGGGAAATGAGAAACAAAAGAATTGTAAAAATAAATGAGAACAAGTTTAGCAAAAGATATTTCAAGTTTTTTTCATTACAGATTCTTCTGCAGACTGCTAACTCTGTTCAGCACACTTTCAATCATTTCTATTTTTTTTACTTACCACTGGTATAACTAATGAGAAAGAGAAAAAAAATGACAGAATGAGAATTAAAAATGAAAAAAAAAAAACCAACAGGATAAAAAATGAATGGCAACCACTTTTTTAGAAAACAAAGACATAAAGCACTGCTACACAAGGATTTCTTTTCTTATTTTCATTTTAAACAAGCAGGAACATGACTGGTATTCATGTTTCTTTGTGATGGCCCTATTATTTAGAATATTGTCATGAAGAAAATTTAGTGATAGAAGTAACTAATATGAAGTTACAAAGATATTATTAATGTGACAGCAAGAACTAGACTTGTTACAGTCCAAATTATTCCCTTTCTACAGAAAAAACTGTGACCATACTTTAAAAATGTTATCACTGTTGACAGGTTTTATGGAAAATACAGATATATATAACATAGATGTACAGATAATGTGGATATAGAGGTGTGTGACTGCTTTTGGAAATGACAAAGAACACTTCAGAGAATCCTTTAACTCATAGAATTCACAGACTCACTGGGTTGGAAGAGACCTTCAAGGCCATCGAGTCCAACCCAGCCCCAACCCCTCAACTCAACCCTGGCCCCCAGTGCCACATCCAGGCTTTGTTAAACACACCCAGGGATGGGGACTCCAGCACCTCCCTGGGCAGCCATTCCAGAACTTTATCACTCTTTCTGTAAAAAACATTTTCCTGCTATCCAGCCTGAATTTCCCTTGGTGCAGCTTGAGGCTGTCAGTGCTGTCTGGGTGTGTCAGTGCTGCTGGAGAAAGAGCCCAGCCCCAGCTGAGCACAGGCACCTCTCAGGAGCTGTGCAGAGCGATGGGGGCACCCCTGAGCCTCCTTTTCTCCAGGCCGAGCACCCCCAGCTCCCTCAGGGCTTCCTCACAGGGTTTGTGTTCCCAGCCCCTCTCCAGCCTCGCTGCCCCCTCTGGATGCTCTCATCTCAATGTCCTTCCCAACCTGAGGGGCCAGAGCTGGACACAGCACCCCAGGTGTGCCCTCAGCAGTGCCAAGTGCAGGGGCACAATGACAGAATGCCCTCCCTGCTCCTGCTGGCCGCACCATTCCTGACCCAGGCCAGGAGCCCTCGGCCTCCTTGGCCACCAGGGCACAGCGCTGGCTCATGGTCAGTCAGCAGCACCCCAAGGTCCCTTTGTGCCTGGGCACTGTCCAGCAACACCATCCCCAGCCCAGAGCATTGCCGGGGATTATTGTGGCCAAAATGCAGGACTTGGACTTATTAAACTTCATCCTATTGGACTCTGCCCATCCATCCATCCATCCAACCCTTCCAGGTCTCCCTGCAGAGCCCTCCTACCCTGTAGGAGGTCCTGAATGTATGTATTATAAATGGAGGAGGCTTTAAATATACATATTATATACCTGTACTTGAATATCTTTACCCTGGCTGGTCCCAGTTATCCTTGATGGGCTGCAGCTGTGATGTTCTTCATTGGGCTGCAGCTGTGGCCAGTCAAGGTAACTGGGATAAAAGGGGAGTGGGCTGGTTAGTCAGGCAGAACCTTGGAGGAGCCCTGACTGAGGAAGATTCTGAGCCTGTGAAGATCTGCCACCCACAAGACAACATTGAGAGGTACAGGACTTATGAAATATGTTAGATACAACAACATGGCACTTATCTAATATGTTAAATACAACAACTTTGGACTTATGTAATATGTTAAATACAACACTACCCTCCAACAGACGGACACAGCTCCCAGCTCAGTGTCATCTGCAGATTCACTAATGAAAGACTCAATCCCCTCATCCAAGATATTGAGCAGAGCTGGCCCCGGCACAGAGCCCTGGGGACAGCGCTGCTGACTGGCTGCAGCTGCATGCAGCACCACTCCCCAGCACTCTCTGGGCTGCCCATGCAGCTCCTCACACACACGCAGCAATGGCACCTTTCAATGAACAGCAGCAGCCAAGCAGGGCACAAACATGGCACAAGGTGAACATGAACAGCTGAGTGATTAGATTCATCCTCATCCTCTGAAATCCCATCCTACCAAAATCCTTCAGGAAAACACCTTCAGGGTTTGGGTATTATCAAAGATGTTGAATTCAGCACTTTCCATTTAGGCATTCCTAAAGTGATTTCAGCAGAACCATCAGTCTAATTCCAACTGAAACAAAATCCACCAATTTGGCACTGAATAGGATCAGCATTCAGCTCATCCTGGCCCCTGCCAAAGAGCACAGCCCTCAGCTGGCCACCAGCACCACTGATGTTACAAAACAAAATCAACCCATCAACTGGTTTCACAGTATAATTACAGTACTAACAACTGTCAGATTTATTTTCATTAGACTAAATAAAACCAAATTCATTAAGCAACTTATCAAACACGTAAAAGCCTGGACTGCTGGGCCCCAACCTGGTCCTGCTCCTGCCTGAGAGGAACAGCATATTTGTCTTTCCAAACAAGCTGTGGGGCTGCTGGTAGGTAAAACCAGCACTAGGAGATAAAAGAAACAAAGGATTCCACCATTGATGAATGGAAAAATATATTTGCTTTTACAAATAAATTTTAAGTTTGCTAAAATTTAATTCATTGAAAGATGAAAGAAACAATGGGGAAGAAAAACCCCTAAATTCTGTAAGAATTTAAAATTAAAAGGAAGAGTTATGCATTAGAGGGGAATCTTTGGTATTGGGTGTTTTGGGAAGTCTGAACCTCTCAAGTACCTCAGCCAATGGGGAAAGAGAGAAGGGAAATGTGGCTGGAAATTGGGATAAAAAGGAGGCTGCATCCTCCAAAAATGTGAGAGATCCCAGGGGATGCCCCATGGCCTCTGCCTTTATTGGGATAAAGCAAAAGGACTCCTCTGTCTCCTTTTTGGACAGAAACCTCTGGTGTTTGTGGATTCATTTTCCTGACATGCCTGAGCTGTGATCTGAGCAAACCAAACTGTAATCTCAGTTTCCCAGACACAAAGGGATCACTCAGATCCTCCTGCCAACCAGAAGCAGCCAGTCAAGCACACGCTTCACGAGCACCCTCCACACCACAAAGCTCAGCTTACACCCGTGAAGGCCTGGCAGGGGGAGAACTATTCACAAAACCATTTTGCATCCTGATTCTTGCCTAGGAATGGCCAAGGGCTGCTCCCCCGGCCAGGCGCAGCAGGAGCAGCAGGGATGTCCCTGCCAGGACTCACCGTGATGACATCCAGGATGCTCAGCAGGCTGTGCACGCTGTCTCCTGCCAGCACCTCCTTCACCACCACCTCTGTTCCATCCTGCAAGCACACACACAGCATTACTGCAGCCTCACAGCTGCCTTTGGGCAAACTTGCAGCATTTCAGAAAGCTAGGGTGCTTCTCTTCTCTCTGCTCTGATGGAAATGTGCTATTTTCAAACATGGAGTTTTAAACCATCTTTCTAAAAGTGATGAATTAAAAAGAAACTATGAGCCAGCTTTTTCCAGGGATGTTGTGACCTGCTTCTCTTTGCTATGTAACACCAACAAAACACAGAGGCACAATGAGATCCCTTTACTGAGGGGTTACGTGTCAAGAGGTTGTACAAAACAGGAGCAGCAAAATGTAAAAATACACAAAAATCAGAAAATTTGATATAATTTCCAAACACAAGCCCACTAAACTTTCAGCCATTGGAAAACTGCTCACATCCAAAAGTTAAAGTTCAGTCAGGATGAAGGTAAAAACTAAAAATTTAACTTGGCAGAAGGGATGCCATGGACTGGTGCTCAACATTTTGAGACCCACATGGAAAATAAACCATCATCTTTTTTCCCATCTACCCAAAAGTGAATCTGACTCTTCCACCTCCCAGACAAACCCACTGACTCCTGCTGGACCATTCTGAGGTGAGCTTGGTCTCTCCTCCTCTCTGTGCCCAAATCCTTTCTGTAATGACCTTTAAAAGGTGAATGCTTCCAAGCCCATCTTGCACCCTGTCTTCCCTCAATAACTTCTGCATCTCCTGTGTGAGGGTAATTCCAGCTGCCTCATCAGTTTTGTGTTCTGCTCTCTCATCCGAGACACGAGGGACTGCTGCAAACCTTGATCTTTACAAATACCACAGCCCCAAAGAGTTGGGATTAATCCTCCTAAACCACTGTGATTCACATGTCTAAGTTTAATCAATGCTTAATGATTCATGCCAGCCTATCTGCTGTGCCAACAGATTTCTCTCAGGAAGTGCAGAGCAGTGGGTTCTTGTTGGAACCCTGGATGCTGAGAATTTCAGACTTTCTGTGCTGACTGGCACTGATCTTCAAGAGAACACTGTATTTGACCTAAGGCCTTGGGGAAGGCTTCCAAAACTGAATGACAGGGATTAGGAGTGTGGAGTTTGATAGAAGCGTGTAATATCACGTGGTAGAAAACTTAGAGTTTAATTTAGAATATAGTCATACATGTAAGGCAAGATGGAGGTTTTAGGGTGGAGGCTGGTCCTTCTTCTTCACCTTCTTCTTCATGGGTTTGGGTGGTATTGTGTAATAAGATAAAAAAGTCCACATTGCAGGGCATGGATGGTTGGTTATTGGGTTAAAAGTAAAAATAATTTAGGTGTCATTTCTTAATTGGACAGTTTATCCTTAAAAGACCTTCTAAAAGAGAGAGCTACATCTCCACTTTTACCTTGTTAGAGTAAAGTACTGCAGAACTCACAGCTTGTGAGACTGTAACACAGATAAGAACTAATAAACATCTGAGTCTGAACAGGTTCTTACGCTTTCTTGGATGCAAACTTCCAGCTTTCCATCCTGCACCACGTAGATGCTGTCGTCCAGCTGCCCGGGACGGAAGATGTACTCGCCCTCGTGCAGCTGCACAAAGAACATGTGCTTGCACAGCTCCAGGAACAGGGGCTTCTCAAAGTGCCCAAGGACCCTGCAGCACAGAAAACACAAAGGGAAAACCTGAAATCACCACAGCCTTTGGAAAATCCTTCCTAAATTAGCAAAGCCCCAGCTGAGAGGAGCAGGGGAGCAGCTGCGGGGAAGGAGTCCCAAAGAGCTCCCCAAAATAAGGTGCAAGAGCAGCAGGAAACACAGAGCTGGAAATACTGGAAGGAATGCAGGCTCAGAAGGAAGGACAGCCAAACTTCCTCCAGCAAACACCAGCGTGGCCTGTGGAGGGGAACCAAAATAAAAACCTGCCTGATACACACACTCTGTGAGAAAAGTTGCCCCAGAAACTTCCCCTTTTAGTGCAGCTGCCCTGCCCATGGAAGCAGGACACAGGAGAAATACCAAAAAGAGGGAAAAGCTCCTGTCATCTGCATGGAATTGCAAGTTTGGAATATTCCATCTCCTGCTGGTAACATACACCTGGACTCCAGTCAGTCACTGCCAGGCAGAGAGAAATATGAGTTTCACACCTGATCACTCTGTGCAGAGCTCCAACAGCTCACATTTATCAGGATCCATCCATCAAATCCTACTGCAATATCAATTAGTCATAGGAGACCATAATTTCACAGTAGCAAGTTCAGATGACTGAAATAACATTTTTATTTGAGAATGACTGACCTTCAGGACTATACTATATCACAACTGGGAGGAAAAGTGAACATCCACAAGCAAAATCAAAATTACAGATTGGAAGATCTCCTCCTTTGCTGTGTCAGCAATTTAACCCCTTGCTGAAGGGGCACAAAGACCATCCCTTCTTCTTAGCCTGCCAAAGAGCTGTGGGGATTAAGTTGACTTTGATTTATTTGCAACCTTTTCAGGCAGAGAGGTAAAAGATCCTGCAGCCCAGGGAGCTGTCAATATGGTATCCAATTAACATTTACCAATTATGATGCTTTTCTGCACAAAAAAAAAAAAAAAAAAATTGCCTGATACAGCCTAAACAGAAGTTTTAAGATGCACTAAATCTGTTCGTGTTAGAACACATTTATTAGCACTATTCCCAAGCTGAGACAACTAAACTACTTCCTTTTTCTCCCCCATCTCTTTTTTTAATTTTTTAAAACAAAGTCAGCTATTTTCTTAATGTTTCTAGAAAATTCAAAGTCGTTCATTTTGCCCTTATGCTCAGATGAATTTCAGTCAACTCCCTCAGGATTCTGACCATGCAGTTGTAAAATCTGAGATTTGACACAAACTGTCAAATATTTACATCACTTGAACATCCATCAAAACCAAACTCCAAATTTCTCTTTCCATTTAACATTACCTGACATTTTTAAGCATGTACAGGACTTCTGATGGCAAGTGGGAATTCTTAACATCAAATTCAGTCAGATCTGCCTCTAGCAAAGAAGGAGGAGGTTCTTTCCTCTGCAGAGTTGGACATTCCTTCTTAATACGCAGAATCCTACAAAGGAAAAAGGAAGTTCAGGATGTTCCCTCTCTTATACTAATAGGAAATGTTAAATTTGTACTAATAGGAAATGTGAAATAAGTATACAGTAAATACCTTCACCATCCCAAGTTACACATTATCAATTAGCTAAAACATCCCACCCTCCTGCCTTTCCTCACCAAAACCATCCCAGTCCAGCAAACGTCCCAGCTGATCCACAGCTGACAGGACTGGGAAAAACCAACAGCTACAGAAAAGGGCTCTGCTAGAGATAAGTTCCACATCACAAACAGAAGCCCCAAACCAGCCCTGATAACGTGAATCATCCCCTTCCCAAAGTCCCAGGTACCTTTTAGCCAGAGATAAAACCTTTGCCCGTTTCCGCATCCGTTGGCGAGGGACAGTGTTCCCAACCAGAGAGTTGGGAAGAGTTGTAACCTAGGGGGGAATAATGGACACAAAAACAGTCACAAAACCCCAAAACCAAAAAAATTCAACCAACTAATTCCAACCCTGCTGAGGCACCAACACATTTATCAGCCATTACAGTGTGAGCAGAGTGAGGAGCTCATGTAAGACCTTGGAGGATTGGAACATCTACTTCAGGATCACTTCCTTAAACAAGTAGAGTATATTTTGATTTTACCAATCAACTACTACAGTGCTAATGGATGGTAGAGAGGAGGACTCCTAGCTGTGCTTCTCATTCAGGAACACCCAGCATCAGGAAGAGGAGTAAGGCACTGATCTCTGCTCTGGGACAGGGACAGCAGCCAGGGCACGGCTGGGGCTGGGCCAGGGCAGCGCAGGCTGGAGAACCAGAGCACACAGCCTCGAGCTGCACCAAGGGAAATTCAGGTTAGATATCAGGAAAATGTTTTTTACAGAAAGAGTGATAAAGTTCTGGAATGGCTGCCCAGGGAGGTGCTGGAGTCCCCATCCCTGGGTGTGTTTAACAAAGCCTGGATGTGGCACTGGGTGCCAGGGTTGAGTTGAGGGGCTGGGGCTGGGTTGGACTCGATGATCCTGAAGGTCTCTTCCAAACCAGTGACTCTGTGAATTCTGTGAGATCAGGGCGAGGCTCTTCCCCCAGAGGGTGCTGGCACTGCCCAGGGAATGGGCACGGCCCCGAGGCTGCCAGAGCTCCAGGAGCCTTTGGGCAGCGCTGCCAGGGATGCCCAGGCTGGGGTTGCTGGGAGGGCCTGGGCAGGGACAGGGGCTGCCCTGGGGGATCCTGTGGGTCCATTCCCCCTGAGGATATTCCAGGATTCCATCTGGCTGTGAGGGTGACAAACCAAGGCTTTTCCTTGCATTTCCCAGTTCCCAGGTGCCCCCCTCTGGAGAAACACCACAACTGCTACACCAAGCAAGCTCCTCCTCAAGTACTTTCAAAACATTCCCAGTTTTCCATTTGTTACCCTGAGAGTTGAATCTCTGTACAAAGTTTCTCTCACAAAAGGAATATTTAATTAGTTTGGAGGAATTTTTTTTTTTAATAAAATCTTGGTATGTTATAAAAAACCCAGGAAGTACAACCCACAGCAGTTTGGGTATAATGTTCTCTGCCTTACTCAGGAAGAAAAGCAAAAAATAAAGTCTAAAACTCAAACAAAAAACAACCTGAAATTATTTTCCCACGTGGAATTCTAAGCATTCTTTACTTATGTGAATTACATATAAACAGCTTGGTTAAAAATTATTCAAATTAAGAAGTTGTACATGAAAATCATCAAGAATATTAAAATTATGAAGTTGCACACACAAAATTTCCTCTCATTGAAGGCTTTTTTGGCCAAGTTCTACTTAAAGGCTGACCTGCCATGCAAGATTCAGGGAGCATCCACCTCCTCCACAATGAAACAGCTCCAGAACTGAGCATTAAACCCACCAGTGTCTAATTAAGTCAAAGTGTTTGAATTCACCTCAGTGAAGTGTGGGAGGCAGAGGCTGAGGCAGCTCACAGGGGAAGTGTTCCTCCACACGGGGTGACTAAGGATGGTTACTTCCCTGTACCTTATTTTTCTGCAGATGTTGGTTTGCAGGGAGTGCACACCTGGATTTGGCAGCACAGGGAACAGCCAGGACCCTGAGAGGGCATGGAGACCTTGGCACAGGGTGCCCAGAGCAGCTGTGGCTGCCTCTGGATCCTTGGAAGTGTCCCAAGGCCAGGCTGGACAGGGCTGGGAGCAGCCTGGGACAGTGGGAGGTGTCCCTGCCCATGGCAGGGGTGGAATGGGATGATCTTTAAGGGTCCTTTCCAACCCAAACCAGTCAGGGATTCTGGGATATTTAAACAATCATTAACTCCCTACAGGAGTTAGATACTCATTGATTTATTGCTACCCTCACTGGCTGCAAATATTTTTCAAAGAGGAAAGGTGTGGCCAGAAAGAGAAGCTGCTGCTGCTCCACCAGCAATGCAGTCAGCACTGCAGCAGCTCTGAAACATCCACAACATCCCAGTGACATTCACAGGCTGAAGGCCCTGGGCCAGGCTCAGCCAGTGAAGGGCTGCAAACTTCACACCTCTCAGCTTTACACTGGATTTCACCAGGCGCCCTCACCTTCCTCATGATCTTCCTCCCGTAGAACATCACTTTGTCCCTCTTGCGGAACCTGTACTGAGGCACGTGGGGCTGGAGTTGTTCTGGAACAGAAGCATCACATCAGAAAGCACCTGCAGCAGCTGGGAGAGCACCTGAGCACAGCCTGGGGACTTTGCTGCCTCCAGAACAGCTCCTGTGGGCAGGGTTTGGGATTGAAACCACCCTGGGATCCCTCATTGCCCAGCCCTGGCCAAGCCAGACCCAGGCAGGGCTGCCTTGAGGCTCCACCTCAGCCCCAGAGGAGATAAAGGGCTCTCTAAACAGACTGAAGGCTTGGACAGTTTTAATCTCCTCAAGGAAACCTCTAATTCCATCATTTCTCCACCTGTGACAGTGAAATCACAGCAGGGTTGAATTCCTCTGCAGAATTCACAGCTGGTCCTGAGGCTGGCACTGCTCACACCCAAGGAAATAAAACCTGCAGGTGCTGCATGAGACAGCGCTGGGCTCACACCTGGGGAAGGGAACCCACACAAGTTCTCCATCCTTCAAAGCTGCTGTCCTGCAAGAACCACACCTCTGCAGCAGACAACTACCACAGAAAATTACAAAAAGACTAAAATTGATGGAAAAATTTGGTTTAAAACTTACATGGTTATCAAGTACTTACTAGACTGTCTCACTCTTCTGTACACGACAAACACAACAACTGCTATAAGCAACAGTGCAACTGCAGCTCCAATTGCAATTCCAGTCAGCTGGGAGGGGAATTTAGGGAGAAAGAAGTTAATAATTTTCAACTTCAGGAGTTACTACATACTTTTTGAAGAACTGAAGAACACTCAGCTCAGTGAGATGCCTAAAAGCCAAGCACATTCATAAATACTTAATTTTTAATTCAAACATCTCATATGCCAGAAGTTTAAACTGCACCAGTGACCAGTTCTATGATCACACAGAAAATATTCCATGTTCTTCTCCCTAAAGATCTGGGAGCTGATCAACTCAATGTACAGGGGGTGTGTGAGGGCATGGAGGGACAGGACAAAGGGGGAATGGCCTCAAGATGAAGGAGGGCAGGATTGATGGGATATTGGGAAATCTTTCCCTGGGAGGGTGGGCAGGCCCTGGCACAGGGTGCCCAGAGCAGCTGTGGCTGCCCCTGGATCCCTGGCAGTGCCCAAGGCCAGGGTGGACAGGAGCCATCTGGAATAGTGGAAGGTGTCCCTGCCATGGCAGGGGATGGAGCTGGGTGGGCTTTAGGGTTCCTTTCAGCCCAAACCCTGCTGTGATTCCAAACAACAGCCATTAATTCCTGCCTCATGCACGGCGTCAGCAAAGAAACCAACACTCAGAGTTTGGCAGTGGCTCAGCAGAGCTCCTGGAGCTCAGGAGAAGCTGCTGTGGATGCACCCCCAGCCCTCGGCCAGCTGACTGCAGCTCCACTTTACCATGGTGGTCTGGATCCTGTCCTCCACAAACTGCAGGATGGGGGTCGCAGCTCCTGGCACCACAGCCTGGCAAGAAAAAAGAAGGTGAAATTAGTTTCCCACAGCCAAAAAAGTCCCCATGAAAACATCTCAACCAACTTGATTGTTTTTCTTTGACTTATAACCCACTTTGCAAACAGAAACATTCAGTGGAAAGGGATCGGTAGGGGAGTTTTGTGTTGCTGTCAGTTCAGTGCATTCCTAAACAGGCCTAAACCAGGGTCAAACAGAGATTAACACTTTTTTTAATAATTCTATGTTATTCAGAGCAACAAGGATGAGAATGGAATGCAAAGGACTTTATGAGACCGAGAGAACAAGTGACAAACCAGCATACTGAAGTCACATAAAAAGCAGATGATGCCCATGAGCTCAGGTGTGCTGTCCTGGGACCTGTGCCCACCAGTGCCACTCAGGAATAAAACCTGGCACCTAAAACAGTCTCACAAATGCCAACCCAAAACTTAAGAGAAAGGGGGGAAAGGTAAAACAATTCTTAGGAACAAGTGAAAGCAATGTGAGTACAAGGATAAATACACCCCCTTCTAAGTGTTGAGCCTTAAAAGCACTTGAACTCAGCACTACACACAGCTCAGGTCCCATTCCTGCCCCTGGTTCCAGATCTGGATGACAGCTGAACTCTGCTGTGCCACCAAGAGAGAAATGAAGTGCACACCAAGCCACCAAACTGGTCTCTCGAATTGAATTAATTCCAGTTTTACAGCACAAAGGAAACTCCTGCCAGACCAGTCACCTCACACAGATCCCTGTGCTCACTTTGCCTTCTCAGGTCACTTCAGCACTTTAATGTTTATCTTCCCAGCATGAGTCAAACTAACTCTGTCACTATTGTTATCAGACTATTACTCATGGGATTGCAGTGAAAAGTCACAAGATTTTGAAAAAAAATAAAAAGCTGAAGATGTGTCAGCAACAGGTAGAACACCTGGTGACACAGAGTTCCTGGTGGAAGTCTGTTCTGGTCACTTGATGCATTTATTCCCCCTTGACAGTGTCAGGGTCACTGGGACAGGGACAGTTCTGCTGCTCCCCAGGCCTGTATGATCTCAAATAACACCAAAAATAGTAATTGCCAGCTGACACTCACATTGCTGCTGCAAGGGGAGAAACAAATCCACGGGGAAAAGAATAAAACACCAACAATGCCCAGGCTGGGGCTTCAGTGCAGAAAAGCAACAAGGGAAAGATGAAATTCAGAGCTCCAAGGACGCCTGAGAGGTTCTTGCAAAGTTTTCAGGAGTGACAGTGTGATATTGCCCTGCTCAGACTCAGGGGGGATCCTTCCCAGCCTGGACAATCCTTGTGGACAAGCAGAGGAAGCAAAGCAGCCAGGCTGAGCTGTGCAGACACCTGAGATGTGTCAGTGACCGCTGTGACAGCTCCTGGGGCAGCAATGAGGTCACAGCCAAGTCACCAGGGCAGCTCCTCTCTGAGGAGGGCTGTGCCCAGCACCCCAAGCCAAGGAACCCTCAAAATTTCCTCTCATGGAAAGCAACACCAGTGGGACCACCCTGCAGGCCCTCTGAACATGAAGAGCCACCTGCCCAGAGCATGGGCTGGCACAAAGACCCTTTCTCTGCTCCCTGATGTCCAGGTTTCCTTAGGAGCCCGAGGCTGAGCAGCAATCAGTGCAAACATTCAGCTCACACCCATCCAGGGTCCAGCACCCAGCACTGCTGGGAGTCCAACCACTCCTCAGTGCAGTCCAGGGCAAACACTGACACATTCCCCGGGCAGGCAGGGGTGGGAAAAGCTTATCAGCCCTGAAAACAAGGACTTAAAATTGGGATTAGCCCAAACACAAGGCTTCCTCACAGCTCAGAGGCACCCGTGCCTTGTTTTGACTACAGAACCTGGATTGTCTCAAAACATTGCTAACTGTGTACAAGTACATTGTGTGTGTTTTTTAGTTTGAGAACTATTTCCTCTCATGGGGTTTGTTTTTTGTGACTAGGGAAAAGCATCATGTGCCTTTTTGGTCTGTGAGTTTCACATGTGTGATTAAAAACAAATGTAAGAAGTGCAGTCTGCCAGAATTCTGCAACTCCTCCTTCTTCAGGATAAAAATGAAAGTATTTTAATCACAGCATTATTAAAACAGATTAGAATATGAAGCAGAGCATGAATGGTTTGCAAGAAATAAAACACACACACACAATAAAATGGGACCAATCCTCAAAGTTTGAAAGGATAAAACTCCCAGCAGGAAAGGCCCTTTCAAAGTAAAAGCATCTAAAGGCATGGTCCCAATGCTATCAAATTAGGTACAGCTGCTTTCAGCTTCTGGAAACACAGGGAAATAAATAAGTCCAAAACTAAGAGCAAAGCGTATTGTACCTGAAGGCTGGTTCTGTTGTCCCCTTCATCCATGTCTGGAGGAGCGGCAGGAGCAAAGAGAAAAGCAAAGAGAAGACTGAGTTAAGAGATGACCGCAGCTTCCGATGCAAACTCTTGAACGACACAAGAGGAACAATAACTTTTTAACTTTATGCTCCCTGTGTGCTGAGCAATAAAACCCAGCAGTGAAGCGCTGGGGGCCGGGACTCTCCCGACGAACCTTCTCCACAGCACGGGAATCCAGGCAGGAGCCCCCGGGAGCCTCTCCACACGGAGAGAGCTGGGGGAGAGCTCCGTGCCCGGCGGCACAGCCAGAGCCAGCGCCGGTCCCTGCGGAGAGCAAACACGCGGAGCGGCCCCGCGGGACGGGACAGCCTGGGGACAGCGTGGGGACAGCCCGGGGACAGCGTCGACCCTGCCCGGGGACAGCCCGGGGACAGCCCGGGGACAGCCCGGGGACAGCGCCGACCGAACCCGGGTACCGACAGCAGGTCACCCCCATGGGCACCCCTGGCCAGACCCAGCTCGCTCTCCCGGCCAGCCCCGGGTGCTGTCCCGGCCCGGTTCCCCCAGGCCAGAGCTCGGGACACGGGCTCCGAACAAAAAACAACAACAACTCGTCCCGCCGGGCCTGGGGCACCGGCACCGGCCGGGGGCACCGCGCGGCTGCACCAGCCCGCCAGGCCCGCGTCCCGCCGCCGCGCTCCAGCGATCCCCGGCACCCTGTCACCTGCTCCTTCGCCCGCCATCACCCCGGTGCTGGTGCCGGTGCCGGGCTCGGTGCCAGCCCCGGTGCCGGTGCCGGTCTCTGTCCCGGCGCTCGCGGTCCCCGGGCCGGGGGCGAAGGGCGCCGAGCGCAGACCCCGCCCGCAGCCGCCAGGGGGCGCGGCCGCGCCAGGCCCCGCCCAGCCGCGGGCCGCTCGCTGCTGATTGGCGGGGAAAGCCCCCCTGGAGCCGTTCGGCGCGCGGGCCGCGCGGGGGCAGCATCGGCACTGCTGATTGGCTGGCGCGGCCGGGCCAATGGGAGCGGGCGGTGTTGGGGTGTGCGGAGGCGGGAGCGCCGCGGGGCCGCTCTGGGTCGTGCCGGGGACCCGGTCCCGGCGTCTCAGGAAGCTGCTCCGCTTCTGCTGGGCCCCCCGGGTGCTCTCCGGGACTCGCTAATTCCGCAGAGCCCGGTCCGGTCTCTCTGAGCTCCCTGGCTGCCCTCAGGGACCGGCCTGGCTCTCTGAGCCCCCAGTGCCCGCAGGGCTCGGTTCCAGCCCCGCTGAGCCCTCGGTGCCCGCCATGGGGCTGCTGACCCAGCTGGTCCGCGGGCTGGTGCGCGGCGCTGACCGCGTGTCGCCGTTCACCAGCAAGCGCGGCCCGCGGAGCCACAACAAAGGCCGCGGTGCCAAGAAGCTGGGCGTGCTCACCCGCAACAAGAAGTTCCTCCTCGTCAAGGAGATGGTGCCCGAGTTCGTCGTGCCCGACCTGACGGGCTTCAAGCTGCGGCCCTACGTGTCGTACCGCGCCCCCGAGGGCTCCGAGCCGCCCATGACGGCCAAGCAGCTCTTCGACCAGCTGGTGGCTCCGCGCATCGAGAAGGACGTGAAGGACGGCACATTCGACCCCAACAACCTGGAGAAGTACGGCTTCGAGCCCACGCAGGAGGGCAAGCTCTTCCAGCTCTTCCCCAAGAACTACGTGCGGTAGGGAGCGGGCGGTGATACCGCCGGCCAGCACGGGACAGGCTCCCTCACTGAACAAACAGTAAAGCAAATCCTTCTGCCTTGTTCTTCTGTAATATCTGATTTAAATCCTGGTGAAATCTGCGGTTTGACTGGTGATCCTCTGGGAGACAGCTGTGCCTGGTGAGCAGAGCTCACTCTGGGGTTCTGAGGATGAGGAGTCCAAAGTACTGCAAAGTTGAAGAATTAAACTTTGAAATTTAAATTAAGACTGCGAGTGTTCACTTTGGGAGAAAGGAAGCAAGATCGGTGGATGCTCTGTGAGGGCTGTAGTAAGGGCTGCCAGCTGAATCCTTACAGTGGTTTCAAACCCATTTTCGGGGGGACCAGGGCTGTGGTGGAAGGGGGGGTGCTGCAGCCCCAGTGACAGAAGGATGAGCTGTGCTCAGGGATCACCCGCAGCGGGGACGGGGAAGGCACAGCTTTTCTGACCTCTGTGGAGCTGATCAGAACCGGTCACGCACAGGTGGCTGTTCCTGCCTCGCTGCTGGTGGCAGCCGTGGCCCTCCAGCCCTTCCCGTGGGAGCCTTGCTGCCCAGCCAGGGCACTTGGCAGCTGCCTGGAGGGGGATGCAGGGCTGGAGAGCAGGAGATCCTGTGCCCTTTGCTGCCAATTCCAGCTTGCTCTTCACCATTCATTTGCCTCTGCCCCGTGTGAAGGCGGATCAGAACTGGCACACCTCATTGCTCTGGGCAAAGCAAGGCCTGGCCCAAAGCCCAAACCGGGCTGGTCCCAGTGGGTGTCACCGCTGCAGCCTCGCTGCCCTCGGGCTGTTCCCGCTGCTCTCACAGGTAATAAAAGCCATTACAACCTTTAAAACAGATACAGGGACACGCCCTCGGCTTTCCCAGGAAACTGGCTTGTCCACTCTGCCTCCCAAAGAATATTCACCCCTTGGAGCCCCAGCTGTCCCAGGCCAGGGCAAAGGTCCTCACAAGGACTGTCAAGTCATTGGATTTTTAAAACTCAACCAAAACAAGATAAATCACTTCTATTGGTTTTATTTTAGAAACATCCAAAAATAGCATGTTTGTTTTTTCTTTAGCAAAAGCTCTTGTTTTCATTACTAATATGAATCTTCATGTAACAGTGCTCCAGAATGTTTGCTAAAACACACATTCACCCTTGAGAAGGGGGTTACAAAGCAGCAAAGTTCTCATCTGCTGCACCTCTTCTAGTTGCAGCACTGTTACACAGAGACCTGTTGCTGGTGTTTCTTTCCCTCCACACAACTCATTCTTTAGGACCTTCAAAGACAAACCGTGCATGCTAAAAGTTACTGATCTAGTTTAAGCTGGTTTTTTGTTTCTAGGAGTAGAGGAATGTTCCAGAAAGGGTGTTTCGCTGATGTTTCACAGTGAAAAAAAGAGAGCTAATGGAGCAACCATGAAAAATCCTGCAGCCATTCCTGGAGGTAGTTAGGGCAATGCTGTTAAGATTTTGGTTTCTGTACTTACTTTAAATTTAAAAAGATGTCAAGAAACACCACTTACACTTTTTGGAGGTTTTGATCTTAAAGCTGTTCACCTTTTAAGAACTGAGCTTGACTTTGGACCTAAAGGTGGCTCTGTGGAGAGCAGAAAGAATGAGCTGAATATGGAGAGGCCATGGGGGTGGTTGAGTGGCACTAAAACGTGGTGGAGTCACTACAGGATTTATCTGAACCAGGGTGTGCTCAGCTGGCAATGATGAAGGAATCTGCAGTCAGGTGATGAGTGATGGAAAATGATGGAGAAGCACCAGGATCCTCACAAGGAGGATCCCACAGCACTTCCCATCACACAGACAGTCTGCACTTCCTTCTGAGCCACAGCTTCTCCCTGTTAAACATCACTGTGAGCACACTGCACTGCATCTGGCCTGTCTGAGCTCTCCTCCCATCACACAGCCAAGCCTCTGCTCAGGGGCTTTTCTGAGACATTCAGGAAACCTCCTGATCACTTACTGGGTCTGCACAGCAGCACAGCCAAGTCTGGTTTGTGAGGGAGGAGGAGAAGGGGCCTGCCAGATCCAATGTGAAATGCAAACCAGCCTTGAAAGGAGTCAGATCTGAGGTACAAAGCAGCAGCCTGTGAGAGGAGCTGGGACATTAAGGGAAAACTAAATAAACCTGTCTGGCCATGACCACAAGCCTCTAAGCAAAGGCTTCCCTCTGTGCTGAAAACAGAACATCAGGAATCCCTTCAGCGTTGGCCTTGGAGGACACCCAAGCTCAGCAGTAAGTTGGGAAGGCCCAGCAGAAGTCAGGGCATTAAGTTCAGCTGTCACTCTCAGTTCAGGAGTTTTCCTCCCTCTTCCATTGGGACTGGTCAATGCAGACTTGCAGCTGTTCCTTTGGATGGAGATTTAGGACTTGGCACATCTGGAGGGGTCACCAGGCTCATCTCCCACTTCCAGACATGGAGGATGTTGTCATAGAAAGAACAAGTGGCCACAATGCTCATTTCTTTGGGGCTGTCTGGAGACCTGGCTGAGTCACTGCCTCTGTCCAGGCCCATTCCGTTGGCTCTCTTGGCTCCTGGGTCAGAGCCGCTGGCTGAGCCCAGATCTGCCCCTTGGGCAGCCACATCTAAACCTCCCTTTAAACCAGAGCCACTGAGCAGTCCAGGATCCCCAGCCAGCTTTGGCCCTGCTCCTGTGAGTGCCACAGCAGGGCTTTCACTCTCCTCATCCAGGATTACATCAAAAGTAGCCGTAGGAGACTCATAAATTATCTTCAGGTTCTGGACCTGCAAATTCAGCCTCTCGTCTCCTTGCCCTGATGCTCCCAGGAGCTCCTCCTGAGGCTGGCACGCAGCAGCAAGGTCCTGGCTGGCAGGCAAGGAATCCCTTGGACACAGCCTTGACCAGTCAGCCCCGTAGGCCAAGGAATTGTGGAGGACATAGGATGACAGGATGATACATTCCTCTGTGTTTTCCGCTAAAAAAAAAAAAAAAAAGATAAATGAAATTACTTAGAAATCAAGTTGTGGGTTGGGGTTGTGGCAGAGTGCTCAGCAGCCATTCCAGCACTGGCTGTGTCTCATGGGAAGAGTTCTCTGGTTATTCCCTTTTTCACCACTGAGTGAAGCATTCCAGGAGGAATGAGGTACATGAGGTACTGACCATTTTTCAGCCATCTCTCACTGACCTTGACTCCTCCTGGGTCAGTAGCAGAGGAGAAGAGGGTTTAACATGCGTGAGATTAAAGAGCATCCCTATTCAAAGTGCCTACAAAGGCTCAAGACAGACAAGACTGGTCACACTACAACCTTCACTGAGCCATGAACACACCTGGGGGACTGCCAGGTCCTGGTTATTAACACACTGCAGATGTTCTTCCTGTCAGCTTGCAGCATTTGACTCTCACAGGGAGTTCCTTCCTTCCCCACACAGGGGAAATGCAATCCTCATTTCCTAGGCTGTTGATCTGCCCAAGGTCTGGAGATCCCAGGAACCCAACCATCCTCTGTCAGACTGCCTTTGTAATGTGAATGCAAAGGGCTTTTCCACCATGGAGTACCTCATCATTCACATGAAGGGCTTTTTCATGTTATTCTGGATTAACCAGGCTGCAAAGCACTTCCTTCCTGAGGCAATAACTGATTCCCCAGCAGGTCAGTGACTCCTGCTAACAGGAAAGCACCACCTGACAGTGAGAAGCACCTCTCTGAACCATCACAATGCACACAAACCCAGAGTGGATGTGCCCTCACACCAAACACAAAGGCTTTCCTCCCATGAAAAAAAGCTTTGAGAGATTTACACACAGACAGTGACAGGGCCTTGGCACAACCAAGCAGGCCAAGAAAGTGCACAGATGTGGAAAAGCTGGAAGTTACCTCAAACTGGAACAGAAGCCTATTAACACCATCTCAGTCCTTGCAGCAGGAGCTCCCCGTGACCCTGGGGGCAGCGAAGGAGCGCAGCAGAGCAGCCCTGCAGCACCTCTGCTCCCCGGACACTCACCCAGGCTCCCACGGCAGTCCAGGATCTTGAAGCCGCTCTGCATGCAGGCTGCCAGGAGCACAAAGTCACACGTGGGGTGCCACTTCAGCCTCCACACCCCACCTTCCACGTGGGTGTCAGCCAGAGGCTGCCTCATGTTCCTGGTGTCCCACAGCAGCACGTGCTCGTCGTAGCTGGGGACACAACAGCAACAGGCAGAAAAGCACAGCCAGGTCAGGGCACAGGAAAGACCACATGCTCTGCACCACGTGGAATTTCTGCAGAGGCAGCAGCACGTTCAGGTAACAGAGGAGGTCGGGCACACCAGGGGGAGCAGCTGGAAGGGACTCACCTGCCTGTGGCCAGGAGATTCTCCCGGTGGGGACTGCACTGAATGCTGCACACACCCATGGAATGTCTGCAGAGGGCAGGGACAGCAATTTGAGAAGGGGTTCTTCCTTGAATTTAAAGGATTTTGAGTTCACATTATTTCATCAAGGTGTCTCAGGGGAGGTAAGCTCAAAATTTCAGTCCAGTGACCTACCCAAGCACAGTTTCATCTACAGAGTCCAACAGCCTTCCCAGGGACAAAACTTCTCACACTATCTCTTCAGCACAAGTATTTTCTAGTAATATTTAGCCCATAAAGTGCTGCTCAAAGACCCTGAGAATTCCAGCAGAACAACTCCATTCCCAGGAGACTTTACTCCCCAAATTAGTATTTCCATAGCCATAGTCCCCAGTGTAATTTAGGTTTACATACAGAATTCCACTGGAGAGCTGTGTATATTGTTTTAACCACTTTTTAAAATAAGATAGAGATTATTTCAAATAACTAAACAGTGGGAAAAAAATTTTTCTAAAACATTCCATAATAATTTTTCTAAAACATTCCAAATTTAATACACACAAAAATTGCCAAAATAAAAGTGTAAATCAGGATCCTTTTTTAGAAAGAAACTACCACCTTCTTCACATGTGGAAGTCAGCACTAGGTTTATTGTGTTAACAGACATAGAGAAGAAAGTTTCAACCTGAAGTTGTTCTGATAAAAAAACTAATCGATGCCTCGGAGGCAGAACCAGGACCCACTATCACTGCACATGTTCGAATTCAGTGGCTTGGGCAGGGGCAGGGCAGCAGCGAGGGTTCCCACCCAGTGCTGGAGGGCTGGGCGTGGGCAGGTCTCACTCACCTCCTGCTGGTGAAGACTGGAGCCTCCGGACTGCACCTGGTGTCCCAGCCCTTGAGCAGGCTGTCATCCCCTCCTGCCCAGGGACAAAACACTGTGACCCCCAGCACCAGCCCTGAGCATGGGGCAAAGCAGCGCCAGGAGTTCTGCAGCTCCTCCCGAGGGGCAGCTCCCATCTCTGCTCTGGCACAGGGACAGCAGCCAGGGCACGGCTGGGGCTGGGCCAGGGCAGCTCAGGCTGGAGCTCAGGGCAAGGCTCTTCCCCCAGAGGGTGCTGGCACTGCCCAGGCTGCCCAGGGAATGGGCACGGCCCCGAGGCTGCCAGAGCTCCAGGAGCCTTTGGGCAGCGCTGCCAGGGATGCCCAGGCTGGGGTTGCTGGGGGGGCTGGGTTGGATTGATGATCCTTCCTGCTCAGGGCAGTCTGTGACACAGAGCTGATGCTTTCCAGCCCTGGGATCTCACAGAATTTAACAGACACACCAAAAATCACATTAGGCTCCCAATACTCATCACCACAGAAAACACAAGTGGTATCAATATGGTGGTACCCTCCTCCTTGGTAAGAAAAATAATTAGAAGTCATAAAGACTGGACTCAAAGAGCTCTCTGGCTCTTAGCATACTGCAGGAGAATATAATCTTTTTTGCCAATAGTCACCCAAAGTACAGTTTTCAGGGTACAGCTTCTCCTAATTAACTCCAATCCTTTTCCACCATCAAGAAAAGAAGCCTTTCACCCATAATCAGAGGGCCCAGCTCTTTCAACAGGTGATGCAAGCAGCTCACCCGACCCTGGAAAGTAAAAACCCAAGGAACACATCCCCAGACAAGAGCCCCAGTCCCCAACAGCCCCCAAGGAGATTCCCAGCCCATACAGACCTGAATACACAATATCAATGTCCCAGTAATTAAAAGCAGCAATCCAGGCCTCATATTTGTGAGCTTCCCACTGGTTCAAGACATGCACAGAAGGAGCAGATTCATCTATGGAGAAAAGATTCAGCTTCCCCTCTGAATCACTGCTGATCACTCTTAAAGGACATCCACTACAGCAGAGTACACAAAAAACATTGGGAATTACTGCGACAGTCAAATATTTCAATTCACATAAACACTGGCAGAGACTGGCAGCATTGTGGTGGGAATGACACATTCATACAATTATTTTCAGCTTCACCTTAAAATCACCTGCCCCAGTGACTGCCACTCCCTGCTCCCACAGGGAGCAACCACTCACTCCCAGGTCAGGGAAGGAACCACTACTGGATCTCATCTTTCTCAGAGATGCAAAACTTGACTTCTTACATGCTTCACATTACATCAATAAACAAATTCCATGTGAAGAGGGTTCTTTTTTTTTTTTTTCTCCAAGTCAGACTGACAATGCCCTTTCAGAGCCTCTTCCCTCTTCTGGAGTACAAAGAGATGTTTTATTTCCTTGTTATCACTGCAAACCAAAGCACTGGCTGATCCCGACCTTTCCTGCTCTCTTCCTGTGCCACAGTACAGTTACAGTTTCTAGACACAATGACCTTGGAGCACTGGCAAATGTTTTGCAATTCCCAGTACACAGATTTTCTGCCATTCCCTGACATGAACTAGGTCCCTTCTGTTTGGTCGCCTGCATCTGCAGGCACTGCTTTGGTGGCCAGGGGCTTCTTTCCAGTTCTGCATCAAATGATTCAATCACACTCCCAAAATCTGAATCTCCCAAATTCCCACGTAAGAAATACAGGGCCACTCCCTTCTCGCAGAGATGTGAACCATGTACATTTGGTTTCTAGGAGAAGTTACTGGTCTCTCAAGTGGCAATGACAGCTTTAAAGGAGCATTTCATCACGGCAACAATCATTTATCATGAAGGATAGAGACTAAAAAAGGAGGAATGTAAGAAGGAAGTCTAACTGGCAATTCTACTTACTCATTAACACATTAGCACGCACAGAAATTGCTTTAATTAGCAAATTTGCCCTACAGCATTAAGCAATGACTGCCTGATCCCCCTGGTTTCCAGCCTCACACCAAAGGCACCACTCTTCATCTGCACCTATAGAACACATGAACCCCTCCCTCCCTTCATGGTACAGCTAATTCAGATTATTTCACACAGCAATGCCATTTCTGAAATCTCATGTATGAGCAGCTGAGAGAAGAAGGAGCCACTTCCAAACCAATTCTCTCCTGTTTCTCACTAACCCATGATTAAACTTCCTACATGTGCTATTCTTAGTAGTTCTTAAGGAGAACTTCACACTAAAACTTCAGCTGTTCTAAGGGCAGAGTTGGTACCAGCAGCTCCATTTGCATCCTGTTCTGGTCCTTCCTTTTAACAAAGGCAGCAGAGGACACATCCCTGGCTCACCTGCTGCCGTTCCCCAGAGCACAACCTCCCATTTGTTGTTGGTTTAGTCTCTGCTCCTGTTCCAGTGGCCAGTGTTTGTGTTCCTGTTACCTTTGCTCTGGAAAGAGCTACTTCTAGAGCAGGGCCAGGGAGCCAGCTGACAAAATCACTAAAGACTGCTTCATCCAAGCCCTCAACTTCTCCTGAAAGTTGTCCCACACACCCTGGCTCCAGCCCCAGCCTTCATCTCCCATCCTCACCACTGCTCTCGTCCAGTGGACCAGTCCAAGGACAGGGCCAGGCGCTGTGCCCCGAGATCCACCCTGAAGCGTGGCTCCAACATGCAGCTGTTCTTCTACTGGAAACAAAAGGACTGCATTAAGACTGGGAAGACAGCAGGCACGCAATGACGGGTGCACTGCTTCCCACAGCAGGTTTTCCAGAGACTGGTGAGCAAATGAGGGTCCCACGCTGAAGAAGCAATGAAATGTCCCACAGCACTGTACAATTATCCAGTGCTGGCTGAGGGGCAAATGTGCACACACAGGATCCCACCCTTCTGCTGCTCATCTCCCACCAAACCTCCCTTAAACTCGGCTGCTTCTCAGGGAGCAATGAAGTGCAGCAGAAGTGATGACCTGACTGCCGAATTCCCTTACAGACTGGCCTCTGCTTTCTTTGCTCTGTGGGAATGGCTCTGATCACCCTCTTCTCTCACCACCAAAAGAAACCCCACTCCAAAAATCCTCCCTCCTTTACCAGCTTTGCACTGTCTGATATTTCCCAGTTAGGCCATACTTGTTTCCAGGGTTTGCTTCTTCCCTGCCTCTCCTCCCCGACTCTGCAGATGGGTAGAGCCCGGCCCAACTCTCTGGCACCATGAACAAGTTCATAGAATTTATGACAAACATTATCAGAGGACAAAAGAAGTATTCAGAAAGCTAAGCATGCTGAGGAAGCCATGGAAACCAGCTTTCCTGCAAGCCTATACACACTACCAGTAAATGCAGAGATGTAGCGAACATGGCTTAAAACCAGCTTCAGCAGCAGCAGGCATTGCATCCACCCACCTCACTTCCAGTCAGGTGGCAAAATTCCACAGCACCCGTGGAGTTTGCGATGCCAACCATGGGATGTTCTGCAACAGGAATGTGGCACCTAAAAGATCAAGTTAAACAAGTCTCCAATGTCCACCTTTCTTGTATTTTAGGAATAGAGCAAAGCCATATCTTTCACTCTAACATGCACAAGGAGAAGGTATGTGACTAAAAAAAATCTCACAGTAAGAAAATCTAAGGCTCCTCAAGTTCCCACACACCTGCAAGGAGGGGATTCTGTACAAGGGAGATCTACTGTATGTTATTATATAAATAAATGAGGTACAAAGTCATGATCAGTCCAGTGAGCAGAAAGTATAAAACAGAAACAAGGCAGTCTTTGCTCATTGGAACAAACTGGAAAGTATTTCCCTCCAAGAAGTCAGGAACTGTTCCACTAGTAACTATTGCTGTTGCTGCCATGCCAAAAAAGGATCCCAGGAGGAGCAGAGCGTGCTGCGGTGGCACCGAGCCTGGCCGGGCCGGAGTTACCATTTGATGTCCAGGATGGCGGCCGTGTCGATGCGCTGGATCTCGGTCAGCGGGATGCAGGGCTGCTCCTCGTTGTAGTGGTACAGGTAGAGCCGCCCCGTCCGATCACAGGCCCCACCGCTGCCCCGGGAATCGCCCTGTGCCAAACACGGGAAAGAACGGGGCAAGCTCAGCCGCGCTTCTGCCTCCGCACCCGGGATCCTGCTCGGAGCGAGGGCAGGGCTGAGGCTGCCACTTGTTCAGTCCCAGCCTTGAGGGATGAAAGCCCCCAAGGGAGCCAGCCACGCTCACCGGAGGGGCCCCTCTGCCCCCCTCGAGCCGCCCCAGCCGGGACAAGGCACGGCCCCGCCGCGGGGACCGGCAGCAGCGGGGCCAGGCGGGGACGGGCGCTCGCCCTGCTGCGGTGTCCGGCCAGAGATGGTACCGGGTAGAGACGGGGATGGGGCCGGGGGCCAGGGCTCCCCCCGGAGCGGTACCGGGCACAGACGGGGATGGGAGTTGGCCCTGGAACGGTGCCAGGCGGGGATGGGGACGCGGGCTCGCCCCGGAGCGGGGCCGGCCGGGGCCGGGGCCGGGCTCACCTGCTCGGGCGGGCGCAGGTGGTAGGTGCCGCAGGCCAGGATGCTGTGCCAGCCCTCCACCGGGCACCACTCCACGGCGTCCGCGCTGAACTCCGTGTCCACCACCTGCAGCGTGCGCGTCCTGCACGGCGCGGCCATCGCGGCCGGGCCCTGCTGCGCCGCCGGGGCGGCTCCCGCGAGGCTCCGGGGAGGCGGGGCCGCCCCGTCTGCTTCCCGGTCAGGGCGGGCCCGGGGCGGAGCTGCCCCCTGGAGCCGCCTCTTCCCCCGGCCGGGCCGGCCGCGCACGCTGGGCTCCCCTCGCCGAGGGCAGCGGCTGCGGCTGCAGCGCCCCGCGGTGAGGGACCCCTGCCCTGAGCCCGGCAGCCGCTCACGAGGGAAATCCGGGCTCAGCCTTCCCAGCGCTTCCCTTAGAGCCCTTCCCGGGCACACCCGGGCTGGGAGCGCTGTTCGGGGCTCGCAGCGCTCCTGCGCGCTGCC